>CM076848.1:85718457-87091998 GCA_039519185.1 Astragalus membranaceus | reverse complement strand
CTATAGCATCTAATGCTATAGCACTAACACAGAAGAGAAATTACTTAGTAAAAGCAATCCAACTAGGTCTTCACCATATAGTTTTCCTTTTTATTTCCTTGCAAACCAAACCTTTGTTTTACTGTTTCCAAATATTGTGTTTTACCTTACACACTGATTTGCTAAGTTATGACAACTGAAAATTAAATACAATCCCTATGGGTTCGACCTGTATTTCTATTGTATTACTTGTTGCGACTGCGTATACTTGCGCATATATAAATTCCACAACAAGTTTTTGGCGCCGTTTCCGGGGTTTGAAATTAATTTGACTGTTGAAATTCTTAGCATATTAGTGTCGCTTTTACTCTGGTGTTTGTTTATGATGCTATAGCATATGCACAGGCTCAATTCACCAGAATTTCAACTTGAGCCTGTGATAGTTAACTTCTATTGTTTAGTTGGTAAGTTTAGTTAGTTTAGATTCTGTTGTTTAGTGTGTTCTGTGTTTCAACAATTTTTGTTTTTTTCTCTAATTTGTGTTTGTGATATGTTCTCTTTGTTGTTTTTAGTGTCACTATTTGTGTTTAGTGTTTTGTGAAAAAAAAATCCCACTTTATGCCATGGACCATTGGAGTGTTTACTATATGCAAGACTTGAATGCTCAACAACAATGTTTCAATTATGATTCCCATGGGAATGAACATGAAAGGGGCTGTTATGAGACAAATCCATCTTCTCAAGCTCAAACCGAAAGATTACATGAGGACAACTCTAGCTTAAAAGAACTCTTAGCTCAATCCATTGAATTTATGAAGGTGGAGCGTGACAACTTTGAAAGGGGCTGTTACGAAACAAATTTCATGCCCATGATAACCCCAAATATGGATTGTGTCATGGGAAACTTTGTGTGTGAGCAAGAACCAAGTTGTCAAGCTCAAACCGAAGGATTCCAAGAGACCATCTCCAACTTCCACGAATTTGTAGCTCAATCTCTTGAGGATATAAAAGTGGCTAGTGACAACTTTCAAGTGTCATGTAAGAATATAGAGGCTCACATTATGACAATTATGGAGCATATAAAAAAGAGAGTTGTATTGAAGAGGAGGTTGGCAAGAGGAAGAAAAAGAGAGTGTAGAGTGTGAATTTGAATGTGGTCATTTGGAAATAGTGGAAGAAAATCAAAAAAATTGTGTAGTTGTAGAACAAGAAAATTTTAAAAATAGTGGTGACAAGGAAGAAAAGCCAAGGTTGAGGTATGTGGCAATTGAGACTCAACTCTTGGTAATTGAAGAAAAGAGTCCTCCGCAAAATGAGCATCAATTTTTTCAAGAGAGGGGGAATTCCTATCCCAAATACTTATTGGTTGGGGCATGGGAACACTTGCTTTCTTATGTCAAATACATGGGATTTCTAATAAAAAGGAGAAAGCGGAAGGATGATATTTTCTTCTTGTCCTATTATCCACCCTAACTTGGGTTTTGAATATCAAGTCTAGCTAAAGACTATAAATTAAGCGCTACTGGGAGGCAACCTAGATTTTTAGGACTAATTGTGTTTTCTGTGTGTTTTTGTTTTTAATTTTGCAGGTATGAATAAGAGGTCTTGTGGTATGTATGTGCTGTCAATTATGCAGAATTCTGATGCTGTAGCACCATGTGCTACAGCACCCGTGGCTGAGATGTTGAGCATGTGGTCCAAATAGTCAAAAAGGTGATGATGAAAAAATAAATAAATGAAGGAGAGTGTAGTGAGCAAGAAGAATAGGGAGGTAAGGAAGAATCCCCCATTTTTCATCCACCCACCCGAAACCTTTCCACCACACTTTCACCACTTAAAACACCTTCTCCATCACAAAAGTCCACTTCTCACAATCATCCAAGCAACTTCTCCCACCAAAACCAAAATCATCTGAGCTTCATAAAAGAAAAATCCACCGAAAACACAACCTGCCACAGAGCAACCACTAAGAAAAACGGAAGTACAGAAAGTGAATGCTGTGACAGGTGATGCTATAGCATCAATATCAGAAGGCAGTGCTGCAGCACCAAAGAAAGCTGTACGAACAAAAATGGTTGCAAAAAAGAGGTCAAGGGTCCCTAATTCTGCTGTGAAGGAATTTGATTCTGTTGTGGCCAAAACAGATGATTGGGTCCCTCCTACTCCACCAGAGCCTCCATTGGCCAAAGATTCAATGCAAGAAGCTATTTTTAAAAATTTGATGCACCAAGAGAGATACCTACCGCAAGACTTAGTCGGGCTGAGGACTCTTAAACCAAGCGCTTCTGGGAGGCAACCCACAATTTTTGTAACTAACCCTTTTGTTATTTTTAAGTCTTTTTGTTTGTGCATGAAATTTGGAGATAAGTTGCAGAAGAAGTTATAGCACTTGGTGTGGTAGCATGAGACGCTATTGCATCTACTGAGAGCTTAAAAGAATCATCTGCTGCAGAAAGGAAGAACCCAGGAGCAAGATTGGCTGAGATTCAAGAAGATGAAGGTACTGAGATAGTGCAGGCAGACAAGGAGAAAGCTGCTGCTATAGCATCTAATGCTACAACATCAACTGCAGAGGAGGAAGCCCCCCAGAGGCCTAGCAGGATCAGCAACAAACCATCCCAGAGGCCTAGCAGGATCAGCAGCAGGCTCAAAACTGGGTTAGCCAAAAAAAAACTGATCCATTTTTCCTTTAACTCTTTTAATTTTATTGCTTTCAATAAACCTGTTGGGTACTATAGCACCTGTTCTGCACCCAACAGTTGTGTTAGTTTTAATTCAGTTTCTGAATCATTTCGCTTGTTCATCATGAAGGCAGTGAGGACACTGCTAGGTCTTAAGTTTGGGGGAGGAACTTTAGTTATTTTAAATTTCTGTTGAATGTTTGTATGTTTGTTTTGTGTCAAGTCAGTAATTCCCTTAGTGTTCACAAAATAATAAAAAGTCTGCATCTTGAATGGGTGAAAAATTTAATGATGATTGAGTGACTGTGTGAAGTAGTTTTGTTTGAATGATAACCAGTTTTATTGCTGCTCCCACACAAACTCTATGCTTAGGAAGAAACTTAGTCAGCTAGGAATGATCTGATGCTAAAGTTAGTCTTGGATGACCAAGAATGTGACAAGTTTTCAATAAAAATTGAGAGTAGCATTAGAAGCTATGTTTGGGGGAGCATCGGTTATATTAAGGCCAGGCTCAAAGACTTAGGAAGGTCAGTATAACTCAGTTGTGCCAGAAACTGTAACATGCTATAGCATCTCCTCACTAAAAATGTTGTGACTGTGCCTAAAAGCTCATAAAAAAATAAAAAAAATAAAAAAAAATAAAGAAAGAGAAGAGAAGAGAGAGCATAATACTAGAGTCCAGCAAGGGATGCTATAGCACAAAAGTCATCAAACATAACAGAAATCTGTACTCATAGCATCAAATGCTATAGCACCTCGTGCTATAGCACTAATACCATTCATTTCTCTTAGTTTAGTGCACTGGCCACTATCTGAAATGCCTAATCAAGCCCTTTGTTGTGCTTTGAAGCCCCTCAAGTCTTATGTGGAATTATTAGTCTACTCTCTCTTTTGAACTCTTCTTGACACACTCAAAAGAAAGTCATTCTCTCCTAAGCTAACTGAAATTCTGAACCTGGCTGGGAATTAGACTATGCTTAGAGGTCACACACTCACTTTGGGCAGTAATAACACTGGATGTTGTGAAAAACAATGATTTGTGTGAGTGGATCTGAAATCTTAATCCAACCAAGAGCATGCTTTGAAAATTTGTAACTTAGGGAAGAACTGACTTTAGTATGTTGTCTTGTGTTGTTTTAAAGAGTGTTGGCTTCAATGTTGTTTGAACTTACTTGTTCTCTTTGTCATTGCTTGAGGACAAGCAATGGTTTAAGTTTGGGGGTGTGATAACTCCCCAATAGTATAGTTATCTACGCATTTGTAATCTTAAATCATTGTAAGTTTGCATGCTTAGACTAGGAGTTATGTGAATATTTGTGTTAAATCAAGGAAAAGGGAGTCAAGAACTGAAATGGAATTAATTTGGCACAATTGGTGCCCTTGTGAAATTTCTGATGTTTTCTGTCTAAGTGCTATAGCATCAGATGCTATAGCATCCCTGTGCGCAGCAGAGCTAGGACCCACTTGAAGACAGCAGCAGAAAGCAGATCTGCAGTGAATTCTAATTTGTCCAGTCAGCTCCTCCCAATTGCCACAATCCATGCTGATGCAGCCACCCTCCTACCACTTGCAAGAGACAACATGCTTTAGTTGGTGAAAATAAAGACCCACTTGTCCACATGCAAGAGAGGAGGGAAAACCACTCTATAAAGGAAAGCTTATCTTCCAGCACTGAATGATGGACTTCCAGCACGAAATTCTCTAGTTTAGAAGAGGAAAAATATAGTGATAGGCTGTCCTCTTGCATCCATGGAAGATCCATCATCAAATCCATTAGAAGATTCTGTTCTCCTCATGCTATAGCACTGTCAGCACACCAGTTCATGCGTAGGAGTTTGATATTACTAAACATGAGCTAAACACCTTGTAGTTGGATTGCTTAAGCTTTGTAATGAATCTTTATGTGTTAGTAATATAATATTATGATGTATGCATTTTAATCTTTGTGTTTTAATTCTTTCAAACCTGTTTTGGGACTAATCAACTAAAATAGGTAGATTCATGGGTTCAGAAATGGTTGATGGATTGATATCAAAGATTGATGTGAGTGAGTGGTTGTTTTAAGGACACTTAGAATAATCCTTGCCCAAACCTAGACATAGGAGGGCTTAGTTCATAGAGTGAATATGTGGGCTCTTTAATAGACAAAGGTGAACTTACTTGAAGCCTAGACATAGGGTCTTGTCACGAAACCTTGGTGAAAGTGACCGAAAGGCACGCAATATATGCTACAGCACTCAATGCTATAGCATCTAATGCTATAGCACTAACACAGAAGAGAAATTACTTAGTAAAAGCAATCCAACTAGGTCTTCACCATATAGTTTTCCTTTTATTTCCTTGCAAACCAAACCTTTATTTTACTGTTTCCAAATATTGTGTTTTACCTAACACATTGATTTGCTAAGTTATGTCAACTGTAAATTAAATACAATCCCTGTGGGTTCGACCTGTATTTCTACTGTATTACTTGTTGCGACTGCGTATACTTGCACATATATAAATTCCACAACAGTCACAACCTTGGAAAAAACAGAGCATTTTCTTCACTTTACCCTAGTGGCAATATAATATATTGCGTCACCATCTTGATGTAATGCATATTGATAAAAATGTATGTGTAAACATCATTGGTACATTGTTAAACCAAGAGGGAAAATCTAAAGATAATTATAAGGCCCGTGCTGACCTTGTAGATATGGGCATAAGAAGTATGCTTCACCCCCAACCCAGTCCTAGAAGTAGTACAATGCTTTTCCCTAAAGCATGTTATCAAATGAATGTCAAAGAAAAGGATTCTTTTCTCAGCATCCTCAAGAATGTAAAAGTTCCAGATGAATGCTCGTCGAACATCTCACGTTGTGTGCAAGTCAAGCAGCGCAAGATATTTGGCTTAAAAAGTTATTATTGTCATGTTTTGATGCAACAACTTCTCCCAGTGGCATTAAGGGGTTCATTGCCAGATAAAGTCACTTCAATTATTGTTGATTTCTGCAATTTCTTTAAGCAAATATGCTCTAAGGTACTTACTGTGGATTTTCTAGCACAATTGGAGTCTCAAATAGCTATAACACTTTGTCAATTGGAAACAATTTTTCCTCCATCATTTTTCACTGTTAGGATGCATTTGGTAATTCACTTGGCATATGAAGCCAAGGTTGCTGGGCCAGTACAATATCGGTGGATGTATCCTATTGAAAGGTATGAATTCTTTATTTTAACATATAACATCTTATTTAATACTGTTAAAGAAGCTATTAGGGTCCTAAGAGGTTAGATATCTAATACTAAATTTACTCTCAAGTTTCTTCTTACTCTCAAGTCATTTGTGCGCAATAGAGCACATCCAGAAGGGTCAATTGCAGAAGGTTTTTTGGCCCATGAATGTTTGACCTTTTGTTCGCAATATCTATCTCGGGTGGAAACTAGGTTCAATAGACCTAGTAGAAATGATGATGGAACTGATTCTACATCAATAGATGAATGATGATGGAACTGATTCTACATCAATAGATGATGTGACCTTTTTACATCCTACTGAAAGACCGCTAGGCAGGAAAAAACCATAGAAGTTACAGTTAGGGAAGCACAAGAGAGTGAGCCAAACTAAGCTCGACAAGAAAGAGTTAATGCAAGCTCATAGATATGTTCTTTCTAACTGTGACGCGGTCACTCCATTTATAGAGTAAGACCAATACTATTTCCCTTTTATACTAGTTTAAGAGTATTTATAACTCCTTTAATTTTGATATCATTAATTTTAGGGAACACATTGTACTTCTTAAGAGACAGTCCCGACCGCGAAGATTGTCGCAACTTGAAATCGATAAGAAACACAGTCAAAATTTAATGGCTGGTTTCGAGAAAGGGTGAGCACAAAAGAATTGAATTATTTGAATTTTAGTGGTTATTTTAGTGAAACTAACTTTTGTTCTTGAAATATTTAACAAATGAGCCCACAAGTTACTCATGAACTTAGATGGTAATCTCGTGGGCCATTTGAGGTAGTAAGGAGATACAGTGGTTATGCCTTTAATGGTTTTAGGTTCCACACAAAGAAAAGAGAGAGATACTTGAAAACACAAAATAGTGGGGTAATTGTAAGGACTAAGACATCGGAAGATGAAATTAACTACTACGGGGGAATAACTGATATAATCCAATTGGATTATTCTGACAAGTTCAAGGCTGTGCTATTCAAATGTGATTGGGATGATATCAAGAAAGGTGTTAAGAAAGATGAGTTTGGGATGAATGTGGGATTACAATCAATGGATAGCTCCTTTTCTTTTATTTATGTTCTCATTGTTTGTTGACTGTTGAAGAAGAATGACATTCATGCCACATGTTATTAGGTAAAAATAATATGCCTTGAGCAGCATATACAAGTTTATGCTATTGTTGTGTTTTGTTATGATGTCTGCACCCTGAACTTCTTTGTAAATTAGTTTTGATTTTTGGTAAATTGATACTCATATGAAGTAGGAGGATGGATGTGGCTGGTAATGTGCCGGTTTGGTTGGTTGCATAATTAACTGCAACGAAAATCTTGTCATTTATTTTAAACCGCAGTCAAGAGAGGTGGTTTGACAAGTGACAAGCACTGGATGATTATTTGTTTCATGATGTATTTGGTATTTTGATTATCCCTATATATGTATTATGCATTCTGATTATCCCTATATTTGGATTATGCATTCTGGAATTTGCATTCTGAAATTCTGGAAGTTTATTTATGGAATTTTCACTGTTTTGAAATTCCACTGTTCTGAAATTTCACTGTTCTAAAATGTCACTGTTCTGAAATTCTGGAAGTTTATTCTTAAATTTTCAGTGTTCTGGAATTTTGCAATTTGCATTCTGCATTTTGGAAGTTTATTAGTGTCTATTATTTTTATTGGAATTTTATCTTTTCATCTAATATTTTTAATGCTTCAGGAAAAACTAAACAAATACAATAATGAAGCTGAAACTTCTCAATCATCCCAAAAGTCACAAAATCATGCCTTGGAAGGATGACGTATATTCTAAAGTACAAGGACCGTAAAAAAGAGAACGTGTGCGTTGTATGGGCAGGGTTCCTAAGCCTAAAAAATCAAAGGTTGTTTTGTCTGAAAATCAGGAATTACGCAATAGAGTTAGTCAAATGGAAAGCCTCTTGGGAAATGTTATGACATTGATTCAAAATCGATTTTCTGGAGAAGATGCTGATGATATTATACAAGTGGCAAGACAGGTATAATATATTATCCTCCTAGATTTTATATAAATGAGGTATGGAAAAGTCAACTAAGTTGAGTTGTATTTATTTTATTTTCAATAGGCTACAACTGCTTCTAGTGCCCCCGAGCAAATGAATTCTCCAAGTCCAGACACTAAAGGAGATAATGGCGTCAATGAAGATTAGAAGTTGATTTTATGTTGTCAAACTTAGCTTTTACATTAATTTTATGCAATTTGTTTTCTTTGTAACTTTTGAGATTATCCTAAGAGTTGGATGTAGGAGTACATGTTAATTTACAATATGCTAACATGCTTTTGAGAATATCCTAAGAGTTGATGTAAGAGTACATGTTAATTTGCAATATGTTGACATGCTTGTAAGACTTGCGATTAATTTTCAATGTGATTTGAGTTTTATTTTATTTTATTGTTTCATAAATGTATTTATTTTATATTTAGCTTTTAATTGGTTATCATAAGTGCTAATGACAAGAGGTGTCACCAAAATCTACAAATAAATTCTTTACAAGTGGTGGGTATAGCATATTAGGAGCTACAACTAAAACCTATACCGATGGAGAATTTGTCGTGGGTATAGCGAAATTAAGTGTGATGTTAAAACTTATACCAACAGAAGCGTGACCGTGGGTATAGCTATTAGGTTTTGTCCATCAGTCAAAAAACCGTCACTATAGGCTATAGCGACGCCATTTATCCGTGGGTATAGCCAAATAAAGACCATGGAAAAATTATCCGTCGGTATAGGTTTTCAGTGCTATACCCACGGTTTTTAACCCTTTACCCACGGTGATTTGCCGTCGCTATATGTCAATTTTCTTGTAGTAATGGTTGACTATTAGCAAAACCTATTAAGTACAACACCTTTTTATTATCTCAAGAGCCTCAAAACTATTTTTATGTTTTGAACTCCTTGTCCAATCTCATAGTTCCAACATCAAACTTCATCTTTCGGTTCTTCGTTTAATCTTTTAGATTTGATTTGAAATATTAAACTAACTAAAATAGAGAATAAACTTGGGATTAATAGGTACCTATTATTGGATTGTTCCCACAATCCCAAGACTAAGAAGTCTAGTCACTCGTGATCATAGTAGACATTTGCTTAAAATTAAGGGCATGATTATAAATGAAAGAAATGTAAAGGACGAGAATGTAAAGGAAAGCTGTAAATGACAAGAATTGTAAAGAAATACTGTAAAGTGCAAAAAATAAAGTGCAGGAAACAGAAATATCAGAATTATGAAAGACAAGAACTTGAAGAAGAAATAGAAGTTTCTATAAAGATTAGAATCACCTAGAGAAATGTTTACAAATGATGGAATGGTCCTCAAGCACTCAAAATTTCGTGTTATTTATAGGCCTAGGACCATAAATGCTAAGAAACATCAGAATTAAAGTTAAATACAAACAAAGAAAGATGAAATGTAATAATGTTTGGTATCTAATGAACCATTACATGTCGTAATGGTTTGTTACGGGTCGTAACAGGATCCTGTGATTCTTCAACTACTCTTCCTTTAACACCCAAAACGGGCCGTAAGGGTTCGTTACAGTTGGTTGTGTTACTTTCTGTTTGATCATCCATTTCTTGCTTTTCTTTGATGGTTTTTGTTCCTTTGTGCATTCTTTGGTCTTGGGACTTTACCATCATATTCATGAGGTTCAAATTCTTCTCTTTTGCTCATTACTTAACCTACAAATGAAAACAAAAAATTTGGTAGTAAAATAGCTCTAAAATAGAACTAAAATACTAAACAAACTACTATAGCCAAGTACTAAAATAACACATAAAATAGACTTATCAAGTGCTAAGAAGAAGGAGCCATGGGAATGGCCTCGGTTGGATAAGATCATGCAGACAAAGGGTTGTCGTTCCTGGATGACAGCGATAGATCTAGTACCGTAGCAGTACTTGCTGACGAAGTACATGAGGAAGTCTGCGTGCTTGGCCTTAGAAACCTCTTCTTCTGCCTTGGCATTTAGGTCATGGAAACTTGGGTAGGCACCAACAAAGATATAACCGAGGTCGGCAGTGAGATAATAGCGATGGGAATGGACATCTTTTCCACCAGAGGGGAGGCCAATAATGGACGCTACATCAGGGAGAGTAGGGGTCATCATTGCCCAAGGAAATGATGTTGAGGTGAGGGGTGATCTCTGTTGACTCTCAATCATATGATGTAAGTTATGTAATTTTAGGACCAATTGTGCAGGTTTTTCATTGTATCACAGTCATTATCTGGGGATTTAGTCTAGTTTTAGATAATTGTAGTAGGAAGTTCATTTGTAAGTAATTCCTTCACTTTTGGAGCTAAATTGAACTTGAAGAACTCTAATTGGTTGTGGCATCATTCGGCAAACCAGACACTTGCCCGAAAATGCAGCAAAATGGAGGGATTTGATTTCTGTTCAATATCGCGTCGCGACCAGGAGGGTTCGCGACGCGACCAGGAGGAGTTTTGCAAAGCCAGGACTTTCTGTGCTATTTCGCGTCGCGACCAGGAGGGTTCGCGACGCGACCAGGAGCAGTTTGGCGAAGCCAGATGCTTCTGTCCTATTTCGCGACGCGATGGTCACGGGTCGCGTCGCGATGGTGAGCGAAAATTAGGTTTTCAAAAGCAGTCTCAGCGTTTTTGGGAGGACTTCGTCTTGGGATCTGAGCCACATTTTGGAGCAGCTGGAGGGTGCGATTTTGGGGCCTTCTCACCACTTGGGAACAAGGGATTGAAGGTTCTAATGTCTTCCTTTATGTTTGTTTTCTATTTTATGTTGGTTTCTACTCTTAGGATGGATTGTAACTAATTTGCTTAGATTAGGGAGAGATGAATCTCCCAACCCTATCATGTGAACCATTGTTCTAATCAATTCAGTTGTTATTCGATTTACTTTGTCTAAATACCTATGTTCTTAATGCTTTTCAATTACATATGGTAATTGTGATGATCCAGGCTAGTGATTGCATAGGAATATGAATTAGTAGCTGGAAATTGGGTAGTTAGATCATCTGCTAGTAATCAGCATAGGGATATGTGATGGCTTAGGTGAATTCGTGTAAAATTCTCGATCGTAATGCATTACCCTTTGGCATGTCTCACCTAAGGAATTAGGGTCACTCTTAGGGTAATAGGGGTCTTGAGGCATGGAATTGCCCTTGACCTTAATTAGTGAATTGAATCTAGAAATTGAATAATTAACTTGAATTGGCTAAGGTTCATGTGATAGGCGAGGTGAGAGGATTCGATCCCTAGTCGTTTTTCTCGTATTCTTAAATCACGTTTGTGTACTGTTACTGATTTCTCAAATTACCAAACCTTTACAATCTAAGAATTTACAACTTTGCTATTGTTTTCAACGCGCAATCCCTGTGGAATCGACCGGTTACTTACCGTATTTTATTACTTGCGACGACAATGGGTACACTTGCCAAAAGTCTTAACAATCTCAGTAGTGGATAAGGTAATAATATCATAGAGTGTAACATCCCCAAAATAATTAATAGAATTATTTGGATGTTAACCTAATTGAATTATTTTAGTACTTGACTGGTAAATTTATTGAGTGCTAAAATTAATTATTGGTTGTCATAGGATCGTTAACCGGATAATACAGAATAAGGACAATTCGGAATGGAATAAGAGATTAAGGACAATATGGTAATTTGACCACGTTACCACTTATATTATATATATATATATATATGTGTGTGTGTGTGTGTGTGTGTGTGTGTGTGTGTGTGTAAATGAAAGAAAGAATTGAAAGAAAGAAAAGAAAAGAAAAGAAAGAAAGATGCGAAGGAGAGAAACAGAGAGGAGAAAAGAAAAGAATGAGTTTGGAAGAAGAAGAAGACGAAAAAGGGCCAACATAGACTTATCAAAACACAATCCTTCCTTCACAAAAAATGATCTCCTCATCATCCTCTTCAATTTTGTACAAAAATCATCACCTACAACTCACTCACTCTCATCTTGCCATTTTCGAAATGAAGGAAGAAGAGGAGGAAATCATGAGTTTCTTCTTCTTTATAGTGTGTTGGAGGTTTAGGAAACTCAAATAGGAGTTTGGTTACTAGTTTGGAGTGAAGGAATCAAAGATTGGAGTGTTAGGATTTGATTGTCAAAATTGGGGTTTATGTGAATAGTGATTTGAAGCTTGAAGATGATGAATAGTGATTTCATGGAGGTTTTGTGGTTGATTGGAGGTTCAAAGAGTTGGAAGCGGATTTGGGCGTCGCCAGAAGGTAAAGTTTATGCGGGGAACGTTCGTGTGATTATGTCAGAAAAGCGATTTCGCGGAAAGTCTCGGCTATTTGTGATTTTCATCACAATCGGTGAGTTTTACTCACGTTTAAGTTTATTCCGTTTTGAAATGAATTTTATGTGAATTGGTTTCGAAAGATTTTGAGTCAAAAACGTTACTTTGAAATATATCGCGTTTTGAAGAAATTCGTATATGTTGAGTTTTTGATTGGATTGATTGATCGAGTGATGTTATTGGATATGTTTTTGTATTGTTTTGGTGTTGGGATTGGACTGGAACAGGTATCGAAAGTAATCGGAATTGATCGGAAAGCGAATTTTCATGAAAAAGGCCATTTTTGCAATGCTGTCAAATGCGCACGACCAGTGCGTCCCAGGGGCACGACCCGTGCACCTGGTTCGGTTCTGTTTTTTTAAAATGCTCAGCAGGGCGCACGGCCCGTGCGTATGGGGGCACGACCCGTGCGCATGGTTCAGTTCTGTTTTTCAAAATGCTCAGCAGGGCGCACGACCCGTGCGTGTGGGGGCACGACCCGTGCGCGTGGGGGCACGACCCGTGCGCATGGTTCTGTCAAAATTTTACAAAGGGCCCGAAATGATTCCGTTTCGATTCCAATCCTCTTTTAATCTTTTCCTAACCCTTCTATAATGATATTAGGCTTATAATGCCATGATTTTGGGAATGTTTCAAAAGGGTTTTATAAAATATTTTTGAAGTTGAAATCGTTTCGAAAAACCGAATGATAGTACACGTGTGCGGATATGTTTTATTAATAACAAAGCGGACTATAAGTCGTACGTGGTAAGGTATAATGAAAATGAACAACGGGTTCATATGATAGTAAATATATATAATATATCGAGTTTGGGTGACGACCCATGTTAACATATTTGGCAGGGAAGTCATGATCCCTTACCCTAGGCCCTATACCATTAGGGAAAGTACTATTGGTAAGGGGGTTCACCGGAATTCAGCACAGGATTGCAGTCGGTGTTATGTTGAATGTTTTGTTGTACGATACACCGGGATTGAGCACTGGATTGCAGTCGGTGTCATACTGAGTATAACACGGTTCACCGGGATTTAACACTGGATTGCAGTCGGTGTCGTGTTGAAATAAAATGCACGTGGTTTATAAATTAAACTCCGAAATGAAAAGGTTTTATAATTGAACCGAGAGCGTAGATAGGGGTCTCGGTAGAACTCACTGAGATTGTATCTCACTGTTTAAATGTTGTTGTTTTACAAAGAAACAGGGACAGCGGAAATCCAAGAGGCACGAGTAGGTTGAGCTCGGGCGACTGCTGATGACTTAGCTTTTATGCTTAAGTTTACATTTCCTTTTGTTGTCTATGTACTACGACTAAATGTCTTAGTGTTATGACTTTATTCCGCTTTCTTGTATGATATTGAGCACTATGTTTGCTGAAGGTTATGGTCAGGGAACCTGGTTGGGTCTTATTTGTATTTAAGACTGTTTCGGACTTAGCCGAGGATATTCTCCCATTCCTTGTAACCAGGGGCCTCTTTGGGCCAACCCCTGAGGTCGGCTGCTTTAGTGTGAACATTGAACCAATCACAGGTGATTGGGAGGCTTTGTAGTTTGAGGCCGAGATCAAAGATGTTTTTAAACTAGGTAAGACCCCTTTGAAGATCAGGAGTGAAAGCTCATAAGGCAACAAGGTCTTGGATATCGGCAAAGACACTAAGACGTTCTTGGGGTAGTATGGGGAGGCCCAAAAAGTGGTTGCTTAGGTGAGTTCTCAAGGGAATCAATAGATATAGAGGAAACTGATCGTTTGCGGGAGTTTATGGGGCTATCCTCACCACCATAGTTGTGTTCTTTGTTTTGGGAATCAAAGTTGGAAGACATAGTTAAGGGACTGGAAACAGAGGCTCAAAAAATAAAGTAGAAAGGAGTGAGAGCTAGAGAGTAGAAAGAAATGGTGTTAGAAATTGGCTAGGGAATTTCGCAGAGTTTGTGGTAGGTTTGAAGAGGGTAATACTAAAGTTGCAACAGTTAAACAATGGGTTATTTATAGCTAGCTGAATTAACGTCAAAATGCAAGGTAACTGTGGCCATATGCATCGAGTGAAGGAAAATTGTCGTTCAACTTTTAATAACCAAAGAAAGGGCTAGTTTAGCAGTCCTAATTGTGTCGTCTCTGCAAAGCGATTTTTGCGTTGCTACAATTATCTGTTATCACGGCTAAGTAACTACGCAAAAAAGGGGGGAGTTTTTGTTAACACCTAAAATAGTTGAGTCCCTAGCCAAGGAAGCCACAGCCAAGGTAAATGCTCAGTCGAGCTCAGAGGCTATGTCTCTCCAACTACACCTATTTTCTTATTGTTTCTGAGAAGAGAAACTCCACATGCATGTGATATGTTGGTAGTGTAACGCCCCAAAATATTTAATTAAATATTTAGGTATTCAATTATTTATTTATTTATTTATTTATTTGGTATAATTAAAATTAGAAGTTATATTAAGGTGTGGTATTCTATTAGGAAGTGGTGGCACTAATTAAATTGGGCTTAAGCTGAAGGAAGCCAGCGATCCAGGTCCACTAACCTAGGCGCATATATAAACCTAAAAATTAGGGTTTTGGCTCATTTTGTGCATGAGAAAAGAAAAGTTGCGAATTGAGAGGGAGTGAGAAGAAGAGGGGCGCGGCGCAACCAAGAGGAAGGAGAAGAGGATCTCGCTTGTTGCTGTGTTCTGTTGGTGACTTCTCTCCAGGGTCTTCTAATCCTAATAATTAAGGTAAGGGTGAGACCTCTCTTTCACTATAATGGTGGGTATGATGGGTATTAGGGTGGGGGCGTAGACCTATGTTGCCATGATCTTGCTTGATTTGTTTGAATTAGTTGTTGATTTAATAAATTGAATTGATTACGGTGGTATGAATTGCATATGTGTTATTTGATGATTTGGTGTGTGCTGATTTTGGGGCCCTGGCGCTGGGCGCCATTTGCTGGGCGTGGTTGTGGTGCTGTTTTTGGCGCCCTGTGCATGGGCGCCGTGGCCAACTGTGCTGCGTTATGGTGTTTGGTGCGTGTTCTGTTTTAGGCGCCCTTTGCGTGGGCGCCGTGCCTAAGCGTGTTGCGTTTTGTGTTGTGTGGTTGTTCTGGTTTAGGCGCGCTGTTGCTGGGCGCCGTGTGCAATTGTGTTGCGTTTTGGTGTTGCGCGTGTTCTTGTGATTGGCGCCCTGGGCGTGGGCGCCGTGTGCCAAGTTATTGCAATTCTGTTTTTGGCGCCCAGTGCATGGGCGCCGTGTGCCAGGGTGTGTGGGTGTGTTGCTGTGTGTGTGGGTGTGTGTTTGTGTCTTGGCGCCCTGTGCCTGGGCGCCACATTCGGCGTGTTGCGTTGCTGATTTCGGCGCCCTGCTGCTGGGCGCCGTGTCTAGGCGCGTTCTGGTTGTGTTGCCTTGTGTTCCTTGCTGTCTGGGCGCCAAGGGCGCCAAATCCTGTAGTGTTGCCTGCTGGGCGCCTCCCTGGGCGCCAGTTTCTGCATTGTGTTGCCTGTGGGCGCCAAGGGCGCCAAACCCTGTGTCTGGTCGCGTGTTGTGTTGCCTGGGCGCCAAGGGCGCCAGTTCCTGTTGCTGGCCAGTTTTCCAGCGTGTTCCCTGCTAGGCGCCCAGTGCCTGGGCGCCATTTTCAGGATGTTCCTCAATTTTTCCCGGTTTTGTTTTTGACATATCTTTTGACTCGGGTGTCCGTTTTAAGTGTTTCAAAGTGCGTTGTGAAGCTTATTCAGTTTACTACTGGCATATTCTATTTTAAGGTAAAAATTATTATTTTCTGATGGTTTCTGGGCGCCTTAAGTGGCTGTCCCCGGTGGTCGTTGTTGTTGGCGTTGTAAAATTATTTCAGTGTCTAAAACCCTTTTTGGTGTCCTTTTTGGTGTCGTGAGCTGGAGTAAAACCCTTCGGTGTAATCGGTAATATTAGTGTCCCGGTGTCAATAACGATGTGTTGATGTTTTTGACGATAATGCCCCTAGTGGCTATTACTTTGATTGATGATTTTATTGATGATGAATAAAAGCTGTGGTTCTATAAGTGACGATGATGCCATAAAGGCTAGTAGCGACGATGATGTTAATGACGATGAATGTTAGTGGCAAATATACGTGTAACGATAACTTGACAGGTGATGTGCCTTCCATTGGCAAATTGGTAAGTGATGGGTCGCTAAGTTGACTGTGCTTGTATGGGACTGTCTCTGGTGCATGTCATGGTGTCTCATACATCTCATGTGCATAAACAAGTGACGATGATGCCATAAAGGCTGTTTAGTGACGATGATTCCATAAAGGCTATTTAGTGACGATGATGACAGGTACCACATGCATAAGCCCGTTGCGATGGGTTGCATTTCATACATGTTCATGACATTGCGATGACTTGCAGTGATGACTGATTTGATGTTGCGATATGGTTTATATAGCGTTGTAGCTTTATCATAATACTTATCATATGCACTATTATATTGTTTGATGAACTCACCCTTTCTGTTTGAATGTTACCCCTATGCGGTAACGTGCAGGTGATCTCGAGTGAAGGCTTAGGTACCATCGCTAGCTGAGTCTGGTCGTCTGCTCTGATACGTAGCACTCAGTGGGGAGGGGGGGGGGGATGAACCTTAGTTTTTTATGATTATTGAACTGTTGTAGTTGATGTTTTTATGACTTTCCACTGCGTAGATGCTGAGTTTTTATTATGTTGATTGAATTGAGCGCTTTGAGCTCACCCCGGTTGTGATGTGCTATGTATCGCATTATTATTGACGATGAACTATTTTATATTGATGCATGATGTGGTGTGATTTATGTGTGACATCCCGTGTGGTGAAAAATGGTTATTTTTAAAGAAAAAAAAAGAAACTGTGATTTTTAGTAAATAAATTACCAGGTAGAAAAGGGGTGTTAGAGGTAGCCTTAGCAGAATGATCAACGAGATAAGCCTGCTGAGAAGAAGAAGGGATATGTTCTACTCAAGATTGAAGTGACACATTCTCATCAGCTGAGGGTCATCTACTATGATGAGGTTCAATTTGTTGTGAGGAAAACTAGGAGTCTTAGAAAAAGATACTTCTTGAGAGAGGCAAAGAGGGCTACTCTTAAAAAGAATCTATGGAAGCGCCTGGATGTTATGCTTAGGTTCAACCCTTATGCTAAGACTGCTAAGAGGATGGATTTTCTTGTTGAGGCTAAGCAACTCGGCTGAGGGATAGCTCAGCTGATGCATTAATAGTTGAGGGCTTAGTTGCCAGAGATTTTGCAGCTGAGGAAACCATGGCCGAGGCAAAAGAGTTACTTTGGGAGCAAGTAACTGAAGCATGTGAGAAAATATGTTGAGACTTGGGGCGGTTGAGAAGAACGTGGTCCGTGCTAGTGGGTGTTATGGAGCAGTTCATATATTTTAGGGCAAGTAAGCATTATTGTACGTTGATCTTAGTCGATCCAACAATGGTTAGCTATAGGCTAGTGTTACTGGCTGATAGAGACCTTTGTGTGTGTGTGTGTGTGTGTGTGGGGGGGGGGGGGGTGTGTATATATATATATATATATAGCTTGTAAAAAATGACCAATCAATCAAACGCGTTCTTCCAAGCATTTTTCTTTCAATTTACCTTTATGTACAGCGTTTGGATAACTTAGAACTAATGTTCAATCCCTCTCACACCTAACCTAACACTCTTTGGAGAAGTTAGGGAAGCAATAACTGAGGAACAATATTCCTTCCTCAGTGAAATCGTTTTAAGAAAGGAATCAAGAGTTCAAACTCTTAGCCGATCCTCGGCTAACTCTAAAGTTTTACAACAGTCTTATAATTTTCCATCCCGTTTAAGTAACCCATGTAAATTACGTAAATACCTGGACATTTGACATTTTAAATTTTTAAACCCTTATTGCATCCATGATTCATGAATCAAACTCTGCTTGACTAT
The DNA here is from genome assembly GCA_039519185.1 of Astragalus membranaceus. Classification (NCBI taxonomy): domain Eukaryota; kingdom Viridiplantae; phylum Streptophyta; class Magnoliopsida; order Fabales; family Fabaceae; genus Astragalus; species Astragalus membranaceus. The sequence goes on along the minus strand of CM076848.1, from coordinate 87,073,886 downwards.
ACAATAGTGTCTCCGGTCTCTGATATAAGTAAAAGTGGATCAATGAAAGTTGATATATTTGGTCTAAATTTTGGACTAAATACATCAACTCCCACAAACAATTAGCTTAAACGCTACCCAAATACTTGTTCTTACCAAACACATCTATTCGCCATTTGCTAGTCAAATCTGTTATCCGCTAACGTTTAGCGAATGAGACTTGTCAAACTGAGCCTTAGCGACGAAGTAGTAGTATCTCTACATTTACATCCTGAGGGCTTCTCCAGCTCAGCATTTTGGCGCCAATTTTCAGCTTTCCCGCCCAAAAGTTCCAGCCAATAGAATAATGCCATGTGTCTTTCTGCCACTCCCATGTTAGTCAGCTGAAAAGACAGGTACAGAGAGAAAGAATAGAACCACTTTGCTAAATAACTACACTGTTGCTTCTCATCTCTCACTCTCTCATGTCATTTCACCTTCATTCGCTATATCAACCTAACACCTCCATTTCCCAAAACAGTGGTAGCCTTCTCCACGCCAATCACTCCCATCCGTACGCGCAACCCCAAGCTCTCAAGCTTCCCCCTCCATGTTCGCGAGCTCGCCTCTTCCCTCTGTTCGCGAGCTTCCACTTCAATCCGTTCGTGACCTCAACATTCCTCCCCCGTGACGAACCCGACGTCCTCTGTCCGCGACGCTGCTTCTTCATTCTTCCTCTGCATTGCTGTGGATCTCCATTTTCGATTAACTTTCTCATCTTCCTCAATCCTAATTTGTTTCTCTATTTTGTGTTGTTTTTCTCTCTATCCTTCTCATTTGTATTCAATAAAGTTTCAGACTTTTCATCTTCAAGGGTTGCATGCTCAAAGGATTTCGCACACGCAAAGCAGGTCATTGGGGATAGAGGGATGAAGGGAGAGATGTGGAAAGGGGGGATGAGAAAGGAAAATGCGATGACAGAGATGTTTATTGAGGTGAGACAGAGGGCGTGGTGGAGAGAGAAAAGGCGCGGTGGAGAGAGAAAGGGCAAGAGTGAGGGAGAGATGATGAGTAGAGTGAGAGGAAGGACCTAGAGAGATGTAACAGCTGTTGTACGCGGTGGTTGCTATGAGGCTGGTGGCGGTGCGGCGCCGCACCGTGGTGGTTCAAAGGAACAATATTTCTTCAGCATAATCTGCATCTTAGGTGACTGAGGTGAGTCCCATGCCTTGCCCTCCTCCTTACTAACTGAATGTTTTTTTCTTTTTCATTTCACCACCTTGAATCCCCATAAGAACATATTGCTTCAATAACTCTCTTCATTTTGCAGTGAAGAAGACAAAAACCACAACAACTCTTCCTCCTTCCTTAGCAAAAATAGGACGCTGAGAAAAAGAGGTAAAGAAGCCATAACTTTTTGTGCCAAAGAATACTCCTCAGTTTCTGCTTATCTTCCCCACCCATTTCCCCTCTTCTAATTAAGCCCCGGCAAATTAAAAACTAATAATGATTAACCAAGTTTGCTATATTTTCCTTACACCACTGCAAGTAGAAAATGATTAAGATTAAACTATTTATGTATAGCTGCAAAAGAGTGTGCATATCTGTTAGTATCAAACACAAGACCTACGACCAATGAAGTCATTGATGTTGAATTTTACATTTATTACATTTAAATAAGAATCATAAAGTACCATTAGAACTGATAGTGTACATCATGCAGTTTGTATTGGGTAGTTTACAGGGAAAAGAACATGTTTAAGGCTTATTGCTTCTTTCATTCCTCTTAATCTTGATTTATTGGTTTATTCAAAAGGTCTTGAAATTGGAGTTTCTTCCATTGTTGAATCCTTACATTTTTTTGGTTTAATTTGATTCGTGGGCATTATTACTCATTTGGGTATTTTTTGGGTACGCCTTTATTTGAATTTATACTACATTAGGCAATATAGGTAAAAACAAATTTGCACATTGGACCCGGTTCATGTTTACACCTGTCTATGTATATGTCTCTTTTTTTTCCTTCCAACAATCATCAATATCTGGCAGATTTTTGTCCAAGGTGTTGACAAGGATATGGTTGTACTTATGGTTGCAAGAGCTGTTTCTTCAATATGTCTATTGAATTTAAAGTTGTTACAAAGGCATTTTTCATGAAAGATATTGTTAGAATGCAATGTCTATTACTTTTTGGTTGTAAGCACATGTTACAGTTTTTGGTAAGCAGCTGGAAGCTAACATGGAATCAATTACTATTTTGGCTTTTGCTATTCACATGCTTTTACTCTTCTCTTGATTCCAGAAGCATCGAGGAGACATATAAGTGGCTTTTGATCTACAGCTCTACCTCTCATGACTTATTTTCATAGGAGTCGGTACAACATCACATGGGATATTCTATAAAATAAGGTGTGGTAAGTTTATTCCTTCGTTTTTACTTTCTAATAACTTCTTTCATGTGTTTTTTGTGACTTCTCAATACTTGGTTAAATCTTCAGCTTCATAATTTGCTAAAAAATCTTCTTTACGTAATTTGGATTTTTGGCTTCTGCATATTTTAATCCCCTTTTGTTCTTTCTTCTGCGATACTTCTTTTTGATGTTTTATTTTAATAATTTTGTTTTAGAACATAGGGTTCTATTGTTTAAATGAGATGTACTAAGACTATTTAGACTGGAAGTGGCTTCTTGATGTTCTTCTTGGTTTTGCATGTACGAGGATGAGAATCATTTGATGCAAAAAACCAAACTACCAAAGGTGGGAGGGGAGATTCCTTACGATTTTTTTGCCAAGGGAGCATCCACCTGCTATGAAGCATGACATTAGTAGGCCTACGAAGAACCCATTATCATTGTTTTCATGATTATTGCACTGTCTGGTTGAAGGGGTGAGGACTTAAGAGTGTCTTATGCCATGGTGAAGGGGAAACTGTAACGAGAAGGCAGAGAAGCAGCTCATTTATGGTATATCTTTCAAACAACAAAGTGAGATCTCCATTTTTTTTGCTCTATCCTCTTTAAATTCTGCATTGGTGAATTTTTGATTGGTATATATGAATTAGGATTGAGTTTTGCGTTTGATTCCTTCTTTGATCATTGGAAATAGGTAATGCTGAAATACTATGAATTAACTACTAACAGACAGAGGATAGTTAACTACTATTTGCTTTATCAAGTATCATGTGCTTAAAATTTCATTTAAGCAGCAATAATAGTATGTTGCTTTTCTATCTTTCGTATCTTTTTTGGTTTTCTTACCATTTGGTTTACTTTTATAAACTGTGATGTCTATAGCTGCTTCTTTCTTAATATTAGTCTCACATACTACACTACACTTAACTGCAGAGGCATGGAAGGAAGATGGTACAAGAGAGATGTTGCTTTGAATGACAAAACTTAACTGCATAGGCTTCCAGGAAATGTTATGTCCATGAAAAAGAGCTGCAAATTCTGCTTATATTGATTTTCTATTCTGCCATTTTTTATTCACCAAGCCTTTTGCTTTTGCTATAGAAGAATATGATTTTTTTTGAATCTATGATGAGATAATTATAATAGATTTAAATCATGGATCATCTTTTTGGTGGAAAATTTAAGCTTGGGAGGAAGATAGGGAATGGATCGTTTGGGGAGCTTTATTTGGGTATGCACTTTATCTAGGGTTTTTTTTAGCATTTTTTTTGCTTCGAATAATTTGAACTTCAATTTCTGGTGCTTTGTGTTTGTTTCAGGTGTTAATGTGCATATGGAGAAGTTCATTTTGATATCATCAATTTGAATGGAGTGATTTGAAGAAGTTTATTTTGATGTCATCAATTTGAATGGAGTGTTTGTTTTAGGGTACTCTTTTAATTCAATTGTTTTCTTCTTCTTTTTGATTTGCTGCTCTTTTTGATTATTTGCTTTTCTTTTTCCACAGCTTCTTTCTTTGCTTTTTCTCTTCGTTGGTGGTGTTGTCCTTCAGGAAGGTAGTCGAATTTTTCTTCTGGTACATAACTTATTCCAATTTCCTTGCCTGCTTTATTTACTTATTTCATTATTTGTGTCCCATTTGCTCCTTTGATATTTTTCCAACTTTTTGTCGTGTATTCGTTGTTAAATTAGTTCCTATATGGAAAATTTTGGTATATTAGTTGTTGACATTATTGAACTTTGATTAAGCTATGCTAATTTTTTGGTTCTTTGTTGTTTACAAGTCTGATAATTAATATGCTTTTCACTTGCAATATTTACTTGCATTTGGAGATTCCTTAATCACGATGCAAAAATCTCTGATAATGCATGTTTGCCTGCAGCAGGTGAGGTTCTCTTGCACTTGCTCTTCCTCTCATCGACATTTCTGATTAACTGTGATTTTGGTGTGATTTAAATCTCTTCAAGTTAGGGCGATTTATACTCCATTTCAAATTTGAGTGCGATTTGAGTTTCCTCGCTTTCTACTCAAATCTCATCTTTCACCGCTTTCCTCTCCATTTTCTTTGTTCCATTTGTGTGTGACTTGAGTTTTGAATCCTGTGTGCTGCTAATTTTATGAATTCGTTCTTTGATTCTGACGCCTTCTTCAAATTCATGTTGCCTAATTTCACTATTTCGGATTCGACATAGTAACTACATCTGGCTCTTCACTTATGAAATGGGAGATATCTGCTGCAGCAAGATACCAGTATCTTCTAAATCTCCCCAATCACTGTTAATGTATCTAAGGTTTACAAATTTATAATTAATGTTTTGCAACTCTTTATATACATAGGTATTTTTATGCTTAATTGATTAATAATGTGATGTTAGCAGTTGCTGATGGTCGTCTTTTTGTTGAATGTAGCTTGACAGTATGCTTTTGGAAATATATTTTGAAGCACATCCCCATAATAACCTTCCAGATTTCTATGATAAGGTACCACTTGAAATCTGCTGATTTTATTTTGGTGACTTATGAACTTATCTTTTAAGTTGATATAAAGTTCCAAATCCTTTACACCCATTCATTATTTAGTTTATAGCAGCAGAAGCATACTAATTTTTGGATAGGCTTAGGTTCCCATACATTGTAAAAAAAGACCTTAAGTCTATTTACAAATGCATCAATTTGGTGAAATGGTTATTTTTAGTCTAATAGTAATAATGCTAAGGCTCATTGATGATCCAACAATAGGATTTGTGAAAGATGCACATCACACTTTTGAGCAATTTAATAGGTCTTGCTATTCTTTTCTGGAAATAATAATAGCATGAGTTGGATATTATTATTACAATTTGTAACTCCACTAAAACCACTTTTGCTTTATGACAGGAGGTTGTTGTTAAGCACAAACTTATGGCTTTGCTGCTGCTATAAAGAAGAAGAGAAAATAGGGACTAAGATCTTAATAAGTACTAAGTAGCAACCCCTATGTATTCATTGAATAAGTTCTGTATATTTCCGTTAGTGTCTAAGCCTCTAAGGTAGTGGTAACATTTTGGGATAATAAAAGGATGTGGGTTGAAGAAATCACCATGATTCACGAGATACAACAATACGAAGGCAAAATATGGATAGGAAATCACCAGAGTACCTACAATTAACACTTTTATTTTCTATTTTGCCTGGACCAACAACTTTACCTTGGCTATATACCCCATCCCTATTATTTGTCTATAATTGGTTAAAAATAACACTACCAAAGGAGATAATTATGTCTCATTTAGATGGAATTGGACTTCCCTAATTTCGTGATTTTATGACATACTTCTACAAGATATCATTAATCTAGGAAAAGTGTCATGTAATTATAACTCTATCTTTATAAATATTCATAAACAATCCTGTTTGAAAGAGGTTGAAGAGGTTGAACATGTGTTGTGTTTCTTTATTTTGTTTAGTATTGGCCTTTTCCATTGCTCCCTTTTTTGTATCACTTTGTTTGCAATATATTGGTGGTCAAGCATACTTTGATACAGACACGGCTTCTTTTAACTTTCTGATTAAGGCTATGGATTCTGTGTATGGAAGTATTTAAATTTTTGTTTAGGCAAATGATTTTGTTTTTTATTCCTACCGACATTCAATTTAGATAAAACTTTTTTATATTGCAATTTAAGAAATAAATTTTACCTCAACAAAATTTTTGTATTAACTAAAGTTTTAGCCCCGTGCAACGCACGGGTCCACGCGCTAGTACTTTATGATAGTCATATAGTCAAATATGCATTCAAATCTGCAGGAATATTTCTTTTTCCTAATTATGCTCCTGCCTTAGTTGTAATCTTAGTATACAATACAAAATTCAGATATATGGAAACAAAAATCTCCAATGAGACAACATTAATTAATTTGACTATATACCTCATTTTCATATCTATTTTTTAATATTATTGTAAAGATTTGTCCCTAAAAAGACTATTGTATAGATTAAGAAGTATTTAATAGATATAAATATTATTTTACTTTGACTAGAAATATATCATTATATTTCTTGTGATAAATTGCATTTCAAATTTTTATACATCATATCATTATAATAGCTATTAAAAAAGGGCATATATGAGAGAAAAGAATTAATTTGACTTACGATTTTTAAAACTAAGAAAGAAAAAACAAAGTCCAAAACATCAAATATATGAAAAAGGGGTAATAGGTTATTCCCCTAAATTGTGTTTTATTAATTGCAGGGATGCTCTGTTCTTTTTCAATATGGCAGTGTATAAATTAAAATACTAACCGAAATTTCTTTTTTTTCTTCAAAATATTAACATTTATTAAATACACCTTTTTGATTAATAAATATAAACACATATCTGTATATATGCATGTATCTATGTATATATAAATAAAACTAACAGGAGTCAGAGGCAGTGCTAAAGAAGGTTAGTATTTTTTTCTCTCTATGTTAGATTTTGTTGAAATTTACTCTATTAGTTTTAATTAATTTATGTTGGTGTCATTGACACTTCTTGTTTATCAGACAAAAAATATGGGGGACTTTACAAAGAGGACCATGGAAGACATGTTGCAACAAGAAGAGCAACTAAGGCCCAAAAAACCCAGCGTAACTAGACCCTTTTCTCATGGTGCTTCACCATTTCAACCATGGCAACCCTCTTGGATGAAGGGTCTTGGTAATGTAGAGGCAAGCAACAATATTAACATGAGGACAACAAATCCTAATCATACTTTGAAGATGAACCCCATCAATGCTGGTGGATCAACTTCAGGTGCTGCTAGTGGCGACAACGCTGCAAGAACCGATGAACCACAACTTGGTTCGGGTTCTGACACTCAGCCGGACATGGATCCGAAGAGGCTCAAACGGTATTAGCTTTTTGTATTATAAGAAAATTTTGAAATAATGATTGGAGATAGAGAAAAACAAAATCCGTCTCTAATTCTGTCAAAAAAATTGAGATATATTATTTTCTTTCTTCAGAATAATGGCGAACAGAGCATCTGCACAGAGATCGAGAATGAGGAAAAATGAATATGTGATGAAGTTGGAGGAAAAAGAAAAATCTTGTCAGGTTTAGATTTTTATTCGTCTTTGAAAAATGTCATTTATGGTTTTTCCTAACTTATGCATGAAATTTTGTGTGGCTGTCAAGGTTTTAAATTGCGGATACAACCCGATCGAGGTCGCGTTGTGATTTTTGATATTGTGTGAAATTAGGGTCTATTGCGGCTGATGCGACTATAATTATAGTCGCATAAATATTAAAAACCTTGATGTCATAATCCAAATCCCAGTCACGGGCCTTTCCCATTACTATGATGACTATTGTATATAGCGAAGTGAAAAATCATGCGACATAAATTTTGCGATTTTTTCATGCAGGATAGAGTAATTTTCCTTCGTCCTCAAATTGAAGCTGAAAAAACTCATCAGCGGGTATTGCAGATTGAGCAGCATCAATTGAAATTCCAAATGGCAATCCGTGAAAAAGAAAGGGTACTTCAAGAAGGTTACATGTGTCATCTCTCTCTCTGTTTTTTGAATTATTTTTTATGTTTGCCATTTATTTAATGAGTAAGTTTTTCTTTTCAGTGGAGATAGCAAAAAATAGAGCTGAGATAAAGAGGTTGGAGGAGCTTCAGAGGAAACTAGTAGCTGATACACAGGCAAGGATGATGAACATGGGTATTGCAATGCAGCATATGTCCAACTCAAACATCAGTCCTCCTCCTGGCTTTGGAAGGTTTAATTACCTAAACCCAAATCAAGGTTAGAGATTTGAATATAATTATATGATAATATATTTAAGGTTTAATTGCACATTAATTTCTCCTAATATCATGATTGTGTAGTTTGGGTCTCCTTGGTTTTAATTGTGTGCGACTTTTTTTTTTATAAGCAATGTTAGTGGAGGTGGGGAAAATGTTAGTTTCCTGGGTTTGAACCCGGGACCTCCTTCTTGCACTCATTTGGTGCACTCCTTCGGTATCTCTTAGCTCGCCAACTGAACTAGCTTCTTGGGATAATTGTGTGCGACTTGGGTAGCTATCACAATTCTGGGATTTTGGTTCTCTAGGTTTCAATTACGCGAATGGGTTTTTTGAATATCAAGATTGTTTGGTTTCAATTACGCGAATTGGTCATCTAGGTTTCAGTTACCCGTCGATCTAATTTTCATTCAATTCCTTAATGGAAATACTGATGTTTCGCGTGCAGATATGAATTGGCACGTCATTTAGTCCGAGTGGCATGATATGAGTGGTACGCTATGTTACCTCATTGTCATCTTGGTTGCCTTAAAAATAATAAATATATTAAAAGCACAATTCGATGAAGGGATTAAATTTAATTAATAATCAAGTACGCGAATTGGTCATCTAGGTTTCAGTTTCCCGTCGATCTAATTTTCATTCAATTCCTTATTGGAAATACCGATGTGTTGCGTGCTGATATGACTTGGCACGTCACTTAGACCGAGTGGCATGATATGAATGGTAGGCTATGTTACCTCATTGTCATCTTGGTTGTCATAAAAATTAATAAAAATATTAAAAGCACAATGAAGGGATCAAATTTAACCAATAACCATACATATGGAGTAGAGCCGTCAAAATGAACCAGCTAGACAGACTAGCCCAACCCACCCCATGAGTCTGGAATTTTTTTGACTCAGCCCAACCTGGCCCGAAAATATATTGGCCCGCAATAGATTAGCCCGCCAGGGGCTACGCCAACTCGATGGCCCGATATTTTTTAAAACGTACACTAGTACTTTTAGATTTTATAAAATTGAACCGCTTTACTTTCCATTCAGGCTAACTTTACTTTCAATTTCAAACTTGTTTTTGACAATTCATTTCACTTACACATTCCTGTTTCACATGTCTTAAAATTTATGGCATCCATGGAAATAAGAGAGAAAAAACTTTAGAAGTCTATTATAACAAGGTATTGGAATATTACAAATGAGAAGGGTTAGGTCATAAATGAGTCCACCGTCTACCTTATATACTGATGAACTAATGGGCCTTACTATCTAATTGACTCACTATCTAATGGGCCTTACTAGCCAACTAGTGGGCTTACTACTTATATTTTAACAGCCTCCCGCAAGCTGGACGGTGCTCACAACACTTCCAGCTTGGGATAAGCAATACAAAGGAACTATAAAATTAACAAAAGGAAGAACAATCCAAATTGGTAGCAGTTGAGGTGCATAGCTCCTAGAAGTCTTCGACCAACTCTTGGGCCCCTTCAAGCTTCTTCCAGCGTCTCCACAACATTCACTCCAAAAAGAATCAACAAACTCCACTCTTGGGCATAACCATCCAAGTGCCAAAGAAGTCAACAAAATGCTTAACCATCAAGCAGAAACCACAACTCAAGGTTTAACCACTCAGAGGAAGCAACGAAACAACACTTAACCATCAAGCAAAAGCCACAACTCAAGGCTTAATCACTTGAAAGAAGCAAAACGCTTAACCACCATAGGGCAGAAGCAAACATCATCAGGGCCATAGGGCCAAAGGCTTAACTACCAAGCAGAAACTATACCTCAAAGTTTAACCACTTGGCAGAAGCACAACAATTTAATGCTTAACCATTTATAGCAGAAGCATCATGCTAAACCACCATAAACAAAAGCTAAAAAGCAAGCCAATATCCAGGTTGCCACAAGTCAGATGCAAAACCCAAGGCATCAAGCCCTCGAAACAACACCAGTGGAATCCATTCCTTGTAACAACATCAACGAGCCATTAGCAACCCCTTAGAAGCAACACCAGCTGATAAGAATTGGCTAAATACCAATGAACTTCATCCACTCCTTGAAGCTTCAAGCAAGAACAAAAATTCAAGGCTGCCTTCATTGCAATTTACAAATCGAATGATTCAAAGAAGGCACCAAGCCTAGCAATTTTGTTGCAGTCTAAATGCACCGTCGTCAAGAAACGGCGAAGATGGCCGAAACCTTCCCTGACTCTGCGCCACAACAGGGTCCACAACAGATCCTTGCACACACAGATCTGAAAAACGGGTGGAGGGAATTTCTGCCAACACCACCACACCTTCAAGCTACACCGAACCAGCACAACCAAGCAGCGCACTAGTTGGATTCGTTAGACAGAGCAGCACCGTTCACCACCGCACGGCTCACCACCAGATCCAATCGCCTACCAACAACACCGCTCACCACTAGAGCAGCACCGTTCACCACCGCGAACAGCAAACAACAAACAGCAAGCGTGGAACCACTATTATTGCTGACGAAACCGCGAACAACAACTAGCAAGCGCGGAACTACATTCAACACCAGAACTCTCGCGAACCCAAGCCAAGCACGAAAATGTGAGAAAACTGGAATCAGGTCAAGAACCAAAATCCGATTCAAGAACTGAAACGAAACGCAGAAGAAGAAAGTGAAATGAAGAAGCGAAATCGAGGGAGAAGAACGCGAAATCAAAAACGTCTCAGTGTAACCCTAGGATTTGAGAACAATGGAAAAAAATCAAGCAAATCCTCAACGTTGCAATTTGCGGCTGGTTTTGAACAACACCGAGAAACAAAAAAAACTGAACCAACAACATAGAGAAATGGCAACAGATCTGAAGGTGGTCGACCCAAAAAATAGAAAAAAAACTGAATGAAAAAAAGGAAACTAATAAAAAATAAAGAAAGAACCTGCAGCAAAATCGGCATTCAAGGCGGATACCATGTTTGCTCTGATACCATCTTAAAATGTGGTTAAGGTATAACTCAACCCCACAAAACCGGCTTGTAAGGTGAGAGATGCCTCCTACTTATAAACTCATTTTCAGGTCATATCACATCCAATGTGGGACTCTTAACACACCCCTCTCACGCCCAGGACAAGACAACTTGAACGTGACCCGAGTGGCCCGATAGCGGATGGCCCAACGGATCTTGGATTGACTTTGATACCATCTTAGAATGTGGTTTAGGCCTAACTCAACCCCACAAAACCGGCTTTGTTAAAATATAAGTAGTAAGCCCACTAGTTGGCTAGTAAGGCCCATTAGATAGTGAGTCCATTAGATAGTAAGGCCCATTAGTTCATTAGTATATAAGGTAGATGGTGGATTCATTTATGACCTAACCCTTCTCATTTGTAATATTCCAATACCTTGTTATAATAGACTTCTAAAGTTTTTTCTCTCTTATTTCCATGGATGCCATAAATTTTAAGATGGTATCAGAGCAAACATGGTATCCGCCTTGAATGCCGATTTTGCTGCAGGTTCTTTCTTTATTTTTTATTAATTTCCTTTTTTTCATTCATTTTTTTTCCATTTTTTGGGTCGACCACCTTCAGATCTGTTGCCATTTCTCTATGTTGTTGGTTTAGTTTTTTTTGTTTCTCGGTGTTGTTCAAAACCAGCCGCAAATTGCAACGTTTGAGGATTTGCTTGATTTTTTTTTCTTTTTTTTAAGAGAAGGGTTAGGTCATAAATGAGTCCACCATCTACCTTATATACTGATGAACTAATGGGCCTTACTATCTAATGGACTCACTATCTAATGGGCCTTACTTGCCAACTAGTGGGCTTACTACTTATATTTTAACAACATGATTGCATTAAAAGCCCCATAAAACTAAAAAAAAGATAAATGTTAATTTGGCTTGAAGGTCCAAAAGGGATTTTATGTTTTTATGTTTTGATATGCGAATATTTTGTGTGATATAAATATCTATTATGTTATTTTGTAATGACATAAGCAAAAAAATTTATACATAAAGGTTCATGATTTTTCTAATTAGGTATTAGCTTTATGACGGACAAAAAAACGTCGCTAAATCTGGAGTCGGAAACCAATTACCCTTCAAATTGATAGCAGCTTTATGTGGATGACTCACTTCATTTAATTAGAACTTACAGGAGTGAGTCATCCACATAGATCTGTTATCAATTTGAAGGGTAATTGGGTCATCCACGTATCATGATCCAGTAATTTAGATCTCGCACGTTTTTTACGGACAAAAAACCGTCGCTAACTCTGCATTATATATACTTATCACGTGTTTTACCCATATATACTTATTTTTTACTGTAATTTTGGTTCTTTTTTTGGACTAATGTAGTTTTTGTTTCAAGCAGCTCAAACTGAAGTAGGAACATCAAGATTGATTAGCCAGCAGTCACAAAATCAGAGACAGATGTGGTTGGGTAATTGGAATAACGGACAGAAATCAACTCCCAATTTCAAGATTGTCAAGTCTGAGCCTGCAGAGTAATAAAATAGGTTATTTTAATTTCATTGGCTTTTCCTTTAAGCCAACAAAACTCAAGTTAGTTTTAATCTTTTTTGAATATTTTCGGATCATAATTTGCATTTGTCTTATTTAAACAGACATGTACTTATCCGGTTAGAAAACATATATATGTACTTTTCAAACTGAAATTTGGTTGTTTTTTTAAGTAATTTTTTGGATATATATTTTAACAATCATTTACTGAAAAAGATGCTTTATAGGGTGAGGAATCACTCACCGGTATACCACTTAAATTGACAGTTAGATATAACATAAAATGTTATGATTGGTTGATATTTCATGTTGATTGATACAATTTCAACCACTCATAGCATTTTATGATGTATCTAACGGTCAATTTAGATAGTACACTCGATATTCAATTCTAAATTGAAGAAGTTACAAAATGTTTCTAAACAACAATTAAGTGTGATTAACAATATTTTATTATTATTTATCATGTTATTCTTTCAATATTTTAAAATCTCAAATAGATATTAAAATATAAATCAAGTTCTCCAAACCACTCTAAAATCCCCCTCCTAAACATACCCTAAGGATGGAGGGTTTAGGAGGGTAGAGAGGGAGAGCTTGATTTTCAATTCTAAATTAAGGAAGTTATAACGAAAATGAAGTGTGATTAACAATATTTTATTATTTTCTATCATGTTATACCTTCAATTTTTTAAAATCTCAAATAGATATTGAAATATAGACCAAACCCTCCAAAGTTGTCACCTCCAAAACCCTCTCAAATCCCCTTCACAAACACCCTAATGGATATAGATCAATCTATCTAATTCATTGTCTATACAAAACTTTACCTAAATTGTTAGCCTATAAACTCAAAAACGTTATTGGAAATGTTATCTATGTATTTCAGAATGGTTTTATGGTGGGGAGGAATATTATAACATCATAAACTTTAGACGTCATAAAGTCTAGCATTATACATGTAACATCCCATATTTCCACTAACTAGGAAATATGTGGTAGTCGACAATTGATAAAAATTCAGAGATTATTAACCAGTATGGATTTGAGATTTTCCTTGAACTTTAACTTGAAAATTTACACTCAAATTTAGTTTACTTAATTCAAATACCATAATTCATGAACATCAAGTACAACTTGACGAAACCTCAAAATTATAACATAAACATGACTCAAATCCATAAGACGGTTGTCCTAACACTTAGTTGTTTGATACAATTATCAAATACAACCCGAATTACATAAGGTTCCCGTAATGGAACATAACATAATTCAAAGACAAAGGACCCTACTTGAGCACAATAAACTACACCATCGACTACTTCTCTTGGTCTAGTTTGCTCTGGCCCTGAATATCTGAATAACACCACGTAAATAAACAATGAGACTACAGTCTCAATGAGTTCCTCCGTAACCCCTTACCTTAACCTCTCGGTGTTTTCTTTTAATTATCTTTTCACATGTCATGGTAGCACAACCCGAGAGACAATTTTCAATCTCACCGGAGATCCCCATCTGACAATAGCTATTGACGGGTCAACATGGATATTGGGCCTTGGTTTTCGGGCTCATGACTTCCCTCCGCCAAGTATGCTATACTTAATAGGATCGTCATCCCCATGGTATTTTATGAATTTATTTACTTTAGACACTTTGGGTTTTCTCACTCGTACATATATAAATCAACACTTTCAACGACATACGATAAACCGTAAACAATTAAACCTTGATATAGCAATAAACTTGGGTCAAATTAATTAATTCCAATGGATACTAACATAGGTTAGGGTAAGGATAGGGTTAGGTAAGCATTGGCATCAATTCGGAATGGTTTTGACGTAATTTGGAAAATGGTGACAGAAGGTCAGGCGCGGTCCGTGCTACTTGGAGCCCGGTCCGTGCTCTTTTTACAGCACACAAAAATCAGCACTTTTCTTCGAAAATGACCATTCCGGTTGTCCCAATACTCACCGTTAACTATCCTCAACTCAAAACATGACCAAAAACAGTCTCAATTCACATTACAACAACCTTAAAACATCAATTAAATCAACAATTACATTTCAATCATTATCATTCACACGAGTTCCCAATCAACAACATAAATAAGAATTTTTCATGAAAACGGTTCCTCAACTCATCAATACAGCACATGCAAGTTCAATTTGCTCAGGAATCATACCATACATTTACATGCAAGTTAGAAAAACAACAATTAAAAGTGAGGAACTCACCTTGACAACACATTGTTCACTTCAAGCACAACACACAACTTTAAATTGCAAAGTCACCAACAAGCTTCCTTATTTCTCTAAACTCCAGCCCAGGTCCTATCTCCTGTCCCTTAACCCTTATAATCACAATGTAGTATCTCCAACACCCAATGCAAGATCCCAGATTGACATGCAAATCCTCTCCTCTTCTTCAACCATTTCGAACTCCCACTCTCCTCAAACAAGAAAGAGAACCCCAAACTATAATGTAGGCTATGAAAACCCCTTTCTAAGTGTAATGCAATTGTAATACATCTCATAAGGCCTCCTAGTTGCTGGAAAGTCTATGCAAGGTGAAATGTCATGCGTTCACTTGGTTCTTTCAAGTGGGCAGATTTGGGGGTTTTTGGGATTAAGGGTTTCACATGCTTGAGAATGAGAAGTTGAAGAAAAATGAGTTTGTTTAGTGTGAATTAGTTGAGGAATGGAAAGATTGAATGAGATATGCCCCCTTCTTCTTCTTCTTCTTCTTCTTCTTCTTCTTCTTCTTCTCCTCCTTCTTCTTCTCCTCCTCCTCTTCTTCTTCTTCTTCTTCTTCTTCTTCTTCTTCTTCTTCTTCTTCTTCTTCTTCTTCTTCTTCTTCTTCTTCTTCTTCTTCTTCTTCTTCTTCTTCTTCTTCTTCTTCTTCTTCTTCTTCTTCTTCTTCTTCTTCTTCTTCTTCTTTCTTTCTAAAAATGAGGGTGTGTTGGTTTTTGTTGTGACTGTGAGTGAAAATAAATGAGAAATAAATGAGTGGGTTTTTATGTCTTAAATGTTTCAGCTATGAGAGTGTTTGTGTGAGTGAGGATTTAGTGGGTCAAATTTCCTATAGTATCCTAGCCCTCTTCTCAATATTTCTAATAACCCCCAATTCACACACAAACATTTAATTAACCACCGAAGCACTCAAAGTATACAATTATCACATTTAACAAATTAAATCATGCAATTATTAATTCAAACAATCAATGAATATTTCACTTAGCCACAAGGTACTTAATAATAATCAAAGTAATTAAAATAATTACATTTGGGTGTTACATTTCACCCAAACTTAAAAAATTTTGTCCCCGTTCAAGTCACACCTCACTAAAACTAATATGGTTAACCAAAATCAACCCCTCTAATAGCTCCCAAAGATTTTGTCCCTTGGGATGACTTTCAGTCTAAGGTGTTTGCATCAAGATCTAAGATGCTCACCGGATATGGCTGGAATGCAATATTAGAACGGAGTTCAACCGTTTCACAACTTAACGGTTGACGAGGACCGAAAAAGTACCTTTAGAGCTGAACACAGGGGACATAGTGTACATGCGGGACCACAATGGAGAATATTAGATTGTAAACAATCATGTTCTACCTTTCCCGCGAGTAGAAACACACTAAGAGAACTTAACCAATTGGATGGTCTTGGTCCGAGACATGATTAAAACAGGATTTACGAGTTTCCACTATCACGAAAGAAGGACAATCAAAATGAGGGCATATCGAAACACTTGAATTGAATGACTCATAAGAAGGAAATCAAAACCAAGTCATAATCAAAAGAATCATGGTTTCCTCTATTCATATCGAAACACTTGAATTTGAATTCAACCTTCTGAAATGAGTCATAGAAATTTACATTTGACATATTCAAAATCGATCAAACTTAGAAAGTCCATATCTTATACAAATGCAAACACAATAAGGTTTCGTACGTAACATGAAGTTCATGCATCAACCTAACTAGCTCACAAAAGTACTAAAACTTAACACACATATGACTCAAAAATAAAAACTACCCTTTGGGTCACCCGATTACAATTCAACTGTCCAAATTAAAACAATTAGGTCACACATTATGAAACAATTGCATCTACTCTTCGTATATAGTGAAGGTGGGGATTAGGGATGGGGTTTGATCAGAGGTAGTACCGAAAAAAGGAAGAGGAAAAAGGTATTTAAAGCAGGGTGACAGAAGCAGGCGCATGGTCTGGGCACCTCCTACATCTCCCCAAAACGTTGCAATTTTGAAAATTTTCGTTTCCCTTTTTGTTCCAACTTCAGTCCCAACACCAAACTTGTCCAAGCAACATTTCAAATAGCTATAAAACACCCTTTTAATGATAGATTAAAAGGATTACAACTTCAAAATATTATTCCCAACGCCTCAATCATTTCTTGAATCACAACACATGCCATTTAACTTATGACTTGTTTATGAACACACTTTTGGCAAAGAAGCAACTCAATCCAACATGTATTCATTTATTCACATCCTCAACAAGTATTCAATTTCAGAAGCATTAAAGTTTCAAACATGTCAAGTTATACAAACACTAATAATCAGACATGAGGTGAAAAGAGACTCAGAACAGAGTTTAGGAAAATCTTCCAGTCAATGCAAATGAAAACAATTATGAGTTTACACCTGGCTTAAAAAGAAAGGAAATTACTTTTATGAGTCCACAAGTCCTTCAATACTTATTACATTCACACATGAATAATGTCCAGTAGATCATGTACAAGTTATAGAAACAATAAGATACTACAAGATATACTTCATATTCTAGAATCGTTAAGAAAACATTGAGAAAGAGACTTGATTTTCATGTCATATTGTTAGTGAAAAGAAATAGTCACGAACACAACCATTCAAATATTAGAGGTCTTATGAGGGAAACTTCACAAAATCGGAATTTTGCACAACCATTTCGAAACTTCACTATACATTCAATTTCAATGATTCATACATGGTAATAATCCTCATATTGTCATGATATGCAACTAGACAACACATCCTAATGCAATAACACCTTCAATGATTACAAACACTTTAGAGTTGGGATGGTCAGGGAAATAATGAAAAACACCAAATCATGATGATTTATAAACGTACTTCCGTGGTGAACTATCAGACTTTACCATTTTTTCTGTTTTAGTGTCTTACCATTCTTCCATTGACTATCCTAACTTACAAAGCAACAATGACTTATTTTAATTCCAGGCCAACACAATGACCAAACAACATTCACAATATCAAGGGATGCTCAAATCTACAACACATCAATCTTGAGCCAATCACAAGCAATGAAGCATATCACAATCCAATTCAACTTTCATTAATTGTACGACAAGATCAATAGTAAACATGTTAAATTCAATGCATCCAATGTCAAAAGCTAAGGTAATTTAGGGTGGCTCTTTGATTAAGTGGAAAATACCTTTCAATGTTTAATTATAGTTGTAGTTCTTCCCATTAGCACTCGATCGATCCCAAACACATTTTCAGTTTACAAAGTGTTCTGTACCTAGCAGTATTTTGGTAGGCTGCTGTTGGTAGGTCTCTTGCTGCCCTGGCAGGAGGTCAGTGAGCGCCCGGGGGGGGGGGGTACCTGCAAAGCCACTCCGGCGCTCAAGTCAGTATGAGAATAAGCTAGTAAATTTGCAAGGGAAGAGTGTGTACCTTGTAAATGGTTATGCGAGCCTGTATTTATAGGAACTTGTAACACCCATTTCTACCCGGTAAAATATAGTAAAATCAGAGTTTTCACAAACAAACGGATGCTACATTTTTCGACTTAAAACCATAAACAAACATAATAAGGTCATTTCTGAAAAGCGGATACATAACACCCTAACTTGGATGAACCGACACACAACATTTTCAATTTTCAAAACAAGTCAAATTTTATTTACTTCCCAGCGGAAATTCAAAAGGTTCAACTTAATTAACCGTGGCATCTAAGCAAGATTCATAACAGCAATAAACTCGAAATCCAACAAATAAAACGACATAAGTAATAGAAAAATAAGCGGTCACCCCCCGAGTGCTACGTATCAGAGTGACGACACTGACCCGAACTAATGAAGGTAAAAGCCTTCATTCGTGGTTACCTGAACGTTACCAACATCAGGGTAACATTCAAATAGAAGGGGTGAGATATCGAACCATATAATGAATCATATGAAAAACTATATCTATTCGGGTTAGGACATCAAAATCGTCACTTCACGGCAGTCAATAATTTCAATCAATTGAATATGCAACATGAATGCGGAATGCGACTCAAAACTATGCACATGCATGTGGTACCATAATCCAGCCAATAAATAGAGGCTTCACGACTAAAATTTGCCAATAAATAGAGGCATCAACGACTGTTGGAGACTCGCTCCAGGGCCATCTGCCCTATAATGCAAATGCTATGCATGCGACGCAATGGTGAAAGTACAGACAGTCAATAACAATAATTATATCTCAGTACAACAACGACCTGAATCTCAACATTGGCCATAGGCCTACGACATAATATCCATGCCAATAAATAGAGGCAATCCGACTAGGTGTAACATCATCACCACATAACATCTGAGCAAATAATTTAGCCACCGAACAAGTTAACAGTTTAATAACTCAACAACTCGACAAATCAGCAATTTATTAATTCAACAGTTTGACACTTAGCCACTTAATCAACAGTTGGCCACTTATGGGCCTAACGCGCCAAAGGCGCTCATCAGCCAACAAGACGGCAGCAAGGAACAGTGGCAAACAGCAACAACGATAAACAGGCAACAGGCAGCCAGACTTGGCGCCCTTGGCGCCCAGTGCACCAGCAACATTAACAGGGCAGCCAGACATGGCGCCCATGGCGCCCAGTGCGCCAGCAACAACAACAGGGCAGCCAGACTTGGCGCCCAACAACAACAGCAACGACACCCATGGCGCCCAGCAACTACAGGGGCGCCAGCAACAGCAACGGGGCAGCCAGACATGGCGCCGATGGCGCCCAGTGCGCCAGCAACAACAACAGGGCAGCCAGACTTGGCGCCCATGGCGCCCACTGCGCCAGCAACAGCAACGGGGCAGCCAGACATGGTGCCCATGGCGCCCAGTGCGCCAGCAACAACAACATGGCAGCCAGACATGGCGCCCATGGCGCCCAGTGCGCCAGCAACAGCAACAGGGCAGCCAGACTTGGCGCCCATGGCACCCAGTGCACCAGCAACAACAACAGGGCAGCCATACTTGGCGCCCAACAACAACAGCAACGGCACCCATGGCGCCTAGCAACTAAAGGGGCAGCCACACAGGGCGCCCAGCAAGGAACAGTGGCAAACAGCAACAACAATAAACAGGCAACAGGCAGCCAGACTTGGCGCCCAGTGCGCCAGCAACATCAACAGGGCAGCCAGACATGGCGCCCATGGCTCCCAGTGCGCCAGCAACAACAACAGGGCAGCCAGACATGGCCCCCAACAACAACAGCAACGACACCCATGGCGCCCAGCAACTACAGGTGCGCCAGCAACAGCAACGGGGCAGCCAGACATGGCGCCCAGTGCGCCAGCAACAACAACAGGGCAGCCAGACTTGGCGCCCATGGCGCCCACTGCGCCAGCAACAGCAACGGGGCAGCCAGACATGGTGCCCATGGCGCCTAGTGCGCCAGCAACAACAACATGGCAGCCAGAGATGGCGCCCATGGCCCCCAGTGCGCCAGCAACAGCAACAGGGCAGCCAGACTTGGCGCCCATGGCACCCAGTGCGCCAGCAACAACAACAGGGCAGCCATACTTGGCGCCCAACAACAACAGCAACGGCACCCATGACGCCTAGCAACTAAAGGGGCAGCCACACAGAGCGCCCAGCAACAACAACAACGGCGCCCATGGCGCCCAGCAACTACAGGGGCAGCCACACAGGGCGCCCAACAACAACAACAACGGCGCCCAGCAACTACAGGGGCAGCCACACAGGGCGCCCAGGGCTCCATCGATCATACCGAATCGTTTTCTTTATGAACATGGCAAAGCACAAATATAATCCTAGGGCTAATAACATAGCACACCAATCACACAACAATTGTTCAACAAGGAAACATAAATATATGATCATACATGGTTACAACTCATCAAACCCTAACCCCTACATAAAACCATTCATAGGACCCATTATAGAGCTAGAACCCCACCGTTACCTTTGCCTTGAAAGATTCGAAGTTCCTTGCCCTATTCCTCTCCTCTTGCGCTGTTCCTCTCTCTCTTTCCCTCTTGGCCGTCGCGCCCTTCTCTAGTGCTCTCTCTCAAACCTTTTTGTTTTTCTTCCAAGTGAGCAAACGCTAATCTAATTTCCCCTCTTATAATCTCACTTAGTCTTATGGGCTTTTCTTAGCTTAATTCGACTTAACATCATGGGCTTTCCCTAACACCTCTCATTTTACTACTCCTAACCCTAACAATAGGCCCACATGTACTAGCATATTATTATTCTATTATTTTTGTACCACTTAATTCCTAAATAATTAATCAATTATTTAGGGGCGTTGCAACTCTCCCCCACTTAGAATATTTTCGTCCTCGAAAATTTACCTGATTCGAACAACTCGGGATAAGACTCCCGCATCTTTCTTTCCAGCTCCCACGTCATGCTTTCTCCGGCAGCTCCTAGCCAGACTACTTTCACCAAGGCGATCTCCTTGCCTCTTAGAGTCTTCTCCTCATGATCTTCAATTCGTACCGGCATTGTCTCCACAGTGAGATTATCCCGTACTTGCACATCATCCATGCGAATTACATGAGATGGGTCTGAAACATACTTCCGAAGTTGCGACACATGAAACACGTCATGCAAATTCGAAAGGTTAGGCGGTAAGGCCACTCTATAAGCAACATTTCCAACTCTCTCTGAAATCTGATACGGACCAATAAAACGAGGAGTGAGCTTCTTCGACCTCAAAGCGCGTCCAACACCGGTCACCGGGGTGACTCTCAAAAACACATGCTCACCTGCTTGAAATTCTAGATCTTTTCTTCGCTTATCATGATAACTCTTCTGTCTACTCTGCGAAGCTTTCATCTTCTCCCGGATCAACTTCACCTTCTCAGTAGTCTCTCGAACATTTTCAGGTCCAAGTACTACACTTTCTCCAGATTCATACCAACATAAAGGAGTCCTACATCTCCGACCATACAACGCTTCAAAAGGTGCCATCCCAATACTAGAATGGTAACTATTGTTATAAGTGAACTCTATCAATGAAAGATAGGCATCCCACGAACCTCCTTGCTCCAGAACACACGCTCTCAACAAATCTTCCAATTACTGAATAGTCCTCTCTGTCTGCCCATCGGTCTGAGGGTGATACGCCGAACTCAACCTCAACTTAGAGCCCAACTCCTTTTGCAAACCCTTCCAAAAATCCGAAGTGAACCTCGGATCTCTATCCGAAACGATACACATTGGGACACCATGCAGCTTCACAATCTCTCGAATATAAATCTCTGCCAACTTTGATACTGGATATGTGATGTTAATAGGAACAAAATGAGCCGACTTCGTTAGCCTATCAACAATCACCCAAATCGCATCATGCCCTCTTGCGGTATTTGGCAATCCCGTCACAAAGTCCATAGAAATACTATCCCATTTCCATTCTGGAACTTCTAACGGTTGCATTAACCCCGCAAGCTTCTGATGTTCAACTTTCGACTTCTGGCAAGTTAAACATGCATACACAAACTGCGCCACAACACGCTTCATCCCCGGCCACCAAAACAACTTCTTCAAGTCCTGATACATTTTTGTAGCTCCCGGATGAATGCTCAACTTACTCCTATGACTCTCTTCAAGAATTGCTTTCTTCATCTCTGCATCATCGGGAATGCAAATCCTATTACGGAACCTCAACACACCTTGAGCATCCCACTTGAAATCATCTTTCCCAGACTGATCGATCCCAACCATCGAATCCACCAGCTTAACATCCAACTTCTGAGCTTCTCGGATACTATCCAAAAAGTCATTACTAATCTTTAACATCCCCAACCTAACACTCCGAGGTGTCACTTCGCAAACCAAACTCATATCTCTGAACTGCTCAATCAGCTCCAACTCCTTAACCATCATCCCCGACATATGCAAGGTCTTTCGACTTAAGGCATCAGCCACGACATTAGCTTTTCCTGGGTGGTAATTCAATCCGAAATCATAATCCTTTAACAAATCCAACCACCGTCGCTGCCTCATATTCAATTCCTTCTGGTCAAACAAATACTTCAAACTCTTATGGTAACTAAATACTTCAAATCTAGAACCATAAAGATAGTGCCTCCAAATCTTCAGCACAAAAACAACCGCAACAAGTTCTAAGTCATGCGTAGGATAGTTCTTTTCATGAGTCCTCAACTGCCTTGACACATAAGAAACTACCTTTCCATTTTGCATAAGCACACCTCCTAAACCCATCTTGGATGCATCACAATACACCACAAAAGACTCTCCCGGATTGGGTAAGGTCAAGATAGGAGACGTCGTCAATCTCTTCTTCACTTCGGCGAAACTCTCTTCCCAACGAGTGTCCAATATAAAGGCTTTACCCTTGCACGTCAACTGAATTTAACGGAAGTGCTAACTTAGAAAAACCCTCAATGAATCTTCTATAATAACCAGCTAATCCCCAAAAGCTTCTAATCTCGGTAGCCGACTTCGGGCTCTCCCATTGCAACAAAGCATCTACCTTAGATGGATCCACCGCAATGCCACTACCTGAAATGGCGTGACCAAGGAAACTCACCTATTTTAACCAGAATTCACATTTTGACAGCTTCGCATATAACTTCTTCTCTTTCAAGACCTCCAACACTAATCTCAAATGCTCCGCATGCTCTTCTTCCGACTTAGAAAAAACCAGGATATCGTCAATGAACACCACCACAAACCGATCCAAGTAAGTATGAAAAATACGGTTCATGTATTCCATAAATACTGCCGGTGCGTTGGTAACTCCGAAAGGCATCACCGAATACTCATAATGCCCATAACGAGTTCTGAAAGCCGTCTTCTGAATATCCTCATCTTTCACTTTAATCTGATGGTAACCCGACCGCAAATCAATTTTACTGAACACTTGAGCACCCACCAGTTGATCCATCTAATCATCTATTCTTGGAAGTGGATACTTATTTTTAATCGTTACCTTGTTCAACTGTCTGTAATCAACACATAGCCTCATACTTCCATCTTTCTTCTTTACTAACAACACAGGAGCTCCCCACGGCGACACACTTGGTCTCACAAACTTCCTTTTGAGCAGATCCTCCAGTTGCTTCTTCAATTCGGACAATTCTGATGCCGACATCCTGTATGGTGCCATAGAAACATGTCTGGTACCAGGTACAAGATCAATAGCGAACTCAACTTCCCTCTCTGGCGGTACACTTGGAATCTCATCAGGAAAAACTTCAGGAAACTCGCATACTACCTGCAACTCTTCAATTCTAGCTCGATTCTTAACAAACAGCGAAGCCATCAACGAGAACAACTGGACTTCCACCTACATCAACTTCCGCAACTCTCTCGCAGACAACAAACCAGATCCCTCCTCCTTAGGAGTAGCAGAACTCACAGACTTACTACGACAATTAATGTGAACATGGTTATACTTCAACCAGTCCATACCTAAGATCACATCCAACTCGCTTAACGGTAAACAAATCAGGTCAACAACAAAATCTCTGTCGAAGATCGACAAGGGGCACTTAGAACACACGAGAGAAGTAGTCACCGATGTAACACCCCTTTTCTACCCGTTAATTTAATTGGAAAAATATCAGAGTTTTCAAAAATTTGTTTCGCACGAGGAATGTTACACATACTTCAATAAAATAATGCTTCTCAATAAAACAGCTCAAACACAATAATCCTGCATCACGTAGCACGTCACTAAGAGGAGAGCCTCAAAAACACAGTTATCATCGCAAATAAACTTAACGTCAATAAAAACCAACTACGCAGCGGAATAACAAAATAAAACAGAATCGTCAACAAAAACATAACAGCTGAAATCATTCATAAACATCAAGTTCGTTCCCCCCTGAGTGCTACGTATCAGAGCGTGACGACTCGACTCGAAGTAGTGAAGGTACCTAGTCCTTCACTCGTGATCACCTGCACGTTACCGCATAGGGGTAACATTCAAACAGAAGGGTGAGTCCAATTCAATCCATATAATAAATCACATGATAAGCAATAAGTCAAGTCACAGCTCTAAAATAATCACATCACAATCATCAATTACATCACTACAATAACTCATCACTATGTCATGTAGGCATATGAAATGCAACCCACTCGCGGGCATATGCATGAGGTACCTTTTCACAAATGTCGCTTAGCCTTTATGGCCTCATCGTCACTTAGCCTTTTGGGCCTCAAAAACGTCACTGGGTTTATGCATATGGGAGGCATGATACACTATGACATGCACCACGCACAAACACACAATCACGGTCAACTATGTGACCCGTCACTTACCAATTTGCCAAATAAGAGGCACAGCACCTGTCAATTCACAATTTACACACAACAACGTCACTTAGCCTTTTGGGCCTTATCATCACTTAGCCTTTTGGGCCTCAACGTCACTTATTTTCATCGTCACTTATTCATAAACATCATCAACTCAAACAATAGCCACTGAGGGCAAAAACGTCATTTACTAGCCACTAAGGGCATCATCGTCATTTACACATCAATATCAACAACATTGGCCACTAAGGGCAAAAAGGTCATTTAACTAGCCACTAAGGGCATCATCGTCATTTACACATCATTATCAACAACATTGGCCACCAAGGGCAAAAAGGTCATTTAACTAGCCACTAAGGGCATCATCGTCATTTACACATCATTATCAACAACATTGGCCACTAAGGGCAAAAAGGTCATTTAACTAGCCACTAAGGGCATCATCGTCAAAATCATCACTTTTGACACTAAAACGTTAAAACCACTGGTTATACGCAAAAGAGGATTTTTAAAGACACCAAAACGATTTTTCAATGTCACAGCAACGACCACCGGGAACCGCCACTTGGGGGGCGCCCAGCAACCTTCAGAAATAATAAGTTTTTTTTTTAAAAATGGGACACACAGATAGGCAACTGAAAGAGCTTCACAACACTTTTTGAAACGTTTAAAACGGATGTCCGAGTCAAAAGATATAGCGAAAACAGTTTTCATAAAAATTTGGGAATATCCTGAAAACTGGCGCCTTGGGCGCCCAGCGCCTGGCACCTGGCGCCCAGCGCCCAGCAAAACGCAACACACACACACACTGGCGCCCAGCGCCTGGCGCCCAGCGCAACACACACACACGCACACACAGGCGCCCAGCGCAACACCCACAGGCACTCAGCGCCCAGCGCAACACCCACACGCACACACAGGCGCCCAGGGCAAACACACACACGCACACACAGCAACACAGCGCACAGCGCCCATGGGCGCCTAGCGCCTGCACACTTTCAGCAACACAATTTCAGCACAAATTCAGCATATATATTTTTTTCTTCAAATTTTCACATGACCAACCACAACACCAATTTACCACAATTCATGAGCACATATAAAATCATCAAAATCATCTATCAAACATCAAAAATTCAACAACATCCCAAGCACAAACATGAAATCACGCATACATCAACAACAAGAACATGAATTCGCAAACATAATCATGATCATGGTTAAATCTAGGCCATCACTACCTAAAACCTATCATAGGACCTATTATATAAATTGATAGGACATCCCCTTACCTTGAATTTGAAGGATAGAAGCCCTAGAGACAGTCACGATCGAAACCACAGCAACACGATCACGTCCCTTGGCCCTTGGAGCTTGCGACTTCTTCTCTCTTCTTCTCTTCCCC
Source organism: Astragalus membranaceus (assembly GCA_039519185.1). Lineage (NCBI taxonomy): Eukaryota > Viridiplantae > Streptophyta > Magnoliopsida > Fabales > Fabaceae > Astragalus > Astragalus membranaceus. Next base: position 87,047,291 of record CM076848.1, on the reverse strand, counting down.
TACGACGCTCTTCTCCTCTCCTTTCTCTCTTCTCAATTTCGCAAAAGCCAACACAAAACCCTAACTCACAAGACCCTTGTGTATTCGCATATTACTTGGGTCATGGGCTTGGGCTTTTCACTTAAGCCCAAGTCTAGTGTTGAGTCATTATTATATGATGATTTTCATTCAGTTTGCAACCAAAATGTCGGTGGTTTATTGTTTGATTCAGCCAGTTGCTAAGGGTTTTAGCATAATTTTAGTTTTTTGTAATAAGTGTGGAGCTGTAACAAAATGTATGAAAAACCTTCAATTTGATGTGGCGTTTACTAGCGAACCAGACACTTGCCTAGTGACGAAACGGAGAAAAGAAGAAAGGAAAAAGATTAGACAGCCTTCGCACCAAGCAGCCAGAACGATCGCGCCACGACCAAACTTTCTGGAGAAAGTCGCGACGCGACCAGGCACCATCGCGACACGATGCGTGGCCGAAACTTTGGTTAAAATATCAGTTTTGCGTTTTCTGAATCTCTTCTTCGGCTTGGGAACGATTCTAGGGCTTGGAGCAGCAGCTGGAGGTGATTTTGGGGCCTTCCCAACACCTTGGGAACAAGGGTTTTGAGGTTCTCATGGATCCATCTCTATGTAATCTTCTTCTATTCTTTAATCTTATCCCTTTTATGCCATGTAATTAGATAGTTTTGATTTGGGAGAGATGACTCTTCCTTAAACCCTTGTATGAATGCTTTGTTATGGTCAAGTCAAGTTTTTATTCATTTTATCCATTGCCTATGCCTTATGTTCTTAATGCTTTACAAGTACACATGATATTTGTATCGATCTAGGTTTATCATCACCATAGGAATGTGGGTTGTTTGCTGGAAATTGGGGCTTAGGTCACGACTTGAATTATCATAGGAATATGTAATTGGGTTTCGTGAATTCTTATTTCATTCGGTCGCCATTGATGATCGTAGGAGTGGGAATTTGTGTGAGTGAATTCTTTATTTCTTGAACTTAATGCTTTACCCTTTGGCATGAATCACCTAACGAATTAGGGTAACTCTTAGGGTAATAGGGGTTTTGAGACAAGGGATTGTTCTTAGCCTAATTTAGTGAATTGAATCGGATAATTTGGATAATTACTTTGAGAGTGGCTGAAGGTCATATAAGAGTAGAGGAGAGATGAGTCGATCCCAATTCGCTTCTATCTTACTTTATGTTATTGCACTTTCTATTTCGTTGTTACAATAAACCAATTCTATCACAAGTATCACGACTTAGAATTAACAACTTGCCTATTGATAATAAAACGCAATCCTTGTGGAATCGACCGGTACTTACCGTAAAATTATATTACTTGCGACGACAATTGGTACACTTGCCAAAAGTCTTAACAAGTTTTTGGCGCCGTTGCCGGGGATTGTTGATTTCATTCACTAATGGAAAAAAGGCTTTTTATATCGGTTAAATTTGACATTTCATATCGGTTCCCGAACCGATGCCGAAAAAGGAGATATAGAAAGTAGGGACATTTCATATCGGTTCCTGAACCGTTATGAAAAGTTGTTTTTATATCGGCCCCCCTAGAACCGATATGAAAAGTCTTTTTTTTAAAAAAAAAATAAACTTTTCATATCGGTTCCCATAGAAAACCGATATGAAAAGTCTTTTTTTTTTTTTAAAAAAGAGACTTTTCATATCGGTTTTCTTTGGGAACCGATATGAAAAGTCTTTTTTTTTTTTTAAAAAAAAAGTGAGGTTGTCTTCCTGTAGGGAAGACTTTATAGCTTTGTAGCTTTGTTTGGATTAATCGATTCATCCAAGGAGAAAACTTAGGATATACTTATGTGGATTAATCGATTCATCTAAGAAAAAACATGACAGTCATTAGCCATATACTTATGACTAGTAACAAACAATTACTATGACAGAAGTAATTACAGAGGGGAATCTAAGTAACAGAACAAGGTGTTATTACAGAGGAAAGAAAGTCAGTAATATGCTATCACACCTATACTCCACACATCAGCCTCTGTGGTGTAAGATCTATAGAGAACTTCAGGAGCAACATAATATGCACTTCCAACAATGTCATTAAGCCTTTCATCTGTATTAAAAAAAATTAAAGTTAGTATTTGAGTATCTTAATATAAGATAAGCATCTGAGCTGAAGATCAAAAAGAATGAAAAGGAAATAGAAGTTTCAATCCCTCCCCAACAACACCATCAATGATCAAACCATCTCTCTGGATACTACAGCTCACCATATTATCAGATTAACCAAAACAGATATGAGATTTTTGGGGTTAGTGTTATTCTCAAAATCAATATCAAGAACAACACAGAAGGAGAAATCAAAGGCAGAACCGACAACAACAACAACAAAATCACACTTCTTTCTGATTAATGCCAAAAAAGGGATTTCAAACATGCTCTTAATATCTCACTTTTCAGTTTTCATTTCAGTTTTATCAAGTTGTTTGCTGATTTTTTTTAGGTTATAAAATATACACCCATTATTTTCATTAAGCCTTTCAATGTTGCTACTAAGTAATGAAGTATACTAGATAACAAACCTTGTAAGACCATTTCTGCTTAGACAAGTCTCTTGTCCCCTCATTTAGACCCTTCAGTGTTACTGGGCCTAACACCCCAACATTCCATGTCTCGAAGTGGGTGCCAACATTCTGTTATTAATTAAAAACAGAAAAATATATAAATGATATATAGTTACGAGCAAACTAAAAATGTGACATATAAACAAAGACATCAGAAAAGAGAGTACTAACCGCGAGGCCAACGGAAACACTAAGTAAAGAAATCTTGTTATTGCCAACCTTCAACTTCACATTGTCACTAAATGTTAATTTAGGATTCCCCAATCCCCCATACACAGTTCCTGCATTGAAATCAGTGGTGGGAAATGAATAGGTTTCCCCCGTATGATTAAAAAACAGTGGCTTTTAGGATGAGGAATCAACAGTGGCTTTTTTTGTAGGAGAATTGGAGAAACCTATTCATTTCCCACCATTTATGATTAAAAAACAGTGGCTTTTAGGATGAGGAATCAACTACTTCCATCACCAGTATATCAGTCAAAGTGATCGTAGGATATAGAATAATCTGAACCACTCATGACATCTCTGAAGCACCAACATTGAAAAAACTGCTAAGCAAAAATGGCAAGCTCACCTGAAAATTGACCATTAACAAAAACATGGAGAACATGGCCTGCTGACATTACTGTAAGAACAGGAGACTGGCCATTCTTTATAAAACCTTCATTAGGACTAATGTTGACACTGAAAAAGGATGATTAGATGAAGAGAGAGTAGAATTAGTAACTATCAACATTCAAGAGATTAACATTTCAATTATTTAAGGTTTTCAATAAGTTAGAAAAGTTGAAAGATTCTTACTGTCAGATACCACAAATAATATGAAGAAACTTTAGGCTAATGTGAAAATTTATCTAGCTTTAGCCATGTGATGCCTAAAGAACTATCCTATTTTTCCTTATGTTTTGAAATAATTAAAATATGTATAATTATCTTCATTCAAAGCAAGTAAACAATTTAAACATTACTACTGCTACTGCATACCGAATTCAGCCTTAAAGTTAGCATTGTGTATATGACTTACCAGCCAGTCCAATTCTCAGTCCACAGTTTAGGTTTGTAGTTCTTGTTGGGAGTGAAGTTTTCACAGTAGAATCCATTGCAGGTATCAATCTACACAACAACATAGTCAGCCAATCAGATCAGTGATACAGAAAGATGCAAAGGAAAATAATCAATTTGCCAAAGAAAACAAACACAAGATTGAACTGAAACTAGATCTTGCCAGTTTCTCAAAATTTTCTTTTTCTTAAAATAAAAGAATCCATATAGTAAATGTTGCTATGGTGATGATGTCCCTGTACCTTCAGCTGGCTACAACATGTCAGTTAATAACATTTGACCAAATGTTCGTTTGGTACCTAAGTTTCTCCCTCCCTTCTTTTTCAAAGCTTCTGGGGCAGGCTGCTGCACCAATTCGAAGCCATCATCATCGTCAACATCACCGACTTCATTTTCACTATCAGTATCCAACACTACGGTAGTCTTCTTTGCACCGCCTTTTCTGTTATTCTGTTTCTTCCCAGCAGGCAGAGGAGGTTCCTCAGTTTCCAAGGCTGTGGGAAGAAAATACAAACTTTAGCACTATCATCACAAAGGAACTGAAAGATTCAGAACACGTTTAACTACTACAGCCCAAAAACATGTGTCATACCCCAATTTTGTCCGGCTTAGGTCCAAACCCTAACTTTCAACACAAAAATTACATAGTAGATTTAATTTATTTTTCTTGTTACAATATCTTTAATTAAAAAAAACGAAAATAAAAAATAAAATAGATAAGAAATAATACAAATTACAAAAGAAAACAAAAAAAGGGGAGGTGCAATAAAAGATTGTTATTACAAAAAAGGAGAATGTCCATGTACATGACTTGGCCCAAGAATGCCAAAGTTACAAAAATACAAAAATAAACCAAGTACCCAAAACTGCAGCTACTTTGCAAAGGTGATTTCTCTCTCTTCGGACATCATTTCGACGATCCGACCGGTGAAAGTGAAGAAGGATGTCTCATGAACTTGGTGTCAAAAAACAACGATGATCCAACAATCACGAATCCTCATCCCTATTGCGAAAACTCACCTAAACAAGATAAAAGACACAAACCTTTTTTCAGGACAAACCAGAACTACGTAGCTTTGAGTTCTCCATCGCACCGGGAGATACGTAGGAGCGGGCCATGTCCCGTCAAGCGTTTTTTCTAAAAAACCATTTTCCCCCCTTTTTTTCATAATAAATAAAGATTTTCATAAAGAGTTTTTTCAATGAGAAGTAGAGAGGCAAAATTAAGTATTTTCAAGTCAACACACTAAAAACCACACATTTAATTAAAGGTTCCCTCTCAGTAGAGAGGACGTGTGGGGTGCTAACACCTTCCCTGCGCGTAACCGACCCCCGAACCCTATTCTCTAGTTTCGCAAGACCAATCGCTTTCCAAAAAAGGTTTTCCTAATATTTTCCTTAATAAATATTGGTGGCGGCTTCATTGTCTTAAGAAAAGTTGTGAACGAGGAAGGTTCTCCCTCGGGGACTTTTTCGTGCGCAACAGCTGGCGACTCCGCTGGGGACCCTAAAAAACATTTTTTCAAAAGTGGGTCAAGCCTAATTAATTAAATGTGTGGTTTGTATGATTGATTTGAATACCTTGCTTCTTCTTCCTTTTTCATAAGCATGTTACGTCCATGTGCATTCTTCTTCTATGTTTGTTTTTGCAATAGATAATTACTTTTTTGCTTAGTTCTCTCATGCATTTCTTCCCATTTCTTATCATGTCCCCTTCTTCTCTGCTCCCTTTCCTATGGTAAGCACATGCATACTTCCCCTTTCTTATCATGTCCCCTTCTTCTTTGCTCCCTTTCTTGAGGTAAGTAGTGCATTGTTATTGGCACCCTAGATTAGTTTATATTGGATCGATATTGAACCCTAGGATAAACAACATGCTATTTGTCTGGACTGCTCCGGATTTTCATTTGCAGGTGGGGAAGGGTAGTTATTCCTAGGTGTTGTGCCCTCGACACACACTTCACATCCTATACTTGTGAGCATTGAGTGGGGCCTAAAACCCAAGGTCTGAACAAAAACCTAGGAGAGTGGGAACGATTAGTGACTGCCATTCGTAGACCTTTGTCTGTATGGCTCTCATGAAAGTTCCGCCCAAGAGTGCGCTTTGTCATGATGCCTCACACTCGGTAGCTTTCTACGATTGTGGGTGCCATCATGAGAGAGACTTTAGCTCTTGGTTGCCATTGTAAGGAAGTGATTAGAACCTACATGGGTGGATTACCCCTTTCGTCGACTTTAGACCCTAGGATTCCCACCCTTTGTAGGACACGGGGGCACGCCTTTGTTTGTTGCATTAGTTTAGGCATTCCTTTTTCTTAAACTCTATTTCAAAATCGTAGAAAATAATATCCTTATTTTCTTACCCTCTTTTTATGTAAATGACACATCATTTCGCATCCACATCATTTCGCATCCACATCATTTCGCATTCACATCGTTTCGCACCATTGCATTTGCATCTAACAAAAGTTTGAAAAAAAAAAAAAACATTCATCTTGCATTCCCTTTCATTACATAAAGATAAAACAAAAAATAATTATCATCTGCATAGCATAAGCATTTCATTTATAATCATGCAAAAAATCCTCGTCTAGTTCACCCAAGACGAGGCGTTCATGCATAAGCATTATTTCAAAAAAAGAGACACAGTAGAACTACGTAAGCTTTGATTCCTCATTACAATGGGGATACGTAGGAGCGGGTCATACCCCGTCAGGCACATTTTTCTAAAACCCTTTTTTTCAATAAATCATTTGCATCTCCAAATAATTTTCAAAATCATGTTCCAAAAAAAAAAATCATCATTTAGAAAAAAAGCATCATTCCTGCATCTTTCATCATTCAAAAGAAAAAGGGGGCATTGGTATTTCGTACCTTGTCTCGCCTCTAAACAATAAAAAATAAAAAAAATCAAAATCAAAAATCATTTTAAAAAAAAAAAGGGGCATCATTCTTGCATCATTCGCATTGGCATTCCATATTTTGTCTTGCATTAAAAATAACAAAATTATTTAGAAAAAGCCACACTCTTCGAGTGGTCATTCTCCACGCATTTGCATCATACTTGCATATCATAATTTGTTCATTCATTCATTGCATAAAATAAGAGTTGTGATGAGAAGCGAGACGTTCTTGCGAAACAATCATCCTTTTTGAAAAAGTTTATCCTTACTTGGTTGCAAACTCAAGGTGTTCCAAGGCACTCAGTTTTTCAAATCAATAGCTCATTTGCATTTCTTTCAAAAGCACTGCATCCCATCCATTCTATGACAAAAGACTGAAATAGTGTATCAAAGAAAAAAACAAATTTTTAACTGATGTTAACTCTCTGTGAAGCATTCTTCTAATGAGCGTGCATGCTATGAGTACATTCTCTTGTTTGAGTCTGTTGGTTTTCCTCCCTTACCACAGTTTCCCGTCTAAGTCTAGTCCCACCCCGTCCACCCATAAAGTGCATATTCTCCCCGTCAGTGTGTATTTGACTTTTGGTTCAAGTCCTCCATGCTGGGGCAAGTCTGTGATCATTAATTCCACTTGATTAATATCATATTCCTTCAGTGCAAGTCTCTCAAAAAATAATAATAATAATAAAATAATAAACAAGAAAACAAGCTCGCTAGGTTGAAAACCCGCAAAGGGCGGCCTAGGCAAAAAGGAGCGCCCGGTGGACTGAAAACTCGCAAAGAGCGGTCCAGGCAAAAATTAGGGCACAAAAAAAGGAAAAAAGAGCAAACACACGAAGTTAGATAAATTATTGTTCTAAAGTTAAGTCTTATAGAAATAAGCAATCGGGATTTGAAATGAATTTGGCCATCTCCTCAAAAACCCCAAAATCCCAGAAAGTCCATTTCCTACCCACCTTGAGCCAAGAAAAACCAAAATCCAAAAATCACCCTAGACAAGGATCACCCCAAATAAAAAAACAGTGTATCACTTTTTATCAGCTCACCCGAGTCAAAAAAAAAAAATCAAAAAAAGGGGATTCAAAAATGAAAATCCCAAAACAAAAGGAAATACAAAAGAAATGTAAGTGGTGAGCTGGTACATGTTACCACAAAATACAAGAGATCCTTGTCTAAATAAACCTTCAAACACTTCATCATTCCAACACCTGATTCCATAAAACTTCATACACTTCCTTTGGCCTCAACATCAAACCCCTTAGTCATTCTACCATGAGACACGAATTTGCTTTAATAGAGCCAAAACAAGCCCAATAACCATCTTCCTCATAGACCATTAACCGTCAATCAATGCCAAACAAAACTCATCCCCCCATTAGCCTCAAACACTTCATTAAGCCTAACCCTCCTTCCTTCACAAAACATCACAATCCCGAAAAGTCCATTCCGATCAAAGACCAGTTGCTTTTGTTCACTCAAATTCTAATCTTAGGACGAACAAGCTTATCTATGTACAATGTGTTTGCTCAAAAGAAAAACAAACGATCAGAAAAAAGAAAGCTGATCAAGAAAGAATAAACCCTCAAAAAAAAAAGAGAACTGAGGAAACAAAAACGATTAGTCAGAAAAAAGAAAGCTGACAAAATAAAAAAAGAGGGACTTGCACTCCAAAGCACATTCAAGATGCATTAAAACAAGGTTTAGTGGTGACCAGGTAAGGATTCTTTCGCACCAAAAAGTCAAGACATCAGGAGAGAACCGAAGCTTTGCACTGAGAATACCACTCAGACCCAAAAGTTGGGGCATTCTCTTCACCACCCACACACCCTAGTCTTGGGAAATTCTGTTCAATGCCCATCCCATGTCACTCCAATTGTCAATACCACCAAACAGGGGCAAGCCTTTCATTCATAGTCACCAAGTCGGGAGTGGGGCAAGTGCGTTCCCATTCCTTCACCTCTTTCGCTCCTATAAAACCTCACCGGGACAATCTCTCAACTCACTATCCTAAACAAGGCCTTGTCATTCTAATTGGGGCAGCTTTGTCCTTGTTATGACTGAGGCAACATCAAACTCTATGGGTTGAGACAAAATCTCTTTTGATCCACCTTCCCTTTCAAAAGCCGAAGCATTCCCAATTCATCACCTTCTACGCCCCTAATTGTTGTCACCACTAGACAGGGGCAAACTATTCAAAGACCTGAATTGGGGCAATCTTGTATCTCTCGGTCCCTCATAAGCTTCGGCAATAACCATGTCTGTCATTCCTTCACTTGCCATAAATGTCCATGCCCTAAACCAATTCCAAGTTAACTGACTCATTCATTCACATTTGCACTCCTATGCATGCTTGCTAGACAATGCTTCAAAAGAGAGAGCACAAGTTGTTTACGTGATATCTAAAATTCAGTCATCATGGAAAGAAAGAGAAAACAAGTGAGGTTATTTATAAATAAAAACCTTGAGAACACCAGAGTTTGAATCAAATTCAATTTTTCAACAGAATGGTCCATAATCATCTCAAGTCCTTGCATTCAAAGTCTCGCATCTCATCATCACAAAAATGTTTACCTCATGCATCTAGGCATTATAGCATATGCATCAAAGCATTACATTTGCATCTTCACATTTTGTGCATTCATCACATAGCAAAAGAAAAAAACGTTCCACGTGAGTTGCACAGAAAAAGCAGAAATCTTTTCATTGCATTGGCATCATATTAATGTTCGCACTTCATAAAAAGAAAAGAACAAAATCATTGCATGTCATTCATCACTAGAGCATTACATTTAGCATCAGATATTTCACAGAAAAAGCAAAGAAAGCAAAAAGAAAACAAAGAAAGAAACCACAGAAGCAACACAAAAGCATTCCATGTCATTCATCATTTCACAAAGCATTCCTTTGTCATTCAATCATCAAACATTAAAGCAGTGCATATGCATCATATTAACGTTAGCATTTCCATAAAAGAAAAAAAAGAACAAGAATCACTGCATCAAACATCAGAGCATTGCATCATATTAATGTCTGCATTTCATAGAAGAAGCAAAAAGAAACAAACATGAGCATTTCATTCATCAAAGCATCAATCACCGCATACATTTGCATTCAAACATCAAAGCAATACAGTTGCATCACATCAATACTGGCATCTCATAGAAGAAAAGAAAGCTAGAACATCCCATATCATTCATCATTTCATAAAATAAAAAAAATAATAATAAAAAAAAAAAAAGAGTTTTCCTTTGCATGTCATTGCATTCGCATACCCATGATTCTTAAAAGAGCAAAAAGAGAAGCCAAAAGAGAGAAAAGAGAAGAGCCAAGAGAGCAACAAAAAGAAAAGAAAAGAAAGAAAAAGAAAAAGAAAGAAGAGAAGCTAGAGAAAGAGAAAAAGACATATAAGAACAGGAGAAAATCATGCATTCGTCAGACATAAGCAAAAGAAAAATCACGCATTGCGTACAGACAAGAGAAGAAAAGGAAAATCATTGCATTGATCAAGCATATAGGAACAGTAGAAAATCATGCATTCATCCGACATAGACAAAGGAAATAAGAAACTCATCATTCATCATAAGAAAAAAGAAAACAGCAATCATAGCATTTGCATTGCATGCATTTGTTCATTTTCAGCTACAGGTACAAAGAGAGGATGAGCACTTCGGTGTTAACCCTTTCCCCCAGATTCCAGAAAATGTTCCCCCAAGTTGGGAGTTCAGAAAGAAAGAAAAAAGGGAAAGAGAGAAATAGAAAAGAAGGAGAGAAAAGAAAAGAGAGCGCTCAAGCGCGCATTGCGGATTGGAGCACAGAGATCATCGCTCCCTTCTGCCCAGGTCTCACATCGTGTACGAGCAACGCGATGGACCGCAGCCCCATGTGAGGTTCAACGGAATAGTTGTATCAAGCCTAAGATACAGTGGACACCGTGCATTGATCAGTATATCAGTTCCGGAGCTGATAACGATCCCCCCGGTCGCTCGAAAAGGCCAACAGGAAGCGTGCTCCTCAAAGCCACGTGCAAACTCGGATTCGTCAAGAGTTCGTTTAAGGATTACAGGTTTTAGGCAGCCTGGGCAATTTACCGCTTTCTGCACGCAAGTGCCCATTTATTTTTCTGTTTGCACGCCAAGTACCCATTTACTTTTCTGTCTGCACGCCAAGTGCCCATTTTACCCTTTCTGTCTGCACGCCAAGTGCCCATTTTACCTTTTCTGCCTGCACGCCAAGTGCCCATTTTACTTTTCTGCCTGCATGCAAATGCCCATTTTACCTTTTCAGTCCGCACGTCAGTGTTCATTTACTATTTTCGCACCAACACGAAAGTGTCTATCTTTCCCAAAAAAAAAAAAAAGAGAAGAAAGAAAATTCGGATTTCTCCAAATGGACAAAATTGGTATAATTTCTGAATTCTTTATTTCTATTTTACCTTCGAAATATGTCTCGCGCAATTCATATTTCTTGGTAAAATCCAAATAAAGAGGGGCAGCTGTCATACCCCAATTTTGTCCGGCTTAGGTCCAAACCCTAACTTTCAACACAAAAATTACATAGTAGATTTAATTTATTTTTCTTGTTACAATATCTTTAATTAAAAAAAACGAAAATAAAAAATAAAATAGATAAGAAATAATACAAATTACAAAAGAAAACAAAAAAAGGGGAGGTGCAATAAAAGATTATTATTACAAAAAAGGAGAATGTCCATGTACATGACTTGGCCCAAGAATGCCAAAGTTACAAAAATACAAAAATAAACCAAGTACCCAAAACTGCAGCTACTTTGCAAAGGTGATTTCTCTCTCTTCGGACATCATTTCGACGATCCGACCGGTGAAAGTGAAGATGGATGTCTCATGAACTTGGTGTCAAAAAACAACGATGATCCAACAATCACGAATCCTCATCCCTATTGCGAAAACTCACCTAAACAAGATAAAAGACAAAAACCTTTTTTCAGGACAAACCAGAACTACGTAGCTTTGAGTTCTCCATCGCACCGGGAGATACGTAGGAGCGGGCCATGTCCCGTCAAGCGTTTTTTCTAAAAAACCATTTTCCCCCCTTTTTTTCATAATAAATAAAGATTTTCGTAAAGAGTTTTTTCAATGAGAAGTAGAGAGGCAAAATTAAGTATTTTCAAGTCAACACACTAAAAACCACACATTTAATTAAAGGTTCCCTCTCAGTAGAGAGGACGTGTGGGGTGCTAACACCTTCCCTGCGCGTAACCGACCCCCGAACCCTATTCTCTAGTTTCGCAAGACCAATCGCTTTCCAAAAAAGGTTTTCCTAATATTTTCCTTAATAAATATTGGTGGGGGCTTCATTGTCTTAAGAAAAGTTGTGAACGAGGAAGGTTCTCCCTTGGGTACTTTTTCGGGCGCAACAACATGTACCTCCTGTTTTTTCACCAGATGGTATGAAGTTATATACACCTAGGAGTTCTCGATAAGGAAGAAAATCATCATCATCAGGCAGAGGAGGTTCCTCAGTTTCCAAGGCTGTGGGAAGCAAATACAAACTTAAGCTCTATCGTCACAATGGAATTGAAAGATTCAGAAGACATTTAACTACTAATTAAGGCCCAAAAACATGTACCTCGTGTTTTTTCACAAGATGGTTTGAAGTTATATGCATCTAGTCCTTGAAACTCTTGAAGAGAAAGAATAGCATCAGTAGCAGCAGAATCCTGATAGTAGGCATATGAGAGTATAAGTGCTCAACATAGTTCGTAAAAAAACATGCAATTATAGGAATTTGGCAATTGGCAATTGGCATACCTTCTGAATTTGCATACAACCTGCTATGCCTTTTGGTTTAGTGACTTTAACTACATTCTCTGATGTTGCAAAAACGATAAAAGATCAAAACCCAAATATCAGAAACCGAAATATTACACATGATGCATATGAATTGTATCAAACTAAATAATAATAGTACTAAATGCATATGAACATGTTATTAACTTACTCCTTTAATAACTAACCTGAAAACATTTGGAATCTATGCCTGTAGTAAATGTTGCTATAACAATTGCTAGTATTCCAATTACAAAACTCTGCCAACATTCATTGTCACATGTCAGCCAACAATAAAGACAGTAATCTAAGATCATGTATTTTATAGAGCTTAAAAAATATATATAAGAAATATTACAATGATGGTTTGCCAGTCTGTTTTGTTTCCAAAGTTTGATTTCCTAATGCATTGGCCTCCTTCTGGTTCACTGCATGTATAAATATGTTCTAAACCACTCAAATCAATAGTAACAAAGAGGGATCAAAAAAGCAATATATGGATTGCCAGTTTCACAAACTTAGCCAAATCAAACCTATCTTCGAAGTAATACTGAGAAAATTTCCACCAATATATAAAACATGAGTGAGTGATAAAAAAACATTATAGTATATATATGGAAATTTTAAAACAAATATATGATTACATTTCCAGGTGAAGGCTCGTGTCCATTCCAAAATACATAGGTTTGAATCACATCAAGACCTCCATCTTTGAAGAAGCTATTCTTTGAAGAAGCTATTCTCTGCAAATATTGACAGTGAAGAACGAAGCCATCGAAAAGAGGAAATCAAAGATGAATCGAAGAAAAGGAAGATGGAGATTAAGGATTAGGGTTTCACCTTTGCAATCGAGTTTGTAACAGCGCTTGACGAGCCACGGTGATGAACGATGATGAACGATGATGAACGATGAGAGTGAGAACCACGGTGATGCAATGGTGAAGACAACTTCTTCTTAAGCGGGTTTAGGATCCACGTTACAGAAATTCGAATCAAGTCAAAAAAGAGGAAATCAAAGATGAATCGAAGAAAAGGAAGATGGAGATTTAGGATTAGGGTTTCACCTTTGCAATCGAGTTTGTAACAGCGCTTGACGAGCCACGGTGATGAACGGTGATGAACGATGATGAACGATGAGAGTGAGAACCAGGTGATGCAATGGTGAAGACAGAATCAATGGTGAATGAGAGTGAGAACCGTGATGAACGCTGGAAGAGAGGGAGAGTGAGAAGTGAGAACGGTGAATGAGAGTGAGAGGGATCGAATAGAGATGGTAGAAAAGCGTAACTTTTTTGGTTTCTATAACGGGTGGTTTTGTGACCCGTTATGGAAGGATAAATTTTTGGACTTTCTATAACGGTTATGCAAGGGAACCGATATGAAAGATGGTTTTTGCACTTTCTATATCGGTTCACGTGGAAACCGATATAAAAAATGTAATTTTAATTACAAAACTGCCACCGCGTCACTTTTAATATCAGGTCATTTTTAACCGATATAAATGACAGTTATAAAAGGCATTTTTTCCACTAGTGATTATTGATAAGGCAATGAGTTGATTCTTAGTTGTTTTTGTTTTTATTTTATTTTATTTTATTTATTTCAGTATTTTATTTTGGTTTTATTTATTTAGATCCTTAGTTATTGTGTTAGACCTTTTGATGGTTTGTTTAGTGTTTCAGCGAGCTAATTATGCGGGGGCAAGATTCGAAAGAATTGCTGCTTGACCCCGAGATTTGAAGATCATAAAAGGCAAACCGGAAGAACTTGATGTTGCATTTTGGTTGCTGTCTAGCTTGTATATTGATGATGATGCACCGCAATCTTTGAACTGGTTCTCTGTGGTGATCGTTCAGTCGAACATGTTGCAGCTACCATGTGACTCCTCCAAATCAGATTTTATCATCAGATAGTATTAGAGGCCAAGTCAAAGGTTGAGGAAGATCTGGATCATCTGTGGGCAGGTTCTCTTGAGTTCCATCTCTTATTCCCAGCTGTGAGGTTTGAGCCCAAACACGTATTTTATTCATTGTGTGATTATTCCTTGCTTGCATTAGTCTGCAGAACTTGAGCTTGTACTTAACTGTCATGCATATGTTTTACATACACACTGAGGCAAATTTTTTTTTTGGCACCCCTGAGCCTTTCAAGCCAACCCACTAATTGTTATCCCTTGTTAGCCCTTCTGAGCCTAACTGTTTATTTTTATTTTTATTTTTTCCTGCAAATCATAGCCTAGTTGTTCTTAACTTGGAGTTAGGTAGATAAAAGCATGAGAGTGGGGAAAAATTCTAAGTTTGGGGTTGCTCATGGAATAGCAACATTATTATATGATGATTTTCATTCAGTTTGCAACCAAAATGTCGGTGGTTTATTGTTTGATTCAGCCAATTGCTAAGGGTTTTAGCATAATTTTAGTTTTTTGTAATAAGTGTGGAGCTGTAACAAAATGTATGAAAAACCTTCAATTTGATGTGGCGTTTACTAGCGAACCAGACACTTGCCTAGTGACGAAACGGAGAAAAGAAGAAAGGAAAAAGATTAGACAGCCTTCGCACCAAGCAGCCAGAACGATCGAGCCACGACCAAACTTTCTGGAGAAAGTCGCGACGCGACCAGGCACCATCGCGACGCGATGCGTGGCCGAAACTTTGGTTAAAATATCAGTTTTGCGTTTTCTGAATCTCTTCTTCGGCTTGGGAACGATTCTAGGGCTTGGAGCAGCAGCTGGAGGTGATTTTGGGGCCTTCCCAACACCTTGGGAACAAGGGTTTTGAGGTTCTCATGGATCCATCTCTATGTAATCTTCTTCTATTCTTTAATCTTATCCCTTTTATGCCATGTAATTAGATAGTTTTGATTTGGGAGAGATGACTCTTCCTTAAACCCTTGTATGAATGCTTTGTTATGGTCAAGTCAAGTTTTTATTCATTTTATCCATTGCCTATGCCTTATGTTCTTAATGCTTTACAAGTACACATGATATTTGTATCGATCTAGGTTTATCATCACCATAGGAATGTGGGTTGTTTGCTGGAAATTGGGGCTTAGGTCACGACTTGAATTATCATAGGAATATGTAATTGGGTTTCGTGAATTCTTATTTCATTCGGTCGCCATTGATGATCGTAGGAGTGGGAATTTGTGTGAGTGAATTCTTTATTTCTTGAACTTAATGCTTTACCCTTTGGCATGAATCACCTAAGGAATTAGGGTAACTCTTAGGGTAATAGGGGTTTTGAGACAAGGGATTGTTCTTAGCCTAATTTAGTGAATTGAATCGGATAATTTGGATAATTACTTTGAGAGTGGCTGAAGGTCATATAAGAGTAGAGGGGAGATGAGTCGATCCCAATTCACTTCTATCTTACTTTATGTTATTGCACTTTCTATTTCGTTGTTACAATAAACCAATTCTATCACAAGTATCACGACTTAGAATTAACAACTTGCCTATTGATAATAAAACGCAATCCTTGTGGAATCGACCGGTACTTACCGTAAAATTATATTACTTGCGACGACAATTGGTACACTTGCCAAAAGTCTTAACATCTAGCTAATTGGCGCATTCATCTCCTAATACCACCTACACATTTTAATATAATTTCAAATAATTAAATTATATTCAATTAATTAATTTAAACTCCTAAATACTTAATTAAATAAATTAATTAAATATTTAGGGTGTTACAACTGACCCCTTAGCTGGAGTGTCGACAACCATCTCTCTATTCATAGAAGACAACGCAAGACTCAATCTCGAAACACAATCAGCAGCAATAAAACAATGAGTAGCACCGGTATCAACAATAGAAATTAGAGGAGTACCATTAATGAAGCATGTACCTCTAATAAGCCCGTCTTCCTCAGAAGCCTCTGACCTGGCCAAAGCGAACACTCTTCCACTAGCTCGATCCCCCTTCGATTTCTGACACTGGCTACTAATGTGTCCTCCCTCGCCACAGTTGAAGCAAATCATCTCCTTATGCTCGCACGCAGGTGCGTCATGCCCGGTCTTACCACAACGGAAACACTTCCTCTCCCCAGTCTTGCACGCGTTACTCTTATGACCAGCCTTGCCACATCTGAAACACACAATACCAGCGGGAGCATCTGCCCCACTAGTCCTCTTACCATCAGCGACTCTTGGTTTACCTCTACCAGCAGGAGCATCATACGGCTTACCACGATTCTGAGGCTTGCTCCTCTTCTCATTAATAATCTTATAATGCGCATTGTTATCCTCTTCATAGATCCTATAGTTATCAATCAAATCAGAAAAGACACGGATCTTCTGATATCCAATGGCCTTCTTGATCTCTGGCCGCAACCTGTTCTCAAACTTGAAGCACTTTGAGAACTCAGCAGTAGCCTCACTGTAGTGCGGATAAAACTTGGCCAACTCCACAAACTTGGCAGCATACTCAGTAACCGACAGGTTTCCTTGCTTCAGCTCAAGGAACTCAATCTCCTTCTTACCCCGAACATCCTCTGGGTAATACTTCCTCGTAAACTCCCTACGGAACACAACCCAAGTGATCTCTTCACTTGCAGCCGCCAACCTCTGACTAGTCTCTAGCCACCAGTCATCATCCTCTTCCGCCAACATATGAGTACCATAACGAACTTTCTGCGCTGGAGTGCAGTCCATCAAACGGAAGATCCTCTCTATCTCCTTCAGCCAAGCCAACGCTCCATCAGGATTGTACTTACCCTTGAAGGTAGGCGGATTCTCTCTCTGAAAGATCGCCAAACTCCGAGACCCAGCATTCCCACCAACGCTCTGCTGATTCCCCAAGGCCTGTGCCATAGCCGTCATAGCAGCAGCAATAGCAGAATCATTCCTTCTAGCCATCTTAACTTAACACTACAACACAAACAATAGTTAGATATAAATGACAATACTCGATCGTCAAATGACACAACAACTAGACAACTTGGTCGGATGGACCGAAACATTGCTCTGATACCACTAATGTAACACCGATTTCTACCCGGTAAAATATAGTAAAATCAGAGTTTTCACAAACAAACGGATGCTACATTTTTCGACTTAAAACCATAAACAAACATAATAAGGTCATTTCTGAAAAGCGGATACATAACACCCTAACTTGGATGAACCGACACACAACATTTTCAATTTTCAAAACAAGTCAAATTTCATTTACTACGCAGCGGATATTCAAAAGGTTCAACTTAATTAACCGTTGCATATAAGCAAGATTCATAACAGCAATAAACTCGAAATCCAACAAATAAAACGACATAAGTAATAGAAAAATAAGCGGTCATCCCCCCGAGTGCTACGTATCAGAGCGACGACACCGACCCGAACTAACGAAGGTAAAAACCTTCATTCGTGGTTACCTGCACGTTACCAACATTGGGGTAACATTCAAACAGAAGGGGTGAGATATCGATCCATATAATGAATCATATGAAAAACAATATATATTCGGGTTAGGACATCAAAATCGTCACTTCACGGCAGTCAATAATTTCAATCAATTGAATATGCAACATGAATGCGGAATGCGACTCAAAACTATGCACATGCAAGTGGTACCATATTCCAGCCAATAAATAGAGGCTTCACGACTAAAATTTGCCAATAAATAGAGGCATCAACGACTGTTGGAGACTCGCTCCAGGGCCATCTGCCCTATAATGCAAATGCTATGCATGTGACGCAATGGGGAAAGCACAGACAGTCAATAACAATAATTATATCTCAGTACAACAACGACCTGAATCTCAACATTGGCCATAGGCCTACGACATAATATCAATGCCAATAAATAGAGGCAATCCGACTAGGTGTAACATCATCACCACACAACATCTGAGCCACTAATTTAGCCACCGAACAAGTTAATAGTTTAATAACTCAACAACTCAACAAATTAGCAACTTATTAATTTATTAATTCAACAGTTCGACACTTAGCCACTTAATCAACAGTTGGCCACTTATGGGCCTAACGCGCCAAAGGCGCTCATCAGCCAACAAGACGGCAGCAAGGAACAATGGAAAACAGCAACAACGATAAACAGGCAACCGGCAGCCAGACTTGGCGCCCTTGGCGCCCAGTGCGCCAACAACAACAACAGGGCAGCCAGACATGGCGCCCATGGCGCCCAGTGCGCCAGCAAAAACAACAGGGCAGCCAGACATGGCGCCCATGGTGCCCAGTGCGCCACCAACAACAACAGGGCAGCCAGACATGGCGCCCATGGCGCCCAGTGCGCCACCAACAACAACAGGGCAGCCAGACATGGCGCCCATGGCGCCCAGTGCGCCAGCAACAACAACAGGGCAGCCAGACTTGGCGCCCATGGCACCCAGTGCGCCAGCAACAGCAATGGGGCAGCCAGACATGGCGTCCATGGCGCCTAGTGCGCCAGCAACAACAACAGGGTAGCCAGACTTGGTGCCCATGGCGCCCAGTGCGCCAGCAACAGCAACGGGGCAACCAGACATGGCGCCCAGTGCGCCAGCAACAACAACAGGGCAGCCAGACATGGCGCCCAGTGCGCCAGCAACAGCAACAGGGCAGCCAGACTTGGCGCCACGTGCGCCCGCAACAACAACAGGGCAGCCATACTTGGCGCCCAACAACAACAACAACGGCGCCCATGGCGCCCAGCAACTACAGGGGCAGCCACACAGGGCGCCCAGCAACAACAACAACGGCACCCATGGCGCCCAGCAACTACAGGGGCAGCCACACAGGGCGCCCAGCAACAACAACAACAACGGCGCCCATGGCGCCCAGCAATTACAGGGGAAGCCACACAGGGCGCCCAGGGCTCCATCAATCATACCAAATCGTTTTCCTTAAGAACATGGCAAAGCACAAATATAATTCTAGGGCTAATAACATAACACACCAATCACACAACAATTGTTCAACAAGGCAACATAAATATATGATCATACATGGTGACAACTCATCAAACCCTAACCCCTACATAAAACTATACATAGGACCCATTATAGAGCTAGAACCCCACCGTTACCTTAGCCTTGAAAGATTCGAAGTTCCTTGCCCTATTCCTCTCCTCTTGCGCCGTTCCTCTCTCTCTTTCCCTCTTGGCCGTCGCGCCCTTCTCTAGTGCTCTCTCTCAAACCTTTTTTTTTTCTTCCAAGTGAGCAAACGCTAACCTAATTTCCCCTCTTATAATCTCACTTAGTCTTATGGGCTTTTCTTAGCTTAATTCGACTTAACATCATGGGCTTTCCTTAACACCTCTCATTTTACTACTCCTAACCCTAACAATAGGCCCACATGTACTAGCATATTATTATTCTATTATTTTTGTACCACTTAATTCCTAAATAATTAATTAAACAATTAATCAATTATTTAGGGGCGTTACAACTCTCCCCCACTTAGAATATTTTTGTCCTCGAAAATTTACCTGATTGGAACAACTCGGGATAAGACTCCAGCATCTTGGTTTCTAGCTCCCACGTCATGCTTTCTCCGGCAGCTCCAAGCCAGACTACTTTCACCAAGGCGATCTCCTTGCCTCTTAGAGTCTTCACCTCATGATCTTCAATTCGTACCGGCATTGTCTCCACAGTGAGATTATCCCGTACTTGCACATCATCCATGCGAATTACATGAGATGGGTCTGAAACATCATCCATTCTATTATTTTTGTACCACTTAATTCCTAAATAATTAATTAAATAATTAATCAATTATTTAGGGACGTTACAGAACTCGTGCCCATTTGTGGATCGTTGGATCAGCGGGAGTGATCTTGACCGTCCAAGCATGATTGGGCTTGTGTGTGGTGGATATGGGCCTAAGTGATTGCGCCAATCCATATTTGTTGTTACACGCACCTCCTGGAATTGCTAAATGGACCTCTTGGTCCAGTGCAGAATAGTTGCCCCCCAAGCCGAGATTATTCCGGAGGATGGTCTTGGCTTGAAGGATTTTCGTCGGTTTGCCAGGTTTGTGATGTCGTGCGGGACATCGTCCTTGTAACGACCGTGTCTTTAGATTTTTACTCTCTAGAGTACAAATAATAAGTTTTATCCTCACCTGACTATCTTTTATAAATAGGTGAGTCTTTGTCTTGTGGTCCACACTTTAAAATTTTGTGGAGGAGTAGGGATCAAGCTATCTTGGAGCGCCTACTTGAAGAGGAGATAGGAGGTAGGATTTAATTGCTTCAACGTTTCTTCTCGTCGGTAAGTGTTGGTTTATGCTCTCGTTTGCGTTGTTGATGGCGCCCTCGTGGGCGCCTTGGACGCCTCGCCATGTTGTCTTGGATGCCGCCCTCATGGGCGCCATGGGCGCCTTGTCTGGTTGATCTAGCCGCTGCCTCTTGGCGGAGGATCTGGCGCCCTCATGGGCGCCCGGTCATGTTGATTCGGTTGCTGCCTCTTGGCGCAGGATCTGGCGCCCTCGTGGGCGCCAAGGGCGCCTGGTCTTGTTGATCCGGTTGCTGCCTCTTGGCGCAGGATCTAGCGCCCTCCTGGGCGCCATGGGCGCCTCACCTTGTTGATCCGGTTGCTGCCTCTTGGCGCAGGATCTGGCGCTCTCATGGGCGCCATGGGCGCCTTGTTGTGCTGCGCAGGGGTTTCGCAAAAAAGGGGATTTGGCGCCCTGTTGGGCGCCCTGGAGCGCTGTTTGCACAAGGTTTTTGTGAAAGGGGATCCGGAGCCCTCTTGGGCGCCCTGGGGCCTAGCGCTTTGTTGTCTTGCCGCCCTGCCAGGCGCCCTCCTGGGTACTGCCTGCTTGGGCCTTATCCTTGGCCCTTTGCTAGGCGCCCTCATGGGCGCTATCTTGTTCTTGGCATTTTGCTAGGCGCCCTCGTGGGCGCTGCCTTGTCCTTGGTACTTTGCTAGGCTCCCTCATGGGCGCTATCTTGTTCTTGGCATTTTTCTAGGCGCCCTCATGGGCGCTTTGTGCTTCCAACCTTGGTGCCCCTTGCCAGGCGCCCTCTTGGGTACCGGCTTGTGTGGACGTGTGCTTGGCACTTTTCTTTATTTTTGTTTGTTCGTCCTGTCTCTTAGCCTGTTTTTCTTCTCTATGAAATTTCAGGGCTTGCTTGGCTCCAAGGGAAATTGCTTCTTCTATTCTCACCAGTGTTCGTTCAATATTTCCACGAGCTTCACCGCTTCTAACTTACTAAGGTAATTTGGGCTGACCCTTAGCTTTTATTTCTAGCTTTCTTGCTTTCGAGCATGTCTTGTCTTCTGGAAGTCTCCATCCTCAGGAGTGGGGGTTGTCTACAATTTTTTGTTGTCTATCTCGTAACTACTTGTTCTGCTCTCTGTCCAGCAGGTTGAGAGATGGCAAGGACGAAGGAGATAGCTCGGACGAACGGGGTGTACCCTGGTCCCGCCCCTACTGTGAGGTAGGCTGTGGAGGGAAGGGCATCAGCAGTAGATGACGATACCGTGCCTTCAGAGGAAGCGGGCGCCCCTGGCTTTATCGTTACCTCCTCTGATGATGATTTGCCATTTGAGCATGAAGTGGTGGAGATCAGTGGTTTAAATTATGACTGGGTTGCTCGTGCTGTTCGCTCTACCAGAAGTTTCTACTTTCCAGGGAATGAGCCCCCCCGCTACCTACAAGACTCACTGAGAGGCGACTGGCGGGTTGAGGTGGTTGACCCCAATGATAGAGTGTGCAGGGTTCCTGATGGCCGGAAATTCATGATGTTCTATACTGTGATCTATAAGGTGCGGGTTTCTCCGATCTTTACACCGTTTCAATTGGAAGTCTTAAATCACCTCCAGATAGCCCCATCTCAGCTCCACTTAAATTTATGGTGCTTCGTGAAGTGTTTCGAATTGGTGATGAGAGCTTTACAAAGGAGGTGCAACTTGAGGGTGTTCTTGACTATCTTCGAGGCGCAGCGTCGTCGAGAGTCTTCGGGTGGAATCACTCGTTACAAGTTTGTATGCTTGAAATGTCGGGCCAACTGTGCTTTCTTTCAAGTGTATTCGGATAATCAGCATGACTGGAGGTTTAAGTATTTTTACCTCGTCCCCTCTAGTCAGAAGGCTGTGGATAGCATGTGCTTTTTGGATGAACAAGGTTGTTTGGTCCGAGATAAGTTTCATTTTGGGTGGTGTAATGCTGATGCTGACCAGACCTCTGGGTCTTATCATCTCCTCCCGTCAGAGTTATCAGATTCCCAGCTGAGGACTTTAGGTATGCTTAGGAGGATTGTCAGTCGCTTGTCCACTACGCCCCAAAAGATTTTGTGTGGTGAACTATCAAATGCTTCAACGATTCCCGAGGCTATTAAGATCTTAGGTTGCTTGTTTGGATTGGTGTGCCTTTATTTTCTCCTTTTAACTCTTTGCTTCTGTTGGTGACTTGTTTCATTGTTGTTTCGCAGATAAGATGGCCGCTCCACTTTCCTTCAATGAATTGGCTTCTTGGGCCGGGAGGACGAAGCCTTTAGGTTTCGAACCTGATGAGGCAAGTAGTCCAGTTCCTGTAGTGTCAGCTCCTGTCCGTTCCTCCTTGGGACCTCGTCTAAGTCTAGGAGCGCCAAGCCGGGCTGTTAAAGATCCCTCTGGGGTGCCAATTGGCTCTACCAACCTGGGGGTCCAAAGTCAGTCCAAGCGCAAGAAAAGTTGTACCCAGCGCTCTCCTCCTACTGATGGCCCTTCTCCTGTCAAGCGCCCCTCTCCAGAGGATACCGAGGAGGGTGAAATAATCTTCACTGTGCAAGAGCGTGACCACCTTTGGGAGCACCCTTTCGAACTTGCCATGCATATGGTCAAGGCTGGGGAGAGCCTGCCTGCGAGTGGGGAGCTGAGAGGGGGTGCGGATCTCATTCAGGTAATCCTTTTGATTTATTTCTTTAAGGTTTTGACATATTTGAAGTTTGGAATCTTGAACCATGTTGTGTTGTTTTTCCCTTTATGTAGGGTTGAGCGAGGAGAGGGATCAGCTTGTGTTGGATAAGAATCGACTTCAGGAAGATCTTCATGAAGCTTTGGAATCCGCTCGCCGGGCCAAAGAGGTCGCTCGTCACTATCAGAAAGACTGGGAGGAGGCCTATGCTGAGAGGGATGAGTACAAGAAGATGGTGGAGGAGCTCCAATCTGAACTGGAAAGTATGAAGAAACTGAAGGATGAGGCCGAGACCAAGGTGCAGATGGTGGCCGGGAAGGTTGTAGACTTCTCTTATGCCGCCTACGATAAGGCGATTAGCCATGTTCAGTGTTTGTATCCGCAAGCCATTCTAGAGTCGAGCGTCCATCAATTTGATCATGATGTTCGGGACGGGAGGATCGTCAGATACCACTCCAACGGGGTTGACTTCGATGTCGTTGCCCCCTGATTATTTCTTTCAGTCCAGTTGCTTTAATTGTGTAATTTTTTCTTTGACTTGTCGAATTTCGTTGCGTGTCTTGTTTAATGGAGCCTTGCTGTCTCAAGGACGATTTTTGTTTTACATTTCATCCTAACGGGGTTGACCTCGATGTCATTGTCCGCTAATATTTATGTTACCTTTTGAAACGTCTATGTTTCTTCTTTGCCTAGCTTGTTTCTTATGTTTATAAGTGGCACGGGTTGGGTGGCCTCGGGCACACGTTCTTTCCTTGCGCACCTGAATATACAATTTCATATCGCCTCGTGGCAAAGGGTTGTGTTTTGAAGTTGGCGCCTTCGTGGGCGCCTTGTGCCAAGTCTCTCGATGATGGCGCCCTCCTAGGCGTCTTGCGTCAAGGTGCAAAGTCCTGACGTTGGCGCCCTCTTAGGTGCCTTTCTGGACTCAGGTGCAAGTTATTGCCTTGCAAAGTCCTGATGTTACGTGTTCGCGCGCTCTTTTATTTCCTTTCGTGCTCGTGCACCCACATGCTTATGCATCCTCTAATTTTCTTACGTGCTCATGCACTCACGTGCTCATGCATCTTTTCATTTTGCGGGACAGGGTTTGGTACCCTCAAGGGTGCCTTATGCGCCTTGTCGCACAGTGCTGTCTGCCCCCTTGCGAATGACTTGCTTCCAGACCACCTTTTGCCAGGCGCCCTCCTGCCAGGCGCCCTCATGGGCGCTGGCTGCTTTCAATCTTGGCGGCCTGCCAGGCGCCCTCAGGGGCACTGGCTCCTCACTTGGCGACCTTCCAGGCGCCCTCATGGGCGGTGGCTTCTTTAAACTTGGCGACCTGCCAGGCGCCCTCATGGGCGCTGGCTGCTCACTTGGCGCCCTGCCAGGCTCCCTCATGGGCGCTGGCTGCTTTCAACTTGGCGCCCTGCCAGGCGCCCTCATGTGGGCTGGCTGCTTTCAACTTGGCGCCCTGCCAAGCGCCCTCATGGGCGCTGGCTGCTTTCAACTTGGCGCCCTGCCAGGCGCCCTCATGGGCGCTGACTGCTTTCAACTTGGCGCCCTGCCAGGCGCCCTCATGGGCGCTGGCTGCTCACTTGGCGCCCTGCGAAGCGCCCTCATGGGGGCTGGCTGCTTTCAACTTGGCGCCCTGCTAGGCGCCCTCATGGGCGCTGCCAACTTTCAACTTGGAGCCCTGCCAAGTTGCGACACGTTTAAAGTCGCTTCGTGCCTCGTGGCAATGTACTCTCTGGGCGCAGTTTATCAGAACTCGGTCAGAATTTAACTCTCCCATCAAAGGTTGTGACACGTTTAAAGTCACTTCGTGAAACTAGTAGGTCGACTCGTGTCATGGTTTTTAGGGAGGCGCAAGCGATCGTCGGGTTGATGCTTTCACTTGGCGCCCTGCCAGGCGCCCTCATGGGTGCTGCCTTTCTATTCTGTAAGTGATAGTAAATATTGCTGACATGATATTTTTGAATCGTAAACAATGAAATTTTATTCATTCATTCGTGCGTGTTATCAGTCCACGCTACTACATTATTATGGAAGCAAGGCTCATACAACCAACTTCTTTAGCTTAAGGGCGTTATAGGTATTAAGATCAACAACTATATGGGGGAAGGCTACCTCAGGTGGTATCCCTGGCCCATCCGCTGCAGATCAGGGAAACAGGTCCCCATTCTCCCGTGGGTGGATGATGAGTTTCTCTTTAACCTCTTCAAGGAGGTCAGAACACTCTTTGTCTGGCTTGTACCTTTTCAAACGCTCTTTTGGCTTCCCAGTAAGGGTGGAATCTTCTTCCTCTTCCTCACCATCTGAATCACCTATGGCATCCCAATCTGTCAAGCACACCTCAGCTTCTTCCCCGAGTTCACTATCTGAGACTCTCACTCCAGCAGTCTCTCTTGCATCCTTCATGGGTGCTGGCTAATCACTTGGCGCCCTGCCAGGCGCCCTCATGGGCGCTGGCTGCTTTCAACTTGGTGCCCTGCCAGGCGCCCTCATGGGCGCTGGTTACTCACTTGGCGCCCTGCCAGGCGCCCTCATGGGCGCTGGCTGCTTTCAACTTGGCGCCATGCCAGGCGCCCTCATGGGCGCTGGCTGCTCACTTGGCACCCTGCGAGGCGCCCTCATGGGCGCTGGCTGCTTTCAACTTGGCGCCCTGCCAGGCGGCCTCATGGGCGCTGGCTGCTCACTTGGCGCCCTGCCAAGCGGCCTCATGGGCGCTGGATGCTTCCAACTTGGCGCCCTGCCAGGCGCCCTCATGGGCGCTGGTTGCTCACTTGGCGCCCTGCCAGGCGCCCTCATGGGCGCTGGCTCCTCATTTGGCGCCCTGTCCAGCGCACTGCCAAGCACCCCCATGGGCGCAACTTGGCGCCCTGCCAAGCGCCCTCATGGGGGCTGGCTCCTCATTTGGCGCCCTGCCAGGCGCCCTCATGGGCGCTGGCTGCTTCCAACTTGGCGCCCTGCCAGGCGCCCTCATGGGCGCTGGTTGCTCACTTGGCGCCCTGCCAGGCGCCCTCATGGGCGCTGGCTCCTCATTTGGCGCCCTGTCCAGCGCACTGCCAAGCACCCCCATGGGCGCAACTTGGCGCCCTGCCAAGCGCCCTCATGGGGGCTGGCTCCTCATTTGGCGCCCTGCCAGGCGCCCTCATGGGCGCTGGCTGCTTCCAACTTGGCGCCCTGCCAGGCGTCCTCATGGGCGCTGGCTGCTCACTTGGCGCCCTGCCAGGCGCACTCATGGGCGCTGGCTGCTTTCAACTTTGCGCCCTTCCGGGCGCCCTCATGGGCGCTGGCTGCTCACTTGGCGCCCTGCCAGGCGCCCTCATGGGCGCTGGCTTCTTTCAACTTGGCGCCCTGCCAGGCGCCCTTATGGGCGCTGCTGCTTTCAACTTGGCTCCCTGCCAGGCGCCCTCATGGGCGCTGGCTGCTCACTTGGCACCCTGCCAGGCGCCCTCAAGGGCGTTGGCTCCTTTCAACTTGGTGCCCCGCCAGGCACCCTCATGGGCGTTGGCTGCTCACTTGGCGCCCTGCCAGGAGCCATCATGGGCGCTCCCTGCTTTCAACTTGGCGCCCTGCCAGGTTGCGACACGTTTAAAGTCGCTTCCTGCCTCGTGGCAAAGTACTCTCTGGGGGCAGTTTATCAGAACTCGGTCGGAATTTAACTCGCCCATCAGAGGTAGTGACACGTTTAAAGTCACTTCGTGAAACTAGTAGGTCGACTCGTGTCTTGGTTTTTAGGGAGGCGCAAGCGATCGTCGGGTTGATGCTTTCACTTGGCGCCCTGCCGGGCACCCTCGTGGGTGCTGGCTTTCTATTCTGTAAGTGATAGTAAATATTGCTGACATGATATTTTTGAATCGTAAACAGTGAAATTTTATTCATTCATTCGTGAGTGTTATCAGTCCACGCTACTACATTGTTATGGAAGCAAGGCTCATACAAACAACTTCTTTAGCTTAAGGGCGTTCTAGGTATTAGGATCAACAGCTATATGGCGGCAGGCTACCTCAGGGGGTATCCCTAGCCCATCCGCTGTAGATCAGGGAAACAGGTCCCCATTCTCCCTTAGGTGGATGGTGAGTTTCTCTTTAACCTCTTCAAGGAGGTCAGAACACTAGTGCGGAATTTTCCAGAGTGAAGGGGATGATTTTGCAGTGAATCGGCTCCTTGGCGCCTCTATAGCGCATCATCCCTGCCAGGTTGCGACATGTTTAAAGTCGCTTCCTGCCTCGTGGCAAAGTACTCTCTGGGGGCAGTTTATCAGAACTCGGTCGGAATTTAACTCGCCCATCAGAGGTAGTGACACGTTTAAAGTCACTTCGTGAAACTAGTAGGTCGACTCGTGTCTTGGTTTTTAGGGAGGCGCAAGCGATCGTCGGGTTGATGCTTTCACTTGGCGCCCTGCCAGGCACCCTCGTGGGTGCTGGCTTTCTATTCTGTAAGTGATAGTAAATATTGCTGACATGATATTTTTGAATCGTAAACAGT
This sequence comes from Astragalus membranaceus, assembly GCA_039519185.1. Lineage (NCBI taxonomy): Eukaryota > Viridiplantae > Streptophyta > Magnoliopsida > Fabales > Fabaceae > Astragalus > Astragalus membranaceus. Next base: position 87,019,612 of record CM076848.1, on the reverse strand, counting down.
GAAATTTTATTCATTCATTCGTGAGTGTTATCAGTCCACGCTACTACATTGTTATGGAAGCAAGGCTCATACAACCAACTTCTTTAGCTTAATGGCGTTCTAGGTATTAGGATCAACAGCTATATGGCGGCAGGCTACCTCAGGGGGTATCCCTAGCCCATCCGCTGTAGATCAGGGAAACAGGTCCCCATTCTCCCTTAGGTGGATGGTGAGTTTCTCTTTAACCTCTTCAAGGAGGTCAGAACACTAGTGCGGAATTTTCCAGAGTGAAGGGGAAGATTTTGCAGTGAATCGGCTCCTTGGCGCCTCTATAGCGCATCATCAGGGAGAAGTGTGCCAGATGGCGGTCAGGATCTCCGGTTCCGTCATACATCTTAAGGGCTGGTAGCTTCTCCAAGGCCCTTTGTAACACCCTCAAAATAATTAGTAGAATTATTTGGGTGTTAACCCAATTAAATTAATTTAGTACTTAACTGGTAAATTTATTGAGTGCTAAAATTATTTATTGGTTGTCATCGGATCGTTAACCGAATAATACGGGTCAAGGAAGTTTTGGAATCGAAATAAGAGATTTAGATCAATATGGAAATCGGACCACGTTACCGCGTACATATTAATAAATATATAAATGTGTGTGTGTGAATGAATGAAAGAATAAAATGAAAGAAAGAAAAGAAAGAAAGGAAGCACGCGAGATACAGAGAGGAGAAAAGAGAGAAAAGGAGAGAAAAGAGAAAGAAAGGGTGAGGAGGAAGAAGAGGAAAAATGGAAGGTTTCGGTTCATCAAAACGACTTCCTTCCAACACGAAAAACGTTCAGCGTTACTCCCTCTTCGATTTGGTACCAAAATCTTCATCATCAACTCACTCTCCTCAAATCCACCATTTTCGAATTTAAGAGGAAATAGAGGTTTTTGTTGTTCAAGCTCAAAGGAAAGCTTTGGATGGTGTTTGGGAGCGAGCTCAAGGTGGATTACGCAAGTATTGAAGTCCGATTTGGGGTTTGTGAAGAATCAAGAGGTTAGGGTTCAAATTGGGGTTTTTGTGAATAGTGGCTTGAGGTTGAAGGAGAAGATGAATAGTGTCCATGGAGGATTTCGAGGAATTCGGCATTCGGTCAAAAAGAGGTTTCGCGATCGAGTGGAAAGCTTTGGAAGCGGAGTGGATGTCGCCGGAGCGGGGAATGTTCATGTGGCTACTCGGTGAATTCGGCTCGATCGTGGTTCACGCTTCAAGGGTGAGTTCTACTCACGTTTAGGATTTTTTGTTTTTCAAATTAATTGATTGATCGTTTTATCGCTTTCGCTGGTCTGGAATATTATTGGATATTGTCTGTTTCGGGTTAGGAATCGATCGGAGCGAGTCTCGAGTTGGGTCGTGTTGAAATGGAATTTTTGGTGATTTGATTTCGAAAGATTTTGACTTAAAAACCGTTTATTGGAAAATATGTCGCGTTTTGATACAATTCGTTTAAAATGAGTTTTTGATTGATTTGATTGATTGTGTGACTTGATTGAGACTGTTTTTATAGTTGTCAAAACTGTTTTCAATCTGAACAAGAATCGGAATTGAGCGGAATAGCGAATTTCGCAAGAAAACAGAAAACCTGCACTTTTCTGCAGATGGTCGCGTCGCGACCCGTCCTCTTCGCGTCGCGACCTGGCCCAGCTTTGTCAAGCAAAAAGTTTCTGTCACTTTTCGCGTCGCGACGGAAGCAGTTCGCGTCGCGACGCTTTGCAGATTTTCAACAGTTTTTCACTGATTTTGTTTTCGCAATAACTTTTGATCCGGGAATCCGATTGAGGTGTTCTAAGATGCGTTTGAAAGCTTATTCCGAGGCCTAACTAAATATACAATTTAAAAAGGTAAAAATAACTGTTTTTGAAGTTCAAATAGTTTCGAAAAGCCGAATAATAGTACACGTGTGCGGATATGTTTTGTTAATAATAAAGCGGACTATGAGTCCTACATGGTATGGTATAACCGACGCGAGATGATTATTATCTATTGTCTAAACCGGTCTACGATTCACGATATGTATTATATCGACTATGGGAAATGGCCCGATACGAGTGTTACGTCAATTATTGGTCTGAATGTAAATGAACTAAATGTTCATATTATTGTAGATATATATATTATATCGAGTTTGGGTGACGACCCATGTTGACATACTAGGCGGGGTAGTCATGAACCCTTACCCTAGGCTCCGTGCCATTAGGAGACACTATTGGTTATGGGGTTCACCGGAAGATGCAAGGTTTGCGGCCGGTGTTGTGTTAAAAGTAATTGTACTACGTTCGCCGGAAGATGCAAGGTTTGCGGCCGGTGTTGTGTTAAAAGTAATTGTACTACGTTCGCCGGAAGATGCAAGGTTTGCGGCCGGTGGTATGTAGGAAGGCCTAGGATGCTAGTTCATCGGGAGACGCAAGTGGATTGCAGCCGGTGTCTTACTAGATCGAAGCCTTATTATATGGTTCACTGGGATTAGCAAGCGGATTGCGGTCGGTGTTGTGTCAATTCTTAAAAATGTTTTAAATGGACCGAGAGTGTTAGTAGGGGTCTCGGTAGAACTCACTGAGATTGTATCTCATTGTTTATATGTTGTGGTTTTACAGATAAACAGGGAAAGTGGAGATCCAAGAGGCACGAGTAGGTGGTACTCGGATGGTTGCTGAAGACTTAGCTTTTATGCTTAAGTTATGTTTTCCCTTGTTAGTTATGTATCACGGCATTATGACTTTATCTGTTGTAAAAGTTATGTATTTATTTCCGCTTTCTTGTGCGATATTGAACACTGTATTTCACTGATGGTTTATGGTCTTATTTATGTTTAAGACTGTTCTGTTGTTATTCAGTGAAAATTTTATTGTGGTGTTCAGTATTTAAACAAGAAATATATCTCTGATGTTTTAGGGATGGTGCACTTGGGTATTTTTACTTGATAAAAATACCGGGGTGTTACAGTTGGTATCAGAGCAGTTCGACCTAGTCGGACTTAGTTTAGGGTTGAGTCGATTCCTTGTGAGTCCTTGTTGTAATTACACTTGTGATGCTAAGAGACATTGAGCCTGATCAACTTAATACTTAGTGCATCATAAGCGGAATTATGGAAGGATGATCAAGACGCAGTCCTCGACCAAAAATCGGAATCTCCAACCGGTGCATCCTCAGGAAAGATGACATGACGGTGGAAGAATACATCGCTAAGTTTGAGAAGTTGTCTCAGTTTTACCAAGTGGTAAAGTAAGCTTTGGATGACGAATGGAAAATGCAGAAGTATAAGAAGGGCATACGTGCTTTTATGACTAGGGGGTCTTAGTTCTTATACCATCACCAATTATGTTGCCTTAGTGCAATCAGCCTATGTCGCCGAGGATGATCTCATAGGAAATATGGGAAAGAAAAGAAGGTAGTTGAATTATCAACTCCGAATGCAAAGTCCTAAGATAATTTCATCAAAGGAAAAGCAGATGCAATTCTTTGATTCTTCAAAGGTCAGAAGATGTTCTAACTGTGGGAAGGCTCACAGCGGTGATTGCAAGCGAAGATCTAATCGGTGCTATTATAAAAATGTAGAGGGTCACTATGGTAAAGAGTGCCCCGTAAGGAAGAGTTTCAAGGAGTTACAAGCAGCTCTAAGGCAAGGACGAGTCAACATTCTGGATGTTTAGGCAGTTACGACTGCAGATAATCTACTGAGGAGTATGAGATCAGTTTTCAATAACTAGATCAGTATATTATGTGATTCGGGTGCAACCTATTGCTGTATATCCCGATCGCATGTGGATCGGTTGGGATCGGCCTTATCATCGCTATCCGAGCCGATAACCATTTTAACTGCTGCTAAGGGTCGTGTCCAGACCTAATCTTTGTATAGAATTGTCTACTTGTCATAGGGGGCAGAAATTTCGTTGTAAAAATTTATTGTTTGCCTATGAGAAGTGTGGACGCCATTTTGGGTATGAATTGGATGACTGCGAATCATGTTACAAACGTCCGTGTTAATTAGCTATCAGCTTCGCTTCAGAATCAGTTGAATTGTCTAGGACAAATTCTGAAGCGGTTACCTAGTTCACCTTAGACGGTCAATCTTCATTCCAAGGTGCGGGAGCACATGTTAGTATGTTATCTGCATCCACGGAAACTAGTTTAGATTTGGCGAACATTCAAGTTGTGAATGACTTTCTGGATGCTTTCACGATGAAGTTTATTCTGAACCTCCAGAGCGAGAGGTAGAGTTTACTATAGAATTGGTTCCTTGCACGGGATCGATATCTATTGTTTCCTATTGAATGTTCCTTTAGAATTCAAGGAAATGGAGTCTCAACTTCAAGAGTCAATGTTAAAGAAATTCTTTCAACCGAGTGCTTCTCCAAGGAGTGCTCTGGTGTGATTAGTCAAAAGAAAGGTTAGTAGCATGAGATTGTACATCGGTTATCGACAACTTAACAAAGTGACGATCAAGAATAAATATCCCTTACCAAGGATAGACGATTTACTTGAGCAATTTGAGGTGCTGCAGTGTTTCTAAAATTGATCTGAGGTCAGGATATCATCAAATAAAAGTTAGAGCCTTTGATATTCCGAAGACAGCTTCCTGTACTAGGTTTGGACATTACGAGTTCGTAGTGATGCCCTTCGGTTTGACTAATGCTCCAGCGGTATTCGTGGATACGTGAACCGAGTTTTCCACACGTACCTAGATCAATTCGTAGTCGTTTTCATTGATGGTATCTTGATGTGCTCGAAGACCATTGAGGAGCATGTCCAATGTCTCCGCATTGTTCTGAAAGTACTCCGAGAAAATAACTTATACTTGAAACCTTCGGAGTGTGATTTTGGGGTGTCAGAGGTAAAGTCTTTGGGACATGTGATTTCCCAAGTCGGGAGTTCCTGTAGATCCCAGTAAGAAGGAAGCGGTGTTGAATGGGAGTGACCGACATCAGCCGCAGAGATCAAAAGTTTCTGGGTCTAGCCGGTTACTATAAGAGATTTGTTAAAGGGTTCTCACAGTTAGATTTCCACTTACTCGCTTAACTCGTAAGGGTCATCCGTTTACGTGGGATGCTGATTGTGAAGAATGTTTTCAAGAAGTGAAGGTTTGAAGACATTACCCGTTTGGCCTCATATCGGAGTCTTTCAGAGACTTAAATCTGAATTCAAGATCAAGGAGGAATCGGTTAGTGTTGAGCCATATGAGGATCGCTAGTTCCCTAAGGGATTCTATACGCTTGGCACAGAAAGTTGATGTGAAGCTACAATCACAAAAGGTATTTCCAGATTTTACCATGCATAGTGATGGAGTCAGTTGTTTCAACGGTAGAATCTGTGCGCCCGAAGATGAGACCAATAAAAGGCAAGTGTTAGAGGAAGCACACCGAAGTTTATATTCTGTTCCAAGATGTACAGAAATGTAAAGCAAATGTATGAGTGGCAAGGTATTAGTTTGTTAATCTCTTCTTTGTGAAGGTTAACAATGAGATTGTGATAAGTGATTCCGTTTGACAAGTCAAACGTGAATACGAATATGTAAGTGAGGTAACTGCTGATTGTTTTCACGTTACGAATAGCCATCAAAGGATTAATTGATGGATCTGCTTGTAAGTGACTGAAATTTCCGAAGTGAAGCTTGGCGTGCGGTGTAATAGTTTTGAAAAATCGTTTTTGTGAAAACCCGCATGCTAAAATTAATTTTGGGAACGAATCGAGAAGCCAATAAAATTCGATTAAGGAAGAAATCCTGGAAAGATTACTTAGGTTGAGGGGAAACTCTCAACGCTATTGACTAATTCGGAAAGGAGCTCTGAGTTCTGTTTGATAGTTGTTTGGAGAACAACTGAGGTGATTTTCATTACGTTCAATTTATTAGATGTCCCCGTGGTTTATTTCTACGTTTAAGATAAACGTTTCTGGTAAATCTGCATTTCATCTTCTTTTGAAAAGTGCTATCTCGAAGTCTTGGGGGCGAGTCAAAAAGTTTCACAAATGACTTTCCGTCACATTTGTCAATGTGTACGAAAATTGTTATGGATTTTAGAAGATTTGTTGAGAACGTGTTTACACCCTTCGAGAAAATCATGTTTGTACTTACCTCTACCGAGAAGTACCAGTTGTGGATCTCATATTCAACATATATTCTACCAAGCGTCTTGTATTGAACCTTTGATTTAGATTAATCAAAGTTGGGGAGTAAACGAGGATAATTGGAATGAAGCTTCGGAAGTGTTTTCAAACGCGGTGCCGAGCCTATGTGGGCGAATGATGAGTTTCTCGTGTAGATTCGTAACCAGAGAGTTCGTATCAAGGTAGTAGTGGATCATACTTGGAGATTGATGTGCCAACTTTGGGAAGATTTTCTACACTCATTTCGTTAACTAAGGATTGTGTTCCAGCAACTTAAGACCTTTCTGAGAATGTCGAATCTCGGTTAGTCAAATGAAAGACTTGACGAAATTTTGAGGACAAAATTCTTTCAAGTTGGGGAGAATGTAACACCCTCAAAATAATTAGTAGAATTATTTGGGTGTTAACCCAATTAAATTAATTTAGTACTTAACTGGTAAATTTATTGAGTGCTAAAATTATTTATTGGTTGTCATCGGATCGTTAACCGAATAATACGGGTCAAGGAAGTTTTAGAATCGAAATAAGAGATTTAGATCAATATGGTAATCGGACCACGTTACTGCGTATATATTAATAAATATATAAATGTGTGTGTGTGAATGAATGAAAGAATAAAATGAAAGAAAGAAAAGAAAGAAAGGAAGCACGCGAGATACAGAGAGGAGAAAAGAGAGAAAAGGAGAGAAAAGAGAAAGAAAGGGTGAGGAGGAAGAAGAGGAAAAAGGGAAGGTTTCGGTTCATCAAAACGACTTCCTTCCAACACGAAAAACGTTCAGCGTTACTCCCTCTTCGATTTGGTACCAAAATCTTCATCATCAACTCACTCTCCTCAAATCCACCATTTTCGAATTTAAGAGGAAATAGAGGTTTTTGTTGGTCAAGCTCAAAGGAAAGCTTTGGATTGTGTTTGGGAGCGAGCTCAAGGTGGATTACGCAAGTATTGAAGTCCGATTTGGGGTTTGTGAAGAATCAAGAGGTTAGGGTTCAAATTGGGGTTTTTGTGAATAGTGGCTTGAGGTTGAAGGAGAAGATGAATAGTGTCCATGGAGGATTTCGAGGAATTCGGCATTCGGTCAAAAAGAGGTTTCGCGATCGAGTGGAAAGCTTTGGAAGCGGATTGGATGTCGCCGGAGCGGGGAATGTTCGTGTGGCTACTCGGTGAATTCGGCTCGATCGTGGTTCACGCTTCAAGGGTGAGTTCTACTCACGTTTAGGATTTTTTGTTTTTCAAATTAATTGATTGATCGTTTTATCGCTTTGGCTGGTCTGGAATATTACTGGATATTGTCTGTTTCGGGTTAGGAATCGATCGGAGCGAGTCTCGAGTTGGGTCGTGTTGAAATGGAATTTTTGGTGATTTGATTTCGAAAGATTTTGACTTAAAAACCGCTAATTGGAAAATATGTCGCGTTTTGATACAATTCGTTTAAAATGAGTTTTTGATTGATTTGATTGATTGTGTGACTTGATTGAGACTGTTTTTATAGTTGTCAAAACTGTTTTCAATCGGAACAAGAATCGGAATTGAGCGGAATAGCGAATTTCGCAAGAAAACGGAAAACCTGCACTTTTCTGCAGATGGTCGCGTCGCGACCCGTCCCCTTCGCGTCGCGACCTGGCCCAGCTTTGTCACGCAAAAAGTTTCTGTCACTTTTCGCGTCGCGACGGAAGCAGTTCGCGTCGCGATGCTTTGCAGATTTTCAACAGTTTTTCACTGATTTTGTTTTCGCAATAACTTTTGATCCGGGAACCCGATTGAGGTGTTCTAAGATGCGTTTGAAAGCTTATTCGGAGGCCTAACTAAATATACAATTTAAAAAGGTAAAAAGAACTGTTTTTGAAGTTCAAATAGTTTCGAAAAGCCGAATAATAGTACACGTGTGCGGATATGTTTTGTTAATAATAAAGCGGACTATGAGTCCTACGTGGTATGGTATAACCGACGCGAGATGACTATTATCTATTGTCTAAACCGGTCTACGATTCATGATATGTATTATATCGACTATGGGAAATGGCCCGATACGGGTGTTATGTCAATTATTGGTCTGAATGTAAATGAACTAAATGTTCATATTATTGTAGATATATATATATATATTATATCGAGTTTGGGTGACGACCCATGTTGACATACTAGGCGGGGTAGTCATGAACCCTTACCCTAGGCTCCGTGCCATTAGGAGACACTATTGGTTATGGGGTTCACCGGAAGATGCAAGGTTTGCGGCCGGTGTTGTGTTAAAACTAATTGTACTACATTCACCGGAAGATGCAAGGTTTGCGGCCGGTGTTGTGTAGGAAGGCCTAGGATGCTAGTTCATCGGGAGACGCAAGTGGATTGCAGCCGGTGTCTTACTAGATCGAAGCCTTATTATATGGTTCACCGGGATTAGCAAGCGGATTGCGGTCGGTGTTGTGTCAAATCTTAAAAATGTTTTAAATGGACCGAGAGTGTTAGTAGGGGTCTCGGTAGAACTCACTGAGATTGTATCTCATTGTTTATATGTTGTGGTTTTACAGATAAACAGGGAAAGTGGAGATCCAAGAGGCACGAGTAGGTGGTACTCGGATGGTTGCTGAAGACTTAGCTTTTATGCTTAAGTTATGTTTTCCCTTGTTAGTTATGTATCACGGCATTATGACTTTATCTGTTGTAAAAGTTATGTATTTATTTCCGCTTTCTTGTGCGATATTGAACACTGTATTTCACTGATGGTTTATGGTCTTATTTATGTTTAAGACTGTTCTGTTGTTATTCAGTGAAAATTTTATTGTGGTGTTCAGTATTTAAACAGGAAATATATCTCTGATGTTATAGGGATGGTGCACTTGGGTATTTTTACTTGATAAAAATACCGGGGTGTTACACTCTTGGGATTTGGCATTCATCCACCCTTCGAGTGAAAGGTCATTTGTTAAGACATTTGGCAAGTGTACCAATTGTCGTCGCAAGTAATAAAATACGGTAAGTAACCGGTCGATTCCACAGGGATTGCGCGTTGAAAACAATAACAAAGTTGTAAATTCTTAGATTGTAAAGGTTTGGTAAATTGAGTAACAGTAACAGTACACAAACGTGACTTTAAGAATACGAGAAAAACGACTAGGGATCGAATCCTCTCACCTCGCCTATCACATGAACCTTAGCCAATTCAAGTTAATTATTCAGTTTCTAGATTCAATTCACTAATTAAGGTCAAGGGCAATTCCTTGCCTCAAGACCCCTATTACCCTAAGAGTGACCCTAATTCCTTAGGTGAGACATGCCAAAGGGTAATGCATTACGATCGAGAATTTTACACGAATTCACCTAAGCCATCACATATCCCTATGCTGATTACTAGCAGATGATCTAACTACCCAATTTCCAGCTACTAATTCATATTCCTATGCAATCACTAGCCTGGATCATCACAATTATCATATGTAATTGAAAAGCATTAAGAACATAGGTATTTAGACAAAGTAAATCGAATAACAACTGAATTGATTAGAACAATGGTTCACATGATAGGGTTGGGAGATTCATCTCTCCCTAATCTAAGAAAATTAGTTACAATCCATCCTAAGAGTAGAAACCAACATAAAATAGAAAACAAACTTAAAGGAAGACATTAGAACCTTCAATCCCTTGTTCCCAAGTGGTGAGAAGGCCCCAAAATCGCACCCTCCAGCTGCTCCAAAATATGGCTCAGATCCCAAGACGAAGTCCCCTTGAAAAAATGCTGAAACTGCTTTAAAAACCCTAATTTTCACGCACCATCGCGACGCGGCCCGTGCCAGTCGCGTCTCGAAATAGGACAGAAACATTTGGCTTTGCAAAACTCCTCCTGGTCGCGTCGCGAACCCTCATGGTCGCGACGCGATATTGGACAGAAATTAAATCCCTCAATTTTGCTGCATTTCCGGGCAAGTGTCTGGTTCGTCGAATGATGCCACAACCAATTAGAGGTCTTCAAGTCCAATTTAGCTCCAAAAGTGAAGGGATTACTTACAAATGAACTTCCTACTACAATTATCTAAAACTAGACTAAATCCCCAGATAATGACTGTGATATAATGAAAAACCTGCACAATTGGTCCTAAAAATACATAACTTACATCATATGATTGAGAGTCAACACAACCCCAAACTGAAACTTTTGCTTGTCCTCAAGCAAACAATCAATTCAGACTGTGGCTGTTTTTTTCTATTTAGCTGTTACATATAATACATCCACCTTAAACACGTCAGCACATAAACTATCATCATCAATCTAATACAGTGGCAGGACAACTGAATTGGAAATACCGAATCATAAGCAGGCAGCAGTCTCAAGTTTTCTCTGTACGCACATCTCACCAGTGTTTCACTCTTGAGGTGTTTCGGGTATTCACTCAATTCACAGTACCTGCATCATCGTTTCATAGGCTTGACAGAGTTCTATATCATTCTATACAAAGGAAATGCATACACACATTTTGAGGACTTCAAGGGTTATAGCGGGGCTTAGGTAAGGGTGGATACATTTGGAAAAGTAGGTTGCACTTGGAGTTAGGCCTACCTCTCTTTTTGTCAATTTCACGCACTTCACTTACTCACCCATTTTCCCAAAGCATTCAACAAAACAAGAGAAGGATTTTATTTATTTATTTTTTGATGTATATATATATATATATATATATATATATATATATATTTTTCTTGTTCATTCTCTTGTATACCACCCCAAACTTATATTGTTGCTATTCCACGAGCCAAGTTAAGAATTAACTAGGCCATGATTTTCAGAGAAACAGCATACAATTTTTAACAATAGGCTCAGAGGGGCTAGCAGAGGATAAACATTAATTAGGTGTGGTTTGAAAGGCCCAGGGGTGCCAAAAGAAATGCCTCAGTGTGTATGAAAATGAAATGCAAAAATAATTAAGCACAATGTCAAGTTCTGCAGACTAATGCAGGCAAGGAATACACACAATATATATAAGAACGTGTTTAGGCTCAAACCTCACAGTTGGGATCGTAGAGATAGAACTTGAGAGATGCTGCTTACAGATGATAAAGAATTTCCGCAACGTTTGTCATGACCCCTGCTATTACTTGATGATAAAACTTGACGTGCGAGTGCCACACATCATCACCATTGAAGATGCTTTAAGAAAACAAAAACAAAATATAGGGCAGTGGTGCCCCAATATCACAGAGTAAGTTATAATAATAAGTACAGACCAAAGTGCGAAATATAGTCAAAATACAACCAAAAGTGCGAGTAAAAATGTCTGAATAAAACAGTAAAATAAATTGAGCCTCCTGCTCAAGGAAATGAAATGTGCTCCTCCAAATACTCATCCCTTGAAAGAAGTGGATCCTGGGGGACCGGCTGCTGCTCTGCATGGGGTACTGATGAAGATGAAGCGGCGGCTGCTCTGTTCTCGGCCATATACTCCTCAGCAGCACGGTGGACTCTGTATGATGCCAGGTGGGAAGTATCTATGCCCTGCTGCTGCAATGACAGAGACGACCCGCACCAGCTGGCCATGAGGAGGTCATACTGGAAAGAGGAGTCGGTCTGAAACTGCTCCCGGTAAGATGGGCCTGCTGGCTGCTGCGGTGCTGGAGGTGCTGGCTGCTGTGGTGCTGCTCCATCCATGGGTCCATCGGGCTGCTTCATAATCCAAGCGGCAGTGATAGGTTCCCTGGGATCAACTAGCAAGTCGTCCGAGTATTCAGGACACCCCTGTTGTGAACACAAGGCATGAATCACAGAGGCATGCCCCAATCTGGTCCTCGGACATCTGACAATCTCAGCTATGCTCTCAGAAATAGCTCTGCCCAGGTTTACCCGCTCGCCCCTCATGATAGCCAATAATCCCATGGCCACTTTGACCTTCACATCTGTAGAGTTAGAACAGGATATGATCGACTGATTGAAAAATGCATTCCAGGCCTTTGGGATTGGCTTTAGCCCCATGTTGCAGAAACGGCGTGGAAGGTGCATGGATGGGGCCCATTGTGCCCCCAGACGACACAGCTCTCTCAAAGTCCCCTCATAATCAATGCTCCTGGGATCAACTGCAACGTGGCACATAGCACAGTACTGCGCTGTAGGTAGCCCCAACAGGCTGTTGATGCTATCCGTGGAGTATCCGTGGAGTAGGACACAGTCTTACCTCTAACATAGACGGATGTAGACCTGTCCTGCTCCTCCTCCCAATAGGCGTTTGAGTAGAACTCCCTGACCAGGCTCTGGTTAGCCTGCTTAATTCTTGCATTGAATGGAAGCCATCGCAACTCCCGCAGTGTGGAAGTGATAATCGGAAACTCATCTGTGGAGAGGTCAAAGGCCCTCTCCGGATTGATCTTCTTGCCTTTGACAACCTGCTGGTACCTCTCCTCATGTACGGGGGACCTGAATCTGTCAACCTCTGATGGTGAGGCCCCCCTCCTCTTCCTAGATGTGCCGGTCTTTGCTCTTTTGTCCATGCTAGCACTTGTTTAAGAAAAATTTCCTGCAGGCAAATAACCAGAACCCAGTCCAAATTGTTAGTTCTCGGTGGGTCCCGGGTGTGGGCCCCACTCCAGCAGAGAAAAATAATCAACATCCAAAACATAGTTTCTGGACTCAAAGTCATCTACCCTAAGGTTGTGAATATGTGCAAAATTAGAAACAGGCCAGCAACCCCAAAACAGACTTCACTTAGACATTTCCACAAACATTTGAGTTGCTTAGCCAAAACTCATTGGAGCAATTTCACAAACACTTGGTGAACACCAAAAACTTCATTGAGGCATTGTAACAAACACATTGTATACAATCAAAATCAACAGGAATCCAACTCCAATTCGATTAACAAAGCCCCCTAATTCAGAAATAACAGCAAGCATGCAATGTAGAGGGGTGGGGGACAACAATTCAACTCCTAATTCAGCCCCAAACTCACAAGTCGTGTCCCCCTAAATCGCCTAAAACTAAAGAAGAAAATTGAAAATTAAAGGTGGAGATGGAGGAGAATCGTTACCAGGAGATGTAGACAAGGAAGAATCCGTGTGAAAGTGTGCAAATTCACCACCAAATAAGAGCAAAACAGTAATGGGGGAAATGGGGGAAGTGGCGCACTAGAGAAGAAACAGAGGCAAATTTTGAAAGAAATTGAGTTGTGTTCGGACTGTCCAGTTTTTGGGCTAAAAGACGTTGCATCGCGACGCGGCCCGTGTGCTTCGCGTCGCGATATTACACAGAAACCGTTTCAGTTTCAAAAATTTTGAAACATCGCGACGCGACGCGCGTTATTCGCGACGCAAAATCAAACAGAAACCTTTTTCTTGAAATTTTTTTCAACCCATCGCGACGCGACATCACTGGTTCGCGACGCAAAATAACCCAGAAACATTTTCTTTGAAATGACTTCCCCTTCGCGAGATGAACATGACCGAACACAAAAATTTTCTTCTCATGCCTAAGACTAACAGCAAAATAAAGTAAATTAAAGACTTAAATTGAAATTGAATTAAAGACTTGGTACCTCAGTGGGTTTCCTCCCACTCAGCGCTTCTTTAACGTCACTAGCTTTACGGTTCAGAAGATGTCTCACATTGGCCCAGGTGGAGCCTTTGGCTTCTTAAGTGCCCCATTCATAGCTCCTTTAGAACCTTCTCCATTGAATTTCCAGCTAGGCTCACCCACCACTTCTTTTAGATCTACCCACTCGCTGGATGACTTATCTGGTGGCGAGTGACTGTGCATTCTGTTTTTGGCTTTTAGGTTGGGTTCCTCGACACTATAGCACCCTTCCTTTTTCTCATCCTTTCTTGCTGCCTTGATCACTTTTAGGGTCACCTCTTCATCTTGCACTCTCAGCTTCACAGTCCCATCTGCCACATCTATGACAGTTCTACTGGTGGCTAGGAAAGGTCTTCCCAAGATGAAGGGGATGTCATTTTCCCCATCCATTGAACTCTTGACCTCAGTGTCACCATCCAGACGCAGAATCACAAAATCTACTGGGAAGAGGAATTTTCCCACCTTTACTAAGACATCCTCCACAATACCATACGGATGCCTTATTGACCTATCAGCCAGTTGCAGGGTCATGTGAGTTGATTTGACTTCACCTCCCCCAAGCTTTTTCCACATTCCCAAGGGCATTAGGTTTATGCTTGCCCCCAAGTCACAGAGGGCCTTATCTATAGTGACATCACCAATTGCACAGGGAATGGTGAAGCTTCCTGGATCCTTCAGCTTTGGAGGAATTTTGTTTTGAATGATAGCACTGCACTCCGCTGTTAACGCTACCGTTTCATTCTCCTTTAACTTTTTCTTTTTGGTCAATACCTATTTCATGAATTTCGCATAGACCGGCATCTTTTCCAGGGCGTCAGCAAAAGGTATATTGATTTGGAGGCTTCTGAACACCTCCATGAACTTGGAGAACTCCTCATCCTTCTGATTTTTCTTGCTTACCCGAGGATAGGGCAGTTTCATGTACGATGGTGTTTCTTTGGGTTCCACCTGAGGTTTGTCTTTCCGCGCTCCCTCACTCTTTTCATTGGTTTTCTTTTCCCGGGGCTTGGTTACTTTAGACGGTTCCAACTCCTTACCACTTCTCAGATAGATGGCATTGCAATTCTCCTTCCTCGGGTTGTCCACAGTGTTGGCAGGGAAGCCACTTTTGGATGTCTCCGCAAGTTGCTTCGACAACTAACCAATCTGTACCTCCAAATTTTTCATTGATGCTTCATGGTTTTTCTCCATGTTTTTCATTACCTTCTCTTGAGCTTGGAATGTATTTTTGGTCATCTGCATAAACTGTGTCAATGCATCTTCTAACCGAGAAGGTGGTTTCTGTTGTTGATTGGCAGGTGCCTGAGACTGTTGTTGGTTGGAACTCGTGCCTTCATTATTATTCTTCCAAGAAAAGTTGGGATGATTCTTCCACCCTGGATTGTAGGTGTTAGAAAATGGATTCCCGCCTTGTCTTTGGAAGTTTCCCATATAGTTGGCCTGTTCCAATGCTTCTCCATAAGCTGCACAATCTCCTTTGTGGGACTCCCTACCACAATAATTGCACCCGCCTGCTTGAACTGATTGTACTGTTGCTGGGGCTTTGGAACCTACTTCACATGCTGCCGCTAATTGCTTAGTGAGAGCCTCGATTTGCATGGTCATTAGTTTCTGTTGGGCTAACACCGCGCTGTTTGAATCAAGCTCCAGCACACCTTTCTTTCCTACAGCCCCCCTATCATTTTGGATCCTGTACTCATTGGAAGCCATGTCTTCAACCAACTGTTTGGCTTCTTCCCAAGTCTTGGTACCTAGGGATCCTCCAGCTGAGGCATCCAACATCATTCTTGTTTGTGGTCTCAGCCCAAGGCAAAAGGTTTGTAACTGTAGGAAATCTTCTATGCCATGGCCGGGACACTTCTTGTGTAGTAGCTTGAATCGTTCCCAAGAATCATACAACGATTCGGACTCTCCCTGTGTAAAATTGGAGATATCAGCTCTTTTCCTTATGAACTTGGAGGTTGGGAAGAACCTCTCCAAGAACTTGTTCTCAAGGTCATTCCACGGGTTGATTGTCCCTGGGAGAGTGTTCAGCCAATCCTTGGCCCTCCCTGTGAGAGTGAAAGGGAACAGCCGGACCTTCTTTGCACTATCGGTTACTCCCTCAGGGTGTGTGGTCCCACATATCTGGTAGAATTGGAACAAGTGCTGATTAGGGTCTTCGGCATCCGACCCAGAGAATTGCTCTGATTTCAAGGCTGTGAGCACAGGATTTGATATCAAACTGGGCCACGCCCACTGGCTGAAATGCTAATGCTTGGGCACCTTGATTTCTTCGCCCGAAATCACCTAAAGTACGTCGTGGTGGAGGATCAGCCATTTCTTCCTCTTCAATCGAAAAATCTTCCGGTATCGAGGTAGAAGTTGATTGTACCTCTGACAATTCCCTTGCTTGCTGCTTGGTAAGCTTAGCCTTTCTTCGATTTGCCTTTGCTAGTTTTTCAATTTCCGGGTCAAACAAGAGTTCTTGTGGACCCTTGCTCCGCATGCACAAATCTCTGAAACACTGAAGCAAACGTCAACAAATTCAAGAAGCCAACAAGTAGCAAAATTAAGTAACTAAAAACAATCAAAAACTAAAAATCTAGAATCAACTCGTTTGCCTTGTCGACAACAAAGTCAACAATCCCCGGCAACGGCGCCAAAAACTTGTTAAGACTTTTGGCAAGTGTACCAATTGTCGTCGCAAGTAATAAAATACGGTAAGTAACCGGTCGATTCCACAGGGATTGCGCTTTGAAAACAATAACAAAGTTGTAAATTCTTAGATTGTAAAGGTTTGGTAAATTGAGTAACAGTAACAGTACACAAACGTGACTTTAAGAATACGAGAAAAACGACTAGGGATCGAATCCTCTCACCTCGCCTATCACATGAACCTTAGCCAATTCAAGTTAATTATTCAGTTTCTAGATTCAATTCACTAATTAAGGTCAAGGGCAATTCCTTGCCTCAAGACCCCTATTACCCTAAGAGTGACCCTAATTCCTTAGGTGAGACATGCCAAAGGGTAATGCATTACGATCGAGAATTTTACACGAATTCACCTAAGCCATCACATATCCCTATGCTGATTACTAGCAGATGATCTAACTACCCAATTTCCAGCTACTAATTCATATTCCTATGCAATCACTAGCCTGGATCATCACAATTATCATATGTAATTGAAAAGCATTAAGAACATAGGTATTTAGACAAAGTAAATCGAATAACAACTGAATTGATTAGAACAATGGTTCACATGATAGGGTTGGGAGATTCATCTCTCCCTAATCTAAGCAAATTAGTTATAATCCATCCTAAGAGTAGAAACCAACATAAAATAGAAAACAAACATAAAGGAAGACATTAGAACCTTCAATCCCTTGTTCCCAAGTGGTGAGAAGGCCCCAAAATCGCACCCTCCAGCTGCTCCAAAATACGGCTCAGATCCCAAGACGAAGTCCCCTTGAAAAAATGCTGAAACTGCTTTAAAAACCCTAATTTTCACGCACAATCGCGATGCGGCCCGTGCCAGTCGCGTCGTGAAATAGGACAGAAACATTTGGCATTGCAAAACTCCTCCTGGTCGCGTCGCGAACCCTCCTGGTCGCAACGCGATATTGGACAGAAATTAAATCCCTCCATTTTGCTGCATTTCCGGGCAAGTGTCTGGTTCGCCGAATGATGCCACAACCAATTAGAAGTCTTCAAGTCCAATTTAGCTCCAAAAGTGAAGGGATTACTTACAAATGAACTTCCTACTACAATTATCTAAAACTAGACTAAATCCCCAAATAATGACAGTGATATAATGAAAAACCTGCACAATTGGTCCTAAAAATACATAACTTACATCATATGATTGAGAGTCAACATCATTCTTCCGGAAACCCCCTTGAGTTCCGGGGGGAGGTGTCTTCATAGTTCAACTGTTGATGCCTGCCTCGGACGGGGGATCTCCTCGATGGCGATCCCCGGTGGTGCCTCCGATGGGCATTGACCCGGTTCCTTGGTCTCTCACGAGAATCGGGGGACGCGCGTGAGGAGGTCCTTAAGTGGGAGT
The DNA here is from genome assembly GCA_039519185.1 of Astragalus membranaceus. NCBI lineage: Eukaryota > Viridiplantae > Streptophyta > Magnoliopsida > Fabales > Fabaceae > Astragalus > Astragalus membranaceus. Next base: position 87,001,892 of record CM076848.1, on the reverse strand, counting down.
CGTGAGGCTGGTAGGTATCATCTGGAGGGGATGGAGGGGTCCTTGGAGGTGAGCCCGATCCTCCATGCCTGTGTCGCCGAGGGGGAGACCGGTGCACATGCCTTCGCCTCGAGGGGGAACGATGTACGTGGTGCCTTGAAGCCACCGCTGTCGGAGGAGGCTGCTCGGGCAGGGAAGCCACACGCCTTTCTATCTTCCTTAGGCGAGTTTCCTGCTACAACATAGCTTGAGTGCGGCTGGCCAGGAGGTCCAAAAGTTGGCTTACTTTCGATGGTTGGGCAGGCTGACTGGTGCCCTCGTCAGGCAGGCTGGCGACGTTGCCCTCGTAAGGCAGGCCGGCGACGTTGCCCTCATTAGGCAGGCTGGCGAAGTTGCCCTCAGGGATATCTTCTGGTCGGGGTGCAGGTATAACGATGCTTTGAACCCGGGGTCAGCCTCTGGGAGCCATGGAGTAGCAAGAGAAAACTTCGAGTAGTGATGATGTGAAAGATAGATATCTCCCACTGTGGTCGCCAATGTTCTGTACCTAGCAGTATTTTGGTAGGCTGCTGGTTGTAGGTCTCTTGCTGCCCTGGCAGGAGGTCAGTGAGCGCCCGGGGGGGGGGGGGGGGGTACCTGCAAAGCCACTCCAACGCTCTAGTCAGTATGAGAATAAGCTAGTGAATTTGCAAGGGAAAAGTGTGTACCTTGTAAATGGCTATGCGAGCCTGTATTTATAGGAACTCGTACCCGTTTGTGGATCGTTGAATCAGCAGGAGTGATCTTGACCGACCAAGCATGATTGGGCTTGTGTGTGGTGGATATGGGCCAAAGTGATTGCGACAATCCATATTTGTTTCTACACGCACCTCCTGGAATTGCTAAATGGACCTCTTGGTCTAGTCCAGAACACAAAGCCATAGTATCACACTCAGATTCAAACCGAACATGTGCACAAACACATCTACAATATCCAATAAGTTCATTTAAACATTTCATAGATCACACACACAAGCAAATCACTAATTTATGGACACCAATATAGTAAAAAGTAATCCACGGATTTGGATACTGATTCAGAAGGAGAAAAAAATGCAGTCCACATGTATAAGTTCATTCATATTTTCATTAACTTAAAAATACAATTTATCATTTGAAAACCACGTGAAAATAAAAGAAATAGGCAAGGGACTTACTTAAATACCAACTTGTCCTCATTAAGGAAATCAAAACAATGGATTTGAACAATAATAATTAAGGATCATCGAAACACAAAACGATTAGATAATTAACTTTATGATCGAAAGCAAAACCAATTGAAATCATCCAAATCCTTCTTGTGCCAAATTTCCCAGCATCACAATATGAGTTTCTAGGAATTGAAATAGAAAACGAAATGATGTTGAAATCGTACAATTTGACCATTTTCGGAAAACTTAGGATGTCCTGTTCCAGAAAATTTATTTGTCACTTTACTGGCCCCAACAAACACAATTATTAAAACAATGCCTCAACTTTGGAAATGGGACCGTTGGCGTCATCTTACTAATAAAAGATTTTGAGACAGGAAAACTTGGTTAAGGAAAACATATAAAGCTTCCAAAAAGGCATATATAGTTCAAAAGAGATCATAGGTGAAAAGGAAAATTTTACCGAACCTATGCACATACTCGTTTTAGAAATTTTACACAAACATAATTAAGGTTGCATTTAGCATATTAGTATGCAATAATATTCTTCTTTATAAGACTCGTGATCACAACAATAAAACAAAGGTATTTGCAATTTCAACATGTATAGTTAGTTCACTCAAGTAAGACAATACAATATCGTTTCCATGAGCATTTAGCATGACTTTCAAATCAATTACGCAAGAAGTCTTATCCTACAACAGTCCTTGGAATTTCAGCCATAAACACATCAAATGTATACAATGGTAAGAAGACTCGCCATTTCAAAAAGGGCAAAAGACTGTTCTACCAACAAGAAAGGCATCACGAGATAACATGGATCTTCGGTCAACACAATGCACGAGGTAGATCCTACTAAAGGAAGGACATGGAATTGAAAGTGAAACATCTTCAAGAAGATGACAACAACACAACTTCACAAGGAATTATTGGTTGAAGAAACAACACTATTAGACTGACAGTTCTAACGAAAAATTTTCCAATCAAACAACTTTTTGGGTAACTGAATAAGAATTTTATGATGGTGCTGCAGTTGAACCGACTCCGTTGAATACACGGCTGACCACTATCTTTCAATTCAACACGGATGCCTATTCCCTTGTTTTGCCAAGTCATCGGTAGCCCTCAGTTTCCGCTGCGCGTTCTGATAAAAAAATGAGGCCGAGAATTCTATGGTTTAGTGTTTCGAAAGTTTTCGGGGCTAGGCAACCAATTGTTGTTATTCTCAGTACATTGTATGAAACATTGAGTTGATCAAGCTTAGTGCTTCAGACCACGTCCTGAGAGGTTCTAACAATTACTTGTCAAAGTCTCATATTTCCACTAACTACGAAATATGTAGTAGTCGACAATTGATAAAAATTCAGAGATTTTCCTTGAACTTTAACTTGAAAATTTACACTCAAATTTAGTTTACTTAATTCAAATACCATAACTCATGAACATCAAGTACAACTTGACGAAACCTCGAAGTTATAACATAAACATGACTCAAATCCATAAAACGGTTGTCCTAACACTTATTTGTTTGATACAATTATCAAATACAACCCAAATTACATAAGGGTCCCTTGTTTCTTGTTCTTAAAATACTAACTCTTCTACAAACTTAGCCCCAAATTTCATTATTCTTTCTCCTCATTTCCATTTCAGATTTTGATGTTTCTTTCATCTCTTACCATTCAATAATCAAAATCAAACCCATTACAAAAACCCCAAACTTGAGAAATTAAAACCATCACCACCCCTCTTCCAAATGTCCTTGCATGTTAAAGTTTTGAAGAGAATAGTTCTTGGAGGGCTTAAGTGATTAGAAGAAACATAGAGCTTGAAGACGGGTGCTGGAATGGGACGTTTGGTGACACATTTCGTGGTCCTTGTGGAGCTATGACTTTCATAGTGTTGCAGGAAAATTTCTACAGTTGAAATAAAGAGTTTTCATCAATTGGAAGCCTTGCATGCCCTAGTTAGGAGTTGATTGGTGACTTGGTGACTCAGTGAAAGCTAGAGAAAGATGTAAATCTGAAATTTTAAGTCATGGTCAGCATTTTGGAGCTCCATTTCGTGTTTCATGGTGGTTGGAAGTTGAAGATATCAACTCACAATAATTTCTGCACAAACACAGTTTCGAATGCCTCACGTATTTTGTTTGTAACTCACTACACATACCTCTTTTGAGGTTAATTTCTGTTTCTTTAGAAACTAGACTCAAAACCATTCAAAATAGGCACAAGAACTATCTGAATTCATTAAGTATTGAGGGAGAAATGTTAGTCACAAGTTCAGCTTTTGAATCAGTGACAGTTTTCACCTAGTCACATTGTTTCGGCCATAACTCCCTAAATACTTACTATATCAGTATGTAACTTGAACCACTGAAACTAGACAAAATTAGCTTTCAATAGGAACTTGTTTGGGTAATTTTAGTTGAGTATGGAGTTAGTTATGCTTATTGCAAAATCGAACACAGATGCTGTCAAAAACAGAATATGGAGACTCCTCTCCATCACTTCTTTTCGTATTACACATGGAAGGAAAGTCGAGAATCAATGTTGGGGAATGGCATGTGAGCTAGGAACATCTGAGGTGGTAGATTAGAAGCTCATGGTGTGCTTAGGAGCTTGCTTTGTGCTCAAAGATTAACTCGCTTGTTAATTGTTGATGTTCAACGATTGAGGTGAGTTTTTTAACCGTTTAAGTTTTCTTTCGATTGTTTTGTGAATTGCATGTGATTGTTCTGAATATCATGGGTTATATGTGTTGTTTGATTCTGAAAAAGACATTATAAGTAGGAACAATAATACTATGGTTTAACCTGTGATTGAGATGGATTTTGGATAACTCAAGTGGTATGGTTGTTGTCTTAAAAACCGTATATGATTATATCGAGAGAGAATATTGTGGTTATATTGCTTTGGCAGGTTAGGTTTTGATGATGATGTGTTCGAAGTCAAAATGACAAGCAGGTTAGGTTTTGATGATGTGTTCAAAGCGGAAAATGACCAAGCGGAAATCCAAGGCAAACAAGACTCAAGAAGTAAGGGTAGTCTCTAGGGTTTGGGTCATGTCTTAGGATATATTGTAAGCCGCTTCTGAGGGCCAACTCATCTCACGGGTTCATAGCCTTCACAGTTCTCAAAATGCATGCATGCACATAGGTAAGGCACGTAACATAAAAACTATTTTGTGGAAGTTAGAAATCGATTCATGACTTCTTTTCTAAAGCCAAGAATCGATTTCCAACCTTGTGCAAAGGATAGAAATTGATTTCCCAAAGCAAAGAATTGATTCCCAAATTATTTCAAAAGCCAAGAATCGATTCCTACTATTTCTCTAAAGATCAAAATCGATTTTCTACTCTGTCTTTAAAGTAACAAATCGATTTCCTACCTGTTTTCAAAGTCATAAATCGATGTGCCTCTTACTTTAAATAAGCAATGAATCGATTCATAAACTACTCTACTTCAAGCTAAGAATCGATTCTTCTCCTCATACATCCAAGCATAAAATCGATTTGCTTCTTTCTAAATGTAACGCCCCAAAATTTAATTAATTATTTAATTCAATTGTTTGGGAATTTTATTGGTAGAGATAATAAAATAAAAATAATGCTAGAATACATAGACCCAAGGTTAGGATTAGTAGTAGTGAATTGGAGTGTCATGGACAAGGCCCATGTTTAAATCGCATATCCAAGAGAAAAAGCCCATGAAAATTCACTAAGTATAAAAAAGGATTAGTTAGGGTTTTGCGCAATTTTAGAAGAACAAAAATTAGAAATAGAGAGAAGAGAAGAAAGGGCGCGGCGAAGAGAAGAGGAGAGCTAGGGCAAGCCAAAAATTTCGAGTTCTTCAAAGGCTAAGGTAAGGGTGGGGTTCTATCTCTATAATTGGGTGTATGAAGGGCTCTATGTAGAAAGGTTTATGGAACCCTAGGTGATTAAGTTAGAAAACCTTTGTTGTAGGAATTTTATTTGATTGATGATGAGTGAAGGTGAATTGATGATGTTTGAGCATGATTGATAATGATTGAATATGATTGTGATTGATTGAATACACTTGATGATTAATTGAACGCAAAATCCTGTCTATAGGGCGCCATGGGCGCCAATGTTGCTGTTGCTGTTGCTGGGCGCCTCCCTAGGCGCCATGTCCTGTGCATGTTGCTGCCTGGGCGCCAAGGGCGCCATTCTGTGCTGTTTGCTGGGCGCCAAACCTGTGTCTGTCATGTTGCCTGGGCGCCAAGGGCGGCACACCCTGTGATGCTGTGTTGCTGTCTTGCATGTTGTTTCTGGCGCAGGGGCGCCAAGGGCGCCAAGTGTGGCTGCCCTGTGTTGCTGTCTCGCATGTTGTTTCTGGCGCAGGGGCGCCAAGGGCGCCAAGTGTGGCTGCCCTGTGTTGTTGTCTTGCATGTTGTTCGGGCGCAGGGGCGCCATGGGCGCCAATGTGGTGGCTGCCCAACTGCTCTTGTCTATGTTTTTCTGGCGCAGGGGCGCCATGGGGGCCAAGATGGTGGCTGCCCCAATTGTGGTTTTCTATGATGTTCTGGCGCATGGGCGCCATCGGCGCCAAGTGTAACACCCCTTTCTACCCGTCACTTTGTTTATAAAAATCAGAGTTTGAAAATTTCGTTCATCGGGAATGTTACACATACTTCAATAAAACGTCGCTTATCAATTTTAAAAGCAGTTTAACTCAAAAATCATACGTCCACGTAGCACTTCACAATATCAACATCTCAAGCCTCATTTTAACGTCGCTTATAAAACTCAACATAACAAAACCATCTACGCAGCGGAAAACAATAAATCATAACAAAATGGTCCACATGGACATAACAACCAACAATCATTAATAAATGCCGAGTTCGTTTCCCCCCCCCCTGAGTGCTACGTATCAGAGCATGACGACTCGACTCAAAAGTGAAGCTAAAACCTTCACTGGGAATCACCTGCACGTTACCAACACGGGGGTAACATTCAAACAGGAAAGGGTGAGCATCATTTCAATCCATATAATAGAAAATATGATAGTACTAATCCTGGGCCACGCACTAGAACTATCAGCATCCAAAAACACCAAATATCACATCACAGTCATCATTCACATCACTTACAATAACTCATCTCATGTCATATAGATTTATGAAATGCAACCCACTCGCGGGTATATGCATGAAGGTACCTTTTTACAAAACGTCGCTTAGCCACTCAGGCCTCATCATCACTTAGCCACTCAGGCCTCAAAACGTCACTGGTTCTATGCATATGGGCATGAGACACTATGACATGCACCACTCACAACACACAATCACACAATTACTCAGATCATAGTCAACAATGTGACCCGTCACTTACCGGTTTGCTCGCGCGGAGCACAGCACCTGTCAAATTCATAATCATCACACAACGTCACTAGGCCACTTAGACCTTAACATCACTTAGCCCTTCGGGCCCCAAACGTCACTGGTTTTTCATCGACACTCACACATAAACATCAATCAACTCAAACCATAACCACTGAGGGCAAAAACGTCATTTGACTAACCACTAAGGGCATCCTCGTCATTTACACATCATTATCTACAACTTTGGCCACTAGGGGCAAAACAATCTTTTACACGTCATAACTAATAATAAATAGCCACTAAGGGCAAAACAGTCATTTAACTAGCCCCGAGAGCATCATCGTCAAAATCATCATTTTTGACATTACTTCGCTAAAACTGTTGTTTATACACCAAAAGGGATTTTTTTTTAAAGAGCTTCATATCATTTTTCAATGTCACTGGGACGATCACCGGGGACGGCCACTTGGGCTCCCACAAACAATCAGAAAATAACAATTTTTCATTTTAAAAAATTAGACCCATAGATGGACAACGTAAAGAGCTTCACGACACTTTTTGAATCGTTCGAAACGGACGTCTGAGTCAAAAGTTATGATAAAAATAATTTTGGGAAAAATCAGGCAACATCCTGGGAACAGGCGCCTTAGGCGCCCAGGCAACCAGGCAACACGTGCACTGGCGCCCAGCGCCCAGGCGCGCAAGACAACGCAACACAACACGGGCGCCATGCGCCCGGGGCAACAACGCGCAACACAGCGCAACACAACAGGCAACACGCACGCCACAGGCGCCCAGCGCCCAGGCGCGCACACACGCACAGCACAACACAACACGGGCGCCTAGCGCCCAGGCGCGCACACACGCGCAGCACACACGCCATCAGGCGCCCAGCGCCCAGCACAGGCGCTTAGCGCCCAGAAAAACAGCAGCACACCCAGAATTTTGTCTAACAATTTTTTCAACACTAAAACTGAAAATCACCATTTTTCCAGCAAATTTTCAAAACACTAAAAACTGATTTTTTAGCAATTTAACTCATAAAAACCTTATAATTCTCAACACCCAAAATAACGCTTAATTTAATCAATTGATAAAATTCCTTTGGAGCACTAACATCATCATCACTTTGGCACCTAAGCGCCTATACACCCATTCATCCAAAATGCGAAAAATCACAATCATTCCAACATACTAATCACAAGTCCATGGACGCACAATTGTCAAAAGTCATCCAAACACATATGTAATTCGCATTATCTCAAGGTTCAATCATCAAGTCAATTCGCATATGGCAACACATAAACGTATATATAAAGATCATCACCATGGCAAACCAAGAATATCAAGAACATCAAGAAACATACGGTTCTAATACAAACCCTAGATCTAGAACCTATCATAGAATATATTAGATGGAAGGATAGAGCTCCCCTAACCTCGAAATTGAAGAACGGAGGCTCCGGAGATAGTCACGTACAGGACCACAGCAACAAAAATCACGTTTCCTTGCTCTTCCTTGGTTGCGACTTCTCTCCTCTTCTTCTCCTCTCCTTACGGCGCCCTTTCCCTCACTCTCTAGCTCTCCAATTCGCGAATTGCCACAAAACCCTAGCCTCCAACTAGCCTAACCACTTCGCATATGACAAGAATAATGGGCTTGGGCTTCTCACTTAGGCCCAAGTCCATTTGGTTTGGCACCTCCACTTTCTAATTCGTCCTACACATGTTAGCATAATTTCTAATTAATTAAATTACATCAAATAATTTAATTTAAATCCCCAATTACTTAATTAAATAAATTAATTAAATAATTTTAGGGTGTTACAACGCTCAATTGGTAGTGGGAAGGGGGTTTAACTTGCACTTATGCCTCAGGTGCAAGGTTCGATTCCCACGGAAGGCAAAAATTCTACAAGAGGGGTAGAGAAGACCGTGAGGTAACAGTGGGACTGGGGTGGCCGCTGCGGTGGACCTGGGCTGTTACACCAAGAGGGTGGCTGCCCAATTGCTGTTTCCTATATTTTCCTAGCTCATGGGCGCCAAGGGCGCGAAGTGTGGCTGCCCAAAGTTGCTGTTGTTGCTATTCCTGGCGCACTGGGCGCCAAGGGCGCCAAGATTGGCTGCCCGGTTGCTGTGTTGCGTGCATGTTTCTGGCGCAGGGGCGCCATTGGCGCCTAAATCAAGCTGCCTGTTGCTGTTTCTGGCGCAGGGGCGCCATGGGCGCCTAAATCAGGCTGCCTGTTGCTGTGTCTGGCGCAGGGGCTCCATGGGCGCCAGAATCTGGCTGCCCTTTGCTGTTATTGTGTGCTGGGCGCCATGGGCGCCAAGGGCGCCCGTTTGGTTGCCCGTTGTGTTGCTGGGCGCCATGCGCGCCAGTTTTGGCTGCCAAGTGTGTTGTTGGGCGCTGTGGGCGCCAAGGGCGCCAAATGTGGCTGCCCACATGTGAAGTCCATGATTTATGTTTAAAATGATGTCGAATATGTGATTTTTCTGACGTTGCCAAATAAAGTGATGTTGCCAAAATACTATGACGTTGCTAAAGGTTGTCGAATATGTGATTTTTCTGACGTTGTAATTTCTAAGTTGTAATTTCTGAGAAATGTGACATCCGTTTTGTCGTTAAAAACTCTGATTTATGTTAATAAATTACCGGGTAGAAATGGGTGTTACACTAAAAGCCTCAACGGTCATATTTTCAAAGCTATTAATCGATTCATACTTACTTTCTAAAAGCAAACAATCGATCACACACTTATGAGTTATTCCTATTTTTTAAGACAAGAATCGATTTTCACTCCTAAGCATTTCAAGCAAATAATCGATTCTCTACTTAGTGTGATCTCATTCAACGGTCATATTTTTCCTAAGTCTATAAATAGGGACTTAGTGTTTCTCAGAAAAAAAACAACCCATTTTGTACGCTTACGCTGAAACGCAAAAACTAAACCCTAGCACACACACCTCTGTTCTTCAAGTATTTTACATCTGTCAGAGCTGATTTCTCTCAAGGGTTAGAGTTGGGTTGGTGATCTTCAAGTTGTCATAATCTGCCTTCATAAGAGGTATTTTGGTTGTTAATTTGTAATTCAATTTTACACTGTATTTGGTACTAGAGAGTGGGGTATCTCTCTAGGGTTGCTGTCTGTACTAGGGAGTGGGGTATCTCTCTAGGGTTATTTGTTGTAACAAGGGTGGGGTATCTCTTGTTGTTGTTGTTGTTGTTGTTGTGATAGACTTGAAGGCTCTTCATAGGTGGGGTATCCTAGGAGAAGAGTGCCTAAGTCTGTAAAGGTTTCCAAAGCACCCGTAAGCTTTGTTTTGGTTAGTGGAAAATCTCACAAGGGTGTCAGGACTGGACGTAGGTCACTTGGAGGTGACCGAACCTATATAAAAATCTCTGTGTTATTTACTGCTTTATTTTCAGTTTTCGTTTCTCGTTAATTCGCTCCATAAACCTGCGCGAAAAATCAATCAAGTCGTTAAAGGAGACTAAATTTTTAAAATCTCAATTCACCCCCCCCCCCCTCTTGAGACTGAAGCCACTTGGTAACAAGTGGTATCAGAGCTAGACTCTTGTATAAAGGGCCTAGCAGCTTCAAGATAAATGGCTTCACATTTGTCTACGCAAGAGGGTGCATCTCTTACGTATCCTCCGGGATTCAACGGGGAAGACTATGCATATTGGAAAGAAAGAATGAGAATATTCAAAGAAGGGGTAGATATAGATATATTCGATGCTGTGGAAAATTGACCTTTTGTTCCCACGCACATGGTAAATGGCGCACTTACAGTGAAAGAAAGAAATGAATGGACGGATAATGATAAAAGGAAAGTTCAACACAATTTCCGTGCCAAGAAGATTATCACTTCCGCACTTAGTCCCGATGAATTTTTTAGAGTATCAAATTGTAAATCTGCTCAAGAAATGTGGGACAACCTTCAAGTCACTCATGAAGGTATGAGTGAGGTAAAAAGAGCAAGAACCAATACTCTCATCCGGGAATATGAATTATTCAGAATGAATCAAGGAGAATCAATACAAGAAAAGCAAAAGAGGTTCACTCACATAGTGAACAAATTTGGCTCCTTAGGAAAATCGTTCCCTCCCGAAGACTTGATCAACAAAGTGTTGAGATGTCTAAACAGAGAATGGCAACCAAAGGTAACTGTGATAATTGAATCAAGAAATTTAGCTACGGTGACTCTTGCCACCCTGTTTGGAAAACTACTAGAGCACGAGTTAGAACTCACTCGTCTAGCAGAACATGAAGAAAACGGTAAGAAAAAGAAAAGTTTAGCTCTCAAGGCCTCTAGTTCAAATCCATCCGATGATAGTGATGATTCAGAAAATAAGGATGACGAAGACGATGAGAATATGGATCAAATGGTTAGAAAATTCAAAAAGTTCATGAAAAGGAAAAGGTCGCCCAAAAAGAATTCTTCATCCAAAGGAGTCTCAAGCAAGGAAAACATGTCAAGTCCACCAACTTGCTACGAATGTGGTAAATCCGGACACCTAACGTTGGAGTGCCCGAACTTAGAAAGAAAATTGTCAAAGTTTAAGAAAAAGGGGTCCAAAGGAAACAATGGTAGAAAAACCTACATAGCATCGGAAGATAATGACATGAACTCATCAGATAATTCAGAAAGTGAAAAAGCTCAAGTTGCTCTCATGGCCGACCACGACAGTGAATATGAAACTGAGGTATATTCTAACTCTGAAACTTTACAAAGTGCATATGATGAATTACATGAAGCATTTGTTGAATTGCATGATAATTCAGTAAAATTAGCTAAGACATTAAGTAAATCTAAGAAAACTATTGCTCGTCTTCAAAATGAAGTTAATGCTTTAACTAAGGAAAAATTAGAGCTTAGAAAAGAAATGTTGATCTTGTTTATTTTAAGGCAAATCATGTATGTGATAAGTGTACAGAACATGAAAAGAAAATTCATGAGCTTGAATGGACATTAGGAAAAATGTGCGTACAAAACAAACAACATGTGCATCCTAGCCCACAAAGAAACACCTCCATAAAAAGAAATTTGCATTATAGGCCTAAGTTCACTACTAGTCCATATATTAGATGTTATTATTGTGCCAAACTAGGACATACTGCATCTGTTTGCATGGCTTGAGGAAGACAACTTGTGAAAAAGGTATGGGTTCCCAAAGGGACTATACCAAGCACTAACCCACAAGGACCAAAAGAAATTTGGGTACCAAAATTTTCAACTTGATTTCATTGCAGGTATGCTTCAAGGTATGGGGGCAGATTGATTCCTTGACAGCAAAGACTCAAAGCGCATGACTGGAGACACAACAAAGTTCTTTACACTCACCCCCGGAAAAAGCGGTCATGTGACTTGTGATGACAACAATAGAGGAAGAATTACCGGTGAATGTTAGATTGGTAAAGCTTTATTCACCTCTATTGAAAATGTGCTTAATGTAGAAGAACGTAAGAGTAGCTTATTAAGTTTTAGTAAATTATGTGATCATTGAAATAGGGTAATCTTTAATCTTAGGTCATGCATCATTGAGAAAAATATTCGTAAGGCATGTTAGAATAATAGCAAACACGCCAAGTACCCTGTTTATCATTCTAGGACTGAGTATACAGAGATTAGATATCATTTTCTTAGAATTCATGTTCAGAAAGGCGATTGTGTAATTGAGTTCGTTGAAAACAGCTAGCTGATATTTTCACAAAACAATTGCAAAAGAAAATTTTTTTATTGGCTCTTCACCCGTTTAAATAAAGATCTGAACTAATCATATGGGTCACAAAGTAATTTCAAGAAATGTGTATTTAAGTGCTATTTTTATTTTCCTTTTGTTGTGAATGATGTGTGTGCTTAAGAATCGATTTCTGAGCCTTTAAAGTACTATTTTATTCCTTGAAATCGATTTTGCTCTTGTCACAGTCGATTGCTAGCTCGGTCCTTTTTATAAAATCGATTATGCTCCTAAAACAATGCATGCTCACAATCGATTTGTTACCTAAAATAATTCTCTCTTTCAAACTAAGCAGCGTGACATGTATGAAGCTTAAACAAGAATTTGCTGCCTTAAAACAATTGCTTAACAGATTTTGAGACTCATGTTGGCTTTTACTTATTTTGATGAAATATTCTCTTCATGGTATCGAATATGATTTTTTTTGGTTTTGATGATTATTTATTTGTATAAACCTGAAATGGTTCATTTACCTTGTCAAATAGCTGTGTTGTTCGATTCGTAAACTATGTCTCATAGTCACCCTGTCGCATATCATGCATTATTTTGTTTGATAAACTAACCTCCAACCCAAAGATGAGTAAAGTTTTGTCATCATCAAAAAGGGGGAGAACGTGGTTATATTGCTTTTGCAGGTCAGGTTTTGATGACGATGTGTTCGAAGTCAGAATGACAAGCAGGTTAGGTTTTGATGATGTGTTCAAAGCGGAAAATGACCAAGCGGAAATCCAAGGCAAACAAGACTCAAGAAGTAAGGGTAGTCTCTCGGGTTTGGGTCATGTCTTAGGATATATTGTAAGCCGCTTCTTAGGGTCAGCCCATCTCACAGGTTCATAGCCTTCACAGTTTTCAAAATGCATGCATGCACATAGGTAAGGCACGTAACATAAAAACTATTTTGTGGAAGTTAGAAATCGATTCATGACTTCTTTCCTAAAGCCAAGAATCGATTTCCAACCTTGTGCAAATGATAGAAATCGATTTCCCAAAGCAAAGAATCGATTCCCAAATTATTTCAAAAGCCAAGAATCGATTCCTACGATTTCTCTAAAGATCAAAATCCATTTTCTACTCCGTCTTTAAAGTAACAAATCGATTTCCTTCCTGTTTTCAAAGTCATAAATCGATTTGCCTCTTACTTTAAATAAGCAATGAATCGATTCATAAACTACTCTACTTCAAGCTAAGAATCGATTCTTCTCCTCATGCATCCAAGAATAAAATCGATTTGCTTCTTTCTAAAAGCCTCAACGGTCATATTTTCAAAGCTATTAATCAATTCATACTTACTTTCTAAAAGCAAACAATCAATCACACACTTATGAGTTATTCCTATTTTTTAAGACAAGAATCGATTTTCACTCCTAAGCATTTCATGCAAATAATCGATTCTCTACTTAGGGTGATCTCATTCAACGGTCATATTTTCCTAAGTCTATAAATAGGGACTTAGTGTTTCTCAGGAAAAAAAAACCCCATTTTGTGCTCTTACGCTGAAACGCAAAAACTAAACCCTAGCACACACACCTTTGTTCTTCAAGTATTTTTCATCTGTCAGAGCTGATTTCTCTCAAGGGTTAGTGTTGGGTTGGTGATCTTCAAGTTGTCATAATCTGCCCTCATAAGAGATATTTTGGTTGTTAATTTGTAATTCATTTTTACACTGTATTTGGTACTAGAGGGTGGGGTATCTCTCTAGGGTTGCTGTCTGTACTAGGGAGTGGGGTACCTCTCTAGGGTTATTGGTTGTAACAAGGGCGAGGTATCTCTTGTTGTTGTTGTTGTTGTTGTTGTTGTTGTTGTTGTTGTGATAGATTTGAGGGCTCTTCATAGGTGGGTATCCAAGGAGAAGAGTGTCTGAGTCTGTAAAGGTTTCCAAAGCACCTGTAAGCTTTGTTGTGGTTAGTGGAAAATCTCACAAGGGTGTGAGGACTGGACGTAGGTCACTTGGAGGTGACAGAACGAGTATAAAAATCTATGTGTTATTTACTGCTTTATTTTCACTTTTCGTTTCTCGTTAATTCGCTCCGTAAACCTGCGCGAAAAATCAATCAAGTCGTTAAAGGGGACTAAATTTTTAAAATCTCAATTCACCCCCCCCCCCTCTAGAGACTGAAGCCACTGGGTAACAAATATGACCTTGTGTCGAGTAATGGACCTAAGTTTCCGAGTTAAACATAATATATATTATGGGGTGACGACTCCGAGTAATAGCACACTAGGGGAGGGAAGTCATGAGCCCCAAACCTAGGCCCGTGCAGTGGTTGTCCGGTGTTGTGCTAAGACAAGATAAATGTGTAACTGCTAGAACATCGTAGTTGCTATACTGGGCTACAAGTAAAAGATAAATAGAACACCGAGAGTTGAGTTGTGAGGGGTCCCGAAAGAGTTGTGAGTTATGTTTGTGGTGTTTTACAGATAAGCAGGGAAAGTTAAAGCAAAAGGAGAAATTAAGAGTAGCTGCTGTTCTGGGTTACTTGATAGTGATGGATCCTTGCGATCGAGATATTTATTTTGCTGAGCTTGCCCTAGGGTTATTTCATATAACCGAGTTGTATTTTGATATTGTAACTTAGGATTTATTCGAAGTTATGTATCACTTTTATTTTGGTATGTTAATAACTTTTAACTTATCTTTTAAGGTCATTTGGTAATCCTTTTGAGAACTTCTTGTAATCAAAGGATATGATGATAAGAATTTCATCGATTCTAGATTTGTTCAATGTCTTAAAAGTAGAATTAGTACTCTGATTGTATTGAAATAGTTAACAGCCTATACTTTATGACGTCTAAAGTTCTGGGTTTGACAGGTTCAAAATTAAAAGGGAGGAAAGAGGAATATTTGGTGGGACCCACTAAATGTTGGATTCTCTAAAAAATGCGAAGAAAAGAAGAGAAATGTGACAAATTACCGAAAGAATACAAAAATACCATTGTTTATTTATATGAAAAGAAATACTATCCAAAAATAATTTTAATTTTTCAAATATGCGAATTTTTTTCCTCCACAATGGGATTGGTGAAAATGATAATTAATTTTTTGAAAACTTACGTAAAGTGTGAGACTATGAAGTGTGTTTTGGGGTACTTCAGGGTCCTAAAAAAATAATCTCCATTATTCAAATACACGGGGTTTGTTCATCGATAACAAATTTCGTTTAAAAGAATAATTTTGTGACAAATTCGTAAAGTGCAACGCTAATTAGCAGTGTGCTTTGAGGTAATTTTCAGTCTGGAAAAAATTATGGATGTTCAAATACGTGAATTTCGTTCCTCAATAAGCAGTTTGGTGGAAAAAAAATTGGGACAATATACGTAAAGTGCGATTCTAAGAAATTCCTAAAATATTACATAATTTTTATGTTTTAACGGTATATTAGAGTTCACAAAAAAATTTAGATCTACAAATGCAAGGACTTTATTCCTCGATAACCGGAGTGGTGGAAATGAAAATTAATTTTATTACAAATTACGTAAAGTGTGATTCAGGGTAGTATATTTTGGTGTACTTTACAGTCCGGAAAAAATCTTAGTTGTTCAAATACGCAGAGTTTGTTCATCGATAACGAATTTCATTTAAAAAAATTTAATTTTGTTACAAAATATGTAAAGTGTGACGCTAAGCAGTGTGTTTGGAGGTACTTTAGGATTCATTAAAAGTTTTAGATGTACAAATACATAGTGTAACATCCGCAAAATAATTAATAGAATTATTTGGATGTTAACCCAATTGAATTAATTTAGTACTTGACTGGTAAATTATTGAGTGCAAAAATTATTTATTGGTTGTCATCGGATCGTTAACGGGATAATACGGATCAAGGAAGTTTTGGAATCGAAATAAGAGATTTAGATCAATATGGTAATTTGACCACGTTACCACTTATGCATTAAATAAATATATGTGTATGCGTGTATGTGTGTGTGTGAGTGAGAAAAAGAAAGAATTAAAAAGAAAGAAAGAAAGATGGATACGGGAACAGAGAGGAGAAAAGAGAGAAAGGAGAGAAAAGAAGGGAGAAGAGAAAGAATGGGCAAGGAAGAAGAAGAGGAAAAAGGGAGGATTTAGGCTCTTCAAAACGACTTCCTTCCAACACGAAAAACGTTCAGCGTTACTTCCTCTTCGATTTGGTACCAACATCATTATCATCAACTCACTCTCTCTCACTTTGCCATTTTCGAATTTAAGAGGAAAATGGAGGTTTTTGTTGTTCAAGCTCAAAGGAAAGCTTTGGATGGTGTTTGGGAGCGAGCTCAAGGTGGATTGCGCAAATATTGAAGTCCGATTTGGGGTTTGTGAAGAATTAAGAGGTTAGGATTCAAATTGGGGTTATGTGTGAATAGTGAATTGGAGCTTGAAGACAATGAATAGTAATTTCATGGGGGTTTTGTGATTGATTGTAGGTTCAAAAGTTGGGAGCGGATTCGATTGTCGTCGGAGCGCAAAGTTTATACGGGGAACGTTCGTGCGGTTATGTCGGAAAAGCTATTTCGTGGAAAGTCTCGACTATTTGTGATTTTCATTACAATCGGTGAGTTTTACTCACACTTAGGATTATTTCGTTTTACAATGAATTTTATGTGAATTGATTTCGAAAGATTTTGAGTCGAAAACGTTATTTTGAAATATATTGTGTTTTGACGAAATTAGTATATGTTGAGTTTTGATTGGATTGATTGATCGAGTGATGTTATTGGATATGTTTTTGGACTGTTTTTATGTTGGGACTGGACTGGAACAGGTATCAGAATTGATCGGAACGACGAAAAATGCGAAAACGGGATAAAATTCAGTGCTGACAAAAGCGCACGACCCGTGCGTCCCAGGCGCACGGACCATGCGCCCCTTTCGGTTTGTGTTTTGCAAAGATGACTTACAGGGAGCACGACCCGTGCGTGTGGGAGCACGGACCGTGCGCTGTGTTCTGTCCAAATTTTCCAAACTTGCCCGAAACGATCCCGATCGATTCCAATCCTCTCCTAATCCTTTCCTAACCCTTCTATAATGTTATTAGGCTTATAACGCCATGATTTTGGGTATGTTTCAACAGGGTTTTATAAAATACTTTTGAAGTTGAAATTCTTTCGAAAAGCCGAACAACAGTACACGTGTGCGGATATGTTTTATTAATAATAAAGTGGACTATGAGTCCTACGTGGTGTGGTATAACTGACGCGGGATGATTATCATTTATTCGTCTAAACTGGTCTACGATTCACGATATATATATTATATCGACTATGGGAAACGGCCCAATGCGGGTATTATGTTCGATTAACGGTCTAATGTAAATGAACTAAATGTTCATGTGAAAGTAGATATATATATTATATCGAGTGTGGGTGACGACCCACGAGGTTAACATACTAGGCGAGGAAGTCATGATCCTTTACCCTAGGCCCGTATACCATTAGGGAAAGTACTATTGGTAAGGGGGTTCACCGGGATTAGCAGTGTGTGCAGTCGGTGTTATGTTAAAAAGTTATGTGTTGCGTTCACCGGGATTAGCAGTGTGTGTAGTCGGTGGTACGTAAAATGGTTTCGTGTTACGTTCACCGGGATTAGCAGTGTCTGCAGTCGGTGGTACATAGAATGGTTTTTTGTAGTAGGGTTCACCGGGATTAGCAGTGTGTGCAGTCGGTGTCCTACCATGTCAGAATTCTATCACACGGTTCACCGGGATTAGCAGTGTGTGCAGTCGGTGTCGTGTTAAGTTAAACAGGATTTATAATTGGACCCAGAGTGTTAGTAGGGGTCTCGGTAGAACTCACTGAGATTGTATCTCATTGTTTATATGTTGTTGTTTTACAGATAAACAAGGAAAGTGGAGATCCAAGAGGCACAAGTAGGTGGTACTCGGATGGTTGCTGAAGACTTAGCTTTATGCTTAAGTGTATATCTTTCCTTGTTATCTGTGTATCAAGACATTTTGTCATTAGCGTTATGTATTTATTTCCGCTTTCTTGTACGATATTGAACACTGTATTTCACTGATGGTTTATGGTCTTATTTATGTTTAAGACTGTCCTGTTGTTATTCAGTGAAAATTTTATAGTGGTGTTCAATATTTAAACAGGAAATATATCTCTGATGTTTTAGGGATGGTGCACTTGAGTATTTTTACTAGATAAAAATATCGGAGTGTTACACATAGAGTTCATTCCTCAATAATTGGTCTGGTCAAACCAATAATTACTTTCGTGACAAAATACGTGTAGTGCGACGTTAAGTAGTGTGTTTTGGGGTACTTTAAGTATTTTTTTTCTCTTTCACTTTTTAAGCAATGTGCTTTGGGGTGCTTTAGGGTTCAAAAATAAATTAATTCTTAAAATACGCGAAGTTCATTCCTAAATAACTGATTTGGGGTAAAAAAATTAATTTCATGAAAAATATATCAAGTGCAACAATAATAAGAACTATGTTTTGAGGTACTTTAGAGTCTGGAAAAATAATTAGATGTTCAAATAGGTGACACTCGTTCCTCGATACCAGGTATGGTGAAAAAACTAATAATTTGGTGACAAAATATGTAAAGTGCGATAATGAGCAATGTGTTTTGGGGTACTTTAGCGTTCGGAAAAAATTTAACTATTCAAATACGCAAAGTTTGTTCACCAATAACCGGACTGGTTAAAAAAATAATTCTTGTGACAAAATAGGTAAAGTGCAATGTTAAGCAGTGTGTTTTGGTGAAATTTAGTGTTCGAAAAAAAATTCAACTGTTCAAATATGCAAAATTTGTTCCTTAATAACCGACTTGGCAAAAAATAATTCGTTATAAAATATGTAAAGTGTGATGTTAGCAGTGTGTTTTAGGTGCTTTAGTATTCAGAAAAATATGCAAAGTTTGTTCCCCAACAACTGGTTCGGTGAAAAAAATAATCGTGACAAAATACGTTAAGTTCGATGCTAAGCAATTCTTGCAATACTACAACATTTTTATGTTTTAAGAGTATATTAGACTTAAGAAAAACTTTTAGATCTACAAACACACGAAGTTTGTTCTTCGATAAAAAAAATTCGTTAAAATGAAAATTATTTTTGCGTGACAAATTACGTAAAGTGTGAAGCTAGACAGTATGTTTCGGAGTACTTTAGGGTCGGGAAAAAATCTTAATTGTTCAAATACGCGAAGTTTGTTCATCGATAACAAATTTCATTTAAAATAAATTATTTTTGTAATCAAATATGTAAAGTGTGACGCTAAGAAGTGTGTTTTGGGGTACTTTAGGATTCACGAAAAAATTTAGATGCACAAATACACAGAGTTCATTCCTCAATAATTAGTGTGCTCAGTCTAAAAATTAATTTCGTGGCAAAATAAGTAAACTGCGATCCTAAGCACTGTGTTTTGGGGGTACTTTCAAATTTTTCTTCTTTCATATTTTAAGTAGTGTGTTTTGGGGGTACTTTAGGGTTCAAAAAAAATTTATTTGTTCAATCACCCGAAGTTCATTCCTAAACACTCGATTTGGTGAAAAGAATAATTTCGTTACAAAATATGTAAAGTGCAACACTAATTAGCAGTGTGTTTTAAGGTACTTTAGAGTTTGGAAAAAATTTTAGATGTTCAAATACAAGAAGTTTGTTCCTCCATACTTGATTCGGTAAAAAACTATTAATTTCATGAAAGAATACGTAATGTGCGATGCTAAGTAATGTGTTTTCGGGTACTTTAGTGTTCATAAAAAATTTTAACAGTTCAAATACGCAAAGTTTGTTCCTCAATAACCGATTTGGTGAACAAAAATAATATTGTAACAAAACACGTTAAGTGAGATGCTAACTAGTGTGTTTTGGGGAACTTTAGAGTTCGGAAAAAATTAGAAATGATCCAATACGCAAAGTTTGTTCCTCAATAACAGGTTTGGCGAAAAAATTCACAATAAAATACGTAAAATGTGATGTTAAGAAGTGTGTTTTGGGGTATTTTAGTGCTTAGAAAAAGTTTGAACTGTTCAAATGCGCAAAGCTTGTTCCTCAACAACCTGTTTGGTGATAAAAAATAATAATTTCGTGACAAAATACTTAATGTGCGATTATGAGCAGTGTGTTTTTGGGTACTTCAGCGTTCAAAAAAAATACTGGTTTGGTTTGGTGAAATAAAAAAAAATTCATGACACTAACCTGTGCAACTCACCCCTTTACCGATTATAACCAAATTTGTTTAAAAACCTAATTTTTTAGCAAATTATGTAAAGTGTGACGCTAAACTGTTTGTCATTACGTGAAGTTCATTCCTCAATAATCGATTTGGTGAAGAAAAATAATTCCGTGACAAAATCCGTAAAGCGCAACGCTAATTAGCAGTTGGTTTTGAGATAGTTTAGAGTCTGAAAAAAATTATGGATGTTCAAATATGTGAAGCTCTTTCCTCAATAACCAGTTTGGTGAAATAAAATAATTTCGTTCCTATTACGTAATGTGTTAAGCTAGGCAGTATGTTTTGGAGTACTTTATGGTCGGGAAAAAATCCTAATTGTTTAAATACGCAGAGTTTGTTCATCGAAAATAATTTTCATTTAAAAAAGTTAATTTTCTAACAAAATATGTTAAGTGTAACACTAAGCAGTGTGTTTTGGGGTACTTTAGGATTCACAAAAAAAAATTATATCTACAAATACATTGAGTTCATTCCTCAATAATTGGTCTGGTCATTCTAAAAATTAATTTCCAAGACAAAATACGTAAAGTGCAATGCTAAGCAATGTCTTTTGGGGTACTTTCTGTTTTTTTCCTCTTTCATGTTTTAAGTAGTGTGTTTTGGGGTACTTTGGGGTTCAAAAAAATTAATTGTTTGAATACGCGATGTTCATCCCTTAATAACCGATTTGGTGAAAAAGATAATTTTGTTACAAAATACATAAGGTTCAACATTAACTAGCAGTGTGTTTTGAGATACTTTAGATTCTGCAAAAAAAATTATATGTTCAGAGACGTGAAGTTTATACCTCAATAACCGGTTTGGAAAAAAAACTAATTTTTTCATGACAAAATACTAATCATTTCATGACAAAATACCTAATAGCGCAATATGTTTTGGGGAACTTTAGCATTCATATTTTTTTTACTATTCCAATACGCAAAGTTTGTTACTCAGTAATTCTTTAGGCTAAAAAAAGCGTGATAAAATACATAAAGTGTGACGCTAAGCTGTTTGTCATTATGCGAAATTCGTTCCTCAATAACCAACTTGGTGAAAAATAATAATTTTGTGACAAAATACGTAAAGTGCAACGCCAATTAGCAGTCTGTTTAGAGGTATTTTAGAGTCTGGAAAAAATTATGAATGTTCAAATATGTGAAGTTCGTTCCACAATAACAAATTTAATGAAAGAAAATAATATTTTCTTGACAAAAAACGTAAAGTGCAATGCTAAGGAATGGAAATAATACTACAGTACTTTTACGGGTTAAAGGTCTTTAGATAAATTTTAGATCTACAAATACACGAAGTATGTTCCTCGATAACCTGATTGGTAAAACCGAAAGTTAATTTCGTGATAAATTACGTAAAGTGTGATACTAAGTAGTTTGATTTGGAGCACTTTAGGGTTCAGAAATTTTTTAATTGTTAAAATACGCGGAGTTTGTTCATCGATAACAAATTCAATTAAAGTGTGATGCTAAGCAGTGTGTTTTGCGGTACTTTAGAATTCAGAAAATATTTTAGATATACCAATACACGGAGTTCGTTCCTCAATTATTTGTCTGGTCAATCAAAAACTAATTTTGTGGGAAAATACGTAAAGTGCGATGCTAAGCAGTGTGTTTGGGAGTTCTTTCATTTTTCCCTCTCTCATGTTTTAAGTAGTGTGTTTAGGGGTTACTTTAGGGTTCAAAAAATATTAATTGTTAAAATACGTGAAGTTCATTCCTAACTAACCTATTTGGTAAAGAAAATAAATTTCGTGATAAAATACGTAAAATGCAATGCTTTAGAAGTGTGTTTTGAGGTACTTTAGAGTCTGAAAAAAATTTGATGTTCAAATATGTGAAGTTCGTTCCACAATAACCGATTTGGTAAAAAAAATAATAATTTGAAGACAAAATACATAAAGTGCGATGCTAAAAATGTGTTTTGGGGTACTTTAGTGTTCGCAAAAAACTTTAACTCTTCAAATATGCAAAGTTTGTTCCTCAGTAATTGTAACATCCTAAATTTTATTTGTCAATAAAATGTAGTACCTAACATTTTTGTAACAAATCAGAGATACGCAACTCTAAGTTTGACTACAAGAAAATCGACGATTTCCGACGGCGTTTTTCGTAGCAAATGCAGCGATTTTCGTCGCAAATTGACGTTTCCGACGAACTTTCCGACGAACAAAAACCGTCGAAAAATCGCTCGTCGAGAATCGTTTCCGACGGATTTTTTCGTCGCAAATGACTCCGTCGCCAAGTCGTCCGAAATCCATCACAAATTTTCGTCGCAAATTCGTCGCAAAAAACCATTTCCGACGAAAATAAAATCTTCTGAAGGGTTGTGGTAACTTCACCTACAAAGGGTTGTGGTAAATTCATCATAAACACATAACAGAACATGCAAAATCATTAAGTAAATCAAAACATTCACATACAATAATAAATTCCCCTCTTGAAATTAGAAAATAAATGAAGAGGCCATATTCATATTAGTATGTAATCTGTCAAACAAAGAACTAAATATTGGGAGGGAGAGATTGTATGCATTTCTTTGGCATACCTAAGCCATACCTCATGCCAAACTAACAGAAAATAAAAAGTTCTTTGACTACGAAAAAGATTGATCCAGATTTTACTTCAGGGGGAGGATCCATCATAAGACCAAAAAACACTAACTTAATCCCAGCTAGTTGCTGGAACAGATTCATTACCGGGAACAGGAATTTGTTGTGGTGGTGGAGCAGCTTCACCCCAGTCCCCTGCAGCAACTGCAAGATAACACTATATCAACAAAACACGAATACAAATCTTGAACAAAATTAATTCAATCACACATGCAGCAGTAATTCCAAATTCTAAGGCATCAGCTATAGTGAATAGTATCTTCACTCTTCACTTCTTAATCCAAAGCAGAAATTGCTAAAATGTGCAGCTGACAATACTTACTACTTACTAGCTCATGTCAAATCAGGCTAAAAAAACTAAGCATAAGCAGTAAACATAAACATTACCAGCAGTTCAAGAAAGTAGAACACCGATTAACAAATGGTTTTCCAGTTCCTCAAGCTAATGAAGAAAATGCAGACAGAAGATAATTTGTATCAAAAGAGCACTTAAAAAAATAATCTGCCAGGTCAAGACAGAAAAACAAAACAAAAATAAAAATTAAAAAGACATACTACCTTACCAAGTGAACATCTAAATCTAAACATGATATTAACAACAGAAGCTCAGGCTGACTCCAACCTTACCTACCATTTTCCTTGAACAAAATTAGCATATCCAAAAAACATACACTACAAGAAAATCGACGATTTCCGACGGCAATTTTCGTGGCAAATGCAGTGATTTTGTCGGAAATTGACGTTTCCGACGAACTTTCCGACGGACAAAAAGTCGCCGCAACATCACTCGTCGCAAATCGTTTCCGATGACTTTTTTCGTCGCAAATGTCTCCGTCGCAAAGTCGTCGAAACCCGTTGCAAATATCCGTGGCAAAGTCGTCGCAAACGATGACACATTTTCATCGCAAATCCGTCGGAAATTTTAAAAAAAAATTTAAAAAAAAATTAAATTATACAAAACCTGTCGCCCGGGGTCAACTGTGTGTTACTACTGCAAGGAAGAAGGGCATTATGCTAACGAGTGCCCGGTGAAGAAGAGGAATCGAGAAGAGAATGCTAACTCCGCGGGCGGAAAAGTCTTTGTATTGGACGCTCAGAAAGGCGAAGCCGATGTTGGATCGGCGAAAGGTAAATTGTGTGCTATTTGTTTTGATTGGTCTAATTTTTAGGACAAAATTTTTAAAAGTTGGGGTGATTGTAACATCCCCTATTTTTCTTCTATTTTAATTATTTGGCATGAAATAATAATTAGTGATTTATTTGAGTTGATTGAAAATACCATGATTTGAAAATGAGTTTGTTGCTTGATTGACTTATTATGAAGGTTGTGTGCTTAATTAAATTAAATTGTATCAAGTGGGGTTAATTAGGGCTGGTGGAGTCATGGGGAATAGAATGTGTAAGTGAGGGGCATTTTCGTCTTTGTACCTTACCCTATATAAACCTTATTTCAGCTGAACCAAAGGAGAACCACTTCATTGTACCATTTTTTTTAGAACCAGAACCCAAAGAGAAAGGGGGAGGGCGTGAGGAGTGAGGGAAGAAGAGAAGAGAGATTTCTCAAAACCCATTGCATGTGCAATCTAATTGCACCACCAAAATCTGTTCAGTTTTCTCTTTCTTGTAATACCAATTTCGAGATCATCTTCCTCCCCCACCAAAAGTCACCATTGATGAACACCTTGAATTCCACTTAACCAATTTTAGGACCTGAACCTTGCATGTTGTGTTGGTAAGCTTTAGAACCAATCTCTGCACTTGAATCACGAATTGGAACCACCTAGAAGACACTTCAGAATCTGGGTTCAGTGTACAAGCTCTAGGAGACCTGGGTTTCAGCTTTGAGTTGTCTAGAAGCGGTTTAGTGAGAGAGTTCGTGGTCCTCCGTTCGTCGGGTTCGCAAAGTCTCGGTGTGGATTGTTTTGTCGTCACCAAAGAGGTGAGTTCTATACTCACTAGGATTGAGTTTCATATGTTATATAATCTGAATTGAGTCAATGGATTAATTTGGTGATTGCTTGGTGTTGATTGTGTAGCCAATTTCACTGTTTCTGAATGTTCTAGAATAGGTTCAGTAATTCTATAACTGGGAATGATTTAGGCATCCAAAAATTATATAACTTACCTTTTTAGAAACTAGATTGAATACTTGTCATTTTGGCTTTGGAATGGTTGCATTTGGACTTGTGTAGCTCAAGATATGAGCATCACAAGTTATGGTAGAATTCTGGAGACCAACTGAGGATAGGTTCGGGTTCTGGGTATCTGGGGATGATATAGGTATCCAAAAATTATGTGGTCAATTGTTTTAGAAACTAGACTGAATGCTCGTCAATTTGGTCCTGATTTGGTTGAATTTTGAATTGTGTAGCTCAAGATATGAGCATCACAAGTTAGGGTAAAATTCTGTGTAATTTCGCGTCGCGACCCGTGGCCATCGCGTCGCGACCTCCCTTAATTTTTGCAACGCAAAACTTTCTGTCACTTTTCGCGTCGCGACGGTAGGTGTTCGCGTCGCGACGGTTTGCAGTTTTCACTAAAAAGTCCCTGAACTTGTTTTCGCAATAACTTTTGATCCGGTGGTCCGATTCAAGTGTTCTCAGATGCGTTGGAAAGGTAATAAAAAGGCCTAACTGAATATGTAATCAAAATTGTATTATTTTCCGTTTGGTTGTAATTGGGATTGTGAATGATGTTAGTTGATGTTATGAGATTGTTATGCCTAAGTTAAGTTCATGTTATGAGACCGATTATTATGTTATGATTATGCTAAGTGTGATTGATGTATTATGTTTGGACTAGCTTAATAATTAGTGTAAGCTAAGTTAAGAACCTTAGTAAGCCATGTGAGATCACTTAATTATAAGATTAAGTTAATTATTAGATCACCTAATGTTAATAATAAGATTATGTTCAGTTCAGTTTATTGTTATGTTATTGTTATGTTTAATTTCATTGTTGAGTTCAGTTCAGGTATATCTTCATATATATCTTTTAGTCGGGGTGACGACCCTATTTAGTTTAGTGTACTAGGGGAGAGGCAGTCGTGAGCCTTATGAACCTAGGCCCCGTTAGGGACCCAGCCGATTAGTGGGGACGGGTTCACCGGAAGCTTATTATGCCAAGTGACCGGTGACACGCTATAACTTTAGTTAGTGTTGTGTCTTGTAACCGGCTTGAGGGTTATGAGGACAACGTTTAGTTAGTTAGCCACATAGTCAATTTTGAGGACTATGATTTATGAGTTAAGTATAATGAATCAAGCATAATTGAACCGAGAGAATTAGTAAGGGGTCGCGATAGAACTCACTGAAACAAGTTGTCTCACCCAATCCATTGTTGTTGTTTTTCAGTTAAGCAGGGAAAGTTGAAGACCGTGAGGCACGGCTATGGAGACGCTTGAGGAGCAGCCGCTATCTTTATTTCATTATGTCTTGTATTTTTGTTTCCTTTGTACCTCTGTATTTTTATTCAGTTTCTTAGATGTACGATGGTACGACTTATGTTTTTAAGTTGTAAATCGCTTCCGCAGACTTTCTATTTTGGTACTGAACACTAGTTGAGTGGTGTAAGAACGCTTTATGTATTTTATGTTAAGTTATGTAAGCGGACTTGATGGGTTTTTAGCATCAAGTATTAGTATGTGTTCAGTATTTAAAAAGGAAGTTACTCTGATGTATGCCAGGAATGCATTTCGGTGATTTCTACAAGTTAGAAATTATCGGGGTGTTACAAAACCGATCTTATTTCAGCATATTTGTTGCAGGCTTGAAGCCACAAGCTAAACATCTAACACAGTGTAACCAAAATCAATTATTTTTGTAACTGATTGTAACTTTACACAGCCAAAACTATCTCAAATGTTTGTGACACATTTTCTATTAGGAATCAAATGATAAGAATCAAGGCATCCATGCCAAATTTACATAGACAGAACAAAATTGCTATACCAATTTGTACAACAAAGAATGCAAAACCAACCATTAAGAGCTTACAAGTTGGGAACAATTGAGACGAATCTGCCCTTGAGATCCAGTTAAAACATCAAGATTAGACAATTTCAACATAACCCTTGCGAAATCCATACGAAACGTCGATCCATCATCAGAAGCATAAGCAGAAACAAGTCTGGCAGTCTTCTCCTCAGCCATTAGCTGCTGATCAGCAAACAACAGCCCTTTTCCTCTCAACAAGCTTCAGTAATAGTGAGTGTCCTCCTGAAGATATTATGGGGTCTGGTTGTCCTGTGCCTTGATAGTTGTATAGCCTTTGTTGAATGAAATCACAACCTATTTTGCCAATGTTGTGTCCTCCTTTAGGTGATTAACAAACCAATGTTATTGATGGTGTATAATATACATCGACAGCGTATATAAACTAAATACTAAACATAAATGTAGATGTGAAGGGATTACCAAGAAGGCTGGCTGTTTCTTTTGTATTGAATCCTCTAAGGTTGAAGAGGTGCAGTGTGCGTGTAATGTTATCATCAGGTCTCGGAATATTCTCGGTTGCTTCCTCAAAAAACGATTGATGGTTGTCGCGTCGACCTGTTAAAACTGGGTAGAAAGGTCCACCAGCCTGCCAAGGCCATGTTCAGAAAACAAATCACAAGTGTAATAAAGGTTGGTTGAGCACAATTAATCCATACAATTTGGCATTTGATGGAGGATTAAAGACATTTTTCTGATTTATTTAGGAAAGAAGTGTCATACCATTCTCCCAATTCACGACCAAAACCACTACGTTTAATCCCTCCCCATGGAGCTTGAGTGAAGGTTGGTTGAGCACAATTGATCCATACAATTCCAACTTCAAGAGCCTGCAGAAAAGCAATATTATATATATATATATATATATATATATATATATATATATATATATATATATAAACCATTCATTTAGAGAAAATCCAATCATTTTGTTTGCTTTTATGTTAATATCTAGGATGAGTCTCACCTTAGATAGGCGGTCACATCTTTCTAAATCATTTGACATTACAGCAGACCCCAAGCCATAGTTATAAAAAATATCAAGTATGTAACTTTGAATCAATCCAGAAGTGAAGAAAAAAAGTGGTTTATAAATGAAATTAATATGAGTTCATCAACTCACTAGGTATCATTTGCT
Organism: Astragalus membranaceus; assembly: GCA_039519185.1. Taxonomy (NCBI): domain Eukaryota; kingdom Viridiplantae; phylum Streptophyta; class Magnoliopsida; order Fabales; family Fabaceae; genus Astragalus; species Astragalus membranaceus. Next base: position 86,973,734 of record CM076848.1, on the reverse strand, counting down.
AGATCAATAGCTTCTTCCTCAGTGCTAAATGTTTTTACAGAGAGTACAGGTCCAAAAACTTCCTCTCTCCAAATTTGCATTGAGGTAGTCACATCTGTTATGATAGTTGGTTCAACAAAGTATCCCTTTTTTAAATACTGCCATAGAATTTAAAATATCTTTCATTTCTCATGATACATGCAGAAAAACAGAACTGACTCACATACTAGAACGTATAAGTTATAATCATACCTCAGGGCGACGCCCACCAGTCAAAATTGTTGCACCCTCACTCTTAGCAGTTGAGATAAAATTCAATACTTTTTGATACTGAATCATTTAACACAAATATTAGATATTGCATTGTCTTGTTTCTAAGCAAATAAATGCCTAAATCAATTTTGAAGGGATCTGGTGTAAGAGTGAAGTGTCTTTTCTTCCTATGGAATTCCCTTAAGTAGGGTTTCTTCCCAACGGAAAGGAGCGTCTATTGCGGTGTGATTGGCGCCTGAACACCAAGGTCGCCTAGGTTATGTTTTTTTCCCGAAGGGCGAGCTAGGTAACACGGACAAGCGAGATTGGGTCTTGTCTGGTTTGGGCCAGCCATGCTGGGAGCAGTATTCCTAGGCTACTGGGCTCTTAACGGGCAACTAGTCTTATCTCTGTACACAACATCTCAAGCACGAGGCCTTGTGAGGGCAAAATGGTTTGTGGGCCTTTTGGGCAAATGGTGTATCTCTATGCAGATATTTAGGTACGGATTTAGATGCCAGATATTTACTCAATCACAATCAATTTTATGGGAAGTGTGATTCAACATATTAAGAAAATATGGGATATCCATAAAGCATGAATTCAAGATGCAAGAAAGAATTGATTACACTATGCAAGTATATATTTGAGAAGGCAGACTGACCCTTATCAAGGTCAACATCCTCAAAAACAACAACAGGCCTTTTCCCACCAAGCTCAAGTGAAACAGGCTGCCAACAAGAAACCATTAATTTGATATTACTTGAACTCACAGAGAAATTATTCATACTCAGCCTCCTATAGCAAGATAGAAGGACATTATGAATTGTACATAATTTGCAGATAATACTGCGTAAAAATACCTTGATTAGTTGGACTGCAACAGTCATAATCCTGCTCCCAGTTGCAGAGCTACCAGTAAAGGAAATCTGTTAAAAAGTCAAACATAGCTTAGCAAACTCAAAGACATGCTTGATATAGAACAAGGTTTAGCAGTTTTGGTTCCACTAATGACTAAAAATAATTGAACCTTGCCAACATCAGGATGGGATGTCAAAGAAGCACCAGCTTCATGGCCTAATCCAGTGACAATATTTAAGACACCAGGAGGAAGGCCAACTTCTCTACATATTTCGCCTAGCTCCAAAAAGGTCCTAAAATTGCAAACAATAAGACAGTGTGAGAAACCAACATATCAAATAATCAAGTTTGTAATAGTTGATGAGAACATACACAGATGCCAATTCAAATGGCTTCAATATTGCAGCACAACCAGCAGCTAGAGCTGGAGCGATTTTTGTAACAGCCCAGGTCCAACGCATTGGCCACCCCGGCACTATTACATCACGGTCTTCTCTACCCCCGTTGTAAAATTTTTGCCTTCCGTGGGAATCGAACCTTGCACCTGAGACATAAGTGCAAGTTAAACACACCTCCCACTACCAATTGCGCGCGCTCAATTGGTAGTGGGAGGTGTGTTTAACTTGCACTTATGCCTCAGGTGCAAGGTTCGATTCCCACGGAAGGCAAAAATTCTACAAGGGGGGTAGAGAAGACCGTGATGTAATAGTGCTGGGGTGGCCAATGCGTTGGACCTGGGCTGTTACAGTTTTCCAGGAAGCCATTAAGAGTGGATAGTTCCTAATACATAACATCATTCAATTAGCAGCTGATATTTTAGATTCTGTGAATGCATCAGAGTTTCCTATGTAAGTAAAAGCACTAGGACACTACATAAAAAGTTGATTTGTGCACTTTACATTAGCACATATTTATGCAATAACTAAACCAGATTATATAATTGAAAAATAATGCATACATATAAGTAATGAAGAAAAAGCAGATACCATAGGAAGAGATACTTGAGCCTTTTGTTTTGCATCCAACCCTTCAGCAAGCCCAGCATAGTACTCAAAACAACCAACAACATCATCCTAGATAGAATATGATGAAAACCTCATATCCCAAGTAAGCAAAAAATCGTATGACAAGACAATATCAGTTACTGTTTTTCTTTTTAATATTACTTAATTACCAGATCAGCTAGTGCTTCCTCCAGTGGTTATCCATTATCAAATGATTCAAGTTTTGCTAGTTCATTCTTTTTCTCCTTTATATGAGAAAAACAACAAAATTTACAGCCATAGAGGTTTTAAAACATGAACAACTTGGTCATATCATATCACAGGAAATAATAAAAAATAGTAAATAGTAACACACAAATAATAGTTCTGTTATTCTTAGTTACAATTAAAAAAAAAAGAGTAAACAAGAAGTTATTAGTCCTTTAAGAAAAGAAAATAGAACCTTTGCAGTTATAGCCCGAAGATAGCCAGCACGAAGAGCGGCAGAAGCAATTGACCAAGCTCCTCTGCCTTTGTTCTGGGAGATGGCTCTTTTAGCAACAGCTACTGCAAGGTCGACATCTTGCTTAGTAGCAGCTGGAATATCCCCTGTGTGTGGAGCATAGCATTCATAAACACAAAAATTAAAAACCCTAATTATAATGCAAATCCCCAAATTGAAAAATAGAACACTAGTAATGAAATTAAATTGAAATGAACTATTGCAGTACCTCCAATTTACGAAGGTAATCGTAAATATCAGAAACATAGGGGAAGAGAAACGGAGGAGAAATAGAGGAAAAACGGAGGAGAAATGGTTGCCGGAGAAACGGAGAAGAAACGGTGCGAGCGCGAGCGAGACTATCTTCTTCTCTATCGAGCACGTTGAGCGGCGGCGGCGGAGGGAGGAGGAGGGTAGAGGGCGAGGGAGGTCGTGGGAGGAGAGACCGAGGGAAAGAATGAGAGTGAGGAGAGTGTGATTCTGAGGGAGAGAATGAGAGTAAGGTTAACTTTTAATTTTGGAATGTTGGTTTGCGACGGATTTTAAGGGGTTTGCGACTAACAATTCCGTCGGAAATTTGCGACGACTCTGATTCCGTCGAAAACTTCGGCGTGAATTTGTCCAGCTTTTTATTTTAACAGTTGCGACGGTGATTTTGGTCGCAAATCTGTCGCAATTTGCGACGAAATGTTTTTCGTCGGAAATTTCACAGGAAACAAGCCTTATTCTTGTAGTGATATACCAGAAGTGTCAGTAGCCAAACATATACCAGAAGTGTCAGTAGCCAAACACGGTGTTGATATGCACCAATCACAAACAACTTATGGCCTAATATTATTGTTTCTACTACTTTCTAGTAACTTACGGCGCCAAAGAGGCCGTTGAGTCCTTCTTATCCTTCAACCTACTATGGTAGAACCACATCTGTAGCTGCCGATCTGTCAACCCCAATTTCTCCGACAGCTCCACCCTCACCGACTCCGGAGGATAATTATCCACCGATCAAACCAAAAACATTAGAAAATTAACCAAAACAAAGAAAAAACAATCTTTGAAATCAAAATTTACTGCTTTCTTTTAAACAGAATCAAAACCAAACACACAGAAACATAAGAAAATTGACAATTGTGAAATTGAAAAGCAAAGGGGTTAGCACATTGCTCTCAGTAAATGCATAGGAAAACCAAGGAAAACTATCGGTCAAATCATTATTGTTTAATCAGAATTTAAATGGTTTGTCACTAACAATGACTCATTCTAGGAGATTATGGCATTGTTTGTTCCATGAAGGTAACCCCATGTAGTGGAAAAATGCTAAGGTTGGTAGGTAGTTGTTTTCTATTTCGTTCTTATCTATTTCAGGAAACTTGGTATTCACAACAGCAACTAATGCAGCAAACACATCGATAAACCCTGGTGACGCCATCTGCGACTTCATACACGAACTACAAAAGAGACCTCTTCCGCGAATCAAATGCGAACAATTCTGGAATGATGTTTTTAATATTAGTAGCATTAACCTTGTGGACAAGTCCATTAATACTCTTTCTCAAAGCATCCCAAGTTAATCTCTGATACTCAGGACTACTCTTGTCCTCAACTTCTTTCATCATTCTAGCCAACTTAAAAGGAGGAATATAAACACCTCCACTCTTCCCCAAGTTAGATGCATCACCATTAATGCCACCACCTTCCAGTATCGCCGCTCTCTCACGCCCATCCTCTTTCTCTCTTCCATTCCTCTCCCAATTCTCCCTTCTATCATCTCTGTCCTCTAAATTATCATCCTTGTGATGTCGCCGGGAATCCCTCTCCTTTCCATTGTCACCATCCCTTTCACCTCTATACCTCCTATCCCTATCCCTCTCCCTCTCCCTATCCAAACCCCTCTTTCTATCATGTTCCTCCTCTGAATCCTCCTTATAAACAGGTGAGCAAGTCAAATAGGATGCAGAGACGTAGTGGTCTATGCCCTATATTACTGACATTGCAATTTGCAACTATAATGTATTTAGGCTTAAATATGTTTTAGGCCCCTACAAATATAGGGTGTTTTGGTTTAAGCCCCTGCAAAAAAAAATTGTTAAAAGCCCTTGCAAAATGAAATATTTTGTTATAAGCCCTTCTCAACATATCCAGCAATCATAGCATTCCATGTTAAGGCTAACATTTTAGTCATAGAAGGGCTTATAACAAAATATGTCATTTTGCAAGGGCTTTTAACAAAAAAAAAGTTTTACAGGGGCTTAAACCAAAACACTCTATATTTGCAGGGGCCTAAAACATATTTAAGCCATGTATTTATTAACTTTAAAGTCTTGTTAAATAGCAGGTAATGCTATTAGTCGTATTTAGAGTGCAAAGGAAAGAAGATTTGACAAAAAGTAGTTGTAGGAGGTATAGCATACCACATTTTTCCATTATTCATCGGTCAAATGAACAAATTCTAATGGTACTTCAACCTTCAAATAAATACAAACACCGTTTGAAATAACATTGGTAATAAATACAATGGTAAGCAATAAAAATGTTATATGTTATTTGAATAAAAAAGATACCTGATTGCAAACAGCTTTGACATACTTTAAATCCTCTGCCCAGGGGCATTCCGACCAAAAGTTCTCAAAGTCTTCCTAAAAAAAACCACGAATACCAATTACTGTAATTTGAAAACGAAAAAGTGTATGAGGAATTGTTGAATTCACGTTTGGTGGGTGAAAGGAAGGGAGGTGTACTTGGAACCATATCTTAAGGTAGAAGGCGGTGCAGGAATGACCAGCAGCATGGAGTAACCGGAGAGCAACACTGCTATCGATGCCTCGGTTAACAAGAACGGAAACTCGGTAGGGCTTCTGCAGCATGGAACAGCGAAGGTAGGCGTCCAGGTCACCATTAAGAGAAGGTAAGGTTTGAGCAACAGCGGAGCAAAAGAGCTTCGAGGTGGGAAATCGAAGATTATTAGGGTTCACTGTGTGGAGCTTTCGGTGAGTGAAGGGATTAGGCGCTGAGTTTGATTTTTGGTTCACTTGAAGACGGTGGGACGAAATGGTGGTGGTGAGCGGCGGAGGGCGAGCTGAGCAACGACGGAGGCAGATGGAGGGTGAAAGACAAGAGGGAGGGCGACTGAGAGAGAAGTGGGAGTGGAATGTGTAACACCCCTTTCTACCCGATACTTCGTTTATAAAAATCAGAATTTAAAAAAAAAATTTCGTTCATAAGGAATGTTACACATACTTCAAAAAAACGTCATTTATCAATTGCAAAAACAGTTTAACTCAATAATCATGCATCCACGTAGCACGTCAACATATAAGAATCTCAAGCCTCATTTTAACGTCACTTATAAAAATCAACATAACAAAACCAACTACGCAGCGGAAAATAATGAAACATAACAGAGTAGTCCACATGGACATAACAACCAAAAATCATTAATAAATGCCGAGTTCGTTTCCCCCCCCCCCCCCCTGAGTGCTACGTATCAGAGCATGACGACTCGACTCAAAAAGTGAAGCTAAGGCCTTCACTGGGAATCACCTGCACGTTACCAACACGGGGGTAACATTCAAACAGGAAAGGGTGAGCATCATTTCAATCCATATAATAGAGAATATGATCAGTACTAATCGTAGGCTACGCACTAGAACAATCAGCATCCAAAAACACCAAATATCACATCACAGTCATCATTCGCATCACTTACAATAACTCATCTCAGGTCATGTAGATTTATGAAATGCAACCCACTCGCGGGTATATGCATGAAGGTACCTTTTCACAAAACGTCGCTTAGCCCTTAAGGCCTCATCGTCACTTAGCCACTCAGGCCCCAAAACGTCACTGGGTTTTATGCATATGGGCATGAGACACTATGACATGCACCACTCACAATACACAAACACACAATTATTCAATTCATAGTCAACTATGTGACCCGTCACTTACCGGTTTGCTCGCAAAGAGCTCAGCACCTGTCAAATTCACAATCAGCACACAACGTCACTAGGCCATTTAGACCTTAACATCACTTAGCCCTTCGGGCCCCAAAACGTCACTGGGTTTTCATCGTCACTCACACGTAACATCAATCAACTCAACAATAATCACTGAGGGCAAAAACGTCATTTGACTAACCACCAAGGGCATCCTCGTCATTTACACATCATTATCTATAACTTTGGCCACTAGGGGCAAAACAGTCTTTTACACGTCATAACTAATAATAAATAGCCACTAAGGGCGAAACCGTCATTTAACTAGCCCTGAGAGCATCATCGTCAAAATCATCATTTTTGACATTACTTCGCTAAAACTGTTGTTTATACACCAAAAGGATTTTTTAAAGAGCTTCATATCATTTTTCAATGTCACTGGGACGATCACCGGGGACGGCGCCACAGGCGCCCAGCGCCCAGGCGCGCACACACGCACAACGCACACGCCTCAGGCGCCCAGCGCCCAGCATAGGCGCTTAGCGCCCAGAAAACAGCAGCACATCCAGAATTTTGTTCAACACTTTTTAACACTAAAAATTGGTTTTCTTAACAATTTTAAAGCGTAAAAACTCCAATTTTTCCAGCAACCAAAAATGCACCTATTTATTTTCGAAATCACCCAAAACTCTATTTTACCAAAAATTCAATTGAAAACGTCACCAACATCATCTTGGTGCCCTAGGCGTCCCAACACCCACAACACCTATGCGACCTCACCTCAAACAAACCAAACACGTGGATCACAATTATGGATTCTCAACATATGCGCATATCACCACCAATAATACAATTTCATAGATCACACCAAACAATGAATCGAATTCGCAAACACATCATGATGAACATATATAGAAGTTAACAATCAAGAACATCAAGAAACGCAAAGAACATCAAGAACATCACGAAATCTAGCATGAACCTTAGATCTAGGACCTATCATAGAATGTATTAGATGGAAGGATAGAGCTCCCCTAACCTCGAAATTGAAGAACGGAGGCTCCGGAGATAGTCACGTACAGGACCACAGCAACAAAATCACGTTCCTTGCTCTTCCTTGGTTGCGACTTCTCTCCTCTTCTTCTCCTCTCCTTACGGCGCCCTTTCCCTCACTCTCTAGCTCTCCAATTTGCGAATTGCCACAAAACCCTAGCCTCCAACTAGCCTAGCCACTTCGCATATGACAAGAATAATGGGCTTGGGCTTCTCACTTAGGCCCAAGTCCATTTGGTTTGGCACCTCCATTTTCTAATACTTCCTACACATATTAGCATAAATTCTAATTAATTAAATTACATCAAATAATTTAATTTAAATCCCCAATTACTTAATTAAATTAATTAATTAAATAATTTTAGGGTGTTACAGAATGCATGAAAGGAGAGGGTTCGTGGGAAGAGCTTCCCTTTAATTTGGGATTTGTTACTTTGCGACGGACCTCTACATCGTCCATATGGATCACATGAGATGGATCCGAAACATACTTCCGAAGTTGTGACACGTGAAACACGTCATGCAAGTTCGAAAGATTTGGCGGTAAAGCCACTCTATAAGCCACATTTCCGATTCTTTCAGAAATCTGATAAGGACCAACAAATCGAGGAGTGAGCTTCTTTGATTTCAACGCTCGACCAACACCGGTAATAGGAGAAACCCTCAAGAACACATGCTCACCCTCCTGAAACTCTAAATCCTTCCTCCGCTTGTCATGGTAACTCTTCTGACGACTCTGCGAAGCCTTCATCTTTTCACGGATCATCTTGATCTTCTCTGTAGTCTCCCGGACAATCTCCGGTCCCAATACTACACTCTCTCCCGACTCATACCAACACAATGGCGTCCTACACTTTCGACCATACAATGCTTCAAACGGTGCCATCCCAATACTGGAATGGTGACTGTTGTTATAAGTAAACTCAATCAACGCAAGGTGGGAATCCCATGATCCCCGCTGTTCCAATACACAAGCCCTCAACAAATCTTCTAACGACTGAATTGTCCTCTCTGACTGACCGTCTGTCTGGGGATGATATGCCGAACTCATTTTTAACTTTGAACCCAATTCTTTCTGCAGACTCTTCCAAAACTCAGAGGTGAACCTCGGATCCCTATCTGACACAATACTCTTCGGAACACCGTGCAGCCTCACAATTTCTTTGACATATACCTCTGCCAACCTCGACACCGGATAAGTGATGTTAATAGGAATAAAGTGGGCAGATTTCGTCAACCTATCAACGACCACCCAAATAGCGTCATAGCCCTTGGCTGTATTCGGCAATCCCGTCACAAAATCCATCGCGATGCTATCCCATTTCCACTCTGGAACTTCCAACGGTTGCATCAACCCTGCAGGCTTCTGATGCTCAACCTTAGATTTCTGACAGGTCAAACAGGCATACACAAACTGTGCCACATCCCTCTTCATACCATACCACCAAAACATCTTTTTCAGATCTTGATACATTTTCGTCGCTCCAGGATGGATACTCAACTTGCTACGGTGACCCTCCTCTAAAATTGCCTTTCTCATCTCTTCATCGTCTGGAACACAGATTCTACCCCGGAACCTCAACACACCACTGGAATCTAATTTGAAATCCTCATCTTCAGACTGACCGACCCCATTAATTAAATCCACCAGCTTGACATCTGTCTTCTGAGCTTCCCTGATGCTGCCCAGGAAATCATTATCGATCCTTAACATTCCCAGCTTGACACTTCGAGGTGTCATTTTACAAACCAAACTCAAATCCCTGAATTCTTCGATCAACTCTAATTCCTTCACCATCATTGCCGACATATGCAAAGACTTTCTGCTTAAAGCATCAGCCACGACATTAGCCTTGCCGGGATGATAATTCAAACCAAAGTCATAATCCTTCAAGAGCTCCAACCACCGACGCTGTCTCATATTCAACTCTTTCTGATCGAACAAATACTTTAGACTCTTATGATCACTAAACACTTCGAACCTCGAACCATAAAGGTAGTGCCTCCAAATCTTGAGCACAAATACCACAGCAGCCAACTCCAAATCATGCGTAGGGTAATTTTTCTCATGAATTCGCAATTGCCTCGACGCATACGCAACAACCTTTCCATCTTGCATCAGCACACCACCCAGACCCATCTTCGAAGCGTCACAATACACAACAAACGGTTCTTCTGGATTAGGCAACGTCAAAACAGGCGACGTCGTCAATCTCTTTTTCAGTTCTCTAAAACTTTCCTCACACCGAGCATCCCAAACAAAAACTTTACCCTTGCAAGTCAACTGAGTCAACGGAAGGGCCAACTTGGAAAAACCCTCGATGAACCTCCTGTAGTACCCAGCTAAACCCAAAAAGCTTCTAATCTCTGTTACGGACTTCGGAGACTCCCACTCCAACACTGCTTCTACTTTTGCCGGATCAACCGCGATACCATTACCAGAAATCACGTGCCCAAGGAAACTCACCTCTTTCAGCCAGAACTCACACTTCGATAACTTAGCGTACAGCTTTTTCTCTTTTAAAACTTCCAACACTGACTTCAGGTGTTCAGCAAGCTCTTCCTCTGACTTAGAATAAACTAGAATGTCATCTATGAAGATCACCACAAACCGATCTAGGTAATTATGGAAAATACGGTTCATATATTCCATAAATACACCAGGAGCATTGGTCACACCGAACGGCATCACTGAATATTCATAATGCCCATACCTTGTCCTGAACGCTGTCTTCTGAACATCCTCATCCTTTACTTTAATCTGATGATATCCGGACCTCAAATCAATTTTGCTGAAAACACGGGCACCCACTAACTGATCCATCAGATCGTCGATCCTCGGAAGCGGATACTTATTCTTGATAGTTACCTTATTCAACTGACGATAGTCCACACATAACCTCATGCTCCCGTCTTTCTTCTTCACTAACAATACCGGAGCTCCCCACGGTGATACACTCGGTCTTACAAACTTCTTCTCAAGCAATTCTTCAAGTTGCGTCTTCAACTCAGACAGTTCTGACGCCGACATTCTGTACGGTGCCATAGATACAGGCCTCGTACCAGGTACAAGATCAATCGAAAACTCAACTTCTCTTTTCGGTGGCACACTCGGAATTTCATCAGGAAAAACTTCAGGAAACTCGCGCACCACTTTCAGTTCTCCAATAACAGCCTGACTCTCAGCAGACAACGAAGCCATCAACGCAAATAACTGGACTCCTTCTTTCTTCAACTCCTTCAACTGACCAGCAGATATCAAAACAGAACTCTCTTCACCGAAACTAACCGACTTGCTACGACAGTTGATATGAACGTGATTATCCTCTAACCAGTTCATGCCCAAGATTACATCCAGACCCCTCAACGGCAAACAGACAAAATTCACAATAAAGTCCCTGCCGAAGATCGACACGGGACACTGAGAACACACCTGGGACGTAATCACCGACCCCTTCGCAGGAGTATCGACAACCATATCCCCACACATGGCAGATAAAACAAGACCCAATCGTTTACAGCAATCAACAGATATAAAACAATGGGTAGCACCAGTATCAATAAGAGATTTCAGAGAAGTACCATTAATAAAACACGTACCTCTAATCAGACCATCATCATCATCAGGCTCCTCTCCCGCCAATGCAAATACCTTCCCAGTAGACCTTTCCTTTTTCGGCTTTGTACACTTTGTACTGATATGCCCAGACTCACCACAGTTGAAACACACCACATCCTTGACCTTACACTCAGCTGCCATATGACCCTTTTTACCGCAACGGTAGCAATTCCTTTCATCAGACCTGCATGTAGTACTCTTGTGGCCAGGCTTGCCACACTTATAACAGACAATGCTAGCAGGGGCATCTCCCCCACTAGAACCCTTACCTCCAGCAGCTCTCTGATAACCCTTACCCGCAGGAACCTCGTACGGCTTGCTTCGACTCTGAAACTTGCCCTTTTTCTCAGAAGTAGCTTTGTAATGAGCAGTACTGTCCTCCTCGAAGATTCTGCAACTGTCAACCAGATCTGCGAACACACGAATCTTCTGATAACCTATGGCCTTTTTAATATCAGGCCTCAACCCATTCTCAAATTTGATGCATTTAGAAAATTCAGCTGTAGCCTCACTGTAGTGTGGATAAAATTTTGCTAGCTCCACAAATTTTGCCGCATAGGCAGTCACAGACATACCACCCTGCTTCAGCTCTAAAAACTCTATCTCTTTCTTCCCTCGGACGTCTTCAGGAAAATATTTTCTCAGAAATTCCCTGCTGAATACCTCCCAAGTAATCTCTTCCTGCACAGCCTCTAACCTCTGCCTAGTAGCCAACCACCAGTCGTCGGCCTCCTCGGCTAACATGTGGGTACCAAAACGGACCTTCTGCTCAACAGTACAGTCCATCACCCTAAAAATCCTCTCGATCTCCTTCAGCCAAGCCATAGCACCATCTGGATCATATTTGCCCTTAAAGGTGGGCGGATTCTCCCTCTGGAAGGTAGTCAGACTCCTAAAACCAGCATTATCTCCAACATTCTGCTGACCCTGCACAGCCTGAGCCATAGCCTGCAATGCAGCAGCAAGAGCAGCGTCGTTCCTCCCAGCCATTACGAACTATCACTGCAGCACAATCACAGATTTAGAACTAATCTATTGCCATAAGACACTATGATAGGACAACCTTGGCCGGACAGACCGAACTGCTCTGATACCACTAATGTAACACCCCTTTCTACCCGATACTTCGTTTATAAAAATCAGAGTTTAAAAAAAAAATTTCGTTCATAAGGAATGTTACACATACTTCAAAAAAACGTCATTTATCAATTGCAAAAACAGTTTAACTCAATAATCATGCATCCACGTAGCACGTCAACATATAAGAATCTCAAGCCTCATTTTAACGTCACTTATAAAAATCAACATAACAAAACCAACTACGCAGCGGAAAATAATGAAACATAACAGAGTAGTCCACATGGACATAACAACCAAAAATCATTAATAAATTCTGAGTTCGTTTCCCCCCCCCCCCCTGAGTGCTACGTATCAGAGCATGACGACTCGACTCAAAAAGTGAAGGTAAGGCCTTCACTGAGAATCACCTGCACGTTACCAACACGGGGGTAACATTCAAACAGGAAAGGGTGAGCATCATTTCAATCCATATAATAGAGAATATGATCAGTACTAATCGTAGGCTACGCACTAGAACAATCAGCATCCAAAAACACCAAATATCACATCACAGTCATCATTCGCATCACTTACAATAACTCATCTCAGGTCATGTAGATTTATGAAATGCAACCCACTCGCGGGTATATGCATGAAGGTACCTTTTCACAAAACGTCGCTTAGCCCTTAAGGCCTCATCGTCACTTAGCCACTCAGGCCCCAAAACGTCACTGGGTTTTATGCATATGGGTATGAGACACTATGACATGCACCACTCACAATACACAAACACACAATTATTCAATTCATAGTCAACTATGTGACCCGTCACTTACCGGTTTGCTCGCAAAGAGCTCAGCACCTGTCAAATTCACAATCAGCACACAACGTCACTAGGCCATTTAGACCTTAACATCACTTAGCCCTTCGGGCCCCAAAACGTCACTGGGTTTTCATCGTCACTCACACGTAACATCAATCAACTCAACAATAATCACTGAGGGCAAAAACGTCATTTGACTAACCACCAAGGGCATCCTCGTCATTTACACATCATTATCTATAACTTTGGCCACTAGGGGCAAAACAGTCTTTTACACGTCATAACTAATAATAAATAGCCACTAAGGGCGAAACCGTCATTTAACTAGCCCTGAGAGCATCATCGTCAAAATCATCATTTTTGACATTACTTCGCTAAAACTGTTGTTTATACACCAAAAGGAATTTTTAAAGAGCTTCATATCATTTTTCAATGTCACTGGGACGATCACCGGGGACGGCCACTTGGGCGCCCACAAACAATCAGAAAATAACAATTTTTCATTTTAAAAAAAATTGGACCCATAGATGGACAACGTAAAAAGCTTCACGACACTTTTCGAATCGTTCAAAACGGACGTCTGAGTCAAAAGTTATGATAAAAATAAGTTTGGGAAGAATTAGGCAACGTTCTGAAAATTGGCGCCTTAGGCGCCCAGGCAACCAGGCAACACGGGCACTGGCGCCCAGCGCCCAGGAGCAACCACGCGCAACACAGCGCAACACAACACGACACGGGCGCCTAGCGCCCAGGCGCGCGCACAACGCAACACGCAACACAGCGCCACAGGCGCCCAGCGCCCAGGCGCGCACACACGCACAACGCACACGCCTCAGGCGCCCAGCGCCCAGCATAGGCGCTTAGCGCCCAGAAAACAGCAGCACATCCAGAATTTTGTTCAACACTTTTTAACACTAAAAATTGGTTTTCTTAACAATTTTAAAGCGTAAAAACTCCAATTTTTCCAGCAACCAAAAATGCACCTATTTATTTTCGAAATCACCCAAAACTCAATTTTACCAAAAATTCAATTGAAAACGTCACCAACATCATCTTGGCGCCCTAGGCGTCCCAACACCCACAACACCTATGCGACCTCACCTCAAACAAACCAAACACGTGGATCACAATTATGGATTCTCAACATATGCGCATATCACCACCAATAATACAATTTCATAGATCACACCAAACAATGAATCGAATTCGCAAACACATCATGATGAACATATATAGAAGTTAACAATCAAGAACATCAAGAAACGCAAAGAACATCAAGAACATCACGAAATCTAGCATGAACCTTAGATCTAGGACCTATCATAGAATGTATTAGATGGAAGGATAGAGCTCCCCTAACCTCGAAATTGAAGAACGGAGGCTCCGGAGATAGTTACGTACAGGACCACAGCAACAAAATCACGTTCCTTGCTCTTCCTTGGTTGCGACTTCTCTCCTCTTCTTCTCCTCTCCTTACGGCGCCCTTTCCCTCACTCTCTAGCTCTCCAATTTGCGAATTGCCACAAAACCCTAGCCTCCAACTAGCCTAGCCACTTCGCATATGACAAGAATAATGGGCTTGGGCTTCTCACTTAGGCCCAAGTCCATTTGGTTTGGCACCTCCATTTTCTAATACTTCCTACACATATTAGCATAAATTCTAATTAATTAAATTACATCAAATAATTTAATTTAAATCCCCAATTACTTAATTAAATTAATTAATTAAATAATTTTAGGGTGTTACAAAATGCATGAAAGGAGAGGGTTCGTGGGAAGAGCTTCCCTTTAATTTGGGATTTGTTACTTTGCGACGGACTTTTAGAGGTTTCCGACGAAAATATCCATCGAAAATTTGCGACGAAAAACAACTTCGTCGCAAACGTAAGCGGGAATTTTAGCGCCTCTTTTGCTGAACATTTGCGACGACTTTTTCGTCGAAAAGCCGTCGGAAATTGCGACGGATATGAGTTCGTCGGGAAGTTTTGTAGGAAACGGGACTTATTCTTGTAGTGTTTGGATTAACAATTCAAATGTTTTCTTTCTAAGATTTAACTCATTCATATGTTAAGAGCTTTCATAACATAAATTACATGAGTTAAATTACACAACTTAATCCAAACTACAAAGTACATACACCCTAGTAACAAAATGAGATGTTACATAATACACCCTAGTAACAAAATGATTTCACAACTTAAAGCAAAGGTATTTTAGGAATCCAGTTCAATCTGAAGGTTTTGATGTGTGATTCATACAAAAAACGAAGAGGTGTGAAATCAGTGAAAAAAGCGTTGCTCGTTAATGTCGAGGAGATGATTTCCAGTGGGTTTCACAGCCTTCCAATGGTCTCTTCGATAGCATCCTTACAATCTGGTGCAAATGTATGTTCTCTTTCCTCTCTTCTTTTTCTTTTTCTGGTTGTGTGGGTGTTGTTGTACAGAGAGCTTCGAAAGCTTTGTACTTGGTGAACAGTTACTCCCAATGTTCTTTAAGAAGGAAGAAGGCTCCATGGAGAAATGTAATCAAGGTGAAGTCTAATCTGAGATGATTGGGGGAGAGTTGAACTCAGTCATAGCCAGGTCAGAAAGAAGGGGGAAATAGTAATTATAGTGAGGCAGAGGCTCAAGATTTCAAATGGTTTATAGAGGAAATGGGAGTGGTGGATCCGCCTTGTCTTGGTAAAAAATATATGTTGTTTCAACCTAACGATTTACCGGCTAGTAGGACCGATAGGTTATGGCTCTCACAAGATCGTGTGGATTTATCGAATGTTAGAGTGCAGTGAGGTAGGCCTAGAGATATATATTATCATTGCCCGGTCTGGTTGGTGCCGTTCAGCAAGAATTGGGGAGAAAAGCCATTTAGATTCATTAATGGATGGTTGAATCACAATGAATGAAAGCATTTCATAGAAAATTCTTGGAAGTCATTTAAAGCGGAGGGGTGGATGGCACATGTTGTTAAGGAGAAGTTAAAATTATTGAAAGAGGATTTGAAAGTATGGAATAAGAAAGTGTATGTTTTTTTGGACCTAAAAATCGAAGAGATATTAAAGGAGATGAATACATTAGACTTATTGGCAAATGGGAGTGTGGATGAGGACAGAATGAAGAGTTTGAATATATAATTTTGGAAAAATTTACACCTTTAAGAAAATCTTCTTGGACAAAAGGCTAGGGCCCTGTGGATTAAAGAATATGACATGAATACTAGGTACGACCATAACTCAATCAAGTATAGGCAGAGAGACAACCAAATAGAACTCCTTAAGGTGGGAGCGAGGTGGATAGGAGAGGTGGATGAGGTAAAAGAAGAGGTGAGGAGACTTTTCAACAATCAGTTCAAAGACGAGGTAGTTAATAGACCTACGCTAGATAGGGTTGAATTTAGAAGACTATCTCTGGACGAATCGGATTTTTGCATCTCTCTGTTCTCCTTGGAGGAGGTTGAGGAGGCTGTGTGGAGCTTCGAGGCATATAATAGACGTGGGCTGGGCGGGTGATAAAAACTGTGTTTTGAATGAAGATTTTAATGAAAACCAGTAAAGTTTGAGAAGATTTTGTGAATTTGTAAATCTAGTTTCGTGCAGTGGTTATACCGGTTTTTCTTGTATTTTTGTGCACAGGAACTAGATCGAGTTGTAGAACAATGTGTTAAGGCAAGGGGTGAAGTTTGGAGCGATTTAAGAAAGGGAATAATGCAGCAAAAAGGGCAATTGGATCTGTTAAAAGGAATGACTATAGACCCGCGTGGGTACGCAAGCGATCCACATGGTTCTATGAGCACTAGCCATCCACGTGGTTCTATGAGCGCTAGCCATCCACGTGGTTCTATGAGCAAAAGTGAATTGTATCTGCTGCGTAAATGAGCAGTGTCTGCTTCGCTGGACTCTATAAATAGCGCGTTTTCATTTTGCAGAACACACTTTTAGACGGCTGAAAACCCTTGAATTCGAAAATACTCTCTCCATTCATGCTCTATTGAAGATTCAAGGCTTGGGAATAAGATTTGGAGCTTCAAATGAGGTCATCTTCTTCATTAAGTTGTAATTTCTGTTTTTCCCTTTCTTCTACTATGTCTAGCTAAATCTCTTTTTGTTAGGGATGAATGAATATTGATGAATCACTATTGTAACTGATTTTGTTTCTTCTTAATGTCATATTCTCTCTTACTTTGTGTGTTTAATCTCTGTTCTTAATGCTTTTCATGATTTGATCACCCATGGGATGATTTATGGTTCATTTATGGAATGGATATTTTTACTTGAATGCTTGAGATTGAATAGCCTCAAGTTTTAGCTTAGGAATAATCTTTAAGCTGTTAAATCTTGCAAACTCTTGATTCTAATGCTTGTTGTCATCTATAATCACCTAAGGAATTAGGGTTTTTAGTTTCGAACAAAGGATTAGTTGCCTAAAGAATTAGGGATTAAGAAATGTTGTGGGTTTGGTAGCAAAGTTAAAGAGAGAGTAACTTTTCAATACAAATCACTTTCAATAGTGTGGAATCAATAGGAGCTCATCCCTAACATCTTTTATCATCTCATCTTTTCAAAGTGTTCTTCGGTTTCTATTAACAAAAATACAAAAACATTTATTTTTCTTTGCTTTAAAAGTACTGGTTACTTTACCATATCAATCAAACTTCGTTCCATTTGTGTTCATTTAGTTGTTGTTAACGCTTATTGGTATTTGCATTCGATCCTTGAGTTCGACACTCGGTCTTACCGTTTTATTATTACTTGCGACGATTTGGTACACTTGCCAATTTCGCCATCAAGTTTTTGGCGCCGTTGCCGGGGATTGAAATTACATTTACCGGTAAATTCGAAGGCAACAACTAATTTGAACCCGTACATACTTTAATTTGTTTTTAGTTTTGTTTCTTTTTAAACCATACATTTTTTTATTATTTTACCACTATCACTCCCTTGATTCTATGAAAGCCAGGTAAGTACTTTGTAAATCATGGAGTCCACACTACAGCCACTTCGTTGTTGTTGTTGTGAAGGACCACATTTAAATGGCAATTCTGAGACATACATCTTTGTGGGAAGGATCTTGTGTATTGCTCTTGTGAGCCAGAATGGATACTCATTGATGAGTCCTATCCTTGGTTGGCTCAACCTAAAGTTCTTGAGGAATCGGAGTGGATAGTCATTGACAAATCATATCACTGGTTAGCAGATGAACAGCCACTTAATCAAAGTAACCAACCACAACTCATGCGTTGTGACTTCTGTGGGGGGGATCATCTGAATGGAAGTTGTGAGCCTTCTGATTTTACCTCATATTCAGAACAAGAAGAACATGGCTTAATAATAGAAGAATCATGGGAAAAGAAGAAATATGAGGAAGAAACAAAAATTGAATGGGAGAATCCTCTTGTTTGGAGGGAAGCTAAAAATTTTCAATCTTGGGAAAGTGCGGAAGTCAAACAAGAAATCACCCAACAAACCACTTTCCCTACTCATATTTTGAGAAGCAAGGAAGATTGGAGTGAAGAGCTTGATCGATATTTAGGCTCCTTCTATGCCTTGTTTGTCATCCTTCACCTTGAGAGGGTATGGAAGCATATGGAATTGTACCTCAAGTTCATGAAGTTCCTGCCTCAAAAATGGAAGAAGAAGGATGATGTGTTCTTCATGTCATATATTCCACCTTGAGAGAGTGGAATTGCAGCGTCAAGCTATAGACGATAAACAAGCGCTTCATGGGAGGCAACCCATGCAAGGGAGTGTTCTTTCTCTTTTCTTTATCTATTTTGTCTTTATTTTTGTCATCGTTTTGTTAAACTGTCTTTGCACTGGCACTTGTTCTGCTTCTGATACAAACTATGTTCAAAGCATGTGGTGTAAAAGCTGCATTCCTAAAAATGCTTTGATCATGTTTCTATCTGATGGAGGAATGTAGTTTTCGTGGATGATTTTTATTGGATTGTGATTTTCAATGACCCTATGATACTATGCTCTAATATTTTATGAACCAGTTTAAATGAGACTCATCATGCATCTTGTTGTTCTAAATCTCGTGGATCAAAACCCTTAGAGGAATGTTTTGTGACATTTGATTACTTGACTCATTGTGCTTAATGCCCTATCATAATTAACATGTGAGTGTTTGAGCCAAACAGTTAATTTTATTCTTGTGTGCTTCCATTACTTGTGACACTCTTCAGAACTTGACTTAGTTTTTGACTTCTTTTGCATTGCTTATACTCACACACATGTGATTGAGGACTTTCTGTTTTTTTGGCAGCTAGAGCTTTAAAAGGCCTACCATTTATTTTTGACCTTTGCATAGCCCATATGAGCCTTAGACCTATTTTTTGAAGTATTAACCTCATTACAAGCCATTATTTGAAAAACCAAGTGTTCCCACTACAAGAATTTCGGTGATTTCCGAGGGAAAAATCCCTCGAAAAAGCACGAAAATCGGTCGGTAATTCACGTTTCCGACGGAATTTCCGACGGACAAAATTCCGTTGGAAAAACGGTCCTCGCAAACGATTTCCGAGGGAATTTTCGCTCGGAAATGCTTCCGTCGGAAATCCCTCGGAAATATCCCTCGCGAATCCCTCGGAAATATCCCTCGCAAATTCCGTCGAAAATCCGTCGGAAAAATTAATTTAATGTAAGAAAAAACTAAATCCCAACAGTCATCCATTCAAGCTCCACAAAAAATTTTATTACATTTTTTATTACATACTGATATTCATGGGTTATAAATTTTACCCACATCATGTGCCTCATACAATGGCTTAGTATCAAATTAAAAAGAGTCAAACAAATCAAAACAAGTTCTAGTTGTGTTGCCTAGCCAAAGACAATGGGCACCAAACCATGAAAACAAAAATACAAATAGATCAGAGAGAGAAGAACTACAATTGTGGAAGTAAGCCTCTTGATTCCATATTCAACAAAAACACAGTAGTTGATTACATATTCAACAATATGATCAGTAAATGAAGTGTAAACTCGGGATATTATACTGAAGTTTCTAGCAACTACAAAAACAATTTACAGATGCCCAGAATCATAACAGAAGTGAAATAATTTTAATATTAAAACCTAAGAAAATTTACACAGGTGCAGGAAGTCAAAGATAGCATAAGTTTCACTTCCATGAATAAGAAGTTGATCTTCCATCTTCCAACCTTTCCAGATCCTTGTTGAGTAGCAGTTCTAGCAGGAGAATAAATCAAAACCTGCCATTACATTGTAAATACAAGACAAATGGCTAAGTGAGTGTGATTAACTTATTGCACATTAGGCAAACAATTATGCAAGATGTCTTAGACAGTACCTGCTACTAACCGCCGAGTCACCGTCAAAGCCGGCGCTGTCGTGGAGTCGGATTTGGGACTGCAGAGCCAATGAGTTTGTAGACTAATGAAGCTTCAACAACTTCCTCAGCATTCGGTTCTCAGCCTGAGGGAACACAATTGAATATGAAGCTTCAACAACTTCATCAGTTACCTCCACCCCCTCTTTCAGCTGGTAAGCAATGCATGAAAAACGCCTTCGAACCAGCAATATCCATAAGATTCTGGTCCACCTGCAAGCAGAAAAATAAATAATTTATATCACCTCATCTTCCTCTCACAAAAAATTGGTACCAATTTAAATATTCTCCTCTAAACCTCAGTCTAGATTATTTTTATTTAGAGTTTGGTTTTTATTGTCCTGAATTGTGAGTAAGCAATGGCTTTGGCCAAAATAACACAACTTTAAGTTTCCCTTTTCTTTTAAATACTTCAACTGCATAAATAACCCACTAACGACCACATTAGGCATGAGAGAAGAGCATATGCTATTGAATAAAAATTTGCTGAAGGAATATATCACCTCATCTTAGTCTCACATAAAATTGGTACCAATCTAAATCTTCTCCTCTAAACTCTGTCTAGATTATTTTTCAGAGAATTAAGTAAAAAATAAGCAAGCACACTCATATAAATATAAAAAATCCTATCCAATTTTGTACCACCAAATTAAGCACATAGTAAGCTTCCAAGAATAACAGCAGCACATGTATATACGGTTGAAATAGCAACAACAGTTGTCATGACAATAGAAATGGGATCTTTGGAGAAGTTCAACGATTAAATACCTATTGAAGCAGGAAAGTTCCATTTAGGATGAGATAGCAACCCTCTTGATTTGCAAGAGTCCAAAAATGGCTTGTATTACTCTGCAACCAAATTCCATCCCCTGCAAGATTAAAAAAAAATAGAAATAGCACTTTAGTAATCCTAATCCACATTCCACACATGACCCCAAGAAGTTATATTTCTATTGTTCATGAGCAGATATATAGATGACTTGAATTTGACTCATGGCCCCAAAATCAAATTGAATGTTAGTGAAAGTGGGAACATACCATTAAAGTGAATCCCCGTCGCAATCACTGTGATCGCCGCTCCTGTCGCCGTCTCCCGTTGCATCCCGTTGCCGCCCCGTCGCTGTCTCTCAAATTGCAATTTTCCATAAATCCTTTGATGGATTAAGGCTTTTGAGAGTGTCGATATTGCGTGCCATGACTAACAATAAATAGAAAATGAACTCATTAAAATTAATAGTGCCATGACTGACAACAAATAGATACTAAACTCATTTAAATGAGTAGTGGCTGATCTCAATAAAACAAATACTAAAGGAAAATAGTTGAAATAATTATCTATCTCTAAGCAAGTTGATCTCAAGCTATTTAATATTGTTAGAAGTAAGGTTGTGTGATTCAAACAGGTTATGTGATTCAAGCTAAAACATTATATGTTTGTATCATGTCAAATGGACTTATCCAAACCGAAAAATCCCTAAAAATTGAAAATGGGTGAAATGAGGAATTTTTTTTGGAGAAAAACATACATTAACAAAACCTGAAAATCCTAACACCCTCAAATTGTAGTTTCATTGTAAGACTGAGATGCCTATATTCTGGAAAACAAACATACATTAACGAAACCCTGAAATCCCAAACCTAAAAATGCAAGTTAACAATAACAAAATTGAAGAAGAAGATGAACAAAAATGAAAGGGTAAATGAAAATGAAAGGGGAAAGGAAAATGAAAGTAAAACGAAAATTGCCAGGTCTCATGCTTTGAAGAAGCAACTGTTTGTCAATGTTCCTTCTAAATATAAGAACCTCATGAGAAGAAATATGAATAATAATGTGTTCTTGATTTACTAAACTTCATTTGCTTTTTGAAAAGAAATATGAATAATAAGGTAAGATTAATTGAACCATTTTTATGATCATTATGTTTTACCTGGTGAGCTATGTTATGAATCATTATGCAGCAATGCAGTATGCCAATCATTTGCTATGAATGCCAAATTTCCATCTCCATAGCAAACACCACCACATGGAACATGCTAGGGAACCTGAAAATTGATAACTTTGATAAGTCACGTTGAATTATCCACAAATAAGGATTTGAAATAGAACACATGTGCCTGGAAATATCTTACTTCAATGTAGGCCTAGAAATATCTTACTTCTATGTCCTGTAAATTAAAAGATGGAAATGTTACAACATCATCATAGTAAAAACACATATTTGATGAATGATTGCAAATAAAGTAGCTGCTGCATCCATACATTAAGTTGATTTCAAAACCTTGTAATTGAATGTGATCCCCACTTGATCATTTCATTATGGGGGAAAATCATGACAGAGGGGAGATTATCATATTGACTCACACAAACGCACATGACCAAATAATGGAGGAAATGGAGGATTAAAGAAACAACAACAAACCTTGGATATTAGTGGAGGATTCTTTGGCAATATTCCTGCATACTCTTTCTTGATAGCTTGTTCTTGTAGAAACAACAGCAAGTGGTACCACAACTTAGTAACAATAAGTCCATATTGTGACTGAGATTTGATAGTTAATAGCATAAATCTTGTAAAAAAATTTAAGAAACCATTTACAACTTAATACAAAACATTCAAAAGTAGCCCAGAGAAGACTGAATGGCCTCTTTCATAAGAGAAAAATACTAAATGGTCACTTAGACCATATAACAGACATCTTGAACACATACTAATCATGCCTAATATGATATTCCATCAAAATCGTGTTGTGCATAGTATATATGTCAGTTTAAATCCACAACAATTGAAGAGCATTTCCAAGACACACAAATTCACAACCCTCTTTCATTCCCACTTCTCACTCTAACCCTAAACCCTCTCCATTCCCATTTTCTCAATAGCGTGAAGACCCCTTTTCTGATTTCTAGCTGTTAGCACAATCTTAATTACATTTGAAGCAAGCCCTTTAACAGTTGCTAATGCTATTCCATTGTTTGATGCTGTAACAACAACATATCTAGAAAAAAAATAACAAAAACAAAAACAAATCCAGAAAACATGGCAGTGCAATAACAATTTAGATTTCAAACAAAATTGGACCAAGGCCTCTCCAGTTACGAAGGAGACGAAGATTCAAGAAATAGAACCAGAAATCAAAACAGAGAAATAGAAAATAGGAGAAGAGAGATAAAAAAACAAAATAAGAAGGGGTTAGAATCGTACCAGTTCCGACCACCGTGACGACTGTCGTCTCCCCAAGTAGTCGTCGCTCCCCCCCTGTAGTCGTTTCCGCAAAAAACTATCGTAAGCACCGCCTATGTCTGTGGTTTCTCGCCACCATCATCTCCGTCGAGGTCTGTATGTTGTCGTCGCCATCATCACCAGCCTCGTCGTCGTCCCGTTACGCATCATCGCTGGAAACGGCGTGAGTTTCCCTCACCGTCGTGGAGACGCGGTGCGGCGCTGCTAGAGAGTGGAGAGTGGAGAGGTGGTGGTAGAGAGTGGAGGGGAATTAGGTTATAGTGAAAGAAGAGTGAATGTGAGAGTGTGAAAGTGTCGATGAAGACACTTTTTAGTTTTAAGTGAAAAACATTTTGCGAGGGATATTCATTCATTTTCGACCAAAATTTCCCTCGGAAAGTAGCGAGGGACTTAAATTCCGTCGGAAATATAAGCGGGAAATGCACTAAACACGTAGCGAGGGAATTATCCGTCGGAAACGAAGATATTAGCGACCAAAAAAAATCCCTCGGAAATATATGGTAGGTAAATCAACACATTCTTGTAGTGTCCACTTGTTTGGAATTGAGGGATCTATAGTTGCAATTGAACTTGAACCTCAAAATTAAGTTTGGGGTTGCTTGAGGACAAGCAATTGTTCAAATTTGGGGTGGTATACCAAAAGTAGTATATGATGTTCTTTCTTATATTCTTTCCAAAGTATATTATTTTCTTTCAAAAAAAAACAAAAAAGAGAAAAGTAAAAAAAAAAAAGAAAAAAAGGAAAAAAAAGAGAAAAAGAAATCAAAATCAAAATTTATCATTCCTTACCCAAGCCCCATTACAACCTTTAAGAAGTCCTCATGATGTGTGTGGTATTTGTGTGCGATTGCTTGTTGTAGAATTATGTCAAGCCTATGGTAGTGTGTTGCTTGTGATGTGATTGAGTGTATTACCTGCAAACACTTGTGTGAGAGAGAAACACTTGTGTGAGAGCAAGAGAGAGAAACACTTATAGGTGAGGAACTTGAGTGAAATTGAGCACAATTGATGATTGTATGATGTGTTGCTTGAGATTCTAATTTGGGAAGTTTGAATTGTTGATTTTAGGATACAAGAATGCATACTACCTCACTCATTGACAACTGTGAAAAGCTAATTGATTTCGAGCTAGGTAAGATTTTGGACATTGGAGTCACATCTAGTAATCTTTCTCCAACCCTTGTTTTGCATTGAGTTTGCTTGAGGACAAGTAAATATTTAAGTTTGGGGTTGTGACAAATCCATATCACATGCTTGTTTCGAACGTTAAAAACTATGTTTTGAATGAAGATTTTAATGAAATCCAGTAAAGTTTGAGCAGATTTTGTCAATTTGTAAATCTAGTTTCGTGCAGTGGTTATGCCGGTTTTTCTTGTATTTTTGTGCACATGAACTAGATCGAGTTGTAGAACAAAGTGTGAAGGCAAGGGGTGAAGTTTGGAGCGATTTAAGAAAGGGAATAATGCAGCAAAAAGGGTTATTTGATCTGTTAAAAGGAATGACTATAGACCCGTGTGGGTACGCTAGCGAGCCACGTGGTTCTATGAGCGCTAGCCATCCACGTGGTTCTATGATCGAAAGCGATCCATGTGGTTCTATGAGCGAAAGTGAATTGTATCTGCTGCGTAAGTGAACAGTGTCTGCTGCGCTGGACTCTATAAATAGCGCATTTTCATTCTGCAGAACACATTTTTAGACGGCTAAAAACCATAGAATTCGAAAATCCATTCATCCTCTATTGAAGATTCAGGGCTTGGGAACAAGATCTGGAGCTTCAAATGAGTTCAACTTCTCCATTAAGTTGTAATTTCTGTTTTTCCCTTTCTTCTACTATGTCTAGCTAAATCTCTTTTTGTCAGGGATGAATGATTATTGATGAATCACTATTGTAACTGATTTTGTTTGTTCTTAATGTCATATTCTCTCTTACTTTGTGTGTTTAATCGCTGTTCTTAATGCTTTTCATGATTTGATCACCCATGGGATGATATAGGGATAAATTAATGTTGTGGGTTTGGTAGCAAATGATTAGTTGCCTAAGGAATTAGGTATGAATTGTGAACAAAGGAATAGTTGCCTAAGGAATTAGGGATTAATTAATGTTGTGGGTTTGGTAGCAAAGTTAAAGAGAGAGTAACTTTTCAATACAAATCAGTTGCAATAGTGTGGAATCAATAGGAGTTTATCCCTAACATCTTTTATCATCTCATCTTTTCAAAGTGTTCTTCGGTTTCTATTATCAAAAATACAAAAACATTTATTTTTCTTTGCTTTAAAAGTACTGGTTACTTTACCTTATTAATCAAACTCCGTTTCATTTGTGTTCATTTAGTTGTTGTTAACGCTTATTGGTATTTGCATTCGATCCTTGAGTTCGACACTCGGTCTTACCGTTTTATTATTACTTGCGATGGTTTGGTGCACTTGCTAACGGTAAATTACCAAGGGCATTCAAGTCATCATTTGTGGCACTTATTGGAAAAATTAGAGACCCTCAGGCCTTGAATGATTTTCGGCCGATATCATTAGTCGGGTGTATCTATAAGATCATTGCTAAGTTGCTCGCTTATAGGCTTAAAGGGGTACTTTTCAGACTAATCTCACCCACCCAAACATCATTCCTTCCCCAAAGGCATATTCTAGACGATGTGCTTGTAGTAAACGAGATCATTAATTTGGCCAAGAGAAAGAAGGAGCCATGCCTTATGCTAAAGGTTGACTTTGAAAAAGCATATGATTCATTGTGTTGGTATGTTTAGACAACGTGTTTTGAAGGATGGGGTTTAATGATAAGTGGCGGTATTGGATGAAAGCGTGTATATTTTCTTGCAAGATCTCAGTTTTAGTGAATGGTAGACCTACCAAAGAGTTCTCAATGAATAGGAGATTAAGACAAGGAGACCCTCTCACCCCCTTTCTGTTTCTCATAGTGGCGGAAGGTCTCACGAGATTGATAAATAAGGTCATTGTAGGTGGTTTTCTCAACTGTTTCCCACTAAAGAAAGTGTTATCCTTCCGAGTGCAAGGCAGTGAAGTCGCTGTGGAAAATGGATGCCCCTTCAAAATATTAGGTGCATGCATGGAGGGTCCTTGTGGAGAGACTACCTACTAGAATGGTGCTGCAAAGTAGTGGGATAGTAAATTTTTAACTGAACCCAACCTGTGTACTATACTTTCAGCAGAATGAAGATGTTAATCATTTGTTTTCTTCTTGATTCGTGTCGTCTCGGTTGTGGCAAGCAGTGGAAGTTTGGATTTAACTTCAAGGAGAAGAAGCGCTTGAAGGGTGGAACCACTTCGTCCAACATGGCACCAACATTGCAGGGAAAAAGGAAAAAGGGCTGAGATATCTAATTCGGGTAGCAGTGACGTGGGTCATTTGGGTAGTCCGCAACTATATTATTTTTAATGGTGGAGCTGTTAACTTTCCTAATACGTTGTATTGAATGAAACTGTTATCTTGGGGTTGGTTTTTTTTTTTAAGCCACAATTAAATGTTTTTATTAATAAAATAAAAAGAAGACATTAAAACACAAGGGGGGACTAGACCAAAACCCTTGGCAATAAAACAATAATAGAAAGCCCAACAAAGGCTCCTAAAATACACAACCAAAGAGTTCTAATAAAAGATATTCTTAGGCGACCAAGACAGCCCAAATAAGGAAGCAGGGCAACACCAGAATAGCCCCCACAACCTCCACCCACTGCCTATTGCGCACACACTCCAAACCACCACAGCCATAAGCACCTCACTATCCTCACATTAAGCGCGCTCCCAAAGATCGAGGTTAGAGATGGAGGCCAAGAGACGATTGGGAAGGGCCCAGAAGCTGAAGGCAAAGGTAGGAGCCCAGCGAAGAGAACTGCTAACTGAAATCAAGGGACCCAAACTCCGAAGCAGGGTAGCACCTTCATGCCCCCACACACCACCACCCGCCGCCAATTGAGAGCCACAGCACAACACCCAGCATCACCTCACTATCCTCACATTAAGCACACTTCAACTGAACGAGGTTAGAGGTGGAGGCCAGGAGAGGGGAAGGGCTCAGGAGCTGAAGGCAGAGGGGAGGAGCCCGTCAGAGAGAGCTGCAAACAGCAGCCAGGGCACCCAACGAACCAGCACACCCCTGTCTTTCGGTGTCGAAACACTAGCCACCACCGCGAAGCCGTGTCATCGGCCAACACCGCGACACAACCGAGCTTGACCGAGGTCGTCGATCACCAGCCACCACCGCGGTGTTGTGCCACCGGCCAACACCGTGACACAACCAAGCATGACGCTACAAAGCGACATTCAGCTAGTGCCGGCGACGAAAGACGAAAAAGCGGCCTCGGAGGAGAATGCTGTCGTGACCGCCGATCCAAGATCGATCCACCAGCCACCATCCCACTCATATCATCAAACCACCGTGTAACAGAAGCACACCACGTACCTCCTAAAACGCGCAGATCCACCAAAAAGCAGATCCAAACCAGCAACGCCACGGGGCAGAGATAATGAACGGCACAGAGGAAGCAAGATCACTTTGCGACCCACGGAAAAAATAACAAAACGCTGAGACCCCGATCATCAAACACAAAACCAATCGCACAACCCAGATTTCGAAAATCGCAATTGCAACTCTGAATCAACACCATTGCTGTACAGTCGCACAAAACAGAACTGAATCAACACCCCAAACCCAGAATCACGATCTGAGATCACCAGCAGAGGTCAAAACCGAACTCGCAGGTCAAGGGAACTCGCAGATCGCACAGAACCCAGAAGCATACGGTACCCAAAAGCATCGCACATAACCCAGACCATCGGACCACCATCTCCATCGCAGAACCAAGCCACAGGATCGCACGATTCGATGGAGAAACAACAGTCGCACAGAACCCGCAGCTCGCACAACCATCGCAACCAAGCCAAACGCCGCAACAGTCGCAGATCGCACAGAACCCTGAACCATCGCGCATCGCACAAAACCCAGACCATCGCGCCACCGTCTCCATCGCAGAACCATCGCACGATTCGAAGGAGGAATCGGCCATCGCAGAGCAACGCAAATCCGAGTCACGAATCTTCATGGCAGTCACGAATCTTCTTCGGGTTGGTTTGACAATAAGGCGGGGCAAAATACTTGTTAGAATTTTTGTAGCTGGTGTAGTAGTCTTGTAGACTATTTAGATTCTGTTTCTAAATTTTGTAACTTGGGTTGAGGTACCCTTGTACCTGATTTAATGCAATTTGACTTATCTCAAAAAAAATAGTAGCTTCCTTGTTAATATAAAAATTTTACCACTGCTTGCGTTCTTCCAATAATTTGGGAAAATGCATGACCCTACGGGTCAGTTTGATTCTAAAACAGGTAAGTACTGGACTGGACAACATGTTGTCCAGTATACTCTTTGGTGAACACTGGATAGCACAAACAAAAAAATGTAAAATTTACTATAATTCTCTTTAT
Source organism: Astragalus membranaceus (assembly GCA_039519185.1). Taxonomy (NCBI): domain Eukaryota; kingdom Viridiplantae; phylum Streptophyta; class Magnoliopsida; order Fabales; family Fabaceae; genus Astragalus; species Astragalus membranaceus. The sequence continues at coordinate 86,944,630 of CM076848.1, read as the reverse complement.
ATGGTTTATAATGATTTTATAAGACATAATTATAATATAGTTAGAAAATTATAGTGAAAATAATATGAGAGAAAAGATAGGGGAAATGAGAGAGTGAGAGGGATAGAGAGGTCATGATATGAGAAGATATATAAAAGTGAAATGGGAGGTAAAGGGAGGGAGAGAAAGGAGAGAGAAGAATGACATAAGAGAGAGGCCGGAGAGGGATAGAGGATAAAGGGGAGAGAGACGGAGAAAGAGAGGGAGAGAGGGGTAATGATATGAGAAGATATATAGAAGAGAGATGGGATGTAGAGAGAGAGAGAGAGAGAGAGAGAGAGAGAGAGAGGAGAGGAGAGAGAGTAGAATGAGATATGAGAGAGGAAGAGGAAGAGAGAGAGAAGGATAGAGGAGAGAGGGAGAGTGGGGAGGGAGAGATAAGGAGAGAGGAGAGAGAATATAGGAGAGAGAAGATAGAGAAAAGAGATAGGAAAGACAAAATTCTTGAGTATGAAATAAAAATAGTATTTCTGTAATTTTTAGGGTGGACAGAAAGTTGTACTGTGGGACAGAAAGTCGTACTGTGGATTTGTGTGGAACAGGAATTTGGGGTTTTGTCCAGTCCTTCTCCCCCACTATTTTCCAGTACCATGAACAGTTTTTCAAATCAAACAGGGTACAACTGGAGTTGTCCAGTCCAGTCCCCTACTTTTTACCAAATCAAACGCACCCTATAAGCGATATGTGTTGGTTGGTTTGAGTATAAATGTATCAATGACATGCCTGATACGAAGTGGAGCCTAAGTGATGATTCCAATCGTGATAGCTTCAACTTTATCTTCTAGAATCATAAACATAGGTGATTACCTATGCCTGCCTTTGCTAATGGTTAGTTGAAGTTATTTGGGTTAATCAAATAGCAAACACTCAAGGGATAGTCAGACTGAGGTGGTTGGAAGCCAAGGGTAATGATTTTTATCAATAAATTCCAAATTAGTTGGTGAGGGAGCAATCAGGATAATAGTTACACATTGTTTGGTGGAGCGAGGGCGAGTTAGTTATGGTGGAACGAAAATAATTTTGTGGGATCGGGAATAATGGCTACTGGTTGTGGATCGGATGTAGGATTTGATGGAGGTGGTGGAGCTTTCTTTTGCGGTGAAGGAGGTGATGGTGTGATAGGTGATGAGTGAAGTGGGGATAGTCTATAGAGAACTTTCGTGAATGGAACCTGGAACCTCTCCTTCCCTCCTTCCTCTCCTTCACCAAATATCAGAGTGGAAGGAGAAAGAAGATAACTAAAATAATGAAAGATAATGAAGAGCATGAAATTAAGAGAGAGAGAGAGAGAGAGAGAGAGATAAAGAGGATGTAGGAAGATGTAGAGAAAGGTGGAAGGAGATGATCCAAATCCAGAACTTTCTGAGACAAAGGGATTCAGAAATCGAAACATGTACCAATTGGATGGGAATAGATAGCATTTGTTGAACAGACTTGTCTGCGGTGTTCAAAACCCTTCTACTCTTATTCTTCTCAACAGAAACTTTTGGTATGGACACCTTCTGAGTTTCGTCACTCTATTTTCTCTTCTCTTTCTCCTTTGCTAGATGTACCCGAGTCTTCTTAGAGGCAGGCAATTCCTGAGGAGCAGGTTCAGACACTTGCTTCGTTGCATGAGAAGGTTTTGTGGCTGAGACCTGCGAGTTGAAACCAGGTGGATCTAGAAAAATGACCCACAGTTATTTTGAGGATAACAAATAATATATGAAAATAATTTATTTCTAATGATTTCCCCTACGTGTGCAGAACCAATATCATATATCTTAGTGCAGAACTAGAAGAGCGAGAAACTGAAGTAAAAGGACTCTTATTGATGAGGTCAGCATCTGGTTACTATCATCTTGTTCAATGGACAATGAATGGTACTAAGAACAAGAATCATCATTTGGTTCCTTTTACAAAGAAAAGAGAATCATGCATCTAGCCTTATTCAAAGTTTGAGATGAAGGTTGTCTAATGGTCAACAAACAGCTGTTACATAGAGAGCAGGTAAAATGCTCGTTGGTAATGTTTTTCGGTGGGATTTCCGCCGGTAATTTCTGGTTTCCGGCAGATTTTTTTAAAAAAAAAAAAAATTTAAAAATCCGTCGGAAACGCACAATACCGGCAGATTTTTTTTTTTAAACAAAAAATTGAAAAATCCGCCGGAAATGTACACTACCGGCGGATTTTTTAAAAAAAATAAAAATTTTGAAAAATCCGTCGGAAATGTACATTACCGGCGGATTTTTTTTTTAAAAAAATTATATATTTTTTTTAAAATTAATTTTTTTATTATTTTATCTAATTGTAAAATTTAATATGTAATTTAATAAAAAGTAAGTAAAAATGAAAATGAAGTAGAATATGAAAAAATATGATTTAGAATAAAATGAGAAGGAATAAATGAATGAAAATGAAGAAGTAGTAAGGAATAAAAATGAAAGAGAGTATAGGTAAGAAGTAATATAAAGAATAAGAATGAAGAAGTAAGAAGGAATAAGAATAAATGAGAGTATGGGAAGTAATAATATAGGAGAGAATGAGAATAAAAAAATAAGAAAGAATAAGAATGAATGAGTGGGAATGAGTGAGAAGGAAGAAGAAAGGGGAAATATAGAAGAGAGATATGTAGAGAAATTTAGGGTGTGTTTGGGAGTTTGGAGGGGAGGGGAAGGGAGAGGTTGAGACTAATAGTATAAATTCTTTAGTAGTTGGGAGAAAAATTATCCCCCCAAACCCCCTCTCCTAGTTTATTTTTGGAGCCCCTCCAAACTCCCCCAAATATGGAGGGTTTTGGAGGGGCTCCAAAAATAAACTAGGAGAGGGGTTTGGGGGGTTTAGGGGGATAATTTTTCTTCTCATCACTAAAGAATTTACACTATTAGTCCCAACCCCTCCCCTCCCCTCCCCTCCAAACTCCCAAACAGACCCTTAAGGAGATCGGAGAGTATGAGAAAGAAGAAGAAAAATAAGATAGAGTAAATGTGGAAGAGAATGAGAAGGAACTAAAAAGTGAAATGAGGGAATGAGAAGAGTGTGTGAGAGTTTTATTTATAGGCATTTACGGACGGTTTCGGCGGATTTTCCGGCGGATATTTTTCCTCCGAATATTTCCGGCGGATTTATTTTGAAAAAAATAATTATTTTTTTTTTAAAAAAATCCGCCGGTAATTTAAAAAATTCGCCGGAAACGTACGGACGGAAAAAAATCCGCCGGAAATACTATTTTTTCCACTGGAAATTCTCTGTCGGAAATGCCAAATTTTTGCCAGAACCGTACCGACGGAAAAATCTGCCGAAAAAACGCATTTTTCTTGTAGTGTTAATGGTTTCTTTTCATTCCTAAAGAAACCCTAGCTAGGTCACACCAATTGTATTCTAGCTGGCTCAAGTCACAACAATACTATTCTCAGCTCTGTGTGTGTGTATATATATATATATATATATATTGACGTGTTATAAGTGATAAAATGAATTCTCTCAATCTTATTGAATGGTCAAAGAGTGTATATATACAGTCAACTATCCAGCTAAAAATTGAAGCTAAGAAGAAAATGACTATCAATTAAATAGTCTAACTAAACTAGCTAGAGTAAATAAAATGTACAAGATAAAATATCATGTAACACCCCCCTCAAGCTAAACAGTGAAGATCCTTCATGTTGAGCTTGGATAGCAGAAACTCAAACTGAGAAGGGTGCAGAGCCTTAGTGTAAACATCAGCTAGTTGAGCCTTTGTAGGGACAGGCATGAAATGAACAATACCATCTTGAACCTTATCACGTACCAAGTGACAGTCCAGCTCAATGTGCTTGGTACGTTCGTGAAAAACTGGATTTTGTGCAATATGTATGGCCGATTTATTATCACAGAAAATATTGACAGCACCTGTATGAGGAAGATGCAAATCCTACAAAAGATAAAGTAACCACTGAACCTCAGATGTGGTGACAGCAAGGGCACGGTATTCGGCCTCAGAAGAAGACCGTGAAACCACAGATTGTTTCTTTGATTTCCAACTAATCAAAAATGAACCATAGAACACACAAAAACCTGTTGTAGATCTACGGCTATCTAGGCAAGAAGCCCAATCTGCATCACTAAAAGTTGTGAGTTTCCAGTCAGAATTCACATCAAAAAACAGACCACGGCCAGGACAAGATTTGAGATATTTAAGTATATGCAGGGCATCATCCATGTGAGGTACATTGGTAGGCCGCAAGTGCACGGTCTTGTCGCGTAATAAAAAGAGTTATCGATCCACAGGGAGAGTCTAGGTGATTACCAATTTAATTCTCCACAGTTGATTAGCTAGAAGGAATGGTTTTTAGGAGTTGTAAAATTTAGAAATAAAAACAAACAATCTCAGGTTTATAGTTTTATCACAACAATGAGGAACCAAAATAATTTCTTTACACTATTCAACAAATTATAAGAGTAATATATTTCAAAGACAAGGCAGCGAATATAACTAATGTCTCCTTTCGGAGTACAAGAGCGTGTTTTGAACTAACAATCAAGCATATTCTCATGGTTGATTGTCACCAAAGCCCATTAAGCATAACACCTTTATAATGTCTCAAGAGTTTCAAAACTATTCTCATGTGTTGATTCCCTTGTCTAATTTCATAGATCCAACATCAATACTTCACCTTTCGGTTCTTCGTTTGATGTTTAGAATAAGATTTGAAGGACAATAAAATTAGAATGAAATATAAAACATTTTGGAGTGGAGAATATTCTTGGGAATTATTAGGGACCTATCATTGGATTACTCCCAATAACCCAAGACTTGGTATCTACTCACTCATATTAAATATGAGAGAAGAAGAAGAAGAAGAAAAGACATGAAATTAAATAGCGAGAAATAAAAGAAAGCGGTAAATTGCAAAATCATAAATAGCGGAATTGTAAATGACAAGAAAATAAAAGTGCAAGAAAGTAAATAGCAAGGAAAGTAAATGACTTGGAAAATAAAAGGGCAAGGGAAAGAAAGTAAATAGCAAGGAAAGTAAATGACTTGGAAAATAAAAGGGCGAGAAAGTAAATAGCGAGAAAATAAAAGAGCGAGAAAGTAAAAGAGCGAGAAAGTAAAAGAGCGAGAAAGTAAAAGGGCAAGAAAGTAAATGGCAAGAATTTAAAAGGCAAGAATTATAAAGAGCATGAAGAGTAAATTGAAGTCATGAATCTTAGAGAGTCTTTGTCATTGATTTTCTAACAAAATTCAAGCTTTGAGAAATGATTCTCTTACCAAAACCAAGTCTCCTTACAAGTGAGGATCAAGGTCCTATTTAAAGGAAAATATGAGGGGAGATGGCCATCAACAAGTGGGCATAGCACTTGAGTGGAGGGGCAAAATAGTCAAAAAGAAGTGAAAAAATCAAGTTGGCAAAGATAGCCACCAACAAGTGGCCGCAGCCAATTTTGACTGCATTTTGGCGCCCTTGGCGCCAATGGTGCCCTGTCCTGCGCCAGTCCTGCGCCAGTTTGCGTTGTGCTGTCGAATCTGGGAGACAGATGCTGTCGAATTCTTGGAGACAGATGTTGTCGAATTCTGGGAGATAGATGCAGTCGAATTCTGGGAGACAGATGCAGTCGAATTCTGGGAGACAGATGCAGTCGAATTCTGGGAGACAGATGCTGTCGAATTCTGGGAGACAGATGCAGTCGAATTCTGGGAGACTGATGCAGTCGAATTCTGGAAGACAGATGCAGTCGAATTCTGGGAGACAGATGCTGTCGAATTCTGGAAGACAGATGCAGTCGAGTTCTGGGAGACACATGCAGTCGAATTCTGGAAGACAGATGCAGTCGAATTCTGGAGACTGATGCTGTCGAATTCTGGAAGACAGATGCTGTCGAGTTCTGGGAGACAGATGCAGTCGAATTCTGGAAGACAGATGCAGTCGAATTCTGGGAGACAGATGCTGTCGAATTCTGGAAAACAGATGCTGTCGAATTCTGGGAGACAGATGCAGTCGAATTCTGGAAGACAGATGCAGTCAAATTCTGGGAGACAGATGCTATCGAATTCTAACCTGCTGAGACAGAAGCAGTCGAAATTGCTTCAAAATAAAACCTGAAGATAAAAAGTAAACATTTGTAGTAAAATAGCTCAAAAATATAATTAAAATACCAAATAAACCTAATAAAAATAACTATTAAAAAGACTCTAAAAATAGACTTATCAAGGTACAAGAGGGTTAGCCAAAAATTGACTAAGCTTGTTTACTGCATAACATAAATCAGGTCTAGTATTAGTCAAGTAAATCAGTCGGCCAAGAAGGCGCCTGTACTGAGTAGGATCAAGCAATGGTTCACCACTATGTGCACTCAACTTCAAGTTAGGAACCATTGGTGTAGATGCAGGCTTGCAAGCTAGAAGACCTGCCTCTTCAACCAATTCAAGAGCATATTTTCGTTGAGAAACAACGATGCCAGTGGTAGAGCGAGCTACCTCAAAGCCAAGAAAGAACTTGAGAACACCCAAGTCTTTTATCTTGAATTGAGTATCAAGCAAAAGTTTAATTCTGTGAATTTCATCCAAGTTGTTACCAGTGAGTACAACATCATCTACATAAATGAGAAGGATAGTGGTAGATGCTACTGAGTGCTTGATTAACAGTGAATAATCATGCTTGGACTGGATGAAGCCCAAAGGTAGAAGAAATGAGATGAGTTTGGCATTCCACTGTCTACTTGCTTGCTTCAAACCATATAAGGACTTTTGAAGCTTGCAAACCTTGTTGGGAGAGGATGGAATACCTTGGGGAAGCTTCATGTAGACCTCCTATTGAAGGTCACCATGAAGAAAGGCATTATTGACATCAAGTTGATGCAAATGCCAATGGTGAGTAGCAGCCAAGGCTAGAACAAGTCTGACAGTGGTCATCTTGACCACAGGTGAGAATGTTTCAGAGTAGTCCACTCCTTCAAGTTGAGTGAACCCCTTTGCAACCAAACGAGCCTTATATCTCTCAATGGAACCATCTGCTTTGTGTTTGATTTTATAAACCATTTGCAACCTATAGGTTGTTTGCCAGGGGGCAAATCAGTAATGACCCAAGTAGAATTCAAGTCAAGAGCCTAGATTTCTTGCTGCATAGCATCAAGCCAACATTGATGCTTTGAGTCTTGAGCAAAGGTCTTAGGTTCAATATGAATACTAATAGCTGCAGGAAATAGTCTATGGGAGGCAGACAAACCATCATAAGAAATATAATCAGACAGAGGGTAATGAGTACCTGAAGATGATTGATCACATGAAGAAATGGAAAGCATGCCACAATGAAAATCTTGGAGGTAAGTAGGCTTGGTTTTAACTCTAGAGGAAACTCTAAGGGAGGTAACAGGGGGTGGAGGTGGCTGAGAATGTTCAGGAGGGTCAGGAGCAGATGTAGGGGTAGTTCTGATATCTGATGTAGGAATGGCAGGGAGAGAAGATGTAGTAGAGAAGGTAGGGGGTGAAGATCAGTAACAATGTCTGGTGGAGGATCAGTAACACTGTCTGGTAGAGGATCAGTAACACTGTCTGGTGGAGGATCAGGTACTGCTGAAGAAGAGTTATATGTGAACAGGTTAGTTATGGTTACTCTAGAAGGTGTGGTAGAGGGTGAAGTGGTTGATGAGATGGAAGGTGATGGAGGTGGGTAAGGAAAAATGTTCTCATAGAACAAAACATTCCTAGAAAGAAAAATTTCATGAGAATGAAGGTCAAACAAAAGATATCCTTTGGTACCTTGTGAGTGGCCAATATGAATGCACTTGCGTGCTCTAGGAAGGAACTTAGTCCGATGGGCTGTGAGGATGCTGGCATGGCATAAGTCGCCAAAAACGCGAAGGGTGGATAAGTCAGGGGCCTTGTCATGTAGAAAGAAGTAAGGTGATTTAGATTGTAAGTTGATGGATGGTAACCGGTTGATAAGGTGGATGGCATGAGAGACGGCAAAGTCCCAAAATTGGATACGTAAGTGGGATTGGAACATTAGAGAACGAGCCACATTTAAAATGTGTTGATGCTTGCGTTCAACTATCCCATTTTGTTGTGGGGTTTCAACACATGACTTTTGGTGGATGATACCTTTGGTGAGATAAAATTCAGAGATAGCAAATTCAGGTCCATTGTCTGACCTAATGACTTTAATGGTTTTATGGAATTGTGTTTGAACATAAGCTACAAACTGTATCAAGTGTTTTCTAGTTTCAGATTTGGTTCTCATCAATTTAATCCAAGTGAACCTAGACTTTATCATCAACTATAGTCAAGAAATACTTGTTGCCATGCATGGATGGAGTAGCAAGAGGTCCCCAAATGTCAACATGTATCATGTCAAAAGTATGCAAGGAAGGTGAGGTGTGTGTGGGGAAGGCAAGTCTCTTTTGCTTGGCAAAATGGCAAGCATCACAACTTTCATTAGACAATGTAGGCATATTACAATGTGTTTTCTGTATGAGTTTATAACATGTGGGGGGGTGCCCTAACCTATTATGCCAGACATCTATATTAACAGAGGAAATTGAAATGGAATTACAACTTATTGGACTGGACTTAGCTGAAGCAGACATGGGAGAAATCTTCATCGTGTAAAGCTTTCCATCTATTCAGCATGGCCAATCACCTTCTTGGAGGGGATATCCTGCAACACAGCAAAATCACCATCAAAAATAGTTCTGCATTGAATGGTGTCAGCAAGTTGACCAACTGAGATGATGTTAGAGTTGAAATCAGCAACATAGTAAACATCATATAGTGTAATCAAAGGAGTGAGGTGAATTGTGCCCTTGTAGTGAGTGTATCGTGTGTCTCCAGAGGTTAAATTGATCAACAGTGGCTTGATGGCAAAGAAAGTTGAGACCAATTCAAGACATGAGCAAATGTGATTGGTAGCTCCACTATCAACAAGCCAAGTAATGATCCAAGCAAGAAGAGAGCTACCTGATGGAGTAGAATGCACTGTGTTCACACTGACCATATTGGCAGAGGCAGTGGCCGTAGGAGAAGTGGCAGGAGCAACGATAAGAGACTTTGAAGTTGCTCTGCAGTGAGATTTACAGGAGATGAAGTAGATGCAGCAGCCTTTGGAGAGTCTTCCACATTGACATTGTTAACCGTTTTGGAAGGAAATTTAAGTCCCGGAGGGTAACCATGCTTCTTCCAACAAGTCTCAACGGTATGATTAGTGCGATTGCAGTGTGTACACAAACAGTTACCACGTTGAGCATAAGGTTTACCTCGACCACGAGGTGTAGAAGGTGGAACAGAAGTGTGAACAGCAGCAACCGAAATTTTTGGTGCAATAGGACTTCCAATTTGGCCCTCTTGCTGCAAAATCATCGCATAAACCTTTGCAAGAGGAGGATGAGGTTCCATAAGTAAGATCTGATGACGAACAGCAACAAAGTTCTCATTCAATCCTTGCAAGAACGACATGACAGCATCACGTTCACGATAATCAGACACAGTTTTGGCAACATTGCAGCAACAAGTTCCCGGAGGAGCAAGACACGCAGGAATAGGGCTATAATTGCACAGTTCATCCCATAGAATTCGCATTTTGGTAAAGTAGGCAGAGACAGAGGTATCACCTTGTTTCAATGAAAAAATATCAAGTTGAAGATTAGAGATTCGAGTATTATCACCTTGCGAAAAACGGTTATGCAATTCCTTCCAAACGATGTAGGCATCGGTAATCCATAAGATGCTCGACAAAATTTCCGTGGACACCGAATGATTAATCCAGGAGAGAGCGAGCATATTGCACCATTTCCACAAAGCGTATTTCGGATCTGAAGATGCAGGGCGAAGAATAGAACCATCGACGAAGGGAAATTTGTTCTTCATTTCCAACGCCATGGTCATGGCTTGGATCCAGCAGTGAAAGTTGGAGCCATCGAGAACAGGAGTAACGAGAACAAGCGAAGGATTCTCATTAGGATGGATATAGTATGGATCCGAGTAATCACGCGGTTGCGAAGAACGCCGTCGAGGTGTTTGAAGAGTGGACCGAGTTGACCGATCAGATTCATCGGAAGAAGAATCTGATCCAGTTCCGGTTCCGGTGATAGTCGCCATTGACGCGTGAAGAAGAAGGAAGGGAAGTTGGTTGTGCAACGCAGAGAGAGACGGTTACACGAGAGGGAGAGAACGTGAGATACAGAATTTCTTTGATACCATGTTATAAGTGATAAAATGAATTCTCTAAATCTTATTGAATGGTCAAAGAGTGTATATATACAGTCAACTATCCAGCTAAAAATTGAAGCTAAGAAGAAAATGACTATCAAATAAATAGTCTAACTAAACTAGCTAGAGTAAAGAAAATGTACAAGATAAAATATCATGTAACACGCTTACTTTACAAATCATAATATCGGTTAAATAGTTCTTAAGTTTACATATTGTGAATATTCAAAGCATTTCGAAGCAAAAGCTGAGCCCAGAGCAATATTCTCTATTTTTTTGAAATCAATTTTCATTGTAAATATAGAGCTTTTTGAAACTTTAATCTAGCCTAGTAGTGTTAATTAACTTAGAGGCTCGACATAATTGGTCGATCTAAGAAATTAAGAGTATAGCCAAGGTTGGGAGGAAATACTCTTAAGGTTGTAACCCATTGTGAAACTAGGGGAAATCCTTCTAAGGTTGTAGAAGGGACAGGACATAGCTATCAGGTGATAGTGAACCAGGATAAATTCTTATGTCATTTATTTTCAAACTCTTTATTTCCGCTTTTTAACAACCAGAAATCTTTTCTAATAGGAAGCAATGACAATGGTGGAAATGTCAACGGTAACACCTAACGAAGTCTTCATACATAAATAAAGACATTCAAAGTCGTTACAAAATGCAAATCATTACAAGATGTTCAAATATTTCGGGATACATAACGCATAATCTTCAAAACTTCCCCAAGTACCTAGCAGTAACTTGGGTACAATTTGACTCATAATAAAATACAACAACTAGAAATGGACTAAATAAGAATGGAAGTTTACTATTGTCTCCTTGCTGGTAACTTAACCACATATGCGTCTGAAACAATGAGCTAGCAAACATGAAAGTGAAATCCCGGTAAACTTGACCACACAAGTTATATTTTATTAATTACACATACAATAAGTTATCAAACATATCATAAGTACTAATGAATAACTCATGATATCCATATCATAAATCAATCTTCATAAACTAATAATAATGTAGGTGTGATAAACTTAGCAACCTCAAGGTCATACATAGCCAACAGAGTGTGTAAAGGAGGTCCTATCAGAAGACCCAAACCTATGCGTCCCTAAGTTTGTGTTTTCAATACCTGCCCCTTGTCACTAAAGTAAATGAGGGTATGCATTTATAACGCAAGAATTAATCAGCAAGATCACATAGCAATACCAATTAACTCTCGGTGATAATAAATCAATCTTCATAAACTAATAATCATGTAGGTGTGATAAACTTAGCACCACAAGGTCATGCATAGCCAACAGAGTGTGTATAGGAGGTCTTATTCGAAGACCCAAACCTATGCGTCCCTAAGTTTGTTTTTCCAATACCTGCCCCCTCGTCACTAAACATTATATTACTGTTTATATTCTAATAATCTTAAGTCTTTAATTAATACTCCCTCAATCCCAAATTTTTGATGTTTTAGCAAAAGACACATAGATTAAGAAAACATTAAGTAGGTAAATATGTAGACTAAAATACCCTTATTCGATACTTTAGCCACACTAAAAAGATGAGATGTGCAGAAATGCGATGATGACAGAAAAACGAACCGACTAAAGAAAGAGGTGGAGATGCGAGAGCGATGAGTAGAGCAAGAAAGAAGTGAACGGAATACACGACAATGCAAGGTTAAAGACGGAGGGAGTAAAATAGTGGTCTATTATCATCGTGGTGTTCAGGACAATGGTTTAGAGTGCTTTTTCTCTGGGTTTGATTAAAAATGCACAAAACTTATATACAGTACTTAAAGTACTGTTATTACTATTTTCCAACCATATGATGACATCTGTATTTATAATTTATACTCATTTTATTTCTCTGTAAACAATAAAGTAAATGTCTGATTTCTTTCAATCCAAATCCAACCAGGCACCATATACCGCACGCTCGCACCCATGGCCTCCTATCACTAGGGGTGGACAAACGGTCGGGTATATTGGATTCGGGCCCAATAATGCCAATCCAGCACAAACCGAATACACATTATCAAGGCCCTATTTCGACCATATTGGGCTTCGGTTTGGGCAGATCGGCTTAGTCGGTTTACGGGTGGATTATGGTGGTTTTAAACGGTTTGGGCCATTTTGGGCCAGTGACGTTTTTAGCCCAATTTTAGATAAAATAAATTGTAAATAACTAACACCAAAAAACATTTTCTTCACAAAAAAATTGCTATTATAAACAAAAACGTTTGTATGTAAAATTCATGCTTTCTAAATAGAATACATACTAAACATGTTTTAAGCCATACAAGCTGCAAAATATTACTTTAAAATCCAGAACACATTGGACCTGCCAATTATATTTATAAACTAAATACAAACAACTTTGCACATGCAAATCTGATAATTTTAATTAAACTTTTACTGCACAGGTATATTAACATTGGCTGCAGTAAGCTGCCAAACTACATCAGGATAGTTTTGCTTCAGCTAAATAAAATCTAGAACAATGCAATAACCATAGTTTTAGTGCAGCAGAGTTTCACTGCAGCTAAATTAACCACTACAAGAAAAACATGTTTTAGCCACCAACATTTGCGACGGAGCTTAATCCGTCAGTAATTTGCCACGGATTTGCGACGGCGTGTATAAAAAGTAAGGAGCGGGAAATTTCCTGCTGGCGTTTGCGACGGATAAAGTTACGGTCGCAAATTTGCGACGGGGATCCCGTCACAAGCCCGTCGCAAATGATCTTCCCTTAAACCCCAAGCTTTCATATCATCGTTTCCTTCTTCTCTGTTTATTTCTTAAACTCCCTCTCCCTACACACCGTCCCCCCCTCCCTCACGCCGTCCCCCTCCCTCACTGTGTCACTCTCCACCATCGCGCCTCCACCCACACCCTCCACCATCGCGCCTCCCTCACCCTCAATCTCGCAACAACCGCACCTCCAAACCACGTTCTTCTTTCTTCTCTCCCAGCCCGCCACCAACACCATCACCCCTATTGTTGCTCACCCGGTCCTTCGCTTCTCACCGCCACCATGGCAACCCTAAAACCAAGATCCCGTTCTAGTCTGCCCTTCTGTTTCAAATTCATTTTCCCTTTTAGTTGCAGTTTCGTTTTCGTTTTCGTTTTCGGAATTGGTGTTCGTTTTTCTTCCATTCCATTTTGGATTTCGTTTCCCTTCTATTTCAGATTCATCTTCCCTTTGCTTCCTCTTCGTCTTCCCTTCTCTTTCAGTTTCGTTTTCAGTTGTTGTTCCTGGGTTTACAATTCGTTTTTGATTTGTGCAACTGTGTTTTCAGTTTCATTTTCGGTTCAGATTCAGTTTCCTCTTCGTTTTCTTTTTTGCAAATCGCGTTTTTCAATTCCTGAGCTAGAGAGAAACGAATCACGGAATGCATAGCTGTTTCATTACTTTAGATCTTAATTTTCAATATTTGAATTTAGATTTGCTTTAATTCATTCTCATTAATTTGGTTGGGTGCACGTGTTTCAATTTTTATCTGCTTTGTGCAATTTTGGTATGTTTGTTCTTTAAAATTTGTTTATGCATTAAAATAACTTGTTGAGATGTATATAAATATCAACACTAGATTGGCGACATGCACTCAATAATTTCTCACAGATGTTGGATAATCAGGTTTGGTTGCTTCCTTTGTTGCATTCTTTGTAATGAAATACTGAATGAAAGATTGAACCTTTCCACCTATTCACAACATTTATAATTTATAATAATTGTAGTTCCTAATTCCCATTGTAAATATTGTTTTTTTCCTGTATGTTCAACAGCTACTTAGATCTTGAGATGGCTGAGTTCACCTTGCATGAGGTACTGGTTGTTTCCCTTAGTCAAGTGATGACAAGGAGTGATGCAAAGGGTATCCGATTAGTCAATGATAGTCTTAGGCTTCAGCAGGTTTTGGCAGACTTTTTGCTAATTTCCATCAATTTCACACCAAATGAAGGTCAGGTTGTTATATCAGCCTCTCTAACTAAAGAACAGTTGGGGAAATCTGTCCATCTTGTTAATTTGAAGCTCAGGTAACAGTTCCATATTCATGCATTTGAATCTCTCTAATTAAATTATCTGGATTGGCACAATATGCATTCCTGCTTATACAAAATGTGACATGAACTTATGCATGATGTCACACAAACACCTTGTTCTCTTGTGCTAGGACACTACATCAGTAACATAAGAAACTTTGTTATAACATGGGATCTTGGGATGCTTCTGAGGTAAGAATCAGCTTTTGTTATTTACCATCTTTCTTATCAGTATTATCACTGTTGGTTTCTTAATGTGTTGATTATTATTTAATATCATATCATAGCTCTCTCTTTATCTTTTTTCAAGGCTTACTCTTTTAAAATGGAGTTTCTTTGATGCAATATATATATATATATATATATATATATGTTTTCATCTTCAACCATATTTCCTTTCTTTTGTTGATATTATATTAGTGGGATTTAGAAAATGACACTTATTCCACAAGTTTCCTTTCTCTTCTAAATTGATCTATTTCGAGTCATCTAATTTGCTTCATTTTATGCTTCTTTTTTCATTCATAGGAGGCATGCTCCCCTTTTCACTCGTAATCAGTTTGATTTAAACCGTTTATCCTGTTATAAGTTTTTAGTCATCTCACATATGCCACTTAATTGTATTATATGTCTCATCATTCAATTCATGACAGTATTTTCATGTATGTCACATCATGCAAAAATCCTTCAGTTTAGATATACATATCCATTTTTGTTTTAGCATGTTGATTTTTCGGTCTCCTTTATATTCTATGTGATTTGGGATGGCCAATTATGGATGTTTCGTAGTTTATGGACCCTTGGTTGATATATTATTTTAACATGATTCTTTTATATACAAGGCATGGGTATGGAAGGTGGCATTCTATTGTTGATGATAAGGATCTGAAGATTCAGGAGGTCATCTGTCAGGAGTTGAATCTTCCCTTTATAAATTTACCAGTACCAGGACAAGTAGGCTCTTAGGCACAAAATGGTTCGAATTTGACACATGCAGAAGTACCCAGCAATCAATCCAAGGAAAATAGTGGAGGTGACATAACAGCTGGTGGTGCACAAGGTTCGGGTGATGCAAGGAACCAAACACAGCTACATCAAGAGTCATCAATGTTATATCATTTTAGAGACATGCAGAGAAGACTAGTTGAGTTTTAAAAAAAAGGGTTCTTCTCTTGGAGAAAGGGCTCAATGCTGAGTACCAGAAAGAATACTTTGTAAGTTTATCAACATATTGTGGTGGAGAAATCTTCGAAGTATTTTTTGTCTTTTGAATTCATAGTAAGCTCAAAACATTATTTGATTAGGAGTAGTGGTATCAACACACACTCTAACAATATTTATTTTTCGTTTCTGTATATATTGTTTTTCACTACCACATTTGATAGATATCTTTGTTCTCTTGATTCAGATTTTTAGCCAGTATTTGTAGTCTTAATTATTCTAAAAATCCTTTAGTTTAGATATAGCTATCCATTTTTGGAAGAGTGTACCGCATAAAAGAGTGTACCGGATATAACTATTAAATAGTATGTATTAGTACTGATTAATATGTTATAGATATAACTATTAAATAGTATTTTGGAGGTATAATTTTATTTTTATTTTTATTTTTTTTAAAATATCCGACAGATTTGCGACGAAAAGTTGTTAGAGTTTGCGACGACTTTGCCACGGATATATGCGACGGACTTGCGACGAGTTTGCGACGGATTATTTGCGACGGGGAGTTTCGTCGCAAACGCTTTGCGACGAGCTGTTTTGCCACGACTTTTTGTCCGTCGCAACTTCCGTCGCAAATTTACATAACAGGACAGTTTCACTGCAGCTAAATTAACATGACAACCAGTAATTAACTACACGGTTTTACTAACCGCAACATAGTTTAACTATAGCATTAACATCACATCACTACCAAGTTTAACTATAGCATTAACATAACAGTAAGCAATAATAACTAAAAACAGAATTATTAAAACTAACAGACCATAACAGATATGTTTAGAGCTTGTTTCCGATCTTGAGCAAGGATTCCAACAAAAATTGCAAACTTCTGAAAAAGAATAGAGTACAAGAATCACTTAAACAAAAAACAAAAGAAATTTAATTCTATCTCAGATATTTCTTAATACTAGAATTATTAAAACACTTACTTTCATTTAAATTCATAATAGCAATCCCCTCACATGCAATTGGACCATATTGAGTCATTAATGACTCCAAAAGGACATTGTGTAAACACAGATGCATTAGGTGGCATGCCTTACAACAAGAGTTGTAGCAATATGTGACTCCAAAATATCAAAATGTTCAAAACTGTCAAAATAAAGTCTGTTAATACAAAAAATAAAACCTAGACAGATTTAAACAAGTCAATAAACTAGATACCTACAATTTCTGCAATCACTAACAGCCAATATTCATTGGCTGTGATTGGGACGATGGTCCACAATCAGTAGATCCGGATCCCGAAGCTCCTCCATTCCCAGCAGCTGTGGCAGTTTGGGCTCCAATAGTCTCAGTCGTTGATAGTCTTTGAAACTCTATTTAAAATGAAAAGAGAAATGTGTTAAGATTGAATAATATATAAAGACAAAGGTACAAGAACACAACCTGTAATGACATGTTCAGATATCTCGAACTCTTCACTGGGGTCATTGAATTGGACAATAGAGGGCCTAAGCCAGTTCTGAGCACAGATTAACGCTTCTGCCATTTGTGGGTTAAGAGAACTTCGAAAGGGATCTAAAATCCTCCCCCCAGTGCTGAATACACTCTCAGAAGCAACAGAGGAAACTGGTGTCGCAAGGATTTCTCTAACCATGCCCGAAACTATGGGGTAGGGAGAGGAATTTTGTTTCCACCAAAGAAGAATCTCAAATTTGTCACCCTCATCTATGCAAGGTTCACTTAGGTATCTCTCTAGCTCATTTTTCTTATCAATGGAATCTTTCTCTCTCAAATGTTGTTTGAAGGCATATGATCTTGCCAAGGTTGAAGGAATCTCAACATTTACAGAGTTTTCAGCTTGGGTGGCACCCTCTAAAGGACTAGTAGAGGACTGCCCCGCTCCATTATGACCCTCAAATTTTGATTTGTACCAATTATACACTTCAAACAGATTTTTTTTCAAACTATCAAACAACTGTTTTGCAAAATCAACTTCATTATTATACATATCCACAAAAGACCACTCTACAAACCTCAACTTGTACCGGGGATCAAATATTACACCAAAATAAAGAAGCTGGTTTATGTTAGTAATATTACCCCAATACTTATCGTACTTCAATTTCATTTCATACCCCATTGTGGCTAAAATAGTATTTAGATTCATGGAATATTGTTTAAGCTCACAATAAATGTTGGCTAGTTGATGGAATGCAGTATGCAAAGTGACTTGTTGGGAAGCTGAAAAAACTTTGGTTGCATCATAGAAGATTTTGAGAAACTTCACAAAATCCCACACATTTTCCCAATCAATTGCACTAGGTGGACTATTATCAGTCCCAAAGTGCTCAACATAGCTTAAATCTTCCCCTTCAAGCTTGTCAAATGCTGCCTGAAACTTTTCATTAACATCTAACATTAAGTATGTTGAGTTCCACCTAGTTGGAACATCTAGACACACAGACTTTTTACATGTGATCCCAGCAAACTCAATACATTCTTTAAATTTGAGAGACCTTTGGGCAGAACTCCTAACAAATCTAACAGCATTCCTAACACTAGAAATAGAACCTTTAATGTCTTGCAAACCATCCTTTACAACCAAATTAAGGATATGGGCAGCACACCTCATATGAAAGAAACCCCCATTATACAACAACCCATTCATATTTTGAACCCTCTTTTTCAAATAAGCTACTCCAACATCATTACTGGATGCATTATCAACAGTAATGGTGGACACATTTCTGATTCCCCACTCCCTTAAAACTTCTTCAATTTTCCTACCTATTGTGTCCCCTTTGCTATTAGGAACAACTGAAAAGCACAATATTCTCTTCTGATACTTCCAGTCACTATCTATGAAATGAGCCGTTAAAGTCATATAATGAAGATTTTGGATTGAAGTCCATGCAAAAGATGTGCGACGCTTACCATTGGCATTTGCTTTCCTTTTCTTAGTAAGAGGAGGTTTGGCGGCAATTGCTGCAATAGCAGCTTCCCCTACTGCTGGGACTGCATTGGCGGTGTTTTCAGTCCCTTGAATGATAGTCGGTGTTTGACTAGGCTGCTCCATTACTGAAGAATGAAGAAACTAAAGTAAAATAACTATATAAAAGCAAAATAAATAACTATAAAAGCAAGTAACTAATAAATCATGTTACCACACAAAGTAAACTAGGAAACAAAAAATTAAGGTATGAAGTTTCAAGCAAACACAAAAATACCATACACAACTGTGTTGACACATGACTTAACAAAAGCAAAACAGATAACTAAACAAGCAAGTAACTAAGAAATCATGTTGACAAATATAGTAAACTAGTAGACAGAACATTAAAGAAGGAAGTTTGAAGCAAACTGAGCAAAACACAAAGATTAGCAAAATAAATAACCAACAAGCAGATAACGAAAACGACAGCAGCGGTGATTATCAAAACCATTAAGATTCATTTTATAAAACACTAAACCAGAAATCTGATTAGAACCAGAAATAGGGTTTCATTTTATAAAACAACAATTCCATTAATTTCAGAAAATAAGTCAAATACATTTTAAACTTTAAATAAACAGTAAACCCTAAAATATAATTACCAAATAGTGGATGCTTCAATCCGAAATCCTCAACTGAATCTTGGATAATCCTTGTTCACAAATAGTTAGACCCAAACCTAAAGTCAGCCAACGATAAAAGAAAATAATGTTAGTAACAAACACTAAACCAATAAAATGATGAGAAACTGAACAAGAGTTTCATTTTATACAACAAAAATTCTAAAAAAAAAGAAAAACCTTGAAACAGAGATGAAGAAGATCAGGAAATAAGAAAAAAAAACCTTGAAACAAAACGAAAACAACGTGAAACAGAGATGGTGTAAATACGAAAAAAAACTACTGTATGCGATACTTGAAAACAGATCCAGTGCAAATAACGAAAAAAACCTTGAAACGGAGATGAAGAAGATCAGGAAATATTACCTACTGTACTGAGAATCTGCGAACAAAAGCGATGGAGGAGAAACGAACAGCAATGAATCACGAACAACAGTGGAGGAGAGAAGAGGCGAAGAGCAATGAATCACGAACAAAGGCGATGGAGGAGAAACGATGACGGTTTCACGGTGGATCTCTTCATCTCTCTCAGTCTCACTCTCAGATGCGCTTGGTCGCTTCCTCTGCTAGGGTTTGTAATATGGAATGGATGGTTGCGGCTGAATGAAATGGAAAGGAAATAGGTTTTCACGATAGTTTTAAACAATTGTATTTATACTCAGTAACTAATTAAGTATCTATTAAGAGGATTCGGTCGGTTTCGGTTCTACAAGGGTTGGGGTTTTCCCACCCAGGCCCAACCATTACAAACCACTGTGGCCCATATTTGAAACCCGCGAACCCGTTAAACCATTTAAACCCGAAAATCGGTTTCAGCAAGTGCGGGTGGGTCGGGTTCACGGTCGGTTTGGATATTTTGTCCAGCCCTACCTATCACCATCAACCTTAGTACTTTTTTTAGGACAGCTAGTTCAGTAGATATTACGTTCCAAAACTGGTGTAGCAGTCCATACGGATGCCTTTCTCTATGTTAACAATGTGTAAAAGAGATTGAGGTACCCTTGTACCTGTAGATATTCGTTGGTGTTTGGGCCAGTATTACTGGCCCATATCTGTTGTATCAGCTTGTAGATATTAATTGTTTGTGATTGGGCCTAGTGTTGACTGACCCTAACTCAAAATTAGTAGGGTTTGTTAAAAGGTCTTGAGTTAAAATAATCCTCTGTACAAAGACTCTGTGAATCAATGCAATGCACAATTCTTTTCATTCTTACAAACAGGATCTGTTACCCAACAGTACCTCCTTAATTCAATTTTGATATATCTAAAAAAAACCTTAGTACTTTTTTCTACTATCATCGTAGCAGAGACTTAGAGAACTCACTAAGACCCACGACAACCACATCAATAAATGGTCGTTCTCATAATTAACTGTTGTGTTAAAAACACACTTAGAGCAAGTGTACTCTACCGGAGAAGTAGTATAAAAGATTATCGTGTCCACAGAGATTAATTAGCAAGTACCAAACTAATCGAGATTATTTATTATTTAGACGAACAAATATTTGAATTGTTATGGAACAAATAAAAAAAGAAATAAATAACAATAATAAAATGCAAAAATTAATTCAATGGAGAGAGGTCTAGGATCACGGTTTCACTTGCAAGCTTCAATTCCCCCTATGTCTAATCCTACCTGAATTCCCTTATTTTACTTAATTACTAATCCCTTTACTAAAACTATTAATCCGTTTGGTCATTCGCAATTAATATTCTTTTTCCTAAATTAACCCTCGTTTGGTCATGCAAGAATTTAAATTCAGGAAAAGCATAAAGAGCAAAAAGGTTGAATGATTGGAAGACTATATTATGATTTGGTCATGCCCTAATTATAGCCCCAATTATCCTATAGGTCCACCAACTAATTGCAGTACGGTCGCTGATCAACTAAATGATTATAAACTTGCAAAGGGTAGCTAATCCTAATCATGTGATAAAAACAATAGGACAATATTAATTAAAATAAAAACAGGAATTCAAACCAGAAATTAGAACATAAAAAGGTCTCTAATCATGCAAGATCCACCCAAGACCCTAGAAAAGGATTTAGCTATCCAAAATCATAAAGAACAATAAAATAGGAATTACAGTCATGAATTACAGAGATAAAAATAACCCAGAAATTAAAGAAATTCTTATTCTGAATATTCGGTCTCCTTTTCCTGCTCCAAAGCTCTCTCACGGTGTCAAGAACGGGTACCAAATTCTTCCCTCTCTCCTATGCGTTGCTGCTGTTCACGTTGTTTTTTTTCTATTGTTTGCGTTTACTGTTTCTCGCGTATGTACGGCCGTTCTTCATTCAAGTGCAATACCCTTTTTTATATATGAAGAAGCCTGGGTTTATGTGACTTTTTCTCCAAGTTGCAATGTTGGGCTTCTCTTTTAATCCCTTTTGGGCTTCAATTTATTTTCATCTTTCAAAACCTAACAAACACACACACACACACACATATATATATATATATATATATATATATATATTATGCGTTTTTATCTTACATTCTTTCCTACAAAATAATAGAACAAATTTAGTCAACAATTTAATTAATTGGCAATAATTGCTCTAAAAAGTAATACAAAAATATCTCTAAAAATGCACTAAATTAGAGTTTATCATTAACCACCAGAATCCTTCTCCACCGTGAATATCCTCAATATGATTGGTGCAACGTGTGCGGTTCTTTTATACATTTTTTTATACTTAATACTCAATTATTTTTGTTTACGATTGATCTGGCCACTAAACAAATTAAAACATAGGACTTGAAGATTCTTGTCAAACTATGGTCCATGGATAAAGGGTTGCTGTAATTATCAGCACGTTCGGATTCTTGCATTCGATTACCTTCTTGGGGGAACAAATGGTTGCTTTGCTGCAAGTTTTTTTTTTTTTACCAAATTTTTGCAAGTTAATTTTCCAATATTTATTATCTTCTGCCTAGTCAGATTCGACATTGAAAAATTGTGCAGGTGTCATTATATGATTAGAGAACAGTAATAACAGTATATTGGGTACGCATTTAATTTTGAGCAATGTTATTTAGCCAAAATGTTCCAGCCAAAAATAGGCAAAAACCAACTTACAACATCAATTAACCAAGTTTTATAAGTCATTAACCAACCTGTTTTTTCACAGTTTTCTAGGCCATTGACTAAAAACTGTGAAAAAAATGGCCTAGAAAACTGTGAAAAAGCAGGTTGGTTAATTGCCTATAAAACTTGGTCAATTGATATTGTAACTTGGTTTTTGTCTATTTTTTGTTAGAACATTTTGGCTATATAACATTACTCTATAAGTTTTGTCCATTAAAAAATGGTAGAGTGAAATCTTGCTAGGGTATATCACATGAGAGATGAAAAAATTAGGGTAATATTATTTAGCCAAAAAATTCTCAGCCAAAAATAGCCAAAAATCACTTCACAACATCAATTAACCAAGTTTTTTAGGTCATTCACCAGTTAACCAAATTTTTAGTCAATGGCCTAGAAAACTGTGGCGAAGTTGGTTAATGACCTAAAAAACTTGGTTAATTGGTGTTGTAATGTGGTTTTTGACTATTTTTAGCCGAAAAGTTTTGGCTAAATAACATTACTCAAAAAATTATGAGTGGGAAAATGAAAATATTAGGAATGGGTGACAAATTAAAATTTGTCTATGCCAATGGATTTAAAGCAAAATCTAATACTTGTAGTTATACGAGTCATATACCCACGCTTTTGTAAACATACATATGTATAGGAGATATATACCAACAGTTTCAAACTACTGTGTCTATAAGTATATGTAGGTTTACAATGAGAGGTTTACACACTCTCAATTGAGATGTTTACAATGAAAACCTTTTAGAAAGATATAAAAGATTCTAGTTTCTCTTGGCTTCAGATGTTTGAGCTTCAAAGAATAATCACGTTTGAATGCTTGAATATTCAGAATAGTTTTATACGTTACTCCAAGTGACGATGAACGCCTTTTATAGAGATGTAGAAATTATAGTCGTCGATGTTTATCCTGAGATAGAAATACATCCGTTGAAATTATAGGGTTTCTCATGGGAGACAACCACATTAACTGTAGTCACACTAGTGGAAAAAATACATTAATAAGCATCATTTAGCATCGGTTGTTTGAACAGCCGATGCTAAATATTGAACCGGTGGCATTTCTGCAAATAAATGGAAGATTTCATTTTTCGCGCCTACTTTTAGTATCGGTTGTTGAAACAACCGATTCTAAAAGTATTTGCGTTAGACATTTAGCATCAGGTGTTTAAACACCCGACGCTAAAGGTCATGTTTTATTTTTTTCACTTCTTCCATCGCATACACTACTCTTCGCATTCTCACTCTCACTCTCTGAACTGTCTCACTCTCTCAAGGCTCTCGCTCTCTCTTTGAACCTCCATCTTCCTCGCCGTTGATTCTTGGCTCGTCGTCGGCGTTGCTCTCGTCGTCGCCTTCTTCACCGTCACTCCTATTTTGGGGCTTGAAATCGACGACGGTGCTCTCACTCTCTGAGGTCTCTAACTCTTTCAACAATACGACACTCTCACTCTCTGAACACGACGAACACGACGCTCTCACCGTTCTCAACTCTCGCCGTCGCCTTGCTCACCGTCGCCTTCCTCGTCGTCGTTTCAGTGCAAAGATATTCGAAACCCTAAGTTTTCAAAACGGCCTCCTCTTAAGCACAGTCTCTGCGAAGTCTTCTCCGTCGTCGCACCTGGTTCGTATTCTTCTCTGGTTTGATTAATTGCTTCCATTTTGTTCTGAAACCCTAATTTTAATTTTTCTGATTCGTCATTTTTGTGTTGAACAGAGTCTATCACAGTGATAGAAAGTTTACCCTCATTACCTATTCACCTACTGTACTTGTGAGTCTCTCTCTCTTGGTTGCTGTTTGTTCTACCTTTATGTTCATTGATTCATTGTTTACTCATTATTTGCAAGTTTCCTGATTCATTATTTGCAATTTTTTGGTCAACATTATACATTCTAACTAATAATAAGACTAACTATTGGAATGCACTTCTTTTTGATGGAAGTGTGTGACGGAAGTGTGTGTTAGCAATAGCATTAGTATATGACTTTTGGAAGAAAATGATTGTTTTCTTGACTTGGGGTGTAAAAACATTGGCCAAATTGTTGGTCGCTGTTCTCTGGAATCTAGTGTTGAGAGGGAGCCTTTTTCCAGTTCTGTTGTGTTCAACTTAGTTAGGATACACTTGTATAACTAACTGTTAATTGTTGCTGTTGGTTTGATGTGATAGTCTGATTTTGTTTTGACAATAGTTGGTCTATTATTTTGGAGCGTAGCCATGGATCGTAGTTGGATGCAAAGTAATCGTGTGAGTGATGAGTATGCGAACGGAGTCGAAGAGTTGATAAATTTTGCTCAAGCACATTTTGCCAAAACTGATGTTCCCAAAACTGGTGTAACTTATTCCTGCCCTTGTTGTTTTTGTGTGAATCGAGCCCCACAACCACCAAATGTAATACGGGACCATATCTTCGTTTATGGGATCTGTCCCAGTTATACCACATGGATATGGCATGGTGAATCAACCGACAACCCAAGTGTGTCCAAAAGAGAGAAAGTCGATGAAGATATGGATGATCGAATGGAGGATATGATACGTGACATTGGTCCTAAATCTTTTAAGCGAGCGCATGAATATGATACTTTGTGCAAAGACAAAGAAGATCCTCTGAATATGGGTTGCACAAAATACACATGATTGTCTGCGACGTTAAAATTGATCAATCTGAAGGCGATAAATGGATGGACTGATAAGGGATTCACTGAATTGCTTGAGCTGTTGGTAGACATGCTTCCCATAGGTAACACATTGCCAAAACGTACATATGATGCGAAGAAGATATTGTGTCTGATGGGTGTGGAGTATCAGAAAATACATGCATGTCCAAATGATTGCATATTGTATTGGAAACACTTTGAGAAGTTGCACAAGTGCCCTACGTGTAATTGGTCGCGCTACAAAGTGAAGCCGGGTGAATCTAGTTGTGACGACAACAGCATAAAGGGTTCCCCTGCCAAGGTTTTATGGTATCTTCCAATAATACCCAGGTTCATATGCTTGTTTGCTAATGCAAATGACGCGAAGAGCATTAGGTGGCATGGAGATGAGAGGAAATGTGATGGACAGCTTCACCATTCGGCCGATTCTTTGCAATGGAATAAAGTTGATAATTTGTATCGGGATTTTGGCGCTGAGTCAATAAATCTTAGGCTCGCACTTGCTTCAGATGGGATGAATCCATGTGGTAACTTAAATACGAATCATAGCTCGTGGCCTGTTCTCCTTGTAATTTACAACCTATCTCCATGGTTGCGAATGAAGCGCAAATATGTGATGTTATCCATGATGATTTCTGGTCCGAGACAACCAGGTAATGACATAGATGTTTACCTTAGTCCATTGATTGGAGACTTGAGAAAAATGTGGGATGAAGGCGTGGATGTGTTTGACGGGTATTGTAGTGAAACTTTCAAGCTGCGAGCCATGTTATTTTTCACAAACAATGACTTTCCAGCATACGGAAACTTGCCAGGGTATAGTGTCAAGGGGCATAAAGGTTGTCCTATTTGTGCAGAAGGCACGTGCCACCATCAACTCAAACATGGAAGGAAGACGGTCTACCTTGGGCATCAGAAATTTCTCAAACCTAATCACAGATATCGTAAGTTGAAAAAAGCTTTTATTGGGTGCCAGGAAAATGACATTTCTCCAAATGCCTTGACCGGAGAAGAAGTCTATCAAGTGGTTAAGGACATCAAAGTTGTATTCGGTAAAAAGAAGAAGCAGTCCAAGGAGAAAAGCAAGTGGAAGAAGAGGTCGATGCTCTTTGATCTTCCATATTAGTCCAATCTTGATGTAAGACATTGTATTGATGTCATGCACGTCGAGAAAAACTTTTGTGATAGTGTCATCGGGACGCTTCTCAACATTCAAGGGACAAAGGATGGTATAAATTCTTGTCTAGATTTGTGTGAGATGGGTATAAGAGAACAGTTACATCCAGTGGAAACAGGTAAAGGGACATATTTGCCTCCAACATGTTATACCTTGTCAAAAAAAGAGAAAATGAGCTTTTGCGAGTGTCTACAGGGAATCAAAGTGCCACATGGTTACTCTTCAAATGTAAAGCGACTGGTTTCAATGAAAGATCTCAAATTAGTTGGCTTGAAGTCGCATGGCTTCCATGTCTTAATGCAACAACTACTACCTGTGGCGACTCGTGGCATCTTGCCGAAAAATGTAACATCCCCTAATTAGCTAATTAGATTAATTAAATTAGCAAGAGGTTAAGTTGATTAGTTGCATTAATTATGTGATGTTGGAATGAATAAATTATAGTTGTGCATAATTGAAATATTATGTTAAGTTAGTGAGTCATAGGAATTAATGTGGTGTTAAGAGAATATTAGAGAGTAGGGGTATATTGGTCTTTGCAACCCTTTTATTGAAGGCCAGCTGAACACCCCACAACCCCACATCATTTTCAGTTTTTCAGCAAAAAGAAAGAATAGAAGAGAGGGAGCTTGAGAGAGAGGGAGAGAGCTCGAGAGAAGGGGGAGGAAGAAGAGGTAGGATCTCCATGATTCCTTGATGCATGTGAAAGATAACACCACCAATCTTTTCCATTTCCTTTCTTCTATCCAATGATGCAAACTTCATCAACCATACTCCCTTCTCCATCAAATCACCATTTGAGAGCAAGCCAGCTCAACTTGAGGAAAATCTGAGTTACCCACCTTGCATGTCCTTGTTGTAGGCATACAATCAGTACCAAGGTTCATATTCAAGCCACCATTCAGTTTGAAGTTATTTGGGTAGCTAGGATTCGGAATCAGCTGCTGTCCAAGGGATTTGGAGTGGCTAAGTTCGTTGTTGGAGCGTATTCGAAGAGAGTTCGTGGTTGTCGGAGCGGTTGAGTTCTCTGAGTCTCGGTGTTTGCGTGATTTTCATCACGATAGGTGAGTTCTATAACTCGCTTAGGGAATGTGTTTGTGTTTCTGAATCTTCTTTTCGAAAGCCATGGTCATGCGTTTGTGTTAACAAAAGGAAACTCATTAAAAACTGTTTTCTCAAAGAAGAGTGTGAATTCAATTATGAATTGTTGATTGATTGAGATGGGCATAATATATTGTTTTAATGTATGTTGAGTTTGGGTTACGATCGGAACAGATTCTGGAATCGGAATGGAATGGAATAACGCATGAAAAACTTGTTTTCTGGAAACTGATGGAGACACACGGATCGTGTGCCTCTGGGCACGGGTCGTGCGCCTCCATCCAATACGACAGGAACTGGATTTTTAAAACACGCACGGATCGTGCGCCTAGTCGCACGGGTCGTGCGTATGTCTCTGGAACTTTCTAAAATTTCAGTGGATAACGCACGGATCGTGCGCCAAGTCGCATGGGTCGTGCGTATCTTTCTGGAAATCTTCTGCAAACTGTTCAAAAGCGCACGGGTCGTGCGCCTACACGCACGGGTCGTGTGAGACTTTCTGACCTTCAATTTCAAAGTACCTTTTTATCCATTCCAAAAGATTCCACTCCTCTTCTAATCCATTCCCCAAGGTTCCACAACAATGTAAAGGTAACAACGGTATGAGATTGAACATGTTCGATAGAAAGTTTGTGTGTTATGAATAAAATGGAAAACCGCACTTAGAGAACGCGAGAGTGCATATGTCAAGAATGATAATAATACACGGTATTTGACTGATATTATACACTGTATTTGACTGACATGGTACATGGTACTTGACTGAAATGACTAACAGCCCATTGCGGGTACACAGACTGAAAATGTATAATAAATACAAGAGGAAAAAGGGTGACGACCCTAAGAGGTTAGCATACTAGGGGAGGGGAAGTCATGAGCCCCAAAACCTAGACTCAAGAATGTTTCCCCCACTAGAAATAGCGGGATGGGTTCACCAAAGTCAAGAGATGCCTATAAAATAGGTAGACTGAGGTGTTATGCTAAAAACATGGAACAAAGATTGCATGCTTCATGTGTCGCTTAGGAGGGCCATGAGCATGAAGGTTACAGGAACTAAATGTATTTCCACGTGGTTGCTTTTTAGGACCACGAGTTCGAAACAAAGCATAATGAACCGCTAGAGTAGTAAGGGGTCTCGATAGGACTCACTGAGATAATGTTTATCTCACCCTTCATATTTGTGGTTTTTACAGAGAAACAGGGGAAAGCAAAGGCGATAAAGCACGGTTAGCTGGTGTGACTCTTGGAGTCATTGAAGATCTAGTTTGATGTTTTAGACCTTTGTCCCGTTTATTGTTTCTATGTTCCGATTGTATAACTTCCGTTGTTAAGTTGTAAAATCGTTTCCGCTACTTTATGTTTGGATATTGAACACCAGGATTATGTACAAGTCTTAAGTTTTGGAACTTAAGCATTTTCAGAAAGTTTATGAGGTTCAGAGAACCAGTTGTTATGTATTATCTAAAGTTTTAGATGTGTTCAATATTTCAATAACAGGAAGTTACTCTGATGTATACCATTTAGTGCATTTCGGTGATTCTATATTTTAGAATTTATCGGGGTGTTACATTATGGTATCAGAGCAGTTCGACCTAGTCGGGCTTAGACAGTTAGGGTGGTTCTGTCCCTCGAGTAATTCTGCTATCTTGCTTCTTATGATACTAAGAGACATTGAGACTGATCAACTTAATACTTGGTGTATCATTTGCAGAATTATGGCAGGAGGATCGAGGAATAACCCACCAATTGATCCGCATTCTGCATGGATGCAGAACGTGATCGAGAGACAGCAGAAGATGATGGAAGATATGTTGCAGATGCAACAGAATGCTCAAGCTCAACCCCAGCAAGTCCCTGAGCCTCAAGTTGACCCAAGGAGAGTTTCCTCTGAATTCCTGAAAA
The DNA here is from genome assembly GCA_039519185.1 of Astragalus membranaceus. Lineage (NCBI taxonomy): Eukaryota > Viridiplantae > Streptophyta > Magnoliopsida > Fabales > Fabaceae > Astragalus > Astragalus membranaceus. Next base: position 86,915,675 of record CM076848.1, on the reverse strand, counting down.
TGAAGCCGTCCGAGTTCAGAGGAGGACCGGATGTCATGGAAGCCCAGCATTGGCTAGATGATATAGAGAAGATTTTCGTAGCTATGCAAGTCACTGATGATGACAAGCTGAGATTGGCAACTCATATGCTGAAAGGTGAAGCTAACAACTGGTGGACTAATGCCAAAGCCATGATGGTAACTATGGATACTCCCCAGACTTGGGAACATTTCAAGCAGGTATTTTTGGAGCAGTTCTTTCCGACGGCCATGAGGTTCGACAAGGAGAACGAATTTCTGACTCTCACTCAAGGAAGTTCAACTGTGGGTCAGTACGCGGCTAAGTTTGAAGAGTTATATCAATTCTTCGGTTTGGCCGGGTATGCTCCCAATGACAAGTGGAAAACCGAAAGGTTCAAGTATGGGCTAAGAGAAGACATTGCTCAGAGTTTGAGTTCTTTTGCTTATACCAACTATGCTGCCATGGTTCAACAAGCACACATAGCTGAGAGTGACTTGAAGAGGTTATATGCAAGCAGGAAAGTATTCCATCAGAATAAGAAGAATGTTGGATCATCCAACAATCACATGGGTCCCAGGCACAACTCCAACAAAGGGAAACAGGTTCAGTCGTCGAACTCCTCAAGGTTCAGTACATGTTCCAACTGTGGAAAGTACCATCAGGGTAAATGCCAGATGGGATCCAACCAGTGTTATTTCTGCAAGAAAGACGGTCATTTTGCACGGGACTGCCCAGAGAAAGAGAAGAGTCAAGGAAGTAACCCTGCTACTACAACCCATGGAAGAGTTTACACCTGGACGCCCAGAAGGTCACTCCGTCAGATAATCTACTAAGGGGTATGGGATCTCTTTTTAATAACTCCGTTAGTATTTTATATGATTCGGGTGCGGCCCATTGTTTTATATCTCAAGTTTGTGTCGATCGGTTGGGATTGGCTTTAACTCCTTTGCCTCAACCAATCTCCATTAAGACTGCTGCTGAAGGTAGTGTTCAGACCCAAGCGATATGTGAAAATTGTCTTCTATCCATTGGAGACAAGAATTTTGTGGTAAACTTCATTTGTTTACCAATGAAGGGCATGGATGTCGTCCTAGGAATGAGTTGGATGACGGCCAACCATGTAACTATAGATTGCTTCCATCGAACTATCGGTTTCGCTTCCGAATCAGTAGAGCTACAACCGCCAAATTCTGAAGCTGTTATTTCTTTCACTTCGGCCAGTAATTATCTGTTCCAAGGCGCGGAAGCTTACGTCATGATGCTGTCTGCATCCACTGAGACAGGTCAGGATTTATCTTCTGTGCAAGTTGTTAATGAATTTCTTGATGTGTTTCCCGATGAAGTCCCTTCGTTTCCTCCGGATCGTGAGGTGGAATTTTCTATAGAGTTGGTTCCGGGCACTGGACCTATTGCTATAGCCCCGTATAGAATGTCGCCGTTAGAGTTGAGGGAAATGAAAGTTCAACTAGAAGAGCTAATTTCCAAGCGGTTCATCCGGCCGAGTGCCTCACCATGGGGTGCTCCAGTGTTGCTCGTCAAGAAGAAGGACGGAAGTATGAGATTGTGTATCGATTATCGTCAGTTGAATAAGGTGACTATCAAGAATAAGTACCCTCTGCCGAGAATTGATGATTTGCTGGATCAGTTGAGGGGAGCTTCCGTATTTTCGAAGATTGATTTGAGGTCCGGCTATCACCAAATCAGGGTTCGAGCTTTGGACGTCCCGAAGACCGCTTTCCGTACGAGATATGGACACTATGAATTTGTAGTGATGCCCTTCGGTTTGACCAATGCTCCAGCCGTATTCATGGATTATATGAATCGGATTTTTAATCCTTATCTGGATCAGTTTGTGGTAGTGTTCATTGATGATATCTTGGTGTTCTCTAAGACGATTGAGGAGCATGTGCAACATCTCCGAATTGTTCTGAACATACTCCGAGAGAAGAAGTTGTATGCTAAGCCGTCCAAATGTGACTTTTGGATGCCCGAAGTTAAGTTTCTGGGCCATGTGATATCTAGGACTGGTGTTGCAGTGGATCCCAGTAAGATCGAAGCGGTGGTAGACTGGGAGCGGCCGTCTACAGTTACTGAGGTAAGAAGTTTCTTGGGATTAGCCGGGTATTATCGAAGATTCATTCAAGGATTTTCCCAGCTGGTTCTTCCACTCACTCGGTTAACTCGCAAGGGCCAGCCGTTTGTTTGGGACTCAGACTGTGATAATTGTTTCGCGGAATTGAAGAGTCGTTTGACTTCTGCACCTATCCTGATTCTTCCGGATCCGTCAGTAGGATTCCAAATCTATTGCGACGCTTCTGGTAAGGGTTTGGGATGTGTCCTGATGCAGAGTCAACAAGTAGTTGCCTATGCCTCCAGACAGTTGAAGCCGCATGAAGGGAATTACCCAACTCATGATTTAGAGTTGGCAGCAATTGTGTTTGCCCTGAAGATTTGGAGACATTACCTGTATGGGTCTCGTTTCGAAGTCTTCAGTGATCACAAGAGCCTTAAGTATTTGTTTGACCAAAAGGAGATGAACAACAGACAAAGGAGATGGGTAGAATTCCTGAAAGATTATGATTTTGAATTGAAGTACCATCCTGGTAAGGCTAATGTTGTGGCCGATGCTTTAAGCAAGAAGTCTATCCATACTGCAGAGTTGATGATGCACGAAATGTCTTTGTTGGAATCGTTTAGAGACCTCAATTTGAGAGTGAAGTCAAGAAGGAACAGGTTGGTGTTGAGTCACATTCGGATTTCAAGTCCCTTGAGAGATCTAATTCGCTCAGCCCAAGAAGGTGATGTAGAACTGCAAGCGCAGAAAAGATTGCCGAACTACACCGAAGACGGTGATAGTGTAATTTGTTTTGATGGCAGAATCTGTGTGCCGAATGATGAGGGTGTGAAGAGGCAAGTATTAGAGGAGGCTCATAAGAGTCAGTTCTCAATACATCCTGGGTCTACCAAGATGTATCGAGATTTGAAGCAATTGTACTGGTGGCCGGGTATGAAAGTGGATATTGCAGAGTTCGTGTCTCGATGCTTGACTTGTCAAAAGGTTAAGATAGAGCACCAGAAGCCGGGTGGCCAGTTACAACCGTTGAATGTACCTGAATGGAAATGGGAAAACATATCTATGGATTTTGTCATGGGATTGCCACGGTCCCAAGCCGGAAATGATTCTATTTGGGTAGTGGTGGATCGCCTGACCAAGTCCGCTCATTTTATTCCAGTGCGTTCGACTCACAAGATTGCTAGGTTAGCAGATGAATATCTCAAGAATATTGTGAAGTTGCATGGAATCCCTACAAGTATCATCTGTGATCGAGATCCCAAGTTCACGTCTCGATTCTGGAGAGCATTGAATATGGCGTTGGGAACAAAGGTGTGTGTTAGCACCGCGTACCATCCTCAGACAGACGGGCAGACTGAGAGGACAATCCAGACATTGGAGGATATGCTGAGAGCTTGTGCACTTGATAGTGGAGGCAGATGGGAGGATCATCTTCCATTGGTGGAATTCTCATACAACAACAGTTACCATTCTAGTATCGGAATGGCTCCATATGAAGCATTGTATGGAAGGAAGTGCAGGACACCATTGTGTTGGTGGGATGTAGGCGAGCAGAGGTTATTGGGACCGGATTTGGTCCGTGAGACTACGGAGAAGATCCGTCAAATAAGAGAAAGAATGAAAGCCGCGCAGAGTCGACAAAAGAGTTACGCGGATAAAAGAAGAAGGCCGTTAGAATTCGAAGAAGGAGACCATGTCTTTTTGAGACTTTCTCCAACCATCGGAACCGGTATTGCTTTGCGAACGAAGAAGCTCAGTCCTCGGTATGTCGGACCCTTCCAGATTGTCGAGCGAGTTGGGCCGGTAGCGTATCGCATTGCATTGCCTCCAGAATTGTCCAGATTACATGATGTGTTTCATGTATCGCAATTAAGGAAGTATATTCATGATCCGAATCAACCATTAAGTTATGAATCGATTGACATCTGTCATACCCCAATTTTGTCCGGCTTAGGTCAAAACCCTAATTTTCCACAAAAATAATAAATAAATAAATTAAAGAATGAAGAGCATCATGCATTGCATTTTGGATCCTAGAAGTCATTCCAAGGCCTTTAAAATCATTTTTAGGGTTGGAATGCACTTTTTAGGCAAATTAGGGTTTTAGGGTCAAAAGGGGCATTTTGGTCATTTTTCGCAAAAAATGATTTTCTCGCAAAAAATGCACATCCACAAAAAGTACATTTTTATTCTATCAAGGATAATTTTTGTACAATTTTTTAGGAAGAAAACCCTAGTCAAAATAATTAAAAATGTATTTTTTCATTTTTAGTGCATAGAAAAATAAAAAGGGACCATTAAATATTCCTCAATTTTCAAGTGACAATTTTTATTGTCATAGGTGACTAGAGGGAATATTTTATGGTGCCCAAAAACATGTAACACATTTTCAATAGTTGCATTCTCATTATTTCCCATGCCCAAAAATTTCAATTTCAAAAAACAAAAAAGGGAAGTGTCTTCAATAAGACAAAATACCAAAAACAAGTTTTTTTTTCTTCCCTCCTCCCCCCACCTACGAATTCTCTCTCTCTCTCTCTCCAATTTCTTCCACACTCTTCCATTATACCCTCTTTGGTAAATTACTCCACTCACTTACACTAACCTATTCATAAGAAAACCCAAAGTTCCCTCTTTGGTAACAATTCTCCCCCAAAATGCCCTTAACCCTACTTCACATAAAATATCTCTTCTAAAATAAGAAATTCATTTTTCTTTTCCTTTTTCTTTCCTCTAAAATTCGCCCCCCACTCTCCATACTCTCACATTTTTGTGTTTCTTCAACACCCTCAATCCATGTGATGGTGCATCTCCACCCTCCATTCAAATTTAAAGTCTAATCCTAGTGCACCTCTCAAAGCCAAAGACTAAACTACCCTTAGACCTAGTTTCATCCTATAAATACTCCCTCATTCCCACACCTAAAGGCTCCTCCTCTCTTTTTGCTCATTCTCTCCTACACAAAACCCTAGCACACCTCCTCTCCCTCTCTTCTCCTACATAAAACCGTAGCCTCCCCCTCCCCTCTTCCATATATTTTCTTCAAAAACCAACCACCAAATCACCTCAAATCCACTCCTACTTCGTATATCATCTTTCTCTTCTACTAAAATCTAATTGTTCATCATCTAACCTCAAGGATCAAGGCAAGGGGCGCAAGTTTCATGGAGGTTTGTGGAGGATTTAGTTGATTTGTGGTCTTGTTCTTCATATCACTCCCTTCATAGCTTGGATTCAAGGTAAAACTTCGAAACCCTTGTATTTTCTTCATTTTTGCATAATCCCTCTTCTCCTCATCTCAACTCCTTCATATATTGTTGTTGTTGCTTTGAGGAGCCATCTCAAACACTATTGACAAGCACTTAGGGAGGCTTGGGTGTTTGAGGTGGCTCCTTGGCTTTGAAGGAGTTATTCTTGTGTTTTCTTGCATTTTCTTGTATTTTGAATCTTGTTTGCCTAATTTTCATCAAATGAAAACTCATTCTCATACTCCATGTGCATTCGGCCATGAACTCTATTTTAGGGTTCTTGTGTGTTCTTGTTCATTTTATGATTTGGGTTTGAATAATTGTTGATTTAGGGGTATGTATGTTTCTAGGTTTTGACATCAAAAATTAGGGTTTATACTCCTCTCTTGCAATCTTTGATTTTGTGTGAATAAAAGCATGATTTAGTTGATGTTTTACCTTGGGAACATGCATGATAGATTAGGCCTTTTTATCTTGTGTTGTTCTATGTGTTAGTTGTCAAGATTTGAATGAAATAAAATGATGATGATGGCTAGCATAGCATTCGACCATGAGCCCATATGCTTGCCCTCTTGTTTGCTTAAAAGTTGTCATTTGATTGTGTTTGTGTAAATGTGAGGTGTGTCATTGTGTTTGTTCACTTTTTACCACTTTACTTTTACCACTTCATTAACTTTTTACCAAAGCATTTCATCACACATTTTTACTTCATTTCATTAAAGCATTTTACCACTTTACTTTTACCACTTCATTAACTTTTTACCAAAGCATTTCATCAAACATTTTTACTTCATTTCATTAAAGCATTTTACCACTTTACTTTTACCACTTCATTAACTTTTTACCAAAGCATTTCATCAAACATTTTTACCTCATTTCATTAAAACATTTTACCACTTTGCATCAAACATTTTTACCACATTTCATTAAAACATTTTACCACTTTGCATCAAAACTTTTTACCACATTTCATTAAAAGTTTTACCACCTTGCATTCTCATTTCACCACTTTGCATTCTTTTCTTTTACTACATTGCATCAAAGCTTCTTACCATAACTCATCTAACCTTTTACCACTTTGAACCATGAATCATTTACCTAAAAACCCAAAGACATTTCGCATACTTCATGCATCCTCTTATTTATTCTTCCATATTCATTTCTAACTTACATATTCACATGTCCATGCATACTCAAATGTTCATACCGTACACAATAATTATGCTCATGCATTCATAGTCTTGTACGCTCAATCTTTCGCTCATGCATAGTCTTATATGCTTATTCATTCACGCATAGTCTTGTATGCTCACGTATTTGCATATTTGCCTAATCATGCACATCATTGCTTGCATGTTCATTCATCTAACCTAGATCATTCCATGTCTATAATCAATAGTGTTCTCTTGTTCATGATGCCATTTAAATGTCTTGATTTAATTGTGTGCCATCCTCTCCACTTGTATGACCTCCTAATGAAGACGTAAGCCTACTTGCTTGTTGTAGCATAGAGTCATTAGGGTAAATACACTCCTTTGAGATTGTTGCCCGTCCCGTAGCAATTCTCACCCACACAACACAATTGTTTTGAGAACTTTGTCTCGCATCTTTGACAATTAAATCTCTTGATTATATTGGCATGCTTAATCTTAGTTGATGGTCAACATGTTCATGATTGTTTGATTAGTTGAATATGTTTGAACTTCATTCATTCATTTTGCATTTGGTTTTGGACATAGAATTCGATTGAAAATGATTTATTTATTTTCTAAAAACTCTTTTCCAAACCAATTAATTTTCAAAGCATTTTCAATAAACAAAATAAGCAAGTAGTGGAGGTCACCCATAACCTTTGTTAGTTTGATCTCTATGAACGCTCTTCAATTTCACATGAGTACTTAGCGATGATTACCCATAACCTTAGTTAGTTTAATCATTCGCTAATGCTCGTCCTACTTCGAAAACCTTTTCGAAAATATAATAAAAGCAAGTTGTTACTAATAGTCAATCAGAGCCTTTGTTCGTCTGACTAGAGGTAACAACTCTTTTTGAGTATTTAGCAGTGATTACCCATAGCCTTTGTTAGTTTAATCACTCACTAATGCTCGTCCTATTGCGAAAACTCACCAAAGAGAACAAAACAAAAACCTTTTCAAAACCAAAGAGTTAGAACTACGTCGCCTTTGATTCTCCACCCGGAGATACGTAAGAGCAGGGCCACGCCCCTGTCAAGCGCAAAAATAAACAATTTCCCAAATAAAAAATACAAATACATCTCTTGCATTTCAAAAACCAAAAATCTTATTTTTTAAAGTAGGGGATTAAGTCGGTCTTACGGCCGGGTTATTCATCGTTTTAGGATAAGTGAACTGTGGTCCTCCAGAGCCCCAGTGCTCCTTCAGCCCTCAGCGGCACTCCAGACCCCCAGTGGTCCTTCAACACAGATCACACAATCCTAAAACCCCTATATTAAAAAATACCAACCAACAACCATTTTCAAAAACACCGAGAACTACGTAGCTTTGATCCCTCTTCCAGTGAGGGTACGTAGGAGCGGGGTCCTGTCCCGTCAAGCACACTCTTAAAAAATCTTTGTTTTGTCCTGATTTTCAAAGATAACCCAAGAACTACGTAGCTTTGAATTCTCCATCGCACCGGGAGATACGTAGGAGCGGGCCATGTCCCGTCAAGCACCTTTTTTTTCTAAAAAACCTTTTTTCCCCTTTTCTCACAAAAAATAAATTTTTCATTAAGTTTTCCCATTCATCTTCAAACAAGAAATAAATAGGCAAATCTAGGTATTTTTCAAATCAAACGTTAAAACCACACATTTAATTAGAGGCTCCCTTTCGGTAGAAAGGACGTGCGCGGTGCTAACACCTTCCTCGCACGTAATCGACCCCCGAACCTATATCTCTAGTTTTCAAAAGACCACCGCCTTGTCCAAAAAGACCTTTTTTCAATGTTTTGGTCTTAAAAGTAAAATATTGGTGGCGGCTCCAAAATTTTTCCACGTTGTACGTTGAGAAGCCCAAACCGGGGATTTTTCGGGGTGCAACAACATCAGACCGGATTTATCTTATCAGCCTACTCCAATCGGAATCATCGAGCGTGGCGAGAAAACGCTCCGAACGAGGTCAATTCCTATTGTCAAGGTGCTTTGGGACGGTGCGTCACCTGACGAAGCGACGTGGGAAGTAGAGGAGAACATGCGGGTGAAATATCCCCATATTTTCGATTAAGGTATGTTTTGTCAATTTTGAGGACAAAATTTTAAAAGTTGGGGTGATTGTAACATCCCCTAATTAGCTAATTAGATTAATTAAATTAGCAAGAGGTTAAGTTGATTAGTTGCATTAATTATGTGATGTTGGAATGAATAAATTATAGTTGTGCATAATTGAAATATTATGTTAAGTTAGTGAGTCATGGGAATTAATGTGGTGTTAAGAGAATATTAGAGAGTAGGGGTATATTGGTCTTTGCAACCCTTTTATTGAAGGCCAGCTGAACACCCCACAACCCCACATCATTTTCAGTTTTTCAGCAAAAAGAAAGAATAGAAGAGAGGGAGCTTGAGAGAGAGGGAGAGAGCTCGAGAGGGAGAGATGGGGGAGGAAGAAGAGGTAGGATCTCCATGATTCCTTGATGCATGTGAAAGATAACACCACCAATCTTTTCCATTTCCTTTCTTCTATCCAATGATGCAAACTTCATCAGCCACACTCCCTTCTCCATCAAATCACCATTTGAGAGCAAGCCAGCTCAACTTGAGGAAAATCTGAGTTACCCACCTTGCATGTCCTTGTTGTAGGCATACAATCAGTACCAAGGTTCATATTCAAGCCACCATTCAGTTTGAAGTTATTTGGGTAGCTAGGATTCGGAATCAGCTGCTGTCCAAGCGATTTGGAGTGGCTAAGTTCGTTGTTGGAGCGTATTCGAAGAGAGTTCGTGGTTGTCGGAGCGGTTGAGTTCTCTGAGTCTCGGTGTTTGCGTGATTTTCATCACGATAGGTGAGTTCTATAACTCGCTTAGGGAATGTGTTTGTGTTTCTGAATCTTCTTTTCGAAAGCCATGGTCATGCGTTTGTGTTAACAAAAGGAAACTCATTAAAAACCGTTTTCTCAAAGAAGAGTGTGAATTCAATTATGAATTGTTGATTGATTGAGATGGGCATAATATATTGTTTTAATGTATGTTGAGTTTGGGTTACGATCGGAACAGATTCTGGAATCGAAATGGAATGGAATAACGCATGAAAAACCTATTTTCTGGAAACTGATGGAGACACACGGATCGTGTGCCTCTGGGCACGGGTTGTGCGCCTCCATCTGATACGACAGGAACTGGATTTTTAAAACACGCACGGATCGTGCGCCTAGTCGCACGGGTCGTGCGTATGTCTCTGGAACTTTCTAAAATTTCAGTGGATAACGCACGGATCGTGTGCCAAGTCGCACTGGTCGTGCGTATCTTTCTGGAAATCTTCTGCAAACTGTTCAAAAGCGCACGGGTCGTGCGCCTACACGCACGGGTCGTGTGAGACTTTCTGACCTTCAATTTCAAAGTACCTTTTTATCCATTCCAAAAGATTCCAGTCCTCTTCTAATCCATTCCCCAAGGTTCCACAACAATGTAAAGGTAACAACGGTATGAGATTGAACATGTTAGATAGAAAGTTTGTGTGTTATGAATAAAATGGAAAACCGCACTTAGAGAACGCGAGAGTGCATATGTCAAGAATGATAATAATACACGGTATTTGACTGATATTATACACTGTATTTGACTGACATGGTACATGGTACTTGACTCAAATGACTAACAGCCCATTGCGGGTACAGAGACTGAAAATGTATAATAAATACAAGAGGAAAAAGGGTGACGACCCTAAGAGGTTAGCATACTAGGGGAGGGGAAGTCATGAGCCCCAAAACCTAGACTCAAGAATGTTTCCCCCACTAGAAATAGCGGGATGGGTTCACCAAAGTCAAGAGATGCCTATAAAATAGGTAGACTGAGGTGTTATGCTAAAAACATGGAACAAAGATTGCATGCTTCATGTGTCGCTTAGGAGGGCCATGAGCATGAAGGTTACAGGAACTAAATGTATTTCCACGTGGTTGCTTTTTAGGACCACGAGTTCGACACAAAGCATAATGAACCGCTAGAGTAGTAAGGGGTCTCGATAGGACTCACTGAGATAATGTTTATCTCACCCTTCATATTTGTGGTTTTTACAGAGAAACAGGGGAAAGCAAAGGCGATAAAGCACGGTTAGCTGGTGTGACTCTTGGAGTCATTGAAGATCTAGTTTCATGTTTTAGACCTTTGTCCCGTTTATGGTTTCTATGTTCCGATTGTATAACTTCCGTTGTTAAGTTGTAAAATCGTTTCCGCTACTTTATGTTTGGATATTGAACACCAGGATTATGTACAAGTCTTAAGTTTTGGAACTTAAGCATTTTCAGAAAGTTTATGAGGTTCAGAGAACCAGTTGTTATGTATTATCTAAAGTTTTAGATGTGTTCAATATTTCAATAACAGGAAGTTACTCTGATGTATACCATTTAGTGCATTTCGGTGATTCTATATTTTAGAACTTATCGGGGTGTTACAAAAAATGTCTGATATACCATAACTAGATTGTGCCTATTCTTCAATAGTCTATGTGCTAAAATCATCGACCCTCAAAAATTGGACGAGTTGGAAAATGAGGCTGCTATTATCTTGTGTCAGTTGGAGAGGTTTTTTCCTCCCTCGTTCTTTGATATCATGGTTCATTTAATTGTTTATCTAGTTAGGGAGATTAGATTATGCGGCCCTGTTTATTTAAGGTGGATGTACCCAGTTGAGCGATACATGAAGATCTTGAAAGGGTATGTCAAGAACCCTTGGCGCCCAGCACACAACACACACACGCACACACGGCGCACAGCGCCCTTGGCGCCCAGCGCCCTTGGCGCCCAGCGCCCAGCCATGGGGCGCCAAATCCTGCACAAAATCCAGCAACACACAACCAAACATATGGCGCCCTAGGCGCCCATAACACCAACAAACGGATTCCGAGCAACACGAAAACATCAGATCACATACAAATCATCAAAACAACATGAAATCGCATACACACTCATGATCATGGATAGATCTAGGCTAACCCTGTAACACCCCGGTATTTCTATTTAGTAATTTATCGATTAAAAATACCAAAGTGCACATTAGTAACACATCAGAGATATATTTCCTGTTTAGACACTGAATATCACTATAAATTTTTCGCTGAATAAAACCCAAACAGTCTTATTTACAACAAGACAATATGGTTCTCAGGCCATATATCATCAGCAATTATAGTATTCAGTATCATACAAGAAAGCGGAAGAAAGATATACCTTAAATACATAATGTTTTAGTATACAGACAACAAAAGGGAAATAAGCTTAAATATAAAGCTAGGCTATCAGCAACCAGTCCGAGCTCAACCTACTCGCGCCTCTTGGATTTCCGCTGTCCCTGTGTCTCTGTAAAACAACAACATATAAACAATGAGATACAATCTCAGTGAGTTCTACCGAGACCCCTACTCGCTCTCTCGGTACTTGTTCAAAAACATTTTAACTCAACACGGCACCGACTGCGTGACCGCTACATCCCGGTGAACCGCATTATTTTACACATAGCATTCCACCGGCTGCGTGACCGCTACATCCCGGGGAATCTGCTATAACTCAGTACGACACCGGCTGCGTGACCGCTACATCCCGGTGAATCGCACAACAAAACAACTCAACAGATCACCGACTGCGTTACCGCTACATACCCGATGAACCTGTTATGACTCAGTACGACACCGGCTGCGTGACCGCTACATCCCGGTGAATCGTACTACAAACAATTTAACATAACACCGCCTGCATTACTGCTGAAACCCGGTGAACCCCACTGCCAATAGTATTCTTCCTAAAGGCCCGGAGCCTAGGGTAGGGGATCATGACTGCCCCGCCTAGTATGTCAACATGGGTCGTCACCCAAACTCTTTATATATAAACATATATATCTACAGTACTATGAACCCACGGTCCATCAAATCAGACAATCAATGAAACACTTTAATCCACATTTTATAAAATCCAAGTTCACACTCGCACTCTAGTTGACCGCTTTTCGACACAATTTTCCATATCAAAAACAATTCATTTTGCCTAAAAAATAGAATATTCAGTTAGGCCTCTGAATAAGCTTTCCAACGCATCTTAGAACACCTCAATCGGGCTCCCGGATCAAAAGATATCGCGAAAACAAAATCAGTGAAAAACTGTTGAAAAATCTGCAAAACGTCGCGACGCGAATTGCTACCGTCGCGACGCGAAAAACGACAGAAACATTTTGCGTTACAAAACTGGGCCAGGTCGCGACGCGAAGGGGACGGGTCGCGACGCGACCATCTGCAGAAAAGTGCAGGTTTTCCGTTTTCTTGCGAAATTCGCTATTCCGCTCAACTCCGATTCTTGTTCCGATTAAAAACAGTTCAAACATCCATAAAAACAGATTCAATCAATGTCACACAATCAATCAAATCAATCAAAAACTCAATCTAAACGAATTTCATCAAAATACGATTTATTTCGAAATAACGGTTTTCGACTCAAAATCTTTCGAATCAAATCACCAAAAATTCCATTTTTAACGCGACGCAACCCGAGACTCGCCCCAATCGATTCCTAACCCGAATCAGACAGTATCACATAATATTCCAGTCCAGCGAAAGCGATAAAACAGTTTATCAATTAATTCGAAAAACAAAAATCCTAAACGTGAGTAGAACTCACCCTTGAAGCGTGAACCACGATCGAGCCGAAATCACCGAGTAGCCACACGAACGCTCCCTGCTCCGGCGATACCCAATCCGCTTCCAAAGCTTCCCACTCGACCTCGAGAAATCTTTCGACCGTAAAACCGAATTCCCGAAATCATTGCACGTTCCGGCGACACACAAAACCGCTTTTGACCGGAATGCCGAATTCCTCGAAATCCTCCTTGGACACTATTCATCATCTTCTTCAATCTCAAACCACTATTCACCAAAAACCCCAATTTGATTTTCAATTCCAAATCACCCAATCGATCTTCAATACTCGAGTAATCCACCTCGTGCTCGCTCCTAAACATCGCCCTTAGCTTTCCCTTGAGTTACAACCATCGAAACACCGATTTTCCTTCTCAAGTTCGAAAATGGCAAAGTGAGAGAGAGTGAGTTGATGATGAAGATCTTGGTACCAAATCGAAGAGGAAGTAACGCTGAGCATTTCTCGTGTTGGAAGGAAGTCGTTTCGTTGAGCGGAGGTACTCCCTTTCTCCTCTTCTTCTTCCTCCCTCTTTCTTTCTTCTTTCTCTTTTCTCTCCTTTTCTCTCTTCTGTTTCTCGTATGCTTCCATTCTTTCCTTTCTTTCTTTCATTCATTCACACACACACATATATATATTTATTAATATATAAGTTGTGACGCGGTCAAATTACCATATTGATCGAAATTTCCTATTTCGATTCCGAAACTTCCTTGATCCGTATTATCCGGTTAACGATCCGATGACAACCAATAAATAATTTTAGCACTCAGTAAATTTACCAGTCGAGTACTAAATTGGTTTAATTGGTTTAACACCCAAATAATTCTACTAATTATTTTGAGGATGTTACATTCTCCCCAACTTGAAAGAATTTTGTCCTCAAAATTTCGCTAAGTCTTTCATTCGACTAACCGAGAATCGACATTCTCAGAAAGGTCTAAATCTGCTGGAACGCAATCTCGAATCAACGGAATGAGTGTAGAAAAATCTCCTCAATCCGGTACATCCATCTTCAAGCATGTTCGACCATTACCCTAGAACACTTCTAAGATTACAGTCCGAACTCCCTTGTTACGAATCAACACAAGAAACTCCTCTTTCGCCCACATAGACTCAGCACCGCGTTCGAAAACACTTCGGAAGCTTCATTCCAATCATCCTCGTTTACTCCCCAACTTTGATTAATCCAAATCAAAGTACTCCTCGGTGGACGTAAAAACAAATACGAATTCCTCGAAAGGTATAAACACTTTCTCAACAATTCTTCTAATATTCTTAACGGTTCTCGTACATACCGACAATGTGACGAAAAAGTCACCTGTGAAACTTCTTGACTCGCTTCCAAGTCTTCGAGGTAAAACTTTTTCAAAAAGATGGGATTTGGGTTTTATCAAAAGCTCTGACCTTAAACGTAGAAATAAACCACGGGGACATCAAATAAATTTTGAACGCAATGCAGATTACCTCAGTTGTTCTCAAAACAACTATCATACAGAACTCAGAGCTTCTTTTCCTCTGTTGCAACTTCATCACGAGGTTTTTACCAACGATGCATCCGATTCCTTTCCAAATTAGTCAATAGCGTTGAGAGTTTCTCCTCAACCTAAGTAGTCCTCCTAGGATTTTCCTAAATCAGATTTCATTAGCCTCTTGAGTCGTTCCCAAAATTAACTTTAGCATGCGGGTTTTCACAAAATGATTTTCAAAACTACCATACCGCACGCCAAACTTCACTTTGGAAAGTTCAGTCCCTCGCAGCAAATCCATCAATTAATCCTTTGGTGCTTATTCGCATTGTGAAAAACAGTCAACAGTCACCTCATTTTCATATTCGAATTCACGTTTGACTTGTCAAACGAAATCACATAATACTATCTTCTTGTCAACCTTCACAAAGGAGAGGGTAACAAACTAATACCTCGCCGCTAATACATCTGCTTTATATTCTGTACACCCTGGAACAGAATATAAATTTCGGTGTGCTTCCTCTAACACTTGCCTTTTATTGTTCTAGTCGTCGGCCGCACAGATTCTACCGTTGAAACAACTGACTCCATCACTATCCATAGTAAAATCTGGAAATACCTTTTGTGATTGTAGCTTCACATCAACTTCCTGTGTTAAGCGTTTAGAATCCCTTAGGGAACTAGAGATCCTCATATGGCTCAACACTAACAGGTTCCTCTCGATCTTGAATTCATATTTACGTCTCTATTAGACTCTAATAATTCCATCTAATGCATCATAATTCTGCCGTGTGGAGCGATTTCCTACTACTCGCATCAGCTACAACATTGGAATTTCCTGGATGATACTTCAACCCGAAGTCATAATCCTTCAGAAACTCAACACACTTCTTTGCCTGTTATTCAGTTCTTTCTGATCAAACAGATACCTTAAACTCTTGCGACCACTAAAGACTTCGAAACGAGACCCATACAGGTAATGTCTTCAAATCTTCAGTGCATACACAATAGATGCCAATTACAAATCATGAGTCGGATATCTCTTCTCATGAGACTTTAATTGTCTGGACGCCCAAGCTACCACTTGTTGATTCTGCATTAGAATACGTCTCAAACCATTCTCAGAAGCGTCGCTGTAACTTTGGAATCCCAAAAACGGATCTGGGAGAATCAGGGTTGGAGCAGAAGTCAAAATCTTCAACTCTTGAAAACGTTCTTCACAATCGGCATTCCACGTAAACGGATGACCCTCACGAGTTAACCGAGTAAGTGGAATAACTAACCGTGAGAATCCTTCGATAAACTTCCTGTAGTAACCGGCAAGACTTAGAAAACTTCTGATCTCTGCGACTGATGTCGGTCACTTCCATTCCACACCGCTTCCTTCTTACTGGGATCTACAGAAACTCCCGACTTGGGAAATCACATGTCCCAAAGACTTTGCTTCTGACACCCAACAATCACACCCCTGAGGTTTCGCGTACAACTTCTTTTCTCGGAGTGCACTCAAAACAATGAGGAGATGTTGGACATGCTCCTCAATGGTCTTCGAGCACATCAAGATATCATCGATGAAAATGACTTCAAACTGATCCTAATACGTATGAAAAACTCGGTTCATGTAATCCATGAATACCGCTGGAGCATTAGTCAAACCGAAGGGCATCACTACGAACTCGTAATGTCCATACCTAGTACGGAAAGCTGTCTTCGGAATATCTAAGGCTCTAACTTTTAATTGATGATAACCTGACCTCAGATCAATTTTTGAAAACACCACGGCACCTCGAAGTTGATCCAGCAAATCGTCTATCCTTGGGAAGGGATATTTATTCTTGATCGTCACTTTGTTGAGTTGTCGATAACCGATGTGCAATCTCTTGCTACTAACCTTTCTTTTGACTAATCACTCCAGAGCACTCCTCCTAGAGAAGCACTCAGTCGAATAAATTTCTCTAACATCGACTCTTCAAGTTGAGACTCCATTTCCTTTAATTCTAAAGGAACTTTCAATAAGAAACAATAGATACTGATCCCGTGCCAGGAACCAATTCTACGGTAAACTCTACCTCTCGCTCTGGAGGTTCAGAAGAAACTTCATTGTGAAGACATCCAGGAAGTCATTCACAACCTGAATGTTCGCCAAATCTAAACTAGTTTCAGTGGATGCAGATAACATACTAACATGTGCTCCCGCACCTTGGAATGAAGATTGACCATCTAAGGTGAACTAGGTAACCGCTTCAGAATTTGTCCTAGACAAATCAACTGATTCTGAGGCGATGCTGATGGTTGATTAATACAGTCGATTGCAACATGATTTGCAGTCATCCAATTCATACTCAAAATGGTGTCCACACTTCTCATAGGCAAACAATAAATTCTACAACGAAATTCCTGCCTCCTATGACAAGTAGGCCATTCTATACAAAGATTAGGTCTGGACACGACCCTTAGCAGCAGTTGAAATAGTTATCGGCTCGGATAGCGATGATAAGGCTGATCCTAACCGATTCACATGCGATCGGGATATACAGCAATAGGTTGCACCCGAATCATATAATATACTGATCGAGTTATTGAAAACTGATCTCATACTCCTCAGTAGATTGTCTGCAGTCGTAACTGCCTACACATCCAGAATGTTGACTCGTCATTGCCTTAGAGCTGCTTGTGACTCCTTGGAACTTTTCCTTACGGGGCACTCTTTACCATAGTGACCCTCTACATTTCTATAATAGCACCGATTAGATCTTCGCTTGCAATCACCGCTGTGAGGCTTTCCACAGTTAGAACATCTTCTGACCTTTGAAGAATCAAAGAATTGCATCTGCTTTTCCTTTGATGAAATTATCTTAGGACTTTCCATTCGGAGCTGATAATTCAACTACCTCCTTTCCTTTCCCATATTTCCTATGAGATCATCCTCGGCGACATAGGCTGATTACACTAAGGCAACATAATTGGTAGCAGTATAAGAACTGAGACCATAAATCATAAAAACACTTAGGCCCGTCTCATACTTCTGCATTCTCCATTCGTCATCCGAAGCTTACTTTACCACTTGGTAAAACTGAGACAACTTCTCAAACTTAGCGGTGTATTCTCCCGCCGTCATGTCACCTTTCCTGAGGATGCACCGGTCGTATATTCCGATTGTGGTCGAGGATTGCATCTTGATCATCCAGTCATAATTCCGCTTATGATGCACTAAGTATTAAGTTGATCAGGCTCAATGTCTCTTAGCATCACAAGTGTAATTACAAAAAGGACTAGGAAGGAATCGACTCAACCCTAAGCTAAGTCCGACTAGGTCGAACTGCTCTGATACCAACTGTAACACCCCGGTATTTCTATTTATTAATTTATCGATTAAAAATACCAAAGTGCACATTAGTAACACATCAGAGATATATTTCTTGTTTAGACACTGAATATCACTATAAATTTTTCGCTGAATAAAACCCAAACAGTCTTATTTACAACAAGACAATATGGTTCTCAGGCCATATATCATCAGCAATTATAGTATTCAGTATCATACAAGAAAGCGGAAGAAAGATATACCTTAAATACATAATGTTTTAGTATACAGACAACAAAAGGGAAATAAGCTTAAATATAAAGCTAGGCTATCAGCAACCAGTCCGAGCTCAACCTACTCGCGCCTCTTGGATTTCCGCTGTCCCTGTGTCTCTGTAAAACAACAACATATAAACAATGAGACACAATCTCAGTGAGTTCTACCGAGACCCCTACTCGCTCTCTCGGTACTTGTTTAAAAACATTTTAACTCAACACGGCACCGACTGCGTGACTGCTACATCCCGGTGAACCGCATTATTTTACACATAGCATTCCACCGGCTGCGTGACCGCTACATCCCGGGGAATCTGCTATAACTCAGTACGACACCGGCTGCGTGACCGCTACATCCCGGTGAATCGCACAACAAAACAACTCAACAGATCACCGACTGCGTTACCGCTACATACCCGATAAACCTGTTATGACTCAGTACGACACCGGCTGCGTGACCGCTACATCCCGGTGAATCGTACTACAAACAATTTAACATAACACCGCCTGCATTACTGCTGAAACCCGGTGAACCCCACTGCCAATAGTATTCTTCCTAAAGGCCCGGAGCCTAGGGTAGGGGATCATGACTGCCCCGCCTAGTATGTCAACATGGGTCGTCACCCAAACTCTTTATATATAAACATATATATCTACAGTACTATGAACCCACGGTCCATCAAATCAGACAATCAATGAAACACTTTAATCCACATTTTATAAAATCCAAGTTCACACTCGCACTCTAGTTGACCGCTTTTCGACACAATTTTCCATATCAAAAACAATTCATTTTGCCTAAAAAATAGAATATTCAGTTAGGCCTCTGAATAAGCTTTCCAACGCATCTTAGAACACCTCAATCGGGCTCCCGGATCAAAAGATATCGCGAAAACAAAATCAGTGAAAAACTGTTGAAAAATCTGCAAAACGTCGCGACGCGAATTGCTACCGTCGCGACGCGAAAAACGACAGAAACATTTTGCGTTACAAAACTGGGCCAGATCGCGACGCGAAGGGGACGGGTCGCGACGCGACCATCTGCAGAAAAGTGCAGGTTTTCCGTTTTCTTGCGAAATTCGCTATTCCGCTCAACTCCGATTCTTGTTCCGATTAAAAACAGTTCAAACATCCATAAAAACAGATTCAATCAATGTCACACAATCAATCAAATCAATCAAAAACTCAATCTAAACGAATTTCATCAAAATACGATTTATTTCGAAATAACGGTTTTCGACTCAAAATCTTTCGAATCAAATCACCAAAAATTCCATTTTTAACGCGACGCAACCCGAGACTCGCCCCAATCGATTCCTAACCCGAATCAGACAGTATCACATAATATTCCAGTCCAGCGAAAGCGATAAAACAGTTTATCAATTAATTCGAAAAACAAAAATCCTAAACGTGAGTAGAACTCACCCTTGAAGCGTGAACCACGATCGAGCCGAAATCACCGAGTAGCCACACGAACGCTCCCTGCTCCGGCGATACCCAATCCGCTTCCAAAGCTTCCCACTCGACCTCGAGAAATCTTTCGACCGTAAAACCGAATTCCCGAAATCATTGCACGTTCCGGCGACACACAAAACCGCTTTTGACCGGAATGCCGAATTCCTCGAAATCCTCCTTGGACACTATTCATCATCTTCTTCAATCTCAAACCACTATTCACCAAAAACCCCAATTTGATTTTCAATTCCAAATCACCCAATCGATCTTCAATACTCGAGTAATCCACCTCGTGCTCGCTCCTAAACATCGCCCTTAGCTTTCCCTTGAGTTACAACCATCAAAACACCGATTTTCCTTCTCAAGTTCGAAAATGGCAAAGTGAGAGAGAGTGAGTTGATGATGAAGATCTTGGTACCAAATCGAAGAGGAAGTAACGCTGAGCATTTTTCGTGTTGGAAGGAAGTCGTTTCGTTGAGCGGAGGCACTTCCTTTCTCCTCTTCTTCTTCCTCCCTCTTTCTTTCTTCTTTCTCTTTTCTCTCCTTTTCTCTCTTCTGTTTCTCGTATGCTTCCATTCTTTCCTTTCTTTCTTTCATTCATTCACACACACACATATATATATTTATTAATATATAAGTTGTGACGCGGTCAAATTACCATATTGATCGAAATTTCCTATTTCGATTCCGAAACTTCCTTGATCCGTATTATCCGGTTAACGATCCGATGACAACCAATAAATAATTTTAGCACTCAGTAAATTTACCAGTCGAGTACTAAATTGGTTTAATTGGTTTAACACCCAAATAATTCTACTAATTATTTTGAGGATGTTACATTCTCCCCAACTTGAAAGAATTTTGTCCTCAAAATTTCGCTAAGTCTTTCATTCGACTAACCGAGAATCGACATTCTCAGAAAGGTCTAAATCTGCTGGAACGCAATCTCGAATCAACGGAATGAGTGTAGAAAAATCTCCTCAATCCGGTACATCCATCTTCAAGCATGTTCGACCATTACCCTAGAACACTTCTAAGATTACAGTCCGAACTCCCTTGTTACGAATCAACACAAGAAACTCCTCTTTCGCCCACATAGACTCAGCACCGCGTTCGAAAACACTTCGGAAGCTTCATTCCAATCATCCTCGTTTACTCCCCAACTTTGATTAATCCAAATCAAAGTACTCCTCGGTGGACGTAAAAACAAATACGAATTCCTCGAAAGGTGTAAACACTTTCTCAACAATTCTTCTAATATTCTTAACGGTTCTCGTACATACCGACAATGTGACGAAAAAGTCACCTGTGAAACTTCTTGACTCGCTTCCAAGTCTTCGAGGTAAAACTTTTTCAAAAAGATGGGATTTGGGTTTTATCAAAAGCTCTGACCTTAAACGTAGAAATAAACCACGGGGACATCAAATAAATTTTGAACGCAATGCAGATTACCTCAGTTGTTCTCAAAACAACTATCAAACAGAACTCAGCTCCTTTTCCTCTGTTGCAACTTCATCACGAGGTTTTTACCAACGATGCATCCGATTCCTTTCCAAATTAGTCAATAGCGTTGAGAGTTTCTCCTCAACCTAAGTAGTCCTCCTAGGATTTTCCTAAATCAGATTTCATTAGCCTCTTGAGTCGTTCCCAAAATTAACTTTAGCATGCGGGTTTTCACAAAATGATTTTCAAAACTACCATACCGCACGCCAAACTTCACTTTGGAAAGTTCAGTCCCTCGCAGCAAATCCATCAATTAATCCTTTGGTGCTTATTCGCATTGTGAAAAATAGTCAACAGTCACCTCATTTTCATATTCGAATTCACGTTTGACTTGTCAAACGGAATCACATAATACTATCTTCTTGTCAACCTTCACAAAGGAGAGGGTAACAAACTAATACCTCGCCGCTAATACATCTGCTTTATATTCTGTACACCCTGGAACAGAATATAAATTTCGGTGTGCTTCCTCTAACACTTGCCTTTTATTGTTCTAGTCGTCGGCCGCACAGATTCTACCGTTGAAACAACTGACTCCATCACTATCCATAGTAAAATCTGGAAATACCTTTTGTGATTGTAGCTTCACATCAACTTCCTGTGTTAAGCGTTTAGAATCCCTTAGGGAACTAGAGATCCTCATATGGCTCAACACTAACAGGTTCCTCTCGATCTTGAATTCAGATTTACGTCTCTATTAGACTCTAATAATTCCATCTAATGCATCATAATTCTGCCGTGTGGAGCGATTTCCTACTACTCGCATCAGCTACAACATTGGAATTTCCTGGATGATACTTCAACCCGAAGTCATAATCCTTCAGAAACTCAACACACTTCTTTGCCTGTTATTCAGTTCTTTCTGATCAAACAGATACCTTAAACTCTTGCGACCACTAAAGACTTCGAAACGAGACCCATACAGGTAATGTCTTCAAATCTTCAGTGCATACACAATAGATGCCAATTACAAATCATGATTCGGATATCTCTTCTCATGAGACTTTAATTGTCTGGACGCCCAAGCTACCACTTGTTGATTCTGCATTAGAATACGTCTCAAACCATTCTCAGAAGCGTCGCTGTAACTTTGGAATCCCAATAACGGATCTGGGAGAATCAGGGATGGAGCAGAAGTCAAAATCTTCAACTCTTGAAAACGTTCTTCACAATCGGCATTCCACGTAAACGGATGACCCTCACGAGTTAACCGAGTAAGTGGAATAACTAACCGTGAGAATCCTTCGATAAACTTCCTGTAGTAACCGGCAAGACTTAGAAAACTTCTGATCTCTGCGACTGATGTCGGTCACTTCCATTCCACACCGCTTCCTTCTTACTGGGATCTACAGAAACTCCCGACTTGGGAAATCACATGTCCCAAAGACTTTGCTTCTGACACCCAACAATCACACCCCTGAGGTTTCGCGTACAACTTCTTTTCTCGGAGTGCACTCAGAACAATGAGGAGATGTTGGACATGCTCCTCAATGGTCTTCGAGCACATCAAGATATCATCGATGAAAATGACTTCAAACTGATCCTAATACGTATGAAAAACTCGGTTCATGTAATCCATGAATACCGCTGGAGCATTAGTCAAACCGAAGGGCATCACTACGAACTCGTAATGTCCATACCTAGTACGGAAAGCTGTCTTCGGAATATCTAAGGCTCTAACTTTTAATTGATGATAACCTGACCTCAGATCAATTTTTGAAAACACCACGGCACCTCGAAGTTGATCCAGTAAATCGTCTATCCTTGGGAAGGGATATTTATTCTTGATCGTCACTTTGTTGAGTTGTCGATAACCGATGTGCAATCTCTTGCTACTAACCTTTCTTTTGACTAATCACTCCAGAGCACTCCTCCTAGAGAAGCACTCAGTCGAATAAATTTCTCTAACATCGACTCTTCAAGTTGAGACTCCATTTCCTTTAATTCTAAAGGAACTTTCAATAAGAAACAATAGATATTGATCCCGTGCCAGGAACCAATTCTACGGTAAACTCTACCTCTCGCTCTGGAGGTTCAGAAGAAACTTCATTGTGAAGACATCCAGGAAGTCATTCACAACCTGAATGTTCGCCAAATCTAAACTAGTTTCAGTGGATGCAGATAACATACTAACATGTGCTCCCGCACCTTGGAATGAAGATTGACCATCTAAGGTGAACTAGGTAACCGCTTCAGAATTTGTCCTAGACAAATCAACTGATTCTGAGGCGATGCTGATGGTTGATTAATACAGTCGATTGCAACATGATTTGCAGTCATCCAATTCATACTCAAAATGGTGTCCACACTTCTCATAGGCAAACAATAAATTCTACAACGAAATTCCTGCCTCCTATGACAAGTAGGCCATTCTATACAAAGATTAGGTCTGGACACGACCCTTAGCAGCAGTTGAAATAGTTATCGGCTCGGATAGCGATGATAAGGCTGATCCTAACCGATTCACATGCGATCGGGATATACAGCAATAGGTTGCACCCGAATCATATAATATACTGATCGAGTTATTGAAAACTGATCTCATACTCCTCAGTAGATTGTCTGCAGTCGTAACTGCCTACACATCCAGAATGTTGACTCGTCATTGCCTTAGAGCTGCTTGTGACTCCTTGGAACTTTTCCTTACGGGGCACTCTTTACCATAGTGACCCTCTACATTTCTATAATAGCACCGATTAGATCTTCGCTTGCAATCACCGCTGTGAGGCTTTCCACAGTTAGAACATCTTCTGACCTTTGAAGAATCAAAGAATTGCATCTGCTTTTCCTTTGATGAAATTATCTTAGGACTTTCCATTCGGAGCTGATAATTCAACTACCTCCTTTCCTTTCCCATATTTCCTATGAGATCATCCTCGGCGACATAGGCTGATTACACTAAGGCAACATAATTGGTAGCAGTATAAGAACTGAGACCATAAATCATAAAAACACTTAGGCCCGTCTCATACTTCTGCATTCTCCATTCGTCATCCGAAGCTTACTTTACCACTTGGTAAAACTGAGACAACTTCTCAAACTTAGCGGTGTATTCTCCCGCCGTCATGTCACCTTTCCTGAGGATGCACCGGTCGTATATTCCGATTGTGGTCGAGGATTGCATCTTGATCATCCAGTCATAATTCCGCTTATGATGCACTAAGTATTAAGTTGATCAGGCTCAATGTCTCTTAGCATCACAAGTGTAATTACAAAAAGGACTAGCAAGGAATCGACTCAACCCTAAGCTAAGTCCGACTAGGTCGAACTGCTCTGATACCAACTGTAACACCCCGGTATTTCTATTTATTAATTTATCGATTAAAAATACCAAAGTGCACATTAGTAACACATCAGAGATATATTTCCTGTTTAGACACTGAATATCACTATAAATTTTTCGCTGAATAAAACCCAAACAGTCTTATTTACAACAAGACAATATGGTTCTCAGGCCATATATCATCAGCAATTATAGTATTCAGTATCATACAAGAAAGCGGAAGAAAGATATACCTTAAATACATAATGTTTTAGTATACAGACAACAAAAGGGAAATAAGCTTAAATATAAAGCTAGGCTATCAGCAACCAGTCCGAGCTCAACCTACTCGCGCCTCTTGGATTTCCGCTGTCCCTGTGTCTCTGTAAAACAACAACATATAAACAATGAGATACAATCTCAGTGAGTTCTACCGAGACCCCTACTCGCTCTCTCGGTACTTGTTTAAAAACATTTTAACTCAACACGGCACCGACTGCGTGACCGCTACATCCCGGTGAACCGCATTATTTTACACATAGCATTCCACCGGCTGCGTGACCGCTACATCCCGGGGAATCTGCTATAACTCAGTACGACACCGGCTGCGTGACCGCTACATCCCGGTGAATCGCACAACAAAACAATTCAACAGATCACCGACTGCGTTACCGCTACATACCCGATGAACCTGTTATGACTCAGTACGACACCGGCTGCGTGACCGCTACATCCCGGTGAATCGTACTACAAACAATTTAACATAACACCGCCTGCATTACTGCTGAAACCCGGTGAACCCCACTGCCAATAGTATTCTTCCTAAAGGCCCGGAGCCTAGGGTAGGGGATCATGACTGCCCCGCCTAGTATGTCAACATGGGTCGTCACCCAAACTCTATATATATAAACATATATATCTACAGTACTATGAACCCACGGTCCATCAAATCAGACAATCAATGAAACACTTTAATCCACATTTTATAAAATCCAAGTTCACACTCGCACTCTAGTTGACCGCTTTTCGACACAATTTTCCATATCAAAAACAATTCATTTTGCCTTAAAAATAGAATATTCAGTTAGGCCTCTGAATAAGCTTTCCAACGCATCTTAGAACACCTCAATCGGGTTCCCGGATCAAAAGATATCGCGAAAACAAAATCAGTGAAAAACTGTTGAAAAATCTGCAAAACGTCGCGACGCGAATTGCTACCGTCGCGACGCGAAAAACGACAGAAACATTTTGCGTTACAAAACTGGGCCAGGTCGCGACGCGAAGGGGACGGGTCGCGACGCGACCATCTGCAGAAAAGTGCAGGTTTTCCGTTTTCTTGCGAAATTCGCTATTCCGCTCAACTCCGATTCTTGTTCCGATTAAAAACAGTTCAAACATCCATAAAAACAGATTCAATCAATGTCACACAATCAATCAAATCAATCAAAAACTCAATCTAAACGAATTTCATCAAAATACGATTTATTTCGAAATAACGGTTTTCGACTCAAAATCTTTCGAATCAAATCACCAAAAATTCCATTTTTAACGCGACGCAACCCGAGACTCGCCCCAATCGATTCCTAACCCGAATCAGACAGTATCACATAATATTCCAGTCCAGCGAAAGCGATAAAACAGTTTATCAATTAATTCGAAAAACAAAAATCCTAAACGTGAGTAGAACTCACCCTTGAAGCGTGAACCACGATCGAGCCGAAATCACCGAGTAGCCACACGAACGCTCCCTGCTCCGGCGATACCCAATCCGCTTCCAAAGCTTCCCACTCGACCTCGAGAAATCTTTCGACCGTAAAACCGAATTCCCGAAATCATTGCACGTTCCGGCGACACACAAAACCGCTTTTGACCGGAATGCCGAATTCCTCGAAATCCTCCTTGGACACTATTCATCATCTTCTTCAATCTCAAACCACTATTCACCAAAAACCCCAATTTGATTTTCAATTCCAAATCACCCAATCGATCTTCAATACTCGAGTAATCCACCTCGTGCTCGCTCCTAAACATCTCCCTTAGCTTTCCCTTGAGTTACAACCATCGAAACACCGATTTTCCTTCTCAAGTTCGAAAATGGCAAAGTGAGAGAGAGTGAGTTGATGATGAAGATCTTGGTACCAAATCGAAGAGGAAGTAACGCTGAGCATTTTTCGTGTTGGAAGGAAGTCGTTTCGTTGAGCGGAGGTACTCCCTTTCTCCTCTTCTTCTTCCTCCCTCTTTCTTTCTTCTTTCTCTTTTCTCTCCTTTTCTCTCTTCTGTTTCTCGTATGCTTCCATTCTTTCCTTTCTTTCTTTCATTCATTCACACACACACATATATATATTTATTAATATATAAGTTGTGACGCGGTCAAATTACCATATTGATCGAAATTTCCTATTTCGATTCCGAAACTTCCTTGATCCGTATTATCCGGTTAACGATCCGATGACAACCAATAAATAATTTTAGCACTCAGTAAATTTACCAGTCGAGTACTAAATTGGTTTAATTGGTTTAACACCCAAATAATTCTACTAATTATTTTGAGGATGTTACAAACCCTACCTTAAAACCTATCATAAACATCTATTATATAGAAAGATAGAACTCCCCTGACCTTGGATTTGAAGAACGGAGGCCCGAGAGACAATCACGAACAAAACCACAGCAACGAATCACGTCCTTCTTCCTCCTTGAGCTCGCGACCTCTCCCTTCTTTCCCTCTTCTCCACGGCGCTTGTAACACCCCTTTTTTAATAACTTTACTTTTAAATAAAATCAGAGTCTTTTTTTTTTTTTTTTTGAAAACAATTCAAGCGAGTGCTACATTTACTTCATAAATAACAAGATACATAACACCATGAGAAAAATGTTTAGTTCACATCAACTAAAACCAATCACCATCAGCAGCGGAATAAATATAAGTTCTAAGATTTAAAACCAAATACATCACCAATCAAATCTAACAGTTTAGGAAAAATAATGCATAAACATAGGACACCCCCCCTGGTGCTACGTATCAGAGAGTGACACTTCCTAACAGATGAAGGCATGAAGGAATCCTTCACTCGATATTACCTGCACGTTGCCGACATAAGAAGCAACATAAAGGCAGTAGGGTGAGTCTCTTTTCATAATTAATAACATATGAGAATTAAGCAATTCATAGGAAGAAGGAAACCAGGCACACCAATTCACAATAATGGAACAACCGCATCAATATTGTATTTCCAAACAGCACCACACAATATATGATTTATGCATGTAATGCAACCCAAACTCCACGGGTACATGCATGTCGGATCCGTCACCAAATACAAATAGGCCGTAGCCTCTGCTCACCAAATACAAATAGGCCGTAGCCTCTGCTCACCAATAATGCACATGCTTCATGCGGTGTTATGGAGAATGCATCACAACACACCACAAATCAGTCAATTTCACATTTTAAATTCTAGTCTCACCATAGTGCATTAATTAACTCACCAAATTAAAATTAGGCCGAAGCCTCTGCTCACCAATCTCACCTCATCATCACTCACCAAGTCAGCTCACCACTCACACCAACACCCATTCAAATAGACCAACTTAGGACATTGACAAGACATAGAGAAAGTGGGTAAAAATAGCCATTTGGACACTTGAACACCATCAGCCAGAAACACCAGTAAAAATAAATTATTTTTGCATAAAATTGAGACTATTGGATAGGCATTGAAATTAGCTTCAAAACGCATTTTGAACCGTTGAATTTGGATAACCGAGTCAAAAGTTACGTTAAAAACAATTTTAGGAAAAATGTTAGACATCCTGGAACTGGCGCATGGGCGCTGGGCGCCCAGGGGCAACACAGCGCTTGGCGCATGGGCGCTTGGCGCCCAGGAGAAGCAACACGCACAGGCGCATGGGCGCTGGCGCCCAGGAACAACACGCGCAACAGCGCACAGGCGCTAGGCGCCCAGGAGGCAACACGCGCACATAGGCGCTGGCGCCCAGAAGCAACAACGCGCACAGGCGCGCCCAGGGAACAGCAGCAACATGGCGCCCAAGCACTAGGCGCCTAAGGCCAACATGCTACACAACTCATTTTTCTTCGAAATTCATTTTACACGAGCCAAATACTCAGGACATGAAAACTCAATAAAAATTTTATCAAAAGCTGAACATTATTTTTGGCGCCCATGCACTAGGCACCTAGTGAAAATACGCAACTCAACTCCTTTCTTGACCAAAATCAGTTTTCATGAGCCATTTTACCCAAGTATAAAAACCTGAAAACAATTTTCACAAAACTATCACCAGAACTTTGGGGCCCTTGGCGCCCATGACACAAGCAACGTGCGCCAAAACTGGCAGCACAGGAACACTGGATGGCAACACAGGCAACAGAGACAGCAACACAGAATGGCAACACAGGCAACAGACACAGCACACAGTGACACAGAATGGCAACACAGGGCAACAGAATTTTTGGAAACAGGCGCAGCACACTGCTGGGCGCCTGGTGCCCATGACTAGGCGCAACACAGAATTTTTCAGCAATAGGCATATGGCGCCCAAGGCGCCTAGGGGTTCCCAAACAGAATTTTCTTCACTTTCTTTCACTAAATTACATTCACCAAAACACTCAATTACATGAATATTACTAAAGTGTCACCAAAATTCTCAATTTCACCAAATAATCATATGATCAAACATATGGTCTTCAATTCGCATTTAGCAACAATTCAAGCATCAATCATAAAATTCTCAACATAATAATTCAACAAATAGCATCACAATATTATAATCCTCATCAACAACACAATTCAATCATGGAACTAACCTAGGACCCTAACCCTAAGCAATTCAAAATTCGCATAGTTATTAATAACAAATAGAGGACCCCCTAACCTTGTGAAATTCGAATTTGCTAGCCAAGCTCCAAGGAAGAATTGCGAACCACCAATGAGCTTCCTCCTCTTCTCTATGAGCTTCGCCTCCTCCTCTTCTTCTCTCCTTCTATTCGCAACTTTTCTCTTCTCACTTCTCCTCTCTTTTACGTTTCTTTCTTTCTTTTCACAATTGAGACAAAAATGCCACTAAGTCACAAGACCCATAGTGAGTCGAATCCTATGACTATCCAATGGGTCATGGGCTCACTTGTGGGTCATGGGCTCCGTGCACCATCTAATTCGAGACAACACCTCCTAATAATTTAAAATTAAATAAATACATTAAACCTTGAATTATTTAATTAAATTAAATAAATATTGTAAGCCTTAAATAATTTAATTAAATAAATAATTAAATTATTTCGGGGCGTTACAACTCTCCCCCACTTAGAATATTTCGTCCTCGAAATTACCTGAATCAAACAACTCCGGATATGCTTCCCGCATCTTGCTCTCCAGCTCCCAAGTCATACTCTCACCAGCAGCTCCTAACCAAACCACTTTCACCAAAAGAATTTCCTTCCCTCTCAGAGTCTTCACTTCTCTATCTTCAATCCGCACAGGCATAGTCTCCACGGTGAGATTATCCCGCACCTCTACTTCATCCATCTGAATCACATGGGACGGGTCCGGAACATACTTTCGAAGTTGTGACACGTGAAACACGTCATGCAAGTTCGAAAGATTAGGCGGCAAAGCCACCCTATATGCAACACTTCCCACCCTCTCCGTAATCTGATACGGACCAATGAAACGGGGAGTTAACTTCTTAGATCTCAAGGCACGCCCAACACCAGTCACCGGAGTGACTCTCAGGAATACATGATCACCGGCCTGAAACTCTAAATCCTTCCTTCTCTTATCATGATAGCTCTTTTGTCGACTCTGCGACGCTTTCATCTTCTCACGGATTAATTTTACCTTCTCAGTTGTTTCTCGCACAATCTCAGGCCCCAACACTGCACTCTCCCCAGATTCATACCAACACAACGGAGTCCTACATCTCCGACCATACAATGCCTCAAACGGTGCCATACCAATACTAGAATGAAAACTATTGTTATAGGTGAATTCTATCAACGAAAGATGAGAATCCCATGAACCTCCCTGCTCAAGAACACATGCCCTCAACAAGTCCTCTAACGACTGAATAGTCCTCTCCGTCTGACCATCTGTCTGCGGATGATAAGCGGAGCTCAACCTCAACTTAGAACCCAAAGCTTCCTGCAAACTCTTCCAAAATTCAGAGGTGAATCTTGGATCTCTATCAGATACAATACTAAGCGGAACGCCATGCAACTTCACAATAGTCTTGATGTAGATTTCTGCCAACTTTGGAACTGGATAAGTCATATTAATTGGTAAGAAATGAGCAGACTTAGACAACTTGTCCACAACCACCCATATAGCATCGAACCCTCTCACTGTATTTGGCAAACCAATTACAAAATCCATGGAAATGCTATCCCATTTCCACTCCGGAATCTCCAATGGTTGCATCAACCCAGCAGGCTTCTGATGCTCAATCTTAGACTTCTGACAAGTCAGACACGAATACACAAACTGCGCCACATCCTTCTTCATACCAGGCCACCAGAACATTTTCTTCAAATCTTGGTACATTTTCGTAGCCCCGGGATGAATACTCAACTTGCTTCTATGGCTCTCCTCAAGAATCATTCTCTTCATCTCAGCATCGTCAGGAATGCAGATCCTATCTCTGAATCTCAATACACCTTGGGAATCTAACTTGAAATCTCTATCCACATCTTGATCATTTACAACCAACAGGTCTACCAACTTTACATCTGACTTTTGTGCTTCTCGGACACTAACCAAAAATTCATTTCCGATCTTCAACATCCCCAATCTGACACTCTGCGGTGTCACTTCACAAACCAGACTCATGTCACGAAACTGCTCAATCAACTCTAACTCTTTCACCATCATAGCCGACATATGCAAACTCTTCCGACTTAAAGCATCAGCCACGACATTAGCTTTGCCGGGGTGATAGTTCAAGCCGAAATCATAATCCTTCAGCAACTCTAACCAACGTCTCTGTCTCATATTTAGCTCCTTCTGATCAAACAAGTATTTCAGACTCTTATGGTCGCTAAACACTTCAAATCTGGTACCATACAGATAATGCCTCCAAATTTTCAGCACAAACACAATTGCAGCTAGCTCCAAATCATGAGTAGGGTAGTTCTTCTCATGGGTCCTCAACTGTCTGGACGCATAAGCTACTACCTTACCCTCTTGCATCAATACACCTCCCAAACCCATCTTGGAAGCATCGCAATATACTACAAACGGTCGATCAGGAACAGGCAAAGTCAAAACGGGCGATGTAGTCAACCTCTTCTTCAACTCATTGAAGCTCTCCTCACAGCGTGCATCCCACACAAAAGCTTTTCCCTTACACGTCAATTGAGTCAACGGAAGTGCCAACTTCGAGAAACCTTCAATAAATCTCCTATAATAACCAGCTAATCCCAAGAAGCTTCTGATTTCTGTAACTGACTTCGGGCTCTCCCATTGAGACACAGCATCAACCTTGGCTGGGTCCACAGCTATACCATTACCAGAGATAATATGACCAAGGAAACCTACTTCATTCAGCCAGAACTCACACTTAGACAATTTTGCATACAATTTCTTTTCTTTCAATACTTCCAGCACTAACCTCAAATGTTCTGCGTGCTCCTCTTCTGTCTTAGAATACACCAGAATGTCGTCAGTAAACACAACTACAAACCGATCCAAGTAACTATGAAAAGTACGATTCATGTACTCCATAAACACACCCGGCGCATTGGTAACACCAAACGGCATAACAGAATACTCATAGTGCCCATATCTCGTTCTGAAAGCGGTTTTCTGAATGTCTTCATCCTTTACCTTGATCTGGTGATAACCCGACCTCAAATCGATTTTACTAAACACCTTGGCACCTACCAGCTGGTCCATCAGATCATCAATTCTGGGAAGCAGATACCGGTTCTTTATTGTCACTTTGTTCAGTTGCCTATAATCGACACAAAGTCTCATACTCCCGTCCTTCTTTTTCACTAACAATACCGGAGCACCCCACGGTGACACACTTGGTCTTACAAATTTCTTCTCAAGCAGATCTTCTAATTGCTTTTTCAATTCAGACAACTCTGAGGCTGACATCCGGTACGGGGCCATAGACACAGGCCTAGTACCAGGTATAAGATCAATAGCAAACTCAACCTCCCTCTCTGGCGGAACACTTGGAATTTCATCCGGGAACACTTCGGGAAATTCACACACTACCTGAACCCCTTCAATGATCGCCTGATTCTCAGCAGACAAAGACGCCATCAAAGCAAACAGATGAACTCCTTCCTTCATTACCTTACGCAAATGACCAGCAGGCAACAAAACAGATTCTTCTTCCTCAGGAGGAAGGAAACTCACAGATCTTCGGGAACAATTAATATGTACATGGTTATATACTAACCAGTCCATACCAAGAATGACATCCAACCCTCCCAACGGCAAACAAACAAAATTCACAATAAAGTCCCTGCCGAAGATCGACACGGGACACTGAGAACACCTGAGACATAATCACCGACCCCTTCGCAGGAGTATCGACTACCATCTCTCCATTCATAACAGGCAAAACTAGATTCAACTTCTTACAACATTCAGCAGCAGCCCAACAACAGCGGCAGCAGCATCGATCCTCCCAGCCATCTCAACTCACTTGCTACAACAACAACAGTTAGATATAACTGACAACACACCGTTGTCAGTTGACACTATGACTGGACAACTTGGCCGGACAGACCGAACTGCTCTGATACCACTAATGTAACACCCCTTTTTTAAAAACTTTACTTTTAAATAAAATCAGAGTCTTTTTTTTTTTTTTTTTTGAAAACAATTCAAGCGAGTGCTACATTTACTTCATAAATAACAAGATACATAACACCATGAGAAAAATGTTTAGTTCACATCAACTAAAACCAATCACCATCAGCAGCGGAATAAATATAAGTTCTAAGATTTAAAACCAAATACATCACCAATCAAATCTAACAGTTTAGGAAAAATAATGCATAAACATAGGACACCCCCCCCTGGTGCTACGTATCAGAGAGTGACACTTCCTAACAGATGAAGGCATGAAGGAATCCTTCACTCGATATTACCTGCACGTTGCCGACATAAGAAGCAACATAAAGGCAGTAGGGTGAGTCTCTTTTCATAATTAATAACATATGAGAATTAAGCAATTCATAGGAAGAAGGAAACCAGGCACACCAATTCACAATAATGGAACAACCGCATCAATATTGTATTTCCAAACAGCACCACACAATATATGATTTATGCATGTAATGCAACCCAAACTCCACGGGTACATGCATGTCGGATCCGTCACCAAATACAAATAGGCCGTAGCCTCTGCTCACCAAATACAAATAGGCCGTAGCCTCTGCTCACCAATAATGCACATGCTTCATGCGGTGTTATGGAGAATGCATCACAACACACCACAAATCAGTCAATTTCACATTTTAAATTCTAGTCTCACCATAGTGCATTAATTAACTCACCAAATTAAAATTAGGCCGAAGCCTCTGCTCACCAATCTCACCTCATCATCACTCACCAAGTCAGCTCACCACTCACACCAACACCCATTCAAATAGACCAACTTAGGACATTGACAAGACATAGAGAAAGTGGGTAAAAATAGCCATTTGGACACTTGAACACCATCAGCCAGAAACACCAGTAAAAATAAATTATTTTTGCATAAAATTGAGACTATTGGATAGGCACTGAAATTAGCTTCAAAACGCATTTTGAACCGTTGAATTTGGATAACCGAGTCAAAAGTTACGTTAAAAACAATTTTAGGAAAAATGTTAGACATCCTGGAACTGGCGCATGGGCGCTGGGCGCCCAGGGGCAACACAGCGCTTGGCGCATGGGCGCTTGGCGCCCAGGAGAAGCAACACGCACAGGCGCATGGGCGCTGGCGCCCAGGAACAACACGCGCAACAGCGCACAGGCGCTAGGCGCCCAGGAGGCAACACGCGCACATAGGCGCTGGCGCCCAGAAGCAACAACGCGCACAGGCGCGCCCAGGGAACAGCAGCAACATGGCGCCCAAGCACTAGGCGCCTAAGGCCAACATGCTACACAACTCATTTTTCTTCGAAATTCATTTTACACGAGCCAAATACTCAGGACATGAAAACTCAATAAAAATTTTATCAAAAGCTGAACATTATTTTTGGCGCCCATGCACTAGGCACCTAGTGAAAATACGCAACTCAACTCCTTTCTTGACCAAAATCAGTTTTCATGAGCCATTTTACCCAAGTATAAAAACCTGAAAACAATTTTCACAAAACTATCACCAGAACTTTGGGGCCCTTGGCGCCCATGACACAAGCAACGTGCGCCAAAACTGGCAGCACAGGAACACTGGATGGCAACACAGGCAACAGAGACAGCAACACAGAATGGCAACACAGGCAACAGACACAGCACACAGTGACACAGAATGGCAACACAGGGCAACAGAATTTTTGGAAACAGGCGCAGCACACTGCTGGGCGCCTGGTGCCCATGACTAGGCGCAACACAGAATTTTTCAGCAATAGGCATATGGCGCCCAAGGCGCCTAGGGGTTCCCAAACAGAATTTTCTTCACTTTCTTTCACTAAATTACATTCACCAAAACACTCAATTACATGAATATTACTAAAGTGTCACCAAAATTCTCAATTTCACCAAATAATCATATGATCAAACATATGGTCTTCAATTCGCATTTAGCAACAATTCAAGCATCAATCATAAAATTCTCAACATAATAATTCAACAAATAGCATCACAATATTATAATCCTCATCAACAACACAATTCAATCATGGAACTAACCTAGGACCCTAACCCTAAGCAATTCAAAATTCGCATAGTTATTAATAACAAATAGAGGACCCCCTAACCTTGTGAAATTCGAATTTGCTAGCCAAGCTCCAAGGAAGAATTGCGAACCACCAATGAGCCTCCTCCTCTTCTCTATGAGCTTCGCCTCCTCCTCTTCTTCTCTCCTTCTATTCGCAACTTTTCTCTTCTCACTTCTCCTCTCTTTTACGTTTCTTTCTTTCTTTTCACAATTGAGACAAAAATGCCACTAAGTCACAAGACCCATAGTGAGTCGAATCCTATGACTATCCAATGGGTCATGGGCTCACTTGTGGGTCATGGGCTCCGTGCACCATCTAATTCGAGACAACACCTCCTAATAATTTAAAATTAAATAAATACATTAAACCTTGAATTATTTAATTAAATTAAATAAATATTGTAAGCCTTAAATAATTTAATTAAATAAATAATTAAATTATTTCGGGGCGTTACAGCGCTCTCACTCTCTGTATTCTCCTCTCTCAATTCGCAAATGCTAGCCAAAACCCTAACCTCACAAGACCTAACAACTTCGCTTAGCTTATGGATCATGGGCTTGGGCTTTTCACTTAAGCCCAAGTTCATTCGAGTGGCGCCTCCTTTTCCTAATACCACCAACATAAAATTAATATAATTTTAATTAATTAAATTATATCCAATAAATTAAAATAAATTCCTAAATACTTAATTAAATAAATTAATTAAATATTTAGGGTGTTACAACTCTCCCCCACTTAGAATATTTCGTCCTCGAAATTTGCCTGATCGAACAACTCTGGGTAGGACTCCCGCATCTTGCCTTCTAGCTCCCAAGTCATACTCTCACCGGCAGCTCCTAGCCAAACCACTTTCACCAGTGCAATCTCTTTGCCTCTAAGCACTTTCACTTCACGATCCTCAATCCGTACGGGCATCGTCTCCACGGTGAGATTATCCCGCACCTCTACATCATCCATATAGATCACATGAGATGGATCCGATACATACTTCCGAAGTTGCGACACATGAAACACGTCGTGCAAATTCGAAAGATTTGGCGGTAAAGCCACCCTATAAGCCACATTTCCCATTCTCTCAGAAATCTGATAAGGACCAACAAAGCGAGGAGTGAGCTTCTTCGACTTCAACGCTCGATCAACACCGGTAATAGGAGAAACCCTCAAGAATACATGCTCACCCTCCTGAAACTCTAAATCTTTCCTCCGCTTGTCATGATAACTCTTCTGACGACTCTGCGAAGCCTTCATCTTTTCACGGATCATCTTGATTTTCTCGGTAGTCTCCCGGACAATCTCCGGTCCCAACACTACACTCTCCCCCGACTCATACCAAAATAACGGCGTCCTACACTTTGACCATACAATGCTTCAAACGGTGCCATCTGTAACGCCCTAAAATAATTTAATTAATTAATTAATTAAGTTATTTGAGGGATTACAATATTATTTAAGTGGAATAATTAAATTAGAATTGTTTTATTTCAGGAGGTGAAATGAATTAATAAAGGTGGTGTGAATAGGGCCCAATTCCATTGTTGACCCAAGCCCATTCCATAAAATCCCAAAACCTAAAATTTTAGTTTCATTCCCACCCAAAGAAAGAAAATCGCGAACAGAGGGAGTGAGAGGAGAAGGGCACGCGACAGCCATCAAGGGAGGAAGAAGAGGAATCATTCATCCAAGCTTTAGGTAATGAGTTCCCTTGATCTTTTCCTTCCATTTTTTTTCTTCCTTGTAGTTTCAATCCCTCATTCCATATTGTTGTTGTTTTCTCCTTGGCTGTTGGAAGCCCACGGTTTGCGCAAAGAGGAGGAGGAGGAGCTGCTGCGTTTTTGGTGGCTGGGCGTGGCTGAGTTCTTCGATTTATCAAGGTTAGGGGGCTCTACTTTATACCTAAAATAATGCTTAAGTTAGGTGATATATGTAGGATTGGTTGTAGGAGTTTAGATTGTTGAATTAAGTTAGTATGAATGGTGGATATTGCTACTGTTTGGTTGTTTTAATGAGTTAGTTGAATTGTTAAATAATTGTCACTGTTGGATTATTGTTCCAGTCGAATTGTTGCTGCCTTGTTGCTCTAGTGAATTGTTGTTCTAGTGAATGTTGTGTTAATATATATGTTGATAAAATGAGTTATTTTGAAGTTGTGGATATGATGTCACTGTTGGTTGTTGTAGTGAGATGGATTACATTGTGAATGTGGTGGCAATGCTTGTTGTAGTAATGAGTTTATGTGGTAAATTAAGTTGAGTGAGGTGAGAATGAACGTGATAGGAATTATGCCTTTAAGTCACTTGAATTATTACCTCAATGAAAAGAATGTAGTTATATGTCGGTTGCGTTGTAATTAATAATTAATCAATCGAATTGGTGTTGAGGCGGTGTGAACTAATTGTTAAATAAAATTGTTGTTAGAGTGTTGAAGTTGTGGTGTGTGTAATTGCGGGGAGTGTAATTGTAAAAAAATTAGATTACTAGCCTAAGGATACAAAGCGGTGTGTACGGAGTTGTAATTATTTGGAGATGTGAAAGCGGTGAGGGACTCCGGTCCAAAGCGGTGCGATAACCTTAAGGACTACATGTTGACGATATTAAATGGAGAAATGAAAAGCGGTGAGTTTAATGATTATTATGGTTTATATGTGGTGTTGTGGTACATAGTCATAGCGTCACATGACTCATGTTGCATAAAGCGGTGTGTAGGCTTCGGCCAAAGCGGTGTGGTGGCTTCGGCCAAAGCGGTGAGTGCCCTCAAGGCATAGTGCGGTGATGAAGGATCCTCATGCATGTTGCATACATGCATACATTCATACATATATTGATAGTGTTTGTTGATGGTTATGACTTAAAGGATGAATGTACTGTTTGTTATGAGTGGGTGTTGTTTGCTGCCTTCCTTAATATAATGCTTATCTTAATTATTATTATTTGTGTAAAGAGACTCACCCTACTGCCTTTGTTGCTTCTTATGTCGGCAACTTGCAGGTAATCGAGAGTGAGGGCATCCTTATGCCTCTTTTCTAGTAGTGTGTCAGCTCTGATATGTAGCACCAGGGGGAGGGCGTAGTAGTACTGTTATTGTCATTTTGATGTATTGGATTGTAATAATGATGTATTGATACCATTCCGCTGTGTTGAGGATATTTCAGTATGTACTGTAAACTAAAACAGGTGTTTGTGGGCCCGTCCCTAAACTGTCGTGCTATATATCGTGCCATTGTTTGTTGACTTATGTCGCTCGATTATAAGTTGGTGGTTTTTATAAGCGTTGAAATGTGACACCTTCTTCAATGATTTATATTCTTTTAAAACTCTGATTTTATATACTGATTAATAGTTAATTTAGAAGGGGGTGTTACACCATCCCGATACTGGAATGGTAACTGTTGTTATAGGTAAACTCAATCAACGCAAGGTAGGAATCCCATGAACCCCTTTGTTCCAAGACACAAGCCCTCAACAAATCTTCTAACGACTGAATTGTCCTCT
The DNA here is from genome assembly GCA_039519185.1 of Astragalus membranaceus. NCBI lineage: Eukaryota > Viridiplantae > Streptophyta > Magnoliopsida > Fabales > Fabaceae > Astragalus > Astragalus membranaceus. The sequence goes on along the minus strand of CM076848.1, from coordinate 86,876,849 downwards.
TCGACTGACCATCTGTCTGAGGATGATATGCTGAACTCATTTTCAACTTTGAACCCAATTCCTTCTGCAAACCCGTCCAAGACTCAGAAGTGAACCTCGGATCCCTATCTGACACAATACTCTTCGGAACACCGTGCAACTTCACGATTTCTTTGACATAGACCTCTGCCAACCTCGACACCGGATAAGTGACATTAATAGGAACAAAGTGAGCAGACTTCGTTAACCTATCAACGATCACCCAAATAGCGTCATGACCCCTAACTGTATTCGGCAATCCCGTCACAAAGTCCATCGCAATGCTATCCCACTTCCACTCTGGAACTTCCAACGGTTGCATCAACCCCGCAGGCTTCTGATGCTCAACCTTCGACTTCTGACAGGTCAAACAGGCATACACAAACTGTGCCACATCTCTCTTCATACCAAACCACCAAAACATCCTTTTCAGATCTTGATACATTTTCGTCGCTCCAGGATGGATACTCAACTTGCTACGGTGACCCTCCTCCAAAATTGCCTTTCTCATCTCCGCATCATCCGGAACACAGATTCTACCCCGGAACCTTAACACACCACGAGAATCCAATTTGAAATCTTCATCTTCAGATTGACCAACTCCATTCATTAAATCTACTAACTTGACATCTGACTTCTGAGCCTCTCTAATGCTGCCCAGAAAGTCATTATCGATCTTTAACATTCCCAGCTTGACACTACGAGGTGTCATTCTACAAACCAAACTCAAATCTTGGAATTCCTCAATCAACTCTAATTCCTTCACCATCATGGCCGACATATGCAAAGACTTCCGGCTTAAAGCATCAGCCACGACATTAGTTTTGCCGGGATGATAATTCAAACCGAAGTCGTAATCCTTCAAGAGCTCCAACCACCGACGTTGTCTCATATTCAACTCTTTCTGATCGAACAGATACTTCAGACTCTTATGATCACTGAACACCTCAAACCTCGAACCATAAAGATAGTGCCTCCATATCTTAAGCACAAATACCACAGCAGCCAATTCCAAATCATGCGTAGGGTAATTTTTCTCATGAACCCGAAACTGCCTCGACGCATACGCAACGACTTTCCCATCTTGCATCAGCACACCACCAATACCCATCTTCGAAGCGTCACAATATACAACAAACGGTTCCTCCAGATTAGGCAACGTCAAAACAGGCGACGTTGTCAATCTCTTCTTCAGTTCTATAAAACTTTCCTCACACCGAGCATCCCAAACGAAAACTTTACCCTTACAAGTCAACTGAGTCAACGGAAGGGCCAACTTGGAAAAACCCTCGATGAACCTCCTGTAGTACCCAGCCAAACCCAAAAAGCTTCTGATCTCTGTTGCGGACTTCGGAGCCTCCCACTCCAACACTGCTTCCACTTTTGCCGGATCAACCGCGATACCATTACCAGAAATCACGTGCCCAAGGAAACTCACCTCTTTCAGCCAGAACTCACACTTTGATAACTTAGCATACAACTTTTTCTCTTTCAGAACTTCCAATACTGTCTTCAGGTGCTCAGCATGCTCTTCCTCCGACTTAGAATAAACTAGAATGTCATCTATGAAGATCACCACAAACCGATCTAGGTAATTATGGAAAATACGATTCATATATTCCATAAATACACCGGGTGCATTGGTCACACCGAACGGCATCACTGAATACTCATAATGCCCATACCTTGTCCTGAACGCTGTCTTCTGAACATCTTCATCCTTCACTTTAATCTGATGATATCCGGACCTCAAATCAATTTTGCTAAAAACACGGGCACCCACTAACTGATCCATCAAATCGTCGATCCTCGGAAGCGGATACTTGTTCTTGATAGTTACCTTATTCAACTGACGATAATCCACACATAACCTCATACTCCCATCTTTCTTCTTTACCAACAATACCGGAGCTCCCCACGGTGATACACTCGGTCTCACAAACTTTTTCTCAAGCAATTCTTCGAGTTGCGTCTTCAACTCAGACAATTTCGACGCCGACATCCTGTACGGTGCCATAGACACAGGCCTCGTACCAGGTACAAGATCAATCGAGAACTCAACTTCCCTCTCCGGCGGCACACCCGGAATTTCGTCAGGAAAAACCTCAGGAAACTCGCGTACCACTTGCAATTCTTCAATAACAGCTCGACTCTCAGCAGACAACGATGCCATCAACGAAAATAGCTGAACTCCTTCTTTCCTCAACTTCTTCAACTGACCAGCGGATACCAAAACAGAATCTTCTTCCCCGAAACTAACCGACTTGCTACGACAGTTGATATGGACGTGGTTATTCTCTAACCAGTCCATGCCCAAGATTACATCCAGCCCTCTCAACGGCAAGCAAACAAAATTCACAACAAAGTCCCTGCCGAAGATCGACACGGGACACTGAGAACACAATAAGAGATTCAAACGGTGCCATTCCAATGCTGGATAAAACAAGACCCAATCTTTTACAACAATCAACAGATATAAAGCAATGGGTAGCACCGGTATCAATAAGAGATTTCAGAGAAGTACTGTTAATGAAACACGTACCTCTAATAAGACCATCTTTCTCATCAGGCTCCTCTCCTGTCAATGCGAACACTTTCCCACTAGACCTTTCTTTCTTCGGCTTTGTACATTTTGCACTGATATGCCCAGACTCACCAAAGTTGAAACACACCACATCCTTGACCTTACGCTCGGCCGCCATATGACCCTTTTTACCACAACGGTAGCAAACTCTCTCATCAGACCCGCATGTTGTACTCTTGTGGCCAGGTTTGCCACACTTAAAACAGACAATGCTAACAGGAGCATCTGCCCCACTAGTCCTCTTACCTCCAGCAGCCCTCTGATAACTCTTACCCGCAGGAACCTCATACGGCTTGCTTCGACTCGGAAACTTACCCTTTTTCTCAGACACAGCTTTGTAATGTGCAGTAGTGTCCTCCTCGAAGATCCTACAACTATCAACCAGATCAGCGAACACACGGATCTTCTGGTAACCAATGGCCTTTTTGATATCAGGCCTCAAATCATTCTTGAACTTGATGCATTTCGAAAACTCAGCTGTAGCCTCACTATAGTGCGGATAGAATTTTGCCAATTCCACAAACTTCGCCGCATATGCAGTCACAGACATACCACCCTTCTTCAGTTCCAGGAACTCTATCTCTTTCTTTCCTCGGACATCTTCAGGAAAATATTTTCTCAGAAATTCTCTGCTGAATACCTCCCAGGTAATCTCTTCCTGCACAGTCTCCAACCTCTGCCTAGTAGCCAACCACCAGTCGTCGACCTCCTCAGCCAACATGTGAGTACCAAAACGGACCTTCTGCTCAACAGTGCAGTCCATCACCCTGAATATCCTCTCGAACTCTTTCAACCAAGCCATAGCACCATCTGGATCATATTTTCCCTTCAAAGTGGGCGGATTCTCTCTCTGGAAAGTAGTCAGACTCCGAAAACCAGCGTTCTCCCCAGCATTCTGCTGATTCTGCACAGCCTGAGCCATAGCTTGCAGCGCAGCAGCAAGAGCAGCATCGTTTCTCCCAGCCATTTCAAATTATCACTGCAGCACAAACCAAAAATTTAGAACTAATCTAACAATTTCTTAATTGTCATAAGACACTATGACAGGACAACATTGGCCGGACAGACCGAACTGCTCTGATACCACTAATGTAACACCCCTTTTCTACCCGTTAATTTGTTTGTAAAAATCAGAGTTTCAAAATCGTTTTCATCGCAAGGAATGTTACACATAATTCGAATAAAACATCGTGCTTCAATAAAACAGTTCAACATCAATAATTGTGCAATACGTAGCACGCCCCCAATGGGGAAAACCTCAAACATCAGTCATCGTCACCACAACCTTAACATCAATAAAAACCAACTACGCAGCGGAAAGTAAAATAAAGAGAAACCATCAAATAACATATAACAACCAAAATGGTCTTAAAAACATCGAGTTCGTTCCCCCCCCTGAGTGCTACGTACCAGAGCATGACGACCCGACTCAAATTAGTGAAGATACCTAGGTCTTCACTCGTGATCACCTGCACGTTACCGCATCGGGGTAACATTCAAACAGAAGGGTGAGGCCAATTCAATCCATATAATAAATCATATGATAAGCAATAAGTCAAGTCACAGCACTAGAGTAACCACATCACAGTCATCAATCACGTCAATACAACAACTCATCACGATGTCATGTAACTATATGAAATGCAACCCACTCGCGGGCATATGCATGAGGTACCTTTCATCATCGTCGCTTAGCCTTTATGGCCTCATCGCCGCTTAGCCTTTATGGCCTCATCGTCGCTGGGTTCATGCACATGGAATACATGAGACACTATGACATGCACCACACACAAACACACAATCACAGTCAACTATGGGACCCGTCACTTACCAATTTGCCAAATAAGAGGCACAGTGTAACACCCTAAATATTTAATTAAATTATTTAATTAAGTATTTAGGAATTTGATTTAATTAATTGGATATAATTTAATTATTGGAAATTATATTAAAAATTGTGTAGGTGGTATTAGAGGTGGAGGCGCCAAACTAGATGGACTTGGGCTTAAGTGAGAAGCCCAAGCCCATGAATCATGTCATATGCGAAGTGGCCAAGGCGCCTAGGGGTTAGGGTTTTTTGTGAGCAATTTGCGAAATTGAGAAGAGAGGAAAGAAAGGGAAGTGCGTCGTAGAGAAGGAGGAAGAGAGGAGAAGGTCGCAAGCTCCAAGGAGAAAAGAGGAACGTGATTCTGTTGCCGTGGTTCCGTTCCTGGCCGTCTCTAGAGCTCCTATTCTTCAAATTCGAGGTAAGGGGAGTTCTATCAATTTTTATAATAATTCCTATGATAGGTTTTAAGTAGAGGTGGCCTAGATATGATCCGTGAGTATGATTTACGTGTATTTTCATGTTGTTAATTCGATTAGTATGTGTTTTGATGAACTTGTTGCTCAAAGATCCATGGATGGTGTTATAGGCGCCTAGGGCGCCATGTGTGTGCTTGTGATGTTGTTGGATTTTTGATGTTTGGGGGATAATTTGATGATCCTATGCGTGTTAATGAATTGTGGTAATTAGGTGTTGTGATGGGTCATGTAAAAATTTGAAGAAAAGGATGTGTGTGCTGAAATTGTGTTGAATTCTGGTGCTGGAAGTGTTCTGGGCGACAGGCGCCCTGTGCTGGGCGCCAAGGGCGCCAGTGCGTGTTTCTGTGTGCGTGCGTGGGTGGAGCGCTGGGCGCTGGGTGCCAGCGCTGGGCGCTGAGCGCCCGTGTGTGTTGTTGTGTGCGTTGCGCTGGGCGCTGGGTGCCAGCGCTGGGCGCTGAGCGCCCGTGTGTGTGCGTATGTTGCGTTGTGTTAGGCGCCGGGCACCAGGTGCCTAGGCGCTGGGCGCCCAGGGCGCCAGTTTTCCAGGATGTTCCCAAAAATGTTTTCGAAAACTGTTTTCGCTATATCTTTTGACCCGGACATCCGTTTTGAACGTTTCAAAAAGTGTTGGGAAGATTTTTCAGTTGTCTATGTGCGTGTCCCATTTTTAAAAATAAAAACTCATAATTTCTGAAGGATGCTGGGCGCCCAAGTGGCTGTTCCCGGTGGTCGTTGCAGTGACATTGAAAAATCGTTTTGGTGTCTTTAAAAATCCCCTTTCGTGTATAGCCAGTGGTTTAACGTTTTAGTGTCAAAATTGATGATTTTGACGATGATGCCCTTAGTGGCTAGTTAAATGACCTTTTTGCCCTTAGTGGCCAATGTTGTTAATTATGATGTGTAAATGACGATGATGCCCTTAGTGGCTAGTTAAATGACCTTTTTGCCCTTAGTGGCCAATGTTGTTAATTATGATGTGTAAATGACGATGATGCCCTTGGTGGCTAGTAAATGACATTTTTGCCCTCAGTGGCTATTGTTTGAGTTGATGATGTTTATGAATAAGTGACGATGAAAATAAGTGACGTTGAATTGTTTGAGTTGATGATGTTTATGAATAAGTGACGATGAAAATAAGTGACGTTGAGTTGTTTGAGTTGATGATGCATATGAATAAGTGACGATGAAAACCCAGTGACGTTTTGAGGCCCAAAAAGGGTTAAGTGACGATGAGGCCTAAAAGGCTAAGTGACGTTGTTGTGTGTGAATTGTGAATTGACAGGTGCTCTGCCTCTTGTTTGGCAAATTGGTAAGTGATGGGTCACATAGTTGACCATGATTGTGTGATTTGTGCGTGGTGCATGTTATAGTGTCTCATGCATCCCATATGCATAAACCTAGTGACGTTTTGAGGCCCAAAAGGCTAAGTGACGATGAGGCCATAATGGCTAAGCGACGTTTGTGAAAAGGTACCTCATGCATAGGCCCGCGAGTGGGTTGCATTTCATATGCCTACATGACATAGTGATGAGTTATTGTAGTGTTGTAATTGATGATTGTGATGTGATTGTTTTAGAGCTGTGACTTGACTTATTGCTTATCATGTGATTTATTATATGGATTGAATTGGACTCACCCTTCTGTTTGAATGTTACCCCTACGCGGTAACGTGCAGGTGATCTAGAGTGAAGGCTTAGGTATCTTCACTAGCTGAGTCGGGTCGTCTGCTCTGATTATGTAACACTAGGGGAGGGGTGAACGTTGTTTAAGTTGTTTATGACTATTGTTGTTGTTGAATTTTACTATTGTAAGCCTTGCACAGTTTGCAATGCCTTTTATGATTAAACTGGGTGGATGTCCCGCTGTGAAGTTGTATTTTTATTGACGACGACGTTTTGAAAGTATTATAAGACTGTTTTCGAAAAGTGAGTAATTTGGCGTGTAATGTTTAACGAAGTAAGTGTGACATCCCTTGTGATGTAACTAAAAATTTGAGACTCTGATTTTTACGCTAATAAATTAACGGGTAGAAAAGGGGTGTTACATTAGTGGTATCAGAGCAATGGTTGGTCCGTCCGGCCAAGTCGTCGAGTCGTTGTGTCGGTGTACGACCAACTGTTGTCTTTTAAGTGCTGACCAATATTTGTGTTGCAGGTAAGTCAAGAGTTGCTAATGGTAAGTGAACTAGTGGGGGAGATGCCCCTACTGGTGCTTTGTGTTGTATTGCATTTCCGTGTGTGAACTTTGTGTCCCTATTGTTGGTTGCTGTTCTTTAACTTTCTTGTGGAACGAATTCTGATTTCATTTGTGTGGTTTTCAATAACTTACCTTGTTGTTTAATATTTACGTGTGTTTCGACTGGTTTAAAGTTGTTTCGACACTAGGTCTTGTATGAACTCTTTTGTGGTGTGTCTTGATGTTAAGGCTAATTGTATTGTAAAAATGGTTTTGCTGATTATTTAAGTTGTTACTATGTTGATAACATGCAATAATGTTTCGATCACTCTGAGTAATGACGTCCCCGCTTAAATATGTTAAGTTTCCATTCCCTTGACTTATAACTGTTTTGTATTGACGGGCTAAAGTTGCTATATTGCTACCAATCAACTTATGCATGTTAGTCGGCTAATCTTTCTTTACTCTGTGTCCCTGATTATTTTTGACACGCAGTGATTGTGAGTTTAGAGTCCTCATGAATTACTTTCTAATTCCCATGCTTCTTGAAGTTGACATTGAGCGCTTCAATTTTTAGACAAAATCTTTTTGGTTATTGCCTCCTGATTTACACTATGTGGTTTTGTAACCTGGGAAGTAAGGAGATTCCTGAAAATGTTTTTGAAACATCTATTAAACAGTTTTACGGTTGGATACTGACTTTGGCATTGGAAATTATTTTAATAAATGGACACTGACCTGGTATAAAGTTTTTACTGATGTTACAGTGTGCACTGTCTTGACTGCTGTAAATGATAAAGTTTTGGTTTGAAAGCTACAACTATTGTCTTCTCCTACTTCTACCACCCCGTGAGATGATTTTGAAAAGTGGACTATATTTTATGTTGTTGTTAATATCCCATGTATTTTACTCTATTTGGCCTTTTGCTTAATTTCCCTCAACATGTGATGTTCCCAACTCCGAACCTTTGCGAACTATTTCGTGACCGTGAGCTGTAATTTCCTACGCTGAATTTTCCCTGACTTTGTTTTAGCTGTTGCACTCTTCATAATGGGTGCTACGTGATTTTGAGAGACCTTAAACATTTAAAATGTGCACTGGCACTGTTTTTGCACTTCCTTGAGTTGGCTTTTACTGTCATATGTTCTTGAGGATACCTTATTCAAACTAGTTAAGCTAACGAGAAAATCAATTCCTATAACGTGCCTTATTTTCCGTGTCGAAAATTCTAAATAAGTACTTTGTGCATGTGTGTGGTTGTACATTTCGTATATGTGCCTTTAACTATGAATAGAAATCTCCTGTACCGAGTCTTCGTGATTTTGTGTTAGTAGTTATATTTCTAATCCAGTATATACCACGTGAAGCTTGATATGGTGCGCTTGAGTCTTTATGATAAATTTCCTTTTGGTTGCTTCTTCTTGAGTAGTTTTGAAAATATTAAAATGATAACGTCTGCCGAGGATGGATATATGTTTTCCTAAAGTTAGTTTTCTTGCTAGACGTTCATATGAATGCTCAAACTAATTTGGTTCGGTTGATGTGTAGTTTTATGTGAACACTTTTGCTGTAGCATGTTTTTACTTCTATGTTGACGCTCTAGGCTAAGTGTTTGGTGGATATTGGTCCACTAAATTGTTTTTGGTGTCATTGCCATACTAGCATGCTGTAACTCTTGGAAAATAATAAAGTCCTATTACACAATTGTTATTTTCTCTGAATTTTCTGAAACTGATTTAAGGATCAAGCACTCTGATTTTGTGATTTATCTTACTATATTTACGCACTTGGTAAACTTTCTCGTGATGTTGTTGACGCTATTGCTGTCGTTGTTTTGCTTTTGTTGCTGTTTTTCTGGAAATTATTGATGCTGTTTTCTGAAAAATATTGCTACTGTTTTCCGAAAACTATATTGGCTGTTTTTCAGGAGAATAAATGTTTTCTGAAAACTACTGCTGCTGTCCTCATAAGATAATTGTTGTTGTTTCCTGAAAAATCATCGTTGCTGTCTTTAAAAATTACTTTCACTGTACCGAAAAGTACTGTTACTGTTCCTAACTTATGCGCTGCCCCTATTTTTATGAGTTGTGCCTATTTCGATTGTTAACTGTTGCCGGTGCCTTAGTGCCCGACCGTTGTAACTGAGTTGTTAATATTGCTGTTGTTGACGATGTTGTTACTAATGATGTTGATATTAATATTGTTGTTGTCATCGTTGTTGTCTTGTCTTGGGTATCGACGAATGGCCCAAGTTGTGTTGATGTTCTGTCGTGGGTACCGCCGAGTGGCCCACATGGTTTCGTTGTTGTGATTGCTGATTTGTTGTTGCGGGCCTATGGCCATTGTTGATGAGCGATAGATGATCCCAGAGTCTGACTGTGATGATAAAATGCGTTGTTGTAATGATGTTGTCATAGAACCAAACCATTAGCAGGCTGTTAGTGTGCGTGCCCATGAGGATAGATGAGTGAGACAGAATGCAAGTTAGCCTATCAGAGTGGCGCAGCGGAGTAGAGAGTGAGCCTGGTTATTACTGCTTGAAGTTACCTGGCCGAACAAGTAGGAGGGACGGCCGCCCAAGCACTTACCGCCGGTAATCAAAGCAATAATAATCAGCATGATAGATAGCACTAGTTGTCTAGGTGGCCTTAGAGGGAGAGTGTTGGCGTTGGCAGGTAAATTTCGAGGACGAAATATTCTAAGTGGGGGAGAGTTGTAACACCCTAAATATTTAATTAAATTATTTAATTAAGTATTTAGGAATTTGATTTAATTAATTGGATATAATTTAATTATTGGAAATTATATTAAAAATTGTGTAGGTGGTATTCGAGGTGGAGGCGCCAAACTTGATGGACTTGGGCTTAAGTGAGAAGCCCAAGCCCATGAATCATGTCATATGCGAAGTGGCCAAGGCGGCTAGGGGTTAGGGTTTTTTGTGAGCAATTTGCGAAATTGAGAAGAGAGGAAAGAAAGGGAAGTGTGTAACACCCCTTTTTTACCCATTAATTTAATTGGAAAAATATCAGAGTTTTCAAAATTTCTTTCCATTTTAAGGATGTTACACTTACTTCAATAAAACCACACTTCTCAAATAAACAGCTCAAAAACATAATAACCATGTATTACGTAGCACATCACTAAAAGGCGAATCTCAAAACCACAGTTATCATCGCAATAAAACTTAACGTCAATAAAATCAACTACGCAGCGGAATAACAAGGTAAAAACCAAATTGTCAACAAAACATAACAACCAAAATCAATCATAACATTAAGTTCGTCCCCCTCCCTGAGTGCTACGTATCAGAGCGTGACGACTCGACTCGAATTAGTGAAGGTACCTAGTCCTTCACTCGCAATCACCTGCACGTTACCGCATGGGGGTAACATTCAAACAGAAGGGTGAGTCCAATTCAATCCATATAATAAATCATATGATAAATAATAAGTCAAGTCACAGCTCTAAATTAACCACATCACAATCATCAATCACATCACTACATAAACTCATCCTTATGTCATGCTGGCATATGAAATGCAACCCACTCGCGGGCATATGCATGAGGTACCTTTTCACAAAACGTCGCTTAGCCATTATGGCCTCATCGTCACTTAGCCTTTTGGGCCTCAAAACGTCACTGGGTTTATGCACATGGGATGCATGAGACACTATAACATGCACCACGCACAAATCACACAATCACGGTCAACCATGTGACCCGTCACTTACCCATTTGTTCACAAGAAGCACAGCACCTGTCAATTCACAATTTACACAACAACATCACTTAGCCATTTAGGCCTTAACATCACTTAGCCATTCAGGCCTCAAACGTCCCTGGGTTTCATCGTCACTTATACATAAATAACATCAACTCAACAATAGCCGCTGAGGGCAAAAACGTCATTTACTAGCCACCAAGGGCATCATCGTCATTTACACGTCATTATAAATAATAATAGCCACTAAGGGCAAAACGGTCATTTAACTAGCCACTAAGGGCGTCATCGTCATTTACACATCATTATAAATAATATTAGCCACCAAGGGCGAAACAGTCATATACGCGTCATTATAAATAATATTAGCCACTAAGGGCAAAACAGTCATTTAACTAGCCACTATGGGCATCATCGTCAAAATCATCATTTTTGACACTAAATCGTTAAAAACACTGGTCATACGCAAAAGAGAATTTTTAAAGACACCAAAACATCTTTTCATTGCCACAGCAACGATCACCGGGAACAGCCACTTGGGGCGCCCCAGCAACCTTCAGAAATAATAAGTTTTTATTTTTAAAAATGGGACACGCAGATAGATAACTGAAAATGCTTCACAACGCTTTTTGAAACGTTCAAAACGGATGTCCGAGTCAAAAGATATAGCGAAAACAGTTTTCGAAAACATTTTGGGACATCCTGAAAAACTGGCGCCATGGGCACCCAGCGCCCAGGCACCTGGCGCCCAGCGCCTAGCAAAATGCAACACCCGCACACACACACCCGGGCGCTCAGCGCCCAGCGCCTGGCGCCCAGCGCCCAGGCGCAACACACCACACACGCACACGGGCGCTCAGCGCCCAGCGCTGGTACCCAGCGCCCAGCGCTACACACACACACACGCACACGGGCGCTCAGCGCCCAGCGCTGGCACCCAGCGCCCAGCGCCTGGCGCAACACTGCACAGCGCACAGCACCCATGGGCGCCCAGCGCCCAGGCACTTTCAGCAACACAAATTTTTGCACAATTTCACATACACATTGTTTTCTTCAAAATTTCCACATAATCCATCACACCCATATTACAACCACTCCTAATCACATGTAAAATCATCAAAGCCACCTATCAAGCATCGAAAATTCACACATCCTAAGCACAACATAGATCACGCATATACAAACAACAAGACATGAATTCGCCAAACATCATCATGATCATAGTTAACTCTAGGCCATCACTACTTAGGATCTATCATAGGAATCATTATAAAAATTGATAGAACTCCCCTTACCTCGAATTTGAAGAATAGGAGCCCTAGAGACGGTCACGAACGGAACCACGGCAACGGAATCACGTTCTCCTTTTCTCCTTGGGGCTTGCGAATCTTCTCTTCTCCCTCTTCCTCTCTACGGCGCGCCTCTCCCTTCTTTTCCCTATTTCTCAAATTTTCGCAAATGCTAGCAAGGAAACCCTAACCCCTAGGCGCCTTGCTACTTCGCATATGACGAGATGTCATAGGCTTGGGCTTCTCACTTAAGCCCAAGTCCATCTAATTTGGCACCTCCACCTTCTAATACCACCTACACATATTAATATAATTTCTAATAATTAAATTATATTCAATTAATTAATTTACATTCCTAAATACTTAATTAATAAATTAATTAAATATTTAGGGTGTTACAACTCTCCCCCACTTAGAATATTTCGTCCTCGAAATTTACCTGATCAAACAACTCTGGGTAGGACACTCGCATCTTGCTCTCCAGCTCCCAAGTCATACTCTCGCCGGCAGCTCCTAGCCAAACCACTTTCACTAATGCAATCTCTTTGCCTCTAAGTGCTTTCACTTCACGATCCTCAATCCGTACGGGCATCGTCTCTACAGTGAGATTATCCCGCACCTCTACATCGTCCATATGGATCACATGAGATGGATCCGAAACATACTTCCGAAGTTGCGACACATGAAACACGTCGTGCAAGATCGAAAGATTCGGCGGCAAGGCCACTCTATAAGCCACATTCCCGATTCTCTCCGAAATCTGATAAGGACCAACAAAATGAGGAGTGAGCTTCTTCGATTTCAACGCTCGACCAACACCGGTAATAGGAGAAACCCTCAAGAACACATGCTCACCCTCCTGAAACTCTAAATCCTTCCTCCGCTCGTCATGATAACTCTTCTGACGACTCTGCGAAACCTTCATCTTTTCACGGATCATCTGGATTTTCTCTGTAGTCTCCCGGACAATCTCCGGTCCCAACACTACACTCTCTCCCGACTCATACCAACACAATGGCGTTCTACACTTTCGACCATACAATGCTTCAAACGGTGCCATCCCGATAGTGGAATGGTAACTGTTGTTATAGGTAAACTCAATCAACGCAAGGTAGGAATCCCATGAACCCCGTTGTTCCAATACACAAGCTCTCAACAAATCTTCTAACGACTGAATTGTTCTCTCTGACTGACCATCTGTCTGAGGATGATACGCCGAACTCATTTTTAACTTTAAACCCAATTCCTTCTGCAAACCCGTCCAAAACTCAAAAGTGAACCTCGGATCTCTATCTGACACAATACTCTTCGGAACACCGTGTAACTTCACAATTTCTTTGACATAGACCTCTGCCAACCTCGACACCGGATAAGTGATATTAATAGGAATAAAGTGAGCAGACTTCGTTAACCTATCAACGATCACCCAAATAGCGTCATGACCCTTAACTGTATTCGGCAATCCCGTCACAAAATCCATCGCTATGCTATCCCACTTCCACTCTGGAACTTCCAACGGTTGCATTAACCCTGCTGGCTTCTGGTGTTCAACCTTCGACTTTTGACAGGTCAAACAGGCATACACAAACTGTGCCACATCTCTCTTCATACCGTACCACCAAAACATCTTTTTCAGATCTTGATACATTTTCGTCGCTCAAGGATGGATACTCAACTTGCTACGGTGACCCTCCTCTAAAATTGCCTTTCTCATCTCCTCATCATCCGGAACACAGATCCTACCCCGGAACCTCAACACACCACTGGAATCTAATTTGAAATCTTCCTCTTCAGATTGACCAACCCCATTAATTAAATCTACTAACTTGACATCTGACTTCTGAGCCTCTCTGATGCTGCCCAGGAAATCATTATCGATCTTTAACATTCCCAGCTTGACACTGCGAGGTGTCATTTTACAAACCAAACTCAAATCTCTAAATTCCTCAATCAACTCTAATTCTTTCACCATCATTGCCGACATATGCAAAGACTTTCTGCTTAAAGCATCAGCCAATACATTAGCTTTGCCGGGATGATAGTTCAAACCAAAGTCATAATCCTTCAAGAGCTCCAACCACCGACGCTGTCTCATATTCAGCTCTTTCTGATCAAACAGATACTTCAGACTCTTGTGATCACTGAACACTTCGAACCTCGAACCATAAAGGTAGTGCCTCCACATCTTAAGCACAAATACCACAGCAGCCAGTTCCAGATCATGCGTAGGGTAATTTTTCTCATGAACTCGCAACTGCCTCGACGCATACGCAACGACTTTCCCATCTTGCATCAGCACACCCCCAAGACCCATCTTCGAAGCGTCACAATATACAACAAACGGTTCCTCCGGATTAGGCAACGTCAAAACAGGCGACGTTGTCAATCTCTTTTTCAGTTCCATGAAACTTTCCTCACAGCGAGCATCCCAAACAAAAACCTTACCCTTACAAGTCAACTGAGTCAACGGAAGGGCCAACTTGGAAAACCCTCGATGAACCTCCCGTAGTACCCAGCCAAACCCAAAAAGCTTCTAATCTCTGTTGCGGACTTCAGAGCCTCCCACTCCGATACTGCTTCCACTTTTGCCGGATCAACCGCAATACCATTACCAGAAATCACGTGCCCAAGGAAACTCACCTCTTTCAGCCAGAACTCACACTTTGATAACTTAGCATACAACTTTTTCTCTTTCAGAACTTCTAACACTGTTTTCAGGTGCTCAGCATGCTCTTCCTCTGACTTAGAATAAACTAGAATGTCATCTATGAAGATCACAACAAACCGATCTAGGTAATTATGGAAAATACGATTCATATATTCCATAAATACACCAGGAGCATTGGTTACACCGAACGGCATCACTGAATATTCATAATGCCCATACCTCGTCCTGAATGCTGTCTTCTGAACATCTTCATTCTTTACTTTAATCTGGTGATATCCGGACCTCAAATCAATTTTGCTGAAAACACGGGCACCAACTAACTGATCCATCAAATCGTCGATCCTCGGAAGCGGATACTTGTTCTTGATAGTTACCTTATTCAACTGACGATAGTCCACACATAACCTCATACCCCCATCCTTCTTCTTTACCAACAATACCGGAGCTCCCCACGGTGATACACTCGGTCTTACAAACTTTTTCTCAAGCCATTCTTCGAGTTGCGTCTTCAACTCAGACAATTCCGACGCCGACATCCTGTACGGTGCCATAGACACAGGCCTCGTACCAGGTACAAGATCAATCGAAAACTCAACTTCTCTTTCCGGTGGCACACCCGGAATTTCTTCAGGAAAAACCTCAGGGAATTCGCGTACCACTTGCAGTTCTTCAATAACAGCCTGACTCTCAGCAGACAACGATGCCATCAACGCAAATAGCTGAACTCCTTCTTTCTTCAACTTCTTCAACTGACCAGCAGATACCAAAACAGAATCTTCTTCCCCGAAACTGACCGACTTGCTACGACAGTTGATATGGACGTGGTTATTCTCTAACCAGTCCATGCCCAAGATTACATCCAGACCTCTCAACAGCAAGCAAACAAAATTCACAATAAAGTCCCTGCCCAAGATCGACACGGGACACTGAGAACACACCTGAGACGTAATCACCGACCCCTTCGCAGGAGTATCGACTACCATTTTTCCATTCATAACAGGCATAACAAGATTCAACTTCTTACAACATTCAGCAGCAGCCCAACAACAGCAGCAGCAGCATCGATCCTCCCAGCCATCTCAACTCACTTGCTACAACAACAACAGTTAGATATAACTGACAACACACCGTTGTCAGTTGACACTATGACTGGACAACTTGGCCGGACAGACCGAACTGCTCTGATACCACTAATGTAACACCCCTTTTCTACCCATTAATTTAATTGGAAAAATATCAGAGTTTTCAAAATTTCTTTCCATTTTAAGGATGTTACACTTACTTCAACTAAACCACACTTCTCAAATAAACAGCTTAAAAACATAATAACCATGTATTACGTAGCACATCACTAAAAGGCGAATCTCAAAACCACAGGTATCATCGCAATAAAACTTAACGTCAATAAAATCAACTACGCAGCGGAATAACAAGGTAAAAACCAAATTGTCAACAAAACATAACAACCAAAATCAATCATAACATTAAGTTCGTCCCCCCCTGAGTGCTACGTATCAGAGCGTGACGACTCGACTCGAATTAGTGAAGGTACCTAGTTCTTCACTCGCAATCACCTGCACGTTACCGCATGGGGGTAACATTCAAACAGAAGGGTGAGTCCAATTCAATCCATATAATAAATCATATGATAAATAATAAGTCAAGTCACAGCTCTAAATTAACCACATCACAATCATCAATCACATCACTACATAAACTCATCCTTATGTCATGCTGGCATATGAAATGCAACCCACTCGCGGGCATATGCATGAGGTACCTTTTCACAAAACGTCGCTTAGCCATTATGGCCTCATCGTCACTTAGCCTTTTGGGTTTATGCACATGGGATGCATGAGACACTATAACATGCACCACGCACAAATCACACAATCACGGTCAACCATGTGACCCGTCACTTACCCATTTGTTCACAAGAAGCACAGCACCTGTCAATTCACAATTTACACAACAACATCACTTAGCCATTTAGGCCTTAAACTTCACTGGGTTTCATCGTCACTTATACATAAATAACATCAACTCAACAATAGCCGCTGAGGGCAAAAACGTCATTTACTAGCCACCAAGGGCATCATCGTCATTTACACGTCATTATAAATAATAATAGCCACTAAGGGCAAAACGGTCATTTAACTAGCCACTAAGGGCGTCATCGTCATTTACACATCATTATAAATAATATTAGCCACCAAGGGCAAAACAGTCATATACGCGTCATTATAAATAATATTAGCCACTAAGGGCAAAACAGTCATTTAACTAGCCACTATGGGCATCATCGTCAAAATCATCATTTTTGACACTAAATCGTTAAAAACACTGGTCATACGCAAAAGAGAATTTTTAAAGACACCAAAACATCTTTTCATTGTCACAGCAACGATCACCGGGAACAGCCACTTGGGGCGCCCCAGCAACCTTCAGAAATAATAAGTTTTTATTTTTAAAAATGGGACAGGCTGATAGACAACTTAAAATGCTTCACAACGCTTTTTGAAACGTTCAAAACGGATGTCCGAGTCAAAAGATATAGCGAAAACAGTTTTCGAAAACATTTTGGGACATCCTGAAAAACTGGCGCCATGGGCACCCAGCGCCCAGGCACCTGGCGCCCAGCGCCTAGCAAAATGCAACACCCGCACACACACACCCGGGCGCTCAGCGCCTGGCGCCCAGCGCTACACACACACACACGCACACGGGCGCTCAGCGCCCAGCGTTGGCACCCAGCGCCCAGCGCCTGCCGCAACACTGCACAGCGCACAGCACCCATGGGCGCCCAGCGCCCAGGCACTTTCAGCAACACAAATTTTTGCACAATTTCACATACACATTGTTTTCTTCAAAATTTCCACATAATCCATCACACCCATATTACAACCACTCCTAATCACATGTAAAATCATCAAAGCCACCTATCAAGCATCGAAAATTCACACATCCTAAGCACAACATAGATCACGCATATACAAACAACAAGACATGAATTCGCCAAACATCATCATGATCATAGTTAACTCTAGGCCATCACTACTTAGGATCTATCATAGGAATCATTATAAAAATTGATAGAACTCCCCTTACCTCGAATTTGAAGAATAGGAGCCCTAGAGACGGTCACGAACGGAACCACGGCAACGGAATCACGTTCTCCTTTTCTCCTTGGGGCTTGCGAATCTTCTCTTCTCCCTCTTCCTCTCTACGGCGCGCCTCTCCCTTCTTTTCCCTATTTCTCAAATTTTCGCAAATGCTAGCAAGGAAACCCTAACCCCTAGGCGCCTTGCTACTTCGCATATGACAAGATGTCATAGGCTTGGGCTTCTCACTTAAGCCCAAGTCCATCTAATTTGGCACCTCCACCTTCTAATACCACCTACACATATTAATATAATTTCTAATAATTAAATTATATTCAATTAATTAATTTACATTCCTAAACACTTAATTAATAAATTAATTAAATATTTAGGGTGTTACAAAGTGCGCCGTAGAGAAGGAGGAAGAGAGGAGAAGGTCGCAAGCTCCAAGGAGAAAAGAGGAACGTGATTCTGTTGCCGTGGTTCCGTTCGTGACCGTCTCTAGAGCTCCTATTCTTCAAATTCGAGGTAAGGGGAGTTCTATCAATTTTTATAATAATTCCTATGATAGGTTTTAAGTAGAGGTGGCCTAGATATGATCCGTGAGTATGATTTACGTGTATTTTCATGTTGTTAATTCGATTAGTATGTGTTTTGATGAACTTGTGGCTCAAAGATCCATGGTTGGTGTTATAGGCGCCTAGGCCGCCATGTGTGTGCTTGTGATGTTGTTGGATTTTTGATGTTTGGGGGATAATTTGATGATCCTATGCGTGTTAATGAATTGTGGTAATTAGGTGTTGTGATGGGTCATGTAAAAATTTGAAGAAAAGGATGTCTGTGCTGAAATTGTGTTGAATTCTGGTGCTGGAAGTGTTTTGGGAGCCAGGCGCCCTGTGCTGGGCGCCAAGGGCGCCAGTGCGTGTTGCTGTGTGCGTGCGTGGGTGGAGCGCTGGGCGCTGGGTGCCAGCGCTGGGCGCTGGGTGCCAGCGCTGGGTGCCAGCGCTGGGCGCTGAGCGCCCGTGTGTGTTGTTGTGTGTGTTGCGTTGGGTGCTGGGTGCCAGCGCTAGGCGCGGAGCGCCCGTGTGTGTTGTTGTGTGCGTTGCGCTGGGCGCTGAGCACCCGTGTGTGTGCGTGTGTTGCGTTGTGTTAGGCGCCGGGCGCCAGGTGCCTGGGCGCTGGGCGCCCAGGGCGCCAGATTTCCAGGATGTTCCCAAAAATGTTTTTGAAAACTGTTTTCGCTATATCTTTTGACCCGGACATCCGTTTTGAACGTTTCAAAAAGTGTTGGGAAGCTTTTTCAGTTGTCTATCTGTGTGTCCCATTTTTAAAAATAAAAACTCATAATTTCTGAAGGATGCTGGGCGCCCAAGTGGCTGTTCCCGGTGGTCGTTGCTGTGACATTGAAAAATCGTTTTGGTGTCTTTAAAAATCCCCTTTCGTGTATAACCAGTGGTTTAACGTTTTAGTGTCAAAATTGATGATTTTGACGATGATGCCCTTAGTGGCTAGTTAAATGACCTTTTTGCCCTTAGTGGCCAATGTTGTTAATTATGATGTGTAAATGACGATGATGCCCTTAGTGGCTAGTTAAATGACCTTTTTGCCCTTAGTGGCCAATGTTGTTAATTATGATGTGTAAATGACGATGATGCCCTTGGTGGCTAGTAAATGACGTTTTTGCCCTCAGTGGCTATTGTTTGAGTTGATGATGTTTATGAATAAGTGACGATGAAAATAAGTGACGTTGAATTGTTTGAGTTGATGATGTTTATGAATAAGTGACGATGAAAATAAGTGACGTTGAATTGTTTGAGTTGATGATGTTTATGAATAAGTGACGATGAAAATAAGTGACGTTGAGTTGTTTGAGTTGATGATGCATATGAATAAGTGACGATGAAAACCCAGTGACGTTTTGAGGCTCAAAAAGGGTTAAGTGACGATGAGGCCTAAAAGGCTAAGTGACGTTGTTGTGTGTGAATTGTGAATTGACAGGTGTTGTGCCTCTTGTTTGGCAAATTGGTAAGTGACGGGTCACATAGTTTGTAACAGCCCAAAATAATTAGTTAATTTATTTAATTAATTATCTAGGGTTTGTGTTTGAGAAAAATAAAATAAAATGATAGGAATAATTATTTAGGGATTTTATGTGATAGAATATTAGAAATAATTAGTTGTTAGTATATGTGGATAGGTGGTGGCGAATTAGAGGTGTTAGTGGAGGCCCATGATTAAGTCATAAACTAAGAAAGCCCATGATTGGTTAAGTGAGCCTATAAATAAGGAGTTTTTAAGTTAGGGTTTCATTAGTTGAGAAAATTAGATTTTGTGAGAGAGTGAGAGCTAAGGAGTGGCGGCCAAGTCAAGGAAAAAGAGAGGAATTTCGTGGCTTCCATAGAGAAAAAGAAAGAGAGGAGTTCGTGACCAAGAAAGAAAAGAGGAGAGGCGTGAAACCATAAGAGAGAGATGAAAGAAGAAGGGCGCAAAACCCTAGTGGAAAAGAAGATGTGTACGGCCAAACCCTAGAGGAGAGTGAGAGGAAGATTTCGCATGCACCAAGGAGGGAGAGGAGGATCTTAGTTGCTGAATTTTGATGGTAGCTTGCTCACCAAGAGATAGGTGTTCTTCAATTATGAGGTAAGGGGGCTCTCGTTCATAGTTAATAATTTATAAACCACGAAATCATGGGGACTAGGTGTTAGGAGTAGTTGTTTAAATTTCTGTTGATGTTTATAATATCTATATGTGGCTGAAGTGTGATGGTTGTTTGTGTTGTTGAATTCACTGTTTTGAGATGTTCTGACATATGTTTAGTATTTCAGTGACTGAGAACGTTTTACTAATTGAAAAATTATGTGATTTGTCATTTCGAAAACTTGATTGAATGCTTGTTAATTTGACGCTGGTTTGGTTGCGTTTAGAGTTGTGTAGCTCGAGATATGAATTCCACAAGTTAGGGTAATATTCTGGAAGCATTCTGGACGTAGGTTCGGTATTTTTGAAACTGGGAACTTTATGTTCGTCAAAAAATTATGGGACTTTTTTTGTTAGAAAACAGACTTAATTTTGGTCACTTTGGCACTGGTTTGGTTAAATTTGGAGTAGTGTAGCTCGAGTTATGAGTGTCCCAAGTCAGGTCAAATTTCTGGACTTAAACTAGGTATAGGTTCAGTGTTTCAGGTCTTGTGTCTTCAATTGAACTCTGATTTGAACGATTCTTTTTCCATTAGAAACTATACTCAAATTGCTTTTGTTAAGGCTAAGGTTTTGTTCCATTTGGTCAAGTGTAAGTCAGTTTAGAGTGATTTGAAGTGGAAGGACAGAATCTGTCCAGCCTGGGAACCATTCGGGTTGTTTCTAAAAACTGTACTAACTGGCTAATAATGTAAAGGTGATGTTTATGACAATGTCGTGAGGTGATTGTGATGTTCATGATGCATATTAATGGTGAATATATCTTGGTGATTGGTGAGTATATAAATTATTGGTGAGCAATATAAATACGTTTATGACGATGTCGTGAGGTGCTTGTGATGTTTATGATGCATATTAATGGTGAATATATCTTGGTGATTGGTGAGTATATAAATTATGGGTGAGCAATATAAATACATCATTTGGTGTTTTGGTGTCATGGTGCATAGTCATGGTGTCGCATAATCATATGCATTTCTGGTGAATAGGCCTCGGCCTCCTAAAATATTTTTGGTGTTTGGTGAATGCCCTCAAGGCAATTTTGGTGAATGGATCCACATGCATATGCCCAGTGGAGTTTTGGGTTGCATTTCATACATTGCATACACGTCCTGTGTTTGATTGCGTCTTCTTAAACTAATGGTGTAACTGTATTCTGGGTGTAACTGTATTTGGTGTGACGGTACTCGGTGTAACAGTATTCGGCGTAACTGGATTTGGTGTAATTGTATTGATGGTGTAGTTAAATTGATGGTATCCCTGGTGTAACATCCCCTAATTAGCTAATTAGAATTAATTAAATTAACACAAGGTTAAGTTGACTAATGAGCATAATTATTCTAATTATGAAATTGTATCATGGATCAAATAGATAAGTAACATTTTGATTAAACATAATTAGTAAATTATGCTAAGTGTGGAGACTTGAGTGTAGGTGTTAAATTAGTGGTGAGTTAGATGAGATGCTAATGAGGGAGGGTAGAAGAGTCTTTTCTCATTCTTAAGTGACTACCCTTCAGCTGACCCAAAACACTACAACATGTTTCATTCCCTCATTTTCTGAAATTCAGCAAGAAGTAAGGAGGAGAAAGAGAGAACTCGAGAGAGAAAGAGGAGGAGAGGAGGGAAGACAGCCCATTGATTCCTACATGCATGTTGAATCCAACACCACCAATGTTCATCATTCTTCTTCCTCTATACATTGATGCCCAAAAATCACCCATCCACCCTCTCCATCGCAAGTTACCATTTTTGCACCTTTGAAGCTCCAAGCTCAAAAATGGAGTGTTGATCCTCCAAATAGTTGCATGTCCTTGTTGTAGTCCCACATTCAGTACCAAAAGCCCAAATCCAAGCAACAAATCTATTTGAAGCTTAATTGAGTTGCTGAGTTCGAATCATAGGTCCTTGGGAAGTTCGGGTTCAGTTTTTGGAGCGAGTCGGAGACGGTTCGTGAGGCTATCCTAACACGTCAACTGCTAGATTCGTCGTTTGAGTGATTTTCATCACTTCGGGTGAGTTCTATAACTCGCTTAGGGAATGTGTTCGTGTTTTCGAGTCTTTCCTTTCAAAAATTATGGTCACTCGCTTCTGGTATCGGAAGAATTTATTGAAAAACCGTTTTCCCCAAAACTTGTGATTGAACTATGAATTTCTTGATTTATTGTTGGGCGTGCTGGATTGGATTGCTATAATATTGTGTTTTAATGCGTGTTTGAGTTTGGGCCTCGATCGGAAGGGAAGTGGGAATCGGAATGGAATGGAATAATACATGAAAAACCTGTTTTCGGGAAACTGATAGAGACGCACGGATCGTGTGCCTACGAGCACGGGTCGTGCGCCTCCCTCTGATACGACAGGGACTGGGTTTTTAAAACACACACGGATCGTGCGCCTAGTCGCACGGGTCGTGCGTATTTTTCTGAAACTGTCTGTAAATTTTGTGGGTAACGCACGGATCGTGCGCATAGCCGCACGGGTCGTGCGTATCTCTCTGGGAATTTTCTATAACCTGTTCAACCAAGCACGGGTCGTGCGCCTACACGCACGGGCCGTGTGAGATTTTCTGACCTTCAATTTCAAAGTACCTTTTTATCCATTCCAAATGATTCCAATCCTCTTCTAATCCATTCCCCAAGGTCCCACAATAATGAAAAGGTAACAATGATATGAGATTGAGCATGTTCGATAGAAAGATTGTGTGTTATGAATAAAAATGGAAAACCGCTCTTAGAGAACGCGAGAGTGCAAATGTCAAAGAGTGATAATAACGCACGGTACTTGACTGATATTATACACTGTAATTGACTGATATGGTACACGGTACTTGACTGATATTATACACTGAAATTGACTGATATGGTACACGGTACTTGACTGATATTATACACTGAAATTGACTGATATGGTACATGGTACTTGACTGGAATGACTAACAGCCCATTGCGGGTACACAGACTGAAAATGTATAATAAATACAAGAGGAAAAAGGGTGACGACCCTAAGAGGTTAGCATACTAGGGGAGGGGAAGTCATGAGCCCCAAAACCTAGACTCAAGATTGTTTCACCCACTAGAAATAGCGGGATGGGTTCACCAAAAGGTCAAGAGAATGCCTATAAAATAGGTAGACTGAGGTGTTATGCTAAAAACATGGAACAAAGATTGCATGCTTCATGTGTCGCTTAGGAGGGCCATGAGCATGAAGGTTACAGGAACTGAATGTATTTCCACGTGGTTGCTTTTTAGGACCACGAGTTCAAAACAAGGCATAATGAACCGCTAGAGTTGTAAGGGGTCTCGATAGGACTCACTGAGATAATGTTTATCTCACCCTTCATATTTGTGGTTTTTACAGAGAAACAGGGGAAAGCAAAGGCGGTAAAGCATGGTTAGCTGGTGTGACTCTTGGAGTCATTGAAGACCTAGTTTAATGTTTTAGACCTTTGTTCCGTTTATTGTTTCTATGTTCCGATTGTATAACTTTCATTGTCAAGTTGTAAAATCGTTTCCGCTACTTTATGTTTTGAGTATTGAACACCAGGATATGTACAAGTCTTAAGTTTTGGAACTTAAGCATTTTCAGAAAGTTATGAGGTTCAGAGAACCAGTTATTATGTATTATCTAAAGTTTTAGATGTGTTCAATATTTCAATAACAGGAAGTTACTCTGATGTATGCCATTTAGTGCATTTCGGTGATTCTATATGTTAGAATTTATCGGGGTGTTACATTATGGTATCAGAGCAGTTCGACCTAGTCGGGCTTAGACAGTTAGGGTGGTTTTATCCCTCGAGTAACTCTGCTATCTTGCTTCTTGTGATACTAAGAGACATTGAGACTGATCAACTTAATACTTGGTGTATCATTTGCAGAATTATGGCAGGAGGATCGAGGAATACCCCACCAGTTGATCCGCATTCTGCATGGATGCAGAACGTGATCGAGAGGCAACAGAAGATGATGGAAGATATGCTGCAGATGCAACAGAATGCTCAAGCTCAGCCCCAGCAAGTCCCTGAGCCTCAAGCTGACCCAAGGAGGGTTTTCTCTGAATTCCTGAAAATGAAGCCGTCTGAGTTCCGAGGAGGACCGGATGTTATGGAAGCTCAGCATTGGCTAGATGATATAGAGAAGATCTTCGTAGCTATGCAAGTAACTGATGATGACAAGTTGAGATTGGCAACTCATATGCTGAAAGGAGAAGCTAACAACTGGTGGAGTAATGCCAAAGCCATGATGGTGACTCTGGGTACTCCCCAGACTTGGGAACATTTCAAGCAGGTATTTTTGGAGCAGTTCTTTCCGACAGCCATGAGGTTCGACAAGGAGAACGAGTTTCTGACTCTCACTCAAGGAAGTTCAACTGTGGGTCAGTACGCGGCTAAGTTTGAAGAGTTATATCAATTCTTCGGTTTGGCCGGGTATGCTCCCAATGACAAGTGGAAAACCGAAAGGTTCAAGTATGGGCTAAGGGAAGACATTGCTCAGAGTTTGAGTTCTTTTGCCTATACTAACTATGCTGCCATGGTTCAACAAGCACACATAGCTGAGAGTGACTTGAAGAGGTTATATGCAAGCAGAAAAGTATTCCATCAGAATAAGAAGAATGTTGGATCATCTAACCATCAGACGGGTCCCAGACACAACTACAACAAAGGGAAACAGGTTCAGTCATCGAACTCCTCAAAATTCAGTACGTGTTCCAACTGTGGAAAGTACCATCAGGGTAAGTGCCAGATGGGATCCAACCAGTGTTATTTCTGCAAGAAAGACGGCCATTTTGCACGGGACTGCCCAGAGAAAGAGAAGAGTCAAGGAAGTAACCCTGCTGCTACTACAACTCATGGGAGAGTTTACACCTTAGACGCCCAGAAGGTCACACCGTCAGATAATCTACTAAGGGGTATGGGATCTCTTTTTAATAACTCCGTTAGTATTTTATATGATTCAGGTGCGACTCATTGTTTTATATCAAAAGTTTGTGCCGAACGGTTGGGATTGGCTTTAACTCCCTTGCCTCAACCAATCTCCATTAAGACTGCTGCTGAAGGTAGTGTTCAGACTCAAGCGATATGTGAAAATTGTCTTCTATCCATAGGAGACAGGAATTTTGTAGTAGACTTCATTTGTTTACCAATGAAGGGCATGGATGTCGTCCTAGGAATGAGTTGGATGACGGCCAACCATGTGACTATAGATTGCTTCCATCGAACTATCGGTTTTGCCTCCGAATCAGTGGAGCTACAACCGCCAAATTCTGAAGCTGTTATTTCTTTCACATCGGCCAGTAACTATCTATTCCAAGGCGCGGAAGCTTACGTCATGATGCTGTCTGCATCCACTGAGACAGGTCAGGATTTATCTTCTGTGCAAGTTGTTAATGAATTTCTTGATGTGTTTCCCGATGAAGTTCCTTCGTTTCCTCCGGATCGTGAGGTGGAATTTTCTATAGAGTTGGTTCCGGGCACTGGACCTATTTCTATAGCCCCGTATAGAATGTCGCCATTAGAGTTGAGGGAACTGAAAGTTCAACTGGAAGAGCTAATTTCCAAACGGTTCATCCGGCCGAGTGCCTCACCATGGGGTGCTCCAGTGTTGCTTGTCAAGAAGAAGGACGGAAGTATGAGATTGTGTATCGATTATCGTCAGTTGAATAAGGTGACCGTCAAGAACAAGTACCCTCTACCGAGAATTGATGATTTGCTAGATCAGTTGAGGGGAGCTTCTGTATTTTCAAAGATTGATTTAAGGTCCGGTTATCACCAAATCAGGGTTCGAGCTTTGGACGTCCCGAAGACCGCTTTCCGTACGAGATATGGACACTATGAATTCGTAGTGATGCCCTTCGGTTTGACCAATGCTCCAGCTGTATTCATGGATTATATGAATCGAATTTTTAATCCTTATCTGGATCAGTTTGTGGTAGTGTTCATCGATGATATCTTGGTGTTCTCTAAGACGATTGAGGAGCATGTGCAACATCTCCGAATTGTTCTGAACGTACTCCGAGAGAAGAAGTTGTATGCTAAGCCGTCCAAATGTGATTTTTGGATGCCAGAAGTTAAGTTTCTGGGCCACGTAATATCTAGGACAGGTGTTGCTGTGGATCCCAGTAAGATCGAAGCTGTGGTAGACTGGGAGCAGCCGTCTACGGTTACTGAGGTAAGAAGTTTCTTAGGATTAGCTGGGTACTATCGAAGATTCATTCAAGGATTTTCCCAGTTGGTTCTTCCACTCACTCGGTTAACTCGCAAGGGTCAGCCGTTTGTTTGGGACTCTGACTGTGAAAATTGTTTCACGGAATTGAAGGGTCGTTTGACTTCTGCACCTATCCTGATTCTTCCTGATCCGTCAGTAGGATTCCAAATCTATTGCGACGCTTCTGGTAAGGGTTTAGGATGTGTCCTAATGCAGAATCAACAAGTGGTTGCTTATGCCTCCAGGCAGTTGAAGCCACATGAAGAGAATTACCCGACTCATGATTTAGAGTTGGCGGCGATTGTGTTTGCCCTAAAGATTTGGAGACATTACCTGTATGGGTCTCGTTTCGAAGTCTTTAGTGACCACAAAAGTCTCAAGTATTTATTTGACCAAAAGGAGTTGAACAACAGGCAGAGGAGATGGGTAGAATTCCTGAAGGATTATGATTTCGAATTGAAGTATCATCCTGGTAAGGCTAATGTTGTTGCCGATGCTTTAAGCAGAAAGTCTATCCATACTGCAAAGCTGATGATGCACGAGATGTCATTGTTGGAATCATTCAGAGACCTCAATTTGAAAGTTAAGACAAGAAGGAACAGGTTGGTGTTGAGTCACATTCAGATTTCAAGTTCATTAAGGAATCTAATTCGCTCAGCCCAAGAAGGTGATGTAGAGCTGCAAGCGCAGAAGAGATTGCCGAACTACACCGAAGACGGTGATGGCGTAATTTGTTTTGATGGCAGAATCTGTGTGCCGAATGATGAAGATGTGAAGAGGCAAGTTTTAGAAGAAGCTCATAAGAGTCAGTTCTCAATACATCCTGGGTCTACCAAGATGTATCGAGATATGAAGCAATTGTACTGGTGGCCAGGTATGAAAGTGGATATAGCAGAGTTTGTGTCTCGATGCTTGACGTGTCAAAAGGTTAAGATAGAGCACCGGAAGCCAGGCGGCCAGTTACAACCGTTGAATGTACCTGAATGGAAATGGGAAAGCATATCTATGGATTTTGTCATGGGATTGCCGCGGTCCCAAACCGGAAATGATTCTATTTGGGTAGTGGTGGATCGCCTGACCAAGTCCGCTCATTTTATTCCAGTGCGTTCGACTCACAAGGTTGCTAGGTTAGCAGATGAATATCTCAAGAATATTGTTAAGTTGCATGGAATCCCTACAAGTATCATCTGTGATCGAGATCCCAAGTTTACATCTCGATTTTGGAGAGCATTGAACATGGCGTTGGGAACAAAAGTGTGTGTTAGCACTGCTTACCATCCTCAGACAGACGGGCAGACTGAGAGGACAATCCAGACATTGGAGGATATGTTGAGAGCTTGTGTACTCGATAGTGGAGGCAGATGGGAGGATCACCTTCCATTGGTGGAATTCTCATACAACAACAGTTATCATTCTAGTATCGGAATGGCTCCATATGAAGCATTGTATGGAAGGAAGTGCAGAACACCATTGTGTTGGTGGGATGTAGGTGAGCAGAGATTGTTGGGACCAGATTTAGTCCGGGAGACTACGGAGAAGATCCGTCAAATCAGAGAAAGGATGAAAGCCGCGCAGAGTCGGCAAAAGAGTTATGCGGATAAGAGGAGAAGGCCGCTAGAATTCGAAGAAGGAGATCATGTCTTTTTGAAACTTTCTCCAACCATTGGGACCGGTATTGCTTTGCGAGCAAAGAAGCTCAGTCCTCGGTATGTCGGACCCTTCCAGATTATCGAGCGAGTTGGGCCGGTAGCATATCGCATTGCCTTACCTCCAGAATTGTCCAGACTACATGATGTGTTTCATGTATCGCAGCTAAGGAAATATGTTCATGATCCGAATCAACCTTTGAGCCATGAAGCGATTGACATCAGACCGGATCTATCTTATCATCCTACCCCAATCAGGATCATCGAACGTGGCGAGAAAACGCTCCGGACGAGGTCAATTCCTATTGTCAAGGTGCTTTGGGACGGTGTGTCACCTGACGAAGCGACATGGGAAGTAGAGGAGCGCTTGCGGGAGAAATATCCGTATTTGTTCGAGTAAGGTATGTTTTGTCAATTTTGAGGACAAAATTTTAGAAGTTGGGGTGATTGTAACATCCCCTAATTAGCTAATTAGAATTAATTAAATTAACACAAGGTTAAGTTGACTAATGAGCATAATTATTCTAATTATGAAATTGTATCATGGATCAAATAGATAAGTAACATTTTGATTAAACATAATTAGTAAATTATGCTAAGTGTGGAGACTTGAGTGTAGGTGTTAAATTAGTGGTGAGTTAGATGAGATGCTAATGAGGGAGGGTAGAAGAGTCTTTTCTCATTCTTAAGTGACTACCCTTCAGCTGACCCAAAACACTACAACATGTTTCATTCCCTCATTTTCTGAAATTCAGCAAGAAGTAAGGAGGAGAAAGAGAGAACTCGAGAGAGAAAGAGGAGGAGAGGAGGGAAGACAGCCCATTGATTCCTACATGCATGTTGAATCCAACACCACCAATGTTCATCATTCTTCTTCCTCTATACATTGATGCCCAAAAATCACCCATCCACCCTCTCCATCGCAAGTTACCATTTTTGCACCTTTGAAGCTCCAAGCTCAAAAATGGAGTGTTGATCCTCCAAATAGTTGCATGTCCTTGTTGTAGTCCCACATTCAGTACCAAAAGCCCAAATCCAAGCAACAAATCTATTTGAAGCTTAATTGAGTTGCTGAGTTCGAATCATAGGTCCTTGGGAAGTTCGGGTTCAGTTTTTGGAGCGAGTCGGAGACGGTTCGTGAGGCTATCCTAACACGTCAACTGCTAGATTCGTCGTTTGAGTGATTTTCATCACTTCGGGTGAGTTCTATAACTCGCTTAGGGAATGTGTTCGTGTTTTCGAGTCTTTCCTTTCAAAAATTATGGTCACTCGCTTCTGGTATCGGAAGAATTTATTGAAAAACCGTTTTCCCCAAAACTTGTGATTGAACTATGAATTTCTTGATTTATTGTTGGGCGTGCTGGATTGGATTGCTATAATATTGTGTTTTAATGCGTGTTTGAGTTTGGGCCTCGATCGGAAGGGAAGTGGGAATCGGAATGGAATGGAATAATACATGAAAAACCTGTTTTCGGGAAACTGATAGAGACGCACGGATCGTGTGCCTACGAGCACGGGTCGTGCGCCTCCCTCTGATACGACAGGGACTGGGTTTTTAAAACACACACGGATCGTGCGCCTAGTCGCACGGGTCGTGCGTATTTTTCTGAAACTGTCTGTAAATTTTGTGGGTAACGCACGGATCGTGCGCATAGCCGCACGGGTCGTGCGTATCTCTCTGGGAATTTTCTATAACCTGTTCAACCAAGCACGGGTCGTGCGCCTACACGCACGGGCCGTGTGAGATTTTCTGACCTTCAATTTCAAAGTACCTTTTTATCCATTCCAAATGATTCCAATCCTCTTCTAATCCATTCCCCAAGGTCCCACAATAATGAAAAGGTAACAATGATATGAGATTGAGCATGTTCGATAGAAAGATTGTGTGTTATGAATAAAAATGGAAAACCGCTCTTAGAGAACGCGAGAGTGCAAATGTCAAAGAGTGATAATAACGCACGGTACTTGACTGATATTATACACTGTAATTGACTGATATGGTACACGGTACTTGACTGATATTATACACTGAAATTGACTGATATGGTACACGGTACTTGACTGATATTATACACTGAAATTGACTGATATGGTACATGGTACTTGACTGGAATGACTAACAGCCCATTGCGGGTACACAGACTGAAAATGTATAATAAATACAAGAGGAAAAAGGGTGACGACCCTAAGAGGTTAGCATACTAGGGGAGGGGAAGTCATGAGCCCCAAAACCTAGACTCAAGATTGTTTCACCCACTAGAAATAGCGGGATGGGTTCACCAAAAGGTCAAGAGAATGCCTATAAAATAGGTAGACTGAGGTGTTATGCTAAAAACATGGAACAAAGATTGCATGCTTCATGTGTCGCTTAGGAGGGCCATGAGCATGAAGGTTACAGGAACTGAATGTATTTCCACGTGGTTGCTTTTTAGGACCACGAGTTCAAAACAAGGCATAATGAACCGCTAGAGTTGTAAGGGGTCTCGATAGGACTCACTGAGATAATGTTTATCTCACCCTTCATATTTGTGGTTTTTACAGAGAAACAGGGGAAAGCAAAGGCGGTAAAGCATGGTTAGCTGGTGTGACTCTTGGAGTCATTGAAGACCTAGTTTAATGTTTTAGACCTTTGTTCCGTTTATTGTTTCTATGTTCCGATTGTATAACTTTCATTGTCAAGTTGTAAAATCGTTTCCGCTACTTTATGTTTTGAGTATTGAACACCAGGATATGTACAAGTCTTAAGTTTTGGAACTTAAGCATTTTCAGAAAGTTATGAGGTTCAGAGAACCAGTTATTATGTATTATCTAAAGTTTTAGATGTGTTCAATATTTCAATAACAGGAAGTTACTCTGATGTATGCCATTTAGTGCATTTCGGTGATTCTATATGTTAGAATTTATCGGGGTGTTACACCTGGTGTGCCTATTATTCTGTGTTTCTTGTTTTATCTATTATTATCTATGTAGTGAGACTCACCCTACTGCGTCGTGTTGCCTCGTATGTTGGCAACCTGCAGGTGACGGTGACTGAAGGTGGCTAGAGATTCTTCTTCTAGTATGGTCGAGTCGGCTCTGATACGTAGCACTCGGGAGGGTTGTCCTTGTGTCTTTCCTTATGTGTTATGTATATGCCTTTCTAAGTTGTAAACCTTTTGAAGTATGATTGCCAAGTTAAACCTTTTTATTTCCGCTGCATGTTTTTGAAAAGAAGTTAGTTATAATTAAAGTACTCTGTTTGCGAAGTGGTTTTCCGGTTCGAAAAATGTGACACTCTTTTGGCGCGAAGAACTCTGATATTATTTTTTTAATAAACCGTTGGGTAGAAAATGGGGTGTTACATAGTTGACCGTGATTGTGTGATTTGTGCGTGGTGCATGTTATAGTGTCTCATGCATTCCATATGCATAAACCCAGTGACGTTTTGAGGCCCAAAAGGCTAAGTGACGATGAGGCCATAATGGCTAAGCGACGTTTGTGAAAAGGTACCTCATGCATATGCCCGCGAGTGGGTTGCATTTCATATGCCTACATGACATAGTGATGAGTTATTGTAGTGTTGTAATTGATGATTGTGATGTGATTGTTTTAGAGCTGTGACTTGACTTATTGCTTATCATGTGATTTATTATATGGATTGAATTGGACTCACCCTTCTGTTTGAATGTTACCCCTACGCGGTAACGTGCAGGTGATCTCGAGTGAAGGCTTAGGTATCTTCACTAGCTGAGTCGGGTCGTCTGCTCTGATTATGTAACACTAGGGGAGGGGTGAACGTTGTTTAAGTTGTTTATGACTATTGTTGTTGTTGAATTTTACTATTGTGAGCCTTGCACAGTTTGCAATGCCTTTTATGATTAAACTGGGTGGATGTCCCGCTGTGAAGTTGTATTTTAATTGACGACGACGTTTTGAAAGTATTATAAGACTGTTTTCGAAAAGCGAGTAATTTGGCGTGTAATGTTTAACGAAGTAAGTGTGACATCCCTTGTGATGTAACTAAAAATTTGAAACTCTGATTTTTACGCTAATAAATTAACGGGTAGAAAAGGGGTGTTACACACAGCACCTGTCAGTTTATGATTACATACAACAACATCGCTATATTTCATCGTCGCTTATTATCATCGTCGCTTAGCCTTTTGGGCCTCATCGTCACTTATCCATAAACGTTGTAACACCCTTTTTCTACCCGTTGGTTTAATCGGAAAATCAGAGTTTCAAAAAATTTAGTTACATCACAAGGGATGTCACTTACTTCGTTAAACATCACACGCCAAATTACTCGCTTTTCGAAAACAGCCTTATAATACTTTCAAAAACGTCATCGTCAATTAAAATACAACTTCACAGCGGAAAATCCAACCAGTTTAATCATAAAAGGCATTGCAACTATGCAAGGCTCACAATAGTAAAATCCAACAACAACAATGGTCATAAATAACTTAAACAACGTTCATCCCTCCCCTAGTGTTACATAATCAGAGCAGACGACCCGACTCAGCTAGTGAAGATACCTAAGCCTTCACTCGAGATCACCTGCACGTTACCGCGTAGGGGTAACATTCAAACAGAAGGGGTGAGTTCATCTAACCATATAATAAAGCATATGATGAGCACTAAGCTAGAGTTCTGACACTATATAGACCAAACCACGAAACATCAAGTCAATCATCAAGGATAAAACAGTCAATTCCATCAACAAGGGTAAACAGTCAATCTCATCTTCAAGTTACTCGGCACAACGAGTCGTCACAATGTCATGCAGGCGTATGAAATGCAACCCACTCGCGGGCATATGCATGAGGTACCTTTTCACAAACGTCGCTTAGCCTTTATGGCCTCATCGTCACTTAGCCTTTTGGGCCTCAAAACGTCACTGGGTTTATGCATATGGGAGGCATGAGACACTATGACATGCACCACGCACAAACACACAATCACGGTCAACTATGTGACCCGTCAGTTACCAATTTGCCAAATAAGAGGCACAACACCTGTCAATTCATAATTACACACAACAACGCCACTTAGCCTTTCGGGCCTTATCATCACTTAGCCTTTTGGGCCTCAACGTCACTGATTTTCATCGTCACTTATTCATAAACATCATCAACTCAAACAATAGCCACGAGGGCAAAAACGTCATTTACTAGCCACCAAGGTCATCATCGTCATCTACACGTCATTATCAACAACATTGGCCACTAAGGGCAAAAAGGTCATTTAACTAGCCACTAAGGGCATCATCGTCATTTACACATCAATATCAACAACATTGGCCACTAAGGGCAAAAAGGTCATTTAACTAGCCACTCAGGGCATCATCGTCAAAATCATCACTTTTAACACTAAAACGTTAAAACCACTGGTTATACACAAAAGGGGATTTTTAAAGACACCAAAACGATTTTTCAATGTCACTGCAACGACCACCGGGAACAGCCACTTGGGGCGCCCAGAAACCTTCAGAAATAATAAGTTTTTATTTTTAAAAATGGGACACACAGATAGACAACTGAAAAGGTTTCAAAACGCTTTTTGAAACACTTAAAACGGACACCCGAGTCAAAAGATATAGCGAAAACAGTTTTCAATAAAAATCGGGAACATCCTGAAAATGGCGCCTAGGCACTGGGCGCCTAAGACACAAACTTAGACGTCGCAGGCAACACAGGCAACAGGCGCGCAAACGGGCGCCATGCGCCCAGGGGCAACAGCGCGCAACACAGCACGGGCGCCATGCGCCCAGGAGCAACACGCGCACACAGGCGCAACACAGCACGGGCGCCATGCGCTCAGGAGCAACACGCGCACACAGGCGCAACACAGCACGGGCGCCATGCGCCCAGGAGCAGGATTCTTGTTCAAAACACCCACACATCATGCCAAAACATCATCAAACATGACCAAACCATCCTCAAACATACCGATCATCACCAATTGCATATGAACACCATTTGACACATCAAATCATCATCAAAACACGTTTAATCACCTTGAACATACACATTATCACATTTATCTCAAAATCAACATCAATCACAATTTCTCAACAACGAGTTATCACATGCCTAGGGTTCATCAATAATTGTTAAAAATACATACCACGGCATACATAGAGCCTACCCCTACTTAGTCCCCATCATAAAACCCTATTATAGAGAAGATGAGACCCACCCTTACCTTATAGAATTCGAATATACTAGGCAAGGCTCTAAGGAATTACAAGACACCAACAAGCTTTCCCCTTCCTCCTTGAGTGCTCCACGAAGTTCCTCTCCTTTCCTCTTGCAAGCTGTCGCCTCCTCCCTCTCCTCACTCTCTCAATTCGCCTCTTTTCTTTCTTTTGCACAAATGAGCTAAAACCCTAAAATCTCAGCTTAAATATGCGCCTAGGTTGTTGGGCTTGGATTGCGGGCTTTCCCGCAGCTTAAGCCCAACTAATTTGCAGCACCACCTCCTAATACAATACCACTCCTTATTTTATTTAAACCACCTTATAACTACTTCAACAAATAATAATTAATAATTATATTATTACTCTACCACCAAAATCTCTTTTAATTAATTAAAATAATTTATTCTATTATTTTTGGGGTGTTACAAACGTCATCAAACAAACAATAGCGCTAAGGGCAAAACAGTCATTTGCACGTCATC
This sequence comes from Astragalus membranaceus, assembly GCA_039519185.1. NCBI lineage: Eukaryota > Viridiplantae > Streptophyta > Magnoliopsida > Fabales > Fabaceae > Astragalus > Astragalus membranaceus. Next base: position 86,841,781 of record CM076848.1, on the reverse strand, counting down.
ATCAATAATATTGGCCACTAAGGGCAAAAACGTCATTTAACTAGCCACTAAGGGCATCATCGTCATATACACATCATCATCAATAATATTAGCCACTAAGGTCAAAAACGTCATTTAACTAGCCACTAAGGGCATCATCGTCATAATCATCCATTTTGACACTAAAGCGTTAAAACTGTTGATTATACACAAAAAGGATTTTTAAAGGACTCAATATGGCTTTACCACGTCACTGTAATGACCACCGGGGACAGCCACTTGGGCGCCCAGAAACCACCAGAAAATAATAAGTTTTTATTTAAAAAATAATACACACAGGTAGACAACCGAAAAAGCTTCCCAACACTTTTTGAAACGTTCAAAACGGATGCCCGAGTCAAAAGATATAGCGAAAACAGTTTTTATAAAAAAATTGGGAACGCCTTGAAAATGGCGCCCTTGGCGCCCAGCGCCTTGCACCTGGCGCCCAGCGCCCCGCAACACACAACACACACGCACACTGGCGCCGTTGGCGCCCAGCGCCTCGCACCTGGCACCCAGCGCCCGCAACACGCAACACCCACGCACACGCACGCAGCGCCCTTGGCGCCCAGCGGCCAGCACACACACAACACGCACACACGGCGCCCTTGGCGCCTAACGCCTGGCGCCCAGCGCCCAGCACACAACACACACACGGCGCACAGCGCCCTTGGCGCCCAGCGCCCAGCCATGGGGCGCCAAATCCTGCACAAATTCCAGCAACACACAACCAAACATATGGCGCCCTAGGCGCCCATAACACCAACAAACGGATTCCGAGCAACACGAAAACATCAAATCACATACAAATCATCAAAACAATATGAAATCGCATACACACTCATGATCATGGATAGATCTAGGCTAACCCTACCTTAAAACCTATCATAAACATCTATTATATAGAAAGATTGAACTCCCCTGACCTTGGATTTGAAGAACGGGGGCCCTAGAGACAATCACGAACAAAACCACAGCAACGGATCACGTCCTTCTTCCTCCTTGAGCTCGCGACCTCACCCTTCTTTCCCTCTTCTCCACGGCGCTCTCACTCTCTCTATTCTCCTCTCTCAATTCACAAATGCTAGCCAAAACCCTAACCTCACAAGACCTAACAACTTTGCTTAGCTTATGGATCATGGGCTTGGGCTTTTCACTCAAACCCAAGTTCATTCGAGTGGCGCCTCCTTTTCCTACTACCACCAACATAAAATTAATATAATGTTAATTAATTAAATTATATCCAATAAATTAAAATAAATTCCTAACTACTTAATTAAATAAATTAATTAAATATTTAGGGTGTTACAGGCTTAACCATGGTTACTTTTCTGATCTTTAGATAAGGAGATTGAGTTCAACACATTTCCATAAGAAGAAGTCCAATTATGTAAGGCCATATGTCTTTTAGGTGAATAGCCTTTCATGATGATGTTTATGGTGGGCGCCTCCTTATGCATGTGGCCATGTGCTCCATGTGAATTGTGACAAAGCATGATGTCATAGAAGTTTTGGAGTAGAGGTATGATTTGAGGTGCTTCCATTGTGGGGATATAAATCTTCAGCGCAGGATGATGCAGAAGCACTAAGTGCAGAAGCATTTGTGGTGCTGAAGCATCGTGGTGCAGAAGCATCATCTGTAGGAAAACTAAACAAACACATCAAACATACCAAAATATATACAAAATGCTTTATTCATCACATAATCCCTAGAATGTTGTTATTTTACTAATATTACTATATTTAACCCACCATGTACTTGAGTTTCAAGCAATTTGTTGCGTTTAGAAGTATAAATAACTCTATATAAATTAGAGTTATCGCACCCCCAAACTTAAATCATTGCTTGTCCTCAAGTAATGACAAAAAGAAATTCAAGTAGGTTTTTGAAATTAAAGAAGAACAGATCAGCTTATATCTTTTCAAAAAGTGAATTTGCATTTTTATGAACTTCATTTTTCAGAACATTTTGTGCTTTTGAATTCCCTAAACATCCAAAGTTTATTAAAACTCAATTGTGTGAGTGTGTGCCCCAGAGATCCAATCAGTTCCAAAACTAAGTGAAAAGTTTCTCTTTAACTTTTGAGAAATTTTAGATCGCGTTTGGTCAAAACTAAGATGTTTCAAAACATAGACTAGACTAACAACATCTTCAAGATTTGGGGGGCTTTAAGTACAACTAAGGACTTTGATTGAGCATTTTTCAAAACTGTTTGGGTCTATGCACTATACTTTATTTTTGGTGGTTCTTTTTGTTGGTGCAGGAGCACTGTTAGTGCAGATGCACTAAATATTTTTGTGAAGTGCAGAAGCACTGACTTTTTGTAACGGTGCAGAAGCACTTGAGTGCAGCTGCACTTGACACTACTTTTCATGGTTTGTAGCATGTACTGCCCTCCTCACTGACCTCCTTATGCATACTTTTTTTTTTGGTTTTTGTTTTTCTTTTCTTCTTTTCTTTTCTTTTTCTTTCAAACCAAATGCACTACTAGAACAGGTTCAGTTTAAATGATTTGGGTCAATATGGCTAGCTCATAATTTTATTTTATTTTTGCTCTTTTGTAGTGTATTTTGGTAACCTTTTGCATTGACTCTACTCAGCCTTAGTATTCATGGAAATTCCCCCAAACTTATATTTTTGTGCTCTTCTATATTTTTAGTAAAAATTTGTTTTTGACCTTGGTTTTCTAAAAAATTCTTTTTGTATCAGATAATTTTTCATATAGCAAGGTTCTTTTCAAGACTCAGTTTTGATGTGTCAAGGTAATAATAAAAATTGGTCATTTTGAGGAAAACAAGGCTTTTTCTTTTTCTTTCATTCATCATTAAAATTTAGTTCAAAGAATGCATTTAGCTAAGTTTTGTAAAAAAGATTTCAAGCTGATCATGCTTCAAAAATTCTCAATTCTTACTTTGACATAAAAACAATTTGATGCACTTCAACAGGTTTGTGTGACTGATGTTTTGGTAGAACAATTTTCTGAAAAAATTTCAAAAGAAACTTTGTTGATTGCATCACCAAATTTGGAAATAGCTATACTATATTTTGCACATATAAGGAAATAACAAAACTCAGACATGCATACTTACTAAAAACATATCAGCACATGCATATAGTAGTTTAAAAGTGTTTTTCTCCCCCCCAACTTAAAGTTGAGCAGTGTCCTCACTGCTCTAAGTTGAGTTAGAAAAAGTAAGTTTTGTTTCAAAATGGGGAGGGGGGTTAATACATGTGGGATACGAATAGAACATAAAAAGTACTTATAAAATAACAACATGAAAGGGGTTACTCTTTCTTGGCACCACTTTTGATTCTGAAGCTGGTTCTGCTGGGCATGTGTTTGACCTTCTGTTTCTTCTTCTTTTCCCCTTCAACCTTTGGTGCTTCTGCACCAAGTGCATCTGCACCAACCTCCTCTGTTGCTGTTTCTGTAGGTGCAGATGCACCAGGTGCTTCTGCACTGATTTGTTCAGCAGTAGTTCTGTCTTCTGTGTTGTTCTGGTGGTTGCTCAAGTGTTGCCTCAGCTTCTTTTGGTTGGTCTTTTTCCATCTGTGGGTCCTCCTTTTCAGCTTCTTCTCTTTGTGCCTTGCTGTATTCAGCACCTTCCAGTCCTTGACTTTCCTTCACACTGGTTTCAACAGCTTTCTTGAAGAATTTCTGGGTGTTGCCCAGTTCTTCTCTTTTCTTTTGTGCCAGCTCTTCCAGCACCAGTTTGACAGAATCTTCTTTGTTCTTTGGTATGATTGTCACAACTGGAACACCTTGAGATGCATCTGCACTAGATGCAGAAGCATCAGTTGCTGGTTGATCTTTTTCTTTAGGGCTGGCTTCTTCTTCTTCCATTGCTTCCTCTTGAATAACCTGCAAAGTTTGTTTCACAAAAATAATGTTAGAAGTTTGTGTGGCTGGTTCTTGTTCAGGTTGGCTTTCTAGGAAGATGGTTGGTGGTGATGATGACTGTGGAATGGGTGATTGTGGAGGGGTCGGTGTCTTTCCTGTGGAAGGTGATGTTGATTTTTCTGGTTGGGGGTGGGTTGGTGGAGTGACTTGGGTGAGGAGTGGTTCTGCTTGGGATCCAGCCTCATATTTCTTTCTTACAATTTCTTCCATGCTCATATTCTCTTCCTCTTCCTCCCCACTTTTGTCTGTACTTTCAGTGGTATCATCATCCTCTTCATCTTCATTTCTCTCAATTTCCTTCACCATTCTTGTCAATGTTTCATCTTCATCAGTCTCAATTAGTCCCTCACTCAGTAGTTCTTCCTCTTCTTCATTCTTTTTCTTCTTCCCTTTCTGTTTCCTGCTAGTCTCCTTCTTTCTTTTCATTACTTTTTTCTTTTTCTCTTCACTCTCTTCCTTTTCTTCCTCCTTTTCTTCTTCTTTTTCCTCCTCTTCTTCTTGTTCTGGGCTCTGAAAGACCCATGTTGGGAATACTGGGGTTTCTATTTGGGTTGGTACCTGAGATATCTCCATTAACCTAAGTTGTAGCCACTCATGCTGTTCTTGCTGAAATTTCCAAACTGCCTGGTGCTTCTGCACTAAGTGCTCCTGCACCAGGCTAGTTTCTTCAGTTTTAATTTTTGTTCTTTCTTTCATCTCAGCAGACAGTGGGTCTGGAGGATATTTTCTTTGCTTATGTTCCTCAGGACTGATATCCACACCTTGTTTCATACATAGTTCAGTGATTAAGCATGGGAAAAATAAAAATCCTTCCTTTCTTGCTGCACAATCTAGGACCTGTTTATTGATAATTTTCCCTATATCCACATTTTTGTTTGTTAAGATTGCATCCAATAGGATCAATCTATCTTTTGACACTGTGTATGTGTGGGATGTAGGGAAAATAGAACAATCAATGAACAGATACCAGTTGCCTAACTCAGGGATTAAGTATCTGTTTATTAATTTGAATTCTGTATTGGAAATCTTATCCCACTTGGATTTTTTCACAGCAATCCTAGATTTGACTCTTTCCATCTCCTTCTTACCATAGTTCTCTACTTTTTCTTTGAAATCAGTCCCAGGATAGACTAGATTATAGTGAGTATTGATTCTATCAGCACTAAAATAAACTTTTCTACCTCTTATCACAGAATGATCATGCATGTTACCTTGTTTGTTGCCTTGAATTTCAGAGTAGAATTCCCTGACCACCTACTCCAGATAGAAGGCTCTGTGTTGTATAAACAGATCCCAGTTGAGACTTGAGACTGTTGCCATGAAATTTGGGTGAGCCTTCATTAGACTGTAGCCTCGCTTAGGGAGAAATTTCCTTTCCCAGAAATGTGCAATTTTAGGGTCCACAGTATTTGGAGCGGGTGCAGTAGCACTGGATTGCTTTTCTGGATGTTGTGGTGATGAGGTTACTGTGATGGCCTTACTCTTGCCTGAGGTCTTGTTTGCGCTTTGTTTGCGAACCATTCTTGATTGTTGGCAAGGAATTTTGATTTTTTTTTTTTTTGCAAGGAGATGGTACTTCGTATTTTTAGAAATTGGGGATTTTCTTGAGAGAGAAAGGGATTTCTTGAATTGCGGTTTCTGTGAGTGATAGAGTGTTTAGTGGTGAAGGGAAACGGTCACTTTGGGCAAGTTTGAGTGTGATTAATGCTTGGTAGTAGCCGTTAGGGTGTGTGAGTGTAACTTGCATGCGTGAGGACACGCGGGGGGCTAGGTGACACCACACAAAGTCTATGTCACAGATCACAACTGCTATTCTGTTGTGCTGGCAGTTTTTGAAAAGTTTTTCACCCAAGTGTATTTTGAAATTTTTGAAATTCTGGTGCAGTAACACTGAAGAGCTGTTAGGTGCAGATGCACCTAAGTGCAGAAGCACTAAAAACATGTGCTCCTACAAAACATTTGAAAAACATTAATTTGAACGAAAATTGCATAACTAAATATTTAATAACATGGGTTTCCTCCCATAAGCGCTTGTTTTAAGAGTCTTTCAGCCTGACTATCTCCTTTTCTTAGAGATTTTGAAAATGGGTGGTGAGTTTATCCCTCACCACATGTTCACCATAGTACATTTTGACTCTCTGGCCATTTACCTTGAAAGTGGGGTTTGTGGTTGCATCATATAAATTAACTGCACCATGGGGGAAAATTTTGATGAGCTTGAATGGCCCTGACCATCTTGATCTCAGTTTTCCAGGAAATAATTTCAACCTGGAATTGTATAGCAAAACCATTCCTCCTTCTCTAAGCTCTCTTCTTTGGATTTTCTTGTCATGCCAAGCTTTGGTTTTTGTTTTGTAAATTTCTGCATTCTCATATGAGAATTGCCTAAATTCATCTAATTCATTTAATTCTAAAAACCTTTGTGCTCCTGCTTTGTTGAGATCATAATTTAGCTTTTTCATAGCCCAATAAGATTTGTTTTCCAACTCAACTGGCAGATGGCATGCCTTGCCATAGACTAATCTATAGGGACATACCTAATGGTGTTTTAAATGTTGTTCTGTATGCCCATAATGCTTCATCTAAATGTAAGGACCAATCTTTTCTAGATGGTCCAACCATTTTTTCAAGCATTCTTTTAATTTCCCTATTTGATAGCTCAGCTTGCCCACTTGTTTGTGGGTGGTAGGCAGTAGCAATTTTATGCTTAATCCCATATTTTGCAAGAAGATTTTCAATAAGTTTATTGCAAAAATGTGATCCTTCATCATTGATAATTTGCCCTTGGGGTGCCAAACCTTGTAAAAATGATTTTCAAAAGGAATTTGCTAACAGATTTGGCATCATTATTAGGCAATGCTACTGCCTCTACCCATTTAGACACATAATCTACAGCTACTAAGATATATTGTTTGCCAAAAGAAGGTGGAAATGGTCCCACGAAATCCATGCCCCATGCATCAAAAAGTTCAATTTCTAATATGTTGGTTCTAGGCATTTCATGTTTTTCAGAAATATTACCTGCTCTTTGACATTTGTCACAAGTTTTGACCATTGAATATGCATCTTTAAATAAATTGGCCAATAATAACCAGACTGTAGTACCATAGCTGCTGTTCTGTTGCATCCAAAGTGACCTCCATATGGTGCAGCATGGCAGTGCAGAAGCACTGCTTGCTGTTCTTCTTGGGGGATGCATTTCCTCATTAATTGGTCTGGACACATTTTGTAGAGAAATGGTTCATCCCAGTGATATTCCTTGATTATGTGAAAAAATCTCCTTCTTTGTTGGTAAGTCATGTTCACTGGTACCACCTTGCTTACAAGAAAGTTAACAATGTCAGCAAACCAAGGTGTTGAAGCACTAGGTGCAGAAGCACTGGATGCTGTTAGAGTTATGGCTAACAGTTTTTCATCAGGAAAGCTTTCCTTGATCCCTCCCTTTTGTGTACCTGTTCTTTCACCTTCAAGTCTAGATAAATGGTCAGCAACCTGATTCTCCACCCCTTTTTTGTCTTTGATTTCAAGATCAAATTCTTGAAGGAGGAGAATCCATCTTATTAACCTTGGTTTTTCATCTTTCTTGGAGATTAAGTACTTGATGGCAGCATGATCAGTATAGACAATAATTTTGGTGCCAACCAAGTAGGATCTAAATTTATCAAATGCAAAAACCACTGCTAACAATTCTTTTTGTTACAGTATAATTCATTTGAGCTTCAATTAATGTCTTGCTAGCATAATAAATAGAATGAAAAATTTTGTCATACCTTTGCCCTAAGACAGCTCCTACAACAAAATCACTAGCATCACACATTAATTCAAATGGCCTACTCCAATCTGGTGTAACAATCACTGATGCAGTTACCAATGCTTTTTTGAGTTTTTAGAATGCTTCCATACAAGGCTCATCAAAGTTAAAAGGTGCATCAATTTGCAAGAGTGTACATAATGGCTTGGATGTCCTTGAAAAATCTTTGATAAATCTTCTGTAGAAGCCTGCATGGCCTAAGAAGCTTCTGATTCCCTTGACAGTTGTTGGAGGTGGCAGTTTTTCAATGACCTCAATCTTTGCTTGATCTACTTCCAAACCTTTCTTTGATACTTTGTGACCTAATACAATGCCTTCTTGTACCATGAAATGGCATTTCTCCCAATTAAGTACTAAGTTTGTTTCCTCACATCTTTGTAGAATTTTCTCTAAATTTGATAAACATGTTTGAAAAGTGTTTCCAAAGATTGAGAAATCATCCATGAATACTTCCATTGATTGCTCAATGAAGTCAGAAAAGATGGACATCATGCACCTTTGGAATGTTGCAGGTGCATTACAGAGTCCAAAAGGCATTCTTCTAAACGCAAATGTTCTGTAGGGGCATGTAAAGGTAGTTTTTTGTTGGTCTTCAGGTTCTATTGCAATCTGATTGTACCCTGAATAACCATCTAAGAAACAATAAAACTCCTTACCTGCCAACCTATCTAACATTTGGTCAATGAAGGGTAAAGGGAAGTAATCTTTCTTTGTGGCCTTATTGAGTTTTTATAATCCATACAGATCCTCCAACCTATAACAGTTCTTGTTGGTATCAATTCATTTTTTTCATTAGCTATTACTGTCGTTCCATCCCTTCGCGCGGATCTCTCTCTATAAAAAAACGCAGGAATTTTTGGGTTTGCTCTCTCTCTCTGTTGGATGCGGCGCCGTGAGTTGTGGGAAGTTGAAAGAATTAGGTTTTGAATCCCACAAATCTTGCCTTATATATTGTTGAGGTTCCATTCAATTAATTAATTAATTAGTTTTTCCTTAACAGCTACGATCCCCTCCCCACTAACACCCCCAAAATAAATAGTAGAATTATTTGGGTGTTAACCCAATTAATCTAATTTAGTACTTGACTGGTAAATTTATTGAGTGCTAAAATTATTTATTGGTTGTCATCGGATCGTTAACCGGATAATACGGGTTAAGGAAGTTTTGGAATCGAAATAAGAGATTTATAGCAATATGGTAATTTTACCATGTTACCTCTTATATAATAATAAATATAAATATATATATATATATATATATATATATATATAAATATGTGAGTGTGTGTTATGAAAAGAAAGAAATAAAAAGAAAGAAAGAAAGAAGAAGGGAAGCGAGAGATACAGAGAGGAGAAAAGAGAGAAAAGAGAAAGAAGAGGAAAGGGGCATGGAGGAAGAAGAGGAAAAAGGGAGGACTTCGGCTCATCAGAACGACTTCCTTCCAACACGAAAAACGTTCAGCGTTACTTCCTCTTCGATTTGGTACCAAAATCTTCATCATCAACTCACTCACCCTCATCTTGCCATTTTCGAAAATATGAGGTAAATGAGGGATTTTGTTTGGGTTTCATTCTTCCTTTCCACAAATTGAAGGTTGGGTAGTTCAAGTAAGAGGTTGATTACTAGCTTGGAATGGAGGAATCAAAGTTTGATAGAGTTAGGGTTTGTAAACAAAATTTGGGGTTTTGTGAATAGTAGCTTTTGGAGGTTAGGGATGGTGAATAGTATTCATGGTGGATTTCGAGGAATTTAGTATTTCGGTCAAAAAGGCGTCTCGGTTGAGCGGAAAGCTTTGGAAGCGGATTTGATCGTCGTCGGAACGGAAAGTTTATGCGAGGAATGTTCGTGTGGTTACTCGGTGAATTCGGCTCGATCGTGGTTCACGCTTCAAGGGTGAGTTCTACTCACGTTTAGGATTTTTGTTTTTTGAATTAATTGATTGATCGTTTTATCGCTTTCGCTGGTCTGGAATATTACTTGATATTGTCTGTTTCGGGTTAGGAATCGATCGGAGCGAGTCTCGATTCGTGTCGTGTTGAAATGGAATTTTTGGTGATTTGATTTCGAAAGATTTTGACTTAAAAACCGTAAATTGGAAAATATGTCGTTTTTGATAAAATTCGTTTACAATGAGTTTTTGATTGATTTGAATGATTGTGTGACTTTGACTGAGACTGTTTTTATGGTTGTCAAAACTGTTTTCAATCAGAACAAGAATCAGAATTGAGCGGAATAGCGAATTTCGAAAGAAAACGGAAAACCTGCACTTTTCTGCAGATGGTCGCGTCGCGACCCGTCCCCTTCGCGTCGCGACCGGGCCCAGTTTTGTAACACAAATATTTCTGTCGCTTTTCGCGTCGCGACGGTAGCAGTTCGCGTCGCGACGCTTTGCAATTTTTCAGCAAAAGTCACTGATTTTGTTTTCGCGATAACTTTTGATCCGGGAACCCGATTGAGGTGTTCTCAGGTGCGTTTGAAAGCTTATTGAAAGGCCTAATCAAATAAATGATTTAAATTGTATAATGAACTGTTTTTAAAGTTATAGATTGTTTCGAAAAATCGACTAATAGTACACGTGTGCGGATATGTTTGTTAATAATAAAGCGGACTATGAGTCCTACGTGGTACGGTATAACTGACGCGAAATGATTATTATTTATTCGTCTAAACTGGTCTACGATTCACGATATATATATTATATAGGTTATAGGAAACGACCCAATGCGGGTAATATGTTCGATTAGCGGTCAAATGTAGATGGACTAAATGTTCATTGAGTATAGGTGAACTAACAGGTCATCGAGTGTAGATATATTTAATATATATCGGGTTTGGGTGGCGACCCATGTTGACATACTAGGAGGGGCAGTCATGATCCCCTACCCTAGGCTCTGAGGCCAATAGCGGAACTGTTATTGGTAAGGGGTTCGCCGGGATTAGTCTTGGGGCAGTCGGCGGTGTGTCAAAGACTATTGAGTAACGTCCGCCAGGATTAATCTTGGGGCAGTCGGTGGTACGTTACTGTTGTTTTGTAGTGTGTTCGCCGGGATTAGTCTTGGGGCAGTCGGTGGAATGCTATGTGTAAAATAATGCGGTTCATCGGGACTTAGCGTTCGCGCAGTCGATGCCGTGTGGAGTTAACAATGTTTTAAAACTGGACCGAGAGCGCTAGTAGGGGTCTCGGTAGAACTCACTGAGATTGTATCTCATTGTTTATATGTTGTTGTTTTACAGATAAACAGGGAAAGTGGAGATCCAAGAGGCACGAGTAGGTGGTACTCGGATGGTTGCTGAAGACTTACCTTTATGCTTAAGTTTGCACTTCCTTTATGTTGTCTATGTATTACAACTCATTGTATTGGTATTATAATTTATTTCCGCTTTCTTGTACGATATTGAACACTGTATTTCACTGATGGTTTATGGTCTTATTTATGTTTAAGACTGTTCTGTTGTTATTCAGTGAAAATTTTATTGTGGTGTTCAGTATTTAAACAGGAAATATATCTCTGATGTTTTGGGGATGGTGCACTTGGGTATTTTTACTCGATAAAAATACCGGGGTGTTACAGTTGGTATCAGAGCAGTTCGACCTAGTCGGACTTAGTTTAGGGTTGAGTCGATTCCTTGCTAGTCCTTTTTGTAATTACACTTGTGATGCTAAGAGAAATTGAGCCTGATCAACTTAATACTTAGTGCATCATAAGCGGAATTATGACAGGATGATCAAGACGCAGTCCTCGACCAAAACCGGAGTCTCCAACCGGTGCATCCTCAGGAAAGGTGGCATGACGGTGGAAGAATACACTGCTAAGTTTGAGAAGTTGTCTCAGTTTTACCGAATGGTAAGGTATGTTCCGAACAGGGAATGGAAGATGCAGAAGTATAAGAGGGGCCTTCGTGCTTTTATGACTTAGGGTCTCAGTTCTTATACTATTACCAATTATGTTGCCTTAGTGCAATCAGCCTATGTCGCCGAGGATGATCTCATAAGGAGTATGGGAAAGGAAAGAAGGTAGTTGAGTTATCAACTCCGAATGTAAAGTCCAAAGATAATTTCATCAAAGGAAAAGCAGGTGCAATTCTTTGGTTCTTCAAAGGACAGAAGATGTTCTAACTGTGGAAAGCCTCACAGTGGTGATTTCAAGCAAAGATCTAATCGATGCTATTGTTATAATGAAGAGGGTCACTATGGTAAAAAGTGCCCTGCAAGGAAGAGTTCCAAGGAGTCACGAGCAGCTCGAAGGCAATGACAAGTCAACACTCTGAATCCTTAGACAGTTACGAATGCTGACGGTATACTTAGAAGGATGGGAGTCCTATTCAATAACTCGATCAGTATATTATATGATTCGGGTGCAACCTATTGCTGTATATCCCGATCGCGTGTGAATCAGTTGGGATTAGCCTTATCATCGTTATCCGAGCCGATAACTATTTTAACTGCTGCTAAGGGTCGTCTCCAGACATAATCTTTGTATAGAATTGTCTACTTGTCATAGGAGGCAGAAATTTTGTTGTAGAATTTATTGTTTGCCTACGAGAAGTGTGGACACCATTTTGGGTATGAATTAGATGACTGCAAATCATGTTGCAATCGACTGTGTTAATCAACTATTAGCTTCGCTTCAGAATCAGTTGAATTGTCTAGGACAAATTCTGAAGCGGTTACCTGGTTCACCTTAGACGGTCAATCTTTATTCTAAGGTGCGGAAGCACATGTTAGTATGTTATCTGCATCCACTGAAATTAGTTTAGATTTGGCGAACATTCAGGTTGTGAATGACTTTCTGGATGTTTTCACGATGAAGTTTCTTCCGAACCTCCAGAGCGAGAGGTAGAGTTTACTGTAGAATTGGTTCCTGGCACGGGATCAATATCTATTGTTTCTTATTGAATGTTTCTTTAGAATTAAAGGAAATGGAGTCTCAACTTGAAGAGTCGATGTTAAAGAAATTCATTCGACCGAGTGCTTCTCTAAGGAGTGCTCTGGTGTGGTTAGTCAAAAGGAAAGATGGTAGCATGAGATTGTGCATTGATTATCGACAACTCAACAAAGTAACAATCAAGAACAAATATCCTTTGCCAAGGATACACGAATTGCTGGATCAACTTCGAGGTGCCGTGGTGTTTTCAAAAATTGATCTGAGGTCAGGTTATCATCAATTAAAAGTTAGAGCCTTAGATATTCCGAAGACAGCTTTTCGTACTAGATATGGACATTACGAGTTCGTAGTAATGCCCTTCGGTTTGACTAATGCTCCAGCCGTATTCATGGATTACATGAACCGAGTGTTCCACACTTATCTGGATCAGTTCGTTGTGGTTTTCATTGATGATATCTTGGTGTACTCTAAGACCATTGAGGAGCATGTCCAACATCTCCGCATTGTTCTGAGCGTACTCCGAGAGAAGAAATTGTATGCCAAGCCGTCGAAGTGTGATTTCTGGATGCCTGAGGTAAAGTTTCTGGGATATGCGATTTCCTAATCAGGATTTGCAGTAGATCCCAGTAAAATAGAAGCTGTGTTGAATTGGGAGCGACCGAGCTGAGTCGCAGAGATCGGAAGTTTTTGGGTCTAGCCGGTTACTAAAGGAGGTTGTCCAAGAGTTCTCACAATTAGTTCTTCCACTTACGCGGTTAACTCGAAAGGGTCAACCGTTCACGTGGGATGCCGATTGTGAAGAATGTTTTCAAGAATTGAAGGTTAGGTTGACTTCTGCTCCAATCCTGATCCTTCTGGATCCGTCTCTGAATTTTCAAATTTACAGCGATGCTTCTGGAAAGGGTTTGGGATGTGTTCTCATGCAGAATCAACAAGTGGTAGCTTATGCGTTCAGACAGTTGAAGATTCATGAGGAGAATTATCCGACTCATGATTTGGAGATGGCAGCTATTGTGTGTGCACTGAAGATTTGGAGACATTACCTGTGTGGGTCTCGTTTCGAAGTCTTTAGTGATCACAAAAGTTTAAAGTATGTGTTTGATCAGAAAGAACTGAATAGCAGTCAGAGAAGTGTGTTGATTTCCTGAAGGATTACAAGTTCGTGTTGAAGTAGCATTCAAAAGAGGCCAATATTGTAACTGATGCGCTGAGTAAGAAATCGCTTCACACGGCAGAGTTAATGACGCATGAAATGGAATTGTAATAGTCTTTTAGATCTAAGTTGGTGTACATCCATAAGTTCCACTTAGGTGGCGAAGTATTAGTTTGTTAACCTCTTCTTTGTGAAGATTAACAATGAGACTGTATTATGAGATTCCGTTTGACAGGTCAAACATGAAGACGGATATGTAAGTAAGGTAACGACTGACTGTTTTTCACGTTGCGAATAACCATCAAAAGATTAATTGAGGGATCTGCTTGCAAGAGTCTGAAATTTCCGAAGTGAAGCTTGGCGTGCGGTATGGTAGTTTTGAAAAAAAATCTTTTTTTTGTGAAAACCCGCATACTAAAGTTAATTTTGGAAAGGAATCAAGAGGATTACTTAGGTTGAGGGAAAACTCTCAACTCTATTGAGTAATCCAGAAAGGAATCGGGAGCGTAATTGGTAAAAACATCGTGAGGAAGTTGCTATAGAGGAAAAAGAGCTCTGAGTTCTGTTTGATAGTTGTTTTGAGAACAACAGAGATGATTTTCATTACGTTCAAATTATTTGTTGTCCCCACGGTTTATTTCTACGTTTAAGGTCAAAGTTTTTAGTAAAACCCCCATTCCACCTTTTTGAAAAGTTTTATCCCGAAATCCCAAGGGCGAGTCAGGAAGTTTCACAGATGACTTTCCGTCACATTTTTCAATGTGTACGGGAACTGTTATGATATTAGAGGATTTGTTGAGAACGTGTTTACACCCTTCGAGGAAATCGTGTTTGTTTTTACCTCTACCGAGGAGTACCAGTTTGTGGATCTCATATTCAGCACATATTCTATCAAGTGTCTTGTATTAAACCCTTGATTTAGATTAGTCAAAGTTGGGGAGTAAACGAGGATGATAGGAATGAAGCCTCGGAAGTGTTTTCAAACACGGTGCCGAGCCGATGTAGGCGAAGGATGAGTTTCTCGTGTTGATTCGTAACAAGAGAGTTCAGACTATAACCTTAGAAGCGTTCTGGGATAGTAGTGGATCATACTTGGAGATTGATGTGCTAACTTGGGAAGATTTTCTACACTTAATTCGTTAACTAAGGACTGTGTTCCAGCAACTTAAGACCTTTCTGAGAATGTCGAATCTCGGTTAGTCAAATGAAAGACTTGACGAAATTTTGAGGACAAAATTCTTTCAAGTTGAGGACAAATGAAAGACTTCCCTCAAAATAATTAGTAGAATTATTTGGGTGTTAACCCAATTAATCTAATTTAGTACTTGACTGGTAAATTTATTGAGTGCTAAAATTATTTATTGGTTGTCATCGGATCGTTAACCGGATAATACGGGTCAAGGAAGTTTTGGAATCGAAATAAGAGATTTAGAGCAATATGGTAATTTTACCACGTTACCACTTATATATTAATAAATATATATATATGTGAGTGTGTGTTATGAAAAGAAAGAAATAAAAAGAAAGAAAGAAAGAAGAAGGGAAGCGAGAGATACAGAGAGGAGAAAAGAGAGAAAAGAGAAAGAAGAGGAAAGGGGCATGGAGGAAGAAGAGGAAAAAGGGAGGACTTCGGCTCATCAGAACGACTTCCTTCCAACACGAAAAACGTTCAGCGTTACTTCCTCTTCGATTTGGTACCAAAATCTTCATCATCAACTCATTCACCCTCATCTTGCCATTTTCGAAAATATGAGGTAAATGAGGGATTTTGTTTGGGTTTCATTCTTCCTTTCCACAAATTGAAGGTTGGGTAGTTCAAGTAAGAGGTTGATTACTAGCTTGGAATGGAGGAATCAAAGTTTGATAGAGTTAGGGTTTGTAAACAAAATTTGGGGTTTTGTGAATAGTAGCTTTTGAAGGTTAGGGATGGTGAATAGTATTCATGGTGGATTTCGAGGAATTTAGTATTTCGGTCAAAAAGGCGTCTCGGTTGAGCGGAAAGCTTTGGAAGCGGATTTGATCATCGTCGGAACGGAAAGTTTATGCGTGGAATGTTTGTGTGGTTACTCGGTGAATTCGGCTCGATCGTGGTTCACGCTTCAAGGGTGAGTTCTACTCACGTTTAGGAATTTTGTTTTTCGAATTAATTGATTGATCGTTTTATCGCTTTCGCTGGTCTAGAATATTAATTGATATTGTCTGTTTCGGGTTAGGAATCGATCGGAGCGAGTCTCGAGTTGTGTCGTGTTGAAAAGGAATTTTTGGTGATTTGATTTCGAAAGATTTTGACTTAAAAACCGTTAATTGGAAAATATGTCGTTTTTGATAAAATTCGTTTACAATGAGTTTTTGATTGATTTGAATGATTTTGTGACTTTGATTGGGACTATTTTTATGGTTGTCAAAACTGTTTTCAATCGGAACAAGAATCAGAATTGAGCGGAATAGCGAATTTCGCAAGAAAACGGAAAACCTGCACTTTTCTGCAGATGGTCGCGTCGCGACCCGTCCCCTTCGCGTCGCGACCGGGCCCAGTTTTGTAACACAAATATTTCTGTCGCTTTTCGCGTCGCGACGGTAGCAGTTCGCGTCGCGACGCTTTGCAGTTTTTCAGCAAAAGTCACTGATTTTGTTTTTGCGATAACTTTTGATCCGGGAACCCGATTGAGGTGTTCTCAGGTGCGTTTGAAAGCTTATTGAAAGGCCTAATCAAATAAATGATTTAAATTGTATAATGAACTGTTTTGTAAGTTATAGATTGTTTCGAAAAACCGACTAATAGTACACGTGTGCGGATATGTTTGTTAATAATAAAGCGGACTATGAGTCCTACGTGGTACGGTATAACTGACGCGGGATGATTATTATTTATTCATCTAAACCGGTCTACGATTCACGATATATATATTGTATCGGTTATAGGAAACGACCCAATGCGGGTAATATGTTCGATTAGCGGTCAAATGTAGATGGATTAAATGTTCATTGAGTATAGGTGAACTAACAAGTCATCGAGTGTAGATATATTTAATATATATCGGGTTTGGGTGACGACCCATGTTGACATACTAGGAGGGGCAGTCATGATCCCCTACCCTAGGCTCTGAGGCCAATAGCGGAACTGTTATTGATAAGGGGTTCACCGGGATTAGTCTTGGGGCAGTCGACGGTGTGTCAAAGAGTATTGAGTAACGTCCGCCAGGATTAGTCTTGGGGCAGTCGGTGGTACGTTACTGTTGTTTTGTAGTGTGTTCGCCGGGATTAGTCTTGGGGCAGTCGGTGACGCACTGAGTTATAGTAGATTCGCCGGGATTAGTCTTGGGGCAGTCGGTGGAATGCTATGTGTAAAATAATGCGGTTCATCGGGAGTTCGCGTTCGCGCAGTCGATGCCGTGTTGAGTTAACAATGTTTTAAAACTGGACCGAGAGCGCTAGTAGGGGTCTCGGTAGAACTCACTGAGATTGTATCTCATTGTTTATATGTTGTTGTTTTACAGATAAACAGGGAAAGTGGAGATCCAAGAGGCACGAGTAGGTGGTATTCGGATGGTTGCTGAAGACTTAGCTTTATGCTTAAGTTTGCACTTCCTTTATGTTGTCTATGTATTACAATTCATTGTATTGGTATTATAATTTATTTCCGCTTTCTTGTACGATATTGAACACTGTATTTCGCTGATGGTTTATGGTCTTATTTATGTTTAAGACTGTTCTGTTGTTATTCAGTGAAAATTTTATAGTGGTGTTCAGTATTTAAACAGGAAATATATCTCTGATGTTTTGGGGATGGTGCACTTGGGTATTTTTACTCGATAAAAATACCGGGGTGTTACACCTTTGGAATGTTGCAGGTGCATTACAGAGTCCCAAAGGCATTCTTCTAAACGCAAATGTTCTGTAGGGGCATGTAAAGGTAGTTTTTTGTTGGTCTTCAGGTTCTATTGCAATCTGATTGTACCCTGAATAACCATCTAAGAAACAATAAAACTCCTTACCTGCCAACCTATCTAACATTTGGTCAATGAAGGGTAAAGGGAAGTAATCTTTCTTTGTGGCCTTATTGAGTTTTCTATAGTCCATACAGATCCTCCAACCTATAACAGTTCTTGTTGGTATCAATTCATTTTTTTCATTAGCTGTTACTGTCATACCTCCTTTCTTTGGAACACACTGAATAGGGCTTATCCATGCACTATCAGATATGGGGTATATGATTCCAGCATCTAGCCACTTGATGATTTCTTTCTTTACAACCTCTTTCATTATAGGATTTAGCCTTCATTGCCCTTCAATATAATTTTTAGAGTTATCTTCTAAATTTATCCTATGCATGCATATATAAGGGCTAATTCCTTTTATGTCTGCCATTTGCCAGCCTATAGCTTTTGTATGCTTTCTTAAGGTACAAATGAGATCATGCTCCTGCTCTATTGTTAAGTCAGAGGCAATGATCAGTGGAAGTGCATCATCTTCCCCTAAGAAAGCATACTTCAAATGTTTGGGTAATTCTTTCAATTCTATCTTAGAAGGTTGTTCAATTGAGGGTAAATTCTTTTTAAGGTCAGGGTCTTCTAAATTAAGAGATTCAAAAGTTCTAGACCATACCTTTGTGCTGGTGCTTCTCTTGAAAAAATGTCTTTCTCCAAGATTTCTTCTTCAGGAGGTGCAGAAGCATCTGGTGCTAGTGCACTGGTGAGATAATCATACTGTTTCTGAAATTGCTTCTGCACCATGGTCAAGGTTGGTGACTGCTGAGCACTCTTCACTTTCCTCAGCAGGATACTTCAGAGCACTCATCACATTGAATTTCACTTCTTGATCATTTACTCTCATGGTCAGTTCTCCCTTTTCCACATCAATTAGTGCTTTTCCAGTTGCTAAGAATGGTCTCCCAAGAATGACTGGGACTTCTTTATCTGCATCAAAATCAAGAATAACAAAATCTGCAGGGAATACAAATTTGTCAACCTTAACCAAAATATCTTCAATTATTTCCTTCTGGATAAGCTATTGATCTATCAGCTAGTTGAAGTGTTACTGTTGTGGGCCTAGCATTTCCAATCCCCAGCTGTGTAAATATGGATTTAGGCATTAAGTTGATACTTGCACCTAAATCACACAATGCACGACCTGTATAAGATTTTCCTATTGAGAATGGGACTGTAAAGCTACCAGGATCCTTTAGTTTTCTTGGAATTTTGCTTTGTAGAATTAGACTGCATTCTTTAGACATAGCAACTGTTTCAAAATTCCCTAATCTTCTTCTTTTTGAAAGCACATCTTTCATAAATTTAGCATAATTAGGCATTTGATGAAGTGTTTCAACTAAGGGAACATTAATGTGTATTTGTTTTAAAATCTCAAGAAACTTACTGAATTGTTTCTCCTCATGTGCCTTTTTTAACCTCTAGGGATAAGGAGGAGGAGGGTATTCAGGAACTAACCTTGGAGTTCGAACTTCAGGAGATGCAGATGCATCTGGTGCTTCTGCACCATGAGTATTTTTTTATTTTTATTTTTTTCTCCCTTACCTTCACCTTGATCTTCACCTGGATCTGCAAGATCTTTTCCACTTCTTAGAGCAATGGCTTTTACCTGCTCCTTTCCTGGCCTTTGGGCTGTGGTAGCTTCTGTATTTGATGGTAATGTACCTGTTGGTCTTTGATACAGAGCTGTTGCTAACTGTCCCACCTGATTTTCTAAATTTTTTATAGAGGCATCTTGTGCTTGCCTAGGTGTTTTGGTTTCACTAATGAAAGACTTGAGCAAGGTTGTTAAGGAGTTATCAGTGGCAGGTGGTTGTTGTCTTTGGTTGTTCTGTGAATGAAATTCTGGTGGTGTGGCTGGTGCAGAAGTACTAGGTGCAGATGCACCAGTATTGTTCCATCTGAAATTTGGGTGGTTCTTCCAGCCAGGGTTATAGGTGTTAGAGTAAGGGTTGTTATTCCTATTATATCCTACAAAATTGACAGAGACAGGGTTGCTAGGACATTCTTCATACAAATGGCCTCCTCCACAATACACACAACTTGTGTCTCCTGGGGGGGTTTGTTCTATGGCAGCTGCAGTGTTTTCAGTTGGTGCAGCTGCACTAGGTGCAGATGCACTGGTTGAAGTGAAGTTTTTAAACAAGTTTGTCAGAGAGGCTAACTGAGCAGATAGGGCTGATATATCACTGATTTCATGTACCCCTGATGGTTTCTTTTAGGCACTTACCCTCTCAGTAGGCCAACTAGAACTATTGGTTGAAATTCTATCAATTAATTCACATGCTTCATTATAAGATAAGTTTAATAACACACCCCCAGATGATACATCAAGCATTATTCTGGTTTGGGGTTCTAAACCATTGTAAAAAGTTTCCATTTGAATAATGATAGGTAGACCATGATGTGGACATTTTCTTAAAAGTTCTTTCCATCTTTCCCATGCTTCAAACAATGACTCAAATTCTTTTTGTCTAAAAGATGTAATATCATTTCTCATCCTGGCATTTTTGATGGGTGGAAAATATTTTGCCAAGAACTTTTCAGCTATTTCATTCCATGAATGGATAGAATTAGGCTCCATTGAATTTAACCATGATTTAGCCTTATCTTTTAAAGAGTATGGAAATAGCTTAAGTCTAAAGGCATCTTCACTAACACCAGGAATGATAAAGTTACTACATACTTCTAAAAATTGTTTTAAATGCTCATGGGGATCCTCATGGAGAGATCCACCAAATTGACCAATTGTTTGTAGCATTTGGAACATCATGGATTTAAATTCAAAATGTACAGCATCAATATGAGGTCATGCTATACTTGTTTGCATATTTTGATGATTAAACATAGCATAATCCCTCATGGGTCTATTTCTATCATTAATCATACCTATTGGGCCCATGTTGATGAATTGATTTATGTGTCCTTCCTCAGTATCATGCTGTAAACCAAGTCCTCCTCCAACTGAGGCTGATCTTGAGCTTTGTCCTTCACTGTGATGAGACATGTTTCTGCTGTCTAGATTCCTCTGCTTTTGAAGTCTTAGCAAACTCCTGAACCTTCTTTCAATTTCTGGATCAAATTCAAATTCTGGTGGCTTATCTCTGGGCATATGCTAGTGCATCTGCACCTGTTTCTGCACAGAAAATAACTGCCAGAGTAATAAAATACTAACTTATAAATCTAAACAACAAAAATTAATGGCAATATCCGGCAACGGCGCCAAAAACTTGGTGTGTGAAAAGATGTGCAAGTATACACAGTCACAAACAAGTAATATAATGATAAGAAAGGTCGAACCCACAAGGATTGGATTAACTTTATGTATGTTTAGAAAGCATATAAATTAGTACTACTATTCTACTCACAAATTTTGTGGTTTTTAGTTTAAGTAAAAACAGAATGCAAGTATGTAAATTAAGATGAAGGAAATCAGTTGAGAAAGATAGTTGAGATGTCTTTACTAGATAATGCTTCTTTTGAGATTTTCTATGCTTTTAGAGATGCAGAAGCACTATGATGCAGAAGCATCAAGTGCAGAAGCATCAAGTGCAGTAGCATTGAGTGCAGTTGCATAAGTGTGTGCTTTTCAGCTACTTTCTTCAGAGTTTCATTACAAGCTTCGCATGTCTGGGCTTGCTAAATAAGTTCACTCCTGCCTTTGAAGTTCCCACTGTTTCACCCTAAGGAATATGTTATCCTATGTCTAGGACTTAACATGGTTTTAACACAGTTTCTTTATTAAAACAAGTTTAACAAAGCCTTTATTAAAACACTCACCCTTATTAGTCTTGATTTCTAATTATAAACCATGTCTGTGAATATAACTCTACTTATTGTAAGAGATCAACCTTAAAATAAGATGGATGTAGTATAACACAAGACCCAAAATGCTACGACACTTAAAAGCATAATAACTTACTCAAAAGATCATTATAAGTTTAGAACATCTCAACTAAAGGAATTTAGCTCATGTTACTCATTATATAATAGAGAGAATCTGTAAGGAACATGATAACATGAATCATATGAAAGATATCAATAGGGTAGAAGTTACACAAATTGATGTTCCTTTGCATGAATTCTGACAGGTGCAGAAGCACTGATTCCTTCGCCTATCTATGAAGAAGTGGAGGAAGAGGGTGTCAATTCCTTCCTCACCTTCTTACAACTAACTAGTAAATAAAATGCAAGAATTGAAACTACTAAAATATAAGTAAAGTGTTTGATCTACATATTATCAAGTGATATATGCGATGCTGTTCAAGTGAGAAATGGGAGCCCTTTTTATAGCCTTGGAGATTTCCTTTGCTTGAGGGTTTGCTTGAAAACCAAGTTAACCTAAGGAGGCTTAACCATGGTTGCTTTTCTGATCTTTAGATAAGGAGATTGAGTTCAACACATTTCCATAAGAAGAGGTCCAATTATGTAAGGCCATATGTCTTTTAGGTGAATAGCCTTTCATGATGATGTTTATGGTGGGCGCCTCCTTATGCATGTGGCCATGTGCTCCATGTGAATTGTGACAAAGCATGATGTCATAGAAGTTTTGGAGTAGAGGTATGATTTGAGGTGCTTCCATTGTGGGGATATAAATCTTCAGCGCAGGATGATGCAGAAGCACTAAGTGCAGAAGCATTTGTGGTGCAGAAGCATTAAGTGCAGAAGCATCATCTGTAGGAAAACTAAACAAACACATCAAACATACCAAAATATATACAAAATGCTTTATTCATCACATAATTCCTAGAATCTTGTTATTTTACTAATATTACTATATTTAACACACTATGTACTTGAGTTTCAAGCAATTTGTTGCGTTTAGAAGTATAAATAACTCTATATAAATTAGAGTTATCAGTCACAAGTATAGAAGCATATCTACCGAGACATGAGCCGCATTTTATAACACTACTACAGATTTTTTAATGGGCAGCGCTTTCTTTTATCAATGGACAGCGCTTTTGAGCGCTGCTAATATTTGCGCTGCTGATTCCACTCTAACAGTGAGCAGCGCTTTTAAAAGCGCTGCTCATTGCCTTAGCGCATTTTCCAATGGGCAGCGCTTTGTAGGAGAAAGCGCTGCTCATTGCCTTAGCACATTTTTGAATGGGCAGCGCTTTTTAGGAGAAAGCGCTGCTCATAGCCTTAGCGCTTTTACGAATAGGCAGCGCTTTTAGGAGAAAGCGCTGCCAAATCGTAATAGCGCTAAGGCAATGAGCAGCGCTTTCTCCTAAAAGCGCAGCCCATTGGGTAATTTTTTTTTTTATTTTTTTTTCTGTTTTTTTTATTTTCCTTTTTACAATTGCAATATTCCTGGACATATATACTCATAACTAACTTAGCTATATCTATCCAAAAAGGCAAATCAAACATTATGAGCAAAATCAAAACCAGCTATTTTTCAGCAAGTAAACCAACTATTTTTCAGCAAGTAAACCAGCATAACTAACTTGTTTTTACATTCCCAATTCCTTCCAATTCTATTTCTCAGCAAATCAAATTATATCCAAATACACCAGAATCAAAACAAGTGCTTAAGTTTCCCAATTCATTCCATTTCTACACTTGAACCTAAACAAACTAGCTAACAAGTTATTTCCAATTCATATGTACCCAAAACTAACTAAACTTACAATATGAACCAAAACAAGCTAACAAGTGCTTAAGTTTCCCAATTCATTCCATTTCTACACTTGAACCAAAACAAACTAGCTAACAAGTTATTATCCAATTCATATGTACCCAAAACTAGCTAAACTTAGAATATGAACCAAAACTAGCTAACAAGTGCTTAAGTTTCCCAATTCATTCCATTTCTACACTTGAACCAAAACAAACTAGCTAACAAGTTATTATCCAATTCATATGTACCCAAAACTAGCTAAACTTAGAATATGAACCAAAACTAGCTAACAAGTGCTTAAGTTTCCCAATTCATTCCATTTCTACACTTGAACCAAAACAAACTAGCTAACAAGTTATTATCCAATTCATATGTACCCAAAACTAGCTAAACTTACAATATGAACCAAAACTAGCTAACAAGTGCTTAAGTTTCCCAATTCATTCCATTTCTACACTTGAACCAAAACAAACTAGCTAACAAGTTATTATCCAATTCATATGTACCCAAACTAGCTAAACTTACAATATGAACCAAAACTAGCTAAGCTGTATGTATCCAAATCAAACGCTAGCAACTTAAAGTATTACATATTCTATCCAAAATAAAAAAAAAACGGGAGACATAACGACACCACTCTCCTCTAAGCTCAACTAGCTGTTCTTCAGAGTATGTCTTCACCCGACAATCAGGAAAATACTGAAATTATATAAATAAATAAAATTAGAATTGAAATGGTTAAATGGAATTAACTATTATTATATCAAAATCAAAAAGAATTCTAGATACCTGTCGGGGAATAATCGTTTGGTTGTGGGTAATAATTTCCTTCAAAAATTTCATTACATAATACCCACAATCATTGCTATTGGGTTGTTTTGGACACTACAAAACAAAACATTAGTTAAATGTTAAATTTAATTTAATACATTTTTTCAAAAAATAATGTAATTAAATATATAAGAACATTGATTACAAACTTACATCTATCGGTATCCATTTGGTCTTTGATTGTTCCACTCCCCAATATGTTTTCAAACAACTGAACACAATGACATATAACTATATTATTCGAAATACATACGTATATAAGTAAAACAAAGAAATATGTAGAGGGATCGAAATACACACACCTATTAAATAACTCGATCAACTCAGGGTAGTTGTTGAAATGACCATGCAATGGATCAATGAAGTACGCCGTATTTCTCCCCGGATTTATTGCTAACAGAATCCAATGTTCCCTACAAAATAAGATTTTGAATAAGTAATTGACTAGTATTTAAAAAATGCATGTTATATAAGAATGGATTAAATCTCTCACCGAAAGAGACACGGTGCCAAAAACATGTAATCATCGCTTTTACTTTGAGCTTCCCAAAAGCGTCGAGTGATATAATTTTTAACCTCTGTCTTGTTTTGTTCCACAAGCATCTCATAATTACGCAGCCTCTGGGACACATCATGCAAGTGTGTATTATCCGGACACAAGAACACAAATCTCAGTGTCTGTTCCGAAGGGACCAAAATGTCCTCGTACAAGTACCTATAATTAGAGATATATACAAATTAAATTAACGATTTAATAAAAAAAAATTCAATGATGTCAAATAATCAATTACATACGTACCTGACATATGCTCTAATAGCAGTACTGGTTGCCCAGTTCAATTTACATACATCACTGATATCCTCAACATCTGATCGACAGTGTTTGACCTAAAGTCCCAAAAATTTGGTCATCCATCTCTAATTGAAGCGGGATTGCCTCATCCATCCTGAATTCCGCGTGCATTTCAGCATAACCAATAATCTTATAATCATTAATTGAAGAGGCCGAGGTCTGAGACTGAGACACAATTGGAGAAGGGGAGGGCTGAGTCACTTTTGGAGGAGGGGTGGGCTGGGTCACTTTTGGAGGAGGGGCGGGCTGAGAATTTTGGGTAGAAGGGCCGGACCGAGACACTTTCTTGCCAATAGATTTTGCCTTGCCAACACTTATGCTTTTAGATTTTGCATTTTGGCGTACCTATATATTAAAAAAAATAATTACTTAGTTAGCACACAATATATGACAAAAAATAATAATTAGTTACAAATATATTGTCACTTACCACAAGGTGTGTTTGCCATGCCACAAAGGTACCAACTGCATTATCCACATTCAGTAAATCTATACTGACATTTGGAACAGGCAATTGTGTATTCCCCACAGTCGCACAGTCAACTCTGACTCTAAGATGATCTGGAGGTAGGGTAAATTGTGCATCAATGGACCCAATTGGTTACATATGAAGCCTATTGCAACCATTTGACGTGGGTTTGAGATATACAATTCACACTCACACTCATTGTTGTCCTAAATCAATTATAAACAAAAAATAATAAAGACATTATTTGATGTAATAAGAAAGAGAGTTTAAAAATTAATTCATTATTTATTGTAAAAAAAACAATTAATACCTTTGTTGACGGAATGGTGCAACTATCTCGTGCGCTATTTGTGGCAGGGGATGATGGTACCGCAGGCGCCGAAACCATCGCATATTGCAGTTTGAAATCACTAAGTTCAGCCCTTAGACCTTCATACAATACTCGCAACTCTCTACTTTGTTGATAATCATGCTCACCATGAGTTTGCTTTTTTGGTCCAAGGTAGTAGGTTGGATTAACGCCAAATCCACAATCCCTTGTACGGCCCGAGTATTCTCCCATTTCCAAGGCACGAGAAAGAATTTCCTTTTCAGAGCAATCTGTGATCTCTCCCTGTGACACAGACTGTGATATGGTTTCCTAATTCACAAAAAAAAAAGTATAATAAAATTATTATACATTACAAAGATCATAAAAATTTTAAAAGTTTTTGAAATACTTACAATTCTATGGGTCACCTCCTTAATTTTGGGATCCACAATCACCCCATCCTTGTTTTGTTGGGCCTCTACCCACAAAACATGCCGCTCAATACTTTCTTTATGACGATCTTTCCCACTCTCCTCCAACTATATTTAAATTTACCAAATGTTAAGACATTATAAATAAAAAGATTCATTAAACAAAAAGAAATCAAGCTTATTGTGTCTTACCAATCTTTCTTCAATAATTTGATATCCACTAGCACCGCCTCTATACGGGTACTCACAACATGAAGCTCTCCCTCGATTCTGTTGGCTTGTTTTCTATTTAGAGAGATAAGTATACATTAATGCATAATATATAATTCTCAAATATATTTTAAGTTATAACTTAATAGATTATAATACTAACCAAGAATTCTGGATCTTCAATGCGTTTTCTAACAAATATACCCCAATCCTCCTTTGTAATAAATCCACTATATAGTGGTGGAGGCTCCCATCTGATGTTTCCACTATGATCTCTGAGATATTTATTTGTTAGACTAGTCCTGAAATTCCGATGTAACTTTCCCACTTCCTTCATTAACCAGATTTTTCGAGGCTCGTCCACGTCAAAAAATTTCTGCTTACACATATTCAATGAAAATGATATAAATATATATGGTTACAAAATTATTAAATAAGATAACTAAAGAGATATAAAATTATATACCTGTATTGTTAACCAGAACTCCCCTTTTTGTTTCCACAAAATGGCATTTTTTTTTTGTCATTCCAATTAGTGATTGTAATTGGTATCATTTGTTTTACCTTACTACCAACGAATGTAATCAACTGTGTGCCATTTCTTTCAATTGGCTAACTGTAACACCCAAAATGATTTAATTAATTATTTGATTAAATTATTTAGGTGTTGCAATATTGTTATTATTAGTAGTATAATTATTTTAAATATTGATATATTAATTTATTTATAATTGAAGGGGGTGGTATTAATAATTTCGGAATGGCAAATTTGGCCTTAGAAGAAGCCCAAGCCCGTTAGCTGAGACCCTAGGCGCATAGGGTATGATGCATTCGCATCATTTGTGCAAAGAAAGGAAAAAGAAAGAAAACGAAAAAGAAAGAAAAGAAAGGAGAAGAGAATCGCGAAGGGAGAAGAGGAAAAGCGAAGAAGAGAAAGAAAGAAGAAGGGTGCAATCGGCCAAGGAAAGGGAAGAGCTCCTAGTTGCTGTGGTTTTGTTGGTGACTCCGTAGGAAGGACCTCGTCTTCGGTGTAATCAAGGTAAGGGTGGGTCTTACCTTATAATGGGGCTTAGAATGGGTTGTATGTGAGGGTTTAGGGTTTATACCATTTGTCTCATAATTCCGTTGTTGAATTCGATATATGATTAATTGTGTGAAGATTGATTATCTCTATGTGTTTTATTGAAAATTGTATGAGTTATGAGATGTATGTGAGAATCATAGTGTATGCAAAATAATTGATAGAATGTGTATTTGAAGATATGAGAGTGAAATTGAAGGATTAAAAATAATTATTGAATGAATGAGCATATGAAATTTGGAAGAATTTGAGTTTGAAGGACCCTAGGCGCCTTAGGCGCCATTTTTGTTGTCAATCCATGCTTTGTTCCTGCTGTCTGGGCGCCTGTTGCCTATTTGCTGTGTTTCAGTGTTGCTGCCTTGGTGCAGTGGCGCCTGGGGCGCAGGATCCCTGTGCCTGGGCGCCAAGGGCGCCTAAATTGGGCTGCCCGGTTTGTGTTCCCGAGTTATATTTCTGAGTAATCATGTCATTGGGATGTCGTTATGGTTGAGTTTTGGTTGCTAGGATGTATGTTCTGAAAAATCACTGAGATCCCCTCCCCCGGGAGCCATGTTGCTTGTGTGCGTATATAGGGTGTTTTGGGTGAACTTCGAATTCTGGGCATATTTTACCGTGCCATCTTTTGTATTTGCGTGCCCAAATTCAATTTTAAACGTTTTGGCTCGAGTGGTTTTATTTTTGCACGTGTCATTTTGAAGTTGTCCCGTTGGCTCCACTTTGAAAAGGATGCACCATAGTCACAGAACATTCTGCCAATTTGCGCCTCATTGGCGCGCCAGTCGCGCGTCACGCTCAAGACACTGGGCATTTCTGCCGTTCCGCGCGCCACGCGCGACGCCTCTGAATTTTCTGCTGTTCCGAGCCATTTTCAGCACGTGTCTCGGTTTTGTCCCAAATCTGTTTTTGACATATCTTTTGACTCGGGTGTCCGTTTTAAGTGCTTTAAAGTGCGTTTCGAAGCTCGTTCAGTCCTCTATCTGTGTATGCTACTGTAATGTGAAAAATAATTAATTTGGCGGAGAGTTTCTGGGCACTTGTATTTTGCTAGTGGTGTGGTAAAGTGACGGTGGGTCTACGGACCAAAAATGTTGGTGATGATTTTAGGCTGCGGTCTTGACGTTGTGATTTATGGTGATGATGTGTGTGACTTGAGGTTGTGAAAAATTATGTTTATTGATTGTTCATGGAGTCACATGCATACATTAGGCTGCGGTCTTGACGATGCATTTTTAGGCTGCGGTCTTGACGTTATTTTTCAGCTGCGGTCGCGACGTGCCCAATTGGCTAATGAGAAGTGATAATGGTACCACATGCATTCTGCACCGCATACACACATGCTCATTATTGATAATTACTTTGTTGGTGTACAATATGACTGTGTGACAATTATATATTGCGGGTGTTGATGTTTATTTATCAGTTGGAAATGTTGCTGTATATGTATAAAATATAAATGTAGTTGCTGTGATTGGCGTAGTCCGTATACTCTAGCATACCGCTTATTATAAGCCTTATTATGCGGTTTAGACTCACCCCTTCGTTGTTTATTACTACAGGTAACCATGAGTGAAGGCTTGTCTTCCCTCATTCCTGCGTCAGTCTAGTGCTCTGATACGTAACACTCAGGGGATGGGCGCTAGTTTTTCCTTTGTTTGATTATTCGAATTGTTAAACATTTTATTGAGATTTTTATGTTGAGGCTGCGTTTTTGTATGCTGAGATTTATCTCTTTATTCCGCTGCGAGACGTTGTAATTTCTGTCATGTGTACAGAATAATATGTTTTTGGGAACCCCATTCAATTGTTACGTGTTACGTATTTTCTTTGATTTATAAAAGGAATTTTATTATGTTGTTGACGTTTGTTTCGAAGAAATGTAGCATCCCGTTTGGATTAGTTGAAAAATAAAATTTTTGAACTCTGATAATTTTTATTTAAATACCGGGTAGAAGAAGGGTGTTACATTAGTGGTATCAGAGCAGTTCGGTCTGTCCGGCCAAGTCGTCCTGTCATAGTGTCTTATGACAATTAAGAATTGTTAGAGTAGTTCTAAATTTTTGTTTGTGCTGCAGTGATAATTTGAAATGGCTGGGGGAAACGATGCTGCTCTTGCTGCTGCTCTGCAGGCTATGGCTCAGGCTGTTGGGAACCAGCAAAATGGAGCTGAAAATGCTGGGACTCGCAGTTTAGCCACGTTCCAGAGGGAGAATCCGCCCATTTTTAAGGGCAAGTATAATCCAGATGGTGCTCTAGCATGGCTGAAAGAGATTGAAAGGATATTTCGTGTCATGGACTGCAATGATGCGCAGAAGGTCAGGTATGGCACCCATACGCTGGCAGAAGAAGCTGATGATTGGTGGATGGAGGTTAGGCAGAGGTTAGAGACTGCTAATGAGGAGATAACTTGGGCTGTTTTCCGTAGAGAGTTCTTACGGATGTATTTTCCAGAGGATGTGAGGGGGAAGAAAGAAATAGAATTCCTTGAGCTAAAGCAAGGAAACATGTCAGTGACAGAGTATGCTGCCAAGTTCACTGAATTGGCTAAGTTTTATCCCCATTATGCAGATGCTGATTCTGAATTCTCAAAATGCATTAAATTTGAGAATGGGCTGCGGGCTGATATAAAGAAAGCTATAGGGTACCAGAAGATTCGGGTATTTGCCGATTTGATCGACAGTTGCAGAATATTCGAAGAAGATAGTAATGCTCACACCAAGGTCATGAGAGATCAGAGGGGTAAGTTTCAGAATCGGGGTAAGCCATATGAGGTTCCAGCTGGTAGGGGTAAGCAGAGGTATGCTGATAATAAGAGGTTTGCTGAGGGTAAGAAGCCAAGTGGGGGAGATGATCCCGCTAATATTGTATGTTTTAAGTGTGGAAAGCCTGGTCACAAGAGTTTCGATTGCAAGGTGGGGACGAGAGTATGTTTCCGTTGTGGCAAAGAAAGGCATATGGCGTCTGACTGTGAACGCAAGGATGTGACTTGTTACAACTGTGGTGAGGTAGGTCATATTAGTACCAAGTGTACTAAGCCGAAGAAAGAGAAGTTCAGTGGAAAAGTGTTTGCTTTCGCAGGATCAGAGGATACTAATGAGATTAGAGGTACATGTTTTATTAATGGTATTCCTTTGATTGCTATTGTTGATACCGGTGCTACACATTCATTTATTGCTGCTTTATGTGTTAAGAAACTGGGCCTTGCTTTGTCTTCTATGATGAGGGAGATGGTTATTGACACTCCAGCTAAGGGTTCAGTAACTACCTCTCTTGTGTGTGCTAAGTGCCCTCTGTCAATCTTCGGCAGAGATTTCCTTGTTGACCTTATTTGTTTGCCGTTGGGAGGGTTGGATGTCATCCTTGGTATGGACTAGTTAGTAGTTAACCATGTGCATATTAATTGTTTTCGTAAATCTATGAGTTTCCTTCCTCCCGAAGAAGAAGAATCTGTTTTGTTGCCTGCTGGTGAATTGCATAAGGTAATGAAAGAGGGAGCTCATCTGTTTGCTTTGATGGCGTCATTGTCTGCTGAGAATCAGGCGATCATTGAAGGGTTACAAGTAGTGTGTGAGTTTCCCGAAGTGTTCCCTGATGAAATCCCGAGTGTTCCGCCAGAGAGGGAGGTTGGGTTTGCTATTGATCTTGTACTGGGTACTAGGCCTGTGTCTATGGCACCGTACCGGATGTCAGCCTCAGAGTTGTCTGAATTGAAGAAGCAACTAGAAGATCTACTTGAGAAGAAATTTGTAAGGCCAAGTGTGTCGCCATGGGGACCTCCGGTGTTGTTGGTGAAAAAGAAGGATGGGAGTATGAGACTTTGTGTCGATTATAGGCAATTGAACAAGGTGACAATAAAGAACAAGTATCCGCTCCCGAGAATTGATGACTTGATGGACCAATTAGTGGGTGCTAAAGTGTTTAGCAAAATCGATTTGAGGTCGGGTTATCACCAGATCAAGGTAAAGGATGAAGGCATTCAGAAGACAGCTTTCAGAACAAGATATGGGCACTATGAGTATTCTGTGATGCCGTTTGGTGTTACCAACGCGCCGGGAGTATTTATGGAGTACATGAACCGTACCTTCCATAGTTACTTAGATCGGTTTGTAGTTGTGTTTATTGACGACATTCTGGTGTATTCTAATACGGAAGAAGAGCATGCAGAACATTTGAGGTTAGTACTAGAAGTGTTGAAAAAAAAGAAGTTGTATGCGAAGTTGTCTAAGTGTGAGTTCTGGCTCAATGAGGTACGTTTCCTTGGTCATATTATCTCTGGTAATGGTATAGCGGTGGATCCAGCCAAGGTTGATGCTGTGTTGCAATGGGAGAGCCCGAAGTCAGTTACTGAGATCAGAAGCTTCTTGGGATTAGCTGGTTATTACAGGAGGTTTATTGAAGGTTTCTCTAAGTTAGCCCTTCCGTTGACTCAATTGATGTGTAAGGGAAAAGCATTTGTGTGGGATGCTCGATGTGAGGAGAGCTTCAATGAGTTGAAGAAGAGGTTGACAACATCGCCCGTTTTGACTTTGCCTGTTCCGGATCAACCATTTGTGGTGTATTGCGATGCTTCCAAGATGGGTTTAGGAGGTGTACTTATGCAAGAAGGTAAGGTAGTAGCTTATGCGTCTAGACAGTTGAGGACCCATGAGAAGAACTACCCTACTCATGATTTGGAGCTAGCTGCGATTGTGTTTGTGCTGAAGATTTGGAGGCACTATTTGTATGGTACTAGATTTGAAGTTTTTAGTGACCATAAGAGTTTGAAATACTTGTTTGATCAGAAGGAGCTAAATATGAGACAGAGACGTTGGTTAGAATTGCTGAAGGACTATGATTTCGGCTTGAACTATCATCCAGGCAAGGCTAATGTCGTGGCTGATGCTTTAAGTCGGAAGACCCTACATATGTCGACTATGATGGTCAAAGAGTTAGAGTTGATTGAGCAGTTCAGGGATATGAGTCTAGTTTGTGAAGTGACACCGCAGAGTGTCAGGTTGGGAAAGCTGAAGATTGGTAATGAATTTTTGGTTAGTATTCGAGAAGCCCAAAAGTCAGATGTAAAGTTGGTGGACTTGTTAGTTGCGAATGATCAAGCTGTGAATGGAGATTTCAAGTTAGATTCCCAAGGTGTATTGAGGTTCAGGGATAGGATCTGTATTCCTGATGATGCTGAGATGAAGAGAATGATTCTTCAGGAGAGCCATAGGAGCAAGTTGAGTGTTCATCCAGGGGCTACAAAAATGTACCAAGATTTGAAGAAGTTGTTCTGGTGGCCTGGTATGAAGAAGGATGTGGCACAGTTTGTGTATGCCTGTTTGACTTGTCAGAAGTCAAAGGTTGAGCATCAGAAGCCTGCGGGGTTGATGCAACCATTAGAAGTTCCGGAATGGAAATGGGATAGCATTTCCATGGATTTTGTGACTGGCTTGCCAAATACCGTAAGGGGGCTTGATACTATATGGGTGGTTGTGGATAGGTTGACGAAGTCTGCTCACTTCTTGCCAATTAGTATCACTTATCCAGTTCCAAAGTTGGCAGAGATTTACATCAAGACAATTGTGAAGTTGCATGGCGTTCCGCTTAGTATTGTATCTGATAGAGATCCAAGATTCACTTCTGAATTTTGGAAAAGTTTGCAAGAAGCTTTGGGTTCTAAGTTGAGGTTGAGCTCCGCATATCATCCACAGACAGACGGTCAGACGGAGAGGACTATTCAGTCGTTAGAGGACTTGTTGAGGGCATGTGTTCTTGAGCAAGGAGGTTCGTGGGATTCTCATCTTCCATTGATTGAGTTCACCTATAATAATAGTCATCATTCTAGTATTGGGATGGCACCATTTGAGGCGCTGTATGGTCGGAGGTGTAGGACACCCCTATGTTGGTATGAATCTGGAGAGAGTGCAGTGCTAGGGCCTGAGATTGTGCGAGAGACCACTGAGAAGGTAAAATTAATTCGTGAGAAGATGAAAGCGTCGCAGAGTCGACAAAAGAGCTATCATGATAAGAGAAGGAAGGACTTAGAGTTTCAGGCCGGTGATCATGTATTTTTGAGAGTCACTCCGGTGACTGGTGTTGGGCGTGCCTTGAAATCAAAGAAGTTAACTCCCCGTTTCATTGGTCCGTACCAGATTACGGAGAGGGTGGGAAGTGTTGCCTATAGGGTGGCTTTGCCGCCTAATCTTTCGAACTTGCATGACGTGTTTCACGTGTCACAACTTCGAAAGTATGTTCCAGATCCGTCTCATGTGATTCAGATGGATGAAGTGGAGGTGCGGGATAATCTCACTGTGGAGACTATGCCTGTGCGGATTGAAGATAGAGAAGTGAAGGTTCTGAGAGGGAAGGAGATTTCTTTGGTGAAAGTGGTTTGGTTAGGAGCTGCTGGTGAGAGTATGACTTGGGAGCTGGAGAGTAAGATGCGGGAGTCTTACCCAGAGTTGTTTGAATCGGGTAAGAATTTCGAGGACAAAATTTCCTAAGTGGGGGAGAGTTGTAACACCCAAAATGATTTAATTAATTATTTGATTAAATTATTTAGGTGTTGCAATACTGTTATTATTATTAGTATAATTATTTTAAATATTGATATATTAATTTATTTATAATTGAAGGGGGTGGTAATAATAATTTCGGAATGGCAAATTTGGCCCAAGAAGAAGCCCAAGCCCGTTAGCTGAGACCCTAGGCGCATAGGGTATGATGCATTCACATCATTTGTGCAAAGAAAGGAAAAAGAAAGAAAACGAAAAAGAAAGAAAAGAAAGGAGAAGAGAGTCGCGAAGGGAGAAGAGGAAAAGCGAAGGAGAGAAAGAAAGAACAGGGGTGCAATCGGCCAAGGAAAGGGAAGAGCTCCTAGTTGCTGTGGTTTTGTTGGTGACTCCGTAGGAAGGACCTCGTCTTCGGTGTAATCAAGGTAAGGGTGGGTCTTACCTTATAATGGGGCTTAGAATGGGTTGTATGTGAGGGTTTAGGGTTTATACCATTTGTCTCATAATTCCATTGTTGAATTCGATATATGATTAATTGTGTGAAGATTGATTATCTCTATGTGTTTTATTGAAAATTGTATGAGTTATGAGATGTATGTGAGAATCATAGTGTATGCCAAATAATTGATAGAATGCGTATTTGAAGATATGAGAGTGAAATTGAAGGATTAGAAATAATTATTGAATGAATGAGCATATGAAATTTGGAAGAATTTGAGTTTGAAGGACCCTAGGCGCCTTAGGCGCCATTGTTGTTGTCAATCCATGCTTTGTTGCTGCTGTCTGGGCGCCTGTTGCCTATTTGCTGTGTTTCAGTGTTGCTGCCTTGGTGCAGTGGCGCCTGGGGCGCAGGATCCCTGTGCCTGGGCGCCAAGGGCGCCTAAATTGGGCTGCCCGGTTTGTGTTCCCGAGTTATATTTCTGAGTAATCATGTCATTGGGATGTCGTTATGGTTGAGTTTTGGTTGCTAGGATGTATGTTCTGAAAAATCACTGAGATCCCCTCCCCCGGGAGCCATGTTGCTTGTGTGCGTATATAGGGTGTTTTGGGTGAACTTCGAATTCTGGGCATATTTTACCGTGCCATCTTTTGTATTTGCGTGCCCAAATTCAATTTTAAACGTTTTGGCTCGAGTTGTTTTATTTTTGCACGTGTCATTTTGAAGTTGTCCCGTTGGCTCCACTTTGAAAAGGATGCACCATAGTCACAGAACATTCTGCCAATTTGCGCCTCATTGGCGCGCCAGTCGCGCAAGATACCGAAACCCGTGACGCCTCTGAATTTTCTGCTGTTCCGAGCCATTTTCAGCACGTGTCTCGGTTTTGTCCCAAATCTGTTTTTGACATATCTTTTGACTCGGGTGTCCGTTTTAAGTGCTTCAAAGTGCGTTTCGAAGCTCGTTCAGTCCTCTATCTGTGTATGCTACTGTAATGTGAAAAATAATTAATTTGGCTGAGAGTTTCTGGACACTTGTATTTTGCTAGTGGTGTGGTAAAGTGACGGTGGGTCTACGGACCAAAAATGTTGGTGATGATTTTAGGCTGCGGTCTTGACGTTGTGATTTATGGTGATGATGTGTGTGACTTGAGGTTGTGAAAAATTATGTTTATTGATTGTTCATGGAGTCACATGCATACATTAGGCTGCGGTCTTGACGATGCATTTTTAGGCTGCGGTCTTGATGTTATTTTTCGGCTGCGGTCGCGACGTGCCCAATTGGCTAATGAGAAGTGATAATGGTACCACATGCATTCTGCACCGCATACACACATGCTCATTATTGATAATTACTTTGTTGGTGTACAATATGACTGTGTGACAATTATATATTGCGGGTGTTGATGTTTATTTATCAGTTGGAAATGTTGCTGTATATGTATAAAATATAAATGTAGTTGCTGTGATTGGCGTAGTCCGTATACTCTAGCATACCGCTTATTATAAGCCTTATTATGCGGTTTAGACTCACCCCTTCGTTGTTTATTACTACAGGTAACCATGAGTGAAGGCTTGTCTTCCCTCATTCCTGCGTCAGTCTAGTGCTCTGATACGTAACACTCAGGGGATGGGCGCTAGTTTTTCCTTTGTTTGATTATTCGAATTGTTAAACATTTTATTGAGATTTTTATGTTGAGGCTGCGTTTTTGTGTGCTGAGTTTTATCTCTTTATTCCGCTGCGAGACGTTGTAATTTCTGTCATGTGGACAGAATAATATTTTTTGGGAACCCCATTCCATTGTTACGTGTTACGTATTTTCTTTGGTAGTGGGAGGTGTGTTTAACTTGCACTTATGCCTCAGGTGCAAGGTTCGATTCCCACGGAAGGCAAAAATTCTACAAGAGGGGTAGAGAAGACCGTGAGGTAATAGTGCCGGGGTGGCCAATGCGTTGGACCTGGGCTGTTACATGTACCCGTTCATTAGATAGCTGGTGTAAGAGAAAACAGATATATTTGGACCTTTTGCTAATCATCTCAATCTTTCTGAAATCGAGGTAGGATACATAGCAAACTCGAAATCAATGTGCTCTTTTAGCCACACTATGAAACTCTGATTGTGTTCTTTTTTTAACCAAACTTGAGCCTTATATGGGTGATCACTCTTAAGTATGTCCATGTGCTTGGCAACATATGAATTAACCTCACTATCATTGTGCAAAACATATAAGTGTGCTTGATCTAGTTCTTTCCTTGATACCATAACTATTTTAGTTCCTGACATCCCTTTACTAATGCTTCCTAAGTGACGAGACCTTGGCAGTCCCACGGAATATTCAAGACTAGATAGATAGCCGGTGCAGAACTCAATAGCTTCTTCAACTATGTAGCGCTCAACAATACACCCCTCGGGTCGTGATCAGTTTTTAACATATCCTTTTAATATCTTCATGTAACGCTCAAACGGATATATCCTTCTCATGTAACATGGGCCACACAATTGTGTCTCTCTAATCAGATGAACTATTAGATGAATCATTATGTCAAAAAACGAAGGTGGGAAATACATCTCAAGCTCACACAAAGTGACGGTAATTTCTCTTTGCAATGATGGCAACTTTCCAGGGTCAATCACCCTACTACAAATCGCCTTAAAAAAGAAACAAAGTTTGGTTAGGGTCTGGCACACTTTCTTAGGCAAAATGGATCGTATACCAATGGGTAGCAAATTCTCCATTAGAACATGACAATCATGGGACTTTAAAGACTTTAACTTGAGGTCTTTCATCGATACAAGGTTCGTAACATTTGAAGAGTACCCCTCTGGAACTTTAACTCCATGAAGCAACTTACAAAACACGGTCTTCTCCTTTTTAGATAGAGTATGAGCTGCCGGAGGTAGATATGTACGTGTACCCTTCTTTATCGGACCCAATTCTGGTCTCAACCCCAAACTAAGCAAGTCCAACCTCGAGTTGATGGTATCTTTAGTCTTTCCTGGTATATTGAGTAAAGTACCAATGACACTTTCAAAAACATTTTTTTCAACATGCATCACATCAATGAAATGCCTTATGTAACACCCCATTCTACCCGGCTATTTATCATAGAGATCAGAGTTTCAAAATTTCTTTTTGAATGGAATGCTACACATAAACTTAATCTAACAACGGTCAAATCGGTGTAAGCCTTCGTTACACATTTATAATACGCAACACCATTAAATAATTTAGGGTACACGTGACTTCACCAATAAAATCCTCACATTGTAATTTATATGTCTCGCAGCGGAAAATAACACAATCTCCGAAATACGCCGAACAACAGGCTCATCAAAAATCATTAACTCAAAGCATATAAAATTCAACGACAAATGAATAACATTAAAATCCCTAATCCAACCCCCTAGGTGTCACGTATCAGAGCAGACCGACTCGGGAGTGAAAGGAGTAAGCCTTCACTCAGGACTACCTGTGGTAAACAACAACAGAAGGGTGAGTCTCAACTACATAATAAAGACTATAATAAGAAGTATATTCCATCATAGCACCACACTCATACAGTCATACAATAACATAGTTCATACAATCACCAACTCGCATGCTTATCATGAGGATGTATGCAATACCAGTTATGCATGTGGTACCATTTTTCCAGACCGCAGCCTTATCAACATAATATCAACTCAGGCCGCAGCCTTATCATTGTGATTTAGAACTCAGACCGCAGCCTTATCATCTTAATTTAAAACTCAGACTGCAGCCTTATGTATGCATGAGACTCCATGACAAAACCAAACTCATAACTCAAAGCAACACAATCCATACATCTTATATCACATCTTTATTAAACTTTATTGTAGCCCCCATGGCCTCATCATCACTCGACTCATTTATTTTCTCATCACAATCACATTTCTAGGATTAGGCTAGCACTTAGGGACCAATCTGTCACCATTAGATCCGAAACCCAAACACAAGGCATGGGCGCCCCACTTGGCGCCTTGGGCGGCCACACTTGGCGCCCACACAACACCCAAACACACAAACATAGTAGGCCACCTTAAAAATTGAAACCGCTCTAGCCAAAATGTTCAAAATGGGATTTGGTCACATGAATACAGAATTTGGCTAGGGAAAATATGTTCAGAACTCACTGCTCACCCCTAGGCATCACAAAAATAGTCAAAACAACGCTCTCTAGGACAATTTCAAAACCATAAGTGCAAATCTGGAAATTCTTTAGCCAAAGTGTTTTAAATACAATTTGGTCAGGTGAATACAAAATTTGGCTCGGTAAATTATGCTCATAAAATGAGTTGCACACAAGGCACCCCTAAAACAAGCCAAAATGATGCCCAATAGGACAATTTCAAAACC
Source organism: Astragalus membranaceus (assembly GCA_039519185.1). Classification (NCBI taxonomy): domain Eukaryota; kingdom Viridiplantae; phylum Streptophyta; class Magnoliopsida; order Fabales; family Fabaceae; genus Astragalus; species Astragalus membranaceus. Next base: position 86,802,911 of record CM076848.1, on the reverse strand, counting down.
ACAAGTGAAAATCTGGAAATTCTTTAGCCAAAGTACTTAAAATATGATTTGGTCAGGTCAATACAAAGTTTGGCTCGGTAAAATATGCTCAGAAAATGATGTGTGCACAAGGCACCCCTTAAACAAGCCAAAATGATGCCCAATAGGACAATTTCAAAACCACAAGTGCAAATCTGGAAATTCTTTAGCCAAAGTACTTAAAATATGATTTGGTCAGGTCAATACAAAGTTTGGCTCGGTAAAATATGCTCAGAAAATGATGTGTGCACAAGGCACCCCTTAAACAAGCCAAAATGATGCCCAACCGGACAATTTCAAAACCACAAGTGCAAATCTGGAAATTCTTTAGCCAAAGTGTTTTAAATACAATTTGGTCAGGTCAATACAAAGTTTGGCTCGGTAAAATATGCTCAGAAAATGATGTGTGCACAAGGCACCCCTTAAACAAGCCAAAATGATGCCCAACCGAACAATTTCAAAACCACAAGTGCAAATCTGGAAATTCTTTAGCCAAAGTACTTAAAATATGATTTGGTCAGGTCAATACAAAGTTTGGCTCGGTAAAATATGCTCAGAAAATGATGTGTGCACAAGGCACCCCTTAAACAAGCCAAAATGATGCCCAACCGGACAATTTCAAAACCACAAGTGAAAATCTGGAAATTCTTTAGCCAAAGTACTTAAAATATGATTTGGTCAGGTGAATACAAAATTTGGCTCGGTAAATTATGCTCAGAAAATGATGTTCATCCAAAACATGGTTTATGCGCCTTGCCTAAGCACAGGCAGCAACCTGGCGCCTCCCCAGGCGCCACAGGGCGGCAACATGGGCGCCCTGCCCAGAACACACACACGCCCAGCAACAGAAAACAGCGCCCAGGCGCCCCAAACACAAGACAAAACATCAAATTTTCAATTATTTGTCCAAACCAAATCACCACAATAATCACATAATACATAGTGCTCATACCAACAACAATCAATCTCACATATATATATTACGAACACATCAAAGCACAAAATCAACACATGGAATCCAAACCTTAGCATAGGGAATCGAATCAATCACACTAATTATCAATTTCAACTAACCTAACCAATCTAACAATTAACAATATGTCAAGTGGGATCCTATGGTTTACATACAACCTATTATATTCTCTATTATAGAGTGAGACTCCCCTAACCTTGATTATGACGACACTAGAGCTCTTCCCACCGAAGCACCGACACACCACCGCAACAAGAATTCTTCCCTTCTTCTTCCCTTATCCACGAACACGCCCTCTCTCTCCTTCTCTTGGACCATTCGCGAATTTGATCAAAATAGAAAGGGTTAGGGAAAACGAAACTTAAGCACTTGATAGAGAAAGGAAATCGAATCATAGAAGGTTAGGAACCCTTACCTAGGATCAAGGTGCACAAACCCTAACTCCAAGCTTGAAATCGCTCCTTCCTCCTCTTCTCCTCTCTTCGACTTTCTTTCTTTTCTTCTCTATTTCGACTTTCTTTCTTTCTTTTGACACTAGTGAGGCGCGACCTAGACCCCTAGTGTCTAAGGAGCGCCTAAGCCAACGGGCTTGGGCCTCTTGGGCCGTCACTTGAAATTCCGGTATTACCAACGCCATCCCCTTCAATTAAAATAAAATACTATATCATCACATAATAAAATAAAATAGTGCAACACTTTAAATAATTTAATCAATTACTTAATTAAATTATTTTAGGGTGTTACACCTTACATATAATGACTTCCAGTATGGCAACTCAAAGAAAATCGAATTTTTCTTCCACCCCCGTTTGGCAAGCTCTCCGGCAAAAGGCTTCCCAAATTTAATGTTCAAATCTTTCACTTTGTCAAATAGTTGTTCGCCCGTCAAAGGCATGGAAGCTTTACGGGTTTCGGTATTCCCATTGAATGCCTTTTTCAACAGTCGATACTGATGAGTAGATGGCAAAAATTTACGATGACCAGGGTAGATATTCTTCTTACAATGTTTCAACCACATCCAATCAGTGTTATCTTCACATATAGGGCATGCACACTGACCTTTGTTACTGTACCCAGATAGATTTCCGTAAGCTGGAAAGTCATTAATTGTGCCAAAAATCATAGCCCTCAGGGTGAAACTTTCTTCTCTGAACCCATCATACACCTCTACTCCAGTCTCCCACATTAACTTCAAGTCTTCAATTAAAGGAGTCAAGTATACATCAATATCATTTCCTGGTTGGTTGGGCCCAGAAATTAAAAATGACAACATCATATATTTGCGTTTCAGGCAAAGCCATGGAGGTAAGTTATAGATCGCCAAAATCACGGGCCAAGTACTATGGGAGCTACTCTGAATACCGTGCGGATTAAATCCATCAGCAGACAATGCAAGTCGTAGGTTTCTTGAATCCAACCCGAAATCAGGAAAATCAATATCAATTTTTTTCCACTGCGGAGAATACGCCGGGTGTCGTAGCATGCCATCTTTAATCCTTTCATCCTCATGCCATGTCAAGTGTTTTGCATCTTCTGAACTACGGTACATGCGCCTAAATCGAGGAATTATGGGAAAATACCACAACACCTTTTCTGGAGCAAATTCTTTCTTTTTATACCGCGATGCGTTACATTTAGGACACAACTTTAACAATGCATGTTCATTCCGAAATAAAATGCAATCATTGGGACAAGCGTGTATCTTCTCATAGTTCAAGCCAATGGACCCTAACATTTGTTATGCATCATACGTCCGAGAAGGGAGCACATTATCCTTCGGCAACATTTCTTTCAATAGTGCGAGTAATTCCGTAAAGCTCTTATCCGTCCATCCGTGGCAAGTTTTCAAGTTATACAACTTTATCACAGCCAATAATTTTGTGAATTCAGTACAACCCGAATACAACGGTGTCTCTGCATCCGTTATCAACTTCTCAAACATTTGAGGACAGTCATTAAGATCGTCTTCAACAGCCTTTGCCATCTCTTCAAATTCGTCCCCATCCAATGTAGGTCTTTCAGTGTCAACTGGCGCACATCTCTCGGTATTATTACCCATATTTGAAGATTCACCTCTTTCTCACCATGCATTGTCCAACAAGTATAACTTTGATCAATTCCGTAACCCTTTAAATGTCCTGCCAACTCCTCTGCATTAACCAATTTTACATAACAACAACTTAAACAAGGACATTTGATATCACTAAAAGTCCCTAAACGTTTAACAGCACAGTTCACAAAATAATCCACTCCAGCGACATATTCCTTGGACAGGCGATTGGCAGACATCCACTTTCTATCCATAATTTCCCAATATTTATAATAAAATCCTGATAAGAGAACTTAAACCTATTATAGGTGAAAAACACACAACGTACAATTTTTTTGAAGCTAAGACATTCAACTATTTTCAGCTAAAAAAATCAAAGACTTTAATGTCTTCCATAATGTCACTCTTCGTATAATAAATATAAGAAAACAACAAAAGTACCTGAACACGTGGAAGCAACAATGAACTCGAATGAACTAGAACGAACACTCGAACCAGGACACGAACTCGAACAATGAACACAAAGCTCTGGCAAACCAAATTCGCAAAACCTAAAAAACAATTCGCATTAAATTCGCATTAAACAACAAATCATCAACATCAATCCTAAATTTTTCAAATTTATAAATACAACACAAGAATCCTTAACCTAGAGCAACATTAAATTAACAAGCATTTCATTTGGACATTTCAACAAATACTATACCTACATTTCCCCTTAAGTTTAGAAACACTACACCTACACCTACTTTCAAAGAACCAATCAACAAGCAACAACATTGAATCGCCTAACCTAAGGTTCCAATGCCATTAAAATAACTAGAACATAATACAATGATATTACCTTTGGTGAAAGTGCAACATTAAATTAACAAGCATTTCATTTGGACATTTCAACAAATAGCACACCTACATTTTGCCTTAAGTTTAGAAACACTACACAAACACATATTTTCAAAGAAACACTCAACAAGCTAGCATCAACATTGAATCATCTAACCTAAGGTTCTAATGCCATTAAAATAACTAGATCAAAATGCAATGATATTACCTTTGGTGAAAGTGGAACGAAAATGCAAGCTTCACCAACGGACCGAACAAAACCAACCCAACGAAAATGGAAACACGTCGTACGGACCGAACAAAACCATGGTGAGAATGAGAGGTAGTGGGCAACGAAAATGTGAGTGAACGAAAATGAGAGTGAAAAGGAACAAAAATGTAAATAGAGTGTGAGTGTGAGAAGGATAGCTGGACAGTGAAAGTGAGTGAGGTGTGAGAACGTGAGAGTGTACTGTGAGTGAGAGGGAAGACGCGTAAACAAAAATAAAATTAAAGGAATGGGCAGCGCCTTACTCTAAAAGCGCTGCTCATTAGGATGCCTTTATATCAATGGGCAGCGCTCCCCCATAAAAGCACTGCTTATCACTCAGCGAATTTCACTAATGGGCAGCGCTCACCCCCAAGCACTGCTTATCACTCAGCTCCTTTGATCAATGGGCAGCGCTCCCTCCTAAAAGCGCTGCTTATCACTTAGCGAATTTCACTAATGGGCAGCGCTCACCCCCAAGCGCTGCTTATCACTCAGCGCATTTCATCAATAGGTAGCGCTCCCCCTCCAAAGCGCTGCTTATCACTATCAATGAGCAGCGCTCCCCCCAAAGTGCTGCTTAAGTGTGCGACTAATTTTACGGATTATGGCGTAGTGTAACAGTCGCATTACTGAGGAGTTTGGGGTATCGTTTTAACTACAAATATTTTAGTTTTTCTTACGTGCCACTAGATATCTGCATCGTCAATGTGTTGAAAGGGGTATCGATCAAATATATGGATTTGTGTGTCCATCTAAACTTAACTTGAAGGATATGCCCATGAATACCGTTCTTCAAAATATTCAAGCGAAATTGACCACCAATATGTTCAGGTATATTACTCCATTTTGCCATAGGTACGTGATTGCATATTTCAACGAATTGGCAATTAATTTTCCTTCGTTTGTGTGTTGCTTAATTTTAAGTTTATCAATGTTGCAGCAATCATTGGCAACTGCTTGTATTACTCCCAAATGAAAATATTGTTGTCTGGATGTGGTCCTTATGCCGCCAACCAAACAAAACACTCAAAGAAATGTTTAGCAAGTAAGTTTTTAATTTTTTTATCAAGGTTTAGATTGTAGTATTTGAAGTTTGGGTTGAAATTTTGTAACTAATTTTATATTATGTTATTAGAGCTGTCAAAAGGGATTCTACATCGGCCACCAAGTGGTTGTATCCTATAGTAAGTAATTTAAAATAAGGGTTGATTTAATTTAGAGTAAATTCATATATGATATATATATATATATATATATATATATATAATATTCTCTTTAATTTTGTTAATTCATTTGTGTAGATGCCAATACAACGGAATGGTTTTCATTGTGGGTATTATGTGATGAAGTTTATGCTGACCATTTTGAGTGCCGGTGTTGTTGATAATTGGGAGAAGGTATAATTTTGTTTGTATGAGTTTCATTTCAATTGTTTAACAAATTTATATTATGGTTGTTTTCATGTGAGTATTATTTGTGATGATAAGAATTCAAACATTATTTGTGGTGAATTGGAACAAAAAAATAGATTAGAATCTAAATTCAACTTCACTCTTTGGCGTTGAATTCTGGTTGTGATGTGGTTGTGATTTCCCTTTAAGTGTATCAATGTTCCCTTTATTTCCCAATTACTAACAGTTTAGTATGCATGTGATTGTGGTTGTGTTTTAGTATGCATGTGAAAAGGAAATTGTTTCTGCTGAGTGGACATTGGTGAGTAGTAAGAAGACGAAAGTTAGGGAGATGGGTAGGAGAATTGAGATTGATTTTTGGGTTTGGAAGTTGGAAGGATACATGATGTTTTGGTTGTTTAGTTGAATTCAATTGAAATGATGCAGCACACTAGTGGAAAAAGGACATTATTCAATTTGTGGAAATTTAATTACTAACAGTTTTGGTGGTTGTGAATTCAATTACTAACAAATTTTGGTTGTTTAGTTGACTTTAACAATTTGTGGAATGTTGCTTTTGGTTGTTTAGTTGAATTTAACATTTGAGGAATATTGTTATGTCTTTGTGCTGTGCAATGCATTGTACACACAAACTGTTTCTGCCGTTGTTGTTGATAATTGGGAGAAGGTATAATTTTATTTGGATATATGTTTGTGTGTATTACTGTTGATTGGATATAATTTGTTTGAGTAATTTTAAACTTGTAGGTATTTAATGACCCAAAGGCATACACCAGAGAGGAACTTCTGGAGATTCGTCAGCTTTGGGCAGAATTCTTTATGAAGATTCATACAGAACAAAAGGATACACTCTTTTAGATTTACTAGTTTAATGTCTTTTTAGAAATGTTTTGTTTTAGATACACTAGTTCCAATTTGTAAATGGTTTGTGTTACTGTCCAATATTTGTGCTGCTTCTGTTATGGCTTGTATATGGTTTGTGTTATGTTTGTGATATGGTGGTATGGGATAATTAGTTCCAATTTGCAAAATTTGTAAATTCTGGCTTCTGTTTATGGTTTGTGTTATGGCTTCTGTTATGGTGTGTTATGGTTTGTGTTATGTTTGTAAATTATGGCTTCTGTTATGGTTTGTGTCAACAGGTTCTTATAAATTCTGGTTTGTATAAAAATGAACAAAATATAACAGAAAAACTAGACATTTAACATTGGTTGTTTCAAATAACCGATGCTAAATGTCATTTTTTTTATCAAAAATGACATTTAGCATCGGTTATTTGAAAAAACCGATGCTATATGTATCAATAAATGACCTTTAGCATCAGTTAATGTCATTTTTTTGATTTTAAAATGACATTTAGCATCGGTTATTTGAAACACCCGATGCTAAATGTCATTTATTGATACATTTAGCATCAGTTGTTCCATATAACCGACGCTAAATGTCCTTTTTTGTATCAAAAAAATGACATTTAGCATCGGTTGTTTCAAATAACCGATGCTAAATGTCAATTTCCAGACTACGAAAAAGTGATGAAAGGGACATTTAGCATCGGTTTTTTGAAAATCCGATGCTGAATGTCTCACTTTAAAATCGCGACAATTAACATCGGGCGATAACCGACGCTAAATATCCAAAATAACCGACGTTAAATGTCTTTTCTGCACTAGTGTCAAGTCATACAACCAATAACACCGAAGATCTGCTTTTTTGGTATATTGCTACAGCTGGTGGTTTTGTCCTATCAAAGCATTTTGAAACCTCAGTAAAATCTTTGTTGTCGCTTATGAGACCCAATGATGAATGCTCTTAGTTATGTGTGTGTACCATAGAGAATAAGTCTTTTGATATCACTTAAAATTGTTTTTTATTGAGTTAATATGTAACATCACTAATCTTTTAGTCGACTTCAAAGATTACCATTTACCTTCAATTGAATATCAGAGAACGCGTAAGCGTATTTGGACCGAGCGAATTATATTCGACACCTAAAGACTCAACTAAACAACCATGAGTATCCTTCCAATCCTAAACTAGAAATCCTTTTCAGAAAATTGCAAAAGTCATTAAGCCCAATTAAGTATAAATATAAATAGATGGCGACAAGTATATTCATACAACTTGTTATAGATAAAGTATGTGTATGGTAAATAATTAAACTTATTGAAGTCTTTGAGTAATCAAAATACCAAACCCTTTGAAGAGTATTGGTTGAAATACATCATAATAATTAGCTAAATTCATAGTATTACTAAAAATACTAATATAGAGTTTCCATTATAATTGGTACTATTCAAAAGGTTTAAGAAAATAACTTTAAAGTGAAAATATCATGGAACCATAGTAGATATGATATTTGAAAACATAAATCCTGAATCCATTGATTCTCAAAACATAGCCCTTGGTTCTATTTAATATCAACTAGTCTCTTGGACTTCAAAAGACCCTTTTTCTAACTCAGTAATAATACATAACATAGATGTATATTCTTTTCTTCCAAAGTTCATAACCATAGGGGAAGTATCCCTTCCACTTCAATATGCTTTAGAATCCTTTTTGCTTTGGAAAAATCCATCATAGAACTCAAATAACTTCTTTAAAATATAAAGATCTTTTCATGTATCGAAACCTTTCAAAGCTTACAATACACATACTCAAAGTACATAATACATTGGACACATATTTCTCCAAGTGTATAAAACACAGCCTTTGACTTTCAAAAACCATGAGCCAAAATGTCTTCACTTCGAGTACCTCAACTATATCTGCTTATCTGAAAACCACAATAAGATAAAAGGGTGAGATTTCATTGAAATCTCAGTGAGTTCTTCGGGGGTACTTCACCATACACACTACAAAAAACAGTATAGATTGCGGCGGTTTTTTTGTCGATTAGCGGGGGTTTTTAACCCCCGCAACGTAGTCAGCGGGGGTTTTAAAAAACGCCGGAGTTTTAAGTGCCGCAATCTAACTGCGGGGGTTTTTTGAAAACGCTGGTATCCTGTCATTTAGCGGGGGTTTTACTGCGGGGGTTTTTAACCCCCACAATTAGTGGAGGTTTTTTTGAGGGGGTTATAAACCTCCTGAAATTGATTTATTTGTGGTAATTTTTCATTGCCATATTTGATAGGACTTTTTTGTGGGGGTTTCAACATTTTATTAGAGTTATGCAGAGACAATATTTCTTTTGCAATTTGATAATTTTTTTTCTTTGTCTAATTGCCTGTTTTCATCACTAATAACTATACATATATCTTAAATAACACTTACTAAAAAAACTGAAAATTTCATTTAAAATATAATTCTGATAACATAAATGTAATGTCAAATATTTAATGTCATCTAACTCAAAAAGATAATAGAAAGAATCAATTGTAGCTCAAAATCATAATGGCAACAAAAAAATCCTATACTAAAGGATCCTAAAACCACTAAATATTGCTAGCACCAAATGATCCATTTGCATCCACCGGAGAATGAGGCTCGCTTGCATGCTCACTTGCCTGAAATAACAAAAGAAAAATTAACTCATTTCAAATATCAAAAATCAAAATAAAAAAGAACTAAATTGATACATATTTAATTCCAACTACTACATACTATGTTTCAGGGAAGTTAAGAAGCAAGGAAGTTAAGAAGCTGCACAAGAAAGTTAAGAAGCCATAAACCAACCTGTTAATACCACTAGACAAATCAGACATATTCAAAGTTGTATTATATATGCTTTTCCCTTCCCCTTGTCTGTGTAGCAAATACCTTTCTTCACTTTTGCATGAAAAACCCCACCTATGCCATCAATTTTGCGTCTCCATTCCTCCTGTAAAATCACCCTATAGAAGATGAATACAAAATAGTATATACTATAAAACTTAATCATACATGACAATCTCTTAATTGTGCCATGGGTGGTGATTGTGCCATGGGATAATAGAACTTATCTGTGGATTATAGTTACTGAATTAGCATTTGAATTACTGCAAAATATATTTGTGTTCTCCAATCACACAACATGCCATGTGGATTAGTTAACTCATATTATCTGTTATTATTCAGTTATGCATTGTTGTAAATAGATAACAGCACCAATAGCACCTAAGTTTTCTCCTAATTTTTGTTGCTTTGACAGTAATTTAAACTTCTGGACCATCCTCCATTTAGTGTAGATTTCTTAATATTGCTTCCATGGGTTCATTTGAATACGGCAATTAGAGGCTAATATGAAAAACACAAATTCAACAAGCAATAGTCAATTGATGGAAAAACCCCAATAACAGAAGACAAGATAGTAAATATACCATTCAGAAAGACTGCGACGAGCAGCTATTCAGTTTAAGTTATCATGTAACATTTAAGTATTCATTAGCTAGAGAACAACACTTGCACAAGTAACAAAAATAAAATCAAAATAGCAACATGAATGTGGGATTTGACTCAAAGAAATCATGCAGAAGCATTCAGTGACCTATCTAGTTTTGTATGTAATGTAAATGTAACCATGCTGTAAGTGTCTAACCTGCAACTCTCTCTGACGATCAATGATGTACTCAGTGTTCGGTCCATACAATCTGATGGTTACAATATCATCAATAGAATTCCCTTGTTTAACTGAAACCTTCAGCACTGACAGATAATGACAAATTTATAAATTAGGTTCCATGTCATCAACAAAAGGGTGAGGATGAAGTAAAAGCAATTAAGCAACCACATGAAAGTTTCTGGATATAGCAATTAAACCATTAACCATAACTTTTTTTCCTTTTTTGTCTTTAGGATAAACGAGAATAACCAAAGGACCAAAAAAAAAAAGAAAAAACTCACAAATTTGTTATGCCTCCAGAAATTCTCTCAATATGAAAACAAGAATCATCCAGATTTGACCAGGCCTTGAACATGTCCTTGCACAACTTACTGCATTCAAATTCAATCACAAGCAAAAAAAGATGAATCAATTTTAGGAACACAGATTCAACATCAAGAACAGTTCATTCAATGCAACGAGTCCAAAAACAATCCCCAAAAAACAAAGATTCAGTATAGAAGAAAGCCAATACCTGGTGCGACGAACAGGTTCACAGAGCGATGGTCGTAGAGCGATGCAGAGCGTAGAGCGGTGGTTGTCGCGAATGGAGGTTGTGCAAGACTCGAGGTTCCTTTCGCGAGGGAGGGTTTGTGACTGATGGAGGGTTTGTGAGAAACTGGGTTTCGCGAGAGGGAGACTCTGGGTTTCGCAAGGGAGGGTTTGTGACTGGGAAAGGGTTTGTGAGAAACTGGGTGTCGCGAGAGGGAGAAACTGGGATTCGCGAGAGTGAAAGTGAGAAATTAGGTTTGTGAAGCAGTGAATGTGTGAGAAGGAAACCTGAAAGAGAAGAGAGGGAAACATAAGGTTTTCGCGAGAGTGAAAGTGAGAAGAGGGGGAACCTGAAACAGAAGAGAGGGAAACGGAAGGTTTTCGCGAGAGTGAAAGTGAGAAGAGGGAACCTGAAACAAAAGAGAGGGTTTAGAATGTTTTTTTTTTGTTTTTTTATTTTACATTTAGCGGGGGTTTTTCGTGGCACTCAGTGGGGGTTTTTAAAACCTCCGTAAAATGAAACAACATTTTCAACTTGTTGGCCGAAGAGTTCCTTTTTTATTATTAAACTGAGGGGGTTTTTAAAACCTCCGCAATAAAACCCCCGCTATTTGATCCGTTTTTTGTAGTGACATATACTCACGGTGTCTTTTAGTTGTATTACCTAGAATGCATCCCCCTAACGCAATAGACTTACATAATATAAATGCTATTACGTACACTGTGAGGAACCCGTACTCAACATATTTTCCTTAAACTAAACCTCACAGGCCTTGAGATGGTTCATGACACCACCCCAAGTACATTCTCCATTCATTAACTCATTTATAAACGTACTAATGTATGTACTAAATAGTTCTTTGCTCTCAGTTTCTCAACCAAATAAGGATTCAGCTATCACAAGTTGGATAATTATTCCTTCACCAATTGGCACATAAACAATTCATTCCATTAATAAATGAAATAGAGTCATTTGTACTACCGAACGAGCACTTAGAGCATAATGGCTTGGGTTAGAGTAGGAGTACTTTTGGAATCAAGATTAAAACATAGTCCAAATTTCATTTAAAAGTGTAGATATTTTCGTTAGCTTTCCAACGCATCCAAGAACACCTAAATCGGAGTTATGGATCAAAAGTTATGAACAAAACAATTTGGAAGGCTGCAGAAAATTTGCTGTCAAACCGAAACAAACACGGGTGCCCGTGGTGGACACCACGGACCGTGTCAGCTTAACAGTATGCAGAAAACCTGTTTTTGAGTTCTAATCTCCATACCAATTGCTCCTAACCTACCCTAACCATCATACAATCACTTCAAACATCACGAATCATGCAATTACAACTCAAACAAGAACCATTACTACTTTCATTGCAATCAAGCATCAATATTACAATCCAATGTCACCCAACTTGATATTCCAACTCAAGGGGATCCTAACAAACACACAAACAGGGCTGAGTATCAATTGATACGCAAACCCTAAATGAAAATTTAGAGAAAGGGAAGGAAGTGCTCACATCTTTGAAGTAAGATAACACAATGCAAGCTAGAATTTCAGCTCCCACCGACATAACAAGTCTCTATAGTCTCTCAAGAGCAAACCAACTCCTAAATCGCTCCAAGTGTGACCCTAGCTTCACAATCATTTTCTTTGACACTCTAACTGTAGCTACCCAAATGCACTATCCAAGCTCTCAAACTGTCAAGCAACCCAAAACAGCTCCCATTATAGCTCCATCATTCACATGCATTTCGAAAATGCGTTGGATGAGGAAGATGAGAAGAGTGGTGGTTTTGATGTTTAGGTAGAAGGGAAAGTTGAGATGGTGATGGTGAGTGAATCAACGCTTCAAGATTTCCATAGAACCTTAATGGAAGTTGAGGTAATGAAGAGGGAAATTAAGAATGAATGCGCGCAATCTGAATTACCCTCCTGGTTTAACATCCCCTATTGGACTGGGCTTAAGTCATTTGGGTTTTTTTCATAAATTCAGATTACTAACTGCACCCCTCCTAACTACTAGTGATGAACATAACTTTATTAAGCAATAACTCACATAATTCATAATTAAACATCAAATACAATTAAGACACATAAAAAGCACAAAATAAATCTTACGGATACAATGTAATAGTCAAAGTAATTTAATAATTACTTTGGATATTACAGAATACTTGTAGCACACTAGAAAAACACGTTAGAGCATAACTGATCTCTTATGATATTTGTTATCACCAAATTCAATTAAGGGTCATTGTTTCGGGATCCACTTGGTTCTAACATGTTATTTCCTCAATTTCTGTAGGAAAAGATCATAGTATACCCTATACCAACTACATTTCTCACTTTTTCGTTGAAAGAACATTACATCTTTGTTTTTGATACATATATATAATCATACAAAAACAAATAGCAAAATGATAATATAGGAGCACCTTTTTATTCTTCTTCTCTTATATTTTCTGCAAAAGATGGAGAATATATAATATATAGGGACACAAGTACACCAAAATGTGTGAATGATTCCTAGAAATTATTGTATGGTATTGCTTGGAGACATAGAGGTACTTTCTTATTGACAGTGATCCCAAATTTCTCAGTCATATCCAGGTCTTGAAGAGATGCACAAGTTGTAGGTAGCTTCCAATCAAACCAATACAAAAGATTAGAGAGTATATACTCAACAGAGGAAAGCCCAAACGTAATACCAGGGCACGTTCTTCTTCCAGAACCAAAGGGGATAAATTGAAAGTCTTGACCATTGAAATTAACCTTGTTGTTTTCAAATCTCTCAGGTAGAAACTCTTCAGGCATTTCCCAATATTCAGACTCCCGTTGGATTGCCCATGCATTTACATATACCATTGTTTTATTAGGAATGTCATACCCTCCCAATTTAACATTAGATGTTGTTTCTCTAGCAACCAGAAGAGGAACAGCTGGATGTAACCTTAAAGTTTCTTTGATTATGCATTTCATGTACTCCATTTTATTTATATCACTATCCTGTATTTTTATTTTGTTCCCTACAACTCTCCTTACCTCTTCTTGTGCTTTCTTCATTATGGCCGGATTTTTCACAAGTTCTGCCATAGCCCATTCTAATGTTGTTGAGCTTGTCTCAGTTCCTCCCAAAAACATATCCTGAAATTATGGAAATAGAAATATCTCATATTTATGTAAAAAATTAAATTTATTTTAGATTACAATACATTTTTTTGATAGACATTGTTAGTGGGGGAGGGAGAATGTTAGTTTTTCGGATTTAAACTCGGGATCTCTTGCTTAAACTCCTTTAGTGCATTGCTTCGGTATCCCTCAGTTCGCCAACTGAACAACCTCCATGGAATAGTACAATACTTATATATTGGCCACAATCAATTAGTTAATGCGAATATTAAAACAACTTCCTCTAGCAAAAAAATAAAAAACAACTTCCGATATTTTTTAATTATTATTTTAAGGATTGATTTTCATTTGACAAAAAGAATATAAAAGTTATACATAATATCGCTAATCATAATAATAGAAGTATTTAAGAAAATAATATGAGATATATAGTTGTTTATGTCTCTAATTTTTTATGACTAATAAACATTGAAACTTCGAAGGGTTGGTCTAGTGGAGTACGACAAGATCCAACATCTAACATGTTGCAGATTTGAATACCTTTTAAACATATTAGGATGAGGTAAAATGTAATATATTTGTAAGTGCTCTTAGACTGAGGCACTAAACACTTACCCAAAAATTTTTTAAAATAAAAACAATTGACACAATTACCGTGGTTTATAAATGATTATGAGGGTATTTTATTTAGAAAAGTTAAAATTAATTAATAGTTTTTAATATCGAATAGTAAGAACAAAATTATAAATAATGTTGAGGAATAAAAATTTGAAAAGTAATGCAAAGAAAAGTAATGAGAAAAGATTGAAAGTTGTTTGTCCATAAGGTCTAGTACAATTGACAAAATCGATTTGTTAGACCAGATATTTCTGTGGTTACCAAATTTTGAATTCAAGATCCCCACCTTGCGTGTTTGAGTTTACAGGAAATGTTTGACACTCCGATTACGGACAAAAAAAGAGACTATAAAATGTTCACCATATATATATATATATATATATATATATATATATATATATATATATATATATATATATATATATATATATATACATACACACACAGTGGCGGACCCACGTTGAGGTGAGGGGATTCATTTGAACCCCCTGAAAAAAAATTACACTTATCACCCTATATAAATAACACAAAACTCCCGAAATTTTGTTTTTGAACCCCCTGAAAATTTTACATGGCACTAGTAGACCAAGTTTTGCACTCATTTGACCCTAGCATTAAAAAATTTGACACCCCTGACCCCGGGGTCCTGGGTCCGCCACTATATATATATATATATAAAGTGAGAACTAGTTCTTATCGTGAAAAATGAGAACTCTTAATTATAACTGTCAGATTAAAATTAATGGTTTAGATTACGTCATTAATTACAAGATCTTGTGTGATCTTTTCCTTATTAATTGAAGATCATACAAGATTTTGTAATTAATGACATTATCTGAACCATTAATTTTAATCTAACTGTTACAATTGTGAGTTCAATTTTCAGAGTAAGAACTAGTTCTCACTTGATACACTCCCTATATATATATATATATATATATATATATATATATATATATATATATATATATATATATTGGTTTACTAGATGAAATTGCCTATAAACACCACACACACTACCACTGGTCACACCCGGGTTCGAACTAGGGAGCCGACGTCTTCATATCGCTGAAATTACTAAAGCAACCAACAGTGAGGGACAAAATTGGAGCATAGTGTCTTATACGCTATATATATATATATATATATATATATATATATATATATATATATATATATATATATATATATATATAGGTGGGTGTCGATTTATTTTTATTAGTTGACGTCGTAAAATATCTTCAGACTGTCACGGTGTATACTAAGTAAACCTCCGTAACAAAAGTCTTGGTCACACAAAAACATTTATGATTTCGCTAAAAAAACATTTATAGTGGAAACGGCTAAACTATCTTTTGTTTCCTAATATTTATTTTTGTTTTTAATTTGAATATTCTCTAATTTTTTAATTTTAAAATAGCCCTTATTTTGCATAGTATTATTCGAAATTTTGCATAGTAATATTAATAGAGTATTTTTTGTGTAAATTTTTGGTACGAAAAAAATCACATGAACATAACTTTTATAAAACAAAAGACCACACGGCCGAGTTATTATTTTTACAAAATACTAGACTATTTCTATATATATTGTGTATAGGCTTTTACAACCACCATCAATTACAATACATTGAGTGGTTGGTTACTAATTAACTAATTGGTGGTTACCAATTAACTAATTTTCTTTTGATGATGTCTCTGCCTCTAATTCGTATATAGTGTAAAAAAAATCTATACACTTATTGTGTATATAAATTAAATGATTTCTATTTTAAGATGGATAAAAGAAAAAGTAAGTGAAGAATATATTAACGATGGGAAGAGTCAATGAATATTAGTTAATTTTAGGAATAGATAAAGAGCATACCAGTAAGATTGCTTTTAAGTCGTCTTGTGTGAGCTGGAATTCTGACATACCATCATCTTGAAGTTGAAGCAAAATGTCAAGGAAATCTTTCTTCTCAGGGTCTCCCTTTTCCATCCTACGTGCTGCAATTATATGATCAAAGAAAGCATCCAGTTTTTCAGAACTTGTCTTAAATTTTTTAATTGTGCCATTAAGAACATCAACCCAAGCCAATAAAGGAAACAAATCTCCAACACAGAAATCCGAAATCTGAGTCATAATCGCCGTTACTAGATCTCCTAATCTAAAACCTTCATAATTAAATTTCCTTCCAAATATACACCTACAAACTAAGTTATTTGTTGTTGTAATCAACATCTCACTAAGATTCACAGTAAAACTATTGCGTAGCTTATCATCAATCAATGAGGCAACTTCCTCTTCTATGATGAATTGAAATGATTGCACCCTTTTAAGGCTCAGCATTCCAGTCACACATATTTTCTTTTTCTGTCTCCATGCTTCACCGTAAGATGAAAAAGCAACGTCCTTGCATCCATATAAGAAGGCTTTTGGTGAGGTTAGGTGGGGTCGGCCAGCAAAAACGACGTCGTGGGTCTGCATGACTTCTCTAGCCATATCTGCTGAGGAAACCAACAAAAGAGGAAGTTGACCTAGTTGAAGCAATAATAAAGGACCATATTTTTGTGAGAGTGTTTGAAAAGAACGATGAGGCAGTGTTCCTATTTGGCGAAAATTGCCAATTATGGGTAGTTTTGGTGGGGATGGTGGAAGATTCAATTTGCTTCTTCTTGTTAGCTTATACAATAGCAGTAGTATGCTGCTAATGAAAAATGAAAGAAACAGCATAAGGGAGGTGGCATTTTGGTCATTTGACACTTGCTTCAAAAATGTATATGGACCATGTAGAAACATTTTGGTTTTTCCTTTCTTTCTTTTTATTTTATCGATTTTGTGTTACTAGTCCTCTTGAGCCTGTGTGTTTAAATAGACAAAAGCACCGGCCCTTCTGAAGATATGTCTTGTGTCACACATTTTATTTTATTAATTAGGCTCCGTTGATAAAAAGTAGCGGATAAGCTAGCAGATAGCAGATGAGGGGATAGTGGATAACAGCTGAGTTAGCCGATAACAAATGATGTGTTTCGTAAAACTAGCGGTTAAACTAGCTGATAAGCGTAAAATTAAATAAAAGGATATATTTAACTCATGATAAATGTAAAATGACATAAAAGGAATTAAAGAAAAACAATAAGAGTAAAAATGCTAAAAAAAAGTGAGGCGGTATACGCTATCCGCTCAAACGCAACCTGAAGTAGCGTTTTAAAAAACGCTAAATGTTACCTGAAAATCTCTAAACACTAGTGCGTACCAAACACATGTACTCGTCACTCGCTAGTAAAATAAACTATTCTCATCAGATCTCCGCTAGCAGATACAATGCGCCAAACCGAGCCTTAATATTAAAATAGTTTTCTAAACTTTTTATTGTTTTTTCCTCAGTCACCCATGTGATTATTAATATAATACATATGTATGCATCATTTCTTGCTGTCACACATTTTATTAATATAGTTGTACTCAAAATAAGATATAAAAAATTGAAAGTTTATTGCTTGTATAAATAAATTTTAGAGAAGTTCAAAGTAGTGTGGCCCATGTGATTATCAATATACTACATATATATATATATATATATATATATATATATATATATATATATATATATATATATATATATATATATATATATGTATGCATCATATCTTGCTGTCACACATTTTATTATTATAGTTGTACTCAGTATAACAATATCAATATGAGACATCGAAAAATTGAATGTCTATTGCTTGTATAAATAAATTTTAGAAAATTTCAAAGTCGAAAAGAAGGAAAATAAATTTAAAATTAGAGGAGAAATAATTAGAGCGGGAGTAAGAAAAGTTTAAATTGAGAGGGGGAAAATTTGAAAATTCAAATGACATTTTTGACCTTAAAAATTTATACGTGTCAACAATATTAGATGTCTCAATAACTAATTTTGACAGCCTATTAGTTGTATAAATAGAAAATAAATAGAAAATAGAATAGATAAATAGAAAGTAGATAAACAGAAAGTAAAACTAGAAAGTAGATAAATAGAGATTAAATTTAAATTGAGATTATAAGAAAATTAAATTAGAACAAAGATGTTTAAAGTGAAAGAAATAAAACTAGAAGATCTTCATATGACGTTTTTGACCCTAAAATTAATAGTTATCAACTATATACAATGTCTAAAGAAGTATTTTTTGTAGCCTATATATCGCTTGTATCCATAGATAATAGATTTTTTTAGCCTCTTTGTTCCAAGGATTACTTTTTTTTATTTAGTAAAATCTAAAAGATTTTAAAAAATATCAGACGGATCATTAACCATCCATAAAATTAATGGATGGATTGTATCTATAGCCCAAGGTAATCAAAACCGGACCGGACCGGCCGGTTCGATCGGTTGAACCGGGAACCGGACCCCTATCCGGTTCAGTTGGACCCCAGAACCGGATTGCTGAAAAACCGGGAATTGAACCGGAAATCGGCCAAAAACCGGGAACCGGACAGATAACCGGATTTTTTTTTTATTTTTCTTAAAAAATGGTATATCATGTTGATTTTGGAAAAAAAATGATAAATGATGTTGAATTTTGGTATACGGGATATTTTTTATACATTTTTATAATTAAATTGATAAAATAAATAAATACTTAAAAAATAAATGTGTACACTAATATTACTACGAGAGTATTTACATTATACTAGTATCTAACTATCTATGATTGTTGAATATTATAATTTTATTATGTCATACTATGATTTTTTTTTTGTTTTTTATCCTTTAAATATTGTAAAAAATATATTAAAGAATGAATTTAATTAATTTCGGTTCAACCCCCAATTCAACCGGTTGAACCCAAGAACCCCTGAACCGCTACCTCTTCCGGATCAATGTCCGGTCCGGTTTTGATTACCTTGATCTAGCCTATTAGTATTCTTTTTGTAATGGATGGAGTCAAATGGACGATAAACAAATTGTTTTTCCACCCTCAGTCATCTTATAAACATGCCACCTATCCATTTTTAGGGTCAAAAATGTAAAAACTCGCAAAACAACAAAATTGTCACATCAAATATAATAAAGTAGTTGTAGGACTCATTTGACTACTTTTACCATTTTTTTAATCAATTCTCTCCCTCCCTCTCTTCAACATTTATTTACTTTCACCATTTATTTTAGTATTTACTTTTAACATTTCTTTTTTTTTCAAAATAATTATTATTTTTACTTTTAAATGTGTTTGTTTTTTTTCAAAATAACTATTATTTTTACTTTTAAATATTCGACAACGGGATTGGCAACGGGAGATGCAATGCCATTTTTAATATCCGATGACCGTACTTGCTTTTTTTTAAAGTTTCAACAACTCAACATTTTTAAGCAAGCTAAAATATAAGTTTTATATTGAGTTTTGCAATTTTCTTTTATTTAATTTTACAATTTTCAAAATATTTATGGATTCATAGCAAATTATAACAAAAAATAATTATTATTTTTGCTTTTAAATATTCGGCAACGGGATTAGCAATGGGAGCGACAACGAGATCGACAACGGGAGCAGTAACGAGAGTGGCAATATGAGCGACAACGGGAGCTGCAACGCCATTTTTAATATACGAAGACCATACTTGCTTTTTTTTCAAAATTTCTACAACTCAACTTTATTAAGCAAGTTGAAATATAACTTTTTTATTGAGTTTTGTCTTTTTCTTTTATTAAATTTTACAATTGTCAAAATATTTATGGATTCATAGCAAATTATAATAAAAAATAATTATTATTTTTACTTTTAAATATTCGGCAACGGGAGCGGCAACTGGAGTGGCAATAGAAGGGGCAACTGGAGTGGCAATAGAAGGGGCAACAGGAGCGGCAACAAAATCAGCAACGGGAGCTGCAACGCCATTTTTAATATACGAAGACCGTACTTGCTTTTTTTCCTTTTTAAGCAAGTTGATATATAACATTTTTGCTGAGTTTTTCCTTTTTCTTTTACTAAATTTTACAATTTTCAAAATATTTATGTATTCATAACAAATATAGTATCACCCGTGCATCCGGTAAAGTACTAGTAATTCAGGATGCACTGGTAAAGTACTAGTAATTCAAATGAAAAATCAATAAAAAGGTGTCAACAAAATGCCAAATTTAGTGTTTTTAAACATATATGAATATGATATGAATCCTAAACGTCGTGCCACTTAAATTGTTGAAAGCTAAGCTTAAGGTTTGAAATAACGAAGTGTTTGGTCGGATGGATCTCATTATTAGTAATCTTGTCTCTGAAATGAATGATCCTGATCAAATTATTTTAGAAGGGGTGCGATGGATGATGTGGCTAAGTTGAAGGAAGTGTCTTCGGGCTTTTGGAAGCATCTTAATATCAAAGATAGTATGATCAAACAGAAATCTAGAACCAACTGGATCAGAGAAGGCGATCTTAACACTAAGTTTTTCCATGGTTGCCTTAAGAATCGTAGTAGAGCTAATCATATTGTGACTTTGAATAGAAACGGGATGAGGTTGGAGGAGGTGAAACAGGGAGTGAAAAGATTTTTTGAAGCTAGTTATGTTGAATCGCTTATTCAGAGACTTATTCTCAGTGCTATTGAGTTTGGCAAGATCAGTGATGAAGAGTATCGTCAACTCATTGCCCTGTTTACGGAGGAGGAGGTGAAAGAAGAAATGTGGGGTTGCGATGGGAATAAAAATCCAGGGCCTGATGGTTTCAATCTTAACTTCATAAAATTGTTGGGAGGTCGTAAAGGAGGACATCATGAGTTTCTTTGAGGAGTTCCATGCTAATGATGTCTTGCCCAAAGCCATTTCGGCTTCTTTTCCGGCTCTTATTCCCAAAAGTGAGAATCCTCAACAATTAAAGGAGTATCGTCTGATTTGTCTCATTGGGTGCATATATAAAATTTTGGCTAAACTGTTAGCTAGTAGGATGAAAAAGGTGTTACCTAGGATTGTTTCACCTTGTTAATTGGCATTTCTTTCGGGCCAGTAGATTTTGGATGGGGTGTTGGTGGTCAACGAGCTAGTTGATTTGGCAAAGAGAAGGAAGGATGAATGCATGCTTTTTAAGGTCGACTTTGACAAGGCTTATGATTCCGTTTCTTGAGGTTTTCTTGATTATATGTTGGGTTGGATGGGTTTTGGTGCAGTGTTGATTAACTGGATTAGATCTTGCTTACACAACTCTACAATGTTTGTACTTGTGAACAAGAGTCCAACTGAAGACATTCAGATTCATAGGGGTCTTAAGCAAGGGGACCCCCTATCTCCTTTCCTTTTCCTTGTAGCCGCCGAGGGTTTAACCGGAATGGTTCAGAAAGCGGTGCGTGATGGTTTTTTTCTGAGTTCAAGGTTCATAACAATCTTAGTTTTTCGTTGTTACAATTCGCGGATGACACTATTTTGGTTGGTATGGGCTCCTGGGAAAATTTATGGAGTAATATTAGCACGATATTTAGAATCTTCGAACTTGTCTCGAGGCTAAAGGTAAATTTCCACCAGAGCTGTCTGTATGGCATTAATCTGAAAGATGATTTTCTAGAGGCGAGAGCAACACTCTTGTCCTGCAACTCTGCTGCTATTCCTTTTAAATTTCTGGGTATTCCGGTGGGAGTCAATCCTAGAAGAAGACATACTTGGGCTCTTATTATTGATAAGGTGAGAAAAAGACTTTCATCGTGGGGTGGATGTTTCTTGTCTATTGGGGGTAGAGTGCCTCTCATAAACTCTGTCATCAATAGTAATCTGCTCTATATGCTCTCTTTCTTTAAGGTTCCCAAGATTATTATCCCAGAGCTTGTTAAGATCCAAAGGGATTTCCTGTGGGGGGGGGGGGGTAGTAGAGAGGGTCGTCCAGTATATTGGGTGTTTTCGGATAGGGTCTGTAGACCCAAGAAGGATGGTGGTTTGGAGGTGAAGAACTTGGAAGCTTTCAATTTGGCTCTTTTGAGCAAGTGGAAGTGGAGATATATTAATAACCTTAATGCTAGTTGGCAGAAGCTTATCTCTCATCGTTACGAAGATTTGCGGTAAGTCTTCACGGGGGCTCTTATGTCTACAGGTGGCACTAAGGATTCTTTGTGGTGGAGGGATTTATTACTTCTGGAAGATGACAAAACTTTGTGGAAGGGAGCTTTGTTTCTACGCTAAGGCCACTGTCGGGTATGGGGAATTTGATTTCTTTTTTGCAGCATAAGTGGGCTAGCAATGAGACTTTTAAGATAGGTTGGATAGTGATACTCAAAGCGCTGTAGATGATATGCGGCAACTGTTATTTCCCACAAAGATGGGGGTTTTTGGTTGGAGATTGTTGTTGGGAAAACTCCCAACTTGTGACACTCTTATTTTTAAGGGTATTATTAAGGACCCTCATGGGTTGTGTTGTCCCTTTTGTTTTGAGCAGGATGAGTCTATTTTTCATTTATTTTTTTTTTGTGCAGGTGTTCTCAGACAATTTGGAATACTATTCACAACTGGGTGGGAATTGCAGTTATGGATTCTCTTGTTGGCGTCGCAGATTTCAGAGCTCATGGTTTGCGGGTGAATTCCAATAAGGCTGGTAACTTGAAGTACATGTTCTGGATGGCAGTCACGTGGTGTATCTGGGTTCATCGGAACCATATTCTCCTCAGAGCTCAAGTCTTTAACCATCAAGTGGTTGTCAATCATGTTAAGACTATAACCTGGAGCTGTTTTATAAGCATAGAAGGTCGTAATTCAGATTTAAAGATTTCTGATTGGTGGAGAAATCCTCAGGGTAATTTGGCCTCTTGCCCCGTTCTTCCATTTGGTACTCTTTTTCCTTCTTGGGTTTTTTTTTCAGGGGATTTTGGTCTAAGGAAGTTTTAATGAGGCCTATTATATATGTAAGGATTGGGGCAGCCCTAATACTCTTTTTTATTAATATATTTTGCTTATAAAAAAACTACAACAAACAACCTACGAAGTACGGATTACATTAATTAGCAATAAAATATTAGGTTAAATTATAGTTTTGGTCCCTCTATTTTTCAAAATTCAGACATTTGGTCTCCTAATTTTAAAACTCAGACATTTAGTCCACCTATTTTAAAAATTCAGACATTTAGTCCAAAGAGGGGTTTTTCATTTTTTTTTGCTGATTTGGAGGTTTGTTAACAAAAAAAGCTAATGCGGCTCTCATTAAATGACGTGGCAGCTGATGTAGGAGCCACATGTAGCTGCCACGTCATTTAATCAGCCACATCAAACTGCCAGGTCATTTATTTATTATTAAAATATTTAAAATAAAATAAAAACTTGTCTTCTTCAACAACAATCTGAATCTCCATCTTCAACAAAATCCCCAACTTCAAGAGATTCAGAATCGCAAAATCCCCATCCCCATCTTCAACAATCTCCATCGTTGCCTATACATGGCAGTAGCTACTGGCCTACTGCAGACTGTGCTACAAGCCATAACCAACATTTGAAGAAAATAGGAATACCAGTAGTTACAATTAAAATTAGCTTCAAGCACACCCATCAATCCAAGGAAGCAACACACCCATTCTATGGCTCCACACCACATGCTTTTACGCCACAAGCAGCCACTGATGCGAGCCTCCCAAATTATTGCCCTCAATTCATATTAGCAGCCCCCATTATTATAAAATGCCAAAGAAAACGACCCCTCTGCAGATACGATCAAAACCCCATCTAGCTTGACATCACCATGCTGTAGAGTGAAGAACTAAAATCATATGGACAAGATGCTAAAGCAACTTGTTGCTGACAACCGGTCCCCTTCGACAGAGAGAATCCCCTTCAATCCTAATCCCCTTCTTCACCATCGCTCTTCCTCTTCCTTTTCTTCTCCTCTTCCTCTTCCTTTCATCTTCTTCTTCCTCACAAAATCCCAAACAAAAAATCCCCAATTTTCCCAAAAAAGAAACCCAAATGTGAACCCTAATTCTAAGAAACCCAAATTTCTCTGTAACACTCTCTTCTTCTTGAACATGCGATTTGAAGGTCATAGCAACTTCAATTTCCCGTTTTGATTTACACTTCGGAAATGAAGAGGTAGTTCGGTTCTTGGCTATGTGCAGCGTTCATGACATGAGCAGCACCATCTTTCTTGGCTATGTACACAACACCTATTGGGTTTTAAGCAAAAAACCTAATATGCCTAACAGCTATATTTTCAAAACTGAAATATAGCTGTTAGAAATTCTGTGACCAAAAGGTCCCTGAATTAACAGTTTTGTTACAGCTGTTTAACAAAATTAGTTTCTAACTAATTGTTTAGTTTGTTAACAGTTTAACAAACTGAGTTTGTTATCTATAACAAACTCTAATCTATTAGCTATAAATACAAGTGTAATAGTAATAGAGATTTACAGATTACAGAAGCTATCAAATAAAATTTTACATTTACAGTTTATACTCTAAGCTTTCTTCTGCTCTTTTCCTTCCTGCATTGCTATCCTCTCTTGTTTAGTTTCGGAAGGTTTTTCTTCTGTGACAGAACCTTCAACAAGGTGTTGAAGGCAAACCTCATAAGGAAAAGAAAAACAAGTAGTTAGCAACAATTTCAGTGACTGGAACAAGGTACAGAAAAGGAAAATCAGAGAAACAGAGAGATAGACTTTACCTATCTTTCAAGGCAAGAATTGTAGCTGCTCCCTGATCTTCAAGGCGTGAAGATCAGCAACCAAAGCATACACAAACAGCAATACGAAAGAAACAGAAAAATCAGGTTCTTGTGTTCAAATTCGTAAATCAGAACAACAAACAAAAAGGTAAGAAAGGGAGTTATACCTTTGAATCTCAGGTGGAGATTCATCATAGATGTTGCTGGTGTTCTCCATTGAACACGGTTCAGCCACATACAAAACAACAAACACAGCAGTTAAGATCTTGAACCAAGAAAACCATCAAAACCTAACCAAATCAGAATCTAAGAGAAGATCTTACCTAGTGGAAGGGTCCGCAGCAAAACCTAGCTATAAGAGAGCCTGAAACATCAAGCTCAGAATCTTAGGGTTTTGCAACAATACGAAGAAGACAAAGATTCTGAGAAAGGAAAGTAATATACCTGTTCGTTGAAGCCTTCGCCGAAGATCCTGCAGCGTAAAGCTTCATCTGGTTCGAGCAGCAGAGAAACCCAGGTGCAAGCAGAAGAGAGGAAGAAGATGAAGAACCAGAGAGAAGAGAAGCAAGAAACGAGGAACAGTTCTTGAAATTCTGAAGCTAGGGTTTCAGAAGAGACTTTTATACCGATCCGGTTTGTGACCCGTAACCCGGTTCCTTGACCCGCGCCTTGCTACAGTACGCTACCCATTGGGTTCCGCAGGAACCATTTTGGCAACCAATTTGGGTTGCTGAGTGTTATTGGCCAGTTTGGGCTGGGCCTGAAAATTGGACAACTTGCTGTGTGCACCCCCTCTGTCTCATTTTCAGCAACAATCCAAGGAAAAGCAATAAATGGTTAGAAATTCAACATGGTATCTCAGAGCTGGTAACAATCCAGGGAAAAACAGGAAAAATTTACTCTAACTCTATCTTCTTTAAGTTTTCTTTTAAGGTTCTTTAAAGTTCTTTATGGTTTTTTTTAGTTTTACCTGCACAATCTGATTGTGCAGTTTTGTGTTCTAACAATTTCAGTGTTTTAAGTGTTTTTCAGTTCTAAAAGATGACTAGTACTGGGACAGGTCTAAACACACAAATCCCAAAGCTTGATGGGAAAAACTGGGACAGATGGAGCCTCCAAATGAAGGCCATTTTTGGCTGCCATGGTGTTCTCAGAATTGTTAGGAATGGTTTTGAACCATTGGGTGAAGAACCAACTGTTGCTGAAACTAATTTGTTCAATGATAACGAACAAAAGGACTACAAGGCAATCTATCTCATACACCAGGGGTGTGATGAGGCAAACTTTGATAGGATTAGAAGCTATGAGACTTCTAAGGCTGCCTGGGATGCCTTAGAGAGGTATTACACTGGTGCTGCCCCTATCAAAGAAGAAAAGTTGCAGGCTCTTAGAGCCCAGTATGAAACTCTAAAGATGAAGGAAGGTGAATGTATTTCTGATTTCTTTATAAGGTTAAAGAAAATCACTAATACTATGGCAATGTATGGGGAAACTCTTACAGAAAAGGTGATCTGTAAGAAAGTCCTAAGGTCCTTAACTAAGAAGTTTGGCTGGGTAGTCAACAGTATTGAAGATACTACTCTACCAGATGACTACAAAGTGGAAGAGCTCCAAGCAAAGCTTGAAGCAAAGGAGCTAAGGATCAAACTTCTAGAAGGTGAAGAAGAAGATGAGCAGGCCCTACTCACCAAATCTAATGGCAAGAAGTGGTCAAAAGGCAGCAATGGTAAGTCAGGTAAACCTAACTCTAAATCTGATTTCACTAAGAAAAGTAGCAATGCATCTAAGAAAGATAAATCTAAAGTGCAATGCTACAGATGTGATGAATATGGGAACTATGCTACTGAGTGTCCTACTAGAAAGGACTCTAAGCCCAAAGAAGCTGAATCTGAAGCCAATGTGGCTAAAGAAGATTCAGATTCAGAATCTGATCATGTAGTTTTTAGCATGATAATAGATGACTTAGAAGAAACAGAAACTAATGAAGCTTCTGTGGATATAGTTGAACTTGAAACAGAAACTAAGGAAGTCTCTGTATGTTCAAAAGTTAAAGCAGAAACTAAGGAAGTTTCTGTGTGTTCTGTGACTGAACATGAAGCAGAGACTAAGGAAGTTTCTGTGATCCCTAAGGCTAAACTAGAAGCAGAATCTAAGGAGGTTTCTGTGAGTTTAGAATCTGAGTTTTCAAAGTTGGTGAATTTTGAAACTGTGAAATCTGTGTTTTCAGAAACTGTGGAGTTAGAATCAGTATTTTCAAAAACTGTGAATTTTGAAAATATAAGTATGAAAACTGTGTTTTTGGAAAATGTGAATTCAGAATCTATAATTCTTAAAACTGTGAGTTTAGAACCTACTGATTCTGAAACTGAAACAGAAAGTAAGGCAATTTCTGTGATACCTAAAACTGATCCTAGGATAAGGAATTACTGTGAATATGCTACTTGTGCTATTTCACCTAACATTGGCAGGTTTATTGAAGGAATGTGGTCATTGAACAATAGCTGTCCAAGCCACATGACTTATGAATGGCTGATTGACTCCTATTCTAGAAAGGAAATTGGTATTAAAGGGGCTGAACCTATTAATGCAGCTGGTGCAAGAAACCTAAGGTTAAAAAGGGAAGTTGAAAAGGTTATATTCACTAGAAATATTTCCTGTATTCCAAACACTACTTGTTTAATAGGCAAATTGTTATTTGGATGGCTGAAATCTGAATTTAAGGAAGTAATCCAGATTGAATGTTCATCTACATATGGGACACTTAATATGTTTTCATTAAGTGCCAACAAAATGGTTTTAACGTATGTAGATGAATACTCAAAGTCTTGGATTTATTTGATAAAAACCAAAGGAAGATCTTTGGTATGCTTTAAACTGTTTCAGGTTGAAACTGGATTACTTGGAGGCTGTCCTAAGGAGGAAAGCAGCACTAAAGACCCTATGGTGATGGAAACTGATACTTGGAAAGCTGTACAGCAAACAGAAGGTGAAGCTGTCCACTACAAGGAATCTGCCACACTACAATCTGACTCTATTAGTAAATTCTTGGCTAAGAGACAAAGGCTGGTAGATTCAGAAGGAACTGATTGCTATGAAGCTCTTGAAAGAGAAGGGCTGAGAAGTACAATTGAGGAGGAGTTAAACTCTACTTATGAAGACCTAGGGACTCTATGTGATGTCTATGGACTAGAGTTCTTAAGGGCATTTAAAAGCTCTACTCTACAACAACTAAAATGTGCTAAGGGAGTCCTAGCAAGGATTGACAAAGCAGATTGCAGTTCTGCCAGCAACAATGCAGAATGCTCTCTGGGTTTTAAAGCTGCCACTCAAGCAGCTTGGCTAGAAGCACTGAAACACTGCTCAACTAAAGAGCAGATGGCTGACTTTTTACTAAAGGCTCTAAAAGGTAAGGTTTTAACTAAAGCTTAGGAGACAGCTAGGTTAAAAGCTAACATCTGGGGGCTTGTCCCAGATCATCACTAATTAATGCCTAACAGGGGGTTGTCCTGGTTTTAGAATCTGTCTCTAAGCCTAACTCCTTATTATGCTTAAGGAAGGGCTCTATGTTTCAGTGGTTTTTAGCTTAAGGAAGGGTATTGGGTTTTAAGCAAAAAACCTAATATGCCTAACAGCTATATTTTCAAAACTGAAATATAGCTGTTAGAAATTCTGTGACTAAAAGGTCCCTGTATTAACAGTTTTGTTCCAGCTGTTTAACAAAATTAGTTTCTAACTAATTGTTTAGTTTGTTAACAGTTTAACAAACTGAGTTTGTTATCAATAACAAACTCTAATCTATTAGCTATAAATACAAGTGTAATAGTAATAGAGATGTACAGATTACAGAAGCTATCAAATAAAATTTTACATTTACAGTTTATACTCTAAGCTTTCTTCTGCTCTTTTCCTTCCTGCATTGCTATCCTCTCTTGTTTAGTTTCTGAAGGTTTTTCTTCTGTGACAGAACCTTCAACAAGGTGTTGAAGGCAAACCTCATAAGGAAAAGAAAAACAAGTAGTTAGCAACAATTTCAGTGACTGGAACAAGGTACAGAAAAGGAAAATCAGAGAAACAGAGAGATAGACTTTACCTATCTTTCAAGGCAAGAATTGTAGCTGCTCCCTGATCTTCAAGGCGTGAAGATCAGCAACCAAAGCATACACAAACAGCAATACGAAAGAAACAGAAAAATCAGGTTCTTGTGTTCAAATTCGTAAATCATAACAACAAACAAAAAGGTAAGAAAGGGAGTTATACCTTTGAATCTCAGGTGGAGATTCATCATAGATGTTGCTGGTGTTCTCCATTGAACACGGTTCAGCCACATACAAAACAACAAACACAGCAGTTAAGATCTTGAACCAAGAAAACCATCAAAACCTAACCAAATCAGAATCTAAGAGAAGATCTTACCTAGTGGAAGGGTCCGCAGCAAAACCTAGCAATAAGAGAGCCTGAAACATCAAGCTCAGAATCTTAGGGTTTTGCAACAATACGAAGAAGACAAAGATTCTGAGAAAGGAAAGTAATATACCTGTTCGTTGAAGCCTTCGCCGAAGATCCTGCAGCGTAAAGCTTCATCTGGTTCGAGCAGCTGAGAAACCCAGGTGCAAGCAGAAGAGAGGAAGAAGACGAAGAACCAGAGAGAAGAGAAGCAAGAAACGAGGAACAGTTCTTGAAATTCTGAAGCTAGGGTTTCAGAAGAGACTTTTATACCGATCCGGTTTGTGACCCGTAACCCGGTTCCTTGACCCGCGCCTTGCTACAGTACGCTACCCATTGGGTTCCGCAGGAACCATTTTGGCAACCAATTTGGGTTGCTGAGTGTTATTGGCCAGTTTGGGCTGGGCCTGAAAATTGGACAACTTGCTGTGTGCACCCCCTCTGTCTCATTTTCAGCAACAATCCAAGGAAAAGCAATAAATGGTTAGAAACTCAACAACACCATCATTCTTGCATTCTTGCAATGTACCTTCTGAGTTTGCTTCCCTGTGTTTTCTTCCTTCCTGCGTTTCCTTCATTCCAGGCGTTTTCATCTTGTTGAAGAAGATGAGTTTGTTTGTTTTTAATTTTCTTTTATTTTAAATATTTTAATAATAAGTAAATGACATGGCAATTTGATGTGGCTCATTAAATGAGGTGGCAGCCACGTGTGACGCCTACATCAGCTGCCACGTCATTTAATGGGGGCCACCTCAGCTTTTTTTGTTGAGAAACCCCCAAATTAGCAAAAAAAATATGAAAAACCTCTCTTTGAACTAAATGCCTGAATTTTTTAAAATAAGGGGACTAAATATCCGAATTTTAAAATAAAGGGATAAAATATCTGAATTTTTGAAAATAAAGAGACGAAATCTATAATTTAGCGAAAATATTATGTATTATCGTATGGTCACTTAAAAAAAGAGTATCATTTTTTGTTATGCCTTAATTTCTTAACATGGCTCGAAAATCGAAATTCAATACCTCATACACAAACAGACACTAATTGGAGTAGGAATGTGAACGGGGCGGGGCGGGCACGGGTATCTCACTACCCGGACCCGCCCCGTTTATTATAAATAGGCCCCGGACCCGTGTGGGTACCCGTTTAACGGGTTTTAAACGGATATTTTTTTAAACGGGTACCCGCGGGTATTTGTAAATTAATAAATAAAAAACTTTTAAAAATAAAATTTGAAATACCATAGAAAATTAGTTTTTTTAACACTATTTTTTTGATTCATTTATATAAAAAAATTACGCATTTTGATATGCATTTATCGTATCAACTATTTATTAATATATAATTGTTAATGAATTGAGATAAAAAAAACTAAAATTATGATAATAGAAACTTGAAAAATAACAACTAAACATTATCCAAAATATTAGGATAAAAGATACAACAAAATGTGAATAAACATCTACTTAAACAACAACGATAGATGATAAAAAAAAGGAAGAAAATAGTTGTGTGATGGATTTACTAACGGGTACGGGTACCCACGGGTCCGAGTACCCCGCTACCCAGACCCCCCCCCCCCCCCGCTTATTGACGGGTAGTCAAAATACCCATTTATTTGGCCCGCGAGTACCCGTTTAACTACCCGCCCCAGACCCGTGATGGGTTTTACCCGCAGGTACCCGCGGGTCCAGGTTTTTTTGACACCCCTAACTTGGAGATATTCAGTTTTGAGATTCGCTGTAGGGAACCTTCACTTGGATAAAGACAACAACTACAATTGAGCAAAAAAAAAATATACAACAACTATCATCGATCAATCAACTATATATTTAATAAAACTCAATCAATCAATTATAGATTTTGTTTTGTACCTTGCTTCTGGGACCGGGGTCCGAGGTTACAGTTGGTAGAATATGGTTGAAGTCGTTCCCTTCGGAGCTTTAGGTCGTATGGGTGATGTGTACCTGCAAACACTCTGATGCCAAAGTCAGCAGTCAAAAGTGAAAGAGAGGTACTTATGAGAGAGCGTACCTGATTTTAGAGGGTAGCGTTGTATTTATAGACGCGGAGAGAGGGTTGCGCCTTGCGTAGGTTGAGCCTAGGCCGTTGGATCGGCCCGTGTTGATCCCGGTCGTTGATCTCGGCGCCGCCCTTGTTTGCTCATGTTGGGCCAGATCCAGCGCTGGATTGGGCCACTCTTTGTATGGATTGGGCTGCTTGGCCCGGTCGAGAACACATTTAATAAAAACAACCACTGTCGATAGAACTAAACTATCCTTTTCTAAAATCACACTTTAAGGACAAATATCTCAATTATAATATTACTCACTATTTATTTTTTGTGGGTCTCACTTTCTCACATCCTATCTTAACTTTTTAAATCTCAAATTTAAAACTCACATTTATCTTTTCTTTCTCACTCTTATCTTTTTGATTTTTCTCTTTGTCTCTCTCCCCTCTATTCTCTCTCTCTCTCTCTCTCTCTCTCTCTCTCTCTCACTCTTCACATTTCTATTTTTTTAAACTATCTATTTATATCAAAACACCCACTACTAAAATCTTTATTTTTCTTTCTTGTATTTATTCTTGATAAAATATTAGACGGGAAATCATTTTCACTTTTATAAAATGAATATTTTATTTTTTTATCTTTCTTCTGAGTTTTAACGGGTAAATATTACATGTTGTTGGTATCATTTCATTACTTTTGATTTCTTACGAGGAAACATAACTCGTTAACGGCTAACATTACATGTTGTTGATATCATTTCTTTATTTCTTATAATTGAAAATTTTGCGTTTGAGCCGCAACAAGAAAATACTAGATATTATCGGAAAAACTTATATTTTATATTTTATTTTTTAGTTTCAACGAGTAAACACTATATTTTCACCACTATTAATTCTCTATGGTGGAACGTTATACATTGTCAGAATAATGTTTTTATATTCTGCTTTTTAGTTACAACGGGAAAATGCTACATGTTGTTGGTATAATTTTTTACTGATAAAATATATTTGGTATATTTATTCGTCATGGGAGCTACATTATTACTACATGATTGATAATTACCTAATGATAAAAATGTCAATTGAAAAAAATATTCTAAAGTTATGAAACTTCATTTCTTATCAACTTGAAATTTTTATTGTAATTGAATTTTATCTGAGTCGATTTATATATGGTTAATAACGATTTATCTTTTCCTATCCTTCTTTATGCCGATGACACAACTTTGATCGGGAATGGTTCAACCATAGTCTATGGAATGTTGTTCTGTACCGAGCAGTTTTTTGGTCGGCTGCTGTTGGTAGGTCCCTTGCTGTCCTGACAGGAGGTCAGTGAGCGCCCGGGGGGGGGGGGGGTACCTGCAAGCCACTCCGACGCTCAAGTCAGTATATAGAGAGTGAACTTTTTTTAGGGCAAAATTTGCCTGTATTTATAGGAAATCGTGCCCTCTCGTGGATCGTTGGATGGGTAGATTCGATCTTGACCGTCCAAGCATATTGGGCTTGCATGAGGTGGATATGGGCTGAATCGGTTGGGCTGATCCATATCACTTGCTAGATGCACCTCCTGGTTTTGCTAATGGGACCCCCTGGTTGACTCCAGAACAGTTGCCCCCCAAGCCGAGATTATTTCGAAGGATGGTCTTTGCTTGAAGGATTTTCGTCAGTTTGCCGGATCTGTGAGGTTACGCAGGACACTGCCTTTGTAACAACCGTGTTCTGTCATTTTTACTCTCTAGAGTAAAAAAGGAGGGTGGGGCCCTCAAGGGCGCCTTGCGATGGGCAAGTTGCAAATGGGGGAGTGGCGCCCTCATGGGCGCCTTGTGCTCGATGGTTTGCATGAGAGAGGTTGGCGCCCTCATGGGCACCTTACACTTGGTGTTTTGCACATCGGGGAGTGGTGCCCTCATGGGCGCCTTGTGCTCGATACTTTGCATGAGAGAGATTGGCGCCCTCATGGGCACCTTACACTTGGTGATTCGCCCAAGTAAGAGAGTGGTGCCCTCGTGGGTGCCACGTACTTGATGATTTGTACCTGAGGCGTTGGCGCCCTCGTGGGTGCCTTGCATTTGGTGAATCGCACACCTAGGGGAGTGGCGCCCTCAGAGGCATCTTGCGCTTGATGATCGGCGAGAAGGGAACTGGTGCCCCTCATGGGCGCCTTGTGTTGGGCGCGAAGCGTATTCTGACTTGGCGCCCTGTCGGGTTCCCCCTTGGGTATCGGTTTCGACCTTAGGTTTCGCTTTGTACTTCCTTCTTTGTTGCTCGTTTTGTTGCTTGTTTTGGCTTGATCTTTGATTTGATATTTTCAGGCTTCCTGCCATCAAGGAGACTTGTCTTTTTCCCGATTGTTCACCCGATCTTGCTGCTTCTCTATCACTTGGTAATTGTGGTGACACTTAGTTTCTTTTCTTAGCCTCTTGGCTTTCGAGTTCGTCTCGTTTCTTTGAAGCCTCCCACCTCGGGATAGGGTGTTGTTTGACTGGTACTTAACTGTTTGTGTTGCCCCCTGTCCATCAGGTTGGGAGATGGTGAGGATGATGGAGACAACCTTGACACATAGGGGTGTCGACCTCATCCCGGTAGTCCTTTTTGAATTGTGCAATATCTCTTTGTCGTGACCGTGACTCATCTCCTGGTGTTGGCGCCTCCCTGGGCGCCTTGAGCCACAGTGCTAAGTTCTGCTGTTGGCGCCCTCCTGGGCGCCTTGCTAGGACGCTTGTTGGCTCCTAAGAGTTGGTACCCTCCTGGGTGCCATTGGTGTTGTTCCCTGCGTGCGTGCGTTGGGTGTCTTTTCGTGGAGCAGATTTAGCTTTCAGACTGCCCCCTTTCCAGGCGCCCCTCTGCTGGGCACTGCTTGCTCCTGCCAGACGCCCTCCTGGGCGTTGGCTGCTCCTAACTGGCACCCTGCCAGGCGCCCTCATGGGCGCTGGCTGCCTCATTGGCGCCCTGCCAGGCGCCCTCATGGGCGCTGGCTACCTTGAGTGGCGCCCTGCCAGGCGCCCTCATGGGCGCTGGCTGCCTTGACTAGCACCCTGCCAGGCACCCCTATGGGCGCCCTCTTGGTCCTGCCAGGCGCCCTCATGGGCGCTGGTTGCTTCTGCCAGGCGCCCTCCTTGCCGGGCGCCCTGTTGGGTGCCGACTTGTGTAGAGGGGTGCTTGGCACTTTGCTTTATTTTTCGCTGCTCATCCTGTCTTTTTTGTGTTTAAAATTTCGTGAAGGAGTAGGGGACCAATCCATCATTGGAGCGCTTTCTTTAAGGAGGAGGAAGGAGTAGGGACCAAGTCACCAACCCTAGCGCCTACTTCAAGGAGGAAGAAGGAGTAGGGATCAAGTCACCAACCTAGTGCCTCCTTAAAAAGAAGAGGAGGGAGTAGAGTCCACTTGTTTCAATGTCTTTTCTTCCTGGTAAGTACTTGTTGTTCGTTGCCGTTTATTTACGTTGTTTATAGTGCCCTCCTGCCAGGCGCCCTCAGGGGCGCTGGTTGCTTCATATTGGCGCCCTGCCAGGCGCCCTCCTGGGCGTTGACTCCTCCTGACTGGCGCCCTGCCAGGCGCCCTAATGGGCGCTGGCTGCCTTGACTGGCGCCCTGCCAGGCGCCCTCATGGGCGCTGGCTGCCTCATTGGCGCCCTGCCAGGCGCCCCTATGGGCGCTGGCTGTCTTCCTTCTCGCCCTGCCAGGCGCCCTCATGGGCGCTGGTTTGTGTGGACGTGTGCTTGGCACTCCACTTTATTTTTGTTGTTCCTCCTGACTCTTGACCTGCTTTCTTATCTATGAATTTTCAGGGCTTGCTTGGTGCCGAGGGGAGTTGCTCTTACTATCATCCGTTGACGTTCCCGCGAGTCTTTGCCTCTTCTAATTCACTGAGGTAACTTCCGGGCGGACTTTTCGCTTATCTTTCTAGCTTCTTTGTTCTTCTGAGCATGTCTTGTTTTGTTGACGTCTCCCACCTCAGGGGAGGAGGTTGTAGCCTCTTGTTTTGTTGACGTCCCCCACCTCAGGGGATGGGGTGTTCGGTCATGTCTTGTAACTGCTTGTTCCGCCCCCTGTCCTGCAGGTTGAGAGATGGCGAGTGACACCGTGCCTTTGGAGGAAGCTGGCTTCCCTGGCTTCGTCGTTACCTCTTCTGATGATGATCTGCTGATTGAGCATGAAGTGGTGGAGATTCTTCTATGCTGCCTACGACAAAGCGATTGGCCACGCTCGGTGTTTGTATCCGGAAGCCGTTCTAGAGTCGAGCGTCTTTCGATTTGATCATGAGGTCTTTGTCAGGCTTGATTCTCTTGGTTTTAACAGGCACGCGCCGGGTGGCCCCGAGTGCAAGTCATTGCCTCGTACATCTGAATGAATAATCTCTTATTGCCTCGTGGCACAGTTAACTATGGGGACAGTTTATTAGAACTCGGTCTGACTTTTAACTCCCGTCAGAGGTTGCGGCCATTGTTGATGCCGCTTCGCACCTCTCTCGGTGACTCTGAGGGAGTTTATTTAGATCTCGGTCTGAATCTAACTCGCGTCAGAGGTTGCGACCATATTCGATGCCGCTTCGCACCCCTCTCGGTGACTCTGGGAGAGTTTATTCAGATCTCGGTCTGAATCTAACTCCCGTCAGAGGTTGCGACCATATTCGATGCCGCTTCGCACCCCTCTCGGTGACTCTGGGGGAGTTTATTCAGATCTCGGTCTGAATTTAACTCCCGTCAGAGGTTGCGACCATATTCGATGCCGCTTGGCACCCCTCTTGGTGACTCTGGGGGAGTTTATTCAGATCTCGGTCTGAATTTAACATCCGTCAGAGGTTGCGACTTCGATGCCACCTCGTACCTCGTGGCAGAGTTTGATGTTGACTTGCGTTGGTTGGGGGATCTCCTCAATGGTGATCCCCAGTGGTGCCTCTGGTGGGCATTTGACTTGGTTCCTGAGGGATGGTCTTGACTCGACGCTGTCGTTTAGGATGCCCTCGTAGGTGAGGTCGTCCTTTCGGCTCGTGCCGTTGTCGGGCCTGCTAATTTCGTCAGCTGATCACATCAACTTTCCTGTTTGGTTCCCTCTCCTGCTCCTTTGGTGATCTCTTCTCCTATATCAATGAAGTATGCTATCTTTATGCAAACCCCTTTGAGACGCCCTCCCGTTCACCTTAATGAGAGGGAGGTCAAGGGTAGGTGTCCCGCCCTGGCATGTATTTCGCTGTTTAGGCCTTCAAGACATCAGAATTTGGTTTTGAGCGTAACCTGTAGCTCTGCTTCTTGGCTTTCCAACGCATACTCGCACGCCTCTATCGGATAAACAAAGATGAAGTTATGGTCTGCAGACTTGACAACGCCCTTGTAGGTGGATATCCTTGGTGTTCGTGACCTCGTGGTCTCTTGCCTGCTTGATCTTTGCGTATTTCCAAGACCTCATGGTCTCATGCTTTGCAGGTGCTTTCGCGTGAGTGCCTTTATTGTACTTGGGATTATTTCAAGATAGTTGCTAAGTTGGGCTTGCTTTAGGAAGTTGAGTTGCCGACGCCTACCGGGTCAATTTGTCATGAAGAATACCCCCGGCACCTTTTACCAAGACTCGGCTTGGATAGAACTCATCCAAGGGATTGTGACCACCTAAGTCAGTTTGAAATACTAGGCACCCCAACTGCGGATTTGGACCCTTTTTCTTTATTGATCTTAAGGAATTTTCTTTTGGGGCAAGTGTTAATGCTTAGTGAGCAAACTGTAACTGCAAAATGAACTTCGTTAATTACTCACATCGAGCTTACATTTCGCATTTGCGCCTCAACAACAAGATTCTCAACTGGGCCTAGACCTAGGCTCAGGTCCTGATGCTCTGCTTCCTATTCAGAGTCACGGCTGACTGCTTCTTTATTAGCGCACTGCCAGGTGTAACACCCCTTTTCTAATAACTTTATTTTTAAATAAAATCAGAGTCTCTTTTTTTTTTTTTTTGAAAACAATTCAAGCGAGTGCTACATTTACTTCATAAATAACAAGATACATAACACCATGAAAAAAAACGTTTAGTTCGCATCAACTAAAACCAATCACCATCAGCAGCGGAATAAATATGAGTTCTAAAACTTAAAAACCAATACATCACCAATCAAATCTAACAGTTTAGGGAAAATAATGTATAAACATAGGACACCCCCCCCTGGTGCTACGTATCAGAGAGTGACACTTCCTAACAGACGAAGGCATGAAGGGATCCTTCACTCGATATTACCTGCACGTTGCCGACATAAGAAGCAACATAAAGGCAGTAGGGTGAGTCTCTTTTCATAATTAATAACATATGAGAATTAAGCTATGCATAGGAAAAAGGAAACCAGGCACACCAATTCACAACAATGGGGACAATTAAATCAGCATTCTC
Organism: Astragalus membranaceus; assembly: GCA_039519185.1. NCBI lineage: Eukaryota > Viridiplantae > Streptophyta > Magnoliopsida > Fabales > Fabaceae > Astragalus > Astragalus membranaceus. The sequence goes on along the minus strand of CM076848.1, from coordinate 86,765,128 downwards.
ATTCCAATCAGCACTATACAATATATGATTATGCATGTAATGCAACCCAAACTCCACGGGTACATGCATGTCGGATCCGTCACCAAATACAAATAGGCCGTAGCCTCTGCTCACCAAATAGAATTAGGCCGTAGCCTCTGCTCACCAATAATGCACATGCTTCATGAGGTGTTATGGAGAATGCATCACAACACACCACCAATCAATCAATTCACATTTTAAATTCTAGTCTCACCATAGTGCATTAATTAACTCACCAACTTAAAATTAGGCCGAAGCCTCTGCTCACCAATCTCACCTCATCATCACTCACCAAGTCAGCTCACCACTTACACCAACACCCATTCAAATAGACCAACTTAGGACATTGACAAGACATAGAGAGAAATGGGTAAAAATAGCCATTTGGACACTTGAACACCATCAGCCAGAAACACCAGTAAAAATAAATTATTTTTGCATAAAATTGAGACTATTGGATAGGCACTGAAATTAGCTTCAAAACGCATTTTGAACCGTTGAATTTGGATAACCGAGTCAAAAGTTACGTTAAAAACAATTTTAGGAAAAATGTTAGACATCCTGGAAACTGGCGCATGGGCGCTGGGCGCCCAGGGGCAACACAGCGCTTGGCGCCCAGGAGAAACAACACGCACAGGCGCATGGGCGCTGGCGCCCAGGAACAACACGCGCAACAGCGCACAGGCGCTAGGCGCCCAGGAGGCAACACGCGCACATAGGCGCTGGGCGCCCAGGAAGGCAACAAGCGCATAGGCGCTGGCGCCCAGAAGCAACAACGCGCACAGGCGCGCCCAGGGAACAGCAGCAACATGGCGCCCAAGCACTAGGCGCCTAAGGCCAACATGCTACACAACTCATTTTGCTTCGAAATTCATTTTACACGAGCCAAATGCTCAGGACATGAAAACTCAATAAAAATTTTATCAAAAGCTGAACTTTAATTTTGGCGCCCATGCACTAGGCACCTAGCGAAAATACGCAACTCAACTCCTTTCTTGACCAAAATCAGTTTTCATGAGCCATTTTACCCAAGTATAAAAACCTGAAAACAATTTTCACAAAACTATCACCAGAACTTTGGGGCCCTTGGCGCCCATGACACAAGCAACATGTGCCAAAACTGGCAGCACAGGAACACTGGATGGCAACACAGGCAACAGAGACAGCAACACAGAATGGCAACACAGGCAACAGAGACAGCAACACAGAATGGCAACACAGGGCAACAGAATTGTTGGAAACAGGCGCAACACACTGCTGGGCGCCTGGTGCCCATGACTAGGCGCAACACAGAATTTTTTCAGCAATAGGCATATGGCGCCCAAGGCGCCTAGGGGCTCCTAAACAGAATTTTTCCACTTTCATTCACCAAATTAAATTCACCAAAATGCCCAATTATATATATATTTCTAACATGTCACCATGATTCTCAATTTCACTACATAATCACCAAATAATCATATACTCAAACATATGGTCTACAATTCGCATTTCACCACAATTCAATCATCAATCATAAAATTCTCAACATGATAATTCAACAACAATCATCACAATATTATAATTCCTCAAAATCAACACAATTTAAATCATGGAACTAACCTAGGACCCTAACCCTAAGCAATTCATAATTCGCATACTCATTAAGAACAAAAAGAGGACCCCCTAACCTTGTGAAATTCGAATTTGCTAGCCAAGCTTCAAGGAAGAATGCGAACCACCAATGAGCCTCCTCCTCCTCTCTATGAGCTTCGCCCCTTTCTCCTTCTCCTCTTCGCAACTCTCTTCTCACTCTCTCTACGTTTCTTTTTCTTTCTTTTCTCACTTGGGTGAATTGCCACTAACTCCCTAGACCCCAATGAATTCGACTCCTATGCCAAAGAAATGGGCCACGGGCCTAATTGTGGATCACGGGCCCTTGCTCGCACCACTTAATTAGTAATAGCACCTCCTAATAAAATAAAATAAAATACTTAAACTCGAATTATTTAATTAAATTAAATAAATATTGTAAGCCTTAAATAATTTAATTAAATAAATAATTAAATTATTTTGGGGCGTTACACCAGGCGCCCTCATGGGCGCTGGCTGCTCTTCATTGGCGCCCTGCCAGGCGCCCTCATGGGCGCTGGCTGCCTCTTCATTGGTTCCCTGCCAGGCGCCCTCATGGGCGCTGGCTGCCTCTTCATTGGCGCTCGGATCACCTCTGGCATCCCAGTGCGTCACTTTAACCTCCGCTTCTTCTCTGGATCCACCACCTAAGTTTCTCACCTCAGTAGTTTCTCTTTCATCTTTAGGGCTCATATAGAAATATCGACGCGTTGCTCCCTGGTCCGCCTGAAGGGTCACAACCTTATTCTCTAAACTGTAGAATTTCATCTTCAGATGAACCGTCGAGGTGACTGCCTCTAGCTTGCCCAGTGTGGGTCTCCCAATGATGCATTGGTGGACCGACTTGCATGGTAGGACTAGGAAGGGTGTTTTCACAGTTATGAACAAAGGTGGCTTACTATCGGGGTCTCCATAGGTGACCATCAGCTCCCGTTGGCCTAGTGGTTTAGTCTTCGACCCGTTGAACCCGGTTAAAGCTCCCCCTCGGTAGGGATTCAGGTCGCCGGGGGAGATGTTCAGTGCATGCAGCAAGTCTTCAAAGATGATGTCTACCGCGCTTCCCTGGTCGACCAGGGTTCTCCCAAGTCATACTCTCACCAGCAGCTCCTAACCAAACCACTTTCACCAAAAGAATTTCTTTCCCTCTCAGAGTCTTCACTTCTCTATCTTCAATCCGCACAGGCATAGTCTCCACGGTGAGATTATCCCGCACCTCTACTTCATCCATCTGAATCACATGGGACGGGTCCGGAACATACTTTCAAAGTTGTGACACGTGAAACACGTCATGCAAGTTTGAAAGATTAGGCGGCAAAGCCACCCTATATGCAACACTTCCCACCCTCTCCGTAATCTGATACGGACCAATGAAACGGGGAGTTAACTTCTTAGATTTCAAGGCACGCCCAACACCAGTCACCGGAGTGACTCTCAGGAACACATGATCACCGGCCTGAAACTCTAAATCCTTCCTTCTCTTATCATGATAGCTCTTTTGTCGACTCTGCGACGCTTTCATCTTCTCACGGATTAATTTTACCTTCTCAGTTGTTTCTCGCACAATCTCAGGCCCCAACACTGCACTCTCCCCAGATTCATACCAACACAACGGAGTCCTACATCTCCGACCATACAATGCCTCAAACGGTGCCATACCAATACTAGAATGAAAACTATTGTTATAGGTGAATTCTATCAACGAAAGATGAGAATCCCATGAACCTCCCTGCTCAAGAACACATGCCCTCAACAAGTCCTCTAACGACTGAATAGTCCTCTCCGTCTGACCATCTGTCTGCGGATGATAAGCGGAGCTCAACCTCAACTTAGAACCCAAAGCTTCCTGCAAACTCTTCCAAAATTCAGAGGTGAATCTTGGATCTCTATCAGATACAATACTAAGCGGAACGCCATGCAACTTCACAATAGTCTTGATGTAGATTTCTGCCAACTTTGGAACTGGATAAGTCATATTAATTGGTAAGAAATGAGCAGACTTAGACAACCTGTCCACAACCACCCATATAGCATCAAACCCTCTCACTGTATTTGGCAAACCAGTTACAAAATCCATGGAAATGCTATCCCATTTCCATTCCGGAATCTCCAATGGTTGCATCAACCCCGCAGGCTTCTGATGCTCAATCTTAGACTTCTGACAAGTCAGACACGAATACACAAACTGCGCCATGTAACACCCTAAAATAATTTAATTAAGTAATTGATTAAATTATTTAAAGTGTTACACTATTTTATTTTATTATGTGATGATATGGTAGTTTATTTTAATTGAAGGGGAAGGCGTTGGTAATACCGGAATTTCAAGTGACGGCCCAAGAGGCCCAAGCCCGTTGGCTTAGGCGCTCTTTAGACACTAGGGGTCTAGGTCGCGCCCCACTAGTGTCAAAGGAAAGAAAGAAAGTCGAAATAGAGAGGAAAAGAAAGAAAGTCGAAGAGAGGAGAAGAGAAGGAAGGGCGATTTCAAGCTTGGAGTTAGGGTTTGTGCGCCTTGCTCCTAGGTAAGGGTTCTTAATCTTCTATGATTCGATTTCCTTTCTCTATCAATTGCTTAGGTTTCGAATTTCCCTAACCCTTTCTATTTTGATCAATTCGCAATGCTCCTAGGGAAAGAGAGAAAGGGCGTGATTGTGTGAAAAGGAGGAGCTTCTTGATTTCGGTGATTTGTCGGTGCTTCGGTGGAAAAGGCTTTAGCTCGTCATAATCAAGGTTAGGGGAGTCTCACTCTATAATAGAGAATATAATAGGTTGTATGTAAACCATAGGACCCCACTTGACACTACTTGCTAATTGTTAGAATTGTTTAGGTTAGTTGGAATTGATAATTAGTGTGATTGATTTGATTTCCCTATGCTAAGGTTTGGATTTCATGTGTTAATTTTGTGCTTTGAAGTGTTCTTGATTTATATATGTGAGATTGGATGTTGCTGGAAAAAGTGCAGTGTGATTTGTGATTGTTGTGGTATTTTGAGTTTTGGAAAAATAATTGAGAATTGGTGTTTGGTTGTGATGGGGCGCCTGGGCGCCAAGTGCTGGGGGGGGGGGGAATTGGCGCACTGGGCGCTGTTTACTGTTGCTGGGCGTGTGTGTGTTCTGGGCAGGGCGCCTGTGTTGCTACCCTGTGGCGCCTGGGGAGGCGCCAAGTTGCTGTCTATGCTTAGGCAAGGCGCATAAATCATGTTTTTGGGCAAACTCATTTTCTGAGCATATTTTACCGAGCCAAACTTTGTATTGACCTGACCAAATGTTATTTAAAACACTTTGGCTAAAGAATTTCTGGATTTTCACTTGTGGTTCTGAAATTGTCCGGTTGGGCATCATTTTGACTTGTTTTAGGGGTGCCTTGTGCACACATCATTTTCTGAGCATATTTTACCGAGCCAAACTTTGTATTGACCTGACCAAATGTTATTTAAAACACTTTGGCTAAAGAATTTCTGGATTTTCACTTGTGGTTCTGAAATTGTCCGGTTGGGCATCATTTTGACTTGTTTTAGGGGTGCCTTGTGCACACATCATTTTCTGAGCATATTTTACCGAGCCAAACTTTGTATTGACCTGACCAAATGTTATTTAAAACACTTTGGCTAAAGAATTTCTGGATTTTCACTTGTGGTTCTGAAATTGTCCGGTTGGGCATCATTTTGACTTGTTTTAGGGGTGCCTTGTGCACACATCATTTTCTGAGCATATTTTACCGAGCCAAACTTTGTATTGACCTGACCAAATGTTATTTAAAACACTTTGGCTAAAGAATTTCTGGATTTTCACTTGTGGTTCTGAAATTGTCCGGTTGGGCATCATTTTGACTTGTTTTAGGGGTGCCTTGTGCACACATCATTTTCTGAGCATATTTTACCGAGCCAAACTTTGTATTCACCTGACAAAATCATATTTTAAGTGTTTTGGCTAAAGAATTTCCAGATTTGCACTTGTGGTTTGAAAGTTGTCCTATTGGGCATCATTTTGACTTGTTTTGGGGGTGCCTTGTGCACACATCATGTTCTGAGCATATTTTACTTAGCCAATTTCTGTATTCACGTGACCAAATCCCATTTTGAACATTTTGGCTAGAGCGGTTTCAATTTTTAAGGTGGTCTACTATGTTTGTGCGTTTGGGTGTGGTGTGGGCGCCAAGTGTGGCCGCCTAGGGCGCCTAGTGGGGCGCCCGTGACTTGTGTTTGAGTTTCGGGTCTAATGGTGCTAGATTGGTCCCTAAGTGTTATCCTAGTCCTAGGGACGTGATTGTGAGGAGAAAATAATGAGTTGGTTGGTGATGAGGCCATGGGGGCTAAAACTAAGATTAATTAAAGATGTGATATAGGATACATGGACCGTGTTGTTAATAATTATGATTGTGGTTTTGTCATGGAGTCTCATGCATACATAAGGCTGCGGTCTGAGTTGTTAATTATGATAATAAGGCTGCGGTCTGAGTTCTAAATTGAAATGATAAGGCTGCGGTCTGAGTTGATGATATGATGATAAGGCTGCGGTCTGGGAAAATGGTACCACATGCATAACTGTATTGCATACATCCTCATGATAAGCATGCTAGTTGGTGATTGTATAGACTATGCTACTGTGTGACTGTGTGAGTGTGATGCTATGATGTAATATACTTCTTATTATAATCTTTATTATGTAGTTGAGACTCACCCTTCTGTTGTTGTTTACCACAGGTAGTCCTGAGTGAAGGCTTACTCCTTTCACTCCCGAGTCGGTCTGCTCTGATACGTGACACCTAGGGGGTCGGCTTAGGATTTCTAATGATATTTAATTGTTGTTGATTTTCGTGTGCATTGACTTAATGTTTCCGATGAGGCCGTTGTTTGGCATTTTGAGTTTACGTTATTTTTCCGCTGCGAGTCGTTCAAATTATTATGCGTGGATTTTGTTGGTAAAATCAAGAGTACCTTAATTTATTAAATGGTGTTGCGTATTGTGAATGGTTACATCAAGTACGTGTGTAGCATTCCATTCAAAAAGAAATTTTGAAACTCTGATCTCTATGGAAATTAGCCGGGTAGAATGGGGTGTTACATTAGTGGTATCAGAGCAAAAGTTCGGTCTGTCCGACCAAGTATGTCTGTCTGTCATATTGTGTATGACAATTAGGTGTTTTGTTTTAGTTCTAAATTGTCGTTTATGCTGCAGTGCTAGGTTGAGATGGCTAGAAGGGATGATGCTGCTTTGGCTGCTGCTCTGCAGGCCATAGCCCAAGCTGTTGGAAATCAACACAATGCTGCCGATGTGAATGCCCGTAACCTGGCAACGTTTCAGAGGGAAAACCCACCCACCTTCAAGGGTCGGTATGATCCCGATGGAGCCTTGTCGTGGCTGAATGAGATAGAGCGGATATTCCGAGTTATGGATTGCACTGCTGCCCAACAAGTGAAGTTTGGGACGCACATGCTGGCGGAAGAGGCTGACAAGTGGTGGTTAGGGATGCTGCATAGGTTGAACACTGCTGGTGAAGAGGTTACTTGGGATGTCTTCACAAGAGAGTTTAAAAGAAAGTACTACCCCGAAGACGTTCGGGCCAAGAAAGAGGTAGAATTTCTAGAATTGAAACAGGGAAATAAGACTGTGGCTGAGTATGCAGCCAAATTTGAAGAGCTGGCTCAATTCTGTCCTTACTACGCCAATGATGCTGATTCAGAGTTCTCTAAATGTGTGAAATTTGAAAGTGGCCTGCGACCTGACATTAAGAAGGCAATTGGGTATCATGAGATACGCGATTTTGCTAGATTGGTTGACAAGAGTAGAATTTATGAAGAAGACAGTTCTGCTGCCTACAAGATTGGGAAAGAAAAGAGGAATACTCAGTTTAGGGGCAAACCATATGATGTGTCTGGGGGTAAAAATAAGTGGAAGGCAGGTGCTGGTAAGAAATTTTCTGAGGGCAAGAAGCCTAGTGGGGGAGGTGCTTCCGCTGATATAGTGTGCTACACCTGTGGCAAGCCGGGTCACAAAAGTTTCGATTGCAAGACGGAGGTAATGTGTTACCGTTGTGGGAAGAAAGGTCATATGGCGTCTAACTGTGATCGTAAGGAATCAGTGTGTTTCAATTGTGGTGAAGCTGGTCATTTCAGTTCTAAATGCACCAAACCGAAGAAAGAGAAATCCAATGGAAGAGTTTTCGCGTTAGCAGGCTCAGAGGGGCCTAATGAGATTCGAGGTACTTGTTTTATTTATGGTTTCCCTTTAATTGCCATAGTTGATACTGGTGCTACGCATTCTTTTATTGCTGCTGCTTGTGCTGAAAAGTTAAATCTAGTATTGTCTGATATGAAAAGGGAAATGGTTATCGACACTCCGGCTAAGGGTTCGGTGACTACTTCTCTATTGTGTGCTAAGTGTCCTCTGTCAGTATTTGGCAGAGATTTTCTGGTTGACCTTATATGTTTGCCTTTGGGAGGGTTGGATGTTATTCTTGGTATGGACTGGTTAGCGGATAACCATGTGCACATCAACTGTTTCAGCAAGTCTGTGAGTTTCTTTCCTCCTGAGGAGGGAGAGTCTGTTTTGTTGTCTGGGGATCAGCTGCATAAGGTAATGAAGGATGGTGGTCAACTATTTGCTTTGATGGCGTCTATGTCTGCTGAAAACCAAGCTATGGTTGAAGGATTGCAGGTGGTGTGTGAATTCCCTGAAGTGTTCCCTGATGAGATTCCTAGTGTGCCACCCGAGAGGGAAGTAGAGTTTGGGATTGACCTTGTGCCTGGTACTAGGCCTGTGTCCATGGCTCCGTACCGAATGTCAGCTTCTGAGTTATCTGAATTGAAGAAGCAGTTGGAAGAGTTACTTGAAAAGAAATTTGTGAGGCCTAGTGTGTCACCATGGGGAGCTCCGGTTTTATTAGTAAAGAAGAAAGATGGGAGTATGCGCCTGTGTGTGGATTATAGACAGTTGAACAAGGTGACTATTAAAAATAAGTACCCTCTTCCGAGAATTGACGATTTGATGGACCAGCTGGTGGGTGCTAAAGTTTTTAGTAAAATTGATTTGAGGTCAGGGTATCATCAGATTAAAGTAAAAGATGAGGACGTCCAGAAGACAGCGTTTCGAACGAGATATGGACATTATGAATACTCTGTGATGCCGTTTGGTGTCACCAATGCACCAGGAGTGTTTATGGAGTACATGAACCGTATCTTCCATAGTTACTTGGATCGGTTTGTGGTAGTTTTTATAGATGATATTCTGGTATACTCCAAGTCTGAAGAGGAGCATGCAGAGCACTTAAGATTAGTGCTTGAGGTATTGAAAGAGAAGAAGCTTTATGCTAAGTTGTCCAAATGCGAGTTCTGGCTGCGTGAGGTAAGCTTTTTGGGTCACATTATTTCTAGTGATGGCATAGCTGTAGACCCAGCTAAGGTTGATGCAGTGTTACAATGGGAGAGCCCAAAGTCTGCGACTGAGATTAGGAGTTTCTTGGGGTTGGCCGGTTACTACAGGAGGTTCATTGAGGGTTTCTCAAAGCTAGCCCTTCCGTTGACTCAATTGACGTGTAAAGGGAGAATTTTTGTTTGGGATGCTAAGTGTGAAGAGAGTTTCCAAGAGTTGAAGAAAAGATTGACAACATCTCCGGTGTTAGTGTTGCCCGTGCCGGATCAACCGTTTGTGGTATATTGTGATGCTTCCAGAATGGGCTTAGGGGGCGTATTGATGCAGGATGGGAAGGTAGTCGCTTATGCGTCCAGACAGTTGCGGACTCATGAGAAGAACTATCCTACTCATGATTTGGAATTGGCTGCTATTGTGTTTGCGCTAAAAATTTGGAGGCACTATTTGTATGGCACTAGATTCGAGGTATTCAGCGACCACAAGAGTTTGAAATACTTGTTTGATCAGAAGGAGCTGAATATGAGGCAGAGGCGTTGGTTAGAGCTGCTGAAAGACTATGATTTTAGCTTAAACTATCACCCCGGCAAAGCTAATGTCGTGGCTGATGCTTTAAGTCGAAAGACTTTGCATATGTCAACAATGATGGTAAAAGAGTTGGAATTGATTGAGCAATTCCGTGATATGAGTCTGGTTTGTGAAGTGACACCGCGGAGTGTTAAGCTGGGTATGCTGAGGATTGGTAATGACTTCTTGGTTAGTATCAGAGACGCCCAGAAATTAGATGTGAAGCTGGTTGACTTGTTAGTTGCGGGTGATCAGAATGTGGATGGGGATTTCAGGTTGGATTCCCAGGGTGTGTTGAGATTTAGAGACAGAATCTGTGTTCCCGATGATATTGAGATGAAGAAGATGATCCTTGAGGAGAGTCATAGGAGCAAGCTGAGTATTCATCCAGGGGCTACAAAGATGTATCATGACTTGAAGAAATTATTCTGGTGGCCTGGTATGAAGAAAGATGTAGCACAATTTGTGTATGCCTGTTTGACTTGCCAGAAGTCAAAGGTTGAGCACCAGAAGCCTGCGGGGTTGATGCAACCTTTAGATGTTCCGGAATGGAAATGGGATAGCATTTCCATGGATTTTGTGACTGGGTTACCGAGAACCGTTCGGGGATTTGATTCTATTTGGGTGATCGTGGATAGGTTGACGAAGTCTGCTCACTTCCTTCCTATCAACATCACGTATCCGGTAGCGAGATTGGCCGAGATATATATTAAGGTGATTGTGAAGTTGCATGGTGTCCCGAAGAGTATTGTATCGGACAGAGATCCGAGGTTTACTTCGGAGTTTTGGGGGAGCTTGCAAGAGGCATTGGGGTCCAGATTGAGGTTGAGTTCAGCCTACCATCCTCAGACTGATGGGCAGACAGAGAGAACCATTCAGTCATTGGAGGACTTATTGAGGTCGTGTGTTTTAGAGCAGGGAGGTGCGTGGGATACACACCTTTCGTTGATCGAGTTCACTTACAACAACAGCTACCATTCGAGTATAGGGATGGCACCTTATGAGGCACTGTATGGGCGGAGGTGTAGAACTCCTTTGTGTTGGCATGAATCGGGCGAAAGTGTTGTTCTTGGACCTGAATTGGTGAGAGAAACTACAGAGAAGATAAAAATGATCAGGGAGAAAATGAAAGAGTCCCAAAGTCGGCAAAAGAGTTACCATGATAGAAGGAGAAAGGATTTGGAATTTCAGGCTGGAGAGCATGTTTTCTTGAGGGTCACGCCTATGGCTGGTGTTGGGCGTGCACTTAAAGCAAAGAAGTTGACTCCTAGATTTATTGGACCGTACCAGATCACCGAGAGGGTCGGAAAGGTTGCTTATAGGGTGGCTTTACCGCCTAACCTTTCGAACTTGCACGACGTATTTCACGTGTCGCAACTTCGGAAGTACATTCCGGACCCGTCTCATGTGATCCATATGGATGATATTGAGGTGCGGGATAATCTCACTGTGGAGACTATGCCAGTGAGGATTGATGATAGAGAAGTGAAGGTGCTAAGAGGGAAAAGCATTGTTTTAGTGAAGGTGGTATGGTTGGGAGCTTCTGGCGAGAGCGTGACGTGGGAGCTGGAGAGTAGGATGCGGGAGTCCTATCCAGAGCTATTTGACTCAGGTATGAATTTCGAGGACGAAATTTCCTAAGTGGGGGAGAGTTGTAACACCCTAAAATAATTTAATTAAGTAATTGATTAAATTATTTAAAGTGTTACACTATTTTATTTTATTATGTGATGATATGGTAGTTTATTTTAATTGAAGGGGAAGGCGTTGGTAATACCGGAATTTCAAGTGACGGCCCAAGAGGCCCAAGCCCGTTGGCTTAGGCGCTCTTTAGACACTAGGGGTCTAGGTCGCGCCCCACTAGTGTCAAAGGAAAGAAAGAAAGTCGAAATAGAGAGGAAAAGAAAGAAAGTCGAAGAGAGGAGAAGAGAAGGAAGGGCGATTTCAAGCTTGGAGTTAGGGTTTGTGCGCCTTGCTCCTAGGTAAGGGTTCTTAATCTTCTATGATTCGATTTCCTTTCTCTATCAATTGCTTAGGTTTCGAATTTCCCTAACCCTTTCTATTTTGATCAATTCGCAATGCTCCTAGGGAAAGAGAGAAAGGGCGTGATTGTGTGAAAAGGAGGAGCTTCTTGATTTCGGTGATTTGTCGGTGCTTCGGTGGAAAAGGCTTTAGCTCGTCATAATCAAGGTTAGGGGAGTCTCACTCTATAATAGAGAATATAATAGGTTGTATGTAAACCATAGGACCCCACTTGACACTACTTGCTAATTGTTAGAATTGTTTAGGTTAGTTGGAATTGATAATTAGTGTGATTGATTTGATTTCCCTATGCTAAGGTTTGGATTTCATGTGTTAATTTTGTGCTTTGAAGTGTTCTTGATTTATATATGTGAGATTGGATGTTGCTGGAAAAAGTGCAGTGTGATTTGTGATTGTTGTGGTATTTTGAGTTTTGGAAAAATAATTGAGAATTGGTGTTTGGTTGTGATGGGGCGCCTGGGCGCCAAGTGCTGGGGGGGGGGGGAATTGGCGCACTGGGCGCTGTTTACTGTTGCTGGGCGTGTGTGTGTTCTGGGCAGGGCGCCTGTGTTTCTGCCCTGTGGCGCCTGGGGAGGCGCCAAGTTGCTGTCTATGCTTAGGCAAGGCGCATAAATCATGTTTTTGGGCAAACTCATTTTCTGAGCATATTTTACCGAGCCAAACTTTGTATTGACCTGACCAAATGTTATTTAAAACACTTTGGCTAAAGAATTTCTGGATTTTCACTTGTGGTTCTGAAATTGTCCGGTTGGGCATCATTTTGACTTGTTTTAGGGGTGCCTTGTGCACACATCATTTTCTGAGCATATTTTACCGAGCCAAACTTTGTATTGACCTGACCAAATGTTATTTAAAACACTTTGGCTAAAGAATTTCTGGATTTTCACTTGTGGTTCTGAAATTGTCCGGTTGGGCATCATTTTGACTTGTTTTAGGGGTGCCTTGTGCACACATCATTTTCTGAGCATATTTTACCGAGCCAAACTTTGTATTGACCTGACCAAATGTTATTTAAAACACTTTGGCTAAAGAATTTCTGGATTTTCACTTGTGGTTCTGAAATTGTCCGGTTGGGCATCATTTTGACTTGTTTTAGGGGTGCCTTGTGCACACATCATTTTCTGAGCATATTTTACCGAGCCAAACTTTGTATTGACCTGACCAAATGTTATTTAAAACACTTTGGCTAAAGAATTTCTGGATTTTCACTTGTGGTTCTGAAATTGTCCGGTTGGGCATCATTTTGACTTGTTTTAGGGGTGCCTTGTGCACACATCATTTTCTGAGCATATTTTACCGAGCCAAACTTTGTATTCACCTGACAAAATCATATTTTAAGTGTTTTGGCTAAAGAATTTCCAGATTTGCACTTGTGGTTTGAAAGTTGTCCTATTGGGCATCATTTTGACTTGTTTTGGGGGTGCCTTGTGCACACATCATGTTCTGAGCATATTTTACTTAGCCAATTTCTGTATTCACGTGACCAAATCCCATTTTGAACATTTTGGCTAGAGCGGTTTCAATTTTTAAGGTGGTCTACTATGTTTGTGCGTTTGGGTGTGGTGTGGGCGCCAAGTGTGGCCGCCTAGGGCGCCTAGTGGGGCGCCCGTGACTTGTGTTTGAGTTTCGGGTCTAATGGTGCTAGATTGGTCCCTAAGTGTTATCCTAGTCCTAGGGACGTGATTGTGAGGAGAAAATAATGAGTTGGTTGGTGATGAGGCCATGGGGGCTAAAACTAAGATTAATTAAAGATGTGATATAGGATACATGGACCGTGTTGTTAATAATTATGATTGTGGTTTTGTCATGGAGTCTCATGCATACATAAGGCTGCGGTCTGAGTTGTTAATTATGATAATAAGGCTGCGGTCTGAGTTCTAAATTGAAATGATAAGGCTGCGGTCTGAGTTGATGATATGATGATAAGGCTGCGGTCTGGGAAAATGGTACCACATGCATAACTGTATTGCATACATCCTCATGATAAGCATGCTAGTTGGTGATTGTATAGACTATGCTACTGTGTGACTGTGTGAGTGTGATGCTATGATGTAATATACTTCTTATTATAATCTTTATTATGTAGTTGAGACTCACCCTTCTGTTGTTGTTTACCACAGGTAGTCCTGAGTGAAGGCTTACTCCTTTCACTCCCGAGTCGGTCTGCTCTGATACGTGACACCTAGGGGGTTGGCTTAGGATTTCTAATGATATTTAATTGTTGTTGATTTTCGTGTGCATTGACTTAATGTTTCCGATGAGGCCGTTGTTTGGCATTTTGAGTTTACGTTATTTTTCCGCTGCGAGTCGTTCAAATTATTATGCGTGGATTTTGTTGGTAAAATCAAGAGTACCTTAATTTATTAAATGGTGTTGCGTATTGTGAATGGTTACATCAAGTACGTGTGTAGCATTCCATTCAAAAAGAAATTTTGAAACTCTGATCTCTATGGAAATTAGCCGGGTAGAATGGGGTGTTACACGCCACATCCTTCTTCATACCAGGCCACCAGAACATTTTCTTCAAATCTTGGTACATTTTCGTAGCCCCGGGATGAATACTCAACTTGCTTCTATGGCTCTCCTCAAGAATCATTCTCTTCATCTCAGCATCGTCAGGAATGCAGATCCTATCTCTGAATCTCAATACACCTTGGGAATCTAACTTGAAATCTCCATCCACATCTTGATCATTCACAACCAACAGGTCTACCAACTTTACATCTGACTTTTGTGCTTCTCGGACACTAACCAAAAATTCATTTCCGATCTTCAACATCCCCAATCTGACACTCTGCGGTGTCACTTCACAAACCAGACTCATGTCCCGAAACTGCTCAATCAATTCTAACTCTTTCACCATCATAGCCGACATATGCAAACTCTTCCGACTTAAAGCATCAGCCACGACATTAGCTTTGCCGGGGTGATAGTTCAAGCCGAAATCATAATCCTTCAGCAATTCTAGCCAACGTCTCTGTCTCATATTTAGCTCCTTCTGATCAAACAAGTATTTCAGACTCTTATGGTCACTAAACACTTCAAATCTGGTACCATACAGATAGTGCCTCCAAATTTTTAGCACAAACACGATTGCAGCTAGTTCCAAATCATGAGTAGGGTAGTTCTTCTCATGGGTCCTCAACTGTCTGGACGCATAAGCTACTACCTTACCCTCTTGCATCAATACACCTCCCAAACCCATCTTGGAAGCATCGCAATATACTACAAACGGTCGATCAGGAACAGGCAAAGTCAAAACGGGCGACGTAGTCAACCTCTTCTTCAACTCATTGAAGCTCTCCTCACAGCGAGCATCCCACACAAAAGCTTTTCCCTTACATGTCAATTGAGTCAACGGAAGTGCCAACTTCGAGAAACCTTCGATAAATCTCCTATAATAACCAGCTAATCCCAAGAAGCTTCTGATTTCTGTAACTGACTTCGGGCTCTCCCATTGAGACACAGCATCAACCTTGGCTGGGTCCACAGCTATACCATTACCAGAGATAATATGACCAAGGAAACCTACTTCATTCAGCCAGAACTCACACTTAGACAATTTTGCATACAATTTCTTTTCTTTCAATACTTCCAGCACTAACCTCAAATGTTCTGCGTGCTCCTCTTCTGTCTTAGAATACACCAGAATGTCGTCAATAAACACAACTACAAACCGATCCAAGTAACTATGAAAAGTACGATTCATGTACTCCATAAACACACCCGGCGCATTGGTAACCCCAAACGGCATAACAGAATACTCATAGTGCCCATATCTCGTTCTGAAAGCGGTTTTCTGAATGTCTTCATCCTTTACCTTGATCTGGTGATAACCTGACCTCAAATCGATTTTACTAAACACCTTAGCACCTACCAACTGGTCCATCAGATCATCAATTCTGGGAAGCGGATACCTGTTCTTTATTGTCACTTTGTTCAATTGCCTATAATCGACACAAAGTCTCATACTCCCGTCCTTCTTCTTCACTAACAATACCGGAGCACCCCACGGTGACACACTTGGTCTTACAAATTTCTTCTCAAGCAGCTCTTCTAATTGCTTTTTCAATTCAGACAACTCTGAGGCTGACATTCGGTACGGTGCCATAGACACAGGCCTAGTACCAGGTATAAGATCAATGGCAAACTCAACCTCCCTCTCTGGCGGGACACTTGGAATTTCATCTGGGAACACTTCAGGGAACTCACACACTACTTGAACCCTTTCAATGATTGCCTGATTCTCAGCAGACAATGACGCCATCAAAGCAAACAGATGAACTCCCTCCTTCATTACCTTATGCAAATGACCAGCAGGCAACAACACTGATTCTTCCTCTTCGGGAGGAAAGAAACTCACAGATCTCCGGAAACAATTAATATGCACATGGTTAAATACTAACCAGTCCATACCAAGAATGACATCCAACCCTCCCAACGGCAAACAAATAAGATCAACTAGAAAATCTCTGCCGAAGATTGACAGAGGGCACTTAGCACACACAAGAGAGGTAGTTACTGAACCCTTAGCTGGAGTGTCAATAACCATCTCCCTCATCATAGAAGATAAAACAAGGTCCAATTTCTCAGCACACAAAGCAGCAATAAATGAATGCGTAGCACCAGTATCAATAATAGCAATCAAGGGAATACCATTAATAAAACATGTACCTCGAATCTCATTAGTGTCCTCTGATCCTGCGAGAGCAAACACCTTTCCATGGGACTTCTCTTTCTTCGGCTTAGTACACTTAGTACTAATATGACCTGATTCCCCGCAATTGTAACACACCACATCCCTTTTCTCACATTTCGCAGCCACGTGACCCTCTTTACCGCATTTGAAACATTTATTATCTGAGCAGTCAAAACTCTTGTGACCCGGCTTGCCACACCTGTAGCACACAACCTTCGCAGGGGCATCTCCCCCACTTGCTTTCTTATTGTCAGCATACCTCTGCTTACCCTTACCAGCTGGAGCCTCATACGGTTTACCCCGGTTCTGAAACTTACCCCTCAGATCCCTCATGACCCTGGAGTGAGCATTACTATCATCCTCATATATCCTGCAACTGTCGATCAAATCAGCGAATACCCGAATCTTCTGGTACCCTACAGCTTTCTTAATATCAGCCCTCAGCCCATTCTCAAACTTAATACACTTTGAGAACTCAGAATCAGCATCAGCATAATGGGGATAAAACTTAGCCAATTCAGTGAACTTGGCAGCATACTCTGTCACTGACATGCTTCCTTGCTTCAGCTCAAGGAATTCTATTTCTTTCTTACCTCTCACATCTTCAGGAAAATACTTCCGCAAGAACTCTCTACGGAAAACAGCCCAAGTTATCTCTTCATTAGCAGCTTCTAATCTCTGCCTCACCTCCATCCACCAATCATCAGCTTCCTCTGCCAGCGTATGGGTACCATACCTGACCTTCTGCGCATCATCACAATCCATGACCCGGAATATTCTTTCAATCTCTTTCAGCCATGCCAAAGCACCATCTGGATTATACTTGCCCTTAAAGACAGGTGGATTCTCTCTCTGGAACGTAGCCAAATTGCGCGTCCCATCATTAACAGCACCGGGTATATTACCCATCGCCTCGGCTATAGCCTGCAAGGCAGCAGCAAGTGCAGCATCGTCCCGTCTGGCCATTTCAAACTATCACTGCAGCACAAACAGAAATTTAGAACTAATCTAACAATTCTATTTGTCATAAGACACTATGACAAGACGACTTGGCCGGACAGACCGAACTGCTCTGATACCACTTATGTAACACCCCTTTTCTAATAACTTTATTTTTAAATAAAATCAGAGTCTCTTTTTTTTTTTTTTGAAAACAATTCAAGCGAGTGCTACATTTACTTCATAAATAACAAGATACATAACACCATGAAAAAAAACGTTTAGTTCGCATCAACTAAAACCAATCACCATCAGCAGCGGAATAAATATGAGTTCTAAAACTTAAAAACCAATACATCACCAATCAAATCTAACAGTTTAGGGAAAATAATGTATAAACATAGGACACCCCCCCCCTGGTGCTACGTATCAGAGAGTGACACTTCCTAACAGACGAAGGCATGAAGGGATCCTTCACTCGATATTACCTGCACGTTGCCGACATAAGAAGCAACATAAAGGCAGTAGGGTGAGTCTCTTTTCATAATTAATAACATATGAGAATTAAGCTATGCATAGGAAAAAGGAAACCAGGCACACCAATTCACAACAATGGGGACAATTAAATCAGCATTCTCATTCCAATCAGCACTATACAATATATGATTATGCATGTAATGCAACCCAAACTCCACGGGTACATGCATGTCGGATCCGTCACCAAATACAAATAGGCCGTAGCCTCTGCTCACCAAATAGAATTAGGCCGTAGCCTCTGCTCACCAATAATGCACATGCTTCATGAGGTGTTATGGAGAATGCATCACAACACACCACCAATCAATCAATTCACATTTTAAATTCTAGTCTCACCATAGTGCATTAATTAACTCAC
Organism: Astragalus membranaceus; assembly: GCA_039519185.1. Classification (NCBI taxonomy): domain Eukaryota; kingdom Viridiplantae; phylum Streptophyta; class Magnoliopsida; order Fabales; family Fabaceae; genus Astragalus; species Astragalus membranaceus. The sequence goes on along the minus strand of CM076848.1, from coordinate 86,746,988 downwards.
CAACTTAAAATTAGGCCGAAGCCTCTGCTCACCAATCTCACCTCATCATCACTCACCAAGTCAGCTCACCACTTACACCAACACCCATTCAAATAGACCAACTTAGGACATTGACAAGACATAGAGAAAAATGGGTAAAAATAGCCATTTGGACACTTGAACACCATCAGCCAGAAACACCAGTAAAAATAAATTATTTTTGCATAAAATTGAGACTATTGGATAGGCACTGAAATTAGCTTCAAAACGCATTTTGAACCGTTGAATTTGGATAACCGAGTCAAAAGTTACGTTAAAAACAATTTTAGGAAAAATGTTAGACATCCTGGAAACTGGCGCATGGGCGCTGGGCGCCCAGGGGCAACACAGCGCTTGGCGCATGGGCGCTTGGCGCCCAGGAGAAACAACACGCACAGGCGCATGGGCGCTGGCGCCCAGGAACAACACGCGCAACAGCGCACAGGCGCTAGGCGCCCAGGAGGCAACACGCGCACATAGGCGCTGGGCGCCCAGGAAGGCAGCAAGCGCATAGGCGCTGGCGCCCAGAAGCAACAACGCGCACAGGCGCGCCCAGGGAACAGCAGCAACATGGCGCCCAAGCACTAGGCGCCTAAGGCCAACATGCTACACAACTCATTTTGCTTCGAAATTCATTTTACACGAGCCAAATGCTCAGGACATGAAAACTCAATAAAAATTTTATCAAAAGCTGAACTTTAATTTTGGCGCCCATGCACTAGGCACCTAGCGAAAATACGCAACTCAACTCCTTTCTTGACCAAAATCAGTTTTCATGAGCCATTTTACCCAAGTATAAAAACCTGAAAACAATTTTCACAAAACTATCACCAGAACTTTGGGGCCCTTGGCGCCCATGACACAAGCAACATGTGCCAAAACTGGCAGCACAGGAACACTGGATGGCAACACAGGCAACAGAGACAGCAACACAGAATGGCAACACAGGCAACAGAGACAGCAACACAGAATGGCAACACAGGGCAACAGAATTGTTGGAAACAGGCGCAGCACACTGCTGGGCGCCTGGTGCCCATGACTAGGCGCAACACAGAATTTTTTCAGCAATAGGCATATGGCGCCCAAGGCGCCTAGGGGCTCCTAAACAGAATTTTTCCACTTTCATTCACCAAATTAAATTCACCAAAATGCCCAATTATATATATATTTCTAACATGTCACCATGATTCTCAATTTCACTACATAATCACCAAATAATCATATACTCAAACATATGGTCTACAATTCGCATTTCACCACAATTCAATCATCAATCATAAAATTCTCAACATGATAATTCAACAACAATCATCACAATATTATAATTCCTCAAAATCAACACAATTTAAATCATGGAACTAACCTAGGACCCTAACCCTAAGCAATTCATAATTCGCATACTCATTAAGAACAAAAAGAGGACCCCCTAACCTTGTGAAATTCGAATTTGCTAGCCAAGCTTCAAGGAAGAATGCGAACCACCAATGAGCCTCCTCCTCCTCTCTATGAGCTTCGCCCCTTTCTCCTTCTCCTCTTCGCAACTCTCTTCTCACTCTCTCTACGTTTCTTTTTCTTTCTTTTCTCACTTGGGTGAATTGCCACTAACTCCCTAGACCCCAATGAATTCGACTCCTATGCCAAAGAAATGGGCCACGGGCCTAATTGTGGATCACGGGCCCTTGCTCGCACCACTTAATTAGTAATAGCACCTCCTAATAAAATAAAATAAAATACTTAAACTCGAATTATTTAATTAAATTAAATAAATATTGTAAGCCTTAAATAATTTAATTAAATAAATAATTAAATTATTTTGGGGCGTTACACCAGGCGCCCTCATGGGCGCTGGCTGCTCTTCATTGGCGCCCTGCCAGGCGCCCTCATGGGCGCTGGCTGCCTCTTCATTGGTTCCCTGCCAGGCGCCCTCATGGGCGCTGGCTGCCTCTTCATTGGCGCTCGGATCACCTCTGGCATCCCAGTGCGTCACTTTAACCTCCGCTTCTTCTCTGGATCCACCACCTAAGTTTCTCACCTCAGTAGTTTCTCTTTCATCTTTAGGGCTCATATAGAAATATCGACGCGTTGCTCCCTGGTCCGCCTGAAGGGTCACAACCTTATTCTCTAAACTGTAGAATTTCATCTTCAGATGAACCGTCGAGGTGACTGCCTCTAGCTTGCCCAGTGTGGGTCTCCCAATGATGCATTGGTGGACCGACTTGCATGGTAGGACTAGGAAGGGTGTTTTCACAGTTATGAACAAAGGTGGCTTACTATCGGGGTCTCCATAGGTGACCATCAGCTCCAGTTGGCCTAGTGGTTTAGTCTTCGACCCGTTGAACCCGGTTAAAGCTCCCCCTCGGTAGGGATTCAGGTCGCCGGGGGAGATGTTCAGTGCATGCAGCAAGTCTTCAAAGATGATGTCTACCGCGCTTCCCTGGTCGACCAGGGTTCTCCTTACCTCAACGTTGGCCATAATGGCAGTGATGAGCAACGGGACGTGCTTGCTCGGTTTTCCAAACAACAAATCATTATCGTCGAAGGATAAGGGCGGCCGGGTAGGTCCCTTCCTGGGGGCTGAGGTTGATGCAACGCTCAAGATCTTTTTCCACTTCCTTTTCATTGACTTGCGAGACCCCCAATCATCACGGGGGCTTCTTCCGTGGATCACCATGGCCACTGGCCATCCTTTGGACCTTCGGGTGTCCTCTTTCTCGGTAGAAGTACTGTCGTTGTTTTTGACCCCTTCGCCGTCTGGGGCCTTTCCCTTCCTCGAGGACCTGGATCATTTTGGGGGGGATCGGGCTCTTTTGCGGGAGCCATTTGGTTCCCCCTCCCTTTTTACGTACTGCGACAGTTTCCCTCTCTGAATGATTTCCTCAATATCGTCTTTCAAAGCTTGACAACCATTGCTGTTGTGGCCTCCGCATTGATGATAGCGGCACCATCCCGTCGGGGGGTTTTGGCCATCTTTTAGCACCAAAGGCGCTGGTCTCTTCACGTTCTTGAACTTAGTGTTAGCGCATTCAGCTAAAATTTGCGCCCGGGATGAGACGAGGGGGGTTCAATTTATAAATTTACGGGAGCGAGCCTCATGGTCCCTGCTTCCTGTTACCTTTTGCTGGTGGACCTCCCGGGTGTCTTCATCGTCGCCCCCTACCTTGGCTGCCTCGCGGTAAGCCAACTCGTCCTCTTCATAATTCATGTATTTCTGGGATCTTTGAAGGAACTCGCCCAGGTCCTTGGGCTTGTTGATACCTACATCAATCTGGAACAGGCTTCCCTTTTTCAACCCGTCTCTCATCCAGAACAATCTTTGCCTGTCCTCCAAACTTCGAACGCCCGAAGCTTCTTTATTGAAGCGCTCAATATACTCCCTCAGTATCACGTGGTTATGCTTCCTGACGGCTCTCAGTACTTCCTCAGATTTGGGCTTTAGCCTAGAGGCAGTAAAGCGAGCCGTGAACATTCTCGCCAGCTGCCCCCATGAGGATATGGAGTTCGGCCTAAGCTCCTAGAACCACTCTAATGCGGAACCCTCGAGAGTGAGGGGGGAGATTTTGCAGTGGACGGGTTCCCTAGCGCCCCTGTAGCGCATCATTAGGGAGAAGTGTGCCAGATGACCGTCCGGATCTCCAGTCCCGTCGTACATCTTGAGATTCGGCAGCTTTTCCAAGGCCCTTGGGATTTGGCATTCGTCTACCCTTCTCGTAAACGGCCTCTCTTCCGAAAACCCTCTTGAGTTTCGGGGGGAGGTGTCTTCATAGCCCAGCTCCTGATACCTGTGTCGCTCAGGGGATCTCCTCGATGGAGAGTCCCGGTGGTGCCTTCTGCGGGTGGCAACCCGGCTCCTCGACCTCTCCTGAGCGTTAGGTGACGCGTGTGAGGAGGCGCTGGAGTGGGTGTCATGAGGGCGATGGGTCCCTGGGGGTGAGCCTGATTCCCAATGCCTGCGTCGTCTGGGGGGAGAGCGATGTACATGACGTCTCCGAGGTGGGGACCGGCGTCGCCTTGAGGTCACTACCGTTGGAGGGATTGTCAACCTGCTGACTGGAGGCTGTTCTGGCAGAGCGGTCACCCACCTTTCAACCTCCCTCAGTCGCGCTTCCTGTTCCAACATAGCTTGAGTGCGACTGGCCAGGAGGTCCAAAAGCTGATTCACGTTAGAGGGCTGGACAGGTCGACTGGTGCCCTCTTCCTGTATAGTCAAGACGTTGCCCTCGGGGGTACCCTCCGGTCGTGGTGCGGGTATGGCAATGCTCTGAACCCGGGATCTGCCTCTGGGAGCCATGGAGTAGCAAGAGAAAAGTTTGAGTGATGATGTGAAAGATAGAAATCTCCCACTGTGGTCGCCAATGTTCTGTACCGAGCAGCTTTTTGGTCGGCTGCTGTTGGTAGGTCCCTTGCTGTCCTGGCAGGAGGTCAGTGAGCGCCCGAGGGGGTACCTGCAAGCCACTCCGACGCTCCAGTCAGTATATAGAATATAAGAGTGAAGGTACTAAGGATTAGAGAGTGAACCTTTTTTAGGGCAAAGTTTGCCTGTATTTATAGGAAATTGTGTCCTCTCGTGGATCATTGGATGGGTAGAGTCGATCTTGACTGTCCAAGCATATTGGGCTTGCATGAGGTGGATATGGGCTGAATCGGTTGGGCTGATCCATATCACTTGCTAGATGCACCTCCTGGTTTTGCTAATGGGACCCCCTGGTTGACTCCAGAACAAATGTTAAGACTAACTTGTGGATCTTTGAATTGATATCAAGCTTCAAAGATGATTTTGCTAAGAGTAATGTCATTGGTATCAACATGGAGGATTCAGAGCTTGAAGATGCATCTACTTTTGTTGGAGTTCTTGTTGAGGCTAATCCTAGAAGATGTTCTACTTGGATAGTAGTGATGAAGAACATTAATAAGCGTCTATTGAGGTGGAAGGGTAGACACTTGTCTATTGAGGGTCGTGTCACCCTCATTGGCTTGGTTTTATCATCCATCGCCTTGTTTCCTTCCTCCATAAGGCTCATAAAAAGATTAATTACCGATGGTGTTTTCAAAGGCAAACATATAACTCGACTTTTCTAGATTATTGATGATTTAAAAAGGATCAAAAGGAGATTTTTGTGGGGTGGAGTAACAGAGGAAGATAAGATATCTTAGGTGAAATGGGAAAATGTTTGTTTGCCAAAGAATGAAGGAGGGTTGGAGGTGAAGGATTTGAAGGTTTTCAACATATCACTTTTGTGTAAAAGGAGGTGGGGGATGTTGGTGCATATAGAGGCTCCATGGTATAGGTCGTTGTTGCATAGATGGGGATTTAACCAGATTTTTTACTTGTTTGGATAGATGTTATTTTGAGCTTATGAAAAACAACTTATGCAAATAAATAAGTTTTTATGTATTATTCATAAGTTGTCAAGATAGTTTAAGGAAAAACAACTTATGGAGATATAAATTTTGTTAGAGAAAACTAATGAATTAACAGAAAAACTTATATACCTCCGTAAGTTGTTTTTCATAAACTCAAAAATAAGTTAATACAAATGGGCTTTTACTTTAGCAAGAAGAACCGGATCTGACTCCAATTTATCTTCAATTAGGTGGCGAGACATTACTATAGTATGTGAGAAAAGGTTTGGAGGGCCGGTAGATTCTTCTGATTTGGTGCGTATTAGGCTACAAAATGGTAAATCAATATCTTTTTGGGACGACCCTTGATGTGGGTAGATTGTTCTTAAAAATTTGTATGCAAGACTTCTATTTCTAATAAGGATGTCTTTGTGGCTCATATGGGTGGGTGGATAGGGACTTTGTAGAGTTGGAATTGGCATTGGTGACAATCTCTCTTTGAATGGGAAGAAGCTTTGCTAGCGGAATTAGTTGATGTATTTGGTTCCATACTTCCATTTCCTTATGGGAGGAAGGTTAAGATAAGAGGGATTGGATAAATAAAGTAATGAAGGGTTTTCTCTTTAGTCTTGTTGTCACACTTTGCTGTCAAATTTACATCAGGTTGTTGGGGTTTCAGATCTTGTTTTAGCACTTAACAAACTGTGGGAGAATGATATTCCATCCAAGTTCCTTGTCTTTTATTCGCTTTTATTGAATGAAAGGATTGCAACAAGGGATGCTTTGAAGAAAAGAGGGGTTATTTTGAATCCTGATGAGCGACATGTGTTAGGCCATTCAAGACATATGCAGAAGAAATAAACAAACTATTGTATAAAGCAGAATAACTAACAAGTTATTCTGTTAATTAATCTGTTAGCTGTTATTATGCTAACATAATTCTGTTTGTTAGTTATTAATAATTCTGTTAGTTGTTATAGATTAGTTAGTGAGTTAGGTATCTTTGTATCAGCCTAAGCTCTGCCACCCTGTTAACTATATAAAGGAGAGTCATGATGAAGGCTAGATAGTTTTTAGTTTTGATAAAGAATCCTAGTTCAGCTAGGGAATCCAGCAGAGGTGCAGAGTTGCATCTGTGTAGTTCTTTTCTTTGGTTCCTAATAAAATAACACTCTTGAGACAAGCTGGCCACCGTCCCAGTCCTCTTGAGTTTCCATATCTCAGGCAACAGTTAGCAAGAGGCTAACAATTGGTCCGACCTGTTGAATGCGATGACGAAAGCAGCAACCCGTAATGATTCAGAGGTTACTGCATTGGAGAAGAAAATGGACGAGAAACTCCAAACCATCAATGAGGGCATTGACCAGAAATTTGCAGATATGATGAAAGCTATTCAAGAACTGCAAAAGAAACAAGAAACGCCCCGAGACAGGGGTGCCGTGAGACGACCAAGACCTACCAGCGAAGAGGATGGTGGTGTTCGTAACGAGATCACTCGGGTGTGGACGAAGAAGGTGGAATTACCCACTTTCAAAGGCGACGATCCCTTGGGGTGGATTACGAAGGCAGAGAAGTTCTTCAACAGATTCAAGAAGACGAAGAGAAGCTGAGGCTAGCACTAATCTTCATGGAGGGCGAGGCCGTTCACTGGTTTCAGTATTGGAAGGAAGACGTCGATGAACCAAGCTGGGATGTTCTATCAGAAGCGCTCTTGGAAAGATTTGGGGACTGCGCACAGGGGTCAATCCATGAACGATTATCAGCAATCAAACAACGAGGAAGTGTAAACGTTTACATTCGCGAGTTCGAATTACTCTTGGCGCAAGCCAAAGGAACACCATCGCACATCATGTTGGGCTACTTCCTTGCTGGTTTGCGCAAATCAATTCGTGACCAGATGAGAATCCAAGACCCTAAAAGATTAGTCAAGGCTTTGTCGTTAGCGCGACAAATTGAAGAGGCCCAACGTGATTCCAAGAACCCAGTACACGCCCCATCAAGATTCAGAGACTCTCGCTATCGTGGAAATGTGGTTCTAGCGCAAAGCGGGTCGCGCGATGACCCGAACGGGTCATGGCGACAAATACACAACGCGACAGCTTCTTCCAAACCAAATACGAACCCAACCACGCCGGCGCACAAGGCGAGCAACAACAACAAGGCTACGGGGGGAAAGAACCATAACAGATCCGTGGGGACGCGTTTCTTGCCAAAGGCAGAACACGCAAGGCGGTGGAAGGAGAACCTGTGTTTCTCCTGTGGAGGCCCTTTTAGTCCTGGACACCGCTGCCCTGAAGGAAGCCTCAGAGTGGTAATTTTGGGTGACAATGAGGACATTGATGAATCTGGTGAAATTATACTGCTGGAAAATGACTCTGACCGAAGTGATAACTCAAAGGAAGAAGATGAACAAGTTATTCTGAACGGGATAGAGCTGTCTCATTTCACGTCTATGGGATTAACTCAGCCTAGAACTATGAAGGTGATAGCCTTCATCAATGGCGTCATCATTGTGATACTCATTGACAGTGGGGCCACCCACAATTTCATCTCTAAGAGGCTGGTGGAGAAGCCAGGGTTACACGTGGATGCATAGAATATTTACAGTGGTCGTTTGGGGGATGGAAACAAGAAGAGCACCCTGGGAAAATGCAGAGGGGTGCATCTATCCATAGAAAGCTATGAGGTTACAGTGGATGCTCTGGTTTTTGAACTAGGTGGTATTGATATGGTGTTGGGGATATCTTGGCTGGCAACACTAGGGGAAGTCCAAGCAAATTGGCAAGATCTGACTATGAAGTTCTAGAGTCAACAAGGCCCTGTGGAAATCAGAGGGGACCTATCCTTGGTAAGTCTTTGGTTTCACCTCAACAACTCTTAAAATTAATTGAAATAGAAGCTGTGGCTGTAGTATGGAATTCTAAAGAGAAATATGAAAGTATTATCTATGACTTGGGTAGCATAGAAGGTACAAATCAGCATGAGGATATTGAGAACTTACTAGGGCAATACTCCCATGTGTTTAAAGAACCTGTGGGGCTGCCACCTAGGAGAGAGGTGGACCATAAAATCTCAATCAAAAATGGAGAGGGTCCTATTAATGTAAGGCCATATAGGTATCCACACCTTCAAAAAAATGAGATAGAGAGACAGGTGGAGGAAATGCTGAAAGCTGGCATCATCAAGCCTAGTAATAGCCCATACTCCAGCCCCGTAATCCTAGTAAATAAGAAGGATGGAAGCTGGAGGTTCTGTGTTGACTACAGGGCACTAAATAAGGCCACTATCCCTAATAAATTCCCTATTCCGGTCATAGAGGAGCTTCTGGATGAGCTTCACAAAGCATGTTTTTTTTCCTAAAATAGACTTGAGAGCCGGATACCACCAAATTCGGATGGATGAGCATGACATTCAAAAGACAGCCTTTAGGACACACCAAGGGCATTATGAGACCCTTGTCATGCCCTTTGGGCTTACAAATGCCCCAGCCACCTTCCAAAGTGCAATGAATGCTACCTTAAAACCTTACCTTAGAAGATTTGTACTTGTCTTTTTTGATGACATCCTAGTATATAGCCAATCATGGGATCAGCATATCACACACCTAAAACAGGTCCTGGACACCCTCTCTCAACACCAATTCCATGCTAATTTGAAAAAATGTGAGTTGGGGAAAGAAGAGGTGAGGTACTTGGGGCATGTCATTAGCAAAAAAGGAGTAGCTATGGATCCTCAAAAGGTAGAGACTGTCCTAAAATGGCCCATTCCCAAATCTGTCAAGCTTCTCAGGGGCTTTCCAGGCTTAACAGGGTACTACAGAAGATTTGTAAGCAACTATGGGAAGATAGCTAGGCCTCTAACCAACCTCCTAAAGAAGGGGCAGTTTGAGTGGACCCAAGAGAGCACCACAGCCTTCCATAAACTACAAGAGGCAGTGACTACAGCTCCTGTCCTCACTATGCCAGATTTTGAGCAAACTTTCAGTATCGAGTGTGATGCATCAGGATTGGGACTTGAGGCAGTATTGACACAGCAGAAAAAGCCAATAGCTTACTTTAGCAAATCCCTATCCGATCAGTCATTGGCTAAGTCCACCTATGAGAAAGAGTTGATGGCTTTAGTTCTAGCTATTCAGCATTGGCGACTGTACTTACTAGGCAGAAAGTTTCAAGTCTACACTGACCATAAAAGCCTTAAGTTTCTAGTAGAACAGAAGGTAATCTCTCAGGATCAGCAAAACTGGGTTGCCAAATTGCTGGGGTACGACTTTGACATCATTTATAAGAAGGGATCAACTAATAAGGTAGCTGATGCCCTCTCTAGGCAATATGAAGATGCTGAATTAAAAGCCATTAGCAAGCCTTTTTGGCAAGATTCTGACTTGATAGATCAGGAAATTCAGCAAGACAATATCCTTAAAAAGATCATGGAAGATTTAAGGGAGGACCCGAATGCTCATGGCCACTACACACTAGAACAGGACAGGCTATACTATAAAGGTAAACGAGTTTTGGCTGCCAACTCTCAGTTAATCCCAGTCCTCCTTCAAGAGTACCATGCCACACCTACAGGTGGCCATGCTGGCATCTTTAAAATATACAGAAGGCTAGCACAGTCCCTGTATTGGATAGGCATGAAGGGTACAGTGACTAAATTTGTAGCAGCTTGTCAGATCTGCCTAAGGAGCAAGTACCAAGCTTGCTCTCCTGCAGGGCTTCTCCAACCTCTCCCAATTCCAAATGCCATATGGGAAGAACTGAGCATGGATTTTATTGTTAGTCTACCTAAAATTAAGGGGTATGATGTGATTTGGGTTATTGTAGACATGCTGAGTAGGTATGCTAATTTTATCCCCATCAAACACCCTTTCACTGCCAGTTCACTAGCAGGCATCTTTATTAAAGAAGTGGTCAGACATCATGGAGTTCCAACTTCCATTTGTAAGTGACCGTGACCCTATCATTCTCAGCTACTTTTGGCAAGAACTGTTCAAATTGCAGGGCACCAAGCTTAAGATGAGGCCAACATACCATCCTCAAAGTGATGGGCAAACAGAGGTGCTCAATAGAGTCTTGGAGACATACCTAAGATGCTTCTGCTCTGAGCAACCAAAAGGATGGTTGGAGTACCTGCCTTGGGCAGAACACTGGTATAATACTAGCTATCAGAAGTCGGCCAGGTGCACTCCTTTTGAAACTGTATATGGACGACCACCCCCCTCTATTTCTAGGTTTGTACCAGGGGAGACATTGGTAGAAGCAGTGGCTCAAGATCTGATGTCCAGGGATGAAGCTCTAAAACAACTCAAGACACACTTACTAAGAGCTCAGGAATAAATGAGCAAGTTTGCCAATGCCCATAGGAAGCCATCGAACATCAAGGTTGGGGACAAAGTGTTCTTAAAAATAAGACCACACAAGCAAGTTTCTATGCCAACAAGGCTGCATCCTAAACTAGCAGCTAGGTATTACGGGCCCTTCTTAGTTACAAAACAAATTGGAGCAGTAGCTTTCCAATTACAACTGCCCGTCACAGCTAGAATACACCCTGTGTTTCACGTATCACAACTAAAACTGGCTGTTGGAGATCATCCAGTAGAATCAGAATTTCCAGAGGAACTGCAGGCACCTCCTGAAACATACACACCTGAGAAGATACTGAACAGAAGAACCACACAGCAACAAGGGACAGCAACACGGCAAGTCTTAGTCCAGTGGAAAGGGAAGTCAGCGGAAGAAGCAACGTGGGAGGAAACAGAGACTCTAAGACAACAATTCCCCAACATCAACCTTGAGGACAAGGTTGTGGTTAAGGGGGAGGGAGTTGTTAGGCCATTCAAGACATATGCAAGAAGAAATAAACAAACTATTGTATAAAACAGAATAACTAACAAGTTATTCTGTTAATTAATCTGTTAGTTGTTATTATGCTAACATAATTCTGTTTGTTAGTTATTAATAATTCTGTTAGTTGTTATAAATTAGTTAGTGAGTTAGGTATCTTTGTATCAGCCTAAGCTCTGCCTCCCTGTTAACTATATAAAGGAGAGTCATGATGAAGGCTAGATAATTTTTAGTTTTGATAAAGAATCCTAGCTCAGCTGGGGAATCCAGCAGAGGTGCAGAGTTGCATCTGTGTAGTTCTTTTCTTTGGTTCCTAATAAAATAACACTCTTGAGACAAGCTGGCCACCGTTCCAGCCCTCTTGAGTTTCCATATCTCAGGCAGCAGTTAGCAAGAGGCTAACAACATGTGTTTTCTGTCATGCAGAGGATGAAATCGTAGATCATCTATTTTTTAGTTGTTCTTTCTCTTATGCAGTTTGGATGCAAGTTCTCGCATGGATTGGCTTGAGGGGTGTTCACCGGGGGTGGAAAATTGGCTCATTTCCTGCACCATAAACTGGGGTATGTTTATTCAGTTTGGGGGTGGCGGTTAAGCTTTAATTTGCTTCACTTCTACATAGAGTATTTTGGAGAATGAGGAATAACATCATTTTTAAAGGCACCGACTCATGATACTAATGAATTCTTTAGTAATAATTACTAAATTTTTTGGTGACCATTATACAACAGTCCAATGGTTAGTACATAATAATCACAATTTAGTGTTTAAGTGGTGAGTGAGCGAGTAAATGAAAACACTGGTTAGTACATACTAACCACAATTTAGTATTGGTGTGGTCACCGAATTTTTTCATTGATGGAGAAATGACTATTATGCTCATTTAGTAACAATTACTAAGGAATTTAGTACTCTAAGTCAGACTCATTTTGAAAGATGTCCGGCAAATATTGAAGTTAATATAAGTCACAAGAAAATGGGGTTTAAATTGTGACACATTTTAAAATTAATTTATGAACCCAAATTCCTTTAGAAGCTTGTTTTTAAAATAATGATGATTTAACAAAACTAGTATTGAAGAGAAGAGTTAAATTAATACTTAGTGTGAAAAATAGAGACTAATTGTTTAAGGAAAGTGTTGAAAGCTATAAAGAAAAATAGTAAAGCACACACAGAAATTATAGTGGTTCACCCAAATCACATAGGCTACGTCCACTCCTCACACCCTGTGATAATTTTCACTATTTATCAAATCAAATAGTTTACAAGCCAATCATAGGCTACAACACTGACAGTTTTTTTTAGCACAGCTCTATCAATTGTCACACTAGTTTTCTTACAAATTCTAGCAACTTAACCTCTAAGAGACCTCTTAGACTTCTACCTAAACAATACAGAAACCAATGCTTTGTTTAGAAGGTACAAATATACAAAATATGTTTAATTTTGGACTGGATAGAAAGTAGCTGGAGTAAAATACATACATCAATTGATAGCAAGTTATAAACATACTCAGAATGTTCCCAGGGAATATTTAATTTCACTGAGAGTGTTTGAGAGAGATAGGTAACTCAAAAGCCCTTGAGAATCTTCTGAAGTAGATGACCAATAATGCGTATTATCTCTCTTAACCATAAATGAGATGCTCCATGTTGTATTTATAGAGTATTTGTCTCAAAAGAGTCATTGAAATGGATCTCTAGGAAGGTTTATAGCCGTTGTGGCTTTTGCTTAAAACCGGGTTCACTTTCTGCAGAACTGTACACTGCAGCAGGTGTCCGTTGAAAGCTTCTGAACTTGGTTTTCAAGAATAACTCTTGATGAATGCTTCACTGTCTTAATTTCAATTTTTCTAAAAACTTGGCTTATCTTATATGTCTTTTTGACCATTTAGGAGAAGTTGACTTCTGACTTTTATTCTTGAGAAACTTTTGAGGTATGTTCTGAACTCTGCCTTCTGAAGTACCTATTCATGAACCTTCTAAAAGTCTTCTGATGATCTTCTGAGTCACTTAGCTTTTGATACCTTGACATAACTTCTAATATACTTTTTCTTAGATTAGTTATATATGTCTTTGGCAAGAGACCTCTTGAGTTCACTTTAGGTTCTTCTGAGATAAATCCAATGTCTATATTTTCTGAGCACCTCTTTGTTCTTCATATGTATCCTCTAAAGCTTTCTACTTTCTTCTAATGATGTGCTTTTCTTAACACTTGTTCTTCTTGAGATTGAAATGATTTATTCCTTTTTTAAGATCACTCAAGAAGATTCACTAGAAAACTTAATGAATCCGAAAGCTTATAGAACTTATCAAAACTATTTGTTCTCATCAAAACTTTCACTTAGAGATTTTGCCTCAACAAATATTTCTAGCTGGTGGAACAAACAAAGTTGTTATCTTGGTCTAGGATTTTGAGCGAGAATTGTAGGCATGTAATTTTATTTTGCGGAATTGGTAGACTATCCATTTGTATGTTTGCAATATTTGTAAATTAATCCATCTTGTATTAAGAGTTAGAGTACCACATGTATTCCCATTTAATAAATTTTGCTTATAAAAAAACTACATTTCTCAATTTTTCATTAAAACAACATAACATCAATCTATATTGGCGTGGGCACGCGCCCACGCGCCCACACACATACACACATATATATATATATATATATATATATATATATATATATATATATATATATATATATATATATATATATAATCATACAAAAACAAATAACAAAACGATAAGGTAGGAGAACCTTTTATTCTTCCGCTCTTCTAATTTCTACAATAGATGGAGCATAATGGGGACACAAGCACAACAAAAGTGTGAATCATTCCTAGAAATTATTGTATGGTATTGCATGGAGACATAGAGGTACTTTCTTGATAACGGTGAGTCCAAATTTCTCAGTCATATCTAGGTCTTGAAAAGATGCACAATTTGTAGGTAGCTTCCAATCAAACCAATACAAAAGATTAGAAAGCATTAGCTCAATAGAGGTAAGCCCAAATGTAATCCCAGGGCATATTCTTCTTCCAGAACCAAAGGGGGTAAATTGAAAGTCTTGCCCATTGAAATTAATCTTGTTGTTTTCAAATCTTTCAGGTCGAAACTCTTCAGGCATTTCCCAATATTCAGGGTTCCTTTGGATTGCCCATACATTTACATATACCATTGTTTTATTAGGAATATCATAACCTCCCAATTTAACACTAGATGTAGTTTCTCTAGCAACTAAAAGAGGAACAACTGGATGTAACCTTAAAGTTTCTTTGATTACGCATTTCATGTACTCCATTTGATTTATATCACTATCCTCTATTTTTATTTTGTTCCCTACAACTCTCCTTACCTCCTCTTGTGCTTTCTTCATTACAGAAGGATTTTTCAGAAGCTCTGCCATAGCCCATTCAACTGTTGTTGAGGTTGTGTCAGTTCCTCCCAAAAACATGTTCTGAAATTATGGGAATAGAAAATATTCATATATTTCCAAATAAATAAATTTATTTAAGATTACAATGCTTATATATTGGCAACAGTCAATTAGCTAATGCTATGGTTAAAACAGCTTCTGATATGTTTAAGATTAACGTCCAATAGGAAATTATGATAAGTGTAACTATTTAGTTTCATGGAATAAAAGTCATACAGTTTTACGACATGTCATTTTTTGGTTGGGTGACGATATGAGCATATACTAATAAAATCCTTATTACAAAAGCCATGGTCTCACAAAAACTTTTATAATGGAAACGGCTAAACTCCTTATATTTATTTTAGTTTTTAATTAATATTATTTCTTAAAAAAATACAATATTATTTTGTATATATAGTATCATGGAATTGTTTATTAATATAAAATAATAGACCATATCTATTCTAAGAAAAACAGAAAGTAAATGAAGAATATATGTTAGCTAACTTGATAGAATGAGCTAGTTATTCCGTCTTTGAATATAAGTAAAACTGGGTCATATCTGGTCCAAAATTTGGACCAACTAAATAAACTTTCGTCGACCAGCTTTTATTTATATTTAGAGATAATATATTTTTTTTTGCATATATACAAAGAGAGGGATATATAGAGAGCAGACCAGTAGGATTGCTTTTAAGTCATCTTCTGTCAGCTGAAAATCTGACATACCACTATCCTGAAGTTGAAGCAGAATGTCAAGAAAATCTTCCTTCTCTGAGTCACCCCTTTCCAACCTACGCGCTGCAATTACATGATCAAAGAAAGTATCCACCTTTCCAAAAGTGGTCTTAAATTTTTTAATTTGGCCATTAAGAATATCAACCCAAGCCAATAAAGGAAACAAATCTCCAACACAAAAATCCGAAACTTGAATCAATATCTCCTTTACTAGCTCTTCTAGACTAAGACCTTCATCATCATATTTCCTTCCAAATATACACCTACAAACTATGTTGTTTGCTGTTGTAACCAACATCTCACTAAGGTTCACTGTGCAACCATATTTAGCTTTGCGTATCTTATCATCAACCAGTGAGAAAACTTCCTCTTCTCTAATGAATTGGGATGATTGCACCCTTTTAAGGCTCAACAATCCAAGAACACACATTTTCTTTTTCTGTCTCCATGCTTCACCGTAAGGTGCAAAAGCAACGTCGTTGCATCCATAGAAGAAGGCTTTTGTTGAGGTGAGAAGGGGTCGACCAGCAAAAATCACATCATGGGTTCGCATGACTTCTCTTGCCATATCTGGTGAAGAAACCACCAAAAGGGGAAGTTGACCTAGTTGAAACAACATTAAAGGACCATACTTTTGTGAGAGAGATTGAAAAGAATGATGAGGCAGTGCTCCTAGTTGGAGGTAATTGCCAATTATGGGTAGTTTTGGTGGGGATGGAGGCAAATTCAGTTTGCTTCTTCTTGTGAGCTTATACAGTACAAGTAACATGCTGCTGATGAAAAATGAAAGAAGCATTATATGGGTGGTGGCATTTTGGTCATTTGACACTTGCTTCAGAAATGAATATGGACCATGTAGAAACATTTTGTTTTTTCCTTTCTTTTATTTTATCGATGTTATGCTAACTAATCCTCCCGAGCATGTGTGTTTAAATAGACAAAAGCACGGGCCTTGTCGTGATTTTTTCTTTTTTTCATAGCAATGTTAGTGAAGGATAAATGAATGTTATTTTCTCTAATTTGAACTAAGGATCTACTGTTTGCACTCATTTAGTGCACTTCTTCGATATTGCTTAACTCGTCAATTGAACTACCTACTTAGATTGTGATGATACGTCTTGTGTCACACATTTAATTTTATTAGTACTTGTTATGGTAACTAGTAAAAGGCCTAAACTGATATTTACACCCCCTATAAGGCCCAATAACCAAACCAGCCCATATCCAGAAAATCTAGTCCAGTTAATCAACGGTACAGATACATCTGTAAGATCTAACGGCTTAGGGTCGACAAAACAAACATCACACAAACTGTATAAATACCACACTCAATGCTCATAAATGTAAGGAATTTCTTATACAAAACACTGACTCACTCAGATACTGACTTTAGCATCGGAGTATCATTGCAGGTACAACATCGCCATCTCAAAGATCGAACATCGGCATCTCAAGGTCGAACGTCGCAGATCAAGGACAACTCCTACCAACTGTTTCAAGGTCGGAAGCACGGTACAGAACATTGGCGACCACAGTGGGAGGATCTATACTCAATTTCCTCTCCCATTACCTTGATCCACAAAATGGCACCCAAACTCCGTTCAAGACCGGCCAGTCTCATGGTCGGGCCCGGGGTAAGACTGAATGTACCCGAGCTCAAAACTCATCAAACCCCCGAGGGTCATGTCCAGGACATTACGAATTCCACCCGAGCTCGGGCCCACTCCCCCAACCCGAACCTCGCCCGTTCCTAGGCAAGCTCATACAGAAATAGTTTACCACCTCCCCCTCCATTGCTTCCAGCCCTAACCGATGCTGTTCAACAGCTCGTCCAACTGCTAGCCCGGCACACTACTAGAAATTCGCTAAACAGTGACTGATTTAGCGACCAAAAAAATCGGTCACTTTAGCGACCGATTTAGAGATTGATTCAATAGGTATAAAATACTTTTTGCTTAGTGACCTATTTTTCGGTCGCTAGCTTTAGAGACCGCTTTTTTGGTCACTAGTAGCGACCGATTTAGAGACCGATTCAATGTATAAAATACTTTTTCCTTAGTGACCGATATTTCGGTCGCTAGCTTTAGAGACCGTTTTTTCGGTCACTAGTATAGGGGGTGGTGCAAAGTAAAACGCGGGGTGCAAGGATAAAAATTAGGCACCAAGTGATAAAAATTAGGCGCTTTTTGTTCCTTTTCGAAAAACAAATCCTTCGTTCCAAAAACAAAACGTAAATTAGCGCCGGGTTCCAAAAAACACCTTCGTTCCTTTTCTTCTTTTCTTTCGTTCTAGAGCAAAAACCTTCGTTCCTTTTTTTCTTTCGTTCCAGAGAAATTCATCACAGCGCATTCCAGAGCAAGAAAACCTGGATGCAGAGGCCAAGCTTTATCACAGCGAGAAACCCAGACGCAGAGGCCTTGTCCATCACAGCTAGAAACCCATACGCAGAAACCTAGCTTCTTCACCGCCATCGCAGAGGCCTTTCTCCAAAAATAAACGATTTCCACATCCAAATTTCCATCACAGTTCGTCCCTTCTTTTTCAATTTAGGGTGGGTTCATTCAATTGTTAATTTAGGGTTCTGTTTTTTTTTAGGAATTTTGTTAATTTTGGGTTATCTTTGATACTTCCCACGTTTTCCCAGCCTCAGATTGCAATTTCTCTCTTTTCCTTTCCTGCTCGTGCCGTTGATCCAGAAGCGGCATGCCACCAGTGAGATTCAGAAAGGACGTGCATCAGTTCTAGGAGAAATGAAGAGTTCTGGATGAAACTGAAAGCAGCATGTTCAATGTTCCCTCAACGCTTTGTTTCATTTTTCAACTATTTTTGGTATGATTCTGGGTTTCTGGTTCATCCAGCTGATAAATAGTTTCTATATCTCTGAGAGTTTTAGTTTTGTCCTAAATAATTTTAGATAAGCGATTGTAATCTGGTAATTTTTTCCATTTGCAGGAAGATACCGAATTTTTTCATGTGCAGTTCAAGAATCAGTATATTCACATGTTTTTAAGGTTAAAATTCCATCTCTTTTTTATTTTTCGGTTAAGATTTTATCATTTTTTTGTCTCTTTTTTTAGCTTCTGTCCCTAATAACTAGAATAACCTTTGCTATGTGTTTCCTTCAAAAACTATTTTGCTCAAGTGATTGAATTTTTTTAATCATCCATGTTCAAGAGCTATTTTAACTGGTAGATCCTTTTGGGGTTTTACTAGCCATGTTAGACCCTTTAGGGATTTTATTTAAACATGTTTACTTCAACTAATAAATACTACATAGTACATAGTACAAAAATCCTTTTTTGTCCAAAATCAGTCCTTTATGTTTCAAATTTTTAACACATAAATCCTTTTTTTTGACACATAAATCAGCACTGTTAACGGAAAAGGATTTATGTGTCAAAAAGTTGAAAGATAAAGGACTTATTTGGGACAAAAAAAACATAAATGACTAATTCGTTACTTTAAATAAAGATAAGGGACCCCGGGAGCACTTTAGCCTAAAATAAACACTTAAGTATATCATTATTTTCTTATATGATTATATTAGTTAGTCCTTTATGCTCATCGTTATTTTTAGTATTATCATTTTTATTGGGCAACCATGATTGTGAGATGTTTTAAACTTTTAATTGCAAATTGTACACTTCTCTTCTTCCTCCAGTTGCTTACCGGCTGTACATTTTGTCACAACATTGGTTTGACAATGAGGGAGGGCTGAGGAGGGTGACTTGATCAAATGGTAAGTTATGGTAAGTTTTCTTTCTCATCTTATCTGGCATATTTGTGATACCATGTAATTACGCTTATATGTGTTATCATGTACGTAATTATAGTTTTTCATATATAATTATTATAAAAAATAAAAATAGAATTTGAGGAGAGATCAAAATAAAACAGAATATATGTTGTACTTGCTTCAAAATATATTGTAATGGGATAGTTCTTAGCATTGTTTTGATCGTGATCATATGAAGATTAGCTAATGTTTGCAAGCTACTTTTTAAAACATATCTGTTAGTTTAATTTATTGCAGCTGAGTTTATCTACTTTTTTGGAAACATTTTTTTTAAGATATCTAGCACTTTATGAGAATTGTGTTTCATGTGAACTGAGGCCTTATTCTTCTCTTGACCAATTATTTTCCTTCAGAATAGTGTCACTAACACTTCTTAATCCTTTTCTACTTAGGCTCTGCAATCTATTTCTGATTGATTGACTGCCTTAACTTTTTCTTTCTCTCTGCCAATTTTGCCTCTAACATCACAACTTTTTTTGATTATATTGTATATGCTTGGTTTACTTCTTAATTCAGCCACTCTACTATGACATTGAGACTGAATCATGTGATGAGAAGGTCAAAGGAAGCAAGAGAGAGTGGTTACTAGAAGCGGCTTAAAAGGATACAAAAAAGAGATGGAAGAAAAGCTATTTCAAGTGTTTCTTCTTAGTAACTAGGTATTCAGATTTTACTGTCAATGAAGTAGGCGTGGATGGGAATGTTGTTCAATTGACCTCACTTGATGCCTATCCTGTAGAGGAATCCAAGGGCTGTGACTACTCTATTTTATAAAATTTTTGAAGTTCGTTCAATATTTTATTGTCATTGATACTGGATTGCCAAATGTTCAAATATGTAGTGTTTCTGGTTTTGTCTTTCAGGGACTTAATTGAATTTTTGCATACATTCCTAATTGTTGTTTACTTTTAAATAGGTTTAGGGCTTCCTAGATCTGAATCATATTGGTGAGGAGAGACATGTGTCTGGTTACATGCTCTATTATAACAATGAGTTTGGCATAAATGATGGAGAGTTGTCGGAATCCAAGTTGTGTGGACAACCACGCTATCGTGTCAGTAGATCAGGGATGAGCAGAGGCAAACCAGTTCCACGAAAATCAATGTTCTATCTGCCTCTTATTCCAAGGCTACAGAGGATGTTTACTTCAATGGAGACCGCAGGTAAAATGACATGGCACCATCAAAATAGAAATAATTCTGGTGAATTACGTCACCCATCTGATGGTGAAGCTTGGAAGCATTTTGATCGTGTTCATCCAGATTTTGCCTGTGATCCACGCAATGTTCGGCTTGGTTTGTGCTCTGATGGTTTCACACCATATATTCAAGCCTCGGCAACACCGTATTCATGTTGGCCAGTTATTGTTACCCCATACAACATTCCCCCAGAAATGTGTATGTCCAAACCATACATGTTTTTAAATTCTATTATTCCAGGGCCAAGTAATCCAACAGCTGGTATTGACATCTATTTGCAACCTTTGACTGATGACCTAAAAAGGTTGTGGAATGGTGTTTTAACTTATGATGTGGTACGCAAACAAAATTTTGTGATGAGGGCGGCTTTGATGTGGACCATAAATGACTTCCCTGCCTATGGAATGTTGTCTGGATGGGGGACACATGGTAAGATGGCGTGTCCGATTTGCATGGTTGACACAAAGGCTTTTAGTCTTAAATACGGAGGAAAAGTTTCATGGTTTGACTCGCACCGTAGGTTATTACCTATGGATCACCCATTTAGAAAGCAGAAATATGCGTTCATCAAGGGAAATGTTGAAACAGCTGGACCTCCTCGTCAGTTGACACCAGAGGAAGTTTGGAATAATGTTAGGGATATCCCTCCTGTGGAAGTCGTAGCCGGTGTTGTTTCTCGTCCAGATGGCTATGGACAATGGCACAATTGGACAAAAAAAAGTATTTTTTGGGAACTTCCCTATTGGAAAGATAATCTATTGAGACACAATCTCGGTGTCATGCATATAGACAACATTGGAAAGATAATCTATTTTTTGGGAACTTCCCTATTGGAAAGATAATCTGTAGACGAAAGGATTTGTTGTTGGTTGAGAAAGGTACTAGGATTTTGAAACCCAAAGCCAATTATACTTTATCTACCGAACAAGCGAAAGCAGTTTATCAGTGGATAAAAGAGTTGAAAATGCCAGACGGTTATTCTTCCAATTTATCTAGATGTGCGGATGTGGATAATGGGAGGTTGCATGGGATGAAGAGTCATGATTGTCACGTATTCATGGAGTGCTTACTTCCTATCGCTTTTAGTTCGTTGCCAACACACGTTTTGAATCCGCTCATTGAAATAAGTCAATACTTTAAGAATTTGTGTTCTGCAACGCTAAAAGCTGATGATCTTTCAAAAATGGAACAAGACATCCCACTTATCTTATGCAAGTTGGAGAGAGTATTTCCACCTGGTTTCTTTGATTCTATGGAGCATCTACCGGTGCATCTCGCATATGAAGCTAAACTTGGCGGACCTGTCCAATACAGATGGATGTATCCGTTTGAAAGGTCAGCTAATTTTTAATTATAATATAAGAAACAAGTTTAAATTAAAATATATGACTATTATATTAATATCATATTCTCTAGGTTCATGGGTGATTCAAAAAGATCGGTGAAAAACAAAGCTAGAGTTGAAGGATCGATATGTTCTTCTTACCTACACCGTGAAACAACACATTTTTGTTCTCATTATTTCAAGAATCAGTTTGCTCCTGGAAGCAGTCGAAATGAAGTGGATACTGAATGGCGACATCCTTTGGCTTTGTCTCTCTTTTGTCTACCCGGTCGTCCATCTGGGAAGGAGTCAACTTACTGGCTAACAGATGAAGAGTTAAGTTCAACACATGTTCATGTGTTGATAAACTGTACTGAGGTGCAACCATTTATTGAGTATGTTCCTCAACATTAACAATCGATCTTAATTAGTTAATATAGTAGACAAGTGTAACAATTAAATTATTTCTTTTTAGGGAGTTCTTGTCATCAGAGGCAGTACGTGAAGACCAATCTTCTGCTCATATTCATGCGCATTTTCCAATGTGGTTTAGTCAATATGTGTATTCCCTCCCGCCAAATCCTACCAACCAACACTTGAGGAACATATCAGACAGTCCTCGAAGATGTGTTAAAGAATGGCACACATACTTTGTCAATGGATACAAATTTCACACCAATGAATGGACACAGGGCAGAGAGACAGTCAATAGTGGAGTGTGCATGAAGGGGGTCACTGGAGGAGGTGAAGATGATTTTTATGGTGTGGTTCAACACATATATGAACTTCAGTACCCCCATCTAGATTTTAGTCCAAAGGTAGTGGTTTTTTATTGTAATTGGTTTGATCCGTCTGCTCGAGGAACAAAGGTGAATCCAAAGTCAAATACAGTGGACATTAAAATGAATGGTAGATATCGACCGTATGATCCGTTCGTCATTGCACAAAATGTGAGACAAGTCTATTATGTCCCTTATCCATCAATGCGGACTGATAGGTGTAACGCCCCAAAATAATTTAATTATTTATTTAATTAAGTTATTTAAGGCTTACAATATTTATTCAAGTGACTTAATTAAAGGGAGTTAGGTTGTGGAAAATTATTAGAAATAATAATAAGGTATTTTATTAAATCAAGGGAGTGGTGTTATCAAGTAATTAAATGGTGGGAATAATAGATGAGGTATTTAAATTAATAGGGGTGGTAAAAAAATGGGCCCAAGTCACTTAGTGACCCAAGCCCATTCCAAAGTTTCCAAAACCTAAAATTTTAGTTTCATTCCCACCCAAAAGAAAGAAAGAAACAGCGACTGAGAGAGTGAGAAGGGAAGAGGGTCGCGACTTCCATCAAGGGAGGAAGAAGAGGAATCATTCATCCAAGCTTTAGGTAATGAGTTCCCTTGATCTTTTCCTTCCATTTTTCTTCCTTGTAGCTTCAATCCCTCATTCCCTTTTGTTGTTGTTTTCCCCTTGGCTTTTGGAAGCCCCACGGTTTGCGTAAGAGGAGAGGAGGGGGGCTGCTGCGTTTTCGTTTTTGTGGCTTGAGAGTGGCCGAGTTCTTCAATCACCAAGGTTAGGGGGCTCTACTTTATACCTATAATAATGCTTAAGCTAGGTGATATATGTAGGATTGGTTGTAGGAGGCTAGATTGTTGAGTTAGATTAGTTGGAATGTTGAACAATTGCTACTGTTTGGGTTGCTTTGGTGAGATAGGTTGAATTGTTGTTTTTGTGAAATTGAGAACAATTGTTACTGTTTGTTTGTTTAGTGAGATGGGCATAATTGTTGAATGGTGTTAGTATATATGTTAAGGAAATGGTTTAGTTAGAAATTGAGAATAATTGTCACTGTTTGGTTGTTTAGTGAGATGGGCATGATTGTTGAATAATATGCTAGTATGTTGTTGATGAAATGAGTTATTTGAAATTGTTAAATAATGGTTATTGTTGAATTATGGTTCTATTCGAATTGTCCCTGTTTTGTGGTTCTACTAAATTGTTGTTCAAGGGAATTGTTAAATAATTGCTACTGATTTGATTGTTTTGATGAATTAAGTAGATTGATGAATTAAGTTAGTTGAATGTTAAATAAAGGCTACTGTTTGATGGTTTGATGAGCTAGTTGAATTGTTAAATAAAATTGTTGTTAGAGTGTTGAAGTTGTGGTGTGTGTAATTGCGGAAGTGTAATCGTAAAAATTATATTACTAGCCTAAGGATATAAAACGGTGTGTACGGAGTTGTAATTGATTGGAGATGTGAAAGCGGTGAGGGACTCCGGTCCAAAGCGGTGCGATAACCTTAAGGCTTTTATGTTGATTATATTAAGTTGAGAAATGCAAAGCGGTGAGTTTAATAATTATTATGGTTTATGTGAGGTGTTGTGGTGCATAGTCATAGTGTCGCATGACTCATGTTGCATAAAGCGGTGTGTCGGCTTCGGCCAAAGCGGTGCGGTGGCTTCGGCCAAAGCGGTGAGTGCCCTCCAGGCTAATAGCGGTGATGATGGATCCACATGCATGTTGCATTCTTATAGTCGGTTGTGTCTGCTCTGATACGTAGCACCGGGGGGCGATCAGTCTAGTAGCTGTTTTAATTAAAGCTGTTCAAAACTAGTTATTTGATAATGTATTCAAATATGTTTACGAAACATGTTATTTTCCGCTGTGTGGTGATTATGTAAACTGTGATGTAATTAAACGGATGTTTTTGGGGTTCGCCCCGATCAAGTGCTATGTATCACATGCTTTATTGTTTTATGAGCTTCAGGTGTTGTCGTATGTTTTATTGGTAAAAATGTAGCACCCTCTCGGGTTGCGCTGAAAGGATTTTCGAAAACTCTGATTTTATTAATTAAATACTAGTTGGTTAGAAGGGGTGTTACATTAGTGGTATCAAAGCAGTTCGGTCTGTCCGGCCAAGTCGTCTAGTCGTAGTGTCCTTAATGATTGAGTAGTACTAGATTAGTTCTAACAATTGTTTGTGTAGTAAGTGATGTTCCTGCAGGTAGAGGGCAAACCGAGTACTGCTGATGGTAAGTGAATAAGTGGGGGAGATACCCCTGTTGATGATGTGTACTGTATTGTGTTTCCGATGTGTGAAATCTGTGTCTTTTGTATTTGATTTCTCTGCTGATTTGGAAAATGCTTGGTTTTCGAAAGATGCATTAGTTACTTCTTTTGAAACCGAAGGAAAATATTATTAGGATTAGGATGAATGGTCAATATTGTATTTCAGGTCATCCTAGTTATCATGTTAAAAGAGATATTTTGCCGCTCTAGGCTTTAACGTTCTTATAAACAATTACTACATGATTTGAGGAGCTGATGACACTTTTCACTTGCGAAAATCAATTCCAAAACTATAATGTTGATTGTGCTGAAAAACAATTCTCACTCATTTTTCGCACTTCTACTTATAAATGTTTTTGGGGTAGAGGTGTCACATTTATTGATATGTCGATTGTGTGATTGTTATTTGACTTGGATTTTGTCCATGACTTGTGATGTTGTTGTTGTTGTTGTTGTTGTTGTGTCTAATAATACTAAAGTTGTTGTTGCTGTTGTTGAGTCAATGTGACCAAAGCGGTGTTGTTGTTGTTGGGTCAATGTGACCAAAGCGGTGTTGTTGTTGTTGATTGGGTCAATGTGACCAAAGCGTTGTTGTTGTTGTTGTTGGGTCAATGTGACCAAAGCGTTGTTGTTGTTGTGTTGGGTCGAATAAGACCAAATGTTGATGTCGTTATTCTCGGGTTAACTAATAGTGTATTGGTGGATTATATGACAGTGTATCTAATGATGGTGTGTTTATAAATGATGAATTTTACTTGTTTACGGTTTTGTGCATTTCTGGACACTGTTTCATTTTTTCTAAAACTGGTACTGTTTGGTTTATCCAAAAATTATGTGGCTGATTGTTTTTGAAAATAGACTTAACGCCGGTCGTTTTGCCACTGGTTTCGTTTAATTTGGAGTTGTGTAGCTCAAGTTATGATTGTTTCAAGTTAGGTCAAGTTTTTGGAATCACACTGTGAGTGGGTTCGGTTTTTGTAGGTTTTGTGTCATAAAATGAACTCCGTTTTGAATGATTCTTGTTTCTTTGGAAAGTAGACTTAATTCTCTACAATTTAGACACTGGTTTCATAAATTTTCATTAAGAAATGAGAGAGATAATTTGGTTACAAGTTGAGTAAGATATTCTGCCCAAATTTGGTACCTTAGTGTAGTGTTTTGAAAAACTGTACCAATTGGCTACTTATTTTGAAAAATAAAAATCATAGGTTGAAACTACACTCAGAGATTTCCAACAAGTATTTATTTGTCGAAACTACACTCATCTAGAGTACGATTCTTCTCTGCGGGTATCCACATCGGGGATGTACATCCTGGTGTGTTTACACTTCTAGAAGAGTACTTGACTCTAGAGACCTAAAATTTCCCTAGGTTATAGCTGCTAACCCAGTGACTATTCAGAATAGAAAAACCATAGATCCATAGGGTCCAAAGACCAGTAGCATGGGCCAACCAACTTAGGTTACAAAGAGAGCTACTCCACTTCTTACCTTATTTTTCATACCAAAAAAAACAAAAAAAAAACTTTTCCCCATAAAAAAACTTTTGGGTTTAAAAAATCACTCATTTTTTCCTACAAAATTAAAAACCATATTGCATTTCATGCATAAACAACATAAAAATTGCATTACATTTCATGCGTAAAAAAAAATAATAGTAATTAACTTTGTCTCGTTCACCACGTGTCATTGAAAAGTATGCATTCATTTGCATTTTTCTTTGTATAAGTCCTTAGAATTTTTTTTTTTGTCTACATGTAGTGCACATCTTCATTTCATTGTCATCCATCACACTCATCATAAAATTTCTTCTTATTCTATTTTCTCTTTGCATCTTTGCATGTTATGCATACTTTCATCAGTAAATAAAACAAAACACATTATCTTCTGTCAATCCTCATAGCATTTCCCTTCAAATGGGGCAAAAAAAAAATTGCATTTCATTTCTTGCATGAAAAGGATTACAAAAAAAGCCATTACAAAACAACACATGTTGCATTTTAGGGTGAATGCTTGCATACATACCATGCATTTCCTAACATATTGGTCTCTTTGACTCATTCTCATAAATTTTTCTTTAAGAAAATAAATAAAAAGAAGTTTGAAATTTTTGTGCTTGTGTTCCAATCAAGCTTAGACTCGTGGAATTGGATCATTCGCTTGAGAGTTGTTGGGAAGATTAATCGTTAGAGGTGTAGAGAAATAATGTGAGAGGAAAGATATCATGGGGCACAATACTTGGCCATATTGAAGAAAAAAAAGGGAGACATAAGGTTGGTAATGGTGTTTTGCTCAAAAAGAGAAGGAAAAAGATGATTGTAATTAGCACTTCTTTAATCATGTAGTTCGAAACCAAGTTGACTTAGTTGAAGTTTTGTGCTAATGAATTTGCATGTATTTAAAAACCCATCTCCATCCTTTCTCCCCGTGTCCCTGATAAGCTCCAATTTAGTGCATTTTTAGAGACACTTTTGAGTTATTTTTAAAGCTATTATTATTATCTAAATAAATAAGTGACTCAAATTGCTATTTATTTTATAGGAAAGAAGATAGATAAAGAAGTTGTTTCAATGAGTTGTTTGAAGCAAAATGAGAGTGTCATTAGCAAAAGAAGCATGTGGCCCAAGTGTGGAAAAATAAAGTCCAATTCCAATTCCAAACAAACCTAAGCTTGAATAGTAAGAAAAGAAAAGAAAAGAGCTTGAATTAAAGGGAACAGTAGCCGCAATTGAATGCAGATATAAAGGAATTCAAAGGATAGAAAAAAGGGGAGAGAGTTCCGCACACAAACAAAAACGACGCAAGCAACAGTACACACGACAAGGAGAGGAGGAAGATTTGGTACCCGTTTTTGACATCGTGAGAGAGCTCTGGAGCAGAAAAAGGAGACTAAAATTTCAGGATCAGAAATTTCTCTATTCCGGGTTATTTTTATCTCTGTAATTTAGGACTCCTAATTTTATTTTATTGTTCTCGAACACTATGGATAGCCAAATCCTCTTCAAGGGTCTTAGGTGGATCTTGTATGTTTAGAGACCTTTTTATGTTCTAATTTCTGGTTTGAATTCCTATTTTTATTTTAATTAATATTGTCCTATTGTTTTTATCACATGATTAGGATTAGCTACCCTTTGCATGTTTATAATCAATTAGTTGATCAGCGACCGTACTGCAATTAGTTGGTGGACCTATAGGATAATTGGGGCTATAATTAGGGCATGACCAAACCATAATTTAGTCTTCCAATCATTCAACCTTTTTGCTCTTTATGCTTTTCCTGAATTTAAATTCTTGCATGACCAAACGAGGATTAATTTAGGAAAAAGAATATTAATCGCGAATGACCAAACGGATTAATAGTTTTAGTAAAGGGATTGGTAATTAAGTAAAATAAGGGAATTCAGGTAGGATTAGACATAGGGGGAATCGAAGCTTGCAAGTGAAACCGTGACCCTAGACCTCTCCCCATTTATTAAATCTAGTATTTTAATTCTAGTTATTTAGTTATTTCTATTTTGTTTCTATAATCATCAAACTATTGGTTAGTCTAAACAATAAATAATCTCGACTAGTTTGGTACTTGTTAATTAGTCCCTGTGGATACGATAATCTTTTATACTACTTCTGCGGTAGAGTACACTTGCTCTAAGTGTGTTTTTAACGCAACAAGTTTTTGGCGCCGTTGCCGGGGACTAATTTAGCAATATTAAACAAAAAAGATTTTTATTGCTTTAGACATTTTTTATGCACTAGTTTTTTTTTTTATCTTATTGAAAAAAAAATACAAAAAAAAGGCTGCTAATACTTTCCCAAGAGACCGCTGCAGTTCACTTTTTTTGCAGATAAAAGTTTAAATCATGGTTAAGACAATTGGAGATTATATTAGAGATGCAGAGGCACAAAGGAATTTAGAGAAGTCATATTGGTATATGTCTCAATGTCAGATGCAAATTTCTCCTCCTCCTTATGAACCTTATTCAGACTATTGGGATGACTATGAGCCACCTCCTTATTCCTCCCACTGGGATAATTATGAGTCACTACAAGTGCAAAGGCAAGAGGAGGAAAAGTCGGATGTCAATGAGGTCTTGGCCAAATTTATGCAGCAGACACTTGAAAATTTTGAAAGCCTGAATGGTCAAATCTCAAGTCTCATTGCTTTGTTATCTCAAGAGGCCCAAGAAACTCCTTCACAAACTAAGTCGACCCAAAATAAAGAAGCTGGGCAATACAAAAAAAGTATTCCTACGAGAGATGAAGTTGTCTCCATGGAATATAATTTGGATGAAGAAGCTCTCAAGAAAGATGAGGAGACTCCTACTGAAGGGAGTCAAATCAAAATAGTAGCTCCTACTGAAGGGAGTCATATTGAAACAAAAGATCCTATTAATGAGAGCGGTTGTGAGGAGAATGAGAAAGATCCATTGGTTCTGGATTTGGAGAAAGAGGAGAAAGCGCCCATTTTTGGGCAAATTGTTTTAACCATTGGTGATGCTGTGATTGAGGTTCACCGGGGAAAGGTAACTTTAAGGAGTGGTAAAGAAGATGATGTTATTAAAGCTTTAAATTCCAATGAAAATTTCCCTTCTTTAACTCCTCCTTATTTTGATGATGTGGTTGAAACTAACATTTTTTGTGAATTAAAGATGCAGGACCTTTTGAAAAAAAATCTTATTTTGCAGGATCCTAGCATAGTGGTGGATGGAGATAAAATAAAAATTTCACCATCCTTTGAAGTTCATCCACCACGTGGAAAAAGAAAGAATAATGTGAACCACATTGTTAGAAAGTTAAGAAGGTGTACTGCGTTAGATGTAAAATTTGCTCTTGGAGAGCCCCCAGATTGAGCATCAACTATAGTCAGGCTCACGACGTTAAACAAGCGCTTCGCAGGAGGCAATCTGTGTTTTATTTTCAGTTATTTTTACTTTTTATTTGTTTCATTTTGTTTTTAGGAATAAGCTCAGACTGCAAGCTCTCAGGGAAGTCACTCTTACTCTCTCTCTCTCTCTCTCTCTCTCTCTCTCTCTCTCTCTCTCTCTCTCTCTTTCATTTATTTCCTTTTGTTTCTATTTGATTATTTTGCATTGAGGACCATGCTTCATGCTAGTGTGGGGGAGGAGAGTATATTTTGTCACTTGATCTCTATTAATGCACATACCCACTAAATATGTTG
Source organism: Astragalus membranaceus (assembly GCA_039519185.1). Taxonomy (NCBI): domain Eukaryota; kingdom Viridiplantae; phylum Streptophyta; class Magnoliopsida; order Fabales; family Fabaceae; genus Astragalus; species Astragalus membranaceus. The sequence continues at coordinate 86,717,064 of CM076848.1, read as the reverse complement.
ATAGCATTTTTTCTGGCTTGTTTTGCATGAATTATGCTTAAATTGAAAAAAAATAGAGATTATGCCTTTTTGGGACCCCATAATTGATTCATTTGACAGACTTGTTCTTAATTGTAACTGTGGGGTTGTCCTTAGGAAGCTGATAATTAGCATTTGTGCCTGTTGAGTACTTTTTGTGAACTAGCTTCTAAAGGTGAGATTTGAGCCTTCATAAGGGGATTGATACTAAATCATAAATTTTTACCCCCTTTTCTTTCTATGAGTGTGTTTTCCAATTTGCTACATTCTAGAATTTGTCGTTTGACCATTTCAAGGCGAAAATTGATTTACATCATGTAAAAAGATTTGGGGAATTTAGGTATCTTTCTGGCCTCAGAGTTGTTTGTTGAATTTATCCATTAGTTGCCCCCTTTGAGCCTATTTGTTATATTTTTTCTTTGGTACCCAGATATAATTTTTCTTTTTTTTGTTTGTGGTAACCATTTGGAATTAAATGTGGAGCAACTATTGAAAATTACAATTTCGTCCTATATTTTTAGTTGTCTATATAGTTGGGACTGAAACTTTGTCCTATTCTTTAGTTATCTATCTTGTCAGGAAAAAAAAGAAGAGTGAAGAATGGAAGTGAAATTAATTTGGAATTTGGACAAAAATTGTAAAATAGATAGGAGCTCCATATTTGGTTTCAAAGGTTACTATTTATTTCTTGTTTTTTTTAGCCCTTTGATTATCCGTTCCTTCTTATTTCCTACCCTGCATGAATTCACCCTGGCCCCATTACAACCCATGAAACCCCATCTTTTGCATGCATGTGAACTATTTAGTGGAGATTTGGTCAAATTACAAACATATGGTAATGTGCATTTTGTGGAAACTTGAGTGTATATTTACCTAGCCCCTAAACACTTAGAGAGATTGTGAGCGAGTGCCTTTGTTCACAGAAATGTACTCTTTAGGGACTTGAGCCTCTAATTGGGCAACCTTTTGACACCTCATTTGTGCTATATTGTCTATTGTCTGTCATTATGCTTCTAATTGTGGATCTCTTATTTGGCTGCCTCTATTTAGTTGCAAAATTTCTTGAGCCAAAAAATTTGCTTGAGGACAAGCAAAGGTTAAATGTGGGGGAGTTGATAAGCTCCAATTTAGTGCATTTTTAGAGACACTTTTGAGTTATTTTTAAAGCTATTATTATTATCTAAATAAATAAGTGACTCAAATTGCTATTTATTTTATAGGAAAGAAGATAGATAAAGAAGTTGTTTCAATGAGTTGTTTGAAGCAAAATGAGAGTGTCATTAGCAAAAGAAGCATGTGGCCCAAGTGTGGAAAAATAAAGTCCAATTCCAATTCCAAACAAACCTAAGCTTGAATAGTAAGAAAAGAAAAGAAAAGAGCTTGAATTAAAGGGAACAGTAGCCGCAATTGAATGGAGATATAAAGGAATTCAAAGGATAGAAAAAAGGGGAGAGAGTGCCGCACACAAACAAAAACGACGCAAGCAACAGTACACACGGCAAGGAGAGGAGGAAGATTTGGTACCCGTTTTTGACATCGTGAGAGAGCTCTGGAGCAGAAAAAGGAGACTAAAATTTCAGGATCAGAAATTTCTCTATTCCGGGTTATTTTTATCTCTGTAATTTATGACTCCTAATTTTATTTTATTGTTCTCGAACACTATGGATAGCTAAATCCTCTTCTAGGGTCTTAGGTGGATCTTGTATGTTTAGAGACCTTTTTATGTTCTAATTTCTGGTTTGAATTCCTATTTTTATTTTAATTAATATTGTCCTATTGGTTTTATCACATGATTAGGATTAGCTACCCTTTGCATGTTTATAATCAATTAGTTGATCAGCGACCGTACTGCAATTAGTTGGTGGACCTATAGGATAATTGGGGCTATAATTAGGGCAAGACCAAACCATAATTTAGTCTTCCAATCATTCAACCTTTTTGCTCTTTATGCTTTTCCTGAATTTAAATTCTTGCATGACCAAACGAGGGTTAATTTAGGAAAAAGAATATTAATCGCGAATGACCAAACAGATTAATAGTTTTAGTAAAGGGATTGGTAATTAAGTAAAATAAGGGAATTCAGGTAGGATTAGACATAGGGGGAATCGAAGCTTGCAAGTGAAACCGTGACCCTAGACCTCTCCCCATTTATTAAATCTAGTATTTTAATTCTAGTTATTTAGTTATTTCTATTTTGTTTCTATAATCATCAAACTATTGGTTCGTCTAAACAATAAATAATCTCGACTAGTTTGGTACTTGTTAATTAGTCCCTGTGGATACGATAATCTTTTATACTACTTCTGCGGTAGAGTACACTTGCTCTAAGTGTGTTTTTAACGCAACAGTCCCCTTAAAACACCGACCCCTTTTGAGTTCTTGCCTCAAGTGATAATTCTTAAAGCCCTTTTAGTTGCGTCATTCAGGGATGAACCGGTGAGCGAATATCGGATATCAAATGTTCATTTCCCAAAAAAAAGCAAAGAAAAAAAACAAAAAAGAAATCAAAAGAAATGAAGAGCAAAGAATGTGTAAAAGAGTAGATGTTATTTCAAAATTAAAATTTTGCAAACGTGGAATCATGATTTCAAATGAAGAGTGGTTGCCTTTCTCTATCCCAAACAAAATATATCCCTTACCATCCCCTTTGAGCCTGTAACGTCCCTTCACTAAACCCTGGACAAGGATCGACACTACAATAGAATTTAGTGCATTCAGTTTTCCAAAGTTATAGAGATGGTGGAAAAAGTTCAAAAGAAAAAGAGAAAAATGAATAAAGCCCGCAAGACTGAAAGCAAGTATTGTCAGTCTTGGCAAAAATTAGGGCACAAAAGAAAGAGTGATCAAAAAGCAGAGGGGGTGAAAAAAAAAAGTAATAAAAATCAAAAAAAAAAGTGAATGATATGAGGTCTGGGGAACACAATAGAAAGCTGAATGCACTAAAGATCCTTGATCCATTCCCATAACCCATAACCTAAAACCTTTCTTTGAGCCCTCTATTCATTTGTCTCCCATAGCATGTAACCCATACTCGCAAAACATTTCTTTGAACCTTCTACTCATTTCCTTTCCATAACCCATAATCCATGCCTGTAAAGCATTCCTTTAAGCCTCCCAATCAATCCATCCCGATAACCTGTTACTCATACCCGTTCTTTGAACCTTCTAACCATCTTTCTTCCATAGCCCATAACTCATGCCCGTAAGACGTTTCCTTGAGCATTCTAATCGTCTTTCTTTCAAAACCCATAACCCATAGTCACATTACAAGCCTCCAAAATCCCACTCTGATTGATGAATGATCGTTTTCATTTTCTTAATGTTACTTTTGAGATAAATCATTTGCTTCTTTTAAATTATTCTTTGCTCTAATAAAAAAGGAAAAAAAATCCCGCTAGATTGAAAACCCGAAAGGGCGGTCTAGGCAAAATTAGGGAGAATAAAAGAAAAATAAAGCCCGCTAGACTGAAAACCTGCAAAGGCAGTCTTGGCAAAAATTAGGGCACAAAAGGGGAATGGGACTTACAATGAGAAGCTTATGTAGTTCACTGGGAAATTTCTTCTACTTGGGCCACACAATAGTGTACATTGGGCAACTTTGTGAAGGATAATCTTGAGAGTCTCGAGAAAACCCCACACTGGGGCAAGTTTCGTAAGACCTTTAAGAGTCAAATGTTTCTTGTTACATCAGGTAGTATTCTCTCGGGGCAATGTCTTTCACCAGAATGAGGCAAAATCCTTACCATACCTTACATCCGTCAAGTTTGCCACACCAGTGCACTCTTGTGAGCAACAACTTTCACCAGTACTGGGGCAAAACCTGTGTAAGACCCGTCATGAGTCAAAACTTTCTTTTCCACACCTGAGCTGTTTGAAGCAAAATCTTTGCAGGTCCTTTCATGGGTCAAACTTTGTTTGGTACACCCGTGTGGCCTTCTCTTGGGGCAATACCTTCTACTAACACCTGGGCAAAAGTGTTGCATAACCGTGAGTTAGATTTTGCTTGCTACCTCTGGAAGTCTCCCCTATGGTAAAACTTGTTTCCAATACCCAGCCAATTCCCAGCAAGTCAGGCACCTCAAGTAAATGGAATCCCCAATAAACTCGAGGTTGCCATAATACCTTTTTTCCCTACCATCCTGTGTCGCCTTTGTCTTCCCTATGCTTTCCCTCCAAAATACCCCCCACTTTCAAACCAAAAATCCGAACCCCAAAAGTTCCAGCTCTTAAATACCTGTGAATCCATGCATGCTCATTAAGTAATGCTTCAAAAATAGTAAACTTGGAATCAGTAATGTGATTTAGAGAGCTAATGACAATCAAAAAAAGAAGAGAGAGAAGGTCAAATTTGAGGGTGATTTGCTTGAAAGGAGAGAAGTGGTCATAAAAAGAGAAAAAGGGCCTAAGCAAGTTAGTTGTGTTGAGGATAAACTTCCATATGAGGACAAGCTTGATTGGTTTCAAATAAGGCCTGCACAAAAAGAAAGAATTCTCAGTGAATCCAGCTTTCAAGACAAGTGCATCTTAATTTCAACTCAAGATCATGCATAATTCATGCATTTCATGTCATAGTTTGCATACATTTCATGTCCATCCATGCATTCCACTTCATGATTAGAATCATACATTCGTGTTCAGTACTTTGCAAATAAAGTAATAAAAAAAGAGAGTCCTCCAAAGCAAGACGTGCATTGACACTGATTTACTTCTCATGCCAACGGTTCAGCCCTGGCATTTCCCTTCTCATCCTCGTGCTAACGGTTCAGCCCTGGCACTGCTTTACTTTTTATGCCGACGGTTCAGCCCTGGCATTGTGTTTTAAATTTCGTGCTAACGGTTCAGCCCTGGCACTGCTTTACTTTTCATGCTAACGGTTCAGCCCTGGCATTGTCTTTTAAATTTCGTGCTAACGGTTTAGCCCTGGCACAGCTTTACCTTTCATGCTAACGGTTCAGCCCTGGCATTGTCTTTTAAATTTCGTGCTAACGGTTCAGCCCTGGCACTGCTTTACTTTTCATGCTAACGGTTCAGCCCTGGCATTGTCTTTTAAATTTCGTGCTAACGGTTCAGCCCTGGCACTGCTTTACTTTTCATGCTAACGGTTCAGCCCTGGCATTGTCTTTTAAATTTCGTGCTAATGGTTTAGCCCTGGAACAACTTTACCTTTCATGCTAACGGTTCAGCCCTGGCATTGTCTTTTAGATTTCGTGCTAACGGTTCAGCCCTGGCACTGCTTTACCTTTCATGCTATCTGTCTCGCCCTGGCATTGTTTTTAATTTTCATGCTATCGGTCTCGCCCTGGCATTTGTTTTTAAATTTCATGCTATCGGTCTCGCCCTGGCATTGTCTTTAATTTTCGTGCTATCGGTCTCGCCCTGGCATTGTCTTTAATTTTCGTGCTATCGGTCTCGCCCTGGCATTGTTTTTAGTTTTGTGCTATCGGTCTCGCCCTGGCATTGTCTTTAATTTTGTGCTATCGGTCTCGCCCTGGCATTGTTTTAAATTTGGTGCTATCGGTCTCGCCCTGGCACTGTCTTTCATCTTCATGCTATCGGTCTCGCCCTGGCATTGTCTTTAATTTTCATGCTATCGGTCTCGCCCTGGCATTGTCTTTAATTTTCCTGCTATCGGTCTCGCCCTGGCAGTGTCTTTATCTTTCCTGCTATCGGTCTCGCCCTGGCATTGTCTTTAATTTTCATGCTATCGGTTTCGCCCTGACATTGTCTTTAAATTTGCATGCTATCGGTCTCGCCCTGGCATTTGTTTTGTGCTAATTACGTGCTATCCGTTCAGCTCTAGCATGGTTACCCATTTAACTTTAACAGTCAAAAGACAATTGTGCATATTTCACCGATTAAAATTGGGGTTCATATCTGTACTTATTCCTTACTTTGATAAAACAAGAAAACACAGTTTTATGTATTATCTCGTAAGAAAGTAAGCACAGAGGGGCAACTGTGAACACCCAATTTTAACCGGTACATTTTTACTTTTTCATAGAAAATCACAAAAATATGTTTCTCGCGTATATTTGTTTCCTAATCCCTCGAATAGGTCATTTTGCGCTAATTTACTAGTTTTGCGTTATTATTACTTTTTTTATTGGTTAAACAAAAATTAAAAAAAATATATGCTAATTCAAAAAATTTACAAAGTAGATTTAATTTATTTTTCTTGTTACAACATCTTTAATTAAAAAACGAAAATAAAAAAATAAATAGATAAGAAATAATACAAATTTCAAAAGAAAATAAAAAAGGGGAGGTACAATAAAAAAATTATTATTACAAAAAGTAGTCGCTTTTGGGTATTTTCGGTTATTAGTTTTTAGCTACTATGCGAAAGCAATTTCTCTCTCCTCGGACCTCGTTTTGACGATCCGAACGGTGAAAGTGGAGACACATGTCCCACGAACCTGCTGTCAAAAAAACAAGATGATCCAACGGTTAACGAATCCGGAATCGCACCTTTACGGTGAGAGGTTTGAGAAAAAACGGACCAAAAACTGCAGCTCTTGCGAAGGGATTTTCTCTCTCCTCAGACCTCGTTTCGAGGATCCAAACGGTGAAAGTGAAGATATATGTCTCACGAACCTGCTGTCAAAAAACAAAGACGATCCAACGGTTAACGAATCCGGAATCGCGCTTTTACGGTGACAGGTTTGAGAAAAACGAGAATTGTGTTCTCTAAGTGGGAATTGCTTTCTTTATCTTGTTTTAGTCCCACATTGCTTGCAAGAAACAACAACCCTATAGCAATTGACTATAAAAGAGGTTGAGAGGTGAAGGTTTGAAGGGGGGAGTCATTGGCAGATTAAGTGATCTTTTGGGCTAGCCTTTGCGGTCCAGACACTAAAAATCTGTCTTTGATTATTTTGTAATTTTTTTTTGAATCGGTTTTTCGGTTCTCAAAGCAGTCCGGTTCGCAGTTGACCTGGTCTCTGCTCGGTCCGGTCCGGCGTTCATCGCGTTCATTAGCTTGAGTCCGGTTCGCAGTTGACCTGGTCTCTGCTCGGTCTGGTTCGGCGTTCATCGCTGTAACATCCTCAAAATAATTAATCGACTTATTTGGATGTTAACCCAATTAAATCAATTTAGTACATAATTGGTAAATTTATTGAGTACTAAAATTATTTAATGAATGTCATTGTATCGTTAACCGGATAATACGGGCCAATGAAGTTTCGAAATCGGAAAAAGGGATTAAGATCAATACGGTAATTGGACCACGCTACTACTTATTTATTAATTAAATAAGTATATGTGTGTGTGTGTGTGTTTAATAAAAGAAAAAAGAAAAAAGGGAAAGAAGAAGAGGATACGAACAGAAGAGGAGCAGAGGAAGAAAAGAAGAGAAGGAAAGGAGAAAGAAGAAGAAGAAAGAAGGAGGGAAAGGAAGGAGAAGAAGATCATCATCCATCATCCCAAAATTTCATCCTCAACATCATCCTTGTTTCCCCTTCCATAGGTAAGCTCATACCCTTATTTCTTCCCTTTTCTCTTGATTTCGAATTTGAGAGGGATGATGAATAGTGAACCGAGTTTGAGTTGATCTTCATGGTTGAATCATGTCTAGCAGCAAGCCCAACAACGGTTGTAAGCGGATTGAAGCTAAATTCGAAGTTTGGAGCGGATTAGAGATTCTAGGGTTCGATTGGGGATTTTTCGTGTCTCGGTGATTTCGGCTCGACAACGACTCTCGCTTCAAGGGTGAGTTTTACTCACGCTTAGGTTTATTCCGTTTTGGTATAATTTGTGTGTTGGTTGGTTCCGAGAAATATTGAGTCAAAAACCGTTATTCGAAAACTAGCGCTTTGAATAAAAATCCGTTTAAATTACGTTTTGGATTGGATTGATTGATTGTGTGGTTTGTATTGGATTCATTTTACTGGTTGTAAAATCTGTTTTCGATCGGAACAAAAATCGGAATTGAGCGGAATAGCGGATTTCGCGAAAATCGCAAAATTCTGCACTTGACAGCCCCCCCTTTCTGCCAGTCCACGCGCCGTTTGCGCGCCGCGCGCCACTCGCGCGCCACTGGACAGAACTTGACTGTCAACTCGCGCGCCGTTTGCGCGCCACGCGCCATTCGCGCGCCAGTTGGCAGAATTTCAGCAACCAAACACTGTTTTTCGTTTCGCGATATCTTTTGATCTGGGAACCCGATTGAGGTGTTCTAAAATGTGTTGGAAAGCTTATTCAGAGGCCTAACTGAATATTCTAGTTTTAAGGCAAAATAAACGGTTTTTGAAGTTGCAAATTGTGTCGAAAAGAGGTAACTTAGAGTGCGAGTGTGAACTTGGTTTTATAAAAGCGTGGGTTAAGTGTTCGACTGGTTATTTGAGGTGATGGACTCCGAGTTCATACGACCGTAGATATATATATATATTATATCGAGTTTGGGTGACGACCCATGTTAACATACTAGGCGGGGAAGTCATGATCCCTTACCCTAGGCTCTGAGGCCAATAGCGGAACTGTTATTGGATAGGGGTTCGCCGGGAGACGCAAATAGATTGCAGCCGGTGTTATGTTAAAAGTATTGTACTATGTTCGCCGGGAGACGCAAATAGATTGCAGCCGGTGTTACGTTGAAGGGCCTAGGATGCTAGTTCATCGGGAGACGCAAATAGATTGCAGTCGGTGTCCTACTAGATCGAAGCCTTATTGTATGGTACACCGGGATTAGCAAGTGGATTGCGGTCGGTGTCGTGTCAAACCTTAAAAATGTTTTAAATGGACCGAGAGTGTTAGTAGGGGTTCCGGTAGAACTCACTGAGATTGTATCTCACTGTTTAAATGTTGTTGTTTTACAGATAAACAGGGACAGAAGAAACCTCAGAGGCACGAGTAGGTGGCCCCGGAAGAAAAATGATGACTTAGCTTTATGTTCAAGCTTATTTTCCTTCTGTTGCCTATGTATTACAACACTATGGCATTAGTGTTTTGTTTATCTTTTTCCGCTTTCTTGTATGACTCTGACTACCATAGTGCTGACAGTTTATGGTCTGAGTACCGTATGGTCTTATCTGTACATAAGACGGTTATGTTATATTTCAGCAAAAATTTTATAATGGTATTCAGTGTCTAAGCAGGAAATTATTATCTCTGATGTTTATATTTTGGCACATTTGGTATTTTTACAAGTTAAATATACCGGGGTGTTACATTTGGTATCAGAGCGGTTCGACCTAGTCGGACTTAGCTTTTAGGGTCTTTACTTTCTCCAGTCGTGATTTTCTTAGTATGCTATTAGACATTGAGCTTGATCAACTTAATACTTTGTGCATATTTCGCAGAATCATGGCCAGAAGAGGTAGAGGCGTTCCTTCTCCTATTGATCCAAACTTTGAATGGATGCAGAATGTCATTGAGAATCAGCAAAAGATGATGCAGGATATGTTGCAAATGCAGCATGACCAAATGGCTCTGCAGCAGCCCAATGTTCAACCTCATCAGGAAGATCCTAACCGGACATATTTCCAATTTCAAAAGATGAAGCCCCCGACTTACAAGGGTGGACCAGATCCAATGACTGCTTATTATTGGATTGATTCAATGGAGAAAATTTTTCAAACCTTGCAATGCGGGGAAGAAGAGAAAGTAATATGTGCGGCAAATGTGCTCGATGAAGATGCCCACACCTGGTGGTGTAATGCAAGACAAATGATGGAACTCCAAGGGACTCCCCTCACTTGGGACAACTTCAAGGAATTGTTTCTGAAGCAATATTTCCCTTCAGTGAAGAAACTAAGCAAGCAAGCGGAGTTTGTGAATCTCAAACAAGGTGATTTGTCAGTTGGGGAATATGCTGCAAAATTTGAAAGACTGTCTCAGTTCTATGAGTTGGGGAGGTATGCTCCAAATGACATGTGGAAGATGCAAATGTTCAAAGAAGGTCTCCGAGCTGATGTGAGCCAAGGACTCAGTTCTTACACTCTGGTTAATTATCCTGCCTTAGTACAACAAGCCTATATTGCTGAGGAGGATCTGAGGAAAATGTATGCTGAAAAGAAGGACTATTGGAAGGGTAAGAAAAAGGTTGCTGAATCTTCTACTCCATCCAGGCAATTCAAGGGAAGTAATTATAAAGGAAAGCAGGTGCAATCCAATGACCCAACCAAGCCCCACAAGTGTATTAATTGTGGAAAGTATCATTTCGGTGATTGTTGGCAGAAATCTAATCGGTGCTATAATTGTAATGAAGAGGGCCACTATGCTGATAAGTGCCCATCAAGGAGGAACTTTCAAGGAGCGCCAAATGCTCCTAAGCAGGGGCGAATCAATACATTGGATGCTCGAACCATCACACCTACTGATAATCTTCTGAGGGGTACGGGATCTCTTTTTAATAACTCAGTCAATATTTTATATGATTCCGGTGCAACTCATTGTTTTATATCACAAGCATGTGTCGATCGGTTGGGTTTAGCATTGTCTGAGCTATCCGAACCGATAACTATTTTAACTGCTGCCAAGGGTCGTGTCCAGACCCAATCGTTGTGTGAAAATTGCCTACTTGTCATAGGGGACAGACAATTTGTTGTGAAATTTATTTGCTTGCCTATGAGAAGTATGGACATTGTTCTGGGTATGAATTGGATGGCTGAAAATCATGTGATTATCAACTGTGCTGATCGAACCATTAGCTTCGCCTCCGAATTCGTAGGCTTGACACAGACAGATTCTGAAGTGATGATCTCTTACACCGAAGCAAGCCAGTCATTATTCCAAGGTGTGGAAGCTATTCTTATTATGTTGTCTGCATCTACTGAAACGGGTCTAGACCTATCATCTGTGCAAGTGGTAAATGAATTTCTAGATGTCTTTCCAGAAGAAGTATCATCCTTACCTCCTGACCGAGAGGTCGAATTTTCTATAGAATTGGTTCCTGGTACAGGGTCAATATCTATTGCTCCTTATAGAATGTCTCCTTTAGAATTGAAGGAATTAAAGTCCCAACTTGAAGAATTAATATCAAAAAGGTTCATCCGACCGAGTGCCTCTCCATGGGGTGCTCCGGTGTTGCTAGTCAAAAAGAAGGACGGTAGCATGAGATTGTGCATAGATTATCGACAACTGAATAAAGTAACGATCAAGAATAAATATCCCTTGCCAAGGATAGACGACTTGCTCGACCAACTTCGAGGTGCCGTGGTATTTTCAAAAATTGATCTGAGGTCGGGCTATCATCAAATAAAGGTACGAGCCTTAGATATTCCGAAGACAGCTTTCCGTACGAGGTATGGACATTACGAGTTCGTAGTAATGCCCTTCGGTTTGACTAATGCTCCAGCGGTATTCATGGATTACATGAACCGAGTATTCCATACTTATCTCGATCAGTTTGTGGTAGTTTTTATTGATGATATCTTGGTGTACTCTAAGACCATTGAGGACCATGTTCAACATCTCCGCATTGTTCTGAACGTACTCCGAGAAAAGAAATTGTATGCTAAGCCGTCGAAGTGTGACTTCTGGATGCCGGAAGTGAAGTTTTTGGGACACGTGATTTCCCAATCGGGAGTTGCGGTGGATCCCAGTAAGGTGGAAGCGGTATTGAACTGGGAGCGACCAACATCTGTCACCGAAATAAGAAGTTTCTTGGGTCTAGCTGGTTACTACAGGAGGTTTATTCAAGGTTTTTCACAATTGGTTCTTCCACTTACTCGGTTAACTCGTAAGGGCCAACCGTTTACATGGGATGCCGATTGTGAGGAGTGTTTTCAAGAGTTGAAAATTAGGTTAACTTCTGCTCCAATCCTAATTCTTCCAGATCCGTCTTTGGATTTTCAAATTTTCAGCGATGCTTCTGGGAAGGGTTTAGGATGTGTTCTAATGCAGAACCAACAAGTTGTAGCTTATGCCTCCAGACAGTTAAAGACTCATGAAGAGAATTATCCGACTCATGATTTGGAGTTGGCAGCTATTGTGTACGCACTGAAGATTTGGAGACATTACCTATACGGGTCCCGTTTCGAACTCTTCAGTGACCATAAAAGCTTGAAGTATTTGTTTGATCAAAAGGAGTTGAATAACAGGCAAAGATGGTGGGTGGAGTTTCTGAAGGATTATGACTTTGAACTGAAGTATCATCCGGGGAAGGCTAATGTTGTAGCCGATGCACTAAGTAGGAAATCCATTCACGTGGCAGAGCATATGATGCATGAAATGAAATTGTTGGAGTCCTTTAGAGACTTAAATTTGAATGCAAGATCAAGGAAGAACCGGTTAGTGTTGAGCCATATGAGGATCTCCAGTTCATTAAGGGATTCTATTCGCTTAGCACAGGAAAAGGATGTGAAGCTACAATCGCAAAAATTGTTGCCAGATTTTACTGAAGATAGAGATGGAGTGATTTGTTTCAACGGTAGGATCTGTGTGCCCGATAATGAAGATATTAAAAAGCAAGTGCTAGAAGAAGCACACCGAAGTCTATTTTCTGTACATCCTGGATCCACCAAGATGTATAGAGATTTAAAACAGATGTATTGGTGGCAAGGAATGAAGTTAGAGATTGCTGAATTTGTATCAAAGTGCTTAACTTGCCAAAGAGTTAAGATAGAACATCAGAAGCCTGCTGGTCTGCTACGGCCACTAGATGTGCCAGTGTGGAAATGGGAAGACATTTCCATGGATTTTGTAATGGCGTTGCCAAAGTCTCAAGCCGGTAACGACTCAATTTGGGTAGTTGTAGATCGGTTAACCAAATCAGCTCATTTTATTCCAGTTCGTTCTAGCAGTAAAGTATCCAAGTTAGCTGAGGTGTATTTGAAGAACATAGTAAGGTTACATGGGGTTCCTACCAGTATAGTGTCGGATCGAGATCCGAAATTCACTTCTCGATTTTGGAAAGCTCTGAATGAAGCATTAGGAACTAAAGTACTTCTTAGTACCGCTTATCACCCGCAGACCGATGGTCAGACCGAGAGAACTATCCAGACATTAGAGGATATGCTTAGGGCTTCGGTACTTGATAACGGGAAGAAATGGGAGGATCATCTTCCATTGGTTGAATTCTCATATAACAACAGTTATCATTCCAGTATCGGAATGGCACCTTTTGAGGCCTTGTATGGAAGGAAATGTAGAACTCCATTGTGTTGGTGGGAAGTCGGTGAGAACCGATTGTTAGGACCCGAGATGATTCAAGACACTACTGAAAAGATCCGCCAAATCAGGGAAAGAATGAAAGCTGCTCAAAGTAGGCAAAAGAGTTATGCCGACAAAAGGAGGAGACCGTTAGAATTTGAGTCAGGTGATCATGTGTTTCTGAGATTGTCACCAACAATAGGCACAGGTAGGGCATTGCGGGTGAAGAAACTCAGTCCTTGGTATATTGGACCCTTCCAAATTATCGAGCGAGTTGGGCCTCTTGCATACCGTATCGCCTTGCCTCCACCATTGTCGAATCTACATGATGTATTCCATGTGTCTCAATTGCGGAAGTACATTCCCGATCCAAGTCAACCGTTAGATTTTGAAACGATTGACCTCCGACCGGACTTATCTTTCCAACCTCATCCACATTACATCATGGAACGTGGTGAGAGGACGCTACGGACGAAGTCAATTCCCATTGTCAAGGTGGTCTGGGATGGTTTTTCCCTTGAAGAAGCTACTTGGGAGTTGGAAGATGATATGCGGACTCAGTATCCGTACTTGTTCTCTTGAGGTATGTTGTGTCTAATTTTGAGGACAAAATTCTTTCGAGTTGGGGAGAATGTAACATCCTCAAAATAATTAATCGAATTATTTGGATGTTAACCCAATTAAATCAATTTAGTACATAATTGGTAAATTTATTGAGTACTAAAATTATTTAATGAATGTCATTGGATCGTTAACCGGATAATACGGGCCAAGGAAGTTTCGAAATCGGAAAAAGGGATTAAGATCAATACGGTAATTGGACCACGCTACTACTTATTTATTAATTAAATAAGTATATGTGTGTGTGTGTGTTTAATAAAAGAAAAAAGGGAAAGAAGAAGAGGATACGAACAGAAGAGGAGCAGAGGAAGAAAAGAAGAGAAGGAAAGGAGAAAGAAGAAGAAGAAAGAAGGAGGGAAAGGAAGGAGAAGAAGATCATCATCCATCATCCCAAACTTTCATCCTCAACATCATCCTTGTTTCTCCTTCCATAGGTAAGCTCATACCCTTATTTCTTCCCTTATCTCTTGATTTCGAATTTGAGAGGGATGATGAATAGTGAACCGAGTTTGAGTTGATCTTCGAGGTTGAATCGTGTCTAGCAGCAAGCCCAACAACGGTTGTAAGCGGATTGAAGCTAAATTCGAAGTTTGGAGCGGATTGGAGATTCTAGGGTTCGATTGGGGATTTTTCGTGTCTCGGTGATTTCGGCTCGACAACGACTCTCGCTTCAAGGGTGAGTTTTACTCACGCTTAGGTTTATTCCGTTTTGGTATAATTTGTGTGTTGGTTGGTTCCGAGAAATATTGAGTCAAAAACCGTTATTCGAAAACTAGCGCTTTGAATAAAAATCCGTTTAAATTACGTTTTGGATTGGATTGATTGATTGTGTGGTTTGTATTGGATTCATTTAACTGGTTGTAAAATCTGTTTTCGATCGGAACAAAAATCGGAATTGAGCGGAATAGCGGATTTCGCGAAAATCGCAAAATTCTGCACTTGACAGCCCCCCCCTTTCTGCCAGTCCACGCGCCGTTTGCGCGCCGCGCGCCACTCGCGCGCCACTGGACAGAACTTGACTGTCAACTCGCGCGCCGTTTGCGCGCCACGCGCCACTCGCGCGCCAGTTGGCAGAATTTCAGTAACCAAACACTGTTTTTTGTTTCGCGATATCTTTTGATCCGGGAACCCGATTGAGGTGTTCTAAAATGCGTTGGAAAGCTTATTCAGAGGCCTAACTGAATATTCTAGTTTTAAGGCAAAATAACGGTTTTCAAAGTTGCAAATTGTGTCGAAAAGAGGTAACTTAGAGTGCGAGTGTGAACTTGGTTTTATAAAAGCGTGGGTTAAGTGTTCGACTGGTTATTTGAGGTGATGGACTCCGAGTTCATACGACCGTAGATATATATATTATATCGAGTTTGGGTGACGACCCATGTTAACATACTAGGCGGGGAAGTCATGATCCCTTACCCTAGGCTCTGAGGCCAATAGCGGAACTGTTATTGGATAGGGGTTCGCCGGGAGACGCAAATAGATTGCAGCCGGTGTTATGTTAAAAGTATTGTACTATGTTCGCCGGGAGACGCAAATAGATTGCAGCCCATGTTACGTAGAAGGGCCTAGGATGCTAGTTCATCGGGAGACTCAAATAGATTGCAGCCGGTGTCCTACTAGATCGAAGCCTTATTGTATGGTACACCGGGATTAGCAAGTGGATTGCGGTCGGTGTCGTGTCAAACCTTAAAAATGTTTTAAACGGACCGAGAGTGTTAGTAGGGGTTCTGGTAGAACTCACTGAGATTGTATCTCACTGTTTAAATGTTGTTGTTTTACAGATAAACAGGGACAGAAGAAACCTCAGAGGCACGAGTAGGTGGCCCCGGAAGAAAAATGATGACATAGCTTTATGTTCAAGCTTATTTTCCTTCTGTTGCCTATGTATTACAACACTATGGCATTAGTGTTTTGTTTATCTTTTTCCGCTTTCTTGTATGACTCTGACTACCATAGTGCTGACAGTTTATGGTCTGAGTACCGTATGGTCTTATCTGTACATAAGACGGTTATGTTATATTTCAGCAAAAATTTTATAATGGTATTCAGTGTCTAAGCAGGAAATTATTATCTCTGATGTTTATATTTTGGCACATTTGGTATTTTTACAAGTTAAATATACCGGGGTGTTACAATCGCGTTCATTAGCCTGAGGTTAGTTTTGTATTTATTTATTTATTTATATCTATTTGTTTATTTATTTATTTATTTATGTACATATTTATTGATTTATTGATTATTTATTTATTTCTTTAGTTTTTTTTTTGTATATCTTTATTTTATGCTTGATATAAACCCTAGGGTAGAAGACTATTATTTTCTGTATATGTGTTTTGTTTTTTTTGCAACTAGGGGGTATATTTAATATTTTGCTCCTACACACACTCCACTATCACACTTCTGCACACACGTGAGAATAGTCCTGTACCCGGACTGGAGAATAACCTAAGTTAGAACGAGACTGCGTAGTGATGGCCTACTGGATGTGCGTCCTGTTGGGTGGTCACGAAAGTCTCACCTAGAGTTTGGTCCCTCTTGAGAATGCTGGCACTCCTAATAGCTTGCCTATTGTTGTTGATCAGTGTTCTTAATTGGGGTCGTTGGCTCTAGGAACCTTATTTAGGACTCTATAGAGCTACCTTTTGAGAGGTTCACTTGATAGAAAAAGCCTTAGATCTATTCCCAAAGGGACCCCTCTAGGACACAAAGGAGCTTAATACTTTTGCATTCAAGCAAACAATAATACAACTCCCTTTTTGCAAACTGCACCCCATTTTACTATTGCACCCTCTGTTTTCGTTTTTATTATTTCCTTTTACAAAAAACCTATAAAAGTAAATAGATAAATATTTCATTTTCAAAAAAATATAAATAGGGGACTAAATCGACTGTACAGTCGGGTTAGTCAGCTTTTTAGGTTACTAATGAACCGTTACGGATCATGTCCTAAAATCCCTATTTAAAACAAACAATTTCTAAATCAAAATAAACACAAACATATTTCTTTCCATAAATCAAAAACTCCATTTTTCGAAAATAGGGGACTAAGCCGACTGTACAGACGGGTTAGTCAGCATTCTAGGATAAATGAACCGTACGGTTCAAGAGTCCTAAAATCCCTATTCAAATAAAATCAAACCAACACACATAAAATCATTTTCCAAAACTCCAAAAACTCCATTTCTATAAAATAGGGGACTAAGTCGACTGTACAGACGGGTCAGTCAGCGTTCTAGGATGGATGAGCTGTACAGCTCAATAATCCTAAAACCCCTATATTAAAAAATACCAACCAACAAAATTTTTCAGGAAGAACTACGTGACTTTTGAGTTCCTCATTGCACCAGAGGATACGTAGGAGCGGGGCTTCCCCGTCAAGTCAAAATTAAACTTTTCTAAATTAGCCCTTATTATTCTCTACTATTTTATTTTTGGGTAAAACAAATAAATTCGTAATTTATATTTGCACAATCACATTTAGGGTAACTGTCTTAGGACGGATGTACTAGGGGTGTAGTGGAATTAAGTTTTCGCCCTTCCCTATGCATAACCGACTCCCGAATCCAACCTAGTTTACGCAGACCATTAATTTTAAGGTAGGTTTTTCTCAATTTTCCCTATTTAATAAATTGGGTGGCAACTCCCTGAAATATCGATTTTTGGGCCGTCTAAGTCGGGATCCCGGTCACGACAATATGTTTGTTTTGTTTAAATGTATATGTTTAGCTAGATCTATACAGATATGGCATCTCATGATGACTCGGGATCCGATCATGACGGCGCATATGTTCCTCCTCCACCTCCCGATGCCGCCAGCACTAGCAGGCGGAAGACATCTACTCGCCTAGGGCGCCGTGTTCAGCCTACTCGTGTTGTTTTTACTACTGGCGGATATTTGCCACCACCTGTGTCTGAGGATGGTGCTAGTACTAGTACTGCAGGGGGCCCATCGATTCTTGTTGGTACTGAGGGCTTATCCCCGACACATGTTGATGCGGATGGGGTACGCACATTCATTGATGGGACTGATGTGATTAGGGTTACACCTGATGGGCGTATCATATTGCAGATTGTTGGCGATTCGTAAGTCTATATATATATATATATATATATATATATCTATATTACTATTTATTAATTTATTTTTGTTGCCATTTATATATAACTTATATTTGGTGTAACAAAATTCATCTTTTTTTAATGCAGTTTTATTCCTTCGAAGGCTTCAGCTACCGCCATCACAAAAACAATCAAGGAGAATTTTACCAAGAGCTGGAAGAACTGGACGGAAGTTAGAAAAGATAAGGATGCAAATAAGAAGATGTTAAGATCATTTTTGGTAAGTTATTGGATTCTACGAAATAATTAATTTGGTGTATTATCTTTTATATTGACTTGATTAATTAATTAATTATTGCCTTATAATTAACAACATTATTGTAAATTTCTTAAATAGGAAAAATGTACATGGTATCCAGGGGAGCAAGCCGCCGTTGAGAGAGTGTTCCATAAGAGATGTTCTCATCGCTATTATGAATTGATGCGGAGGGCGTGCAATACGGGTACGAAGCCATCTTATATGGGAGACTCAACTTGGGCTGAGTTTAATGAGTATTGGCAGAAAGATGAAGGATTTAAGAATTATTGTGAGAAAGCCAAGAAGAACCGTGCTTCTGAAAAAGGTGGCTGCACACACACGGGGGGGAGTGTTAATACTGCAACGCATTACATGCGTTTGGTAAATTTATTACTTTATTTATTACTTGATTAATTAATTAATTAATTATTTATAATAATTAACTAGTCATTTTCAATATGTGTATTTAATTAATAATATATATATTTATGTACATATATATATATATATATATATATATATATATATATAGGTGGAGAGGGAACAAAGGCCAATCACTTTGCCTGAGTTGCATTGCCACATGCATATGGTGGAGGAGACTGGTGAGTACGTTACAGATCGGGCGAGGCGTATTGAGGTAAAACTACTTTTACAATTATATATATTAATTAATGTTTATTATTTATATTAATAATTAGTTATTTATTTGTTGGGTTATTTTTTTTAGGAGAGCTTCGAGGGTGGGATGGCTGAGTACCATCAGTCACAACAGAGCAGTGGGGCAGCTGTCGATCCAGTGGAGGAGGCTAGAGTAGCTCGTGATGTTTGGGAGAGAGCAGTTGGTCCCCAAAAGACTAATCGTCTGGTAGGATCAGGTGGTATTGGACCGGCTGCTTTTCGAACAAGCATTATTCCGAGTCTATCAGATTCACATTCTGGATCCTCGACTGGTCGCAATTATGTTCCCAATGCTTGTGAGTTGAATGAGGTTAGGCAATTGACGCAGCAACTGAGCGAGGCTCAGCGTCAGATTGTCGAGCGGCAGCAGCAAAGCGATCGGGAAATTCAGGCGATTCGGGATCGAAGTGATCGGGAAATTCAAGCGATTCGGGAGCAGGCTAGGATAGCTGAGGAGCGCATGGAGGAGCGCTTTAAGTTCTTGCAGGATCAGATGGTGTCTCAGCACTCGAGGCCATCCTCATCAGCATCCTACCCGCCGCCGCCACAGCAGCATTACTACCAGCAGCAGTATGCACCCCAGTATCCCCCGCCGTATGCATCCCAATATCCCCCGCAGTATACACCGCAGTATGCGCCGCCATTCCAGCCATACCAGCAGCCCCAACATAAGTAACCCCTGATCCAGCCAAACCAGCAGTACCCCCAGCAGCGGTCACCCCCGCTAGACATTGATCTTAATGTCCAAATGTCATCGCTCAGTGCTTTACTTCAAGATGATACATATTATAATAATGTTGATGACATTGACCGGCAGGCACCCCAGTAGCTTTAGATTATTTTATTTTTTTGTCTGGATATTTAATTAATTTTCTGGATATTTTATTAATTGTATGGATATTTTTACTGCTTTTCCCAATTTTTATTTTTTTAAATTAAAAATTAATTAATTATTGGATTTTATTTTTTTATCAATAATTAAAAAAATTAGTAAAATAATATATATTTTTAATTAAAACGATTTTTTTAAAAAAATAAAATTTATTTTTTAAAAATAATAATAATTTTTTTTTTATAAAAAATGGTACTTTGCGGCGGATTTGTGTCGTTTGCGGCGGAATTTTAAATAAAACGTTTTTTTAAAAAAATTATATTCATTTTTTTTAAATAAAACGGGTGTTTTGCGGCGGATAACGGGTACTTTGCGGCGGATAATTTGCGGCGGATATTGGGCACTTTCCGGCGGATATATTGCGTCAAAAATTTGTCCCCTTTTCCGGCGGATTATCCGCCGCAAATTTGTGGTGGATTTTGCGGCGCCACTAAATCAGCTGCAAACTTGCGGCGGATAATCCGCCGCAACGCGTTTGCTTCGAGCTGGCTACCGGCGAAAAAATTCCACCGCAAAGTCCAAATATCCGCCGCAAATATGGCTTTTGCGGCGGATTTTTCCCGCCGCAAAGTCCAACTTTTCTTGTGGTGGGTGAGTTAATTTGGTTGTTGAATTTTGTTTCAGTATTGGAGTGAGATTTTAGAGAAGCAATTGAAATTAGACGGGGCATTCTGCTGCTGTGTGGGATTTTAGACCAGCAACTGAAATTACAAAGGACTGGAATGGAATTGATCAAGTTCTGCCTCGGACCCCGCCTGGCGCATCGGCAAGGGTGAGAACTTGTAATTGTCATATTCGCATCAGTTTTAACATTTGATGAAATCATAATTTTATCATTTATAATGTTAATACATGATAAGGAAAGCATGGATCATAATCATATTTCTAGTTTCATTAGAGTATATGACATAGATATGCAATTCTTTGTGAATAGCTACTAGCTAGCATATATGCAGTTCTTTTTCCATATCTTGTTGGCAAATATAGCAATAGTTGTATATAGACGTGAATGGCACTGATGATTGAATGACCAGATTCTTGTTAAACAAGTTCTAGCTGAATTAAACAAGGTTTAAGGCTTCCTTATCTCTGTTAGTGAGAGACTCAAAGTTGATCATTTACTAGACTAGACTACTAGCTAGAATTCTGCTCTGATATGCTTTTAATTCTTATTCAGAAAGTATATAGAAGAAACCAAAACTGAATGCTTTGATATACTTTTAATTCTTATTCAGAAAGTTAATCTTGTATATGCTTGCTTTGATATGCTTTTAATTCTTATTCAGAAAGTATATAGAAGAAACCAAAACTGAATGTGGCAGTTTTTGAATATGGCAGTTTTTATTTCTATGCAAGAGCAGTTATTTTAGAGCGGTTATTGCGCATCTACTTTTTTCTTTTGTATTTTCTGTTATGTTACGAATAAATAGGACAAGACAAGACTTAGTTGGTTATGGTAGATATCTGAGTAGTTATTTGGGAGGGAGAGATCCAAAACTCTCAAATTTCTTGGAGGGATCTAGTCTGTATTTTATTTTCTGTTTGTGTGTGGATCGTTTCTGCAATTGTGATTCTGTTTGTACTCTGTTTGTGTTAATGTAAGTACCAGAAAATTGCCCCACTTCTTTCTGTTTGGAGCTAGTTCTATCAAACTAACAGTACAGGAGAAGCTTCCCCCTCCTCCCTTCAAACATGTAGGATATTTTGAGTCAATTACTGTACCTTCCCAAGCTGCGATAAATGTGTGGTTCTTAGGTCATACTGTGGGTATTATTTTCTCTTTTTTTTTCTCGAATTCTTCTGCATTCTTGGAGGTGGGCTGCTTTTTGTCATGCAACTGAGTTTACATTAACTTGAATTCTTCTGCATTCTTTAGTGTATTTGGTTGCAACTGAATTTTGTCATGCAACTGAATTCTTCTGCATTCTACAACTATGAATTTTGGCAGTTTTTAACATTTTTAGCTACTAGATTTTAATTGCCTATGATTTGCACCTTGACCTTGATGAGTGCTTGCTGCATCTAGTTTGTTTTTTGGTCCCCAGATTTGTTCTACTACTGAATATAAAATTCTGGAATTAAAATGTGGTATCTAATGTAAAGGCGGATGGGATGAATTATCATCATTTACATCAATGAATTACCTTTCTTCTTTCTATTGTCATTATATTTAATATAATAACAGATTACTGGGGTGACTTGGATATAGCTTTCAATATGAGAAAAGCCAGAGAAACTGCAGAAGAGGCTAAAGAGGATTAGTAGCAGAGTTAATCAGGGTCTTAGAGTGGTGAGCAGGTGGATAGAATTTTTCAAGAATTCTCCAGTTATGTAGATGATAACAAGATGATAAAACAATTGATGGAAATGATGAAGTCTCAACAATCTCCATTTAATGAAGAGCTGGATGACGAAGATCATGAAGAGTCTGATTCAGAGGGACAAAGTGATGAAGAGAGTTAAACATTTGATGTTGTTTGTTATGATTTAAAAACTAATTACAAACTCAAATTACTGTTATGTTTTTTTATTAAGTACATTAGGTTTTTAATGCAATGAAGTGCTGTTATTGTGCAAATAATTTGGCATGAATCAATCAAGTATAAAAATATATATTAACCATCGATATGTAAAAATATATGTTAACCATCTAAAAAAATTTCAATATAATCATTTTCTTCATTAAGTTGAATTCGATATGTTGGAGATCGAATTTGTGAGTAAAAAAAATAAAAAATCTGATGAATTTGGTCATACAATATGGTCTCTAGACAATTTTCAATCTCTAAATTGGACACTAATTATGTTACTATATTCAGTCACTAAATTGGTTGCTAAAGCAGTTGTTGCATTCAGTCACAAAATTGGTCACTAAAATTCAGTCACTAAATCGGTCGCTAAAATCAGTCACTAAATCGGTCACTAAAATCAGTCACTAAATCGGTTACTAAATTGATCGACAAAATCAGTCTCTAAATCGGTCACAATAATCGGTCACTAAATCGGTCGCTATAAATCAGAGTCACTAAATCGGTCGCCAAAATCAGTCACTAAATCGGTCGCTATAAATCGGTCACTAAATCGGTCACTAAATCGGTCGCTACAATTAGCGACCAGTGATATAGCGACCGATTTTTTTGGGTCGCAAATTCAGTCACTAAACTGTGTAGTGACCGATTTTTCCCGTATAGTGACCGAAAAATCGGTCACTAAATAACGTTTTTTTCGTAGTGGCAGGAGGTCGTGGACCAAGAAAGAAGCTATCGCTTCACCGACCTTGCGGACGAGGTAGCAAATCTCCGGGCACAAAATGTTCCGGACGAGGAATCACCCGGACCGGGCTCCCCTGAAACAAGACTCCCGATTTGGAGAAGACATCGTTCCCCACCCAGAAGAAGACACTATCAACGTTCTCCTCGTCGCCGACAACGAGGGAATGGTTCTCGTTCTCCTCCGGCTCGACAAAATGACGATCTTGGTGAATATCATCGTTCTCCTCCTCGCCGACAACGAGGGAATGGTTCCCGTTCTCCTCCGTCTCGACAATATGACGATCTTGATGAATATCATCGTTCTCCTCCCCGCCGACAACGAGGGAATGGTTCCCGTTCTCCTCCAGCTCGACGACATGACGGTCTTAACGAACTAGATAACTCTCCCCAGCCTCGCTCAGTTCTAGCCTCTTCGTCACCAAGAAGACGCTCCAAAAGTCGAGAGGATAACCTTGACGAGGCACAACCTCGACACTACGTTTATCCCGATCACCATGATCCGCATCAGCCACACCCTCAGGCACGACTAACCAAGAGAAATGGCCCTTTCACCGCGACAATAGACAATTACCGAGTCCCAAGATACCTCAAAAAACCGCCTGGAGGTCTGAAAACATATGATGGAACGGGCGACCCTGACAGGCACATCGATCAATTCGACACCATTATGAAATACCGTAATGTACCCATGGAAATGAAATGTCGTATCTTCCCCTTAACTCTAGACAAAATAGCGTCGGAATGGTTTCAGACCTTAAAAATGAACTCCGTTTCTTCTTGGGAACAATTGGAAAAACTCTTTTCGGTTCACTTCGGCCATTCCAAAAGTAAACCCAAGAACAAAGCAGTATTGATGTCTGTCATCCAAAAGGAGGACGAACCTCTCAGGGAATACATAGAGAGGTTCAACAACGAAGCTTTCCAAGTTCGGGAACTTGACGACGCTTTCCGCATTTTCTTTATGACGCAGGGCCTACTCCCTGGAATCCCTTTCAAAAAGAACGTCAACACTTGGGAACCTACTACCTTGCAGGATTTCCTACAACTATCCCAATGTTTCATCAATGAGGAAGAAAGCATGAAGATCGGAAATCCGTCATCACAGGCCGCACTATTAAAATCCCGAAGCGGAAGAGAAAACCAAGGATACGACAACCGAGGTAATAGGGATCCCCGACCTCGAAATCGTCACCAAGTGTACACCGAACTCAACGTCTCCAACGCCCAACTATATGGGGAATGTTGGAATGTCGAGTTCAGAAACGTAAGAACTCCCAAACCCCTACCCCCCGATCTGGACAACGCTCCGGCAAGTACCGCAGGTATCATAGAAGTAATGGCCATGACACGAACCACTGCAATGCTTTGAAAGACGACATAGAAGATTTGATCAAACGAGGAAAGTTGTCCAGTTATGTAAAAAAACCAGGAGCAAATTCCCGCGAGGTTAAAATCGAGAGAAATGACGAGCCGGCGATGAGGAGCAAATTCCCGAAGATCGACTCCGACGATGAAAATCATGATATTAGAACATCGAAGGGTCGCTCAGCGATGATGATGATCGCAGGAGGGTTCGAGCTTGAAGAGTCCTGGAAGACAATGAAGCGAAAGTGGAAAGAATTGGTAACCGTGGCCTTAACCTCAGCTACACCGACCCCCACAAATCTACCTCCACTATCTTTTGGTGATGACGAGCTTATGGATGGGAAGCCCAACAAACATGTACCCCTCATAATCTCGGCTGTCATTGCCAAAAAAGAAGTAAGAAGAATCTTGGTGGACCAAGGAAGCTCATCTGACATCATTTTTGTCGATCTCCTTGACAGAATGGAGATCAACAGAGAGGACCTCACCCCTTACCGAGGAACGACCCTATCCGGATTTAACGGATCCCGAACAAAGCCTCTGGGCCATTTGGAATTGATGGTTTCCTGCGGAGCTGAGCCAATGGTGAGAACCATCAAAACCAAGTTCCTTATACTACCTTGCGAATCCATCTACAATGTTATCATTGGAAGACGGACGTTAGGAAGGCTCGGAGCGGTGATGTCCACCACACACTTAAAAATGAAGTTCCACTCTCTCTGCAATAACGTTATCACTTTAAACTCCGACCTATAATCTTCTTCCAGGTGCTTCTTCTTATGGACCAAGTCCGAGCAAAAGGCTTTGGAGCAGGAAGGGGTTCCCCTTCCCAATAGTCCTTCTCCCAAACAGAGGAAAGGCCGATCTTGTAACACCCTGATTTTTGTGCATTGTGATCCTTTTAGTGTGTGGTTGTTCGTGAATTATTTTATATTGATAAGATTAAATTACTTTAATTTATTGCGCGCTTGAGTTATTAAAATTAGTTACAAACATATTTAAATGTATTTTTATATACAATTGGTAATATATGATTGTCATTATCTAGTTATTTTATTTTTATAAAATATTAGCTTTTAAAGTATAATTTATTTATAAGAATTATTTGGGTTATCAAGGTGTTAAAATAGTGTGTATATTTGAAATGGGTTTTAAAAGTAGACAAAAATCTGTTTTTATGCTTTTTACTCACGCGCACCCCCCATTTCCTTACTAGGTGTACCCCTGTCACATAATCCATTAGCAGTCCAGCCCAACGCACGCACTAGAGCCCACTTAACAGACCCAGACCCGACCCAGCGCTCTTTCTTCTTCTTCCTCAGCATTGCAAAACTTGCAAAACCCTAACGAAACTTTCCTCTCCTTCAGCACGTTTCTCACACAAGCCACGGCCAGCCCAAAAACTTCACACACCTACACAAAATCACCCTCTAAGTCCGATTCCAGCGTTGATTTTATCGTTTGTAGCCTCCATCTCGTCTTTTAATTCTCCCCTTCATCTTGGAGTTTTGCCTTTATGAAGCCATTGAAGCTGCCATGACTACTCACTTGCGAGCTTGCTCTTTCCTATGACCCCGTCCAGATCGCCGCTGACAGGAGTTGCATTTTCATTGCTGTTCCGGTCAAGAATAGATTCGCCCTCCTTGCCCAACCTTGGTTCATGACACTTTCGAACATTCATTGTGAACCCGTTTTTGACGTCATTGTTATGGAACCGTAAAGGACTATGCAAAACAGCTTCAACCTTGATTTTGTGTCTTGATCCAATTTTTGTTATTGTAATGGAAATTGATTTCAAGCAAATATTCATATTAGCCACCAATGGAAAGAAAATGGCTTCAAAAGACAAGACATTTTCCCATCTCGATTATTCTACCTTTCTTAAACTCATCAACTCCAAATTGTTTCGTTATGTCTCTGCCTAGAAGGATGTCATTGGTCAAACCTTCCACTATTTGTTTATTGAGTTGAGGTTTGGAAATTTGGGTTTCTCCATGCACGCTTCCGAGTCGTCGTCGTCATGTACATTTTGGATAGGTACGTGAACAAATACGATTAATTCATTAAAGGAGCGATTAAGTATTCCTAACATTTTTATTGGGTAATTAATTGAATGTTCTTGTTGGCTAATTATATGTGCTCGAGTCGCGTTCGCGTTGTCAAATTTAAAGCATGCCTTGGAGCTGGTGATAATACTCTTCAACCCCTATTGGAATATGATTCGTTATTAGGTACGGGGGGAAAGTGTTTCTTTTCTATATGGGGAATAGGGGATATGACTATAATAGTATTGATTATCGGCATTCATATTTGTTTGTATTTATTCATTGGTTAGTTATTATCTATATTTGATTTGGACGACTGTAATTAGATGATTTGAATAACTGTAACTAAATGAATTAGATGACTGTAGTTAATATGCCCAGTTTAGGGAATGAATCATAGTCAATTTTATATCAACCGATGTCCTTTGATTTGAATGACCTGTATGTTACTAAGATGAAGTTGATATGTATGTGTCAATGCTATGCCTATAGGCTGTTGTGTTTGTGATTGCCGTTGTTGTTATGATTGCTGTGGATGATGATAAGGGACCAATTCAACGTGATTGAGTCTCATCGTTAAGGCCCAAGGCCTAACCTCCCTAGAAGATATATGATTGTTAGTGTTGGTGTAATTGGGACGTTATAATTGATGAACTTTAGGGTAGTGAACCTTATTGGACCTTTGAATAAGTTGATGAACTTTAGGGTAGTGAACCTTATATGGTGAAATAGCCCAAAGTTGAAATTGATGATGTACTTAGGGTTTAGACTATCTCTAAGTTAAGTAACAAGCTTAAACTTTAGTATAGTATACTGGTTGATGATATTGAGATTCCTAAGTATTTTAATGGTTAAATTTAGACAACAACGACTTATAATGATTCCTAGACATGAATAACGATGATGATTGATTAAGTTGATGTTGTTAGTTTATTAGAGTAGTGAAATTATCTAATAGACAACTTAGAGCCTCTTAACCGATTAAGACTAAGTCGTTAATGGATTAGAGATATTCTTGGTGTGTCGGATATTAAAATTACCTAATAGACCAATTGAAGCCTATTAGTTGGATAAGATTAAGTTGTTAATGGATTAGGACTATTATAGGGGTGTTTCGGATAATGCTTGACCATTCCTAAGCTAGTTTCAGGTAACCTTGACCATGGATTATGATTGAGACAATAAGAGTCATAGGAGCCTTAGGAAATATCAAATAACGGATAGAGTTGGAATCAGATGCATTGAATAAAAAAAGACTACATATGAATATAACGATGACGTTATTAGATAGATTTAGCTGGGACTTGGGTAATAGTTATGACCAGAGATGATGACTATAGTGACCCCCTAGTCGTATGGTGATACCCGAGATGATGATTAAATGACCCCTAGTTGTTGATGATACCCTCGGACTTAGGAGTTCTTGGGGAAGTTGATGATGATGTTTAAGGAACCTTGTCGCAGTATGGGCAAGGACTCGCCGCATTATGGGCTGTGAATATATGCCTTGACAGGAATAATCTGGTTTTGATGATTGACAAAAGAAAGTCAAAAAGGTCAAGACTGCAAAAAGCGGAAAAATGTAATCAAGCTCAAGTCAAGAGTTGTTTTGTTGTTGTGTCTGTATTAGG
This sequence comes from Astragalus membranaceus, assembly GCA_039519185.1. Taxonomy (NCBI): domain Eukaryota; kingdom Viridiplantae; phylum Streptophyta; class Magnoliopsida; order Fabales; family Fabaceae; genus Astragalus; species Astragalus membranaceus. The sequence goes on along the minus strand of CM076848.1, from coordinate 86,689,096 downwards.
ACATTTTGTAAGTGGAAATAAAGCTCTCTAATATAAAATAAATCACACACTCACAATGTTTTTCATATAAATAATTTTGCATGAAAGTATTTTTAAACAAATCCCATGCATGCAAAATTGAATAGGACAAGCACATAATTTAATGAAAATGTTTTTAGAAACATTAAAATCGATTTCCAACCTTTTCTCTAAAGCTAATAATCGATTTTGCATCTTCCCTATTTCAATTAAAATCGATTTCCTCCTTAGTCTAATCAAGCAAAGAATCGATTACAACATCTCCTTCATTCAAAGAATCGATTCTTATGGTTTAGGAAAGCACATAATCGATTCATCCATGTTTTAAGGGAGCACAAAATTGATTTCATCATTGTTCTAAGGTAAGCACATAATCGATTATGTGATCTAAGGCATTCAAGCTCACAATCGATTACCACCTTTCCATAAATAACACAATATCATTTATTTCCTAAAGCCTATAAATAGAGGCCTCATTTTTCACTCTCAACCGACCTCACACTTGCATCTGAAATTCTATTACTCTTCTCATCACTCTCACTATTCTTACACTTGCTAAATATTTTATTTTGAGAGCTTTATATTTCATATAGTTTGAATTGTAAACTTGTGCTTCAATTTGTTTTATCCACACTATTGAGTGTGTTATCAAAATCCTTTGTGTTTTTTATTTTTGGGTGTGATCCTAAGGTATTCAAGAGAGGTGATATCTCTTGGTTGGGTGTGATCCAAAGTTATTCAAGAGAGGTGATATCTCTTGGTGTTTTCATAGAGAGGTGATATCTCTAGGTTTTTTAAAGGTCTTCTACATAGGGAGGTGATATCCCGGGTTTTTGTAAAAAGGTCTTTGGTTGTAAAGGTTTCTAGCTAAACCCGTTTTAAAAGCTAGTGATTGATTAAAATCCCTTGGAGTTTTCCTTGGGGACTGGACGTAGGCCTGAAGATTGGCCGAACTAGTATAAAACTCTGTGTGTCTTCTTCTTTCCCTTCATCTCTTTTATTTTCCTTGCAAGTTATATTTAATTCCTTATCGCTCTTATTCAAATCAAAACATTTTCTTAAGCAATTTACTTTACTTGATCAACTTGCTTTTAAAGATTTTATTTTTAAGTGCTATTCTTAATTTCACAATTCACCCCCCCTCTTGTGGTTTGAAGTCACTTGGTCAACAAGTGGTACCAGAGCTAGACTCTTGGTAAAGACTAACTGTCTCAAGAGGCAAGATGACTTCAAACAATGACTCCTTAAACAGACCCCCATTTTTCAATGGTGAAGGGTATGATTATTGGAAAACAAGATTGAAAATTTTTATTGAAGGATTAGATTGTGATATTTGGGATGCTGTCGTAAATGGTCCATTTGTTCCCACTCATCTTGTTAATGATGAAATGGTGAACAAACCTAGATCTCTTTGGACCAAAGATGAAAAAGAAAAGGTTCAATACAATTTGAAAGCTAAGAACATCATCACAACTGCATTAAGCATTGATGATTTCTATCGCGTATCACATTGTAAAACCGCCAAGGAAATGTGTGACGCCCTTCAAGTGACCCATGAAGGTACTACCGAGGTCAAAAGGGCTAGAATGAACACATTAACTCATGAGTATGAACTATTTAAGATGAAACCGGGTGAAACCATCCAAGAACTAAACAAACGTTTCATCCATATAGTTAACCATCTTAGAGGCCTTGGAAAATCCTTGGAAAATGAGGATTTAACCAATAAAGTTCTGCGATGCCTGTAACACCCCTTTTCTACCCCTTAATTTACACGTCATTATCAGAGTAATCTCTTTTTCAAAAATATTATTTAATTAGTAGAAAAGACATGCCACATCGTCATTAATAAAAACTCAGCATTTGCACCATCAAAGTTTGTGCAACAACGCAATCGTCATGAAACTTAAACTTCAAAATAATCTCATCACAGCGGAAATAAACATTAACTCACTGGTACCACTCAAACACGTCTCACAATCATCAACATAAACATTATACAGTTAATTAATTGATTAACCAAATCCAACCACACCCCCTAGGTGCTACAGTATCAGAGAGCGACTCGACAACATCCCAACAGCTAATAAAGAAGGCAGCAAGACCTTCACTCGCGGTTACCTGCAGCGTTGCCACGATAGAGAAACATTCGAAGCAGAAGGGGTGAGAATTTCAACAAAGCATAATCAAGTACATAATTGAGTAATGTGAACAAGCAATCATACAACATCGTCATTCATCATCACATCATCGTCACAAACACCAACTCAAACCACAATTATTAACACAAGCCATAATCATGAATGTGCATGGGATGCAACCCACACCTGGGTATATGCATGATGGTACCATACTCGTCATAATAAGCCACTAAGGGCACACCGTCACTGTTTTCATCAAAAAGAGGCCGAAGCCTATTCGTCATAAGAGGCCGAAGCCTATTCGTCATAATATGCACATGCTATGAGACACTATGGACACATGTGCAAACACCAAATCACTCACATGGAGTACTCGTCATCATCGTCATAAAATATCACATCATCATCATAAACGTCATAATTGAAGCACAACACATCATCATCAACAACATCATATACATATAAAACCCCCAGAAATTCAACATATTTAGTTATAAAATCAATATCCACCTAATCTCTCACAACAACATTTAAAAATATATGACAACACACAATTGCCCTTTATGTATTCGTGGGTTATAAAATAGTAGACTAATTGACTATGGGCTTTCTCAGATATCTGGTACTGCTCACAACAGAACGTTTGTGAGGCTCTCAGAGATGTCCTTGAAATTACACCAGTAAACTGGCCTGAACAAAGGCTAGCCATAGTCAAAGAGTACACTAGTGGTATAACACTTAGAGTGAAATTCTTTGAATTAATGTCCACATAAGTATTGAAGTAAATAAAATAAAACATTTTCGCATGCCAAAACCTATACACCCTCACGGGTCCATCTTTCAAACATTTTCACGTAACAAAACCTTTAAAATTTGGGCAACAACGCCTTTAAAATTGGAGTAAACATCACATTTTATTTGAGGAAAAACATCACATTATAATTTAGAAAACATCACCTCTTCATTTAGAAAACACCACATTTTAGTTTGGGTAACATCACATTTTCAAAGTGGGAAACATCAGTAAAATAGTGAGAAAACAGCACTAAAACAGTGAGGAACAGCAACTCGCGCTTGAAGCGCGAGCGAGGCGCGAGAGCCGCGTGATTTGGCAGAAAAATCATGTCACAGCGCAGCGCGCTTGCGCTTGGAGCGCGACAGCAGCGCTAACGAAGCGCGATTGGGCAGCAACGTCTCAATCATGCAGAATTGCCCAGAATTTGAAATTTTACTCAACCATGCTCACATCATGAATTCTTTTCCAATCATCACCAACATCAAGACACGATTTGTACGTCACACAACTCGTCAAAAGTTCATCAAAGTAATCATCAAAATTCATCAAAGAAAATCATCAAAAATTCATCAAAGAAACATCAACAATTCGTTCGATTCTTCGTCAAATACTAGCGTCAATTCGTCTCAATTTCACAGCAACACCCAAAACCCCACAAAACCCCAATCACATACCCAATTATATTGAATCGAAACGCTCACCCTTACCTCTTAAACGTAGGCTCCGTAGAAGAAGAATGGAAACACGTACAAAACCACAGCAACCCACGATCTCAACTTCCCTTGGAACTCGCGACTTCTCATTCTTTTTCCTCTTCTCAGCGCGCCGTGGCTCTCTCCTCACTCTCTCAATTCGCAGCTCTCTCAATTTTGCGCAAGTGAGAGAGTTTGGCTTAGACTCCTAGGGTTTAAGCTGTGGGCTCAGTGAACACTGGGCCCTCCACGCCAACCCCACTCCCTTTACTCGTTTCACCTCCTGTATAACACATATTATTTCTCTTGATTTAATCACACCTCTAATAAATTTAATAATTCAATTAAATAAATTAATTAAATTATTTTCGGGGTGTTACAATGCCTAAATAGAAATTGGCAACCCAAAGTGACAGCTATCTCGGAATCTAAAAATTTATCTTCTTTGGACTTAACCACCTTGTTTGGTAAATTGCAGGAACGTGAGCTCGAATTAAATCGACTCATTGAAAGTGTGGAAGGTGAAAAGAAAAATAAAGGACTTGCGCTAAAATCATGTATCAAAGAAAGTGACATGGAAGGTTATGATAGCTCCAATGAAAGTGATGAAGACATGAGTGAAATGGTTCGAATGTTCAAAAAGTTCATAAGGTATAAAGGTAAACCAAATCCTCAAAGCAAAAATGAGGAAGTAACTTCCTTCAATCCAACATGTTATAAATGTGGTAAGAAGGGGCACATAAAGCCGGATTGTCCTCAAAGTCAAAAACATAGAGATCTTCGAAAGAAATCAAAAGGAAGAAGGGCGTATATCACTTTGGATGAAAATGACACGGAGTCAGCCGATGAATCTGAAGAAGAGGAAGCAAAACTATGTCTCACGGCAAAGCTTGAGGAAGATGCGGTAAACTCCTTTGAAACTGAACGTGATTTAACTTATGATGAGTTGCTTAGTATTTGTGAAGAACTAAATAATGAGTCAACTAAACTTAGGAAAATTGTTTCAAAGTCTAATAAAACTATTTCCACTCTTCAATCCAAAATTGAAACTTTAAATAAGGAAATAGATGCTCTTAAAGAAAAACAAATTTTCATAAGTAAAGTATCCTCTTGCAACTCTTATGAAAATAAAAAGGAGAATACTCTCAAATGTCAAGAGTGCAATGTGTTGAAAAATAAAGTTGATGATTTACACAACACTCTTGCAAAATTCACCAGGGGAAGAGATAATTTAAATATCATTTTAGGAAATCAAAGGGGAACATATGATAAAGCTGGTTTGGGCTATCAACCAAAGAATCATGAAAAATCTTTCAAAAAGTTTTTTTGCCCAAACAAAACTTCTAGTAGCCCTTTTACAAAATGTTATTATTGTGGTAGAAAAGGTCATACATCTTCTATTTGTAATGCAAGAAAGAATATTGATATGAATGACAAATGGAAGTGGATTCCAAAGGGCACAATTCCCAAGACTAACCCAAAAGGACCCAAGATGATTTGGGTACCAAAAGCCAAAAATTGATTTTGTGTTGTTGTTGTTGTTGTCATCGTCGTTGTTGTCGTTGTTGTTGTTGTTAGCAGGGCATTATCGGGCAAGGTATCCTGTTCTGTCTATTCCGGTCTTGTTGTTTTCTTGTAGGGCGTTATCGGGCAACGTATCCCGTTCGGGCAAGGTATCCCGGTCCTATTGTTGTTCGTCGTAGGGCGTTATCGGGCAAGGTATCCCGTTCAGGCAAGGTATCCTGGTCCTATTGTGGTTGTCATCGTAGGGCATTATCGGGCAAGGTATCCCGTTCGGGCAAGGTATCCCGGTCCTATTGTTGTTGTTGATGATGATTGTAAGGCAGTATCTGGCAAGGTGTCCTGATCCCATTGTTGTTGTTGTTGTTGTTGTTGTTGTTGTTGTTGCTGCTGCTTGTAGTCCTAGGATCGTACGGGAGGTCGTGACACTAGGAGTAGATGAAGATTAGTTAAGGATTGTTTGTGCATTCGTGTCATGAAAGTTGTATCCACTGTTGATTGTTTCATTGTTTGTGGTAGTCTTGCTGTTTTAGTTTTGGTCTTATATTCCTTATATGGTTTGGACGCTCTTTCTCACCCGTGCACCTTTTTTTTAGATTGAGTTCCAGGTGTCGTTGGAGTGACTTTGTACGATCGTGCAGTGGGAGAGATTTGATTCTACACGTTGTTGTCACTCTATTTTTAGTTTATTGGATTAAAGTTTAATTGCTCTAATTATGTGACATCGAGATTTGGGTTGTACTCTTATTATTACAATTAAGATCATTATTGTTATTATATTGAAAGAAATGTTTTATAACTTAGTATTTGGTATTATTATAAATCTTATTTATATGATTTAAGGAGTGGATGACATCTTTTACTTGCGAAAACTATTTCGGAAAAGGAATTGCAATTTTTAGTTTTAAAAACAATTCACTCGTTTTTTGTACTCTTTCTTCTATAATTACATTCAGGGTAAAGGGTGTCACAGATCTACCGAGATAAATGCAACAGACATTGATGCAAGGTTTGACCCTGATAGCGCGGATGATGAAGATGATGACGAGCTGGCAAAAGAGCTCAAACGAAAAATGAAAAGACCCCAACCCAATGGGGAGTTCATCGAAATACAGCTCGGCGAAGACCCCTCCAAAACCCTCAAAATCGAGCCGATTTATCAAAAGAGGTTAAAGAGGATTTAACCCAATGTCTCCAAGAGCATGCAGACATCTTTGTCTGGTCTGTAGAGGACATGCCTGGGATTCCTCCGGAAGTCGCTTGCCACCAGCTCGCAGTTAACCCGGGAGTGAAGTGGGTCGCCCAAAGAAAACGGGCCCAGTGTATCGAGAAAGCCAAGGCAGCGGAGAACGCCGTGGACGATCTCTTCAAAGCAAACATCATTTCTGAAGTCAAATACACGACCTGGTTATCGAATCCGGTGCTGGTTAAGAAGAGTAACGGAAAATGGCGCATGTGCATAAATTACACCGATCTTAACAAAGCCTGCCGAAAAACTGTACACCGATTCTCTATTGGTGGTCTCCCAAATCAGCAACCAATACGAGACCAAAGAACAAATCTTACAAAGATATCTGCTTCGGGTCCGGACATTATTTGCTCAAATTGAAACGACAGAAGTAAAACACGTGCCGAGGGCAGAGAACTAAAGAGCTGACATCCTCGCCAAACTCGCTAGCACGAAAGCTCCAGGAAATCACCGAACGTTCATACAGGAGATCCGCCATAAACCCAGTGTATCCCCCGACCCTGAATCTGCCTCGATCATTTGCACAATTGGATCTTCCACAAATCCTCACAGTTGGATCGTCCCGATCTTAAAATACATCATCACAGGAATAGAACCCCCAGACCCGAGCGAGGCTAAACTCATCAGAAGAAAGGCTTCTGCCTATTCAGTCATTTATGGAGCATTATACAAAAGAAGCCTCTCCTCCCAATTGTTGAAATGTATCGAGGGGGAAGAAGCATCTTACGTCCTAGCTGAAATTCAGGAAGGAATATGCGGTCATCACCTCAGAGGTCGATCTTTAGCTCAAAAGGCCCTCCGCACCGGATATTACTGGCTGACCATGTCGGTCGATGCTAGTTCTCATGTTAAAAAATGCAAAAAAAGCAAAATTCACGCCAATCTCCACATTACTCCTCCAACCGACCTAACAAGCTTGTCCTCCACATGGCCCTTTGCATGGTGGGGAATCGACCTCCTGGGACCATTCTCAACAGCTCCAGGCCAAATCAAATACTTAATCGTTGCTGTCGATTACTTCAGCAAATGGATAGAGGCAGAACCCATGGCCACCATCACTGCAAGGAACTGCATAATTTTTTTTAGAAAAAACATCATGAGCAGGTTCGGGATCCCCGAGGTAGTGATAACGGAAAATGGGACTCAAATTACTGATAAGGGTTTCAGAGCGTTGATGACCGAACTAAAAATCAAACACCGCTTCACATCAGTCGAACACCCACAAACCAACGGACAGGTCGAAGCGGCGAACAAAATAATTCTAAACGGCCTACGACGACGCCTAGACGACGCAAAAGGAAACTTGGTAGAAGAGCTACCTTATTTCCTCTAGGGATACAGGACTACCCAACAAAGCTCCACAGGAGAGACGCCGTTCCGATTTTCTTACGGGAGCGAGGCAGTGATACCCGTCGAGATTGGTGAACTCAGCTAGAGAACGGCAAACCCCAAAACTCAAAACGAAAATAACCAAGCCTTATGAGAAGAGCTCGACCTCGTTGACGAGGTTCGGAGTCAAGCCTCGCTCCGAGAATCAATGGTCAAACAAGGAGTGACGACCAGATACAATGCAAAAGTCGTCCCCAGAAATTTCGAGCTGGGCGATTTGGTTCTTCGAAGGGCTGACATAGGTCTTAAAAATGCTTCCCAAGGAAAGCTCGCACCAAACTGGGAAGTACCTTACCGTGTTTTTTTCTAAAACCGGTAAAGGCGCTTTTGAATTGGAGACCCTCCAAGGAAAAAAGATACAAAGGACTTGGAATGCAACGAAGCTGAAGAGTTATTTCGTTTAAAGTCGGAAATTGTATCCATCTCCGCTCCTATCATTGTAAATTGAGTTCCTCATTTAAATGATATACTGAGTTTCAGTAAACTTGCAAAATCAAAAATACAACTACGGAAGACACTCGTACCTTGAGCCCCTCAAGTACGATTTGGGGATCGCCCAAGCGATCAAACATGGTCGCAAACCCTTTGTTACCAGTTAAATCCAAGCCGAGTCTTGGTAAACTATTTGAAAGGGTCCAGGTCTTCTAGGGTCAAGATATCCTCAGAACGACCATTGGCCACAGCTGCCAATACCTCTATAGGGCGAGTTAAATCTAGGCCGAGTCCTGGTAAACTGCTCTATAGGCCAACATTTATGACCACCTCGAGTCCCTCAGGTGCGAAACAAAAATTCAAAAAATGATGTACATGACTTGCAGAATTAAAAAAGCATTCGTAAGACTCATGATCAGATCCAAAATGAAGATCGATTCAAAATTTTATCGATGACAAGCATAGGGCCGAACCCTCAAAATCCCAAAAATACATTACGAAGTTCTAAATCTATACAAAACTCAAATCGGAAAAGTATACACTTAGAACTTCTACAAAAGTACTGGAAGTTATTAAACATCAGAGGTCGGGAAAATGACGGTCTTCTGCTCCGTCACTGGATTGACCTTGACAATACTCGTTCCATCAACCTCATGATCGGCATTAACGATTGACGGGTTTAAAGGAAGGGAAGGATGAACCAATAGAACCTGCAGAAGGGCACATTGAAAACCTTCTTTGTACATATCGAGCGCCGCTTCGGCAGCCTCCTTGGCATCCCTCTAACTTCGATTGAGAGCAGCCTGAAGATTAGCGATACGAGCATCCGGATCGGTTCTAGCTTCCGCCCTCATTTCCAAGGCTTTTTTCAAACTGTTTCCAGTTCCACAATTCGTTCCTCTGAGACCCTCAATTTTCTCTTAGCCTCAGCCTCAGACTCCTCTAAAACCTTGACCTGATCTTCGAGCTGCCTCACACGGGCTTCAGCATTCTCGGCTCGGGTTAGAGCGGTCACCTTTAACGATGTCAGGGTCGCTTCATTCTCCTTCAATGTTCGGAGCTCAGACTTGACTCGACCAAGCTCATTGGTCTTCGTCGACAATTCCTCCAACACCTTAAAACGTTTGGACTTCTCAGCCTCCAGCATCTCTACAGATGTGCCAAGAAAAATGGTCAATACGAAGAGGAATATCATAAACAAATCAACAAAACCAGCAAAATTAAGAAAGAAACTCACCTTCAGCTCGCCTCTCATACTTCGCTTTTGCGATCTTGTGAACATCGGCGGAGTTTAGGAAGATTTGGGCCGATGCTAAGATAGGATCCTCCCTCCACTGCTCAAAATTTTGCTACAAAAACTTCTCATCCAGGGGCATAGCCTTACATTTGCGGTTAGACTTTTTTCCAGTCTTTGCTTTCTTAGCCGATCCCGACTCATCATCCCCTTTTTACGTCCCCTTTTTACAGAGGTCCCCTTGCACTTCACGTCCCCTTTTTACAGAGGTCCCAGCATCGACCCTCTTCCCCCTTTTTGCCTCAGCTCAGGCCAGATCATTTTGAGTAACCATGTTAATCGGTTCAGCATTGATGGCGACCTCTTCAGCATCAACAACGGGTCCAGTTTGGGGTAATATTTGCAAAGGTACCCCTGCTGGCTCGACACCAACAGGTACCCCTATTGGCTCGTCACCAGCATATTGCATCGCCAGTTTCTTCAAAAACGCAAGCTTCTTAGGCGCCATCGTATCTGAAAAAACAACAAAAATACGAGTTATATAAACTCAAAGAAAAATCGAAACACGCAAATATCCACTACTGAAAAACAATCTACGTAGAACCCGTTGCACCCGCACACGCTTCCCAGCCTGGACTAAGCGAACCGTAGGGATACCCCTGTACTTATGTTTTGAAAACGGAACCCTCTGGGAAATGAAGAACAAAATTGCTTTGGTGAGACGATCTTCTGCGCTCATACGATCCTCCCCAACGGTATAGGAATGAGAAGATCGATTGAAATGACCATTACTCCAACCTATAGGAAACTTGGTTGACACCAGAGTCCGACCATCCGCTCCGAACTTCCCCACACTAAAGATGGCCCTATCATTGACCGGTTCAACCCAATAATAGAGCTGCTTCCAGCTTCCCCTCAGGGAGTCTGCATAGGCTTTAAAAATCTTTGCACCTCGCCTCGAGCGAAAGCTGACACGATCGCGACCGGACTTATCCTCCCCGCTATTCCGATTGAGCTCGAACAAATGAAAGAATAGTTGGGACGACACCGGTCTCTCCAAGTGAATACGCATCAACTCAAAAGCTCGAAGGAAGCCCCACGGGTTTGGGTGTAGCTGTGACGGTGCTAGATCAAGCTCTGCCAAAACGATCTGTTCGAGAGAAGTAAAAGGAGGCCGAATATTCATGTCATTAATGATCACATGGTACATAGTGAACTTAAGATCTCCTTCCCAAGAAGCCACATGCTCTCCATCCTTCATGCCCTCAACCCTCCAAATGTTTCTCTCAGAACGCCCTGCAATTTTTCGTCCAACCAACCCCAAGTTTCGGCCCGAACGATATAAAGACTCGACCTCCAGAATCTTGGCAGAAACCCAATCATACGGTCAAACTTCCCGCACCGGGACGTCATGAGCTCCAGGACCGGTGCTGGAATAACCGTCGACTGAAGATTTAGAAGCATGGCTAGTACTTGGCTGCTCCGTCTCATCAGCAGCATCCTGATTTTCCGATGTCGAGGTTCTCCCAAACTCAGGGTCGGAGCTCTCCGATTCAACAGTGTCCGAGCTCCCCTGACTTCCCCCAGATTGTGCACCCTCATCGGAGTCAGAAGAAAGAGCTACCACTTCAATCCTGCGATCTTCCTCCACTGCTTTCACAACATCCGCATCGTCTCCTTTAACATCGTCAGCCGGAGATATAGTTTCAATGTCGACGTTCTCCTCTGCCTGTTCGCTGGGAGGAGCCGAAAGCGGATGGTCTTGCTCATCTGAAGTACCAACAATCAACTGATTGTCTCGATCTTCAGGAACGACACCATCAGAGGCCATGATCATAACGAACTCATTTCTATACTCCGTTATATCCCTACGGGTTTGTTTTGTCCTCGCCAGGTCTTAAAAGTGCAGAAATGGGGGACGAAATGTCAGGACAAAGAAGATCGCAAATGGGTCCGCGAGCAAGTCGGAACCCGACCTGACGACCCCCACTCTGAGCGAACAAAAGAAAAAACTAGGAAGGGCCCAAAACACAAATACAATTGGGAAAGAAAAACTAACCTCGAAACAAATGCAGATGAGAAGCTTGGATCTTTTTGTCAACCTTAAAATCAAACGCCTTGTCCGCCTCGCTCAATGGAAACCTCGACGCCTCAAGATCGGTGATCAGAGCAGAAAGAGTTACGCAGCAACAAATGAATGGAAGTGACCGCTTATTTATAGTGGGCCAGAAAATCGTGGGTTGGACCTGGAAGTCGAATCAACGCGTCCAATCGAAGCCCAAAAGTCAGGCACTAAAAAACAAAAACATCACCATCATTAGCCCCCATCGTTATACGCACAGTGTAAGAAACATTTAATGCCTGGCACTGATACTAAGGCGTTGGACCCCTTGGCTCAGAAAGAAAGCTCGGAACATCTCAAAATCATTTGAAGCTCGGCGCATCATATGATCGACAACGAGAGCTACCATCAGGCCAAGATCACCCTCGGTAAATTTCAAGATCGATTAAAGCTCAGTACATCTTGAGTCCCTCAAAACGAAAGCTTGGAACATCTTAAAATCATTTGAAGCTCGACGCATCATATGATCGACAACGAGAGCTACCGTCAGGCCAAGATCACCCTCGGTAATTTTCAAGATCGATTAAAGCTCAGTACATCTTGAGTCCCTCAAAACGAAAGCTTGGAACATCTTAAAATCATTTGAAGCTCGGCGCATCATATGATCAACAACGAGAGCTACCGTCAGGCCAAGATCACCCTCGGTAAATTTCAAGATCGATTAAAGCTCGGTACATCTTGAGTCCCTCAAAAAGAAAGCTCGGTGCATCCTCAACTCAAAAAAAGGCTACCGTCAAACCAAGATCTCCCCTTAGGCGACCAGACTTGAGGGGCCACTGTTATGGTAACTAGTAAAAGGCCTAAGCTGATATTTACACCCCGTATAAGGCCCAATAACCAAACCAGACCATATCCAGAAAATCTAGTCCAATTAATCAACGGTACATATACCTCTGTAGGATCTAACGGCTCAGGGTCGACAAAACAAACATCACACAAACTCTATAAATACCACACTCACTGCTCATAAATGTAAGGAATTTCTACTACAAAACACTGACTCACTCAGATACTGACTTTAGCATCGGAGTATCATTGCAGGTACAACATCGCCATCTCAAAGATCGAACATCGGCATCTCAAGGTCGAACGTCGCAGATCAAGGACAACTCCTACTAACTATTTCAAGGTCGGAAGCACGTTACATAACAGTACTAAAATAGTTTCTTAAAATTTTCATTGTTTTTTCTTCAGTTGGCCATGTGATTATTGATATACTATATACATATGCATGCATCATATGTCTTGTTCTACCACGTTTTATTAGTACAATTTTGTAGACTTTTCTTTATATTTTTTGTAAAGCATGGCTTCAATGATGATAATTTAGTTTTCTTTTTCTTTGACAATAAGAGACGCAATAGGACAAAAAGAGAGGTGCAACAGGAGCGAGAATAACTTAATAATAGGTATCAATAATATATGTTGTCAAAAACGCTTAGTATTCTATTACTTGTATAAATAAATAATAGATAAGTTTAAAGAGTGGAAGACAAAATATCTACACAAAATGCGTGACTCAGATAGCCTACTGACAGGGAGCTTCACATGAGATTAGTTTTAATAGAAATGTCAAGCGAGACATTGATATACTATATACATATGCATGCATCATGTCTTGTTCTGACACGTTTTATTAGTACAATTTTGTAGACTTTTCTATATATATTTTGTAAAGCATGGCTTCAACGATGATAATTTAGTTTTCTTTTTCTTTGACAATAAGAGACGCAATAGGACAAAAAGAGACGTGCAAGAGGAGCGAGCATAACTTAATAATAGGTATCAATAATATAAGATGTCAAAAAAGCTTAGTATTCTATTACCTGTATAAATAAATAATAGATAAGTTTAAGGAGTAGAAGACAAAATATCTACACAAGATGCGTGACTCTGATAGCATAATAACCGGGAGCTTCACATCAGATTAGTCTTAATTGAAATGTCAAGCGAGACATAACACAGCCTCACACACAAAAGTTTCAAGCTCAAACCAACAATTAAAACTATCATCATCTCATAATAGAGAGAACCGTAGCATGGATCAGTAGTCAGATGTGTTCTGATACATAAGATCCTCCTTTCTAAGGAGAGTGTAGAGCATACTTGCATCTCTATAGAGGGATCAATGATATGAACATAATAACTAGAGCTTTCAAAAAGAAGAGAGAAAATTTAAGCACGTATTTTTTTCTAAACACACTGAATTGAGACATTGAACACAACAAAAAATTTTCTCGATGATTAACATCAACAGTCTACATTTCATAACTTAATTAAAAACCATATAGGTTCCATGTCCTTCATTATCCTCAAAACCTAGTGTTCAATACTAACACAAGAAAAAGCGGAAACGATTACATAACTTAAATAAATTCAAGTCATACTATCGAGTTACAAAGACAACAAGGGAACTCAATATCAAAGATCAAAGAACCAAGTCTTCGAACATTTCCTCAAGCACGTCACCTATTCGTGCTTTTTCGCTTTCTTCTTCCCCTGTTTCTCTGTAAAACAACAACATATAATGGGTGAGATAAACATTATCTCAGTGAGTCCTAACGTAACCCCTCACAATAACTCTCGGTCCATTTATTCCTTTTCTCCTTTAATCGTAGTCCATATAGGGCCTACGTGCATATGTCTTTTCCTTTCATGCCATAGCCATCTTCGGTAATGACCACGCATTTACTGTCGAACCTCTCCACTAGTTTACACTAGCTTCAAACCTCTGAGGCCTAGGTTCAGGGGCTCATGACTTCCCCTCCCTAAGTGTACAAATCTATTGGGTCGTCACCGATCCTCTGTTATAATTTATATATCTTAACCTTGAAAGAACATTTAGTTCCATTTGTCATACCCCAATTTTGTCCGGCTTAGGTCCAAACCCTAATTTTCCACATAAAAATAAATTATGCATTTTGGATCCTAGAAACCATCCCAAAGTTTTTGAAATCATTTTTAGGGTTAGAATGCACTTTTTGGGGAAATTTGGGTTTTTAGGGTCAAAAAGGGCATTTTGGTCATCACTCACAAAAGATTTCATAAAAATGATTTTTGCATGAAAATATGTTATGCATGCATGGCAAGCTTTGGAAAATATTTTATGCATGCATGGCAAAAAACCTAAAAACAATTTTGTGGAAAGCAAGAATCAATTTCTATTATATACCAAAGGCCAAGAATCGATTTATAGTATATTCTAAATGCCTTGAAATCGATTTTCAAGCTCTTCCATAGGCCATGAATCGATTCCTCATTGTTTTGATCAAGGGAAGAATCGATTTTCACCTATAAAGGAGGTCCTGAAAATCGATTCCTCATTGTTTTGACTAAGGGAAGAATCGATTTTCACCTATAAAGGAGGTCCTGAAAATCGATTCCTACTTATTTTCAAAGAGCAAAGAATCGATTCCCATGTTTTCCAAAGAGTAAAGAATCGATTCCCCACTATTTCAACTATCCAAAGAATCGATTCTTGAGGCTTCTAATGATAAGAATCAATTCCTCACCTTTTTAACTTCATGTCACAATCGATTCTTCACTTTCATTGAATATTTTTTCAGATCTACGTCTTCCTGAGCCTATAAATAGGAGTCTCATTCTCCACTCTGATAAAAAAAGGAAGACACAGGGACGGATTTTCACACCACAATTTCACAACTCCTCCCTGCTTCTCGGACACAGATTTTCACGAGATCAGAGAAAAAACCCATTTTCTCGAAATCTCTCACATTTTAGAAAAACTCTTCTACGCTTTATTTTTTCGCTCTATTCGTTCCGTTGGTCCGTCTGAGCTGATCTTCTACAAGAGTTAGTTCGAGTTGCGTTCTTCAAGTGGTAGTATCTGCCTTCATCAGAGGTATTTCTGTCTTTATATTTGTTAATATTTAATCATTGTGATCCATGCCAAAATTGCCCCATGTGATTTAACTTTGTTATAGTGTCATTGTTGATGATGAACCACATGATTCCCACTTATGCCTAGTGCATCATGTTCTGAGTGGTGAAGATGGTCTCAGATGATTCAACCCTTTTAGTTTATATGATGATTGGCAATGTGATTCACACTTGTGCACTTGTGCACTTAATCTTAAGTGTGAGGATTGACCAAAGTGATTCAACGTTCTTTGATACTTTGGTCGCTAAATAATTTGCTTGCTTATGCTGGCCAATGATCATGATTGAGGCAACTCTTTTGCTTGAGCTTACAGTGTCATCGTCTACTCTCATATAGAATATCATCAATACTTAGATAGGTCCATTCCTTACATTGCATCTTCCACTAGATGTGCATTTAGATTCCCTTGCGTTCTGTAGAAATATTTGAGTATGGTTCTCGCCTAGCATCTTCCACTAGATGTGCATTTAGGTTCAATCTTGCCTACTCTTGTATTTTTGCTTGATGCCCAATTCAAGTTCCCTCCTTGCCTATCTATGCGTTGTGATCTACTATGTGTAGTTTAGACTTGATTTCTGTTGGCGAATTCAAATATTGTTGCTTAATGATTTGATTCCACTGATTGTGTTATGCTTGAATCCACCAATTCTTTCTTGCATTCATTGTTTTAATTTCTAAAACGACCTGGCACAAAAACGGTTACTAGTGGCAATCCATCACAACCTTTGTTGGTTTGATTGCCATGAAAGCCTCAATTTCAAAAGAATTGTCGTAAGCATAAAGCAAGCTACTGGTGATAATCCGTCACAACCTTTGTTGGTTTGATTATCATGAACGCGTCCAATTTCAAAAAGCAATTTTCTAAGTATCAAAGAATCAAAAACAAGTTATTAGCGGTGGTCCATCATAACCATTATTAGTTTAATCATCAAAGCAAAAAGACTTTCATTCTTAAGGCTCGTTAGAACTACGTCGCTTTGATTCCCATTTGGGATACGTAGGAGCGAGTCACATTCTCGTCAAGCGCAATCATAAAAAGTTTAGCATTTGCATAACAAAAAAAAAGAGTTAGTTTCCTAACAAAAACAATCACTTTCGCAAACCTTTTCCTTTCTAAAATCATTTTCAACCCATCGTCGCTAGTGGTTAATCAGAACCTTTGTTCGTCTAGCCATTGGTGGCGATGTCTTTTTCCCCAAAGAACAACAAGCGATGATCACTCATAACCTTTGTTAGTTTGATCATTCGTGCCAATCAATCTCTTTCGAAAACCCCTTTCAAAAGAGCGAATAAAAACGGGTTGCTACTAATAGTCAATCAGAACCTTTGTTCGCCTGATTAGTGGTATTGACTCTCATTTTCTAGAGTACTTAGCGGTGATTACCCATAACCTTGGTTAGTTTAATCATCCACTAAATGCTCGTCTTATTTCGAAAACTCACTAAAAAAGATAAAAAAACAAAAACTTTTCAAAAAGACAAAGAAGAACTACGTAGCTTTGAATTCTCCATCGCACCGGGAGATACGTAGGAGCGGGTCACATCCCGTCAAGCATAACAAATAAAAATCATTTTCACAATAAGTTTTCAAACAAATTATTTTCAAAAGAAAAAAGAACTACGTAGCTTTGAATTCTCCATCGCACCAGGAGATACGTAGGAGCGGGCCATGTCCCGTCAAGCGGTTTTTTTCTAAAAAAACATTTTTTCCCCTTTTTCATAATAAATAAAGATTTTCATTAAGAATTTTTCAATAAGAAGTAGAGAGGCAAAATTAAGTATTTTCAAGTCAACACACTAAAACCACACATTTAATTAAAGGTTCCCTCTCAGTAGAGAGGACGTGTGGGGTGCTAACACCTTCCCTGCGCGTAACCGACCCCCGAACCCTATTCTCTAGTTTCGCAAGACCAATCGCTTTCCAAAAAAGGTTTTCCTAATATTTTCCTTAATAAATATTGGTGGCGGCTTCATTGTCTTAGGAAAAGTTGTGAACGAGGAAGGTTCTCCCTCGGGGACTTTTTCGGGCGCAACAGCTGGCGACTCCGCTGGGGACTAAAAAACACTTTTTTTCAAAAGTGGGTCAAGCCTAACTAATTAAAATGTGTGGTTTAATGTACTGTTGATTTTATTAATACCTTGTTTGCCTTTCTTTCTTATCATTGATTGTAGGCATATGCATTTGTCTTCTTTGTTATTCCCTATCTCCTCTTCTACTCCTATTCTTTCATTGCTTATGCCCATGCATTCTTCCAACCCCCCATGTTCCCTTCTTCTTTGCTCCTTTTCTCCAAAGGTAAGTTCATGCATCTCTTCCCCATTCTATCTTGTTCCCTCTTCTTCGCTCCCTTTCTTAAGGTAAGTAGTGCATTGTTGTTGGCACCCTAGATTAGTTGTATTTAATTGGTATTAAACCCTAGGGTAGACGACATGTTATTGCTTTCTATTGTCTGGATTGTCTGGATTTTCATTTGCAGGTGGGGTAGTTTTTTAGGAAATGCCCTTCGCACACACCACTTGTACCCCGAGATTATATGATTAGAGGAAGAGACCATAACCCAGGTCTGTTAGGATACCATAGGATGAGTGGATTCGAGTAGTGGGAGCCCATCAGGACCTTTGTCCGTTTGGCTACTCGCGAAAGTTTCAATCAGAGTTGTGCTCTTCCATGATACCTTGTACCTAGCAGTTTGCTGCATTTACATGGAATTTCGTGAAAGAGACAGTGGCTCTGATGACCTTTGTGAGGGTGTGAATAGAGCCACATGAGAAGATTACCCCTAAAATGCCTTAGATCATAGGTTTCTTCCCTTTTAGGTCACAAGGGCTTTCCAAATTGTGTGTTGCATCGTTGCATTCAGTTCAATCAATTTTTCCTTCAGAATTTTTGAAAATCAAACAAATATGCTTTTCCTTTTCAATAAACGCCTATATGAGGTGGCATATAGGGTGAAAATTTTCAAATCACCACCTGTAAATATCCTCTTTCTGCAAAAACACAAAAAAAGAAGCATCCTTGCATCATCGCATCATTGCATCACTGCATCATTGCGTCATTTGCATTAAATAAAGTTCCAGTTTTGGAAAAATCATTCATCTTGCATTCCCTTTCATCACATAAAGATAAAACAGAAACAATTATCATCTGCATAGCATAAGCATTTCATTTATAATCATGCAAAAAAATCCTCGTCAAGTTCATCCAAGATGAGACATTCATGCATAAGCATTATTTCAAAAAAGACACAGTAGAACTACGTAAGCTTTGATTCCTCATTACAATGGGGATACGTAGGAACGGGCCATACCCCGTCAAGCACATTTTTCTAAAACCTTTTTTCCAATAAATCATTTGCATCTCCAAATAATTTTCAAAATCATGTTCCAAAACTAAAAAACAAAAAAAGAAAATCATTGTGAGTATCATGCATTTCATTGCACAAAAAAAAAAAATGAAAACAAGAAAGCATCTCATTCATAATCATGAATAAAAATCATCATCAAATTTATTCCAAATGTAGCATTCATGCACCATTTCATTATCCTCATCACTTTGGTTCAAATACATCATTCCTCCATACATGCATCTTTCAAAAAAAGGAAGGGGCATTGGCATTTCATACCTTGCCTTGCCTCTAAAAAAAAAAAAAATCATCATCATTTAGAGAAAAGCATCATTCTTGCATCTTTCATCATTCAAAAGAAAAAGGGGGCATTGGTATTTCGTACCTTGTCTCGCCTCTAAAAAATCAAAAAATCAAAAATCAAAATCAAAAATCATTTTGAAAAAAAAAGGGGCATCATTCTTGCATCATTCGCATTGGCATTCCATGTTTTGTCTTGCATTAAAAATAACAAAATTATTTAGAATAAGCCACGCTCTTCGAGTGGTCATTCTCCACGCATTTGCATCATACTTGCATATCATAATTTGTTCATTCATTCATTACATAAAATAAGAGTTGTGATGAGAAGCGAGACGTTCTTGCGAAACAATCATCCTTTTTGAAAAAGTTTATCCTTACTTGGTTGCAAACTCAAGGTGTTCCAAGGCACTCAGTTTTTCAAAAGCACTGCATCCCATCCATTCCATGACAAAAGACTGAAATAGTGTATCAAAGAAAAAACAAATTTTTAACTGATGTTAACTCTCTGTGAAGCATTCTTCTAATGAGCGTGCATGCTATGAGTACATTCTCTTGTTTGAGTCCGTTGGTTTTCCTCCCTTACCACAGTTTCCCGTCCAAGTCTAGTCCCGCCCCGTCCACCCATAAAGTGCATATTCTCCCCATCAGTGCGTATTTGACTTTTGGTTCAAGTCCTCCATGCTGGGGCATGTCTGTGATCATTAATTCCCCTTGATTAATATCATATTCCTTCAGTGCAAGTCTCTCAAAAAAAATAATAATAATAATAAAATAATAAACAAGAAAACAAGCTCGCTAGGTTGAAAACCCGCAAAGGGCGGCCTAGGCAAAAAGTAGCGCCCGGTGGACTGAAAACTCGCAAAGAGCGGTCCAGGCAAAAATTAGGGCACAAAAAGGGAAAAAAGGGAAAACACATGAAGATAGATAAATTATTGTTCTAAAGTTAAGTCTCATAGAAATAAGCAATCGGGATTTGAAGTGAAGTTTGGCCATCTCCTCAAAAACCCCAAAATCCCAGAAAGTCCCTTTCCTACCCACCTTGAGCCAAGGAAAACCAAAATCCAAAGATCGCCCTAGGCAAGGATCACCCCAAATAAAAAAATAGTGCATCACTTTTTATCAGCTCACCCGAGTCAAAGAAGGAAAAGAATCATAAAACAAAAAAAAAAGAAAAAAAAAGGGGAAAAGAGAAAAAAAAAAGGATTCAAAAATGAAAATCCCAAAACAAAAGAAAATACAAAAGAAATGTGAGTGGTGAGCTGGTACATGTTACCACAAAACACAAGAGATCCTTGTCTAAATAAACCTTCAAACACTTCATCATTCCAACACCTGATTCCATAAACCTTCAAACACTTCCTTTGGGCTCAACATCAAACCCCTTAGTCATTCTACCATGAGACACGAATTTGCTTTAACAGAGCCCAAACAAGCCCAATAACCATCTTCCTCATAGACCATTAACCGTCAATCAACGCCGAACAAAACTCATCCTCCCATTAGCCTCAAACACTTCATTAAGCCTAACCCTCCTTCCTCCACAAAACACCACAATCCCGAAAAGTCCATTCCGATCAATGACCGGTTGCTTTTGTTCATTCGAATTCTAATCTTAGGACGAACAAGCTTATCTATGTACAATGTGTTTGCTCAAAAGAAAAACAAACGATCAGAAAAAAGAAAGCTGATCAAGAAAGAATAAACCCTCAGAAAAAAGAGAACTGAGGAAACAAAAACGAACAGTCAGAAAAAAGAAAGCTGACAAAATAAAAAAGAGGGACTTGCACTCCAAAACACATTCAAGATGCATTAAAACAAGGTTTAGTGATCACCAGGTAAGGATTCTTCCGCACCAAAAGTCAAGACATCAGTAGAGAACCAAAGATTTGCACTGAGAATACCACTCAGACCCAAAAGTTGGGGCATTCTCTTCACCACCCACACACCCTAGTCTTGGGAAAGTCTGTTCAATGCCCATCCCATGTCACTCCAGTTGTCAATGTCATTCCAAAGTGGGGCGAGTGCATTCCCATTCCTTCACCTCATTCGTTTCCATAAAAACCTCACCGGGGCAATCTCTCAACTCACTATCCTAAACAAGACCTTGTCATTTTGATTGGGGCAGCTTTGTCCTCGTTATGACTGGGGCACCATCAAATTCTGTGGGTTGAAGCAAAACCCCTTTCATTCCAGCTTTCATCCCAAGAGCCGAAGCGTTCCCAATTCATCATCTTCTACACCCCTGGTTGTTGTCACCACTAGACAGGGGCAAATTATTCACTCGTCAAAGACCTGAATTGGGGCAATCTTGTATCTCTTGGTCCCTCATAAGCTTCGGCAATAACCATGTCTGTCATTCCTTCACTTGCCATAAATGTCCATGCCCTAAACCAATTCCAAGTTAACTGACTCATTCATTCACATTTGCACTCCTATGCATGCTTACTAGATAATGCTTCAAAGGAGAGAACACAAGTTGTTTACGTGATATCTAAAATTCGGTCATCATGGAAAGAAAGAGAAAACAAGTGAGTTTGTTTGTAAATAAAAACCTTGAGAACACCAGAGTTTGAATCAAATTCAATTTTTCAACAGAATGGTCAATAATCATCTCAATTCCTTGCATTCGAAGTCTCGCATCTCATCATCACAAAAAATGTTTACCTCATGCATCTAGGCATTATAGCATATGCATCAAAGCATTACATTTGCATATTCACATTTTGTGCATTCATCACATAGCAAAAAGAAAAACGTTCCACGTCAGTTGCACAGAAAAAGCAGAAATCTTTTCATTGCATTGGCATCATATTAATGTTCGCACTTCATAAAAAGAAAAGAACAAAATCATTGCATGTCGTTCATCACTAGAGCATTACATTTTGCATCAGATATTTCATAGAAAAAGCAAAGAAAGCAAAAAGAAAACAAAGAAAAGAAACCACAAAAGGAACACAAAAACATTCCCTGTCATCCAGCATTCCATATCATTCATCATTTCACAAGCATTCCTTTGTCATTCAATCATCAAACATTAAAGCAGTGCATACGCATCATATTAACGTTAGCATTTCCATAAAAGAAAAAAGAACAAGAATCATTGCATCAAACATCAGAGCATTGCATCATATTAATGTTTGCATTTCATAGAAGAAGGAAAAAGAAATAAACAGAAGTTAGAACAGGAGCATTTCATTCATCAAAACATCAATCACCGCATACATTTGCATCAAACATCAAAGCAATACAGTTGCATCACATTAATACTTGCATCTCATAGAAGAAAAGAAAGCTAGAACATCCCATGTCATTCATCATTTCATGTTATTCATCATTTTTCCCAAAAAAAAAAAAGGGGAAGAGAAAGTTTCCTTTGCATCAAAATACATGAGCTTTGCATTCGCATTCTTAAGAGAGCAAAAAGAGAAGCCAAAAGAGAGAAAAGAAAAGAGCCAAGAGAGCAACAAAAAGAAAAGAAAAGAAAGAAAAAGAAAAAAGAGAAGCTAGAGAAAGAGAAAAAGACATATAAGAACAGGAGAAAATCATGCATTCATCAGACATAAGCAAAAGAAAAAGAAAATCATGCATTGCGTACAGACAAGAGAAGAAAAGGAAAATCATTGCATTCATCAAGCATATAAGAACAGTAGAAAATCATGCATTCATAAGCGAAAGAAAAAGAAAATCATGCATTGCGTACAGACAAGAGAAGAAAAGGAAAATCACTGCATTCATCAAGCATATAGGAACAGTAGAAGATCATGCATTCATCCAACATAGACAAAGGAAATAAGAAACTCATCATTCAAAGAAAACAGCAATCATGGCATTTGCATTGCATGCATCGGTTCGTTTTTCAGCTGCAGACAAGTGAGAGAGGATAAACACCACCAGTATTAATGCTCGCCTTCAGATTCCAGAAAATGCTCCCCCAAGTTGGGAGTTCAAAAAAGAAAGAAAAGAAAAAGAGAGAAAAAAAAAAGGAGAACAGAAAATTGAGCGCTCAGGCGCGCATTGCGGATTGGAGCCCAGAAAGATCATCGCTCCCTTCTGCCCAGGTCTCACGTCGCGTACGAGCAACGCGATGGACCGCAGCCCCATGTGAGGTTCAACGGAATAGTTGTATCTGCCTAAGATACAGTGGACGCCGTGCATTGATCTGTATATCAGTTCCGGAGCTGATAACGATCCCCCTGGTCGCTCGAAAAGGCCAACAGGAAGAGCGTGCTCCTCAAAGCCACGTGCAAACTCGGATTCGTCAAGAGTTCGTTTAAGGATTACAGGTTTTAGGCAGCCTGGGCAATTTACCGCTTTTTGCACGCCAAGTGCCCATTTTACTTTTCCGTCTGCACGCCAAGTGCCCATTTTACTTTCCTGTTGGCACGCCAAGTGCCCATTTTACTTTCCTGTTTGCAGGCCAAGTGCCCATTTACTTTTCTGTTTGCACGCCAAGTGCCCATTTACTTTTCTGTTTGCACGCCAAGTGCCCATTTACTTTTCGTTTTGCACGCGAAGTGCCCATTTACTTTTCTGTCTGCACGCCAAGTGCCCATTTTACCTTTCTGTCCGCACGCAAGTGCCCATTTTACCGTTTCTGTTTGCACGCCAAGTGCCCATGTTACCTTTCAGTCTGCACGTCAGTGTTCATTTATTGTTTTCGCATCAACACGAAAGTGTCTATCTTTCCAAAAAAAAAAAAGAAGAAAGAAAATTCGGATTTCTCCAAATGGACAAAATTGGTATAATTTCTGAATTCTTTATTTCTATTTTACCTTCGAAATATGTCTCGCGCAATTCATATTGCTGGGTAAAATCCAAATATAGAGGGGCAGCTGTCATACCCCAATTTTGTCCGGCTTAGGTCCAAACCCTAATTTTCCACATAAAAATAAATTATGCATTTTGGATCCTAGAAACCATCCCAAAGTTTTTGAAATCATTTTTAGGGTTAGAATGCACTTTTTGGGGAAATTTGGGTTTTTAGGGTCAAAAAGGGCATTTTGGTCATCACTCACAAAAGATTTCATAAAAATGATTTTTGCATGAAAATATGTTATGCATGCATGGCAAGCTTTGGAAAATATTTTATGCATGCATGGCAAAAAACCTAAAAACAATTTTCTGGAAAGCAAGAATCAATTTCTATTATATACCAAAGGCCAAGAATCGATTTATAGTATATTCTAAATGCCTTGAAATCGATTTTCAAGCTCTTCCATAGGCCATGAATCGATTCCTCATTGTTTTGATTAAGGGAATGATCGATTTTCACCTATAAAGGAGGTCCTGAAAATCGATTCCTCATTGTTTTAACTAAGGGAAGAATCGATTTTCACCTATAAAGGAGGTCCTGAAAATCGATTCCTACTTATTTTCAAAGAGCAAAGAATCGATTCCCATGTTTTCCAAAGAGTAAAGAATCGATTCCCCACTATTTCAACTATCCAAAGAATCGATTCTTGAGGCTTCTAATGATAAGAATCGATTCCTCACCTTTTTAACTTCATGTCACAATCGATTCTTCACTTTCATTGAATATTTTTTCAGATCTACGTCTTCCTGAGCC
Source organism: Astragalus membranaceus (assembly GCA_039519185.1). Lineage (NCBI taxonomy): Eukaryota > Viridiplantae > Streptophyta > Magnoliopsida > Fabales > Fabaceae > Astragalus > Astragalus membranaceus. The sequence goes on along the minus strand of CM076848.1, from coordinate 86,664,389 downwards.
TATAAATAGGAGTCTCATTCTCCACTCTGAAAAAAAAAGGAAGACACAGGGATGGATTTTCACACCACAATTTCACAACTCCTCCCTGCTTCTCGGACACAGATTTTCACGAGATCAGAGAAAAAACCCATTTTCTCGAAATCTCTCACATTTTAGAAAAACTCTTCTACGCTTTATTTTTTCGCTCTATTCGTTCCGTTGGTCCGTCTGAGCTGATCGTCTGCAAGAGTTAGTTGGAGTTGCGTTCTTCAAGTGGTAGTATCTGCCTTCATCAGAGGTATTTCTGTCTTTATATTTGTTAATATTTAATCATTGTGATCCATGCCAAAATTGCCCCATGTGATTTAACTTTGTTATAGTGTCATTGTTGATGATGAACCACATGATTCCCACTTATGCCTAGTGCATCATGTTCTGAGTGGTGAAGATGGTCTCAGATGATTCAACCCTTTTAGTTTATATGATGATTGGCAATGTGATTCACACTTGTGCACTTGCGCACTTAATCTTAAGTGTGAGGATTGACCAAAGTGATTCAACGTTCTTTGATACTTTGGTCGCTAAATAATTTGCTTGCTTATGCTGGCCAATGATCATGATTGAGGCAACTCTTTTGCTTGAGCTTACAGTGTCATCATCTACTCTCATATAGAATATCATCAATACTTAGATAGGTCCATTCCTTACATTGCATCTTCCACTAGATGTGCATTTAGATTCCCTTGCATTCTGTAGAAATATTTGAGTATGGTTCTCGCCTAGCATCTTCCACTAGATGTGCATTTAGGTTCAATCTTGCCTACTCTTGTATTTTTGCTTGATGCCCAATTCAAGTTCCCTCCTTGCCTATCTATGCGTTGTGATCTACTATGTGTAGTTTAGACTTGATTTCTGTTGGCGAATTCAAATATTGTTGCTTAATGATTTGATTCCACTGATTGTGTTATGCTTGAATCCACCAATTCTTTCTTGCATTCATTGTTTTCATTTCTAAAACGACCTGGCACAAAAACAGTTACTAGTGGCAATCCATCACAACCTTTGTTGGTTTGATTGCCATGAAAGCCTCAATTTCAAAAGAATTGTCGTAAGCATAAAGCAAGCTACTGGTGATAATCATCAAAGCAAAAAGACTTTCATTCTTAAGGCTCGTTAGAACTACGTCGCTTTGATTCCCATTTGGGATACGTAGGAGCGAGTCACATTCTCGTCAAGCGCAATCATAAAAAGTTTAGCATTTGCATAACAAAAAAAAAGAGTTATTTTCCTAACAAAAAAATCACTTTCGCAAACCTTTTCCTTTCTAAAATCATTTTCAACCCATCGTCGCTAGTGGTTAATCAGAACCTTTGTTCGTCTAGCCATTGGTGGCGATGTCTTTTTCCCCAAAGAACAACAAGCGATGATCACTCATAACCTTTGTTAGTTTGATCATTCGTGCCAATCAATCTCTTTCGAAAACCCCTTTCAAAAGAGCGAATAAAAACGGGTTGCTACTAATAGTCAATCAGAACCTTTGTTCGCCTGATTAGTGGTATTGACTCTCATTTTCTAGAGTACTTAGCGGTGATTACCCATAACCTTGGTTAGTTTAATCATCCACTAAATGCTCGTCTTATTTCGAAAACTCACTAAAAAAGATAAAAAAAACAAAAACTTTTCAAAAAGACAAAGAAGAACTACGTAGCTTTGAATTCTCCATCGCACCGGGAGATACGTAGGAGCGGGTCACATCCCGTCAAGCATAACAAATAAAAATCATTTTCACAATAAGTTTTCAAACAAATTATTTTCAAAAGAAAAAAGAACTACGTAGCTTTGAATTCTCCATCGCACCAGGAGATACGTAGGAGCGGGCCATGTCCCGTCAAGCGGTTTTTTTCTAAAAAAACATTTTTTCCCCTTTTTCATAATAAATAAAGATTTTCATTAAGAATTTTTCAATAAGAAGTAGAGAGGCAAAATTAAGTATTTTCAAGTCAACACACTAAAACCACACATTTAATTAAAGGTTCCCTCTCAGTAGAGAGGACGTGTGGGGTGCTAACACCTTCCCTGCGAGTAACCGACCCCCGAACCCTATTCTCTAGTTTCGCAAGACCAATCGCTTTCCAAAAAAGGTTTTCCTAATATTTTCCTTAATAAATATTGGTGGCGGCTTCATTGTCTTAGGAAAAGTTGTGAACGAGGAAGGTTCTCCCTCGGGGACTTTTTCGGGCGCAACACCATTACCTTTAAACAATTAATTGAACATTTAGTTCCATGACCTTTATACATAACCCATGTCCAACCGCGTGTACTATCTTTCGGTTTTTGAAACATTTTTAGGTTTGAAGGAAGTTTGCAAAACCAGCTTTAAACATGTCAAAAACAATGTCTTAAAAAGTGAAATTCATCACAAAGGGTTGGAAAGGAGATTAGAAGAGGTTTGGAATCAAAAGGAGCGACGAAACGAGAATTCGGTGTCCGATAACAGAAGCTCACGCACGGTCCGTGTGCCCTAGGCGCACGACTCGTGTGCACTGAACCTTCTTTTAAAAACCATTTTGCGAACATGGCGCACGATTCGTGCGCTTTTGTCTGTGCACCATTTCATTTCACTTTTCTCATTTTCGCAATTCCGTTCGAGTCCAATCCGTATTCCGATCAAAATCCAACTAAAACACAAATAATATCAAGCAATATTCCAGTCAATCCAGTTCATACAATCACATATAAAATTTGATAAAAACCGTAAAACGTTATTTTTTTTTCGAAAACGGTTTTCGACTCTTAAAACTTTTCGAAACGAAATACACTTCAAAACCGATCATATGACAACATTTCAAAAGTACAAAATGATCCTAAGCGTGACTAGAACTCACCGTTTCGACGAGCTCGCGAGAAATCACGTCCTCGCACGAAATGACTGAACCGTAACCTCTCGAACGATTCCCGTAATCACGAACTCGCACCGAACTTGTCCGATACTCGAAACTGAACTTCCCACACTTCTAGATTCGAATTTAAACCTCTTTAGCTACGGAAATCACTTCCAAATACTTCAATCCACAATAAGGTTGCTGGATTTGCTCAAAACAACAATGTGGCTTCACAATTCTACTCTCCCTAGTTCCAATTCAACATGCAAGGCTTTGAAATTCCAAGAGCACCATTTTGAGCTTCATGATTCAGAAATGGAAAAATGGAGAAAAGGATGAATGAGCTTATGAGATTGGTATCATTGGATAGAGATGAAAAAATGGAGAAGATTGATATATGGGATGCTTACATGCAATGGGAAAATGGAGAGCTTCACCTCCTTCTTTCTCCTTCCTCTCTTCGCACCTTTCTCCTCTCCCTCTCTCTATGCTTTCTGAACTTTTCTAGTTTCTGAGTTTGAATGAAGTTGGTTCAGATGGGAAAGGCCTTAAGTGGAAGGGAAATGACTAAAATGCCCTCCACTTAGCCCTTCACCTTAATCTACTCTTAAATAACTACTAACTCATAATTAAATTTTAAAAAAATTGTGATTGTGGTCTTATGGAGTTAAGGAGCATGTTTTGGTGTTGAGTAATTTGGGTTAGGGTTCGAAAGATATGGAAATGACCAAAATACCCTTGATCCCCTAATCCTCACATAATTCTATTTCTATCTCAAAACGACCACGTAATTCATACTATTAGCAACTAATTGTTGCTTTCATGCTTTTAACATGTCCATGACTTGAATTATTATTTTATCGAATAACAATTCGCTAGTTAATTTCTCAAAACGAAATTAACTGAAATTAGGGATGTTACAATCACCCCAACTTTTAAAATTTTGTCCTCAAAATTGAACAAAACATACCTTATGAAAATAGATACTGATATATAGTCTGCATGTCATCCTCCAATTCCCATATAGCTTCCTCGATCGAAAATCCATCCCAAACCACTTTGACAATGGGAATTGTCCTCATCCGAAGCGTCTTCCCGCCACGTTCCATGATGTAACTAGGATGACGTTGAAAAGACAGATCCGGCCTAAGGTCAATCGTCTCGAAACTCAACGACTGACTTGGATCGGAAATGTATTTCCTTAGCTGAGACACATAGAAGACATCATGAAGATTGGACAAAGCTGGAGGTAAGGCAATACGGTAAGCTACTAGCCCAATTCGCTCGATAATTTGGAAGGGTCCAATATACCGAGGACTGAGTTTCTTCGCCCGTAATGCTCTACCAATACCGAATTGTTGGAGAAACTCTCAAAAACACATGATCACCAGACTCAAACTCTAGTGGTCTTCTTCTCTTATCCGCATAGCTTTTCTGCCTACACTAGGCAGCCTTCATTCTTTCTCTGATTCTCCGAATCTTTTCAGTTGTTTCGCGAACATAATCGGGCCCTAACAATCGATCTTCACCGACATCCCACCAACACAGTGGTGTTCTGCACTTCCTCCCATACAGGGCTTCAAATAGAGCCATTCCGATACTGGAATGATAATTGTTGTTATAAGCAAGCTCCACCAATGGAAGGTGATCCTCCCATTTTCTCCCGTTATCAAGCACCCAAGCTCGAAGCATATCTTCTAAAGTCTGAATAGTCCTCTCCGTTTGACCATCAGTCTGCGGATGATAAGCGGTACTAACAAACACTTTTGTTCCCAAAGCTTGGTTTAAAGCTTTCCAAAATCGAGAAGTGAACTTTGGATCGCGATCTGACACAATACTTGTAGGAACTTCATGCAACCTTACTATACTCTTCAGATATTCTTCTGTTAACTGGGAAACCTTACTGTTTGAATGGACAGGAATAAAATGAGCTGATTTGGTTAGACGATCCACAACAATCCAGATGGAATCGTTACCGGCTTGGGACCTTGGCAATCCCATGACAAAGTCCATAGAAATATCTTCCCATCTCCATACTGGCACATTCAACGGCTGCAACTGACCAGCAGGCTTCTGGTGCTCTGCCTTAACCCTTTGGCAAGTTAGGCATCGAGACACAAATTCTGCAATTTCTACTTTCATCCCTAGCCACCAGTACATTTGTTTCAAATCCCGATACATCTTGGTAGATCCAGGATGTATGGAATACTGACTCCGATGTGCTTCCTCCAACACTTGCCTTTTCACGTCATCATCCTTTGGCACACAAATTCTACCGTCGAAGCAAATAATTCCATCACTATCTTCGGTAAAATTTGGTAACCTTCTTTGAGCTTGCAACTCTACATCAACTTCTTGAGCTGAGCGAATAAGATTTCTCAATAAACTCGAAATCTGAATATGACTCAACACTAACCAGTTCTTCCTTTGCTTCACATTCAACTTTAAGTCTCTAAAAGACTCAAACAGCTTCATCTCATGCTTCATTAATTCTGCCGTGTGAATAGATATCCTACTCAACGCATCAGCTACAACATTGGCCTTCCCGGGATGATACTTCAACTCGAAATCATAATCCTTCAGAAACTCAACCCATCTTCTCTGCCTATTATTCAGTTCCTTTTGGTCAAACATATACTTAAGGCTCTTGTGAGCACTAAAGACTTCGAAATGAGAACCGTATAGGTAATTTCTTCAAATCTTTAGAGCATACACAATTGCTGCTAACTCCAAGTCATGAGTTGGGTAATTCTCTTCATGAGGATTCAGCTGTCTGGAGGCATAAGCAACTACTTGTAGATTCTGCATTAAGACACACCCAAAACCTTTCCCAGAGGCATCACTGTAAATTTGGAATCCTAGTGACGAATCTGGAAGGATTAGGATTGGAGCAGATGTCAACCGACTTTTCAATCCTTGAAAACTTTCTTCACAATCAGAACTCCATTCAAACGACTGGCCCTTGCGAGTTAACCGAGTAAGTGGAAGAACCAACCGTGAGAATCCTTCAATAAACCTTCGATAGTAGCCGGATAGACCTAAGAAACTTCTTATTTCGGTCACAGACGTTGGTTGTTCCCAATTCAACACTGCTTCTACCTTACTAGGATCTACTGCGACTCCCGACTAAGATATCACATGACCCAGAAACTTTACTTCAGGCATCCTGAAATCACACTTTGAGGGTTTTGCATACAACTTCTTTTCTCGGAGTACATTCAGAACAATTCGGAGATGCTGGACATGCTCCTCTGTGGTCTTCGAGTACACCAAGATATCATCGATGAATACCACTACAAATTGATCCAGGTACGGGTGGAACACTCTATTCATGTAATCCATGAATATCGCGGGAGCAGTAGTTAGACCGAAGGGCATCACTACAAACTCGTAATGTCCATACCGAGTACGGAAAGCTGTCTTCGGAATATCTAAGGCTTTCACTTTTATCTAATGATAACCCGACCTCAAATCAATTTTTGAAAACACTGCAGCACCTCGAAGTTGATCGAGCAAATCGTCTATCCTTGGTAGAGGATACTTATTCTTGACAGTTAGCTTGTTCTATTGGCGGTAATCAATACACAATCGCATGCTCCCGTCCTTCTTCTTGACAAGTAATACCGGAGCACCCCATGGCGAAGCACTAGGCCTGACAAACTTTTTTGATATTAACTCTTCCAGTTGAGACTTTAATTCCTTTAATTCTAAAGGAGACATTCTGTATGGAGCAATAGAGATTGGCCCTATGCCTGGAACCAACTCTATTGAGAATTCCACCTCACGATTCATTAACAAATTGTACAGAGGACAATTCTAAACCAGTTTCAGTCGATGCAGACAACATAATAACATAAGCTTCCGCACCTTGAAATAGAGATTGATTTGCCGATGTGAAGGAGATAATTGCTTCAGAATTTGACTTCGGTAGCTCAACTGATTCCGAGGCAAAACTAACAGTCCGATTAAAACAGTCGATGGTGACATGATTTGCTGTCATCCAGTTCATACCCAAAACGCTGTCCATACCTCTCATAGGTAAACAAATAAAGTCTATGACAAAGTTTCTGTCTCCTATGACCAGAAGACAACTCTGACAAAAAGACTGGGTCTGGACGCGACCCTTGGCAGCAGTTAACATAGTTATCGGTTCGGATAGCGAAGACAAGGCTAATCCCAACCGGTCAACACATGCTTGAGAAATAAAACAATGAGAAGCACCTGAATCATATAATATACTGACTGAGTTATTGAAAAGTGATCATGTACCCCTCATTAGATTATCTGAAGACTTGACTCTTTCAGCATCCAAAGTGCAGTCTCTTCCTTGAGTAGTTCCTGCACGATCATCATCACGCTTCTTCCTTGCAGGGTATTGGGTAGCATAATGGCCCTCTTTCTTGCAGTAGTAATAGGTATTGGATCCAACTTGGCATTCACCACGATGATGCCTACTACATTTTGAACAATTACTGAACTTTGAGGAATCTGGTGACTGAGCTTGCTTTCCTTTGTTGAAGTTACCCTTTGACTTTGCCTGTGGGGTTGATGATTCAGCCACCTTCTTCTTTCCTTTCCAATACTCTCTTCTTTCTTCCTAGAATCTGTAGAGACCGGCTTCGGCAACATAGGCTTGTTGTACCAAAGCAGCATAATTGGTCATAGCATAAGAGCTAAGACCTTGGGCAATATCAGCACGGAGGCCTGCCCTATACATCTGCATCTTCCATTATACAGAGGTTTTACCTTAGCTGACAGGTACCTTTTGACCCATACCGTTACTCTGCTCACATTCTTACCCCACTGACTTGGGCGTTGGAATGTCATTGCAGGTACAACCCGGACGGAGCTCTGCACACGACCAGCAACTCAACAGAATGACTAGACACCTCAGCAAACTATCCTGCCCGACCTCGAGGTACAGTTCAGTGGCGACCACAGTGGGAGCCCACGCGCTATCCCACCCCATCTCTCATGCGTCCACGAGGAAGACCGTGGGCAGCTCCACGTTTGCGAGGCGTGGCTGCAATTCCCGAGCAGCCACCACCCTTTCCAGAAGGCCACGCGGTTAACGCTGAAGGCACCGCCCCAGGTGCCCAGGCTGCGCTGGTCGAACAGGCCAATGAAATACTCCCAACGAACATCGTTCAAGAGCTACGCGAGCTATTAAACGTCTGAGACCGACACATCGCGCAACAAGAAGACCGGCTTACTCAAATAGCGCAGCAGGTCGCCTTGGAGTGGCGAACCCCGCGCTTGAGCCACGCCGCCGCAACCACGAGTCACCTTTTCGTCGGGCGAACCCGTCTAGAAGACATCGCTCACCTCCCAGAGGGCACCTCGTCCACCAATCCCCCCCACGAAGAAGGGGTCGAGAAGGGGCTCAAACTCCTCCAAGGACACAGCCCTCCATGACCGATTCCACTTATTGGCCAGAAGAGTCCTCTTACCAAGAATCTTCATATGACTCGTCCAGGTCGCCCACCCGGTCAAGAAGCAGAGTCCTCTTACCCAAGGTGGGGATCGAACCCGTCAAGAAGCAGATAATCTGATCAGTATGCCCGTCCTCATTATGAGAAGCGTTCACCAGAACGACGTCATCACCACAGGTACTCTCTAGAACGACGCAGTCATTGTTGAGTCATCATCACATGTAAATTATTGTGCAGTTTATAGCCAAAATGTCTGTCAGTTAAGTCTTATTTCAGTCAATTGCCAAGGGATTTGGCATAGTTTCAGTTTTATGTAATAAGTTGTGTGTTGTAACAAATTGCATTGGAAGACCTTCAATTTGATGTGGCGTCTACTAGCGAACCAGACACTTGCCTAGTAACGAAACGAAGAAAAGAAGGAAGGAAAAGGATCGGACAGCCTTCGCACCAGCGGCCAAGAACGATCGCGCCACAACCGTGCGATACTGCAGGAGGTCGCTGTAGCGACCGAAAAATCCGGGGGAGGATTCCTCGAAGGTTCAAAAATGAAGCCGCCACCAAAGTTTAGTTTAAGGGCAAACATTGGAAAATCCCTTTTGAAATGGATAAATGTTCTTGAGACCAGATTTGGGTTCGGGAGTCGATTATGCGTGGGGAAGGTATTAGCACCCCACGACATCCTTCCTAAGGAAGGTTACCTGCTAACTAGTTGTGGGAAAAAAATATTAATTTTGAAAATGTTAATTTTTACCCTTTTATTGAAAGAGAAAGACTTAATAAAAATTTAGTTTTTTGTGCTTGACAGGAGTGAGCTCCTGCTCCTACGTATCTCCAAGTGCGATGGAGAAATCAAAGCTACGTAGTTCTTGGTAGAAAATGTTAATTGGTTGGTGTTTTTTTAAAATAGGGGTTTTAGGACTGTGTTGAAGGACCACAAGGACCACTGAGGGTCTGAAGGAGCGCTGGGGCTCTGAAGGGCCGCTGAGGGCTGAAGGAGCGCTAGGGCTCTGAAGGACCACAGTTCACTTATCCTAAAACGATGACTAACCCGATCGTACGACCGACTTAATCCCCTACTTTGAAAATAAAATTTTTGATTTTTGAAATGAAAAAGATGTGTTTGTACTTTTTATTTAGAAATTATTTATTTTAAATAGGGATTTTAGGACCTGATCTGTAATGGTTCATTAGTGGCCTAAAAAGCAGACTAACCCGACTGTACAGTCGACTTAGTCCCCTATTCATATTTTGTGGTTTTTTGTAAAAAAAGAATTAAGAAAGAAAGGTAATGGAAAGTATTTATTTTTGCGCTTGATAGGGGTGTGACCCTGCTCCTACGTATCTCTTGGCAGAGAATCAAAGACAATATAGTTCTTTTAGAAAATGTTTGTTTGTTTTGTTGATTTTAGTTTTTTGAAAGGGGTTTAAGATCAAAGCCGTACAGCTAAAGCCTCTTAAACCGAGATTGACGAGATGTCACATCTCAGCCAATCCCATATTTTTGGTATTTTTATGAGAAAAAGAAAGGGAGAAAAATCTTTTTTATGTGAACAAACATTTATTTTAATTTTTTTGAAATGGTTAATAGTAATAATAATAATAGTAATAATAATAATAATAAACAATAATAACAATAATAGGAAAAGCAAAGAGAAATAAATAAACAACAAAAAACTAAAAGGGGGGGCGCCTTATCACAAACAGAGAGTGCAAGTAGTTGAAGAAATAGGGATTGGTACCATAAAACATGGGGTGTAGCTAACATCCTAACATTCTCTGATCTTAAAAAAAAAATAACTAAGGGAAGGAATACATATTGTAAACAGCAAATAAAGGAAACCTAATTTCCCCTTGCATGTGTGCAGCGCCGTTTCAACCAAACGAAGAGGAGAGAGGGAGAAAAAAAGGCTTCACGCTAAAAATGAAGAAAACAGAAACACAGGGAGAAGGAGAGAGAAGGGTCACCGGAGAGAGGGAGAGATGGAAACCGACGGTGGTCCCGTGGTGGTGGCGGTGATGGAGGCGGCGGTTGTGGAGGTGGCCTCGATGGTGGTTGTTGCGACGGGGCAGTGGTGGGTGCTTGGTGGTGGGCCGTAGCGATGGAGTGGTGGTGGTGTTCACGGCGAGGGGGAGGTGGCCGTGAGAGAGGAAGTTTGGGGCTGTTTGGAGTGAGGTGGGGGTGGTGTACGGTTTGGCTGTGGTTCGGCTCTGTGGGTGGTGGTGCGCGGCGGTTTCCGGCGACAGAGGGTGGTGGTTGTTGGGTGAAGTGTTTATGATGATGGTGAGTGAAGGAGAAAACTCTCTACTACTCTCTTTTTTCCTTGTGTTCTTCTCCCCCCTTTTCCTTTTTATTCTCTGTTTCCTTTCTCCTCCTCCTTCTGTGTGTGTTGTGTGTGTGTGTGTTGTGTATTGTTAAATTTTTCCTTTCTTTTGTTTCCCAGTGCCTTCGGTTCCCCTCCTGTGTGTGTTATTGTATTTAATTTTTTCTTTCCTTTGTTCCAGTTCCCTCGGTTCCCCCCCAGTGATTCTGTCTCCTCCCTGTTATATAGAGAGACTCTGACTTTGTTTTGTTGTTGATAATGCCAGCTATGGTTCCTGAAATGTCCCTTTCACATTTCCTATTTCATGATTCTGCTTTTTCTGAGGTAGTTGATGTCTTTTGTTTGTTTTCTGCTTTATGTTTGCAGGCTGGTGCATAGTGGAGCAGAAACCTCTTTGGTGAAAAATAAATAGAATTGATAAAAGAGACTATTGCTTTTAGCCAAAATAGAAGTTGTATTATTTTTTTTTATATTTTTTGTAATTTTCGTTTTCTATTTTTTTTTATTTTTAATGTGTAACAAAAGATTAATAATAATAATATTTAATTCTAAAACAGATTTTTTTTGAAATTTTTTTTTTTAAAAAAAATTCTACTAATGATAATAAAAATGTGTACATTATTAGGAATAAACATACGCACACGACGAGACGAGAACACGCGTTCGCAATGAGATTACGCGAGCTCGTGCACCAAAATAAACGCTTGTACACAACGAGATGTGGATCCGCGAAAAATGTGTACATTATTAAAAATCGCACGCGCGCACAAATGAGAGGTAACACGCCTATACACAACTGGGAATGACACGCATACACGAGAAAAACAATATTTTGGATTTTCTAGTAAACTTTAAATTAGCTGGACAAAATTAGGGTATGACAGCTGCCCCTCTTTATTTATATTTTACTAGGAAATATGAAGGGTTTCCAAATTTCTCGAGTAAAATAGAAATAAAGATAAAAAGACACTAATTTTGTTAAGACTGTGATTTTTTGAGAAATTATTGAAAAATTGGATTGACATGGAACAAAAATAAATAAGGATCACCGGGGATCTGAAGGAGCACTAGGGCTCTGAAGGACCACGGGGGGTCTGAAGGATCGATGCCTTGAAGAGTTTGGCATAATGATCTGAAGGTCTAATTCGCAGTCGATGCTTGGCGCATTGATTCAAATTAAACTGAAGGACCGATGGGTCTGAAGGGCTGCCTGGGCCTGATGGACCAAAATGGTCTGATGGACTGCAACTAGCTATGGTACTAATAAAACAGTCTGAGGGTGACCTACGTCGATCAGATCTAGAACTGATATGTTGACCACGAAGGATGTCCACTATGTCTTAGGCAGACACAGCTAATCTGAAGGACCTCTGGGGGTCTGAAGGATCCACCGCGCTCAGTGGCGACGTATTGATCTGAAGGTGCAGTTTGGAGTCGGCGTTTGACCCGTTGACTCGAACTTAACTGAAGGACCGACTTGGTCTGAAGGATCTATGCTAGACACGATGCTAACTTTGCGATCTGGTTTGTGACATAGATTTCAACACTCGTCGTGCTGACTTGAGAAATGAAAGTATATAGGGATCGACACTTGAAGTCGATTGAAGAACAGTAGATGTTATGTATATGACATGCATGTAATGTATGCACAGGCAATGATTGATTTTAAGTTGAATGAATGAATGTAATGAGATTTTTTTTCTTATTTGCCTTTTTTGCTTTTTTTTTTCTTTTCCTCTTTTGCTTCTTTTCTTGGCACATGATAAATGTATGAAATGCGAATGATGCATATGTAATGCTTTGATGCGATTGCTATGGTGGATGAAGGAAGACACGTGAATGCATGGTACAATGCCATAATTAGTTATGTAGAAATATTTTTAGCAACGACGAGACTAACACTTGGCATGTCTATCGAAGTAAAAATGTCGTGTGTGTGCATGCATGCAATGTCATGTATGTGCAATGTGGAGACAAATGAATCACAAAGGCCCATGAACTGTGGACGCTGAAGCTGATCAAAAAAATTGATAAGCAGTATATGAGAGTGCCGATGACGTGCAAATGCAAATGTAATGCTTTGATGCAGGTGCCATAGTAGGTGCATGTTTGCATGGTGGAATGAAATGTATGGTATGATTTACTGATGATGCATTTTTGCGGTTTTTGAGATGAGAAAAAGATTTTTTTTTATGCGAGAAATTGAGAAGTGGATGCTTTGGAATCATCACTTATTGGATGCATGGTTGTATGGCGGCACAGAAGTGAATATTTTGCAATAATCGTTCCTTGGAAAGAAAAAAAAATTGGATTTGATTTGAATTCAAGCTCTGACAATCTCAATGTTGTCATTTACAGTCACTGATGTGCAACCGTACTTGACTGTATTTACAGACTCGTTCACGTTTGTTCTTCCCTTACGGTGTCCCATGATTGATTGAATTTTAGGTCCACAAAGTTAACAGAGTGAGTGTTCAGCGTCACATTGTTAACTTGTGTTCTCTCTCTTTGAAGCATTGTTTAGTAGACATGTAGAGCAGTACGAATACAGATGAATGAATCAGTTGACTTGATAAGACAGATATGACACGCGATGGGATGAACGGTAGGTTTTCCCCAAAGTCACGAAAGGTAGCTTTTCCCAGCTCAAGAAATGTGGAACTGCCCCGATTTAGACTACCGGTGAAGGTGATCGAATAGTCTGCCCCTGTCTAGTGATGACAAAACAAAGGGTGTGGCGGAGATAATGAATTGGGAATGACATGACTTTGGGATGAAGGGTGGCAAGCAAGAGATTCTGTCTCAACCCATGACGTTTGGTGTCGCCCCAATCCTGACAAGAGCAAGGTTGCCCCAATTGGAGTGACATTGTGAAGGGCTGTATTTAGGATAATGGGTTGAGAAGATGCCTCAGCATGGTTGTGTGGATGTGGATATGACAGGGGATGAGATGGGTGTAGAGCGAATTTCCCTGACTTTAGGTGAAGTGAAGAGTGATGGGATTGCCCCACTTTGGAATGATATTTAAATGATTGCTTTTAGTGGGATTATGAAAGGTAACTGAGTTAGGGTCATGGGTCTTTGGAATTGGTCGTATGGATTAGATGGGGTATATGAATTGGATGGATGCCGGACATTGTCCAAGTTCAAGAAGCATGAAAGGTGGAAGGTGTGCCCCACTTTGGGATCTAGGTGATGGTCCTAGTATAAACTTTAGTTCTCTCTTAGGTGAATCCCAAAGACTGTGACAGTCTTGAGTTTTTTTTTTTGATATGATGAGAATTTTAATTGGTGATCACTAGACTTTGTCTTGATATCAGTGCGATTTGAACGAACATTGGAGTGCAAGCCCTTTGGGTTTTTTTTTTCTTTTTCTCTTTTTTTTATCCTCTTTTTTTGATTTTTTTTTGAGCAAATATATTGTAAATAAATAAACTTACTTCTCCTAAAATTAAATCTTTGAGAAAACGAAAACAATCAGTCATTGATCAGCATGGACTCGTTAGGGTTGTAACATGGCCAGGGGTTTGGGCTTTATGAAAGAAATGGCAATTGGGTCCAAAGAAGTGTTTGAGGGCTTAATGAGACAATGACCTCTTATGAAAGAAAGGATGAGTAGGTCCAAAAAGTGTTTGAGGGTTTATTCGGACAAGGATATCTTCTGTGTTTGGTGATATTATGTAACAGCTCACAATTTCTACTGCTTTTGCTTTTTTCTTTTTGAGGATTTCTTTTTCAATCCTCTTTTTTGAATTTCACATTTTTTGTGATCTTTTTCTTTTTTTTAGTAGAGTGAGCTGATAAAAGTGACACACCATTTTTGATGTGGAATTGATCCTTGTCTAGGGTGACTGAAAGATTTTTTGATTTTTTTTGCCTCAAATGGGTAGTAAAGAAATTTTTTTTGAGGATACGGGAAGACGACCAAACTTCATTTGAAATCATGATTGCTTGTTTTTCTCAAAAATTAATTCAAGGACAAAAATTATTTATTTTTATATATCCGCTCTTTTTCTCTTTATTTCATTTATTTGCCCTAATTTTTTGCTTAGGCTGCTCTTGCGAGTTTTCAACCTAACAGGCTTATTTGATTTTTTTTTTTGCAAAGGACTTGCACCAAGGGAATACAATGTTGACAAGATATCTAGTGATCACAAATTTTCCCCAGCTTGGGGCCTAAAGTGTTAGCTCATGAAATTTCATCAGTGGGAACAAACCAAATGGTTAACTAGGTACTTGTGTGGAGAATATGCACCTTATGGGATGGCCGGGGTGGGGCTGGACATGAACAAAAGATGATGATAGGATGGAAAAATGTGGATACCAACTGACTCAAACAAGAGTAAATGCACAGTGTATACAAGTTGACTATACGAATGCTTCACAGAGAGTTAACATAGTTTGCGACGTGATAGAAGAAATTTTGATAACACATTAGTTAACAAAACGGACCCCTGGGATCATTTGTCATGGGACTGATGAGATGCATCGTTTTGCTGAAGAAAATTGTGAACGAGCTGCGAACAGTGAAGAACTTCCTTTTTTGAAAATTGACTGTCTGAAAACACCTTGAATTTGTAGCTAAGCTAAACTTTTCCAAAGAGTAATAATCAATTTCGCCTCATCTCTCATCAACTTTTTGAAAAAGTATGCTCATGGTTTTTTTTCTAGAAAATGAGTCAAAATGTGATAGATGAATTGATACATGATGATGGACATGGATAATGCAGATGTAAGTGCATGAAATGAATGTGATTGTTTGACTCCAATGACATCTAACATGTTCAAAGGAATAATTATTTTACATGATTTTGGTTTTTAAGAGACAATGCAGCATGTAACTGGTGCAAAGTTTCTCATTGATGCTCAACGATGCATGAAAAGAGTGATGACATATTTTTTTTGTTTTTTGTTTTTAGAAAACGACACATGCAGTGAAAAATGATAGTTTGATTCTAATGAAATGCTATGTCAAGAATGCAAAGAAATAATTATTGTAAATGACTTTGCAACATGATAACGATGCAAACATTTTTTTCAATTGACGATGAGTGTTGCAAGAATAATAAAATATGGTTATGTTTTTATTTTTCTCTTTTTTGGAATGTCAGGTATGAATGAACACATGATGATAGATATGTACGATGGGAATGCAAATGGATGAAATGCATGGAGGAACTGATCACTTGAAAAGACCAACGACTTTATTCTATTATGAATGCATGATGTTTTTTTTCACAAAAAAGAAGAAAATGATTAACTATGCTTATGCAATGAGGATAATCAAATTACATGCCCCCCGTGTCCTAATGCATGAAGAAACACGTGGTGATAGATATGCATGATGAAAATGCAGATGTAAATGCATGAAATGCGTGCATGAATGATCACTTGGAAAGACCAATTATTCTAAATGGTTTTTTTTTGGGCAATGCAGCATGTGACTGATGTAGGGCCTCATTTGTGTATCAGAATGAAATGCCAACAAGAGACGTATCTTTTGAACGATGCAAAAATGATGACATAATTTTTGAAATGATGTGTGGATGAAATGGTGTATGGATAATTTAATGAAACGGCAGTTTTTTAGGATGAGTGAAAAGGTGTGAATGCTATATTTTTTACATGTTTTCATGATGTTGCAAATGATGAAATGCCTATATTATTTGATGATGATTTTTGTGAATGATTATGAATGAATGGAAATGCATGCTAAATGAGATACTCAATTATTTATCACAATTTTTCTAATTGTGGTCATGTTTTTTTATTCTTTCCTTTTTCATGAAAAAACAAAATGCAATGTATGAATGAATGAATAATGTTTCATGACGCAGATGCATGGAATGTGAATGATCACTTGAAAAGATTGACTATCCAAAATGATTTTTTGGAGGCAATGCAATATGATGATGAATAATGCAAGAAAGTGGCATTACTTTTATTTTCTTTTATTTGGAAATGATGCATGCAAGATGACTAATGCATTCGAGGTGATTAAGAATGAAGAGCTTTTGTTTTTATTTTTATATTTTTTTTTCCACGAAGAGGAGTAATGAATATAGTATATTGTTTCTATATGAGTATGCAAGATGATGCAAGTTGGGCAAATATGTAGTGTCTTTGTTTTTTTTTATGATGATGATATGCATGTTAGTATCACGAGAACGAGATGTATATGAAAACAAGTGATTCGTTCTATGGTGGTTTTTTATTTTCTAGCAAAATATAATGCCCATGATAACGGATATGTATGGAAAATGCAAATGCATGTATGCATGAAGAAATAAATGTTTGATCCTAATGCAATTATTTTTATTTTTCAAGAGGTAGTGCAACATGTATGCAGACTCTTATTTTTTATTTATTCGATGACGAATTATACAATTATAATGAAATGTTTTTTTGTTTTATTTGGGAAAATGATACACGAACATGGAGTTGATGCATTTAAACTAGGATGACAACATGTTCGAATGATATGTTTTTTGAAATGATGTGATGCCTACGCTATGTGATAATGATTTTGAATGATTATGTATGAATGTCGGTGCATATTGAGATGCTCATGTTATATGACTAAAAATTACTCTTTTCGTGTGAGAAAATAAAATGCATGACACTCGCAATGATTTTTTTTATGCATGGAAAAGAAAGAGTACATGATGCTTGACATGATTTTTGAATATTTTTGTTGTTTTCGGAATGGGAAGACAGATGCATGAGTATTGGTGAACCAGCTCGCCTTTGATTGAATGAATGAATGTGCGTGAGATGTGAATGTGTGGTTTTATTCATCTCGTCGGGGAATCCAAAAATTTTTATTAAAGTATGATTCTGGTGGTCTGACTTTCAAATGGTTTTTTATTTTACTTTCATCCACCCCTTTTTTTTGAAAAGTTTTGTAATTCTCCGGTGGTCATTGAAATGTATGGAAAACGATATATTTAGAGATATGTTTTTATTATATGCAAAATAAAATAAGAATGCATGAGACATGTTTCAAGAAAAGAAAATAGCTAGAACAAATGAAATATGATTTTTGGTTTTTTTTTTTCAAAAAATGGGAAGGACTTGTATCTATGCTTGTTTGAATGCGACGGGAGAAACTCCTTTGTGTCCTAAAAATGGTTCCTTTGAGAATAGATCTAAGATTCTTTTTACTGAGTGAACCTTTCAAAGGGTAGCTCTACAAGGTCCTAATAAGGTTCCTAGAGCCAACGACCCCGTTCGAGAACGCTAGCCACAACAATAGGCCAGCTATTAGAAGTGATAACACCCTCGAAGGGACCAAACTCTAGGTGAGACTTCCGTAACCACCGAGTTGAACGTACATCCAGAGGGCCATTACTACGCAGTCTCGTTCTAACTTAGTTTATGCTCTAGTCCGGGTATAGGACTATTCTCACGTGTGTGCAAAAGTGTGATAGTGGAGTGTGTGAAGGAGAAAAATATCAGGAATACCCCCCAAGCTGTAAAGCAAACAAACACATATACAACAATAATAGTCTTCTACCCTACGGTTTATATACATAAAAGAATATAATTAGCAATAAAATAAAAGAATAATCACATATACAAACATAATGGTCTTCTATCCTAAGGTTTACATATCATATGAAAATAATACAATATGCAAGAATAAAAGACAACAGGATAGGGTAAAAATAAACATTAAATTAATAACTACTTTTACAACTAATTAAACTAGGTTTGACTCTCTAAAAAAAATGTCCCCAGTGAAGTCGCCAGCTGTAGCGACCGAAAAATCCGGGCGAGGATTCCTCGAAGGTTCAAAAATGAAGCCGCCACCAAAGTTTAGTTTAAGGGCAAACATTGGAAAATCCCTTTTGGAATGGATAAATGTCCTTGAGAGCAGATTTGGGTTCGGGAGTCGATTATGCGTGGGAAAGGTATTAGCACCCCACGACATACTTCCTAAGGAAGGTTACCTGCTAACTAGTTGTAGGAAAAAAATATTAATTTTGAAAATGTTAATTTTAACCCTTTTATTGAAAGAGAAAGACTTAATAAAAATTTTAGTTTTTTGTGCTTGACAGGAGTGAGCTCCTGCTCCTACGTATCTCCAGGTGCGATGGAGAAATCAAAGCTACGTAGTTCTTGGTAGAAAATGTTTATTGGTTGGTGTTTTTTAATATAGGGGTTTTAGGACTGTGTGATCTGTGTTGAAGGACCACAAGGACCACTGGGGGTCTGAAGGAGCGCTGGGGCTCTGAAGGGCCGCTGAGGGCTGAAGGAGCACTGGGGCTCTGAAGGACCACAGTTCACTTATCCTAAAACGATGACTAACCCGGTCGTACGACCGACTTAATCCCCTACTTTGAATTTTTGATTTTTGAAATGAAAAAGATGTGTTTGTATTTTTTTATTTAGAAATTATTTATTTTAAATAGGGATTTTAGGACCTGATCTGTAACGGTTCATTAGTGGCCTAAAAAGCAGACTAACCCGACTGTACAGTCGACTTAGTCCCCTATTCATATTTTGTGGTTTTTTGTAAAAAAAAGAATTAAGAAAGAAAGGTAATGGAAATTATTTATTTTTGCGCTTGACAGGGGTGTAACCCTGCTCCTACGTATCTCCTGACAGAGAATCAAAGACTATGTAGTTCTTTTAGAAAATGTTTGTTTGTTTTGTTGATTTTAGTTTTTTGAAAGGGGTTTAAGATCAAAGCCGTATAGCTAAAGCCTCTTAAACCGGGATTGACGAGGTGTCACATCTCAGCCAATCCCATATTTTTGGTATTTTTATGAGAAAAAGAAAGGGAGAAAAATATTTTTTATGTGAACAAACATTTATTTTAATTTTTTTGAAATGGTTAATAGTAATAATAATAATAGTAATAATAATAATAATAAATAATAATAAAAATAATAGGAAAAGCAAAGAGAAATAAATAAACAACAAAAAACTAAAAGGGGGGCGCCTTATCACAAACAGAGAGTGCAAGTAGTTGAAGAAATAGGGATTGGTACCATAAAACATAGGGTGTAGCGAACATCCTAACATTCTCTGAGGCGGCGGAGAAAAAAAGGCTTCACGCTAAAAATGAAGAAAATAGAAACACAGGGAGAAGGAGAGAGAAGGGTCACCGGAGAGAGAGAGAGATGGAAACCGACGGTGGTCACGTGGTGGTGGCGGTGATGGAGGCGGTGGTTGTGGAGGTGGCCTCGATGGTGGTTGTTGCGACGGGGCAGTGGTGGGTGCTTGGTGGTGGGCCGTAGCGATGGAGTGGTGGTGGTGTTCACGGCGAGGGGGAGGTGGTCGTGAGAGAGGAAGTTTGGGGCTGTTTGGAGTGAGGTGGGGGTGGTGTACGGTTTGGTTGTGGTTCGGCTCTGTGGGTGGTGGTGCGCGGCGGTTTCCGGCGACAGAGGGTGGTGGTTGTTGGGTGAAGAGTTTATGATGATGGTGAGTGAAGGAGAAAACTCTCTACTACTCTCTTTTTTCCTTGTGTTCTTCTCCCCC
The DNA here is from genome assembly GCA_039519185.1 of Astragalus membranaceus. Lineage (NCBI taxonomy): Eukaryota > Viridiplantae > Streptophyta > Magnoliopsida > Fabales > Fabaceae > Astragalus > Astragalus membranaceus. The sequence continues at coordinate 86,644,289 of CM076848.1, read as the reverse complement.
CCTTTTCCTTTTTATTCTCTGTTTCCTTTCTCCTCCCCCTTCTGTGTGTGTTGTGTGTGTGTGTTGTGTATTGTTAAATTTTTCCTTTCTTTTGTTTCCCAGTGCCTTCGGTTCCCCTCCTGTGTGTGTTATTGTATTTAATTTTTTCTTTCCTTTGTTCCAGTTCCCTCGGTTCTCCCCCTGTGATTCTGTCTCCTCCCTGTTATATAGAGAGACTCTGACTTTGTTTTGTTGTTGATAATGCCAGCTATGGTTCCTGAAATGTCCCTTTCACATTTCCTATTTCATGATTCTGCTTTTTCTGAGGTAGTTGATGCCTTTTGTTTGTTTTCTGCTTTATGTTTGCAGGCTGGTGCATAGTGGAGCAGCAACCTCTTTGGTGAAAAAGAAATAGAATTGATAAAAGAGACTATTGCTTTTAGCCAAAATAGAAGTTGTATTATTTTTTTTATATTTTTTGTAATTTTCGTTTTCTATTTTTTTATTTTTAATGTGTAACAAAAGATTAATAATAATATTTAATTCTAAAACAGATTTTTTTTAAAGTTTTTTTTTTTAAAAATTCTACTAATGATAATAAAAATGTGTACATTATAAGGAACAAACATACGCACACGACGAGACGAGAACACGCGTTAGAAATGAGAATACGCGAGCTCGTGCACCAAAATAAACGCTTGTACACAACGAGATGTGGATCCGTGAAAAATGTGTACATTATTAAAAATCGCACGCGCGCACAAAGGAGAAGTAACACGCCTATACACAACTGGGAATGACACGCATACACGAGAAAAACAATATTTTGGATTTTCTAGTAAACTTTAAATCAGCCGGACAAAATTAGGGTATGACAGTCGCGACGCGACCATCCACCATCGCTACGCGATGCGTGGCCGAAGCCAAGATTAAAAACTCAGTTTTGTGCGTTTTTCTGGGGACTTCGTTTTGGGAGCAGTCCTAGGGTTTGGAGCAGCAGCTGGGGGCGAATTTGGAGGCTTTCCTACACCTTGGGAACAAGGGTTTGAAGGTTCTAATGGATTCCTACTTATGTAATCTTCTCCTACTCTTGATTTTTACTCCTAAGATGTTGTCTATCTAGTTTCTTTTGATTAGGGAGAGATGACTCTCCCCAAAACTCTCATATGAATTCTTTGCTATGATCAACTCAGTTTTTGTTTAATTTATCAATTGCCTATGCCTCTATTCTTAATGCTTACAATTACATATGATAGTTGTATTGATTTAGGGTTTATGATCACCATAGGGATATGGGTTTGTATGCTTGATTTGGGGTTTTAGGTCACATACTTGATTATCATAGGAATATGGAATTGGATTTGTGAATTCTTTATTTCTCATGTTTAATGCCTTGCCTATTGTTGAATCACTTAAGGAATTAGGGTTTCTCAATTAGGGAAAAGGGGTTTTGAGGCAAGGGATTGTCCTTAACCTAAATTAGTGAATTGAATCTGGTAAATTGGATAATTACTTGAAATTGATTGAAGGTCATGTGATAGCATATGGGAGGGGAGTCATTCCCGAATCGCTTTTACCTTACTTATTTTATAAACGCTCAATTTCGCTGTTACTTTAAAAATTACTGTTAATTCATTTTTATTCCAATTGTCACTACTAAGAATTAATAAACTTGCCTATTGATATTGAATCCAATCCATGTGGATACGACCGGTTCTTACCGTTTTTACTATTACTTGCAACGTTTCGGTACACTTGCCGAAAGTCTAACAGTCATCGGTACACTTCACCTGAGACATTGACAAGTGTCCCATCCCTCGTGCCCTTGAAAAATCCCTGTCAGACTTGAGAATGTACAACGGTGTAAAAGACCCTGGAGGGGCCGGCCTTAGAATGGTTCACGGAACTGAGGCCGAACACCATCTCATCCTCTGGGAGCAGCTGGCCAGAGTTTTCTCTGCCCGTTTCACAGCCTCAAGGGTGAAACCCAAATCACACGCGATCCTGAAAGCGATCAGACAAGAACCTGATGAAACCCTCCGCGACTATGTGGAATGGTTCAACAAGGAGGCCACCAACGTAAGGGGACTAGAAGACGATATGAGACTATGGTTCCTTTGGGACGGGCTTCGTACTGGCAGTTTGTTCGAAATCGAAGTTGGTGTGAACGAACCGCCCGATTTAGAAACTTTCCTCCGCGGGTCTAAGAGGTTCATGAACTATGAAGAAAGAGCAATAGCGATGCAAGCCGTCGCGGGAGGAACGACCAAGGAATCCCAAGGGGAGCACGACCAGAGACCGAGAAGGGATCAAGGAGGCCCGTCAAGGGACTTCAAGCCCAGATAGTTCTCAGATCGCACTAAGCTGAACACGTCCTATCAAGAGACCTAAACCACTCGTTCGCAAAGAAGGTCAGTGCCCTTCCCATAGATATTGCCGATATCACCGCAGCAACGGGCGTGACACCAACACTTGCATGGCCCTCAAGGACGACATTGAGGAATTGATTAGAAAGGGTAAGCTTACCCAATACGTGAAGAAGGGACAGACGGACGGGCGAGAAGAGAAGAAATGAAAGTCGTTCCACTAGATAAGGGGAAGCAGTGATTAATGAAGTAGGCAGAGGCAATAAGGAGGACGACGACGATGAGGAAGATAACAGAAAGTCCAAGGGGCGACTAGTGGCCATTGTAATCACAGGAGGGTGCCCGATCGACGGACAAAAGACCAACAAGTACATGAAAAGAAGGTGGAAAGAAATCATGAGCATAGCCTCAACGTCTGCACTCAGAACCCTCTCTAATAGGCCGCCCTTGGCATTCGGAGATAGCGATTTGCTTGATGGTAAGCTGAATAAGTACGTCCCACTCTTGGTCACTGCCGTGATGGCAAACGTGGAGGTAAGAAGGATCCTGGTCGACCAGGGAAGTTCAGCGGATATTATCTTTCAAGACCTACTTGATGTGTTAAAAATATCCAAGGACGATCTCAGAGCCTATCGAGGGTCAGATTTTACCGGCTTCAATGGCTCATCAACGACACCTCTTGGTATGATAGAGCTTATGGTCACATTCGGAGATGATAACACAGAGAAACCCATGTGCAGAACCGTAAAGATAGATTTCCTAGTGCTACCATGCAAATCAGTGTATCAATGTGATCGTACCTGATCAATACGATGGGTTGTTGTTGTTGATGACGTTGATCGGTCGCTGTGATGAGGGACCGAGTTGTAAGCCGCACGCGGGTGGTACCTGCAAAGGCACTCCAACGCTCAAGTCAGAGGTGCTTCAACGGGCAGGGTCACGAGGTGAGTAAAACATACCTGAAGCCACATGCTGGTGTGGTATATATAACGCTGCGCGTTCTAGCCGTTGCGCAAATTACGGGGCCGGCCGCATCTTGCGGAGCAAGGCAGATAATGGGCCGCGCTGGGCCTACTGACCAAAATTGGGCTTCGAGCCCACTCCAGAACAGTTGCCCCCCAAGCCTGGGTCGCCTGGGGGCGGGCTAAGGCTTGATTCCTTGCCCCCCAGCGTGGTCGAACGTAACTTGGTCGATCGCTAATTAGTTGATTGCGTGGTCGCTGCCACGCGGCCTGGTCACACGGGGCCAGGTGCCATCTTGGGGGTGATGCCTGACAATCAATCGTCATGAGTGCTGAGGCGACAGCTGCTTTAATGAGGTGACGTTTAGAGACTCGAGGAGTTTAAGCAATGATGGTACATGAAGAGTCGCGCCTCTTCACTTCCGGCCCATGGTGATGGTTGGCCCATTATATAAAGGGTTCATAAGGCACATCATTTGCACTTTTATCCGAATTCCTCTGCTCTCGCTGATCGCTCGCTTCTGCTCAAGCTCGCTCGCTTCTGCCAAAGCTCGCTCGCTCTCTCTAAAGCTCGCTCGTAATCACCTTGCTCCAATTCCAGGTAATTGCGACCGCTCTTACTTTGTTTGAGTTTTTATGTTCCACCTAATGGAGGGGGTGTCAGGTCTAGGGACGACCACGTCGCCCCTTCCCACGCGCGAGTAAGACCCTGACTGTTATTCCCCTCCACAGGTTCATTCTGGCGCGGACTAAACAAACCCGCCGTATATTTGGGGTCCCGGCCGTTTCCCTTGCGCAAAATATGACACGACCAGTGGAACAGAGTCCTGCGCACTCCCGGTCGTCTTCTTTCAGTGACGAATCTTCTTCCTCTGGGTCTTCGACCCAGAACTCGACTTCATCTAGCAGATCCGGAACGCGGCCGGACAGAAGTGTTGTCCCGCACTCCGAGGTTGTGGTTGCTGATAATGCAGAGAGCAACGCACGGGTTGACTGTGAGGAAGGTGTGGGCCATGTTGCGACCGACGTAAACGAGACGGCCGAAAGAGATCAACAGGGCGACCATGGAGAAGATCCTGAGGTTGCTGCTGCAAAGGATATGTCTTGGGTTTCTCTCAACCTGAGAGGTCAGCGCAGCAGGATTCAACGGGGGAGCCAAGACCTGGAGTTTCTTGCGACCGAACTAAATGAAGGTTGGATGGTAGAAGGTATGGCCAAGGGGGAAGATATTGCGGTCTGGACTGATGTGTTAAAATTCACAATGTACCGTATCGTTTTCGAACGCATGGGTATAATCCCGCCATTCACCAGGTTCCAACGTCAGGTTTTTCGGTATCTTCAGGTCGCCCCTTCTCAGCTGAACCCGAACACTTGGGCGTTCCTGCAGGCGTATGATGATGTCCTTGCGGTTCTGAGACGACCGGTCTCCATACGACTGTTCTTCAATTTGTTTGAGATGAGCTATATTTATGAAAAAGGCTCCAAAGGCGCCCGCAAGGAAGCGGTCTCATTCAAAAACCGGTCAACATTCAACTTCTTCAAGCCCTATATGGAATCGTTGACGACCGGGTGGAAAAGGGAATTCTTTTGGGTCGTTCCTGAGTCGGCCGAGGCTCACAGAGGTATCGCCCAAATGTCCAACCATCAAGAAGGAACTCCCCTGTTTCCTACGGTGTGGAGTTTTAACCACTTCTCCAAAAAGCCGGGCCAGTATGCTTTCAAGGACGCTGATCTTGACGACCTGGACAGGGGAACGATCCATAGATTGAGAAGGATTGCGTCCCTGGTCCCTGAGGGTCGCATCAAGGTTAAAAACGTTGTGGATGCTCGATCCAAGAAGAACGTCAAGGCCGCTCTTGGTCGGTGGTCGCTCACACATTTAATTTTCTGTCACTTTGTTTTGTTAACTGTTTCTAACCATCTGCTTTTGCCTTTGCAGTTAAGATGACCAACATGAATGACTTTGACCTGTTGGAGCAATGGGCGGCCGAGGACGGCGATACTTCACCCGCCCGCGTCATACCTGCGGCTCAGTCTGGGGGTACGCCTCAAACTGCTGTGACCGGATCTCAGCCTGATCGTCAGGCTCCTCGGGCGGGCACACCAGCACAAGCCATTGATCTGAGCAGCCCACCTAAAAATCAAGGAAAATCCAAGAGGAACAGGTCGGTCGATGATGGGGGCGAGAAAAAGAAGCATAAGAGTGGAAAAAGCCACGGGCACAACCGGTCGCCTAACATCGACCTGCTTGGGTTGGGTGATGAAGACTGTGCTCGTTTCAAGGAGGAACCTTTCGAGGTGATGGCCGATGCAATGAAGGCCGCTGGTGTTCTGTTCAAGAAATACCAAGATGAAGAATCAGATCGCCTGGAAGGTAGGCGCCTTGCCCATAGATATTCATTGCTTGAAGACGACCTAGTCGATAATAACTTTAAATTGAATTCTGCCTTGTCATTGATCGCAGAAATGAGGGGCGAGCGCGACGACCTGCTCAAGAAAATGAAGGAGCTCGAACCAAGAATCGAAGCGGCCGCTGACAATGAGAGGAAGCTTGTCGAAGCAGAACGCCAGCTTGTGGCTGCTGTCTCTGCTCAAACACTGGCCGAGTCTTCTCTGGACAAGGCGGTCGCTGACAAGGAAACAGCTGAGAAAGAGGTCGAACGCCTCTCTTCCAAGAATAAAGAGCTGTCGAGCCAGGTCGCTGGGCTGAAAACTGAGTTGGAGGCAGTGGAGGCGGAAAAGAACAATTTTAGTGGCCGCTACAAGGACGTTCTTGACAAGGCGAAGGGAGCTGCGGAGGGTCAGTTCGAAAATGCGGTCGGCCAGATCAAGATCCTCTACCCTGATCTGTATGTCGATCGTGAGATTGTGCAAAGCAGCCACCGCGCGATCGATCAGCAGATCGTCCGCCCCAAGAAGATGTCGAAAGGGAAGGTCCTTCAAGAAGAGACAGTTATCTACCAAGCCCCCGGCGACTCTTAACTTGTAATTTCTTTTTTGAATTGTAATCTTGGCCCGCCTGCGAGCGGTGTTTGAATGGGGCGCCCTGGTTTCGACCAAGGCGTCTTTATTTGTAATCAATGACAATTTCTCTATGAATTCCAGCCCGTTTAATTGCTCCGTTATTGGTTTTCGTTTCCAGTTTGCCCTTGGTTTATTTTTGCTATTCTTTAAGACCGCTCCACCAATCGATGGTGATCAGGTCGCTCGTATGGGCCGTTCGAGGGCTCTCTTTTAGGCCGCTCGGCGGCTCTCGCTTGGGCCATTCGATGGCACTCTTTTAGGCCGCTCGGCGGCTCTCGCTTGGGCCATTCGATGGCACTCTTTTAGGCCGCTTGGCGGCTCTCGCTTGGGCCATTCGATGGCACTCTTTTAGGCCGCTCGGCGGCTCTCGCTTGGGCCATTCGATGGCACGCTTTTAGGCCGCTCGTCGGCTCTGGATTGGGCCATTCGATGGCGCTCTTCTGGTTGCTCGACTGCTACTCGCATGGTGAGCGAATGGTGAGCGACCGTGCATTCAATTTGCATGAAAATTAATTAACACAAGTCAAATTTTAAGGTCGGTCCTCAGTAAAAAACCCCTTTGGGGAAAAAGAGCGACCGCCTATTCTTATTGATCAATAATTGTTTACAACTTAGACATAATATCTTCTCAATTTGTCAGCGTTCCATGTTCTGGGGATGGTCGCCCCTTCCATGGTTTCCAGCTCGTACGCTCCCTTTCCAGTCTTGCTGATGACACGGTATGGTCCTTCCCAATTGGGGGCGAGCTTTCCCTGGCGGGCGTTCTTATTCCCTACGTCGGCCCTCCTGAGGACTAGCTGCCCAATGGAGAATTCCCTCTTCTGGACGCGAGCGTTGTACCTGGCAGCGACCTTCTGCTTAATGAGCTGCTCTCTAAGTGACGCCTTGTTTCGTAGCTCTTCAATCAGGTCGAGCTCCTCCCTTGTTGCTTGCTCATTTACGGCCGGGGTTGGTGGGTTGGTCGTCCTCCAACTTAGCTCTCCCATCTCGATCGGGATGACAGCGACAGTACCATAGACCAGTCTAAATGGTGACTCCCCGGTCGATGAGTGGGGGGTCGTTCTATAGGCCCAAAGGACCGACTGTAGCTCTTCTGCCCAATTGCCTTTGGCTTCATCTAACCTTCTTTTCAGCCCACGTAGTACTACCCTGTTGGCCGCTTCTGCATGGCCATTGGTTTGAGGGTGCTCGACTGAGGTGAAACGCTGTTTCACGCCAAGGCCGGCCAGCATTTCTCTAAATTTTCTATCAGCGAACTGAGTTCCATTGTCGGTCACCAGTTGTTGGGGCACCCCAAAGCGGGCGAGCACATTTCGACCAAAAAACTTGGATACCTTCGCTGAGGTAATGGTGGCAAGTGGCTCTGCTTCTATCCACTTGGTGAAGTAGTCGATCGCGACGATCAGGAATTTCAGCTGACCTGGTACAGGTGGAAAAGGACCAAGCAGGTCCATGCCCCACCAAGCGAACGGCCATGGTGGGGTTAAGCTGTGTAGTTCTGATGAGGGAGCTATATGTACATCGGCGTGGATCTGGCATTTCTTGCACTTCTGAACAAGTAACTTAGCGTCCTCATCCATGGTCGGCCAATAGTATCCGGCCCTGAGCGCCTTCTTAGCAATTGACCGACCACCTTGGTGGCTACCACAGTCTCCTTCATGTATGTCTCTAAGTACATGGTCGGCTTCGACCGACGTAAGGCATCTCAGCAATGGGGATGAAAAGCCCCTTCTATACAGTCTTCCTTCGATCACTGAGTACTTGGTCGCTCGTAACCTCAGGAGTTTTGCTGCCTTCTGGTCGCAAGGTTCTACTCCGCTGAGAATATATTGCAAAATAGGAGTTATCCAGTCTTTATCTGAGTCGACCGCTAGAATGGCTAATGGTTGGGCGGGCTTAGTAGACACGCTCGGCCGCGTTAATGTTTCCTGAATTAGACTTCTGTGATTTCCAGGAGCCTTTGTACTGGCTAACTTTGATAGGATGTCAGCCCTCACGTTCTCTGTCCTGGGGACGTGCTTAACTTCTGCTCGGTCGAATTGCCTGAGCAGATCCCTTACCTTGGCCAAATAATTCTTCAGGACGTCGTCCTTTGCGTCGTATTGGTCCTGAATTTGGGATACTACCAGTAGAGAGTCGGAGTGAAGTTCGACACGGTCGACATTGAACTCTTTGGCTAGCTGCAGCCCGGCAATGCACGCTTCATACTCGGCCTGATTGTTTGAAGTGTGAAATGCAAAAGTTAATGACACTTCAACAGTAAGTCCTTCTGAGTTCTCAAGTATCAAGCCGGCCCCACTTCCTTTGCTGTTGGAGGACCCGTCTACGTGCAAAGTCCAGGTAGTGACGGCCTGATCGTCTGGTATTGGAGTCATCTCAGCGATGAAGTCGGCCAACACTTGTGCCTTAGCGGCCGATCTGGCCTCGAACTTGATTCCAAACTCGCTGAGTTCCACAGCCCACTTGATCATACGCCCTGCAAGGTCAGGTCGGTGAAGGATTTACCTAATAGGCTGGTCGGTCCTTACCACGACCTGATGAGCCACGAAATAAGGGCGCAATCTACGGGTGGCCACAAGTAACGCTAAGGCCAGCTTCTCAATCTTCTGGTATCTGACTTCTGGGCCTTGAAATACCTTACTGATGAAGTAGACCGGGTTCTGCTTCAGGTCGCTTTCTGTTACGAGAACAGCGCTCATGGCCTCGTCTGTTATGGCCAAGTATAAGTAAAGTGTCTCCCCTGGTTGCGGCTTGGTCATGATGGGCGGGTTGGTCAGTGCCACCTTCAGCTCGTCCAATGCTCGCTGGCATTGGTCAGTCCATTCAAACTCGACCTCCTTCTTCAAGAGCTTGAACAGTGGAATAGATTGGCACGCTGATTTAGGTATAAATCGTGACAGGGCAGCGACCATGCCGTTCAGCTGCTGAATCTCTTTCTTCGTAGTGGGCGGCCTCGCTCTGTTAAGTGGAAGCCCAGGAACTTGCCCGCCCTACACTTATCAGGGTTCGCTTCAATCCCTCGCTCTGTTAAGTGGAAGCCCAGGAACTTGCCCGCCCTTACTCCGAAGGTGCACTTCTCTGGATTCAGCCTTAAAGAATTCTTCCTTGCTTCCTCAAAGATTTCCCTTAGGTCGTTACTGTGGTCTTGGTCGGTTTTGCTCTTGATGATCATATCATCCAAGTAGACCTCTGATATTCGACCGATCTGCCGCCTGAAGACTTTGTTCATCATCCTCTGGTAGGTCGCTCCGGCGTTCTTCAGACCAAAGGGCATTACCTTGTACTGGAAATTTCCCCGATCGGTCATGAACGCAGTCTTATGCCGATCGGGTGGGTACATGGTGATCTGATTGTATCCTGAATAGGCGTCTAGAAAAGACAGAAGTTTATAGCCCGCAGCCCCGTCGACCAATTTGTCAATGTTTGGCAGGGGAAAGGCGTCCTTCGGGCATGCCTTATTCAGGTCGGTATAGTCGACGCACATGCGCCACTTACCATTTTTCTTCTTTACCAACACGACGTTGGAAAGCCATGTTGAATACTTAATTTCCTCAATGAAATTGGCCTTGATCAGGTCGTCAACCGCCTGGGCGGCCGCCAATGCTTTCTCTTCGCTCTGAGTTCGCCTCTTTTGTGCGACCGGCCTTGCTGTCTCATCAACGGACAGTTGGTGGCAGGCAATTTCAATTGGGATCCCGGGCATATCTGATGCCTGCCATGCAAAAAGGTCTGCGTAATCCCTGAGGCAAGTGATGAGCTCTTGCTTGACTTCCAAGTGCTCTTCGTAACGATATTGACAACGGTTGGTCGTGTAATTAGCCAAGAACATTGCCACAAGACCTTCCCAAGAAGAGACTGAGTTGGGACGCAGAGATTCCCACCATTCTAACGCCCGGCCTTCGAGCGACTGAGGGAAAAGTCTGCACTTCATCGTGCGTCCCAGCTCCCTGTAGCTACAGTAGTTGTTGAAGTACATCAGGTGTTTATCTGGATCCCCGCGACTGTTAAACTTGTTCAGGTTTGGGGGCTTGCTCAGGTCCCTTGGAATGCGATAGCGCCTAATTTCGCTGGTGAAGGGCCACTGTCCGGTCGGGATGGGATTCTGCCCGTAAGGCTGCATGGCGGCATAAGCTTGGTCGACGGGCAAACCGTAAAGGCCGACCGGCTGACCAAGGAGTCTATCAGCAATTGGAGGGCGTCCATGGTATTGTGGAGCACGTGGCGACGACCGTCTTCTAGGCCGCTCTGAATTGTTCCTTCTCGGTCGGCTGTTGGCATGGGAGACATCTCTAATCTCCCCGTTACTGTAGTCGTCAAACTCCTCATACGAGTCCCACGACCTGCTTCTTGATCGGCGGGATCCTGAGGACTCGTTGGACGAGTATCTTGATGGCGACCCTTCTGACTCTGGTCGGTAGCTTGAGTCAGCGTAGTCGTAATCTTCTTCTGGGGAGCGACGGTGGCGACTTCTTCGACGAGGAGGCGACCTGTGAACGATCGCCCTTCTTGAAGGATTGCGTCGGGATACGCCTCGACGAGGAGGAGCTTCTCTTCGTGGTGGTGAACGATGGGGCCGAGATGGTTGGCCTCGGTGACCGCTGTCCGCTCGCGGGCGGATTGAGATCGATCCTCTCTCATAACGTTCAATCAGTTCGTCTCGATCAGCGATCACTTGATTCTTTTGCTCCAGAATTTGTATGAGCGCTTGTGTCACATGCTCTGGTAATGCTTCTGGAATTCCCGCTTCGGCCAGCTCGGCCGGTAATTGCGGGGCTGGTTGGGTAACTGGCCCGCGGCCGCCCTGTACTGAGGGTTCTTGGCGAGGCTCATCTTGTGATTCATGAACGGTCACAGGCATGCCCTCTGGGGTTCGTTGAGGTCGGTTCTGCCCAGAGGTGTTGAGCCTGGAAGAAGTACGTTTCTGGCGTGGCGGCATGGTTTGATGTGGAATAGCGCTCGGGCCTCCCACTGTGGTCGCCAATTGATCGTACCTGATCAATACGATGGGTTGTTGTTGTTGATGACGTTGATCGGTCGCTGTGATGAGGGACCGAGTTGTAAGCCGCACGCGGGTGGTACCTGCAAAGGCACTCCAACGCTCAAGTCAGAGGTGCTTCAACGGGCAGGGTCACGAGGTGAGTAAAACATACCTGAAGCCACATGCTGGTGTGGTATATATAACGCTGCGCGTTCTAGCCGTTGCGCAAATTACGGGGCCAGCCGCATCTTGCGGAGCAAGGCAGATAATGGGCCGCGCTGGGCCTACTGACCAAAATTGGGCTTCGAGCCCACTCCAGAACACAATGTATCATAGGTCGACCAATGCTTGGAAGGCTTGGGGCAGTCACGATACTAGTATAGAAATTTTATCTAAGTTGTGTAAGAATGAGCATGTTAGAGATCTACCCAAGCTGAAGTATGAAAAGGGTCAATTATGTGATGCATGTTAGATGGGTAAGTTGCATAGATCTTCCTTCAATCCAAAACCTGTTATTTCCACTAACAATGTGCTTGAATTGCTCCATCTCGATTTATTTGGTGAGATTGATGTTGTAAGTCTAGGAGGCTCCAAGTATGTCTTCGTGATTGTAGATGATTATTCTAGGTATACTTGGAACATTCTACTTGCAAATAAAAGCGATGCTTTTAATGAGTTCGCTAAGCTGTGCAGAAAGTTACAGAATAAGAAAAGCTTAGCCATCAAGGAAATTAGAACTGATCATGGAGGAGAGTACAAAAATTCATCATTCAGGACTTGGTGTGAAAAGTATGGTGTTCATCGCAACTTTTCAGCTCCACAGACTCCTCAACAAAATGGTGTGGTCGAAAGGAAGAATATAACCATACAAGAGATGAGCAGAACAATGCTGAACGAGCACAGCCTTCCCAAGTATTTTTGGGGACATGCAGTAGATACAGCATGTCATGTGTTAAACCGGGTGTACCTGAGGCCATCTCTTAACAAGACACCATACGAGTTGTGGAATGGTAGAGCTCCAAATATTTCATACTTCAAGGTTTTTTGGAATCAAGTGCTACATTCTCAACACAAAGGACAAGTTGGTTGATGATGAGGATGAAGTGGTTGAAGTGATCAAAGACAGAATGCCTGAATCAACCAGTGAAAGTGTGGAAGAAGTCGAGGTGAAAGTGGAACCTCAAGAAGAAGCTGAAGTTGAACGAGAACCCCAAGACATCGATGACCATCTCCATGTAAGAACACATGATGATTTTCCCATGACTTGGAAATTAGTTCGAGATCATCCCATGGAGAAAATTATTGGTAGTCCATCAAAGGGGGTAACCACTCGTTCTTCTCTTAATCATTTATGCTTTCAAACTGCTTTTGTCTCTCAGATAGTTCCTAATAATATTAAGGAAGCTTTATGTGATCCAGAATGGGTTGTGTCAATACAAAAGGAACTTGAACAATTTGAAAGGAACAAAGTTTGGCATTTAGTTGAAAAACCTGTTGATAGAACCATCATTGGTACTAAATGGGTTTTTCGCAACAAACTTGATGAAACTGGTGTTATTTTATAAAATAAAAGCCGTTTAGTTGTTCAAGGTTTTAACCAAATTGAATAGGTGGATTTTGAAGAAACTTTTTCTCCGGTGGCTAGGTTGGAGTCCATTCGTATAATACTAGCCTTTGCTAGTTACATGGACTTCAAACTACACCAAATGGATGGCAAGAGTGCCTTCCAAAATGGATTTTTAAAAGAGGAAGTATATGTAAAACAACCCCCTGGTTTTGAAGATTTTAAAAAACCAAACCATGTTTTCAAACTTCACCAAGCACTTTATGGATTAAAACAAGCTCCTAGAGCTTGGTATGAGAGACTGAGCAAACATTTAATTGCAAATGGTTTCAAAAATGGTAAGATTGATTCTACCTTATTCCTTAAAACCAATGGCAAACAAATCATAGTAGTTCAAATTTATGTAGATGATATTATTTTTGGGTCTACTAATGATGATCTGTGCAAGGAGTTTTCTGAAATGATCACTAGCGAGTTTGAGATGAGCATGATGGGGGAGCTGAACTTCTTTTTTGGTCTTAAAGTGAAGCAAATGAAGGAAGGAATCTTCATCTGTCAAAACAAGTTCACAAAGGAGCTACTAAAGAAGTTTGACATGAGTGATGAAAAGGAAATTGGTACTCCCATGGCGACTGCAACAAAGTTGAATAAGGACGAGCAAGGTAAACTAGTCAACGAAACGATGTATCGAGGTATGATCGGTAGTCTCTTGTATTTAACTGCCTCTCGACCCGATATTATGTTTGCTGTGTGCTTGTGTGCTCGATTTCAAGCATGTCAGAAAGAATCACATTTAAAAGCTGTAAAACGGATTCTTAGATATGTTAAGGGAACCACAGATTTTGGACTGTGGTACCCGAAATCGAGTCAGTTTGCTTTGGTCTGTTTCTGTGATGCTAATTTTGTTGGATGTACATTAGATAGGAAGAGTACTAGTGAAACCTGTCATTTCTTAGGACCTTGTTTGACCTCCTGGTCTAGTAAAAAACATAACAATGTTGCTTTGTCCACCGCTGAAGCCGAATATGTGGCGGTTGGAAATTGCGTTGCACAAGTTCAGTGGATAAAACAGACATTGGAGGATTTTGGTTTGTTATATAACAATGTGCCAGTCCTATGTGATAACACTAGTGCCATTAACATAGCTAAGAACCCCATCCAACACTCTAGAACAAAGCATATAGATATAAGGCATCATTTCATTAGAGACCATGTTTCTAGGGGGAGCATAGCATTAAATTTTGTAGGCACCAATGACCAACTAGCGGACATCTTCACGAAACCACTAGTCGAAGCTCAATTTTGCCAGATCCGGAGAGAGCTCGGTATGCTTGATTTTTCCAGCCTGTAATGTGATTATGTGATGTATTTTTGAGGTGCTATGTGCTTGTTATATCATATGTTATGTGTCTTGTGTGTCTTCCTGTAACACCCCGATAATTTCTAACTTGTAGAAATTACCGAAATGCACTACTTGCATACATCAGAGTACCTCCTGTTTTAAATACTGAACACATACTAAAACTCGATGCTAAAAGCCATCAAGTGCGCTTACATAACTTAACATGAGAAATACATAATATCGTTCCTTACACCTCTCAACTAGTGTTCAGTACCAAAATAGAAAGTCTGCGGAAGCGATTTACAACTTTATAAGCATAAGTCGTACAATCGTACATCTAAGACACTGAATAAAAATACAGAGATACATAACATGACAAAATAAACAGCGTCAGCAACTCCTCATGCCGTCTCCTTAGCCGTGCCTCACGGTCTTCAACTTTCCCTGCTTAACTGAAAAACAACAACAATAGATTAGGTGAGACAACTTGTCTCAGTGAGTTCTATCGAGACCCCTTACTAACTCTCTCGGTTCAATTATGCTTGATTTCATGAATCGTAGCCCTTAAGTCGACTACGGGGAACATACAACGTGTACTCGTGGCCCTTCCAAGCGACACACAAGGTACACACCATGACAATGATTCTTAGCATATCACCGGGTCTTATTTTAAAGATTCCGGCAAACCCAGTTCCCAGCCATTTCTACTACCCAGATCCCACTAGTACGCTAATCCATGAACAGGGTCGTCACCCCAGCAATGATGTATATAATATATACCATGAACAATGAGTAGTGAACAGTGAACGATGATCAATAACCAATGAGCTTATGCTTAACAGTGAACTTGTACTTAACTTAGTCTTGTACTAACATGATCTTATTATTAGGTGATCTCACACGGCTTACTAAGATTTACTCTTCTAACTTGTCCTGATAATAATCCAGCCAGTCCAACACAATAAATCAATCACATTAAGCAGTATCCATGGCATAAGCTTATCTCAATCACAATCATAGCATGACAATCAAATTCACAACACATTCCATGTACCCGCATTGGGCCGTTCATAAAACCATGGACCGCAAGGGCCGTTAATAAGAATAAACATAATCATTGAATTATACAGTATAAATTATATATATATAGGTAGGTCTTTGAATAAGCTTTAAAACGCATCTGAGAACACCTCAATCGGGTTCCCGGATCAAAAGTTATTGCGAAAACAAGTTTAGGGTATTTTGCTGAAAAACTGCAAAGCGTCGCGACGCGAACTGGTTCCGTCGCGACGCGAAAAGTGACAGAAAGTTTTGTGTTGCAAAATTTAAGGGAGGTCGCGACGCGATGGCCACGGGCCGCGACGCGAAATTACACAGAATTTTACCCTAACTTGTGATGCTCATATCTTGAGCTACACAATTCCAAATTCAACCAAATCAGGACCAAATTGACGAGTATTCAGTCTAGTTTCTAAACTAATTGACCATATAATTTTTGGATACCTATATCATTCCCAGATGCTCAGAAACCGAACCTATTCTCAAACTGTCTCCAGAATTCTACCCTAACTTGTGATGCTCATATCTTGAGCTACACAAGTCCAAATGCAACCATTCCAAAGCCAAAATGACAAGTATTCAATCTAGTTTCTAAAAAGGTAAGTCACATAATTTTTGAACCGGTAAAACAGTCCCAGTTACCAGAAAACCGAACCTATCCAGAAAGTCTCCACACAGTGAAATTATCAACACAAATATCATCCAATTTCAGTCATCACACACATATCTTTATACAGAATCAAAACATAATAAAACCAAGAATGCATGACTCATATATTAACAATGATTTCCCTAGTGAGTGTAGAACTCACCTTGGTGTGATGTACTCCACGAAACCGAAACTCAGCTACCCGAACTTTTGGACAGCTACCCAATTTCGAACTTCAGCACTTTGAGCTACTGATTTCCTTACCCAAACTATACCAACTAGCAAGGTGACTTCTTCCAAGGTTGTATTATGGTTCTATGGCGACATGCAAGCCAATGGAAGTCCCAAAACTCTATCTTTGCTCCACTTGAGCTTGGGTGGTCTTTAATGGTGGATTGAGTTGGAGGTGGGTGTTGATTTCGAAATGGGTATCAATAGGAAGGGGGAAGTGAGCTGATCACTTTGGCACCAAGGGATTGCACATGCATCAAGTTTTGAGGAATCTCCTCTCTTCTCTTCCTCCCTCTCTCTTGTGCCCTCTCCCTTTCTCTCTTGTTTCTGTTTTTCTGAAATTTTTACAATGAATGAGATTCTGTCTTTTGGTTCAGCTGGGGGTTTTTAGTGACAAGGTGAAAAAGACCAACCTACCCTTCAGTTACTAATCCTCCCCCTATGACTTCTATTAGCTCTAAGTGGCCTAACTTAATGCAATTGCTTATAAATTCACACACAAATTGTAATAGCTAACAAATCAAACAATTTATTTTATTTTCAATAAACTTAACAAATCAATTCACGCCAATTAATTTAAATAGCGAAAATTAGGGATATTACACTTCCCACCTTTTTTATGGAATCAAAGAGGGAGAAAGACTTGCTGCTTATTGCATTGCTTACTCGTTTGTTTAACTCACTATGCTATTGGTTTAGTTTTTTTTTTTGATGCTTATGCTTAGGGGGAGCTTATGCCGTTTTTTCTTGTTTATCGCCTTCCTATGCATAAGGTAATTTGTTATCATCAAAACGGGGGAGTTTGTTGAACCAAGGTCAAACACTCTTTGTTTTGTATGATAACAAATTACAATTTGTTTACTAATGGTTAGAGTTGAACCAAAGCACAGACATTGCTAGTCAAGCGTTCAAGACTTATGTGTTATTTTGCTTTCCATAGGACGCGTATAAAATCCCGTCACTTCAGCTTTATGACTTTTGTAGTTGAGAGATAATCTTTTAAAATAGAACTGTTTTGTTAAAATAGAATTGAGCTAGGCTCGGAAAAATCTTTTATATAAAAGCATGTTAAATATTTTAGGCACAAAATCGATTATTGACTCATTTTTAAAGCACACAATCGATTGTGCACTTCTCTTTGGAAGCAAGCAATCGATTTTTGACTTCCTTTTTGAAGCAAGCAATCGATTGTTGACTTCCTTTTGGAAGCAAGCAATCGATTATATATATATGTTTTTAAAAAGAACAAAATCGGTTCCTCTCTTATATTATTAAAGCACAAAATCGATTCCTCCCTTGTTTGTTTAAAGCACACAATCGATTCTTGTCTTGTTTTCTTAATGCAAGCAATCGATTGTCACACTATGATTTTATAAGGCAACAATCGATTGTTCACTTGTGAAACAGTATTAAAAATTGTTCCAACGGTCATTTTTTTTTTTACAAATTCTATAAATAGGCTTAGGGTTTCTCACGTTTTTAAAAACAACCTACCAAACCTAAAAAGAACAGAATGTGAACTCTCACCGTCACACTCATTCTTCACGTTCTTTATCACGGGTTAGGTTGGGAATCACGTTAATCCAAATCTCTCATTTCTCTCGACTACATCATTGTCATATGCTTGAGTGATTGGATCCTAGTTCTCAGTTGTAAACATCTATATTTGATTGTTGTGAAATCCTGAGAGTTGTCTTGGGTAATTCAATCAGGGAGATTGAATTGTAGTGAAATCCTTGGCGGGGGGAGCTTGGGTTCTCAATTTGGGAAAATTGAGATTGGTGTGATAGCTATAGGGGATTTGCTTGCTCGTAAGAGGTTGAAGAAGTTTTTCTCTTATAGTGGTTATTATCAAGTCCGAAGGTTGCAAAGCCGGAGGCCGTGGACGTAGGGCTTTTTATCCCGAACCTCGTAAAAATCACGGTGTACTTCTTTTCCATATCTTGAAATTGCATTTCCCTTATAATTGTTAATTGTTATTGCATTTGATATTATTGTGCTTAGATATCATATTTATTGTCATTGTTTCTGCCTATTGTTATAGCTTGCATAGTTGTTGCATATAGTTTAAATCTTTTTTTTCCGCATTCGATTTAAACTAGCATCTTCAATTCTTAAAAATAAATTAAAAGAAGATTTCAGTTTTAGCATATAACCTTATTCACCCCCCTCTAAGGTTATCATATAGTCGAATAATTTCTCCATTGGGCAGCTCATACTCCAAAAGGCAGATATAGGACAGAAAAATGCATTCCAAGGCAAGCTCGCCCCAAACTAGGAAGGGCCTTATCGGGTCGTCTTGAAGACGGGGAAGGGCGCTTACCGACTCCAAACGATGAGCGGTGGAGTGATCCCTAGGACTTGGAATGCGATGAACCTCAGAAGATATTTCATTTGAAAATATTTGATTGTAAACATTGAAAGAATATCATGTAAGACAATGAATTGTAAACACTGGGTTTTGTATTGAGGCCCGCCCGTCCGTCAATAAAGACGAGGCATTTTTATTACTTTGTGTTCAAATTTATATTCCCGTCCATAACATACAACCTGCAAGATGAGTTAAAATCAAACCGAGTTTTGTAAACTGCTAGTGGGTCTGAACGTACTTAATCGATTTAAGCTACAAATTAAGCGACTTAAAAGATGGCCGCACCCTCGAGGGAAAGTTCAATCTGGATAAAAATCCGGTAAACTACCCGTGGACGATCGCACGTACTTGCGAGTAACACGATTAAAATGGAACAAAAGAACGATCACGACTTGAGAATGAACAACAAGATATAAAACCACTGATCATACAGGATAAAATGAGCTCGAGATAAAGTAAAAGGCCGGTCATACTTAAAAGAACGGGAAAGCATTGATAAAAGTTACTCGGAAAAAAGGCCGGGCTCCATTAAGTGCATTTTACAATAGATGGGGTGACCTTGAGGCCGCCCGATTACAAAACCATTCAAAAGAAAACAGAAATTACAAAGAATTATAGGGGACGCTAAAAACCAATGGACTCCTCTCTTATAGTATTTCCCTGCTCATCCTTCTCCGCAGAATAGACGATATGGTCGTCTCTGAGGGAATGGGCATTGTTGATGATGTTGGGATCGATCTCAAGGTTGGGATAGACATATTGCACCTGAGCCAAGGCTACATTGAACCGCTCCTTGCATATGGCCAATGTAGACTCGATCAACCGATCATAATCCTCCAAAACATCATCCCGCTCTTTCTTCAAAACACTAAGGTCCTTCTTTAGACCGCCAACCTCCTCTTCCAGCTCCTTGACCTTGTCCGACAACCCGTTGATTTTGGTCGTCCCAGATTTCACTTTCTGCTCTGCTTCGGCTTTGGCGGCCAGAGCGTCATCCCGCTCTTTGGTCACAGAGGAGAGCGATTTTTTGGCCTCATCAAGGGCATCAGCGGTGGGTTTGAGGGCAGACTCAAACTTTTGAAGTTTCTTCTTGACAGACTCCAGTTCCTTCCGCAACTCTGTGATATATTCATAAGCCCGACTCAGATTATCGATTTTATCTAAGTTGTCACTTTCCAACCATAAGTTTTGAGCAAGAAGACGCTTACCTGCAGTCCGCTTCGCCTCCCCTTGCTTATGCTTGGCAACCAAACGGGAGCCCTCCTTGGCCACTTCAGCCATGAAAAGGAGGGGATCTTGACGAAAGCGGCCAAAATCCGATTCAGAGAGATCGTCCAAGTTGATATTGGAGGACGGTCTCTTCTGAGCGTCCTTCTCCTTCACCACTTTTGTTTTCTTGAGAAGGAAGTCAACCTCAACATCTTTCCCGCTGGTCTCAGCAGCATTATGAGTGCGATCCCTTTTCTTCCCAGAATTTGGGTCGGTCATGAGCCCATCGGTCATGAGCCCATCGTTCCCCTTATCGAGCAATCTAAGAGTTTCTAGATCGCCCTCTCCAAGGCGAGATCTAGTCCTATATGTGATTGGAGTGCGGCAATAATGTGTGTACGTTCACGCGATGGGGAATTTGGGACCGATCAATCTTCCTCGATGGTCTAAAGAGCCGGCCGTCTTGCAAGCCTCGTCGCAAACAGGCACGACCCACATGAAGGAATGCTTCCAGTGTTTTAACGAATCAGAGTAGGGCTTGAAAATCTTGAAGTCTTGATGACCTTTGATGCTTAAATGCTCCCACCGATTCCTGTTGCTATGGGGCTCGGGACGCCGACTCATTTCAAAAATCCTAAAGAAAAGAGAGCGAGAACAATCGCGCCTCATCACTCTCTTCAATTGCTCAAACACCTTGTTGAACGCCCAACTGTTGGGATGTAACTGGGACCGGGCTACCCCCAGGTAGCGTAAAATTGAACGTTGGAAAGAAGTGAAGGGCGGGCGAACCTTCATGTCACGAAGAACGTTAGTATACATGACGAATTTTCGGGTCGATGGAACAACGACCACATGCTCGTCCGCAGGAACGCCCTCCACTCTCCACCGTTGGCCCGGATGGCCAACCATGTTCACATAATACTGGAGCATTTCGTCCCCATGAGGGATTATCAGAGGTATCTTATTCTTAACGCCCAACGAAACCCAATAACGGTCACCAATGACACCGCCCCAATCTGGTTCCTCGTTCACATCAGCTTGGTTCTCTCCCCACCCAGAATGGGTGGCTTCGTCAACAGGCTGATCGGGCATGACATCATCCCCAGAAAGCTCAATTTCATTTCCCGTCCCTTGAGAGGGCGACTGATCAGCCGAGGGAGCGGGATTAGAATTTTTTGACGAGAAAGGCCGAACAGGTGTACTTAGGGAAGGAGTGCCCACAGAGGAAGTACCCGAACTCTACATATCAGTAGACGAATTGGACGGACGATCTTCGGACAGGGATTCACTCACAGCCTCACACGTAGCAGGGTGGGTAAATTGCTCGGCCAATCGAACGGGAGGTTCACCATAAATACGGGCGGTTTACTTCGTTCGCGCCAGAGTAAGAAGATACCTTGCAAGGAGGGGGCAAGACAGTCAGGACCACCTAGAAAGATGATTTACAGAAGGGGGTGACAAGGTCGACCTCGGGCCTGACACCCCCTCCTCGCGAAAAAATGAATGATCAACTAAAAAAGAGAAAGGAAACGATTACCTGGAGTGGGAGATAGGTCAGTCGACCCAGCAATCACAAGGACAAGACGGCCTGGAGTAGAATCTCGCCGGAGTAAAAGGTCGCTCACCGGAGAACACCTCACCAGAATCTCACCAGAAACTTGGTCGCTCGCCGAAAAATACAGAACGCCTTCATAGCAATCAACGCGAAGGTAAAGTACAAAATAAAGGAATGGGGATCCTATATATAGGGAGATAAGGCCAAGGGTTGACATGACCATTCAATTCCAGCTTTAAATGCATTTCTTGGAAATTGAACCAGGATCATTACACGCCCCCAATGAAAAACTCAAACGTCTTGTCCATCACATTGAAAGACGAAGCGTCACATCAATCAGAGCTTCACTGGCACGTCACCAAAGAAAGGGACACGTCATTCCAGCATGAGCGGACATAACAAGTTGTCCCAGCGCAGGCGACCATCCGACAACCAGACTACTCCACTGGGGGCAATCGATCTAAAGCCTGAACTAGTCCCGTGGACGACTACGACTTGGGGGGCAACTGTTCTGGACTCGGCCGAGGGCCCAGTCCGGTTGAAGACTGGCCGATAAGCTGGATAGAAAGGGACCTAAACCCACTAAATCAACGACTCAGATCAACCCGTACAGAATCCTACGATTACCCACGAATTTCCTGACACTATATATACAAAGGTCTTACCTCATGACAGGTACCTTTTGACCCATACCGTTACTCTGCTCACATTCTTACCCTACTTACTTGGGCGTCGAAGTGTCATTGCAGGTACAACCCGGGCGGAGCTCTGCACACGACCAGCAACTCAACAGAACGACTAGACACCTCAGCAGACTATCCTGCCCGACCTTGAGGTACAGTTCAAATATATCACCTCTTTTTTTTTTGGACAAAATATATCATCTCTTTTATAAAGTCTAATTGTTTTTAAAGAAAATAAAGCATTATTGGCGTATGATATAGGATAGGCCTACCAATGGATGATGACACGGCATGCCAGAGAGACTTTGAAACTCCCATTTCCAATTAATTTGTGTGAGACCGTATGTATCCTTTTCAATACAAAGCTCCCCAAAGCTCATTCATGCGCTATTTCGACATTCTCTCGGTGCAACTATTGGTGAATAAAAAATCTTAGACCCAATAAAAAAACACTCAATGGCATTCTCCATTCGAATATGACAACAATTGGCATACCAACACTGGAAACCTATTTTGGTTGACAATAGAGGTACGTATCAGTACCAATATTGTTTTGTGGTGGAGTTGCTAAACTGTATTAAGAGTCCCACATTGGAGTGATATGACCTAAAAAAGACTTTATAAGTGGGAGGCATCCCTCAATCTACAAGCCGATTTTGTGGGGTTGAGTTACGCCTAAAACCACGTTCTAAGATGGTATCAGAGCCAATCCAAGATCCGCTGGGCCATCTGCTATCGGGCCACTCGGGTCACACTCCAGTTGTCTAGTCCTGGGCGTTAGGGGGGTGTGTTAAGAGTTCCACAGCGGATGTGATATGGCCTAAAATAGACTTTATAAGTGGGAGGCATCCCTCACTCTACAAGCCGGTTTTGTGGGGTTGAGTTAGGCCTAAAACCACATTCCAAGAAACTGGTATGAATCAAAGACATGGGAAGCAGAGGAAACACGGTCGGGGGCGTACAACTTATGGCATCCAGGGCCCTTTCGCTTTCATGAATCAGTTAAGGGAAGCCGATGCAGTTACTAAGTCTAACAAACTACCTACTGTACAAACTGATCTACGGACTAACTCATACCAAGTGAGCTACCAGACTAAATAATACAAAGTCATAAAGAATACAAGTACTTTTATATCTAACAAAAGATGTGTGGTTTTTGAGTTTCAGAGCTAGGGTTACTATGAGGAACAGGAAAGCTCTCATGGGCTTGGGTCAGGTCCACATGGGCTATGAGCACAAATGGAAGGTTTAGGGGGTGTACGGAGTAAGGTCCACGGGAAAAAGGGTTTCGGCGAGTAAAAACTTGGGTTGAAGAATAACAAAGATTTAGTATATTAAAAGATCAAAATAATCTTTTTTTTGACACAAACTCAAAATAATCTTTAAAAACCCGTTTTAATGAGAATACTCATTGTAACACCTCTTTACTCTAATATATATTCTCTAAATAAATACTACTAAAACTAATAATATTTCATAAAATTAAATAATCAAATTATAGGATAGTATATTACCAATAATATTATCTAAAAAGAATGCCACTAAACACAAATTAAACTAATTTTAATAATTTAAATACACCTACAGACTTAAAATCCTTAAACTTTAAAATCACAAAAATACATAAACCAAACACATTAAAAGAAATATTGCGCACAAATATCGTGGTGTTACAAAAAATGGGGTAGAGAACGTGGGAGAGAGACGAGAGGACATGAGAGAGAGAGAATGTGAAAAAAGAAGAGAAGAAAGAGAAAGAGCAGAAATAGAAAAAGATAGAAACAAAAAAGATTTTTTTGTCATTTAGTGAATTATTTATATTTTTATCCTCAATTATTTTAGGAATCACTTTTCCAAAATGGCCCATAGGAGTCACTACTCATTCTTTCTCCATGTTTTTATCTCTATTTCTCCTCCCGTTCAATGTTTTTAAAACAAATAAAAATACACTTATTATTTTTTATGCACACACTTTATCTTCGAAAAATTGAGGACGCCGCCTTATTATAAAAAATAAAATGAAAATATTCACTTAAGACATTACTATATATGGGACCTATGGGATAAAATATTAGAATCTAGTTATTACTATTTATATAAGGACATTCAATTATTAGAATTTAGTTAGCTCTGTTATTGTGCTCCCAGCTACCACTACAACAGAAACCTTAAAAATGATCGCACCCATTAGTAGCGCTTCACATACGGACGCTCCCTTTTGCCAACACGGAACGACCATAGGGAGCGCTTAGGGGAGGAGGGCTCCCTTTTGCCTAACACGGAACGACCATAGGGAGCGCTCCCTTTTGCCTAACACGAAACGACCATAGGGAGCGCTTAGGGTTACGAGCGCTCCTTATTGCTAAAAAAATTTGCTTACACGCGGGCAATACACACAGAACCAAACGTCTCCTACTTTCTTCACGCAAAAACGTCTCACGCAGAAACCCTCGCCTCCCTCGCCTGCGCCATCGCCTCCTCCCTGCGTCGTCGCCTCAGCTCTCTCCTCCCTCGCCTCCTCCCTGCGTCGTACACAAACACTCAGCTCTCTCCTCCCCCGCCTCCTCCCTGCGCCATCGCCTCCTCCCTAACGGCGCCGTCGCGTTACGAAGGCTCTTTTTCATCTCTCTGCTCTCTCTTTCATCTCTCATTCATCTCGTTTGGTTCAGCTGCGCGAAAGGCTCTCATTCATCTCTCTGCTCTCTTTTTGGTTCTTGATAATAGGTATGATTCTTGCCCCTTTCATTTTTATGGGTTTTAGGTTTTAGGTTTTAAGGTTTTGATTGTTTTGGTTCTTGATAATATAATTTGTTTTGATAGTTTTGGTTTGAGGTTTTAAGGTTTTCCATACTGTGAATGTAAACGTGATGTATTCATGCCACTACTGTTTTGTTTTCTTTATCTCTCTTGAAAATACTTGTAGTTCTCATGTTTGTGAATGAACGGGTTCTGTTTCTTGAAAATAGTTGTAGTTCTTATGTTTATGAAACTGATGATGCCCCATCCCTCTATCTCTCCTAAAATGGAATGGAAAAAGAGAGTCCAGAAGCCCAAGAGCAAATTCTGTCCATCTTTGTTTGTTTAGTTTTTTGATACTTCTCAATGATAATAACTCTACCCAGTGTATACTAGTTACTTTCTAGAAAGCTTTTGATGGTAGTAATAGGCCACACTTAGAAACTAATACAAAAAGATATGCAAATTGTACAAGTTTATTGACAGAGGGATTATGACACTTGAATATGTTTCAGGTGAAAAATTTAAGTTCGACATTCCTTTGCCCATGATTGTTTCAGATGATGTTCTTGAAGAAATTGAGGATGACATGTTTGATACTGAAAATATGGAAAAAAATAATTAAGAATAAGTAGGCAACAATATTATTGATGGAGCACCTAATATTAATGTTGTTCGTCAAGATCATGCAAATTTTCCTTAATTTGTGTATTAAAGTATTTTGGCTCTGTATTTGGTTTACTTAAGATTTATATGAAAGTTTCTACTTTTTTAAAATTTGGTTTTAAACCATGATGGGAATGAAATGTTTTGAACTGTTTTATTTGTTTTTACATTCGTTACCTGTTTGATTCTTAATTTGCTCCCTTTTATTTATCCGAAAGTCTTTTATCCGCTTACTATTCTATTTTATGTAGCCACACATTACCATATCTAAGGCTTTCTACAAAGAAAATATGCAACCTATTTTATTTTTTCTATTTGAATCTTTGTTATTGTAAGAATATTGTAACAAAATTCACTTATACCACTATTTAAACTCGCGTTTCACTACAACAGATTTCTTAATAAGTAGCGCTTTTTCCCCATAAGTAGCGCTTTCGGGCGCTACTGATGTTAGCGCTACTCTTGGCTGTTTCTCTTTGGTAGCGCTCAGGAAGCGCTCCTGAAAACTACGCATGAGTAGCGCTTTTTAGACAAAGCGCTCCTCATGCCTGGGCGCTGAGGAATACGAATGAGTAGCGCTTTTTAGACAAAGCGCTCCTCATGCCTGGGCGCTGAGGAATATCAGTAGCGCTTTATTTAAGAAGCGCGCCTCATTCATTTTAAATAAGTAGCGCTTATGTAACTAAAGCGCTCCCTATTCCTAATTTTGTTTCAAATAAGTAGCGCTTATTCTCTTAAAGCGCTCCTTATTCCTAAGTTTTTTTCAAAAACGTTTTGCTTGTTTCTTCTATTGCCAGTATTACCAATTACCAATTCTCAGCTTCCCTGCAACCAGTTTTCCAGCATACAGATATCTATCCAACATATGTTTCAAACCAAATTCTATAAAGAAGGGATGTCAAGTACCAAAATTCAACAAAATGCTCATGTACCAAAATATTAACTATATTTTTTTTCTAGAAATTCGTATATTGCTCACTTTTATATCTACATTTGTTGTCATTAAAAGAGAGATTGTACACTTGTGCAGAGCATGATTAAACGACAACATACACCCCTACGGTGCACAAGTAACGTTTGCTAGTTTGGTATATGTGGTAGGTCGTTGTGGTGGGAATAACTTACTTTCTTTTTGGCAAAATTACTATTGTAGTTCTTTAAGTTATTTTTTGTACCGAGTTAGTCTTTTATATATACTAGCGTCGTGACCCGTGCGATGCACGGGGCCAAAGTTTTAGAGTCTACGGAAACATTATACGACCAAAATTAGATTAATAGTAATTGAAGTCAAATTTTAACAACTAAGTTATTTTTAAAAGATTCAAAAGAATGAAAGCGAAAGGAAAAACGATAACAGTAGTAGAAATGTTAGTTATTACATAATAATTGGGTTATCAGGGGTTAGGCCATCTTCAAAAATACAAGTGTTGGAAGGATTCTGCTGAACAACACTCAGAAGTACATATATAAGAAGCCTAAGCATGGCGAATTACAACCACATTCCTAATCATTTCTAGCTGAAGTTGTTCACAAATATGATGGTAAACTAAAAAACCATTTTTTTTTAAAGTTAGGGATATTTTGGGGATTTATAGAAAAATGAGGGTATAGGGGAGAAGGAGGGGGTACAAAAAAACACAGTTTCAAATACTATTAGACTAAGTCTTCAAACACTTTAGCTAGAAACAACTTAAACTTGGAATAACTTCTAGGGGAACCAAACAGCAAAGTAACTCCTGCCACAAGTCCATTGAAGACATGGAATGTAGTCCACCCATCAGCAACACAACAGTGAGATGGCTTGTTGCTCATCCACATAAACCTACACTGCCATGTTATTCCACGCAAATTAACCAAAGTAACAGTAACACAATCAGAAGTGAAAACACGTCTACAGAAATCGATAGAAAAATACTACAAAAGAAAAACAAAATAGCATTAAAAGCAAGAAAGGTAAGCAAAATAACAGACATCCATAAACTGCAAACACACTAACCAACAGTCATTTTTAACAATGGACTAATATTGAGTTCTATAGTAATGTGTCTCGGAATAAGAAATTCCTATAGAGAATGTAAAAAAATCCGCAAGCATTTTTATAGCAGAATAATGAAAGGAATAATGAATGTAATGCAAGATTTACTATATAGGTTATTTAACTCAACAATGAATGTAATGCAGAAGTGTTGATCACAAATTCCTATACCATACATTTCTCCACCCTTACTTCATTAAAAGATAATGCACTAAAGAATTCATATGCAGCTGAGAATACCTCAATCACTAACTTACCTTTCATTATGTTTGACAAATAAAACTTACAACACTTTAATTGAGTCCCTTAGCCAATCAATCTTTGTGGACAGTACAAATATATGTTGCAGTGAATACCAAAACACACGTAGGATGCTCCTGAGAACATCACATGATATCAATGACAATCTGTCAAAAATCAAACGAAATAAGACTTATAAATAAAAGCTTATATTTTAATATGATCATAGCATTTTACAATAGGGAAAGAAAGAGCAGACAACATATAGTTATTTTTAATTATGAACTATAATTTCTTCTCTTATGCATACCAAAACTCTAACAGTATTAGGGACCTACACTGACATTAGACTAACTCAAATGAGTTTAGGAGTCCAAGTAACACATGCAGTTGAAGTCTGCAAAAAAACAGCACCATAATGATTTGAGCAAATGCATCAGGATGCAATTTTGCATCGACAAACTGAAAAACATGGCAAAAGAATAAGCATATATACCATTTAAAGATACTATACAAATAAAGAAAGAGATAGTCACATGAAGAAAATGGCAGTAGAACCTCACTCCAAGTTCCTAACTTATAGATGCTATATCCCTCTAACACCCTTACTTACTACATGCTGCAAGAACTTTAAGATTAAATAAGGACTTAGGATCCATGTGGTTCTATGAATGAACAAAACACAAGTTGTTAAAGCTTCATCAACCTGACAAATCAAATAAGTAAATTTGAGAAGTGGTAAAAAACACATGTGGGTCTATGAATGAACACAAAACAACCTGCTACTTTTTCCCATGTTCCCGACTCTTGATTTGCATCAATTGCAACTTGATTAAACTACATGCTTTTGGCAAATCAATTCAAAGAAAAGTTTAGTATAAATATTAAGCCATTAGACTAATGAACCATTTAAGTACCTTATATGAGTTTTGGCCCCAACATAATTAACTGAATGGATCAATTCCAGATACAAAAAGCACCACAATCAAAAGCAATAAGATGCTTCATTTAGTTTTATTCTACAGTACAAACACAAACAACAAAATTAGTACTTAACCCCAATAGCATAATAAGTAATTACTGGAAAGAATTAATAACTCCAATACAATATATCACCTTAAATTTCTATCCCATTGCAAAAACTGCAAAAAGAAGCATACATATACCATGTGAAAGAAGCTCCATCGTCGTCGTCGTCGTCGTCATCATCATCATGTCCTATAAATCTGAAATCAAAACATAACAAAGGTATTTATCATGCTGTAATTATGACACTTCAGATTTAAAAGTTGTAAAATTAAACAAAAAATAAATGAAAGCATGAATTGTGAAAAACATAGCATAGAGCACCATAAATAGGAATAACAAATTCGAAGACAATCAAAATCTTACCAACAGGGAGTTAGAGATTTGCATCACTACTATGCAATGGCGTGGCACTAATGACTGGCAAAAAAACTTGGCAACAATGAGCCCTCCTTTCTTACTTCTTCCTCTTTTCTCTATCTCTCTGTCTAGCCAAAGGGCTTGTAATAAGCAACAATTATAGCAGATAAATTACTAAGTATAAGGTTTTAGTAATAAGCAACAATCTACAGTAGTGTTCGGTCATTCATGTTGTGAATAGGAGATAAATTATAGCAGATAAACTACTGTTCAGGCTTGTAATAAGCAACAATTATAGCAGATAAATTACTAAGATAAATTACTAAGTATAATAGGAGATAGAGAGATAAATTACTAAGTATAATAGCAGATAAATTACTTAGTAATTTATCTCCTATTCACAACAATGAGTAGGAGATAAATTACTAAGCAATATTTTACAATCTTGGGACCATCTTGCACATCAGGACAACAATGAGAGGTTAAGGCAAAAGTGCAACATAAAACTTTCTCTCTAGATTAATTATCAGTGAAAATACTCTAAACATAATCAAAACCTGAAAGAAAATCTGCTGTGAATTTAAATGCTACAAAACCAATAATCAGAGGGCATCATCCCCACATATATATAGAATTAAGAATACATTTATATGATTATGGAGAGTAGTATAGATAGATTGCATATCAACCATAAATGAACTATGCTTTTGCTATTCTAGGTACAGTTTTAGTAAATCAAAGATATAGGAGCTACTCAAAGTCAAACCATGACAAAGACAAAAGGATTACATGAGTAGGAAGGTAAAGCATCAAACTTTGTATAAATATTCAAGGTCATCAAGTGACAATTTAGCCCATATTCCCATGTATAGATACAGATGCAAATATTTCTTTGCTTTTAAAGTCTCTCTTACTTTTTATAAGCACTAAAAAATTTGTACATCATAGTTGCAATTGGCATGTCTCTAAAATGCCAAAATTCAATAAAAATCTAAATGGTTTCGATACACCTCCCAATATAAAGGCTTATAAACTCATGCTTATTATCATAAGTGACACCCTATAAAACAAAAAGAAGAAAGCTCAAAGTTGAAGCACAATATTATATAATTAAAATGAAAGATTCAAGCTCCTATTGGCACATACTACCTGCTACCAAAACAAAACTCAAAATTTACCTATTATTCAATGTTTGTGCATGTTCCTTTCCCAAGTGGTGAATCAAGCCCTCTGAATCATAACTTCATGTTACTCAAGTACTGCGATTCTATTAAAGTAAGCCATGTTAATAATTTATTAAGCAAATTTGGAAAGGAAGATATCTTTACTAACTTTTGTGGATTCATGGTTTCTTTTTAATCAATTAAAGTATGATGGTATTTTTCATCTTTAACTCCCAGAACACTCAAGAGCCCAAAAACACATCAAGTCTGAACTTTTGTGCATTCATTAACTAAAAATAATATCTTTTTTGGCTTATAGCTTAAGGAGTATTCGTTGCATAAGAGAGTGAGCCTCTAGAAGATCAAGAAAGTTATATATAGTTGCTGGCTAAACATAATGTGGTAGCTGTTAACTCAACTCATACAACACAAATCAATGCATGCTTTAAATAGTTAGATACTTAGGTGTTAACTGATGCGCTAAATTATCAGCCTTCGATTTAAAACAATAAATGACATAGTGAAGCAACTGTAAATTGCAAAATAACACTTACATGAGATGGCTCTCATTCCAAATATGTATGAGAATATGAAGCTGAAAATTTTCCATCCATCCACCATCCTAGCTAGCAGTTAATTTTTCCCTAAACCTCTATTATGTAATATAATATGGATGTCAACAATTATCAATATCTGGTCATCAGTAGTTCAGTAGAAAACTGGATTTTACCTCTTCATAAACAATAAGAGTGGGAGGTTTAGGTAGAAAGAAGAAGGCCTTCTCAAGGGGATACAATATTCCATCTTCAGCTTTCAAAGATGATTTCACTGCATAACCATCTTGACAACTCCTAAATTTTCCGGGCTTCGTAACTTTGATCCCAGACAAGACACGTAATATTGTGGTCAACACTTCATGAATGAGACCCTGATTATTGAATTGTAAATGAAACATATCAACTATTGTATCACATGCAAGATGCATACAAATTCTCAAATCAATCAATCATATAAAATATGCTCTTTTTCCCAAGCAACCATTAAGGAGCTGCAACACTCCAGCGTTATATCAATAGTTTATGAAATACCTTATAAGACAGCTCCAACCTGTCTTTGTACTTTGAGTTACAAAGATCTTCATTTATTGCCAATTCACTTTCAACCACATAATCAGTTTCAAAGTACACAGAAATGAGCAAAACAATGTTAGGTTCAGAAGCACAAAAAATATGTATCAGCAAAATTGATAAACCACAAACCAAAGGGCAATTACCTGCATAACAATATGAGGGTACATAGAAGAATAACCTAGACAAATGACTCACCGTCCTCTCCTTCGTCTCGTTCAATCACCACATCTCTCTCGTGTCTCGCTCTTTGTTTCCCCCGTTCGTTTTCGTGATTCCATTTCTTCTCTACCGCATGTCTATGGCTCTACATCTTCCATTCTTCTCCACCATGGCTGTCGCCAAAAAATGCCATATTTCATAAAACAGTTTGAAAAACCAACAAAATCAATATTATGCAGGAAATAAAAGGTATATACTATGAAACCCCTAATTCATACAAATATCAAAATTCGGTTCCCAAATCCCACAAACCCTAAACTGGTGTCCTGCAAAAAAATGAAAAACGAAAATGAAATGCATAAGGAGGAAAACGAAGAAGTAGAATTGAAGAAGAACAAAATCGAAAAGGAAAAAGAAATCGAAATCGAAAATGAAAAACGAAATGGAAACCAAACCAGGAAATGCAAAAATGGAATCGTGGAAATATACCGACCTTGAGAAGAACTGAAGTGAAGACTGAAGAACGATTCTCGTAGAGCAGGGGCTATTTTCCATTTCATGAACTGAAGTCACAGCAGTTGCAACATACCTGAAAGCTTCACCAACACAAAGAAGAAGAAGGTAAGCGATGACAGAACAAAAATACAGATTACCAAATCCCTAAACACCAACATACACATTTCATAGTCCAAATTACCTACAACAACAACAACAACAACAACAAAGTAATGGAAAGAGAGAGAGTCTTCGCGAAGGTGGGGGAGAACTCGCCGGTACGTGGCGGTGCAGAATGATGCAGCGTCGCGGCGGCGACCTGTTGCTTGCGGCGGTGCAGGCAAGGAGTTCGCGCGGAGGGACAGTGGTGTTGGACAGAAACGCAAAGACAGAGTGAAGGAAGGATACGAAAAGAGAGGTTCGTGGTTGACGACGGTGATGGTGTGGGAGGAGGAAAGGAGGACGGCGGCGAGGAGAGATTGAGAGGAAGAAGATCTGCGAGAGAGAAAGAAAGGAGAAGGGTGCGAGAGAGGTGATGCTGATGAGAGAATGGAAGATGAACTGAGAGTGAGTGTGAGTGTGAAGACTGAAGAGAGTGCAGAGATGAGAACTGAGAGAGCGAGATCTGAGTGGGAAGAAAGGAGAAGAGTGCGAGAGAGGTGATGCGGAAGACGTGTTCGGCATGCAGAAAAGCAAGGGGAGGGCAAGACACGTGGTGGACACATGGCGGCGAGCAACTGGCTGGAGAATTGGAGGGAAACAGGGGGGTGTGAGGCGGGAATGCTGACGTGGAGAGTACCCTCGGATGTATATATAGATATATATATATATATATATATATTTCAATTACCTTTAGGTTTTAAAACGTTGACAACGTTACCCTTTATCTAAGTTTAATGTTAACTCCAATAAAAAACTGCTTTGGAAAAGAATTAGAGTTTTGAAGTCGGATTCCCAAATATTCGACTTAGAACGTGGACGCGGTGGCAATTTTGTAATTAACGTGAAAACAGAATTCTGGCGCACACCTTTTTAAGTGGGATGGAATTGTATCCGACTTAAAATGTTAAAAAAATTTAATTTAGTAAAAAGAAAATAACTCCCTCGCTGAAATTTTTCCGTGCAACAAGAAACTCGCTCACTGATTTTTTTTTCACGATACAAAATCTCCCTCCCTCAGAGAAACCCTCGCGCGTTCCTCTCTGCGCCCAAAACACAAATCAACTTCAACAGTACTACTCAGAGTGAAACCCTACATGTTCCATCGCTCTTCCCCTCGCTCTCTCCGCCATAGCTCGCTCCTCCCTTACTCTCTCCGCCAACTCGCCGTCGTTCTCCTCCGCTCTCTCTTCTCTGCAGCCGTCTCCATCTCTCGTCGTTGCCGTCTCTCTCCCTATCACCTTCACCATCTTTGCTACCCTGGAGGAAGAAGGGGAAAGGTACAAACAGG
Source organism: Astragalus membranaceus (assembly GCA_039519185.1). Classification (NCBI taxonomy): domain Eukaryota; kingdom Viridiplantae; phylum Streptophyta; class Magnoliopsida; order Fabales; family Fabaceae; genus Astragalus; species Astragalus membranaceus. The sequence continues at coordinate 86,610,857 of CM076848.1, read as the reverse complement.
TGTTGATTTTCACTTTTTCTAATTTCTCTTCCTTTCTTAGTTGGTTGTGGAGAAACGTGTTTCTAGATTGTTGTGTAAAAATATCTTGGTATTCTGTTTGGTTCTGTTGGGTCTGTTTCATTCTAACCCTTTCTCTTTTTCTATTGAGGGGTTTCTATATTCTCTGTTTGGTTCTATTGTCTGATTTTGTAATCAGAGCTTCATTAGTTGTTGACAAAATTATTGTTTGTTTTAGGGTTTGTTGATCTAATTTGTAGTCTATTTGAGTTTGATTTATTTCTGTGCACTGTTATGACTTGCTTTTAATATTTTGATTTCTTAATTGTAGGTCACAATAGGTCTTGTGTTGAATTGGTTTACTGAATATTTCATTCTATCTTGAACTTTTCATGCATTTGACTTTTGGTACCATCGTGAAACTAGTGCTAGTTTAGATAAAATGATTAAAAAACAAAACCAAAAGAATCATCCAATAGTTATTGGTGTTGATTAAGAAGATCTGTAGTAGATGTCTTTTTGAGTTTTTCTTAGGTCCTTTTTGTTCATTAACTCTCATTTTGTGCAGAAGATCCTATCAACTCCCTTAGGAATACTGTCCTGGGTGGTGAGCGGTTCAAGTCAAGACCTTGCTTGACTATTGATGTTTGCAGTGAACGCCAAGAGCAGCTAATTCTGGACGTATAATGACCTCAATTGCCTTACTGGATCGAGAGGCGATCGATTTGATTTCCACTTCACAGAAACCTGTTATCTCCTACAATTGCCTTAATGGTGTTTCTCTTAAATTGATTCGCGACAAAGATATATCAAAACATGATTTTGTATTTTATTCTGATTGACTGATACGCTCACAGGTAATCAGGTCTCCTTGTCCATGGACATGGTGGGAAACAACTTACAAGAAATTGATAAGAAGTGTGTGATATAATAGTTCCTAAGTTTCAATTTAATTTGCTTAGTTGTAGCAAAATCATATTGTACTGGACACGGTGAAGCTGCTGCAATGAGGTGAGATGCAATTAATATGCTTAATTTTCCTATATGTTCTTTGTTTTAAGTGTGGGTATCAGTTTGTGAACAATCTACAATCTATTTGTTTTCTTAATTGCTTAAAATTACTTATTGTGAAACTTCACTCCTTATCTCCTCTGTTGGTTGTCTTTGTACCCTTATCTATTTGTTGTTAATTGCTCAAAACATCTAGTGTGATAGTGGTACTAACTTTTATTACTGGTTTGAGTTGATCAGATAATGAAACTATTGAGTGTCTTGAAAGAAATAGAAGATGTTGGGAAGACAGAAATGCTAATGTAACTGTTTGCAAGGTATAGATGAGGAATTTCAATTACCACATTTTCTCCAAATTTGAATCACTATTCACTAGACATGACTAAATTCTTTAGGTTTATAGTAGTTATATTAATTTACTCAATTGTATTCTGTTTTTATATTTGATATTTATTTATAAGTGGCAAAAGAAGAGAATGGATTATAGTAGTTATATTAACTTGAAGAAGGTATTATAGTTTTTCAACTTCTAAGATTATTATTAGGCAATTATTAACCATGTAGTTCATATTTAACTTTCACTTTTGTAGATGTTTAATTTGACTCGTCCATCACATGATGAATTGAAGCACGTCAAGCAAGTTTGAGCGAAGTTCTTTCGAAAGTTGCATGTGGAGCGTAAGCCAATTGCAAAGAAAGAACAAAGAAAACCATATAAGTGATATTTTATAGTTTGTTAGTGTATATTTAATACCACAAAAAAAGAATTCTCTATCTTGGAATTCTTAGAATATGTGTAGATGTACATCTAATGCTACATTAACGTACATTTTGGTATGAAATCTAAGAGTTTAACTCTATATATTTAAGTGTAGTATTTTATATAATCGTGTATGTACATGTTCCTCTTGACTAGCTGCCGAAAGTATGTGCTGAAAATATTTGTATTTACATGGAGACGCCAAAAAAATGAAATAAATTTTAAAAAAAAGCACTTTTAGAGTCGGATCTTGCTGTTCGCCGACTTTAAAAGCGTTCCATAGAGGCCAAAACCACATCATAAAAGGAATAATTTAAGTCGGATTTTCTTTGTCCGACTTTAAATCTCACACTTTCTAAGACGCCTTGATAGAAGTCGGACCTACATCCGACTTTAAAAGTCCAAAATATCTGAAAGTGCCTCATTGATTCTTAATTTGCTCCCTTTTATTTATCCGAAAGTCCTTTATCTGCTTACTATTCTATTTTATGTAGCCACACATTACCATATCTAAGGCTTTCTACAAAGGAAATATGCAACCTATTTTTTTTTTTTATATTTGAATCTTTGTTATTGTAAGAATTTTGTAACAAAATTCACTTATACCACTATTTAAACTAGCGTTTAACTATATTTTTGTTTTAGAAATTCGTATATTGCTCACTTTTATATCTACATTTGTTGTCAATAAAAGAGAGATTGTACACCTGTGCAGAGCATGATTAAAGGACAACATACACCCCTATAGTGCACAGGTAACGTTTGCTAGTTTGGTATTTGTGGTAGGTCGTTGTGGTGGGAATAAGCTACTTTCTTTTTGGCAAAATTAGGTTAAATAGCACTTTTGGTCCTTTATCTTTGCTCCAGATTTCACTTTGGTCCTTTATCTTTTTTTGGGTCCGTTTTGGTTCTTTATCTTTCATTTTTGTTTCACTTTGGTCCTTTATCTTTTCTTGGGTCCGTTTTGGTCCTTTATCTTTCATTTTCGTTTCATTTTGGTCCCTCACGTTATTATTTAATTCAATTAAAACATTAAAACAATTAAAACAATTAATTCAATTAAAACAATTAAATAAATAAAACATAACCCCCCCTCCACCGTCCACCACCACCCACCACCGTCAACCACCACCCACCACCACCACCTCCCACCACCACCCACCATTCTGTAAAACCCAAATTCGTTGTATATATAAAGTAAATAAAGAAAGAATTAAAGAAATTAAGAAAGAAAGGAAAGGGGAGAAACAGAGAGAGAGACCCGTGAGGGAAGAAAGAAAAGAAGAAAAATGGAAGAGAAAAGGAAGAATGGGTTTGGGTGAAGAAAAGGGAAAAGGAGCATCCAAGGCCCATCAAATCATCATCCATCCAACATGAAAGTTGATCACCATTTTATCCTCTTCAATTTGATACCAACATCATCTCCAACAATTCACTCTCTCATATTTTGCCATTTTCGAGTTTGAGGAAGAAAGTGATGAAACCTTGAGCTTTCTTCTTCCTTCAAGAGTTTTGGAGCTTTCTTCTTCCTTCAAGAAGGTGGTGGTGGGAGGTGGTGGTGGTGGGTGGTGGTTGACTGTGGTGGGTGGTGGTGGACGGTGGGGGGGGGGGTATGTTTTATTTATTTAAGTGTTTTAATTGAATTAATTGTTTTAATTGTTTTAATTGAATTAAATAATAACGTGAGGGACCAAAATGAAACGAAAATGAAAGATAAATGACCAAAACAGAACCAAGAAAAGATAAAGAACCAAAGTGAAACAAAAATGAAAGATAAAGGACCAAAACGGACTAAAAAAAAGATAAAGGACCAAAGTGAAATCTGAAACAAAGATAAAAGACCAAAAGTGCTATTTAGCCGCAAAATTACTATTGTAGTTCTTTAAGTTATTTTTTATACCGAGTTAGTCTTGTATATATATATTTCAATTACCTTTAGGTTTTAAAACGTTGACAACGTTACCCTTTATTTAAGTTTAATGCTAACTCCAATAAAAAAACTCCTTATGTAGCTATTAAAATGATTATGTGTCTTTTACATATGTTTATGTGGCACCATTCGCTAGCAGATTCATTCTTTTTTAATAATTTTTATATTTTTTTAAAGTTTTAATTGATTTTTATTTGAGATAAAAGAAAATTGAATATTCTTACCGAGATTCATCTTCTTCACCATATATGGGAAGAAGATTTGTACTAAAGTGGTGAGCTTTCTCTTTTTGTTCTATGAGAGGGTGGTAGAAAGATTTCTCTGTGACACACTTAATTACCAACGGCCATGTCCGTCTGTAATGTTTAATAATCCCCAATTCGTGCAGAGAACCCTCACTTTTGTTTTCTTCTCTTTTCCCTCTCATTCTCTCTTCTCTTCTCTCTTATCCCTCAATCTCTCCCACCGTTGCGACGCCCTATTCTCTGCTACCACAACTTCGTCGTCGCCTCCCCAGCTCCACCACCTCTCTCTCCACTGCTGCTCCCTTTCTCATTTTAGTTTAGTATTTTGGTTACTCCTCTTCATTTATGTTTCTCTATCATAAGTGTCCTGACTTTCATTTCATTTTGGTTTCTAGGGATGTTTTATACTACTAGATAGGAACTGAATGTATTGCTAGATAGGAACAATATTAGGTTTCTAATATTATTAGTGTTGTTGTTAATGAGTTGATATTGAAAGTATGCTAGGGATGTTATATATTGGATGATGTTGTTATTGTGTTAGGATTGAAATTAAGGTTGAAATTGTCTATGAAATTTTGTAGGATTAGGGACAAAACATTGCTAGATATGATTTAAATTGTTGTTCTTTAACTGTTATTTGTTGTTGCTTATGGAAAGGTGTTGACTCCCAGTCATATGATGTAAGTTAGGCATTTTTAGGACCAATTGTGCAGGGTTTTTATTGTATAACAGTCATTATCTGGGATTTAGTTCAGTTTTAGATCATTGTAGTAGGAAGTTCAATTGTAAGTTATTCCTTCACTTTTGGAGCTAAATGGGACTTGAAGACCTCTTAATTGGTTGTGGCATCTTTCGGCGAACCAGACACTTTCCCGGAAATGCAGCAATCTGGAGGAATTTTGCAAGCCAGAACTTTCTGTCATTCTTCGCGTCGCGACCAGGAGGGTTCGCGACGCGATCTGGAGGAATTTGTACAAGCCAGAACTTTCTGTCATTCTTCGCGTCGCGACCAGGAGGGTTCGCGACGCGACCTGGAGCAGTTTTGCGAGACCTGAAGTTTCTGTCATTTGTCGCGACGCGACGGCCACGGGCCGCGTCGCGATGGTGCGTAAAAATTAGGGTTTTTTAAAGCTGTTTCAGGAATTTTGCAAGGGACTTCGTTTTTGGGAATTGGAGCCACGTTTTGGAGCAGCTGGAGGTGCGATTTTGGAGCCTTCTCACCACTTGGGAACAAGGGATTGAAGGTTCTAAATGTCTTCCTTTATGTTTGTTTTCTATTCTATGTTGGTTTCCACTCTTAGGATGATTTGTAACTAATTCTCTTAGATTAGGGAGAGATGAATCTCCCAAACCTATCATGTGAACCATTGATCTAGTTAATTCAGTTGTTATTCGATTTGCTTGTCTAATTACCTATGTTCTTAACGCTTTTCAATTACATATGATAATTGCGATGATCCAGGCTAGTGATTGCATAGGGATATGAATTAGTAGCTGGAAATTGGGTATTTAGATCACATGCTAGTAATCATCATAGGAATATGTGGTAGCTTATGTGAATTCATTATAATTCTTAATCTTAATGCGTTACCCTCTGGCACGACTCACCTAAGGAATTAGGGTAACTCTTAGGGTAATAGGGGTCTTGAGACAAGGAATTGCCCTTGACCTAAATTAGTGAATTGAATCTAGAAATTGAATAATTAACTTGAATTGGCTGAGGTTCATGTGATAGGCGAGGTGAGAGGATTCGATCCCTAGTCGTTTTTCTCGCATTATTAATTCATGTTCGTATTCTGTTACCAATTATTCGATTTATCAAATATCTACAATCTACGAATTTACAATTTTGCTATTGTTGTCAACGCGCAATCCCTGTGGATCGACCGGTTCTTACCGATAAATTGTATTACTTGCGACATTTGGTACACTTGCCAAATTGTTAACAAGTTTTTGGCGCCGTTGCCGGGGATTGTTGACTTTGTTGTCGACAAGGCAAACGAGTTGATTCTAGATTTTTAGTTTTTGTTTGTTTTTAGTTACTTAATTTTGCTACTTGTTGGTTTCTTGAATTTGTTGACGTTTGCTTCAGTGTTTCAGAGATTTGTGCATGCGGAGCAAGGGTCCACAAGAACTCTTGTTTGACCCGGAAATTGAAAAACTAGCAAAGGCAAATCGAAGGAAGGCTAAGCTTGCCAAGCAGCAAGCAAAGGAATTGTCACAAGTTCAATCAACTTCTACCGCGGTACCAGAAGAGTTTTCTAGTGAGGAGGAAGAGATGGCTCATCCTCCACCTCCACCCCGACGTACTCTAGGTGATTTCGGGCGAAGAAATCAAGGTGCCCAAGCATTAGCATTTCAACCAGTGAGCGTGGCCCAGTTTGATATCAAATCCTCTGTGCTCACAGCCTTGAAATCAGAGCAATTCTCTGGGTCGGATGCCGAAGACCCAAATCAGCACTTGTTCCAATTCTACGAGATCTGCGGGACTACACACCCGGAGGGAGTAACCGATAGTGCAAAGAAAGTCCGACTGTTTCCTTTCACCCTCACAGGGAGAGCCAAGGATTGGTTGAACACTCTCCCAGGAACAAACAACACCTGGAATGACCTTGAGAACAAGTTCTTGGAGAGGTTCTTCCCAATCTCTAAGTTCATAAGGAAACGAGCTGATATCTCCAGTTTTACACAGGGAGAGTCTGAATCGTTGTATGACTCTTGGGAACGATTCAAACTACTACTCAAGAAGTGTCCTGGCCATGGCATAGAAGATTTCCTACAGTTACAAACCTTTTGCCATGGGCTGAGACCACAAACAAGAATGATGTTGGATGCCTCAGCTGGAGGATCCTTAGGTACCAAGACTTGGGAAGAAGCCAAGCAGTTGGTTGAAGATGTAACACCCTAAAATAATTTAATTAAGTAATTGATTAAATTATTTAAAGTGTTGCACTATTTTATTTTATTATGTGATGATATAGTATTTTATTTTAATTGAAGGGGATGGCGTTGGTAATACCGGAATTTCAAGTGACGGCCCAAGAGGCCCAAGCCCGTTGGCTTAGGCGCTCCTTAGACACTAGGGGTCTAGGTCGCGCCTCACTAGTGTCAAAAGAAAGAAAGAAAGTCGAAATAGAGAAGAAAAGAAAGAAAGTCGAAATAGAGAAGAAAAGAAAGAAAGTCGAAGAGAGGAGAAGAGAAGGAAGGAGCGATTTCAAGCTTGGAGTTAGGGTTTGTGTACCTTGATCCTAGGTAAGGGTTCCTAACCTTCTATGATTCGATTTCTTTTCCCTATCAAGTGCTTAAGTTTCGTTTTCCCTAACCCCTTTCTTTTGATCAAATTCGCGAATGGTCCAAGAGTAGGAGAGAGAGGGCGTGTTCGGGGATAAGGGAAGAAGAAGGGAAGAATTCTTGTTGCGGTGGTGTGTCGGTGCTTCGGTGGGAAGAGCTCTAGTGTCGTCATAATCAAGGTTAGGGGAGTCTCACTCTATAATAGAGAGTATAATAGGTTGTATGTAAACCATAGGATCTCACTTGACCTTACTTGTTAATTGTTAGATTGTTTAAGTTAGTTGAAATTGATAATTGGTGATTAATTCGATTTTCCCTATGTTAATGTTAGATTTCAAGTGTTGATTTTGTGCCTTGATGTGTTCTTAATATATATATGTGAAATTGAATGTGGTTGGACTGAGCATAATGAGTTTTGTAATTGTTGTAGTAATTTGGTTTGGAAAAGTGATTAAGAATTTTGGTGTTTTGGTTGTGTTGGGGCGCCTGGGCGCTAGTGGCTGGGGGGGGGGGGAACTTGGCGCCCTGGGCGCTGTTTTCTGTTGCTGGGCGTGTCTGTGTTCTGGGCAGGGCGCCTATGTTGCTGCCTGTGGCGCCTGGGGTGGCGCCAGGTTGCTGTCTATGCTTAGGCAAGGCGCATAAATCATGTTTTTGGGTAAACTCAGTTTCTAAACATATTTTACCGAGCCAAACTTTGTATTGACCTGACCAAATGTTATTTAAAACACTTTGGCTAAAGAATTTCTGGATTTGCACTTGTGGTTTTGAAATTGTCCGGTTGGGCATCATTTTGGCTTGTTTTAGGGGTGCCTTGTGCACACATCATTTTCTGAGCATATTTTACCGAGCCAAACTTTGTATTGACCTGACCAAATGTTATTTAAAACACTTTGGCTAAAGAATTTCTGGATTTGCACTTGTGGTTTTAAAATTGTCCGGTTGGGCATCATTTTGGCTTGTTTTAGGGGTGCCTTGTGCACACATCATTTTCTGAGCATATTTTACCGAGCCAAACTTTGTATTGACCTGACCAAATGTTATTTAAAACACTTTGGCTAAAGAATTTCTGGATTTGCACTTGTGGTTTTAAAATTGTCCGGTTGGGCATCATTTTGGCTTGTTTTAGGGGTGCCTTGTGCACACATCATTTTCTGAGCATATTTTACCGAGCCAAACTTTGTATTGACCTGACCAAATGTTATTTAAAACACTTTGGCTAAAAAAATTTCCAGATTTGCACTTGTGGTTTTGAAATGGTCCTATTGGGCATCGCTTTGGCTTGTTTTAGGGGTGCCTTGGATGCATCTCATTTTCTGAACATATTTTCCCTAGCCAAATTCTGTATTCACGTGACCAAATCCCATTTTGAACCTTTTGGCTAGAGCGGTTTCAATTTTTAAGGTAGCCTACCTTGTTTGTGCGTTTGGGTGTTGTGTGGGCGCCAAGTGTGGCCGCCCAGGGAGCCAAGTGGGGCGCCCATGCCTTGTGTTTGGGTTTCGGATCTAATGGCGACAGATTGGTCCCTAAGTGCTAGCCTAATCCTAGAAATGTGATTGTGATGGGAAAATAAATGAGTCGAGTGATGATGAGGCCATGGGGGCCACAATAAAGTTTAGTAAAGATGTGATATAAGATGTATGGATTGTGTTGCTTTGAGTTGAGAGTTTGGTTTTGTCATGGAGTCTCATGCATACATAAGGCTGCGGTCTGAGTTTTAAATTAAGATGATAAGGCTGCGGTCTGAGTTCTAAATCACAATGATAAGGCTGCGGCCTGAGTTGATAATATGTTGATAAGGCTGCGGTCTGGGAAAATGGTACCACATGCATAACTGGTATTGCATACATCCTCATGATAAGCATGCGAGTTGGTGATTGTATGAACTATGTTATTGTATGACTGTATGAGTGTGGTGCTATGATGGAATATACTTCTTATTATAGTCTTTATTATGTAGTTGAGACTCACCCTTCTGTTGTTGTTTACCACAGGTAGTCCTGAGTGAAGGCTTACTCCTTTCACTCCTGAGTCGGTCTGCTCTGATACGTGACACCTAGGGGGTTGGATTAGGGATTTTAATGTTATTCATTTGTCGTTGAATTTTATATGCTTTGAGTTAATGATTTTTGATGAGCCTGTTGTTCGGCGTATTTTGGAGATTATGTTATTTTCCGCCGCGAGTCGTATAAATTACAATGTGAGGATTTTATTGGTGAAGTCACGTGTACCCTAAATTATTTAATGGTGTCGCGTATTATAAATGTGTAACGAAGGCTTACACCGATTTGACCGTTGTTAGATTAAGTTTATGTGTAGCATTCCATTCAAAAAGAAATTTTGAAACTCTGATCTCTATGATAAATAGCCGGGTAGAATGGGGTGTTACATTAGTGGTATCAGAGCAAAAGTTCGGTCTGTCCGACCAAGTGTGTCTGTCTGTCATATTGTGTATGACAATTAGGTGTTTTGTTTTAGTTCTAAATTGTCGTTTATGCTGCAGTGCTAGGTTGATATGGCTAGAAGGGATGATGCTGCTTTGGCTGCTGCTCTGCAGGCCATAGCCCAAGCTGTTGGAAATCAACACAATGCTGCTGATATGAATGCCCGTAACCTGGCAACGTTTCAGAGGGAAAACCCACCCACCTTCAAGGGTCGGTATGATCCCGATGGAGCCTTGTCATGGCTGAATGAGATAGAGCGGATATTCCGTGTTATGGATTGTACTGCTGCCCAGCAAGTGAAGTTCGGGACGCACATGCTGGCAGAAGAGGCTGACAAATGGTGGTTAGGGATGCTGCATAGGTTGAACACTGCTGGTGAAGAGATTACTTGGGAAGTCTTCACAAGGGAATTTAAAAGAAAGTACTACCCTGAAGACGTTCGGGCCAAGAAAGAGGTAGAATTTCTAGAACTGAAACAGGGAAATAAGACAGTGGCTGAGTATGCAGCCAAATTTGAAGAGCTGGCCCAATTCTGTCCTTACTACGCCAATGATGCTGATTCAGAGTTCTCTAAATGTGTGAAATTTGAAAGTGGCCTGCGACCCGATATTAAGAAGGCAATTGGATATCATGAGATTCGAGATTTTGCTAGATTAGTTGACAAGAGTAGAATTTATGAAGAGGACAGTTCTGCTGCTTACAAGATTGGGAAAGAAAAGAGGAATACTCAGTTTAGAGGCAAACCATATGATGTGTCTGGAGGTAAAAATAAGTGGAAGGCAGGTGCTGGTAAGAAATTTTCTGAGGGTAAGAAGCCCAGTGGGGGAGGTGCTCCCGCTGATATAGTGTGTTACACCTGTGGCAAGCCGGGTCACAAAAGTTTCGATTGCAAGACTGAGGTAATGTATTACCGTTGTGGGAAGAAAGGTCATATGGCGTCTAACTGTGATCGTAAGGAATCAGTGTGTTTCAATTGTGGTGAAGCTGGTCACTTCAGTTCTAAATGCACCAAACCGAAGAAAGAGAAATCCAATGGAAGAGTTTTCGCGCTAGCAGGCTCAGAGGGGCCCAATGAGATTCGAGGTACTTGTTTTATTTATGGTTCTCCTTTAATTGCTATAGTTGATACTGGTGCTACGCATTCTTTTATTGCTGCTGCTTGTGCTGAAAAGTTAAATCTAGTATTGTCTGATATGAAAAGGGAAATGGTTATCGACACTCCGGCTAAGGGTTCGGTGACTACTTCTCTATTATGTGCTAAGTGTCCTCTGTCAGTATTCGGCAGAGATTTTCTGGTTGACCTTATATGTTTGCCTTTGGGAGGGTTGGATGTTATTCTTGGTATGGACTGGTTAGTGGATAACCATGTGCACATCAACTGTTTCAGCAAGTCTGTGAGTTTCCTTCCTCCTGGGGAGGGAGAGTCTGTTTTGTTGTCTGGGGATCAGCTGCATAAGGTAATGAAAGATGGTGGTCAACTATTTGCTTTGGTGGCGTCTACGTCTGCTGAGAACCAAGCTATGGTTGAAGGATTGCAGGTGGTGTGTGAATTCCCTGAAGTGTTCCCTGATGAGATTCCTAGTGTGCCACCCGAGAGGGAAGTAGAGTTTGGGATTGATCTTGTGCCCGGTACTAGGCCTGTGTCCATGGCTCCGTACCGGATGTCAGCTTCTGAGTTATCTGAGTTGAAGAAGCAGTTGGAAGAGTTACTTGAAAAGAATTTTGTGAGGCCTAGTGTGTCACCATGGGGAGCTCCGGTTTTGTTAGTAAAGAAGAAAGATGGGAGTATGCGCCTGTGTGTGGATTATAGACAGTTGAACAAGGTAACTATTAAAAATAAGTACCCTCTTCCGAGAATCGATGATCTGATGGACCAGCTGGTGGGTGCTAAGGTTTTTAGTAAAATTGATTTGAGGTCAGGGTATCACCAGATTAAAGTGAAAGATGAAGACGTCCAGAAGACAGCGTTTCGAACGAGATATGGACATTATGAATACTCTGTGATGCCGTTTGGTGTCACCAATGCACCAGGGGTGTTTATGGAGTACATGAACCGTATCTTCCATAGTTACTTGGATCGGTTTGTGGTAGTTTTTATAGATGATATTCTGGTATACTCCAAGTCTGAAGAGGAGCATGCAGAGCACTTAAGATTGGTGCTTGAGGTATTGAAAGAGAAGAAGCTTTATGCTAAGTTGTCCAAATGCGAGTTCTGGCTGCGTGAGGTAAGTTTTTTGGGTCACATAATTTCTAGTGATGGCATAGCTGTAGACCCAGCTAAGGTTGATGCAGTGTTACAATGGGAGAGTCCGAAGTCTGCGACTGAGATCAGGAGTTTCTTGGGGTTGGCCGGTTACTACAGGAGGTTCATTGAGGGTTTCTCCAAGCTAGCCCTTCCGTTGACTCAATTGACGTGTAAAGGGAGAATTTTTGTTTGGGATGCTAAGTGTGAAGAGAGTTTCCAAGAGTTGAAGAAAAGATTGACAACATCTCCGGTGTTAGTGTTGCCCGTGCCGGATCAACCGTTTGTGGTATATTGTGATGCTTCCAGAATGGGCTTAGGGGGCGTATTGATGCAGGATGGGAAGGTAGTCGCTTATGCGTCCAGACAGTTGCGGACTCATGAGAAGAACTATCCTACTCATGATTTGGAATTGGCTGCTATTGTGTTTGCACTAAAAATTTGGAGGCACTATTTGTATGGCACTAGATTCGAGGTATTCAGCGACCACAAGAGTTTGAAATACTTGTTTGATCAGAAGGAGCTGAATATGAGGCAGAGGCGTTGGTTAGAGCTGCTGAAAGATTATGATTTTGGCTTAAACTATCACCCGGCAAAGCTAATGTCGTGGCTGATGCTTTAAGTCGAAAGGCTTTGCATATGTCAGCAATGATGGTAAAAGAGTTGGAGTTGATTGAGCAATTTCGTGATATGAGTCTGGTTTGTGAAGTGTCACCGCGAAGTGTTAAGCTGGGTATGCTGAGGATTGGTAATGACTTCTTGGTTAGTATCAGAGACGCCCAGAAATTAGATGTGAAGCTGGTTGACTTGTTAGTTGCGGGTGATCAGAATGTGGATGGGGATTTCAGGTTGGATTCCCAGGGTGTGTTGAGATTTAGAGACAGGATCTGCGTTCCCGATGATATTGAGATGAAGAAGATGATCCTTGAGGAGAGTCATAGGAGCAAGCTGAGTATTCATCCAGGGGCTACAAAGATGTATCATGACTTGAAGAAATTATTCTGGTGGCCTGGTATGAAGAAAGATGTAGCACAGTTTGTGTATGCCTGTTTGACTTGCCAGAAGTCAAAGGTTGAGCACCAGAAGCCTGCGGGGTTGATGCAACCTTTAGATGTTCCGGAATGGAAATGGGATAGCATTTCCATGGATTTTGTGACTGGGTTACCGAGAACCGTTCGGGGATTTGATTCTATTTGGGTGATCGTGGATAGGTTGACGAAGTCTGCTCACTTCCTTCCTATCAACATCACGTATCCGGTAGCGAGATTGGCCGAGATATATATTAAGGTGATTGTGAAGTTGCATGGTGTCCCGAAGAGTATTGTATCTGACAGAGATCCGAGGTTTACTTCGGAGTTTTGGGGGAGCTTGCAAGAGGCATTGGGGTCCAGATTGAGGTTGAGTTCAGCCTACCATCCTCAGACTGATGGGCAGTCAGAGAGAACCATTCAGTCATTGGAGGACTTATTGAGATCGTGTGTTTTAGAGCAGGGAGGTGCGTGGGATACACACCTTTCGTTGATTGAGTTCACTTACAACAACAGCTACCATTCGAGTATAGGGATGGCTCCTTATGAAGCACTGTATGGGCGGAGGTGTAGAACTCCTTTGTGTTGGCATGAATCTGGCGAAAGTGTTGTTCTTGGACCTGAATTGGTGAGAGAGACTACAGAGAAGATAAAAATGATCAGGGAGAAAATGAAAGAGTCTCAAAGTCGGCAAAAGAGTTACCATGATAGAAGGAGAAAGGATTTGGAATTTCAGGCTGGAGAGCATGTTTTCTTGAGGGTCACGCCTATGGCTGGTGTTGGGCGTGCACTTAAAGCAAAGAAGTTGACTCCTAGATTTATTGGACCGTATCAGATCACCGAGAGGGTCGGAAAGGTTGCTTATAGGGTGGCTTTACCGCCTAACCTTTCGAACTTGCACGACGTATTTCACGTGTCGCAACTTCGGAAGTACATTCCGGACCCGTCTCATGTGATCCGTATGGATGATATTGAGGTGCGAGATAACCTCACTGTGGAGACTATGCCAGTGAGGATTGATGATAGAGAAGTGAAGGTGCTGAGAGGGAAAAGCATTGTTTTAGTGAAGGTGGTGTGGTTGGGAGCTTCTGGCGAGAGCGTGACTTGGGAGCTGGAGAGTAGGATGCGGGAGTCCTATCCAGAGCTATTTGACTCAGGTATGAATTTCGAGGACGAAATTTCCTAAGTGGGGGAGAGTTGTAACACCCTAAAATAATTTAATTAAGTAATTGATTAAATTATTTAAAGTGTTGCACTATTTTATTTTATTATGTGATGATATAGTATTTTATTTTAATTGAAGGGGATGGCGTTGGTAATACCGGAATTTCAAGTGACGGCCCAAGAGGCCCAAGCCCGTTGGCTTAGGCGCTCCTTAGACACTAGGGGTCTAGGTCGCGCCTCACTAGTGTCAAAAGAAAGAAAGAAAGTCGAAATAGAGAAGAAAAGAAAGAAAGTCGAAGAGAGGAGAAGAGAAGGAAGGAGCGATTTCAAGCTTGGAGTTAGGGTTTGTGTACCTTGATCCTTGGTAAGGGTTCCTAACCTTCTATGATTCGATTTCTTTTCCCTATCAAGTGCTTAAGTTTCGTTTTCCCTAACCCCTTTCTTTTGATCAAATTCGCGAATGGTCCAAGAGTAGGAGAGAGAGGGCGTGTTCGGGGATAAGGGAAGAAGAAGGGAAGAATTCTTGTTGCGGTGGTGTGTCGGTGCTTCGGTGGGAAGAGCTCTAGTGTCGTCATAATCAAGGTTAGGGGAGTCTCACTCTATAATAGAGAGTATAATAGGTTGTATGTAAACCATAGGATCTCACTTGACCTTACTTGTTAATTGTTAGATTGTTTAAGTTAGTTGAAATTGATAATTGGTGATTAATTCGATTTTCCCTATGTTAATGTTAGATTTCAAGTGTTGATTTTGTGCCTTGATGTGTTCTTAATATATATATGTGAAATTGAATGTGGTTGGACTGAGCATAATGAGTTTTGTAATTGTTGTAGTAATTTGGTTTGGAAAAGTGATTAAGAATTTTGGTGTTTTGGTTGTGTTGGGGCGCCTGGGCGCTAGTGGCTGGGGGGGGGAACTTGGCGCCCTGGGCGCTGTTTTCTGTTGCTGGGCGTGTCTGTGTTCTGGGCAGGGCGCCTATGTTGCTGCCTGTGGCGCCTGGGGTGGCGCCAGGTTGCTGTCTATGCTTAGGCAAGGCGCATAAATCATGTTTTTGGGTAAACTCAGTTTCTAAACATATTTTACCGAGCCAAACTTTGTATTGACCTGACCAAATGTTATTTAAAACACTTTGGCTAAAGAATTTCTGGATTTGCACTTGTGGTTTTGAAATTGTCCGGTTGGGCATCATTTTGGCTTGTTTTAGGGGTGCCTTGTGCACACATCATTTTCTGAGCATATTTTACCGAGCCAAACTTTGTATTGACCTGACCAAATGTTATTTAAAACACTTTGGCTAAAGAATTTCTGGATTTGCACTTGTGGTTTTAAAATTGTCCGGTTGGGCATCATTTTGGCTTGTTTTAGGGGTGCCTTGTGCACACATCATTTTCTGAGCATATTTTACCGAGCCAAACTTTGTATTGACCTGACCAAATGTTATTTAAAACACTTTGGCTAAAGAATTTCTGGATTTGCACTTGTGGTTTTAAAATTGTCCGGTTGGGCATCATTTTGGCTTGTTTTAGGGGTGCCTTGTGCACACATCATTTTCTGAGCATATTTTACCGAGCCAAACTTTGTATTGACCTGACCAAATGTTATTTAAAACACTTTGGCTAAAAAAATTTCCAGATTTGCACTTGTGGTTTTGAAATGGTCCTATTGGGCATCGCTTTGGCTTGTTTTAGGGGTGCCTTGGATGCATCTCATTTTCTGAACATATTTTCCCTAGCCAAATTCTGTATTCACGTGACCAAATCCCATTTTGAACCTTTTGGCTAGAGCGGTTTCAATTTTTAAGGTAGCCTACCTTGTTTGTGCGTTTGGGTGTTGTGTGGGCGCCAAGTGTGGCCGCCCAGGGAGCCAAGTGGGGCGCCCATGCCTTGTGTTTGGGTTTCGGATCTAATGGCGACAGATTGGTCCCTAAGTGCTAGCCTAATCCTAGAAATGTGATTGTGATGGGAAAATAAATGAGTCGAGTGATGATGAGGCCATGGGGGCCACAATAAAGTTTAGTAAAGATGTGATATAAGATGTATGGATTGTGTTGCTTTGAGTTGAGAGTTTGGTTTTGTCATGGAGTCTCATGCATACATAAGGCTGCGGTCTGAGTTTTAAATTAAGATGATAAGGCTGCGGTCTGAGTTCTAAATCACAATGATAAGGCTGCGGCCTGAGTTGATAATATGTTGATAAGGCTGCGGTCTGGGAAAATGGTACCACATGCATAACTGGTATTGCATATATCCTCATGATAAGCATGCGAGTTGGTGATTGTATGAACTATGTTATTGTATGACTGTATGAGTGTGGTGCTATGATGGAATATACTTCTTATTATAGTCTTTATTATGTAGTTGAGACTCACCCTTCTGTTGTTGTTTACCACAGGTAGTCCTGAGTGAAGGCTTACTCCTTTCACTCCTGAGTCGGTCTGCTCTGATACGTGACACCTAGGGGGTTGGATTAGGGATTTTAATGTTATTCATTTGTCGTTGAATTTTATATGCTTTGAGTTAATGATTTTTGATGAGCCTGTTGTTCGGCGTATTTTGGAGATTATGTTATTTTCCGCCGCGAGTCGTATAAATTACAATGTGAGGATTTTATTGGTGAAGTCACGTGTACCCTAAATTATTTAATGGTGTCGCGTATTATAAATGTGTAACGAAGGCTTACACCGATTTGACCGTTGTTAGATTAAGTTTATGTGTAGCATTCCATTCAAAAAGAAATTTTGAAACTCTGATCTCTATGATAAATAGCCGGGTAGAATGGGGTGTTACAGAAGACATGGCTTCCAATGAGTACAGGATCCAAAATGATAGGGGGGCTGACAAAAAGAAAGGTGTGCTGGAGCTTGATTCAAACAGCGCGGTGTTAGCCCAACAGAAACTAATGACCATGCAAATCGAGGCTCTCACTAAGCAATTAGCGGCAGCATGTGAAGTAGGCTCAAAAGCTCCAGCAACAGTACAAGCAGTGCAAGCAGGTGGGTGCAATTATTGTGGTAGGGAATCCCACGAAGGTGATTGTGCAGCTTATGGGGAAGCATTGGAACAGGCCAATTATATGGGCAACTTCCAAAGACAAGGCGGGAATCCATTTTCTAACACCTATAATCCAGGGTGGAAGAATCATCCCAATTTTTCTTGGAAGAATACCAATGACGGCACGAGTTCCAACCAACAACAGTCTTAGGCACCTGCCAATCAACAACAGAAACCACCTTCTCGGTTGGAGGATGCATTGACACAGTTTATGCAGATGACCAAAAATACCTTCCAAGCTCAAGAGCAGGTAATGAAAAACATGGAGAAAAACCATGAAGCATCGATGAAAAATTTGGAGGTACAGATTGGTCAGTTATCGAAGCAACTTGCGGACACATCCAAAAGTGGTTTCCCTGCCAACACTGTGGATAACCTGAGAAATGAGAATTGCAATGCCATCCATCTGAGAAGTGGTAAGGAGTTGGAACCGTCTGAAGTAACCAAGCCCAGGGAAAAGAAAGCAAATGAAGAGAATGAGGAAGCGGGTAAAGACAACCCTCAAGTGGAACCCAAAGAAATTCCAGCTTACATGAAACTGCCCTATCCTCATGTGAGCAAGAAAAATCAGAAGGATGAGCAGTTCTCCAAGTTCATGGAGGTGTTCAGAAGCCTCCAGATCAATATACCCTTTGTTGACGCCCTGGAAAAAATGCCGGTCTATGCGAAGTTCATGAAACAGTTATTGACCAAAAAGAAAAGGTTGAAGGAGAACGAAACGGTAGCGTTGACAGAGGAGTGCAGTGCTATCATTCAAAACAAAATACCTCCTAAGCTGAAGGATCCAGGAAGCTTCCCATTCCCTGTGCAATTGGTGATGTGACTATAGATAAGGCACTCTGTGACTTGGGGGCAAGCATAAACCTAATGCCCTTGGGAATGTGGAAAAAGCTTGGGGGAGGTGAAGTCAAACCGACCCACATGACCTTGCAACTGGCCGATAGGTCAATAAGGTATCTGTATGGTATTGTGGAGTATGTCCTGGTAAAGGTGGGAAAATTCCTCTTCCCGGTAGATTTTGTGATTCTGCAGTTGGATGGTGACACTGAGGTTAAGAGTTCAATGGATGGGGAGAATGACATCCCTTTCATTTTGGGAAGACCTTTCCTAGCCACTAGTAGAGCTGTCATAGATGTAGCCGATGGGACGGTGAAGCTGAGAGTGCAAGAGGAAGAGGTGACCCTAAAAGTGATCAAGGCAGCAAGAAAGGATGAGAAAAAGGAAGGGTGCTATAGTATTGAGGAACCCCAGATAACAGCCAAAAACAGAAGGCACATTCACTCTTCACCAGACAAGTCACCGGGCGAGTGGGTTGATCTAAAGGAAGTAGTGGGAGAGCCTGGCTGGAAATTCAATGGAGAAAGATTGGAAGGAGCTGTGAATGGGGCACTTGAAGAGCAAAAGGCTCCACCGAGACCAATGTGAGATATCTTCTGAACCGTCAAGCTAGTGACGTTAAAGAAGCGCTGAGTGGGAGGCAACCCACTGAGGTACCAAGTCTTTATTTCAATTTCAATTCCAGTCTTTAATTCACTTTATTTTTGCTGTTAGCCTTAGGCATGGGAAGAAAAGTTTGTGTTCGGTCAAGTTCATGTCGCGAAAAGGAAGTAATTTCAAAGGAAAAAACTGTTCTGGTCTATTTCGCGTCGCGAGCCTGTTAGGTCGCGTCGCGATTGGTTGAAAAATTGCCCAGAAAATGTTTCTGCCATTTCTCGCGTCGCGAAGAAAGGCGTGTCGCGTCGCGACGCTTTAAAATTTTTTTGAAACCGTAACGGTTCTGTGTAATCTCGCGACGCGATACACACGGGCCGCGTCGCGATGCAACGTAATTTAGCCCAGAAACTGGACAGTCCGAACACAAACCAGTGTTCTTAAAAATTTTGCCTTAGTTTTTCTCTGGATTAGCTATTCCCCCCCAATTTCCCCATTACTGTTTTGCTTTTATTTTGTGGTGAATTTGCACACTTTCACGGATTCTCCCCCGTCTCCATCTCCAGGTAACAATTCTCCTCCATCTCCATCTTTAAACTTGCAATGTCTTATTTAGTTTTCAGTGAATTAGGGGGACACGAGTCGCGAGTTTGGGGTTGAATTAGGAGTTGGATTGTTGTCCCCCACCCCTCTACATTGCATGTTTGCTGTTATTTCTGAATGGGAGGGTTGTTGAATCAAATGGTGGTTGGATTCTTGTTGATTTTGATTGTATAAAAGGTGTTTGCTAAAATGCTTCAATGAAGTTTTTGTTGCTCACCAAGTGTTTGTGAAATTGCTCCTATGAGTTTTGGCTAAGCAACTCTATTATTTGTGGAAATGTCTATGTAAAGTCTGTTTTGGGGTTGCTGGCCTGTTTCTAATTTTCAACATATTCACAACCTTAGGGTAGATGACTTTGAGTCCAGAAACTATATTTTGCCTATTGATTATTTTTCTCTGCTGGAGTGGGGCCCACACCAGGGACCCACCGAGAACTAACGATTGGTGTTGGATGCTGTTTGTTTAAATTTTTACAGGACATTACAGGTAAGCAGAAATGATGAAGAAAAGCAAAGCAGGCACCTCCAAGAAAAGGCGAGGGGATCCCGCAGTTGAGATTGACAGATTCAGGTCCCCCGTACATGAGGAGAGGTACCACCAAGTGGTCAAAGGGAAAAAGATAAATCCAGAAAGGGCCTTTAACCTCCGCACGGGGGAATTCCCCATCATTACTTCCACTCTCCTGGAATTGGGTTGGCTCTCGCTCAACTCAATGATCAAACAAGCCAACCAAAGCATGGTGAGAGAATTCTATGCAAATGCTTATGGGGATGAAGACAATAGAGTTTCAGAGGTGAGGGGAAGAGAGGTGTCCTACTCTCCTGATACCATTAACAGTCTCCTTGGGCTTCCCACTACTGCTAATTGTGCCATGATGGATTCTTGGGACAACAAGGGGGCGCACGATTATGAGAGTTTGCTGAGAGAGTAGTGTCGTCAAGGAGCAGCCTGGGACAGACATCTTATTGGTCCGATTGGTCAAGACTATCCCCGCCGCTTTTGCAATATGGCTCTGAAGGCAATTCCTAAGGCCTGGAACAATTTCTTTAATCAGTCTATCATTTCCTGCTCCAATTCCACTGATGTCAAGACTAAGGTAGCGATGGAGCTGCAAGCTATCATGAGAGGCCAGAGGGTCAATCTGGGGAGAGCCATTTCAGCTAGTATTGCAGAGATTGCCACATGTCCTAGGGCTAGATTGGGGCACTGTTCTATCATCCATGCTTTATGTAGACAGCAGGGCTGCCCGGAGTACCCAGATGATCTTCTAACCGACCCCAGGGAGGGTATCACAGCAGCATGGATCTTGAAGCAGCTCGAGGGGCCCTTAGATGGAGCAGCGCCACAGCAGCCAGCACCTCCAGCACCACAGCAGCCAGCAGGCCCATCTTACAGGGAGCAGTTTCAGACCGACTCCTCTTTCCAGTATGACCTCCTCATGGCCAGCTGGTGCGGGTCGTCTCTGTCATTGCAGCAGCAGGGCATAGATACTTCACACTTGGCATCATACAGAGTACACCGTGCTGCTGAGGAGTATATGGCCGAGAACCGAGCAGCCGCCGCTTCATCTTCATCAGTACCACAGGCAGAGCAGCAGCAGGTCTCCCAGGATCCACTTCTTTCAGGAGACGAGTATTTGGAGGAGCACATTTCCTTCCCATGAGCAGGAGGCTCATTTATTTCCTGTTTTACTCAGACATTTTTATTTTTATCTTGCACTTTTTGGTTGTATTTTTCCCTATTCTGACTTCATTTTCGCACATTGGTCTGTACTTATTATTATAACTTACTCTGTGATAGTGGGGCACCACTGCCCTATATTTTGTTTTTGTTTTGTTAAAGCAGCTTCAATAGTTATGACCTGTGGCATTTGGGGTCGCATGTTAGCATTTTCCTTTTGACACTCGCACTTCAAGTTTTATCATCAAGTAATAGCAGGGGTCATGACAAACGTTGCGGAAGTTCTTTATCATCTGTGAGCAGCATCTCTCAAGTGCCATCTCTATGATCCCAACTGTGAGGTTTGAGCCTAAACACGTTCTTATATATATTGTGTGTATTCCTTGCCTGCATTAGTCTGCAGAACTTGACATTGTGCTTAATTGTTTTCTGCATTTGATTTTCATACACACTGAGGCATTTCTTTTGGCACCCCAGAGCCTTTCAAGCCAACCCATTAATGTTTATCCTCTGCTAGCCCCTCTGTAGCCTATTGTTAAAAAAATTGTATGTGTTTCTCTGACAATCATAGCCTAGTTAATTCTTAACTTGGAGTTAGGTAACAAAAGCTGTGAGAGTGGGGAAAGTTTTAAGTTTGGGGTTGCTCATGGAATAGCAACGAACTAAGTTTGGGGTGGTATACAAGAGAAGGAACAAGAAAATAAAGAAAGAAACAGAAAAAAATACATATATATGTATATATATATACATATCAAAAATAAATAAATAAATAAATAAATTCCTTCTCTTGTTTTGTTAAATGCTTTGGGAAAATGGGTGAGTATTGCGTGAAATTGAGAAAAAGAGAGGTAGGCCTAACTCCAAGTGCAACCTACTTATCCAAATGTATCCACCCTAACCTAAGCCCCGCTATAACCCTTAAAGTCCTCAAAATGTGTGTATGCATTTCATTTGTCTAAGATGATATAGAACTCTGTCAAGCCTATGAAACGATGATGCAGGTACTGTGAATTGAGTGAATACCCGAAACACCTCAAGAGTGAAACACTGGTGAGATGTGCGTACAGAGAAAACTTGAGAATGCTGCCTGCTTATGATTCGGTATTTCCAATTCAGTTGTCCTGCCACTGCATTAGATTGATGATGATAATTGATGTGCTGATGTGTTTAAGGTTGATGTATTATATGTAACAGCTAAATAGAAAAAAAAAACAGCCACAGTCTGAATTGATTGTTTGCTTGAGGACAAGCAAAAGTTTAAGTTTGGGGTTGTGTTGACTCCCAGTCATATGATGTAAGTTAGGCATTTTTAGGACCAATTGTGCAGGGTTTTTATTGTATAACAGTCATTATCTGGGATTTAGTTCAGTTTTAGATCATTGTAGTAGGAAGTTCAATTGTAAGTTATTCCTTCACTTTTGGAGCTAAATGGGACTTGAAGACCTCTTAATTGGTTGTGGCATCTTTCGGCGAACCAGACACTTGCCCGGAAATGCAGCAATCTGGAGGAATTTTGCAAGCCAGAACTTTCTGTCATTCTTCACGTCGCGACCAGGAGGGTTCGCGACGCGATCTGGAGGAATTTGTATAAGCCAGAACTTTCTGTCATTCTTCACGTCGCGACCAGGAGGGTTCGCGACGCGACCTGGAGCAGTTTTGCGAGACCTGAAGTTTCTGTCATTTGTCGCGACGCGACGGCCACGGGCCGCGTCGCGATGGTGCGTAAAAATTAGGGTTTTTTAAAGCTGTTTCGGGAATTTTGCAAAGGACTTCGTTTTTGGGAATTGGAGCCACGTTTTGGAGCAGTTGGAGGTGCGATTTTGGAGCCTTCTCACCACTTGGGAACAAGGGATTGAAGGTTCTAAATGTCTTCCTTTATGTTTGTTTTCTATTCTATGTTGGTTTCCACTCTTAGGATGATTTGTAACTAATTCTCTTAGATTAGGGAGAGATGAATCTCCCAAACCTATCATGTGAACCATTGATCTAGTTAATTCAGTTGTTATTCGATTTGCTTGTCTAATTACCTATGTTCTTAACGCTTTTCAATTATATATGATAATTGCGATGATCCAGGCTAGTGATTGCATATGGATATGAATTAGTAGCTAGAAATTGGGTATTTAGATCACATGCTAATAATCATCATAGGAATATGTGGTAGCTTATGTGAATTCATTATAATTCTTAATCTTAATGCGTTACCCTCTGGCACGACTCACCTAAGGAATTAGGGTAACTCTTAGGGTAATAGGGGTCTTGAGACAAGGAATTGCCCTTGACCTAAATTAGTGAATTGAATCTAGAAATTGAATAATTAACTTGAATTGGCTTAGGTTCATGTGATAGGCGAGGTGAGAGGATTCGATCCCTAGTCGTTTTTCTCGCATTATTAATTCACGTTCGTATTCTGTTACCAATTATTCGATTTATCAAATATCTACAATCTACGAATTTACAATTTTGCTATTGTTGTCAACGCGCAATCCCTGTGGATCGACCGGTTCTTACCGATAAATTGTATTACTTGCGACATTTGGTACACTTGCCAAATTGTTAACAAAAGGGTAAGGAACTGACACTCGCCCTAATTAGTTTATGTTCCGAACGGAACTCAAGAGAGAGAGGAAAATACCTCACGACGACGTATCCGAGGAAAATACATGCAATGACACTCAGACGCTCAAGTCAGCGAGGTGGAAGTCAATATTAGGTAAAGAGAGAAAGTGTACCTTCTGTATTAAATGGTAGCCTATTTATAGGCGCTAGGGAGGTGTAAGGGTGCTTTTTCTGCACAAGCAAGAGATGAGATCTGAGCCGTTCAGCTATGCCGCGCGATCTCCGCTGTTCTTAAGGTGTGGCGCACGGATCACCTAGATGGGAGTCCTTACGCGTGCTCGGATCGTCGAGACTGGCCAAAATTCGAGGTCGGGCTGAAGCCCTGTCCAGAACAGTAGCCCCCCCAAGTCGGTTGCACATGTGGTGTAGCCGACTTGTGAGCGAAGTCTTCCTCGTAGGACATCCAACCTGCGGATGTTAGGTGATAATGAAAGAAATAGTAATCTATATAACACAGTCATATGCCCGACTGATCGTGATTTGTACATCGGATCAGTCGGGCGTTATGGACGTTCTCTCAGCAGCATCTGCGCTCCGTGACAATCATAAATTATGAAAGCACAATTTTAGCACGGTTGAAGGGGTGCGCGTCCATGAAAGGGCGCTACATGGGAATATGGGGACGAACCCCTCGCACCTCGCCTGGTCCAGCTTACAGGCCGCGGCGTCGTGCCGATCTACTGCAATTAAAGTCTCCACACAGGTGCACCGAGCGAAGCAATGGAGCGTAGCACCCTGATGCAGGTGCACTGAGTCAAATCGGTCCTTATGATTATATTGCGCTCTTGTGCTAGAGTCGATCTTCTTGCTGTATAGGTGCAGATGAGATCGACTTAGTCCATGTGGCTAGTGTGTCTAGGATTGTCGAGCACGCCAGTAGTTTGGAGTGGTAACTTCGTACATATGAAGTACGTCGTGTCCAGGATCTCTAATAGTCCCCACTCTTCGTTAACTCTTGCCATAAAAAACCAGACAACAACTCCAAAGAATCACATTGTTGTTAAAGTGACCAGTGGCAGGTTAGCCGGGAAAGCAATAATAACGCAAGTGTACCGAGCTCATTTTATCAAATATAGATAACATGATGCAATAAAGAAATAGAGCAAATCTCGATGAATCATATCTGTTGACCAAGTGACTTCAAACACAAGAGGGGGGGTGAATTGTGAAATTAAAAATAGCACTTACAAATTAAGACTTCAAAAATAAAGTGCTTAAGAAAGTTTGAATTGCAATAACAATGATAAAACAATAAGATTAACTTGTAAAGAAAATTAAAGAGATGAAGGGAAAGAAGATGACACAAAAAGATTTATACTGGTTCGGCCAAACCACAGGCCTACGTCCAGTCCCCGAGGAATGCTCCAAGGGATTTCAACTAATCACTAGCTTTTAAAACAGGTTCAGCTAGAAACCTTTACAACAAGAGAACTTACAATACCGGGATATCACCTCCCTATGTAAAACCTTTAAAACCTAGAGATATCACCTCTCTAGAAAATGTAACGCCCCAAAATAATTTAATTATTTATTTAATTAAGTTATTTAAGGCTTACAATATTTATTTAATTTAATTAAATAGTTCAAGTTTAATTATTTTATTTTATTTTATTAGGAGATGGTGTCACTATTTAGGTGGTGCGAGCAAGGGCCCGTGATCCACAATTAGGCCCGTGGCCCATTGCTTAGTCAAGTAATTCGACTCTCAAGGGGTCTTAGAAGCTAGTTTCATTTTGACACAAGTGGGAAAAAAAAGAAAAGAAAGTAACGTAGAGAGGAGAAGAGAAAGTTGCGAAGAGAAGGAGAGAAGAAGAGGAGAAGGCGAAGCACATAGAGAAGAGGAGGAGGCTCATTGGTGGCTTGCATTCTTCCCTTGGAGCTTGGCTAGCAATTCGATTTTCCATAAGGTTAGGGGGTCCTCTTTTTGTTCTTAATAGATATGCGAATTAGTGATGCTTAGGGTTAGGGTTCTAGAATAATTTTCCATGAACGAATTGTGGTTTTGATGATTAAATTATAGTGTTATGATACTTGATTAGGAATTGCTCATGTTGAATTCGTATAATTGGTGAATTGAATTGTTGCTAGTGATTCGCATGACACATGTTTGAGAATATGATTTGTTGATGTTTACTTGGTGAAAATTGAGGATCATGATGATGATTGAATTATACATATATGATTGGGTGTTTGGTGAATTTAATTTGGTGTTTAAAATTGAAGAATTCTAAATTTTGAAGCTCCTAGGCGCCTTGGGCGCCATATGCATTGTTGCTGTTTTTTTTGGTTCTGCGCCTAGTCATGGGCGCCAGGCGCCCAGCAGTGTGCTGCGCCTGTTTCCAAAAATTCTGTTGCCCTGTGTTGCTATTCTGTGTCACTGTGTGCTGTGCCTGCTGCCTGTGTTGCCAATCTGTGTTGCTGTGTCTGTTGCCTGTGTTGCCATTCTGTGTTCCTGTGCTGCCAGTTTTGGCACATGTTGCTTGTGTCATGGGCGCCAAGGGCCCCAAAGTCTGGGTGATAGTTTTGCGAAAATTGTTTTCAGGTTTTTATACTCAGGTAAAATGGCTCATGAAAACTGATTTTGGGCAACAAAGGAGTTGAGTTGTGTGTTTTCACTAGGTGCCTAGTGCATGGGCGCCAAAAATGATGTTCAATTTTTGATGAAAATATTATTGGGTTTTCATGTTCTGAGCATTTGGCTCGTGTAAAATTAATTTCGAAGAAAAATAAAATTTGTAGCATGATGGTCTTAGGCGCCTAGTGCTTGGGCGCCATGTTGCTGTGTTCCCTGGGCGCGCCTATGCGCTTGTTTGCCTTCCTGGGCGCCCAGCGCCTATGTGCGCGTGTTGTTCCTGGGCGCCAAGCGCCTAGCGCCTGTGCGCTGTTGCGCGTGTTGTTCCTGGGCGCCAGCGCCCATGCGCCTGTGCGTGTTGCCTCTCCTGGGCGCCAAGCGCCCATGCGCCAAGCACTGTGTTGCCCCTGGGCGCCCAGCGCCCATGCGCCAGTTTCCAAGATGTCTAACATTTTTCCTAAATTGTTTTTAACGTAACTTTTGACTCGGTTATCCAAATTCAACGGTTCAAAATGCGTTTTGAAGCTAATTTCAGTGCCTATCCAATAGTCTCAATTTTATGCAAAAATAATTTATTTTTACTGGTGTTCCTGGCTGAAGGTGTTCAAGTGTCCAAATGGCTATTTTTATCCATTTTCCCTACGTCGTGTCAATGTCCTGTGTTGGTCTTTTTGAATTGGTGTTGGTGTGGGTGGTGAGCTGAAATGGTGAGTGATGATGAGGTGAGATTGGTGAGCAGAGGCTTCGGCCTAATTTTAATTTGGTGAGTTAAATAATGCACTATGGTGAGATTAGAATTTAAAATGGTGAATTGATTGATTGTGGTGTGTTGTGATGCATTCTCCATAACACCTCATGAGCATGTGCATTATTGGTGAGCAGAGGCTACGTCCTAATTTTATTTGGTGAGCAGAGGCTACGGCCTATTTGTATTTGGTGACGGATCCGACATGCATGTACCCGTGGAGTTTGGGTTGCATTACATGCATAATCATATATTGTGTAGTGCTGTTTGGAATATAGAATGTCCATGTGATTGACCCATTGTTGTGAGTTGGTGTGCTTGGTTTCCTTTTTCCTACGCATTGCTTAATTCTCATATGTTATTAATTATGAAAAGAGACTCACCCTACTGCCTTTATGTTGCTTCCTATGTCGGCAACGTGCAGGTAATGATGAGTGAAGGTTTCCTGTATGCCTTCGTCTGGTAGGAAGTGTCACGCTCTGATACGTAGCACCAGGGGGGGTGTCCTATGTTTATGCTTTATTTTCTTAAAACTGCTAGACTTTGTTGGTGATGTATTGGTTTTAATTTTTGAACTCTTTATTATTCCGCTGCTGGTGGTGATTGGTTTTAGTGATGCGAACTGAACCTTCCTTACGGTGTTATGTATCTTGATATTATGGAGTAAATGTAGCACTCGCTTGAATTGTTTTCAAAAAAAAAAAAAGAGACTCTGATTTTATTTAAAAGCTAAGTTATTAGAAATGGGGTGTTACATTAGTGGTATCAGAGCAGTTCGGTCTGTCCGGCCAAGTTGTCCAGTCGTAGTGTCAACTGACAACGGTGTGTTGTCAGTTATATCTAACTGTTGTTTGTTTGTAGCAAGTGAGTTGAGATGGCTGGGAGGATCGAGGCTGCTGCTGCTGTAGTTGGGCTGCTGCTGCTGTAGTTGGGCTGCTGCTGCTGTTGTTGGGCTGCTGCTGATTGTTGTAGGAGGTTGTGTGTTGATTATAGGCAGTTGAATAAGGTAACTATCAAGATCAGGTATCCGTTTCCGAGGATCGACGAGTTGATGGATCAGTTGGTGGGTGCCCGTGTTTTCAGGAAAATTGATTTGAGGTCCGGATATCATCAAATTAGAGTGAAGGATGAAGATGTTCAGAAGACCGCTTTCAGAACGAGATATGGGCACTATGAGTATTCTGTTATGCCGTTTGGTGTTACCAATGCGCCGGGAGTGTTTATGGAGTACATGAATCGTACTTTTCATAGTTACTTGGATCGGTTTGTAGTTGTGTTTATTGACGACATTCTGGTGTATTCTAAGACAGAAGAGGAGCACGCAGAACATTTGAGGTTAGTGCTGGAAGTATTGAAAGAAAAGAAATTGTATGCAAAATTGTCTAAGTGTGAGTTCTGGCTGAATGAAGTAGGTTTCCTTGGTCATATTATCTCTGGTAATGGTATAGCTGTGGACCCAGCCAAGGTTGATGCTGTGTCCCAATGGGAGAGCCCGAAGTCAGTTACAGAGATTAGAAGCTTCTTGGGATTAGCTGGTTATTACAGGAGATTTATTGAAGGTTTCTCGAGGTTGGCACTTCCGTTGACTCAATTGACATGTAAAGGAAGAGCTTTTGTGTGGGATGCTCGCTGTGAGGAGAGCTTCAATGAGTTGAAAAAGAGGTTGACTACATCGCCCGTTTTGACTTTGCCTGTTCCTGATCGACCGTTTGTAGTATATTGTGATGCTTCCAAGATGGGTTTGGGAGGTGTATTGATGCAAGAGGGTAAGGTAGTAGCTTATGCGTCCAGACAGTTGAGGACCCATGAGAAGAACTACCCTACTCATGATTTGGAGCTAGCTGCAATTGTGTTTGTGCTGAAAATTTGGAGGCACTATCTGTATGGTACCAGATTTGAAGTGTTTAGCGACCATAAGAGTTTAAAATACTTGTTTGATCAGAAGGAGCTAAATATGAGGCAGAGACGTTGGCTAGAATTGCTGAAGGATTATGATTTCGGCTTGAACTATCACCCCGGCAAAGCTAATGTCGTGGCTGATGCTTTAAGTCGGAAGAGTTTGCATATGTCGGCTATGATGGTGAAAGAGTTAGAGTTGATTGAGCAGTTTCGGGACATGAGTCTGGTTTGTGAAGTGACACCGCAGAGTGTCAGATTGGGGATGTTGAAGATCGGCAATGAATTTTTGGTTAGTGTCCGAGAAGCACAAAAGTCAGATGTAAAGTTGGTAGACCTGTTAGTTGTGAATGATCAAGATGTGGATGGAGATTTCAAGTTATATTCCCAAGGTGTATTGAGATTCAGAGATAGGATCTGCATTCCTGACGATGCTGAGATGAAGAGAATGATTCTTGAGGAGAGCCATAGGAGCAAGTTGAGTATTCATCCAGGAGCTACGAAAATGTACCAAGATTTGAAGAAAATGTTCTGGTGGCCTGGTATGAAGAAGGATGTGGCGCAGTTTGTGTATTCGTGTCTGACTTGTCAGAAGTCTAAGATTGAGCATCAGAAGCCTGCGGGGTTGATGCAACCATTAGAGATTCCGGAATGGAAATGGGATAGCATTTCCATGGATTTTGTAACTGGTTTGCCAAATACAGTGAGAGGGTTTGATGCTATATGGGTGGTTGTGGACAGGTTGTCTAAGTCTGCTCATTTCTTACCAATTAATATGACTTATCCAGTTCCAAAGTTGGCAGAAATCTATATCAAAACTATTGTGAAGTTGCATGGCGTTCCGCTTAGTATTGTGTCTGATAGAGATCCAAGATTCACATCTGAGTTTTGGAAAAGTTTGCAGGAAGCTTTGGGTTCTAAGTTGAGGTTGAGCTCCGCTTATCATCCGCAGACAGATGGTCAGACGGAGAGGACTATTCAGTCGTTAGAGGACTTGTTGAGAGCATGTGTTCTTGAGCAGGGAGGTTCATGGGATTCTCATCTTTCGTTGATAGAATTCACCTACAATAACAGTTTTCACTCTAGTATTGGTATGGCACCGTTTGAGGCGTTGTATGGTCGGAGATGTAGGACTCCGTTGTGTTGGTATGAATCTGGGGAGAGTGCAGTGTTGGGGCCTGAGATTGTGCGAGAAACAACTGAGAAGGTAAAATTAATCCGTGAGAAGATGAAAGCGTCGCAGAGTCGACAAAAGAGCTATCATGATAAGAGAAGGAAGGATTTAGAGTTTCAGGCCGGTGATCATGTGTTTCTGAGAGTCACTCCGGTGAATGGTGTTGGGCGTGCCTTGAAATCTAAGAAGTTAACTCCCCGTTTCATTGGTCCGTATCAGATTACGGAGAGGGTGGGAAGTGTTGCCTATAGGGTGGCTTTGCCACCTAATCTTTCGAACTTGCATGACGTGTTTCACGTGTCACAACTTCGAAAGTATGTTCCGGACCCGTCCCATGTGATTCAGATGGATGAAGTAGAGGTGCGGGATAATCTCACCGTGGAGACTATGCCTGTGCGGATTGAAGATAGAGAAGTGAAGACTCTGAGAGGGAAAGAAATTCTTTTGGTGAAAGTGGTTTGGTTAGGAGCTGCTGGCGAGAGTATGACTTGGGAGTTGGAGAGCAAGATGCGGGAAGCATATCCGGAGTTGTTTGATTCAGGTAATTTCGAGGACGAAATATTCTAAGTGGGGGAGAGTTGTAACGCCCCAAAATAATTTAATTATTTATTTAATTAAGTTATTTAAGGCTTACAATATTTATTTAATTTAATTAAATAGTTCAAGTTTAATTATTTTATTTTATTTTATTAGGAGATGGTGTCACTATTTAGGTGGTGCGAGCAAGGGCCCGTGATCCACAATTAGGCCCGTGGCCCATTGCTTAGTCAAGTAATTCGACTCTCAAGGGGTCTTAGAAGCTAGTTTCATTTTGACTCAAGTGGGAAAAAAAAGAAAAGAAAGTAACGTAGAGAGAGGAGAAGAGAAAGTTGCGAAGAGAAGGAGAGAAGAAGAGGAGAAGGCGAAGCACATAGAGAAGAGGAGGAGGCTCATTGGTGGCTTGCATTCTTCCCTTGGAGCTTGGCTAGCAATTCGATTTTCCATAAGGTTAGGGGGTCCTCTTTTTGTTCTTAATAGATATGCGAATTAGTGATGCTTAGGGTTAGGGTTCTAGAATAATTTTCCATGAACGAATTGTTGTTTTGATGATTAAATTATAGTGTTATGATACTTGATTAGGAATTGCTCATGTTGAATTCGTATAATTGGTGAATTGAATTGTTGCTAGTGATTCGCATGACACATGTTTGAGAATATGATTTGTTGATGTTTACTTGGTGAAAATTGAGGATCATGATGATGATTGAATTATACATATATGATTGGGTGTTTGGTGAATTTAATTTGGTGTTTAAAATTGAAGAATTCTGAATTTTGAAGCTCCTAGGCGCCTTGGGCGCCATATGCATTGTTGCTGTTTTTTTTGGTTCTGCGCCTAGTCATGGGCGCCAGGCGCCCAGCAGTGTGCTGCGCCTGTTTCCAAAAATTCTGTTGCCCTGTGTTGCTATTCTGTGTCACTGTGTGCTGTGCCTGTTGCCTGTGTTGCCAATCTGTGTTGCTGTGTCTGTTGCCTGTGTTGCCATTCTGTGTTCCTGTGCTGCCAGTTTTGGCACATGTTGCTTGTGTCATGGGCGCCAAGGGCCCCAAAGTCCGGGTGATAGTTTTGCGAAAATTGTTTTCAGGTTTTTATACTCAGGTAAAATGGCTCATGAAAACTGATTTTGGGCAACAAAGGAGTTGAGTTGTGTGTTTTCACTAGGTGCCTAGTGCATGGGCGCCAAAAATGATGTTCAATTTTTGATGAAAATATTATTGGGTTTTCATGTTCTGAGCATTTGGCTCGTGTAAAATTAATTTCGAAGAAAAATAAAATTTGTAGCATGATGGTCTTAGGCGCCTAGTGCTTGGGCGCCATGTTGCTGTGTTCCCTGGGCGCGCCTATGCGCTTGTTTGCCTTCCTGGGCGCCCAGCGCCTATGTGCGCGTGTTGTTCCTGGGCGCCAAGCGCCTAGCGCCTGTGCGCTGTTGCGCGTGTTGTTCCTGGGCGCCAGCGCCCATGCGCCTGTGCGTGTTGCCTCTCCTGGGCGCCAAGCGCCCATGCGCCAAGCGCTGTGTTGCCCCTGGGCGCCCAGCGCCCATGCGCCAGTTTCCAGGATGTCTAACATTTTTCCTAAATTGTTTTTAACGTAACTTTTGACTCGGTTATCCAAATTCAACGGTTCAAAATGCGTTTTGAAGCTAATTTTAGTGCCTATCCAATAGTCTCAATTTTATGCAAAAATAATTTATTTTTACTGGTGTTCCTGGCTGAAGGTGTTCAAGTGTCCAAATGGCTATTTTTATCCATTTTCCCTACGTCGTGTCAATGTCCTGTGTTGGTCTTTTTGAATTGGTGTTGGTGTGGGTGGTGAGCTGAAATGGTGAGTGATGATGAGGTGAGATTGGTGAGCAGAGGCTTCGGCCTAATTTTAATTTGGTGAGTTAAATAATGCACTATGGTGAGATTAGAATTTAAAATGGTGAATTGATTGATTGTGGTGTGTTGTGATGCATTCTCCATAACACCTCATGAGCATGTGCATTATTGGTGAGCAGAGGCTACGGCCTAATTTTATTTGGTGAGCAGAGGCTACGGCCTATTTGTATTTGGTGACGGATCCGACATGCATGTACCCGTGGAGTTTGGGTTGCATTACATGCATAATCATATATTGTGTAGTGCTGTTTGGAATATAGAATGTCCATGTGATTGACCCATTGTTGTGAGTTGGTGTGCTTGGTTTCCTTTTTCCTACGCATTGCTTAATTCTCATATGTTATTAATTATGAAAAGAGACTCACCCTACTGCCTTTATGTTGCTTCCTATGTCGGCAACGTGCAGGTAATGATGAGTGAAGGTTTCCTGTATGCCTTCGTCTGGTAGGAAGTGTCACGCTCTGATACGTAGCACCAGGGGGGGGTGTCCTATGTTTATGCTTTATTTTCTTAAAACTGCTAGACTTTGTTGGTGATGTATTGGTTTTAATTTTTGAACTCTTTATTATTCCGCTGCTGGTGGTGATTGGTTTTAGTGATGCGAACTGAACCTTCCTTACGGTGTTATGTATCTTGATATTATGGAGTAAATGTAGCACTCGCTTGAATTGTTTTCAAAAAAAAAAAAAAGAGACTCTGATTTTATTTAAAAGCTAAGTTATTAGAAATGGGGTGTTACAGAAAACACCAAGAGATATCACCTCTCTTGAATACCTTGGGATCTCACCCAACCAAGAGATATCACCTCTCTTGATTATCTTGGGATCACACCCAAAAATAAGAAATATAAAATATTTGATAGCACACTCAAATGTGTGGATAAAACAAGTTGAAGCTCGAATAATACAATATCAAACTATGTGAATTATAAAGCTCTCAAAAAATAAAATATTAGCAAGTGAAAGAGTAGTATGAGAGTGATAGAGAAAAGTGTGAAATGCGTATGAATTAGGAGAGATCTAGATCTAAATGAGATAATCGATTATGTGATGGATTCTTTGGAGATGATAATCGATTAGGAGCCTTCCTTAATTGGTATTAATCGATTATGAGCTATGTTAAAAATATGGCATAATCGATTAGGTGCTTCCTTAGATCTTACTAATCGATTATGTGCCTCAATGAAAAAAGGAGGTAATCGATTATAGGTTTTAAAAAAAAGAGAGAAGAGTAATCGATTATTGGCTTCCTAATAGCATGGAAAACTTCCTTATATATCAATAATCGATTATATGCATGGCATAGTCGATTATAGGTTTTCTAAAAAGTTATTTTCACATCATATGTGCTTCTCCTATATTTCATGAAGGATATTTTCATGCAAAAAATCATTTTTATGAAATCTTTTGTGAGTGTGTGATTTATTTTATATTTGAGAGCTTTATTTTCACTTACAATAATATCCTAAACACACACAACCATGAACCATCTCTTGACTTGATCTTGATTGCATTTTTCCGCTTTTTGCAGTATAGTCCTTTTTGCAGTTTAGTCCTTTTTGCCTTTTTGTCAGTCATAAAAACCAGATTATTCCTGTCAAGGCATATATTCACAATATCAGTCGTTCAAAACTATGAGGACCTAAGCATGATGCTAATGATTGCAATATCATACGGTAAATGTGCATGCTTATCCTTTATGCTCGGGCGATGACGGTTTAGAAGTGAATGCAATGAAAGTGATTACTAAAAGTAACTACTAAATCAACACTGCGATCAAAATTTATTTAACAACCTCAAAATGATGTAGGCATTTAACTCGACTAATGCCTTAGTACTTCGTATATTGACAAAATTATGACATGTGTAAAGTTTGTCTAGCTCATGATCAAAGAAAGTGCAAGCCTAGCTTGCAAGCCATTTATACACATCATACAATTGAGAGGCATAATCATGGTTTGAATGATGAGAAAATAAAATCATATCAAGGCATCACTACAACATTTATACCCTATGGCAATGGTCGAAAACCGTTTCCTAAAGCCAAAAAACCGTTGCCATAACCTTTGGCAACGGTTTTGAAACCGTTGTTGTTGCGACTGTTGCCTAAACTAAAGGCAACAGTTTTTTGTTCCTTAAGGAAACGCAAACGCAAAACCATTTCCATTGACAGCTGAAACGCAACGATTTTGGTTTACACGCTATGGCAACGGTTGTAAAGCGTTCCAGTTATGGCAACGCTTCAAAACCGTCGCCAAATATGGCAACACTTCAAAACCGTTGCCAGCTATGGCAACACTGGATAACCGTTGCCTTATATATTCAAATAAAAACCATTGCCAGATTGGCAACATTCTAAAACCGTTTTCATTGATAAAGTAAAAACCTTTGCCACTTATGCCAACACTTTAAAACCGTAGCAAAATATGGCAACCCGCAAAAACCGTTGCCTACACAAACAAATACAACACTTCAAAAACGTTGCCATAGATAATTAAAATTGAAAAAAAAATAATAGAAAAAGTTTAGAGAGGTCCATTCCTTCCCAACATAATAAAACTGATTTCATTCATTGGCATGAGAAAAAACTTATGATTACAATTCACAATAAATTGGAAAACAATTACCAATAAAACTCTAAAAATCTCTAAATTTACTTAAATGTAACCAACAATTACTTCCTTGGCTACAATATCCTATGTTGAAATAATGACAAGTCTTGACACTTGATATAATGACAAGTCTTGGCAGTGCCTGTAAATGTTCCTTCTTCTTCTTCTACAAATTCAGTCACAATTTCTCCCACCAATCCTTGGGTTGACATAATGGACAGTCAAGCGGACTAGCTGTACTTTCTGTTTCACTAGAAGGTTCCTGGATGTCAAGCGCTAGTAAGTACATAACCACATAACCATATACAGATCAATCATCAGTAAAAGTAAATTAGAATAGATCTGAATAAACAAGCATAAGCAGCGTGTTCCTTCTAGCAACAAAAAAAGTCAAATATAATGGTGCGGCCTTTATGTAACATATACAAAGCATTCCTTAAATTCAAATTTTACTCTATCACAAACTGAATGCTTACTAAATGTTGAAACCTTTATTTAAATACCAACCTTTTGACATGAAGACATATCTGTTGTGCGTGACTGCTCTTTTTCCCCATTACTAACACTTTCTACTGCACAAACTGAACTAAATGGGCAGGCAGACATTTTCTTGTTGAAGTAGTCCATCACAGCCATATTTTGAGAATCAACAGGTTTTGGGAAGTGAAGGATCGAGCAAGACTTTCTAACTGAATTCAAAAAACTTCCATTGTTATTTGATGCTTTCTTCCCTTTATCTTTGCTTATGATGGGGCACTCAAAAGTTCCTTTAAGGAGCTCATCTAACGGGGGCTCATCCATAAGCTTTGTAACATCATGAAAATCATGTTTCAGACCATATAAACCTATCAAAAGTTTCCAAAAATCCAGTGAAATTAATTTAAGCTCCACTCAGTACTTTCAGTTATTCATCATTCATCATTAAAAATATCAAACAAGTAAATAAACAGATAGACAACATCAGCTTTAAACTCTAAAGTACCAATAAAATAAAGATTACATTTGTTCCTAAGAATTGTAGATCAAGGATGGGCTAAAGACGAACCTGATTTCCATCAAAAATATTTCCCAATATTCCAGGTCCCAACTCCACGGACAAAGGCTGTTATAAGACATATTGCATATCAACCAAAGCACAGAATAGAGAGTCCATACAAAATAAGAGAAAGGGATCATGTAAAATCTAACCTTGTGTGTCCTTAACACCAGATCATTAACCATTAAACCAGCAGTTTCCTCATTAACTAAAATTACAGACAACCAACAAGTTTTCGATTAACAACCAACAAAAGGAAAATAAACTAACGGACACGAAAACAGTCTCAACACTACATGTATTGTAGTCATATTGTAGAAGGTATGGGATTGCAAAGTGCAGAACCTTGGATAGTGGCAGAGTCCCCTTCGAGACGAATAATTTCACCGATGAGATTATCACGACCAACACGCACCAATTCATACATAGCATCCCCATTCATGCCATCTGCAACCACGACTGGTCCAGATACCTGTTTTGATTGGGAAAATTCAACGGCACAATGTTCAACCCAGGGTTCAAATAATTTAACTAACGCAACAACTTCAAATCAAATCCTCAAAGTAAACAAACCAGTATCAATCGAATCACAACAACAACATACAAACACACAAACAGTGTAACCGTTGTGACATAAAATAGCACAAAAGATAGATCATGCAGTATATTTTAGAACTTGAACAGCGTAACCGTTGTGACATAAAATAGCAAAGACATTAAAGCAAGCATTGTCTTCTCTCATAATTAATGGATTCATGCTTTCAGCAACTGTTGATACTTGATATTGATACCAAGTGACCCGAGCCCAGACACAAGATTGTAAGGAGGAGTGTAGGGTAGTATGCCACTATAACAAGACTTGCTCTAGCTTTTTACTGTGAACAAAGTAGGTCAATTCGCACATGCATCCACCTAAGGAAGTGATACAAATGGAAGTGAATTTGTGTCAGCTATACTAAAACAAATGGACGTGAAGTGATACAAATGGAATCCATAACAATAACAAATTTCACATATCATCCATGACTAATAATCCATTGCAATAGTGGGACAAGTAGAAGTTTCATTTGGATCTCGAAAAGTAACGAAGACAATAAAGTGAAGAAAAGAAAATGATGGCTACACATTTACACTATAATACAATCCTCAAAATAAATAACCAAGTAAGTGAAAATATGCTCAAATTTCATCAAGAACCCATAAACAAAAATGGCAAGAACTCCATACCCAGATGTTTTGTGGTGTTATTTTCTTCATCGGTGACAGGCTGAGCACAAAACAAAATATGTACAGAACAGAAATGTAGTACCCCCAATTTTCACTAATTAAATTATTTAACATGAATTGATATTTAGTGATTTATTAACTTGGTTGAAAATAAAATGTTTTGATAGTGGGTTACTTGATTTAGTTATTATGTGAATTGTGTGATTAATTATTACTAATCGCATCAAGCTAGAACAATTAGATTGAGAGGAGTCATATGGAATAGAGTTAGTAAGTGAGGGGTATTTTCGTCCTTGTACCTTACCCTATATAAGCTCTACTTTCAGCTGAAACAACAAACAACACAAACATTTCATTTTTGTGAAATCTGAAACAAAACAGCAAAGAAAGAGAGAGGGGCGTGAGAGGGTGAGAGGGAAAGAGATGAAGAGAGTTTCTCCAAAACTCCATGCATGTCCAATCCAGTAGCATATTCAACAACAACTCACCATTTCCTTCCTAGTGATACTGAAATCGAAGTCATCACCCTCCTCTATCCCAAAATCACCATTTATGAAGTCCCAAGCTCAAATGGTGAAAAAGGTGTCTACTAGCATTGCATGCTGTAACTGAAGCTTGAAACTCAGTACTAGGACTTAGTTCAAGCATTAGGAGGAAGAATTGTAGCTGGGTTTTCGGTTGGGAATAAGTTGGAGCGAGTCCGAGCAAGTTCGTGATCCTCCGTTCGTCCGTATTCGCGAGGTTTCGGTGTCGGGTGTAACGTCGTCACGAAAAGGTGAGTTCTATACTCACTAGGATTAAAATTGAAAGTGTTTTGAATTCTGGATCGAGTCTCGCATTTATAAAAATCTGGTGTGAAACCGTTTTGCATAAATATCGTTTAAATCTTGAAATTTGCATGTCGTGATCGTGGATTGATTGATTGTTATATGGCTGAATTGTGCCTGGAAATATATGTATAAGATGTGTTTGAAGGTTGGAAGTTGATCGGGTTATGGATTGGAAACGATCGGAAAGCGAAACGGAACGAAAATAACAAAAACCAGCACATTCTGAAATCTGTCC
Source organism: Astragalus membranaceus (assembly GCA_039519185.1). Classification (NCBI taxonomy): domain Eukaryota; kingdom Viridiplantae; phylum Streptophyta; class Magnoliopsida; order Fabales; family Fabaceae; genus Astragalus; species Astragalus membranaceus. Next base: position 86,572,621 of record CM076848.1, on the reverse strand, counting down.
AGGGCACACGGGTCGTGCGCCCCATGCACCCGGGTCGTGCGCCACTTTCTGGAACTCTGTCCAGGGCACACGGGTCGTGCGCCCCATGCGCCCGGGTCGTGCGTCTATGCCTGTTGCCGGACCCCGAATTTCTGTTTCGTCGTTCCTTTCAGTTCCAAACCTCCTCTGATCTCCTTCCTAACCAAATGTGATGATGTGACCCTATTAATACCATAGTTTGGTTATGATCAAAGTGGTAGAGTTGATCGGGAAGTAACTAGGGATCGGATGGAATGATACGATAAATGATAGTCACGTACGGATCGTGTGTATGGGCGCACGAGTCGTGCGTGGTCTTCGGGTTGCCTATTTTAAAAAGTGTGTTAAATCATTCCAAACGATTCCAGTTGCTTTCTAATCCCTCCTTCCACCTTCCCCAGTGTTACCATAATTGAATGCTCATGTGATTGACCATTGATTTCATGTTATGAATTTGTGTTTGATGTATTGTGCTGGATTGACGGGTTTAGTAAGATTGATAAGATAAGTTAGCAAACTTTAGTAATCCATGAGAGATCACTTAATAATTAGACTTAGTTAGTAATTAGATCACCTTAGTAATAAGTTTATGTTCAGTTCAGTTCATTGTTCAGTCAAGTTATTGTTATGCTTAAGTTCATTGTTGAGTTCAGTTCAGGTATATCACCATATATACCTTTTAGTCGGGGTGACGACCCTATTCAGTTTAGTGTGCTAGGGTAGAGGCAGTCATGAGCCTTATGAACCTAGGCCCCATTAGGGACCCAGCCGATTAGTGGGGACGGGTTCACCGGAAGCTTATTATGCCAAGTGACCGGTGACACGCTATAACTTTAGTTAGTGTTGTTTCTTGTAACCGGCTTGAGGGTTATGAGGACAACGTTTAGTTTAGTTTATGAGTTGCGTCTTGTAACCGGCTTAAGGGTTATAAGGGCAACTTCAGTTAGTTAGCCACATGGTCAATTTTGAGGACTATGAGTTAGAATCAGAATAATGAATCAAGCATAATTGAACCGAGAGGTTTAGTAAGGGGTCGCGTTAGAACTCACTGAGACAAGTTGTCTCACCCAATCCATTGTTGTTGTTTTTCAGTTAAGCAGGGAAAGTTGAAGACCGTGAGGCACGGATATGAAGACGCTTGAGGAGCAGGTGCTATCTTTATTTCTTTATGTCTTGTATTTCAGTTTCCCTTGTATCTCTGTATTTTGTAGTCAGTTTCTTAGATGTACGATTGTACGACTTATGTTTTTAAGTTGTAAATAGCTTCCGCAGACTTTCTATTTTGGTACTGAACACTAGTTGAGCGGTGTAAGAACGCTTTATGTATTTTTCATGTTAAGTTACGTAACGCACTTGATGGTTTTTAGCATCGAGTATTAGTATGTGTTCAGTATTTAAAACAGGAAGTCACTCTGATGTATGCCAGTAGTGCGTTTCGGTAATTTCTACAAGTTAGAAATTAATGGGGTGTTACAAGAAAAATTTGAGACAAATTTGAAGATATTTAACAAAAGAACTCATGATTAGCAGAAAAAACTACAATAATAGTAATAGTAATATAGAACAAACAGATTCACAAGCAAAGTAACTCTAAACATGCAACATTATTGTGAGACCAAATTAGGTCTTTGATTTATATTTGACTTGAGTAAATGGAGGTCTGGAACAGATGGTTGCTTTGCACTACTACCTAATTTCTCTTGAAATCAACAAATGATCAATCAATGCATAAAAATGTAATGCTACTATATATATATGTATTCATATCTTGATATTCTCTGGACCAGGAAACAGTAAATAGAAGAGCATTAAAATATTAAATATAAAAGTTTGAAGTGTAGATGTTCCACACTAACCCTGCAAATGCTAAACCTTCTGAAAAATTATTCTTCAAAGTTCATGAACACATGTATAGAAACCAAGTTATGCCACAGATCACCTTTCCTCTCCTCACCTTAACAGAAACTCAATCACAACTTAACAAATATCAATTTAATAAGAAATCACACATAACTCAGCAACAATTAAACAGAAACCTTCTGTGCACAAAACCCGTTGCCAGAGAATGACCAACCTACGACTTCAATGAGGATCATATTCATGGTTCCAACAAATAATAGAAGAAAATCAGTACCAAGAATCAAAAATAAAGAAGAAAACCTCCAATAAAGCCAAAGTGAGAGCCATCTATGAAAGGGAGAGAATATTAACAATTAGGGTTGTTTTGAATCTCCAACAATTGAGATAATAGATACAGATATAAACTACAAAGGTAATCTCTAACAATTGATCTCAATAAGTTCATTTTTCATCATGGAAATAGAAAATTGGGCTAAAAAGGGGAGGAAGAATACCAAACATGTTGCAAAATCTGCAAAATAGAGAAGGCACTAAGCAAAAGAGAAAGCAACATACCATAACAGATGTGAACAAGCATTCTTTTCATTCCATAACATTCCGAGGCTTTTCAACTACCCAATATCAATAAAATCACTAGATATACTTATGACTTTCCTATTCTGAGAAATCTACTCCTATATTCCTGACTGCCACTGCCAGGATTCTCAAAAAGTAAAGCAAGCAAAACAAGCATCGTGTGGTGGAAACATGCTTGACAAGGTCTTTTCAAATTTCAACAGTGTTAGAGAGTTAAATAAAATTAAAAATCACAAAGTGAGAGAGAGAAGAAAAAGAAGAGTCACCAGTATCAAAGCATTTCTTCTCAGCAGATTCAAGATCAACCTGAAGCTTTTCTTTTCCTAGATGTATCCCTCTTCAACTCTCTTAAACCATCTAACACAAAGTTTAAGTCGCTTAACGAGATCTGCCATCTGCTCCACTTTTTTCTACAGAAAAACAAATCAACCCCAAATTAGCTTTACCAACAACAAAAATCAACTATCAATTATCAAATTAAGAACCACCCCTAAAAAAAAAGCCAGACCTTAGTGTCCCACAGATAGGTAGAGCAGCGCACTGAGAGAGAAGCTTCTTGCGAAGAGGAACCACTGCGAGAAAGAACCACACCAAGAGAGAAGAAGGCTTCGGACTTCGACAACTCGAGGAAGAAGAGCTTGCTACCGATTCATCACGGTGAACAACATTTCGAGACACAGAGACTTCGGCTTCTTCGTGGCAAAAGCGATCTTGCTGATGCTGGGCTTACCGGTGAGGAGGACGGCGTGTGATCGAAGATGGAAGAGGAAGAGAGAGATAGTAAACATGTGTGTTGCTGAAGGGAAAAGCATTATTCCATTTAGTTAAGATTATTCATAGGCAACACGAAACCCTAAATTGAAAGAGCGACCCAATCTATTAGTGCTTCGATAGATCCGAAAGACTTACGAGGTGAAGGTGGACCGCCGTCGTGCACTGCCTCTGGCCGTAGCAGCGAGAGCCTCTGGTTTGCTGAGCGATTCACGATCTTGAGAGCGTTTTTGTATTTCTGAGAAGAAGTGAGGGTTTTCACACGATCTTGAGAGCTTACATACACAGATATTCAGAGGCGTAAGGATGCACGAAGAAGAGTGGACCGCCGCCGTGCACTGCCTCCGTGGGGAAAAGGTGGACCGCCGCCATGCACTGCCTCCGTGGCTGTAGTAGAGAGAGGAGCCTCTGGTTTGCTGGTTTGATGGTTTCTGAGCGAAGAGCGTTTGATGGTTTCAGAGAAGATGAGGGTTTGATGGTTTGTGAGCGTTTGATGGTTTCAGAAGACGAGGGTTTTCACTTTTCAGAGAAGACGACGATTTGATTTCAGAGTAGCTGACTGTTTTTGTGAAAAACGTAGTGTTTTAAATTTTTTTTGTTTAAGTTTTTTTTTTTAATAATGGTCTCTATGGCAACGTTTTGTAACCGTTGACTAAAGCTTAAACAAATAACCGTTGCCGTAGACCTTATGGAACGCTTTTTAACCGTTGCCTCAACTTAAACAAATAACCGTTGCCGTAGACCTTATGGGAACGGTTTTCAGCTGTTGCCATTTAAAAAAAAAGAAAAAAAATGATACAGCAACGGGTTAAAAAAACCGTTGCCATTGTTGGCTAAGGCAACGGTTTTTTTTGTGTTGCAATTTTAGGCGTTGCCATAGGGTCCAAATGTTGTAGTGCATTTTCGTTTCAACTACGTGACGAGATAAATAATATCTGTTGGCAATTTCTTCCCGGCATTTCTACGAGCACGCTAGGCAATAATTTATTACACATTGTGTAGTGAGCTGTCATGCAACAAATATTTGCAAAAAATTCGGTAATGACCAATGCAATATCAGTAATTGATTTAATGTCGACTACCTTAGTGTTATTATTAAATGAAAAGTTGAACCTGGATTTAGGATGTCGTTACCTTGGTTACGAACTAGCCAAAAGACGAATCAATTAGCAATCAAATCAATGGGATTTAGTACTGCAAATGAAGCATTAGAAGTTGACCAATTGTGGCAACCTTTATTAACATGTTGGATAGTGATTAAGTGAATGCATAAGTCATATAAATGTTTTGACGTGAATGGCCAAATCCAAATTTAAATAAAAGTGTGGCAGAATGGGCTAAGGTTACTTGTGACCCACTTGCCCACTACCAGCGTGTAGATGTGAAAAAAGCAAATTAGAAGCTTAAAGTAATAATCGTAATTTGACCTGAATGTCGATGTCCAGAAACGAAGCTGTTGAACTCGCATCAGGTGATTTACTATTTTTCTTTATAGCTTTCAAGTCGGCGTCGACCGACCTCAATTGAAACGAGATGACGATCTCGAGCTGAACTCAGCGACTGTAGTGATCAGACTTGCGTAAAGGGGGTGACCATTCCGGATTCGGTAGCAATAGTTCGGACATGACCTTGGCATACTACCTCATCGGCAACAAACCAAACGCGAACTAGCGATCCTCTCGACGCCGTCGCTGACTTATCTGATCTTGTTTCTCTGCACCGACTCCGAACTTCGACATTAACAAGATGCTCCCGACGTGAGGTCGACCGAGGTCCAAGGAAACAGGAAAGTACTCTATTGAAGTCGGTGAGGGAAGATGGAATCGAAGCCAGTTGAGGTCTTCATTGGCGACTGATGTCGAAGTCGGGGAATTGAATCACAAACTCAACACAGCGGGATCTGGTGCGTAATTACCCTACGTCGAAGGCCAATTTGAAGTCCTTCACGACAAATCCTGATCGCTTGGTAGCGAAATCAAGGTCGGCGTGTTCGAGGTCCAAATCTTCATGAAGCGAAATTGAGTTCGAATCCATCAGCGACAGCTATGAAGTGATTACATACTCACCTGGCGTAACTTGAATCTAAAGTTAAATTTTTAATCTTTGAGGAAGGTTGTCCAGATCCAATGAAGTTTGTTATTTTTTATTCTTGTTCGGTACCGTCCCTCTGGAGTGGTATCCGATACTAGATGCCAAGTCCGATCCGAGATAGTTGGTAGTCGCGTTCTTGGTCAGTCCGGGTTTGGCTCCGATCCGGGGTGGTTGGTACCTCCAATGACACTCCGACGCTCAAGTCAGCAAGTGAGCTAATTTCCTTTTAGGTGAATGGAAAGTGTGTACCTTTAAGGCTAGCATTGAATGCTTATTTATAGGTTTTTGGGATAAAAGGGGACCATTGGATCTAGGTCTTAGGTCTCCACCGTTGACTGATGGATTTGGCCTTTGGTGTTTGGGAATTAGGCAGATTGGCCACTAAAGGCCCAATCCGTAACAATTCCTTTCCTTGAAGAAGATTTGACCAAGAGATTTCAGAAAGAGAGATGCGAGTGTGTCATCACGTTCTCAGCGTGATCTTGATTTGTTGAAATGACTCCCCTGTTTTCGCTCCTCAATGCACACTAACGTGAGTAAAGAAGGACAGTGAACAGGCTCCCAGCCTTGCGTTCAACCAACAATTTTTCGTCATTTCGCAACCGTAACAGACTTGGAGTTTGCGGGTAACGCACATAACCTGATCTGATTTTTGCGCTGCACTATTTGGGGAAGATGAGTGACAGAAACCAGATGCCTCCAAATCGATTGAATCCAACCTCGCCACGAGGAAACAGATCAGGAAAGCATATCTTGCCTCCGCAATTCATATTCGATTGGATTCTTGAATTTACCGCTATGAGTGGAAAACGAGAGCAAACAAGCTCCCACTGTGTTCGCGAATGTTCCGAACGGAACTCAAGAGAGAGAGGAAAATACCTTAAGGCGGCGTATCCAAGGTGAATCCGGGATGAGTCCGACTTGCTCTAGGGTGTACCTACAATGACACTCTGACGCTCAAGTCAGCGAGGTGGAAGTTAAGCAAGAGGTAAGGGTGATTTTTGTATTAAATGGTAGCCTATTTATAGGCGCTAGGGAGGTGTAAGGGTGATTTTTGTGCACAAACTAGAGGTGAGATCTGAGCCGTTCAGCTGGGTCGCACGATCTCCACCGTTCTTAAGGCGTATTTCATGGATCGCCGAGACGGGCCGAAATCCGAGATCAGGCTGAAGCCCAGTCCAAAACGGTTTCTATATTATTATTATTGTTGTGTGGGCTTCGCAATAAAATGAGATTGCCAAATCAATTTTAAGATTGCCATTTGCCAACTAGGGAAAAACGAGATAGCCAAATGAATTTTAACTAAATTAATCACAAAACTAGCAAAAAAATACAGACAATGAGACCTAATGTAGCGACCCAACGAAGAAAAAAATTAAAATCAAATCAAAACTTTCACCTACCAATTTGCTCACAGTTAAAAAGATGCAGGGGTTGCTCAAAAAGGGATTAATATCTAACAGTAATAGCTAAATGTTTAATGACAGTGGAAGAAATAACCACTCACCCTCGAGAAGAATGAGATTCAACTACCGACGCAACGTCGCTCATGGTGGGCGAGAGAGATGGAGAAGGCGAGTGAGACCAATTAAATGTCATATTGGTGGGCGAGAGAGATATTGGTGGGCAAATAAAATGTCATATTGGTGGGCGAGAGAGATGGAGAAGGCGACTGAGACCAATTAAGACTTGAGAGCAATAGAGAGCTACCAGTAACTGAAAGCGAGCAGCGATTGAAAGCAATAGGGTTTTGTGGGTTTCTGAACGAGAGAGAGGGGTAAAATATTATAGTGGAATTTGAATTTTTAAAAAACAAATAGAGTTCTTTTTTATTTTTAAGAAAAAATAAAAAATAATAATAATACAGGAGAAATGAAAGGGGTCACACAATGTTGGGCAAATGTGGTGCAATCAATAGATAAAAACTAATTATGGCGGTTCAAACTTCCGTAATTAAGTGTTTATTAAAGCGGGCACTTCAACTGCCCTAATTTAATGTAAAAAATGACGGTTTACTAGAACCGTCATATTTAAACTGCCATAATTTACCTATTTTTTTGTAGTGTCATATTTGCTCTCACATTCTTCTACCTAGGGCAGGATTATTTGAGAAGATCACTAGAGGTGATTTTATCCTCCTTTACCATCTCTATCAAAACAAACCCATTAGCCTTCCATTTCTTATGCTTCCTCATATCATAAATGCTATTAGAGCGGGTAGTGCCTCATCATCACTACCCTATGGAATGGCTCTATCTAGATGTAACACCCAAATAAATTTATAATTACTTTGAATTTTAGGAGGCTTGATTATGATTTTTCTTTATTGCTAACTTAACGTGTCTCGTCATCATTATGATTTTTGAAATGATTGTAATAATTCTTAAATGCTTGGTTGACTTGTAATTGGTTTGATTTCTAGTGAATTAATTCTAGAAGAGAGACATTAGTGAAAGTTAGATTTCCATTCGAGTATTAAACAACATTTAAAGTTTTAGGATTCAGCCACCTTAAGTGATCAAAATACCCTTCATTAAACCCACCCTATATAAGGGATGGAGTTGAAAACAACCAACACAATCTCTCAATTCCAGTTTTCTAAAAGAAACAAAACATCACCTTGGGAAAGGGGAGAGGTGAACTCGAGGGTGAGGAAGAAGAGCAAAGAGGGGAAAGTTGCATGTGTGATCCACTCTCACCATTGAATCCTTTCCTTCATCTCATTTCTTTTTCCCTCACTATTTCATAACCCTTCAACTCATAGACTTCACTAAACCAAAAAAATTACCAACAAACCCTCATCACCTCTCTTTGGTTTGCATGTCGCAATGTGGGGGTTGGAGAGCTGATTTGGAAACTTGCATGTTCATTTTTGGGAACTAGGGAGCATTAGGAGCTAAAACAAAACCTACATTTCACTTCTCTTGGGATTCTGGATCTCACATTGTACTTTGGGAGCTTGGGGTATGCGATTGGAGTGTCTAGGAGAGTGATTGGTGCTTGAACTTCTCATTTTGTTGATTGCTCTTGATAATCTTTTGAAACAAGTGAGTTCTTTACCCCATTTTCTTTTAATTTCAATTAATGCATGTTAAATTTAGGGTGTTAGTGGAACATGAACTAATGAATTTCATGTGCTTCTTGTTGGTTGGTTGCTGGAAAGTTGTTTTAAGATGAGTTAATCAAATTTACAAATTTTATATGTTGGTAATTTAATACCTGATTGAGGTGTTGAAGTTGAGTATTGATGTTTTAAAATTTCTTCAAACTATCCCTAAGTTGGTGTTTTACTTCTGTATTCAAGTTATGTTTCGAGTTGGGAAAGGATTGAGATCAATTGGATTGAGGAACAAAGTGAAACTCAGTAAAACAGGGCCATCTGATGAACTGCCACGTCCCGTGGCAGCTACCATGGCCAGCCCGTGTCAGGTTCTGTTATGGCAATTTTTTATGCAACACAGCTGACACGGCTCGTGTTGCCTGACACGGATACCCGTGTCAGCATCAGTATGGCCACCCCTTTTCTTACTATTTTCCCCTCAAATCAAGTGTTTCTCAAGCCTAACCCAACCCTTATCATATGTGATAACAATTGCAAGTATTTGAACTCATTTTCATTGATTGTAATGTGTTCGGAAGTCGCGGTTAAACGGTTTTTGTGTCGTGTTAAAAATTCTTTTCAAAAACACGTATGAGAAAACTATTTTTTACCTATATATAAGTACACCGTAAATGAACTAAGGAACGGATGATGTACTTGGTGTGGGTGTTATGAACCTAACTCAAGGACCATGAGGTTTGGCTCAAAGAATAAAAGATGAAGAGGGGGTTCCCCAAAGTGTACGTAGTAGCATTTATATTATGTATGCTATTGCGTTAGGGGATGCATCATGTAACATCCCCTATTTTTGCTATTTAATTATATTGGCGTAATATTAATTGTTAGTGATTTATTTAATTGATTGAAATTATTTAAATTGAAAATGACTTGTTTGATTTATTAAGTATGGAATTGTGTGTGATTGAGTATTTAATTATGTTAAGTTAGGGGATTAGGGTTGAGAGGAGTCATATGGAATAGGGTTAGTAAGTGAGGGGTAAGTTAGTCATTGTACCCTACCCCTTGTAAAACCCCCCAGCTGAGCTACATTCATAAACACTTCATTTCCTCATTTTCTGAAAATCTGCAAAACAGAAGCAAGATATAGAGTATAGAGAGAGAGAGGTCACAAAGGAGAGAAGAGGAAGAGGGAAGGCTCAATCTGAATGCATGTTCTGTTTCTCACCACCATCCTTCATCATTTCCCTTCCTCTTCCCATTGACACCACTTTTGCAAGCTGCAACCCACCATCTCCAATTCACCATTGATGAACCTCAATCTCAAAATGGAAGTGAAGAGTGTTGCATGTGAGGTTTGAGCTTTACACTCTGATCTAGAAACCTTAGCAAGCATTAGGGAGATCATTTGATAGCTAGATTCGAAGTGGGGTGAAGCTAGGTTCGATCAGCCCATCCTTGCGGCTTTGGAGCGATTCTGGAGAAAGTTCGTGAGTCGGTGTTGTGGTCGAGTCCGAGGAGAGTTAGTGGTTCTCGGGAACGGTTGAATCATTGAAGTCTCGGCAAATAGGTGAGTTCTATACTCACTAGGGAATTAATGTCATGTCATAAATTATGAATCGAAATCGCGTTTTGTGAAAACCCGGCAACCGCTTTGTGAAAACCCCGAGTTTGAGTCATTGAGTCATGATATCGTTGATTGGTAATTATAATTGCATGTCTTGATTGTTGTGTTGGTTGTTATATGATGATTGATTGGTTTCCATGACTGTTTTGATGTAATATTAAGTTCGGATGTGAATCGAAATGGATACGGGAACGATCGGAATGGACAAGAAAACACGAAAACTGACTTTTCTGAAATACTGGTAGCCACGCACGGATCGTGCGCCCCTGGGCACGGATCGTGCGTGGGGTTCTGGTACTCACGGTGGATTTTCTTAAAACTGAGCATGGATCGTGCGCCAAGGCGCACAGATCGTGTGTCCCTTGCTGGTACCCAATTTTAAACTATGCCCTAAGTCATTCCGATTGGTCCTAAGTCCCTTCTAATCCACTCCTCAAGGTTTCCCAAGCATGGAAACATATTAGTATCATGAAATCAAGTACGATTGAAGTAATTTTATGTTATGTTCATGTCTTTGCTTATGTGACGGCCCGATGCGGTGTTTATGAGATCGATTATGACTAAGTTAGGTTATCATAATGTTGAGTATGGGCGATACATTATGATGTGGACTAGGTAATGGATAGTTATAAGTTAATAACGTTAGTAGTTCCGTGTGAGATCACCTAATAACAAGATTATGCTAAGTATAAGATCAGGTTAAGATTAAGATCATGTTAAGTATAAGCTCACTGTTATGTTCACAGATCATTGTTCAAGGTATATTAAAATATATACATCAGGTTAGGGTGACGACCCTATTTCAGTTTAGTGTGCTAGGGGAGGGGAAGTCATGAGCCCTATGAACCTAGGCCCCATGAGGTTTGCCCACTAGCGATTAGTGGATTGGGTTCACCGAGAGCTTATTTTGCCAAGTGACCGGTGACATGCTAAAAATCATTGTTCATTGTTCATGTGTTCCCTCTTGTAACTGCTTATGAGGGTTATGAGGACAACGTTCAAGTTAGCCACATAGTCAAATATTAAGACTATGAATTATGAATCAAGAAAAACGAATCAAGCATAATTGAACCGAGAGAGTTAGTAAGGGGTCTCGGTAGAACTCACTGAGACAAGTTGTCTCACCCAATCCATGTTGTTGTTTTTCAGAATTGCAGGCTAAGTTGAAGATGATGAGGCATGGTCATGGAGACGCTTGAGGAGCAGCAGCTATCTTTATTTCATCGTGTCTTGTATTTCAGTTTCCTTTGTGTTTTGTATTCAGTTCCTTAGTATGTACGATTGTACGACTTAGGTTATAAAGTTGTAAATCGCTTCCGCACACTTTCTATTTTGGTACTGAACACTAGTGGAGTGGTGTAAGAACGCTTTATGCATTTTTCATGATTAAGTTATGTAACGCGCTTGATGGTCTTTAGCATCGAGTATTAGCATGTGTTCAGTATTTAAAGCAGGAGGTACTCTGATGTATTCCAGTAGTGCATTTCGGTAGTTTCTACAAGTTAGAAATTATCGGGGTGTTACACATCATAGGTAAACTATAAAAGATATTCGGAGCGTATTATTGTAAGGAGTCACGAAAGCACTCACTGAGATTATGTAATCTCACCCCTCATTGTTGTTGTTCTTCAGATATTCAATTGAAGTTGAAAGAAGGTAACGCTTAGTAAAGGATTCCGATATTGGAGGACCTTGAAGTATTAAAGTTTCAAGCATATGTTATGTGCTAGTCTCATGTGTTGAGACCTTTTGTTATTGTTCAAGCTTAAGCCATAACCTATGTTGTACTAAGATTTCTATGTATTTGTCTTTTGGATTAAAGTCGTAGTGTTGACTCCGATAGGTCTTTTGAACTAATTAATTGTTTTAAGTTCCAAACAGGTTTTTATTATGAGAAAATACTATCATTGTGAGTCATTTTTGGATATTAGTCGATCCAATTTGTTAATCCAAATTATAAATGTGTACTCTGAGTAGTTTGACCCTAGTCGGGTTTAGTGATTCCGTAATAAGGTAACGTTATAGAAACCACCCGTTATTGCGACAAACCAGCCGTTATAGAAACGCAAAATTTTTGGTTCACTTCGCATCTCTTCCCTTCGCATCTCATTTCTTCCATTCGCTTCCACCGTATCTCCCCCTCACTGTCCTTCGCATCTCTTCCCTTCGCATCTCATCTATTCCACCGTATCTCCCTCTCACTGCCCGTTTCCCATACTCTCCCTCATCTTTCCCTCTCACTGCCCTAGCTTCATTCGCGCACATACTCTCCCTCATCTCTCCCTCTCGTTGCGTCTCTCCCTCTCATTGAATCTGCGAGTTGATAAGAAAACGCAGAACACGTCACAGCGACCTCAGCACGACGCCACCACTGCAACGTCGTCACTGGGAGCCCCACCACGAGACACCGCTGCAACCACCACAATGTCGCTGCAACACCGCTGTTTCCAGGTTCCCTTCTCTGAGTTTAGGGTTTCACATCCATTGATAATCTGGTTTTGATTATCTCTGATTTTAGGGATTTCGATTATCTGATTTTGATTATCTAATTTTGATTATCTCTAGTTTTAGGGTTTAGGGTTTTCTATTTTGATTATCTATTTTACGGTTCAGTTTTGCTGATTTAACTACTTTGCATGTGCAGGTGGTGATGGATAATGGCATAGTACATGTTACGTTATCAAATCCAGATGGAATTCTCACTAGAATACGATATAACAGTGTTGACAATTTGCTTGAAGTTCTCAACAAGGAAACTAATAGAGGGTATGTAATGTAGCCATTCTCTCAAAATGTACTCTAATAATGCTTAAATAATATGATGACTGAGTAATCAACACTTCAAGCTGATAGGTACTAGGTAGCGATAATGATTACACTTGGTGAATTTTGTTGACAATCAAATTTGCTTTGCCATGGGGAGAACAGTGTGTTTTACATCTTAACTTATCATAGAGAAAGATTAAAAAGAATCAATTTTCTTACTGATTGTAAAGAAATCTGAGGGAGCTTTTGATGCTGGAATCTGAGATTTTGTCTTTCAATTGAATATTTAGGTAGTGGGATCTTGTTTGGAGTGCACCAAGAAGCAAAGGAATCTTTGATGCGTATGGAAATACTAATCTCTTTTGTTACTAGTACTACTGCATGGAAGAGTCTTTGATATTATTTCACTATCTTAAATTTCTTAATAAAGATAGATTCAAGTACATCCACTAATTAGTGTTTACAATTAAATGGAAGTGGTTTTTATGGCACCATTACTACCCAGTTCTCAAAGCCCTCTATTTTGGAGTGAGGTATTTAACTTCTCAGGTCCTAGCCTCTTTCATTTGCTGGTGTTGCTATATATATATATATATATATATATATATATATATATATATATATATATATATATATATATATATATATATATATATATGTACGATTGTCTTCTCTTTCGTTTTTAGTGGATTTCTCTGTTCTTTAACAGATTTACGATTTCGCTGATTTTCTCAATATAACCCTCTTCACAGTGTAGACAGTGGTTTTTATTTGATTGTTGAGAAAAATTAACGAAATATATGGGGGTTTTATTGGAAACAGAAATCTTGTAAGGGAGGAAATGGTAATTTATGGTAACCAGAAAGATATTTTCTTAGTTAAGAAAACATTTTCTTCAAATTGATGCCCTGTTTTGTCTGTATATAGCAGCAACAAGTTACTTTCGCAAAAAAGAAATATTCATTGGACAGCAAACACTTTCTTAGATTCAGAAGCTTAAGAGTGTTTATGATTAACTTGATATGCATAAGCTCTTTTTTACTTATTTATCATAACACAACAGGTCTATACACATTTCACTATATTCCTATACATGCTATGGCTTGGAAAAAAGTGTTCTTTTCAAGTGAAAACAAAAAAAAAAACTGTATGAGTAGTTATATCCTTCAACTGAAAAAGGTATAGTGTGATGCAATTATTAAGTTCCAACATTAACTTCATTAATTCAAGCTTTAGCAGGTAATGGTTGATTGGAATGTTAAGTTAGTGATTTTTGAGAATGACTGCAACCACCTTGTTATCTGAGTTTGGTTGCATTATTTCTATTTGTAAACAATTATTATCTTCTTAGTGTCCTATGCATCAGCAAGAGCATCCATTTCATATGCTGGTCCCTCTTTATTCCTTGAATGCCCTGTAATCCCTTTGAATGATATGAATTGATTTTTCTGATACACTGTTTTGATTTTTCTGCCAGTCACTAAGTTTAAAACAGTAAAAGACTACAAAGATTTACTTGCAGAATCCATGTTCCTCTATGCTCTTCAAATGTATGCAGATCTTGCTGTAAATGACTTGGGCGAGTAGATACTACTATATATTTTTGTTTGGTGATGGTTTTAAATTCTATTAGTTTTATTTATGCATCGTAAGTTTGCCATGATTCTCAATTTCTTATCCATATTAATATGCTATAAACCATTTACATTGAGATTTTTCTTTTTTACTTCTCTATTCATGAAGGATTGTGCAACTCAGAATTGTCAGATCAGATGCATTATCCAGTGAGGCTGTCTAAGCCATCAACACAGGCTCTTGATTTGGACTTTTTTATTACAACATTTTAGTTATGGATTATTTGGTATACACTTACTTATTTTTTAATCAAATGTGGTCCCTTTATTCTTCTGTTATTCATGATAGTTGGGATTATTACAACTCTAATATTTATGCTTATCTTTACACAAACTTTTTGAGTTGGCCATATTTTATTTGTATGTTTAGTGTAATTTTGAGCTTATAGTACTTTTAAGTTTAATAGAACTATATTTATGAATTATTATGACTGTATGGAAATCATTTTGTATTACAAATTGGTTAATATGTATGAATTAATTTTTTTTTTGAGAAATGCCAATAAATTAGTACATTTTCAATATGTACCTACTTTCAATGCCAATAAATTTCTGAGAAATGCAGTTTTCTTGTAATAAGCTTCAAAACTTGTTGAGTCACTTATTGCTTTGTTGAATATGCAGGTGGAGAAGTTGAAAGATTTGTGCTTGAAACAAGGAGAAGAAATCAAGTCACTGAACTTCAGAAACATATAGAGAATCAAGGCTCGTAGCTGAAGGAAGCAAAACAAGTCATTCCAGCTCTACAACTACAGGTTTCTTCTCTCACTGGTCAGCTTCAGAGCCTCGCTGAGGATCTCGCAGAGGTTTAACTTACATTCTTCTAGGACAGCAATATGAATTCGTTGTCATTTGGCAAAGCTTGTAATTGAAAATTATTTTTTTTGGAGACTCCTACTGAGATGAATATAACAAGTTAGCAACACATGTTTGCTATTTCATTGAGTTACTATAAATGACCATAACTGAATCCTAGTTTTCTGTTTACATAGAAATACATGTTATTTATGATTAGCTATTAGGATTGGGGGTAATAGGATATGAATTGGTTAAATAGTGGATCCTCCTTCCCTTGTCTTTTAAGAACAAGTTTTTTAACAAATATTTCCATTTCCTACAGGAATCTCTGCTGGATGAATGCTTATCTGAGGATGATGCTAAAGTATATCCTGAGCTGGATGATTTTAGCTCTTATGATGACAAGTTCTCAAAAAATTCTAAATGCTACCAACATAACACCAACAAAAGAAGCATTACAACTTAAGCAAGTATAAGATCTGAAGAGAGCAAAATAGCTTGGAGGTAGAATGGACCATAAACTTGGCTGAAGAATAACCTCAATCGTTGTTTGAGAATAACCTCAATCACAGTTTTAAATTGAAGGTGGCAAGGCTTGTTGATAAGTATCTTCAAGAAATGGCAAGAGATGGGAATTTATCCTTGTCAAAATTCATTGCTTTAGCTGAAATTTTACCAGATTTTGCTAGACAAGATCATGATGATCTCTACAAGGGCATTGACATTTATTTGAAGGTAAATATTATTCCTAGAAAATGTCTATTTTGTGTTTTATACTCTGACAAAAAAAAGTACTAGAGAAGTAAGAGAAGAACAGTGGCTGAAGAACATATTTCACTTTCACATTTTAGGTTGTGAGACAGAATTAGTTGATAACCAACATTTATTGGCTGTTAGTTGTAGACTGTCCCACTAGAAATTTAACCTTAGTGAGTTCAGATTTTTGACTCATATAGTTGTATTATGTATTCATCTGTATGTGATTTTATTTTGACTCATATAGTTCACATTTCTACTACTATGTCCAGTGAATAGGGAGAAGGGGAAAAGGATATACATGTTCTTTATTCCCTCACATGTAATGCAATCCTAGATGATGATGATTTCTATTGTGCAGAAGTTAAACTAGATGATGATGCTTGAACTCTATGCCATGATGTCTATACATTTTGTAGGTTTTGATTCAGCATTCTGCTAATTTATATGCTGCCAATGGTGCTGCAGTAGTTTTTACTGAAAAATGCCATTTTGATGTTTCAAAAGATATCTTTACACAGGTTTCAGTGATATGTCAGCTTTGTCTTTGAAATATACAAGGCTTGAACTTTTATCTTTTGTAGTTATTTCATTTTTGTTACTTTTTGGTAGGTACAAGAAGCTGCCAGTGGCAGTATTTTTGTCCAGATGCCTGATAGGTGGAGAAGTTAGCAGGAAACTCTGGAAGAATCCAAGAGATGCTTTAATCAGTTACCTTTATTTGCTCAACTTGCTGATGCTAGATCCGAAGTTATCCCACTGTTATAAATTAGGTAGTCTGGGCTATTATCGTGTAGCACATGTACTATGAAAATCTCATTTCCATTCAATAATGTAGTTGTTGTCCTTGTTTGAGATTAAGTTGTAAACATTTCACTAGTTGGGCTTGATATTTGTGTGGTGTTCTTCTATGTATAAAACATGATAGAATGAGAAAAAATTATTTTGCTTATGGATGCAGTGTTAGTCACTGTACAGTATCATATATGATACTGAAAATACATGATCAGAAACACGTTTTTTTTAAAAAACTCCACTTTTCATATCGGTTCCTCGGGATAACCGACGTTAAAAGTACTTTTTATATCTGTTCCAACAAAAAACCGATGTTAAAAGTACTTTTTATATCGGTTCCAACAAAAAGCCGATGTCAAAATTCCCTTATATTTGATAAAAAACTAACTTTTCATAACGGTTCTAGGTGCAGCCGATATAAAAACAACTTTTCATAACGGTTCAGGAACCGATATGAAATGTCCCTATTTTTTATATCTCCTTTTTCGGCATCGGTTCAGGAACCGATATGAAATTTCAATTTTAACCGATATAAAATGCATTTTTTCCATTAGTGGCTTCTCTAACCAGAATATAAATTCTAAAATATTAATAATGTAACAGGGTGGTTATTTATAAAAAAAATAATTAAATTGGGGAAATAGCTAGAAAGTAACTAAAATTTAAATAGTCATATATTAATTACAAATCGAGTGTGTATACTAAAATCTCACAATAATTACTATGACACATTGTTTACTGTAACATCCCCTAATTAGCTAATTAGATAAATTAAATTAGCAAGAGGTTGAGTTAATTAATTAGCATAAATCATTAAATTATGTAATGTTAGAAATTAATAAATTATTGTTGTGCATAATGGAAATATTATGTTAAGTTAGTGAGTTATGGGATTAGTGTGGTGTTAGGAGTAATTTAAGAGAATATTAGAGAGTAGGGGTAGTTTGGTCCTTGCACCCCATTAAATGAGGCCTCAGCTGAAACCCCAAACAAACACACTCCACTTCATTTGAACCAAGTTTCAGAAGTTGAAGAAAGAAAAGAAGAGAGGGAGCTTGAGAGAGGAGGAGGAGAGAACTCGAGAGAGAGAGTGGAAAAGAAAGAGAGGGATCCTACCTCAAACTTCCTTGCATGTCCAATCTGAATCCATCACCCTCCACCATTCTCCTTCTTCTTCCCATTGACCCCATTTTCTAAGCAAGCAACCACCTCAACTCCAAAACACCATTATTATCCATATGAAGCTCCAAGCTCCAAAAATGGAGTCTAATAGCTGAATACAGTTGCATGTTCATTTTGGGAGCCACAAAGTGAGTAGCAACCCTCATAGGGTAGATTGGGAGTGAAGTTCGAAGTGGTAGAGGCCAAGCTCTATCGGTTCAGTTTTTGGAGCATTTGGAGTAGCGTGGAGTCGAGTCCGGAGTCGTTTGTGAAGTCATTTCATCGTTCCATCTCGCGGATTCGTTGATTTTGCAATTTTCATCGCAACCGGTGAGTTCTATAACTCGCTTAGGGAATATGTTGTGTTTCCGAGTCTTCGCTTTTCGAAAACCGTTTTATTGAAAAGATTGTGATTCTAACTATGAATTTGCTTGATTGATTGTTTGGATGTGCCGGATTGAATTGATAGACATTGCTATAATATACTGTTTCCATGTATGTTTGAGATTGGGTCTCGATCGGAAGAGAAATGAGAATCGGAATGGAACGGATTTAATCATGAAAAACCTATTTTCTGGAAAACTGATAGAGACGCACGGATCGTGTGCCTATGAGCACGGGTCGTGCGCCCCCATCTGATACGACAAGAACTGGATTTTTAAACACGCACGGATCGTGCGCCTAGTCGCACGGGTCGTGCGAATGCTTCTGGAACTTTCTACAATTTTAGTGAATAACGCACGGATCGTGCGCTTAGTCGCACGGGTCGTGTGTATCTTTCTGGAAGTCTTCTACAAACTAATCAACAACGCACGGGTCGTGCGCCTACACACACGAGTCGTGTGAGACTTTCTGACCTCCAATTTTAAAGTACCTTTTTATCCATTCCAAATGATTCCAATCCTCTTCTAATCCATTCCCCAAGGCTCCACAACAATGTAAAGGTAACAATGGTATGAGATTGAACATGTTCGATATAAAGTTTGTGTGTTATGAATAAAATGAAAGACCGCACTTAGAGAACGCGAGAGTGCATATGTCAAGAACGATAATAATACACTGTATTTGACTGATATTATACACTGTATTTGACTGATATGGTACATGGTACTTGACTGAAATGACTAACAGCCCATTGCGGGTGCACAGACTGATAATGTATAATAAATACAAGAGGAAAAAGGGTGACGACCCTTAGAGGTTAGCATACTAGGGGAGGGGAAGTCATGAGCCCCAAAACCTAGACTCAACAATGTTTCCCCCACTAGAAATAGCGGGATGGGTTCACCAAAGTCAAAGAGATACCTATAAAATAGGTAGACTGAGGTGTTATGCTAAAAACATGGAACAAAAGATTGTATGCTTCATGTGTCGCTTAGGAGGGCCATGAGCATAAAGGTTACAGGAACTTAATGTATTTCCACGTGGTTGCTTTTAAGGACCATGAGTTCAAAACAAGGCATAATGAACCGTTAGAGTTAGTAAGGGGTCTCGATAGGACTCACTGAGATAATGTTTATCTCACCCTTCATATTTGTGGTTTTTACAGAGAAACAGGGGAAAGCAAAGGCGACAAAGCATGGTTAGCTGGTGCGACTCTTGGAGTCATTGAAGACCTAGTTTCATGTTTTAGACCTTGTCCCTTCTATTGTTTCTATGTTATCGATTGTATAACTTTCGTTGTTTAAGTTGTAAAATCGTTTCCGCTACTTTATGTTTTGAGTATTGAACACCAGGATTATGTATAAGTCTTAAGTTTGAAACATAAGCATAAGAAGGAAGTTTATGAGGTTCAGAGAACCATTTGATATGTATTATCGAAAGCTTTAGTTGTGTTCAATATTTCAATAACAGGAAGTTACTCTGATGTATGCCATTTAGTGCATTTCGGTGATTCTAAATGTTAGAATTTATCGGGGTGTTACATTTACCGTGAATTTTGGTAAACAACCGCTGGTTTAGAATTTGTTACTTGCAAGATCAACCAATGAATCTTAGGACATTTGTGCTATAGTTTTTCCAGAAAAATTATGAATGTTCTTGATGTTATTTGTAATAACTGACAATTTCAAAGTTGTTGAAACTGTCGAATTGCCTTACGTATCTTTTGAATTCGATCAAATACAGAAAACAAGTAGATTGCTTTAGTTGTGTTCAATATTTCAATAACTGGAAGTTACTCTGATGTATGCCATTTAGTGCATTTCGGTGATTCTAAATGTTAGAATTTATCGGGGTGTTTCATTATGGTATCAGAGCAGTTCGACCTAGTCGGGCTTAGACAGTTAGGGTGGTTTTGTCCCTCTAGTAATTCTGCTATCTTGCTTCTTGTGATACTAAGAGACATTGAGACTGATCAACTTAATACTTGGTGTATCATTTCCAGAATTATGGCAGGAGGATCGAGGAATAACCCACCGATTGATCCGCCTTCGGCATGGATGCAGAACGTGATCGAGAGACAGCAGAAGATGATGGAAGATATGCTGCAAATGCAGCAGAATGCCCAAGCTCAGCCTCAGCAAGTCCCCGAGCCTCAAGTTGACCCAAGGAGGGTTTTCTCTGAATTCCTGAAAATGAAGCCGTCCGAGTTCAGAGGAGGACCGGATGTCATGGAAGCTCAGCATTGGCTAGACGATATAGAGAAGATTTTCGTAGCTATGCAAGTCACTGATGATGACAAGCTGAGATTGGCAACTCATATGCTGAAAGGTGAAGCTAACAACTGGTGGACTAATACCAAAGCCATGATGGTAACTATGGATACTCCCCAGACTTGGGAACATTTCAAGCAGGTATTTTTGGAGCAGTTCTTTCCAACAGCCATGAGGTTCGACAAGGAGAACGAATTTCTGACTCTCACTCAAGGAAGCTCAACTGTGGGTCAATACGCGGCTAAGTTTGAAGAGTTATATCAATTCTTCGGTTTGGCCGGGTATGCTCCAAATGACAAGTGGAAAACCGAAAGGTTCAAGTACGGGCTAAGGGAAGACATTGCTCAGAGTTTGAGTTCTTTTGCTTATACTAACTATGCTGCCATGGTTCAACAAGCACACATAGCTGAGAGTGACTTGAAGAGGTTATATGCAAGCAGGAAAGTATTCCATCAGAATAAGAAGAATGTTGGATCATCCAACAATCACACGGGTCCCAGGCACAACTCCAACAAGGGGAAGCAGGTTTAGTCGTCGAACTCCTCAAGGTTCAGTACTTGTTCCAACTGTGGAAAGTATCATCAGGGTAAATGCAAAATGGGATCCAACCAGTGTTATTTCTGCAAGAAGGAAGGTCATTATGCACGGGATTTCCTAGAGAAGGAGAAGAGTCAAGGAGGTAACCCTGCTGCTACTACAACTCATGGGAGGGTTTACACCTTGGACGCCCAGAAGGTCACACCGTCAGATAATCTACTAAGGGGTATGGGATCTCTTTTTAATAACTCCGTTAGTATTTTATATGATTCAGGTGCGACCCATTGTTTTATATCTCAAGTTTGTGCCGAACGGTTGGGATTGGCTTTAACTCCTTTGCCTCAAACAATCTCCATTAAGACTGCTGCTGAGGGTAGTATTAAGACCCAAGCGATATGTGAAAACTGTCTTCTATCCATTGGGGACAGGAATTTTGTGGTAGACTTCATTTGTTTACCAATGAAGGGCATGGATGTCATCCTAGGAATGAGTTGGATGACGACCAACCATGTGACTATAGATTGCTTCCATCGAACTATCGGTTTCGCCTCCGAGTCAGTGGAGCTACAACCGCCCAATTCTGAAGCTGTTATTTCTTTCACTTCGGCCAGTAACTATCTGTTCCAAGGCGCATAAGCTTACGTCATGATGCTGTCTGCATCTACTGAGACAGGTCAGGATTTATCTTCTGTGCAAGTTGTTAGTGAATTCCTTGATGTATTTCCCGATGAAGTTCCATCATTTCCTCCGGATCGTGAGGTGGAATTTTCTATAGAATTGGTTCCGGGCACCAGACCTATTTCTATAGCCCCGTATAGAATGTCACCATTAGAGTTGAGGGAATTGAAAGTTCACCTGGAAGAGCTAATTTCCAAGCGGTTCATCCGGCCGAGTGCCTCACCATGGGGTGCTCCAGTGTTGCTCGTCAAGAAGAAAGATGGAAGTATGAGACTGTGTATCGATTATCGTCAGTTGAATAAGGTGACTGTCAAGAACAAGTACCCTCTACCGAGAATTGATGATTTGCTAGATCAGTTGAGGGGAGCTTCTGTATTTTCAAAGATTGATTTAAGATCCGGCTATCACCAAATCAGGGTTCGAGCTTTGGACGTCCCGAAGACCGCTTTCCGTACGAGGTATGGACACTATGAATTCGTAGTGATGCCCTTCGGTTTGACCAATGCTCCAGCCGTATTCATGGATTATATGAATCGGATTTTTAATCCTTATCTGGATCAGTTCGTGGTGGTGTTCATTGATGATATCTTAGTGTTCTCTAAGACAACTGAGGAGCATGTGCAACATCTCCGAATTGTTCTGAACGTGCTCCGAGAGAAGAAGTTGTATGCTAAGCCGTCCAAATGTGATTTTTGGATGCCCGAAGTTAAGTTTCTGGGTCATGTGATATCTCAGGAAGGTGTTGCAGTGGATCCCAGTAAGATTGAAGCTGTGGTAGACTGGGAACAACCATCCACAGTTACTGAGGTAAGAAGTTTCTTGGGATTAGCTGGGTATTATCGAAGATTCATTCAAGGATTTTCCCAGCTGGTTCTTCCACTCACGCGGTTAACTCGCAAGGGTCAGCCGTTTGTTTGGGACTCAGACTGTGATGATTGTTTCACGGAATTGAAGGATCGTTTGACTTCTGCACCCATCCTGATTCTTCCAGATCCGTCCGTAGGGTTCCAAATCTATTGCGACGCCTCTGGTAAGGGTTTGGGATGTGTCCTGATGCAGAATCAACAAGTAGTTGCTTATGCCTCCAGACAGTTGAAACCGCATGAAGAGAATTACCCAACTCATGATTTAGAGTTGGTAGCGATTGTGTTTGCCCTGAAGATTTGGAGACATTACCTGTATGGGTCTCGTTTCGAAGTCTTCAGTGACCACAAGTGCCTTAAGTATTTGTTTGACCAAAAGGAGCTGAACAACAGACAGAGGAGACGGGTAGAATTCCTGAAAGATTATGATTTTGAATTGAAGTACCATCCTGGTAAGGCTAATGTTGTGGCCGATGCTTTAAGTAGAAAGTCTATCCATACTGCAGAGTTAATGATGCACGAGATGTCCTTGTTGGAATCATTCAGAGACCTTAATTTGAGAGTAAAATCAAGTAGGAACAGGTTGGTGTTGAGTCACATTCGGATTTCAAGTCCCTTGAGAGATCTAATTCGCTCAGCCCAAGAAGGTGATGTAGAGCTGCAAGCGCAGAAGAGATTGCCGAGTTACACAGAAGACGGTGATGGTGTAATTTGTTTTGATGGCAGAATCTGTGTGCCGAATGATGAGGATGTGAAGAGGCAAGTTTTATAGGAGGCCCATAAGAGTCAGTTCTCAATACATCCTGGGTCTACCAAGATGTATCGAGATTTAAAGCAATTGTACTGGTGGCCGGGTATGAAAGTGGATATTGCAGAGTTCGTGTCCCGATGCTTGACTTGTCAAAAGGTTAAGATAGAGCACCAGAAGCCAGGTGGCCAGTTACAACCGTTGAATGTACCTGAATGGAAATGGGAAAGTATATCTATGGATTTTGTCATGGGATTGCCACGGTCCCAAGCCGCAAATAATTCTATTTGGGTAGTAGTGGATCGTCTGACCAAGTCCGCCCATTTTACTCAAGTGCGTTCGAATCACAAGGTTGCTAAGTTAGCAGATGAATACCTCAAGAATATTGTTAAGTTGCATGGAATCCCTACAAGTATCATCTGTGATCGAGATCCCAAGTTCACATCTCGATTTTGGAGAGCATTGAATATGGCGTTGGGAACAAATGTGTGTGTTAGCACCGCTTACCATCCTCAAACAGACGGGCAGACTGAGAGGACAATCCAGACATTGGAGGATATGTTGAGAGCTTGTGTACTCGATAGTGGAGGCAGGTGGGAGGATCATCTTCCATTGGTGGAATTTTCATACAATAACAGTTACCATTCTAGTATCGGAATGGCTCCATATGAAGCATTGTATGGAAGGAAGTGTAGAACACCATTGTGTTGGTGGGATGTTGGTGAGCAGAGATTGTTGGGACCGGATTTGGTCCGTGAGACTACGGAGAAGATCCCTCAGATAAGAGAAAGGATGAAAGCCGCGCAGAGTCAACAAAAGAGTTATGCGGATAAGAGAAGAAGGCCGTTAGAATTCAAAGAAGGAGACCATGTCTTTTTGAGACTTTCTCCAACCATCGGGACCGGTATTGCTTTGCGAGCGAAGAAGATCAGTCCTCGGTATGTCGGACCCTTCCTGATTGTCGAGCGAGTTGGGCCGGTAGCGTATCGCATTGCATTGCCTCCAGAATTGTCCAGATTACATGATGTGTTTCATGTATCGCACTTAAGGAAATATATTCATGATCCAAATCAACCATTAAGTTATGAAGCGATTGACATCAGACCGGATTTATCTTATCAGCCTACTCCAATCAGGATCGTCGAACGTGGTGAGAAAACGCTCCGAACGAAATCAATTCCTATTGTCAAGGTGCTTTGGGACGGTGCGTCACCTGACGAAGCGACATGGGAAGTAGAGGAGATCATGCGGGTGAAATATCCTTTGTTATTCGAGTGAGGTACGTTTTGTCAATTTTGAGGACAAAATTTTAAAAGTTGGGGTGATTGTAACATCCCCTAATTAGCTAATTAGATAAATTAAATTAGCAAGAGGTTGAGTTAATTAATTAGCATAAATCATAAAATTATGTAATGTTAGAAATTAATAAATTATTGTTGTGCATAATGGAAATATTATGTTAAGTTAGTGAGTTATGGGATTAGTGTGGTGTTAGGAGTAATTTAAGAGAATATTAGAGAGTAGGGGTAGTTTGGTCCTTGCACCCCATTAAATGAGGCTTCAGCTGAAACCCCAAACAAACACACTCCACTTCATTTGAACCAAGTTTCAGAAGTTGAAGAAAGAAAAGAAGAGAGGGAGCTTGATAGAGGAGGAGGAGAGAACTTGAGAGAGAGAGTGGAAAAGAAAGAGAGGGATCCTACCTCAAACTTCCTTGCATGTCCAATCTGAATCCATCACCCTCCACCATTCTCCTTCTTCTTCCCATTGACCCCATTTTTTAAGCAAGCAACCACCTCAACTCCAAAACACCATTATTGTCCATATGAAGCTCCAAGCTCCAAAAATGGAGTCTAATAGCTGAATACAGTTGCATGTTCATTTTGGGAGTCACAAAGTGAGTAGCAACCCTCATAGGGTAGATTGGGAGTGAAGTTCGAAGTGGTAGAGGCCAAGCTCTATCGGTTCAGTTTTTGGAGCATTTGGAGTAGCGTGGAGTCGAGTCCGGAGTCGTTCGTGAAGTCATTTCATCGTTCCATCTCGCGGATTCGTTGATTTTGCAATTTTCATCGCAACCGGATTTAATCATGAAAAACCTATTTTCTGGAAAACTGATAGAGACGCACGGATCGTGTGCCTATGAGCACGGGTCGTGCGCGCCCATTTGATACGACAAGAACTGGATTTTTAAACACGCACGGATCGTGCGCCTAGTCGCACGGGTCGTGCGAATGCTTCTGGAACTTTCTACAATTTTAGTGAATAACGCACGTATCGTGCGCTTAGTCGCACGGGTCGTGTGTATCTTTCTGGAAGTCTTCTACAAACTATTCAACAACGCACGGGTCGTGCGCCTACACGCACGAGTCGTGTGAGACTTTCTGACCTCCAATTTTAAAGTACCTTTTTATCCATTCCAAATGATTCCAATCCTCTTCTAATCCATTCCCCAAGGCTCCACAACAATGTAAAGGTAACAATGGTATGAGATTGAACATGTTCGATATAAAGTTTGTGTGTTATGAATAAAATGAAAGACCGCACTTAGAGAACGCGAGAGTGCATAAGTCAAGAACGATAATAATACATTGTATTTGACTGATATTATACACTGTATTTGACTGATATGGTACATGGTACTTGACTGAATGACTAACAGCCCATTGCGGGTGCACAGACTGATAATGTATAATAAATACAAGAGGAAAAAGGGTGACGACCCTTAGTGGTTAGCATACTAGGGGAGGGGAAGTCATGAGCCCCAAAACCTAGACTCAAGAATGTTTCCCCCACTAGAAATAGCGGGATGGGTTCACCAAATTCAAAGAGATACCTATAAAATAGGTAGACTGAGGTGTTATGCTAAAAACATGGAACAAAAGATTGTATGCTTCATGTGTCGCTTAGGAGGGCCATGAGCATAAAGGTTACAGGAACTTAATGTATTTCCACGTGGTTGCTTTTTAGGACCACGAGTTCAAAACAAGGCATAATGAACCGTTAGAGTTAGTAAGGGGTCTCGATAGGACTCACTGAGATAATGTTTATCTCACCCTTCATATTTGTGGTTTTTACAGAGAAACAGGGGAAAGCAAAGGCGACAAAGCATGGTTAGCTGGTGCGACTCTTGGAGTCATTGAAGACCTAGTTTCATGTTTTAGACCTTGTCCCTTCTATTGTTTCTATGTTATCGATTGTATAACTTTCGTTGTTTAAGTTGTAAAATCGTTTCCGCTACTTTATGTTTTGAGTATTGAACACCAGGATTATGTATAAGTCTTAAGTTTGAAACATAAGCATAAGAAGGAAGTTTATGAGGTTCAGAGAACCATTTGATATGTATTATCGAAAGCTTTAGTTGTGTTCAATATTTCAATAACAGGAAGTTACTCTGATGTATGCCATTTAGTGCATTTGGGTGATTCTAAATGTTAGAATTTATCGGGGTGTTACATTTACCGTGAATTTTGGTAAACAACCGCTGGTTTAGAATTTGTTACTTGCAAGATCAAGCAGTGAATCTTAGGACATTTGTGCTATAGTTTTTCCAGAAAAATTATGAATGTTCTTGATGTTATTTGTAATAACTGACAAATTCAAAGTTGTTGAAACTGTCGAATTGCCTTACGTATCTTTTGAATTCGATCAAATACAGAAAACAAGTAGATTGCATTTAAGGAAACATGATTAGATTGCGTTGAAATAAAAGAGATTGGTACACAATACCATACATCTGGTTTCTGTAACTCATGTTTCTCTGTAACTTGGAATTCTGAGCGTGAGAAATATGTATGAGAGTTTGTGACCCTATTTTCCTATGAAAAACTACTATATATACTATAGAGAAACTGTAACTGCCTACAACAGTTATATATAACCGTTTAAAGGAATTTAAAAACAACAACTGCCATATCCTTCGACGGTGTAACTGCTACGTTCTTCGACAACTGTTACGTTCTCTGCTTTATTCCCCTTTCTATCGAAGTATTGCCTTCAAGGCCCCAATTTCACCGCTTGTGAAGTAGTCGAAAATCGAAGATCACCTTTGAATTACCATCCCAATGTCAAAAATCAACATTTCTATTTTAAAGTGACAAGTCGAAACTGCATTTAATTGAGCCTGTCGAAAATGCAGGCTAACAAATTGCCCCCCAAAAATGTCATTTTCGACTGAGGTTTAAACGAAGGTAGAAAATTGACGTTTTTGAATTGTCTTTCGACAACCCTATGTCAAGCACTCTAACGTCATCAACTTCACTCTTCAGCGTTGAAGAGATGTTTTCTCTCTCGTCATTTTAGCACTTGAGTGCGCTATCATATTAATGGCCATGTTTTGCTTTGGAAACTGCCACACTCCATCACTTCCATCACTTTTGTAACTGCTACACACGTTCCCCAAGTAACTGCCATCATTGCTTTTCTTTTTTTATTGGCGCGTATAACAGGTATAAATAGGACTTTTCCTTTTTCCATCTTCCCTTTTACCTTCTTTCGATTTCCTGAAATCTTTTTTCTCTCAAAACACTTCTTCTTCTCCACGAGCAGATGCAGAACACGCCATTAACGCACCAGAGAAGCTTTTAGGGAACCCTTTTTCTCTCGCGATTCATTACTTCAGTTACTGCGTTTTCTTCAGTGGCTTCGAAATTTACTTCTTCTAAGTCTCAAGCTTCTGGAAATCCCGTTTCTGCAAAATACGTACCAGAGCCAGATTACAGTGATGAGAAAGCTCAAATATGGAAGTCTCAGGTACGCATTCCCTCTTCTCCACCTAATAA
Organism: Astragalus membranaceus; assembly: GCA_039519185.1. Classification (NCBI taxonomy): domain Eukaryota; kingdom Viridiplantae; phylum Streptophyta; class Magnoliopsida; order Fabales; family Fabaceae; genus Astragalus; species Astragalus membranaceus. The sequence goes on along the minus strand of CM076848.1, from coordinate 86,544,452 downwards.
GTACGCTTTCCTTGGCCCACTTCCTGAGATGGAAACTGATACTGAAAAACTCCAAGAAATTTTCCCTGGTTACCATAAGTTTAAACCTAGGATCTTTATTAAAGGCCCATATGTCTTGAGCTTCATTAACAGTCCCAATAGAGTCTTTAGGTCTTCTCCACCAGCCGAAAATAAAACTTTCCTTGCTTGGCTCGACAAAATTAAGTTCAAGAAAGCTGAAACCTGGAAAAAATTTGGCATCTTCGACCTAATTCAATTGTCGAAATATGTGCCAAAATACCAGAGCCCAATGCTCGTTGTTGCACTCCATTTTTGGGAGTTAACCACTAATAGCCTTCACCTTAAGTGTGGTATGCTTACTCCTACTCTCTTGGACGTACCTGCTATCACTGGTCTAAAACCCCCAGGTGATGTTTTTGATCCCAATAGCACTGGTACCAAGTACCAATTCGACTTCAAACGTGCCACTTTCAATGGGTACATCGAGGACCATCATGTCACTGATAGTGTCGACGTCTCTGATGAAGAACATATTGCTTTTCTCACCTTATGGCTTTCCTTCTTTGTCTTCTGTTCTTTGTCACTCCAAGTGGCTAAGATGTACATCAACTTGGCCATCCAAATTCATGAAGGTCGAAACATTTGTCTTAGCAAATTGATCTTAGGAAGCCTTTATGAGTCTCTAGGACAAAGCTCTGTCAATTTAAAGACACTTGCACCCAATGACAAATTCCTAGTTTCAGGACCCATTTGGCTATTTCAATTGTGGCTTATCGCCACATTAGAGTCGAAACTTGACTATTTCGTTCCTGAATATCTTACTGAGACAGTGAACGATAGAAGGATTGGAGGAATAAGGCTAGCACTCTTAAGGCCTAGGGAAATAAGGCAAACTACAGACAAACTATTTTCAACAGCCTTCGACATGCTCCTGAATTGCACTGCATTTGTCCCTTCGATGGCACCTATCGCTGTTAGAATTTATGGACCAGATTGGTTTCTTAAAGAATTTCCTGCTGCTTTCCTTGAAGACGAAGAAGAAACTAACCAGATATGGCAAGCATTCTTAACCCCCAACTACCTGTCGACAAGAATTAACTCTAGCAGATCCAAATCTTCTTTTGTAACAGAAGCATACGAACCAAACCTAGTTGCAAGGCAATTTGGGTTATGTCAACTTCGACCTAGGCCTTTGCACAAGTCGAAGAAAGATTTGAGGCATCCTGATGATGAAAGAGACTTCTGGCGTCGTCTTGACAACGCCAATAAAGAGGCCCCTACCTTCGACCCCATTGAATTTGAACAATGCTTTACTTGCACTAAGCATTTCTCTAAGTGGTGGAGGGAATATTACAAATCTAGGTCTGCTGATGCTTCAAGAACTAATATTTGCTTTTCCTTCTGCGCATAATAAAAAGGAGAAATCTCAAGGTACGCCCATCCAAGAAATTCAAGCCTTCCAAAATTACTTCGAACTAATATATGACCCTAATAAACTTAGTCGAACTGTTTTTGAGGCCGCTAGAATTTTAAAGCAAAAGATTATTGCAAAACTTCTAACATTGTCTATTCCACCTTATGTGTTGGACAAATATACTTTTGCTCTAAAAAGTAATAAAGTCAAATTTCCACCTTTGCCAACTAGCAAATTAGCTTTGGCATTTCAACCACCAATGCCTCAATGGTTTTTGTGAGGTTCGACCATGGCAATATATGATTTTCTCTCATCTCAAAAAACAGCTAAAAAAGTAGTTCCGACCAAGCATAACATACACACGTAAGAGGGTCATCTTCATCTGGACATTCAACATGTTCGAGTTACATCTCCATGGCAACAGGTGATGTGTAAACTCTTAGAAAAATTTAGTTTCTCTTTATGTATGATCTCACTCACACATTTGTCGAATGTTTGTAGCTATTCCCATAGCATCTTCTTCGACAGATGATACAACAACATCCAAAACGAAGAAGGTAGTGAAGAAGAAAGGTGAAGCCACTGTGTCGAAGAAGAAAAGTGATACAACTTCGACAAAGCAAAGCAAACCCCCAAAACCAGAGAAACAAGAAGTAAGTATTTTTACTTTTCTCTGTGTTTAAATATTAGACTCAACATCTAATTGTTTTATTTCTTCGCAGAGTCGAAAAAGATCAAGCAGTTCCATTGCTGGTACTACCCCTAAGAAGTCAAAGAAAACTTCTGCAATCGAATTGAGTGATGATTCAGAGGTCGAAATCGTCAGCCCCCTCTTTGCTTTTCAGCACTTGTGTTTTTATTTACACTAACATATTTTTCGAATATGCAGTCTGACGAATCACCAGATGCTCTGAATCAACCATCCATTGCTGGCGAGGCTCAAGCTGAGAAAGAGAGAAGAACAAAGCATTTTCAGGATAGCACTCCCCTACCACAGAAAACTGTCGAAAAACCACGACAGACCAAAGAAAAACTCAAAGAGAAGGCCTCGACCGTTCAAAAGAAAAACCCAAAGGAGAACCAGAAAACCTTAAAGAAACCTGAGAGTGCCCGCTCTCGTGTCGAAGACAGTATACCAAAGGCAATTGATCGAGCCTAATTCCTTATTTAAAAGTTTCATTCATTTATGGTCGAAGCTCACTAAATGTTTACTAACAGGAGCAAGAACCCATTACCCAAGTGAAGCAAACAACGCCCACTTCCACTCTTTCTCCGTCGAAGGGAACTGATGTAACACCCCGATAATTTCTAACTTGTAGAAACTACCGAGATTCACTACTGGCATACATCAGAGTGACTTTCCTTTTAACATATTGAACACATACTAAACTTCGATGAATCACTCATCAAACGTGCTTAAAATAACAGAAGTGAATATAAATAAAGTCGGTCCTTACACCCTCAACTAGTGTTCAATACTCAAAACCGAAAGTCTGCGGAAGCGATTTACAACTTGAAATACATAAGTCGTACAATCGAGTAGTCTTAAGATACAATATGGAAATACAGAAAATACAAAGGAAACTGAAATACAAGACATAATAAAATAGAAATAGCGGCAGCTCCTCAAGCGTCTCCATAGCCGTGCCTCATCTTCTTCAACTTTCCCTGCTTAACTGAAAAAACATCAACAATGGATTGGGTGAGACAACTTGTCTCAGTGAGTTCTATCGCGACCCCTTACTAAACCTCTCGGTTAAATTATGCTTGATTCATTATTCAAAACTCAAAATTCATAGACTTCAAAGTTGACTATGTGGCTGAACTAATCTCAATCACTGAGCCTAAACAATGAACTAATCTCAATCACTGAGCCTAAACAATGAACTAATCTCAATCACTGAGCCTAAACAATGTTAGCGTGTCACCGGTCACTTGGCATAATAAGCTTCCGATGAACCCGTCCCCACTAATCACTAGTGGGTCCCTAACGGGGCCTAGGTTCATAAGGCTCATGACTGCCTCTCCCCTAGCACACTAAACTAAATAGGGTTGTCACCCTAACAATGATGCATATGATATATATGTAACAATGAACAATGAAAACTACTCAATCACTGAGCCTTAACATAAACATCTACTCATTCACTGAGCTTTAACATGACCTAATCTTATTCTGAACATTAGGTGATCTAATTATTAACTTAACCTTATAATTTAGTGATCTCACATGGATTACTAAGGTTCGCTAACTTAACTTAACAATCTGACTAAACCAGTCAATCCAGCACATTACATCAGTCACATTGAACAATATCCACGGCATAACTTATCTCGATCACAATCATAGCATGAAACTTTAAATACATCACATGAACTCAACTCAATCATAACTGAATTCATAATACTAATGTGTTTCCATCGTTGGGAAACCTTGAGGAGTGGATTAGAAGGGACTTGGGACCAATCAGAATAGCTTAGGACGTATTTTAAAAATTGGCATCAGAAGGATACGCACGGTCTGTGCGCTATGGCGCACGACCCGTGCGCGTTTTCAAATACGGCACCATGAGCTTCAGAATCTCACGCACGACCCGTGGGCCCATAATCCACAGGTCCCAGGATCGAAACCTGGCTCTGATACCAATTGTAACACCCCGATAATTTCTAACTTGTAGAAACTACCGAGATGCACTACTGGCATATATCAGAGTGACTATCCTTTTAACATATTGAACACATACTTGATAAGTCTATTTTTAGAGTCTTTTTAATAGTTATTTTATTAAGTCTTTTTAGTATTTTAATTATATTTTTGTTCTATTTTACTGCAAATGTTTACTTTTTATCTTCAGGTCTTATTTTGAAGCAATTTGGGCTGCTTAAAGTCTCAGCAGGTCAGAATTCGACTGGATCTCTCAGAATTCGACCAAGATCTCTCAGAATTCGACCAAGATCTCTCAGAATTCGACAGCATCTGTCTCAGCAGGCCAGATTTCGACTGGATCTCCCAGAATTCGACTGCATCTTCCAGATTTCGACTTCGACTGCTTCTGCTTCCCAGATTTCGACTGTGCCTACTTCTGCTGGCAAGATTTCGACTGTACCTGCTTCTGCCACCAGATTTCGACTGTGCCTCAACTCTGCTATCCAGAATTCGACTGAACAGTCAGAATTCGAATTGCCCACTTGCTGATGGATATTTTGCCCACTTGTTGCCCACTTGTTGATGGATATTTTTGATGGCTACCTTGGCCAACTTGATGTGCCACTTTTTCCTCTTTAGGACCATTTTGCCCCTCATATTTTCCTATAAATAGAGGCTTGATCCTCACTTGTACCTAAGCTTGAATTTTGTTAGAAAATCAATGACAAAGGCTCTCTAATGATTCATGACTTCAATTTACTCTTCATGCTTTTTATGATTCTTGTTTATTTACTTTCTTGCCCTTTAAATTCTTGCTATTTATTTTCTTGCACCTTTATTTTCCAAGTCATTTACTTTCTTGCCCTTTAAATTCTTGCTATTTATTTTCTTGCCCTTTTACTTTCCAAGTCATTTACTTTCTTGCTCCTTTAAATTCTTGCACCTTTATTTTCCAAGTCATTTACTTTTCTTGCTATTTAATTTCTTGCACCTTTATTTTCCAAGTTATTTACTTTCTTGCTCTTTTATTTTTCTTGCTCTTTAAATTTCCAAGTCAAGTAAACTACTGGCAAGTCAAGTAAATTACTGGCAAGTCAAGTAAATTACTGGCAATTTACTTTTCAAGCAATTTACTTTCTTGTCATTTACAATTCCGCTATTTATAATTTTGCACTTTACCGCTTTCTTTTATTTTCTCGCTATTTAAACTTTATGTTTTTCTTTTCTTATTTTCTTTTCTCCTCTTTTGTCTACAATGATCATAAGTGAGTAGACTTTGCTAAAATATTCCTTCTTTCCAAAAACACTTTCTTTTCAGTTAATCAACTTTGAAAAATTAAATTGGTATTCACTTAGGCTCTCCCTGTGGACCGATACTCTTTTATTACGCGATACGACCCGTGCACTTGCGGGGCTATCAAGTTTTTGGCGCCGTTGCCGGGGAGGCAGTGATATTGATTAAGTTTTTCGAAACCGGTTAGACTGAAATTTTATTCTCTTTATTTTTACTTTTTCTTCTCTTGTCCCTCGAATGCGAAGAACCAGAAGTTTCGGTGAAACTGTTCAACAAATTCCCGAAATCGAAAGGTTCTTACATAGAAGGAGGAGAGAAATTCCCGATAACCAAATGGCGGCTAATGAAAATCGTGCTCTCAAAGAGTACGCAACACCTTCAGCAGAGCCATCGGCTGCCATTGTACATCCAAATGTGGAAGCAAATAATTTTGAACTCAAAACATCTCTGCTTTCGATGGTACAACAAAACCAATTTTCTGGTTCTCCCACGGAGGACCCAAATCTTCATATTTCAATTTTTCTGGAATACTGTGGGACTCTCAAATTAAACGGGGTACCTCAAGATGCCATAAGACTAAAGCTCTTCCCTTTTTCATTAAGGGATAGAGCTAGAGCATGGCTACATTCTTTGCCTTCGGAATCCATTACCAGCTGGGACCAGCTAAAACAAGCTTTTCTTACTAAATTCTTTCCCCCAAGTAAGACAGCTCAAATGAGAAATCAAATTACTCGATTTTCTCAAAACGACGGGGAATCTCTTTATGATGCTTGGGAACGTTTCAAAGAAATGTTAAGGCTATGCCCCCATCATGGACTAGAGAAATGGCTTGTTGTTCACACTTTTTATAATGGATTACAATATGCAACTAGAATGACTGTTGATGCAGCTGCAGGTGGAGCTTTAATGAACAAAAATTTCACTGAAGCTTATGCACTCATTGAAGATATGGCTCAAAACCATTGTCAATGGGCAAGTGAGCGAGCCATAGCAGATAAACCAACATCATCAAAAGAGCCAGGTAAGTATGAAATATCCGCTGTTGATCATCTTGCCTCAAAAGTGGACGCACTTTTTCAAAAATTTGAAAAATTAAATGTAAGTGCCGTTTCACAAACTTTTTCTCCTACTACTCCACCATGTGAATTATGTGGGGTTGTTGGCCATATTGGAGCTAAATGCCAGCTTGAGGCATCTAGTACTGGAAATGAGCATATAAACTATGCTCAAAAAGAAGATCCGTTTTCAAATACTTATAATTCTGGGTGGAGAAATCATCCAAATTTTTCTTATAAAAATCCTCCACCCAATCCAGCACCTAGACCACCTCCTGTCTTTCAAAATCAAAGCGTTTTTAACAACCCACAAAACAACCCGCAAAAGTCGAACTTGGAATTTTTGATGGAAAAATTTGTGTCATCTCAAACAAAACAAAATGAAGAATTCAAAAATCAAACTGGTTATTTGAATGACACACTTATCAAATTAGGATCAAAAATCGACTCTATTGCCACTCACAGTAAGATACTTGAAAATCAAATAACTCAAGTGGCAACACAGGTGGCTTCATCCTCTAAATCTTCGGGGGTATTTCCTAGACAGCCTGAACAAAATCTAAATGGCCAAATATATGCTGTCACCCTTAGAAGCGAAAAACAATTAGAGGAACCAAGAGCAAACCAAGAAAAAATTGTGAGTGACAAACATAATTTACCGTGTGAGCAAGAAGAAAAAGAAAAAGAGAAGGAACCAGAAAAAGAAAAAGAGAAGGAACCAGAAAAAGAAAGAGAAGAACCATACATCCCCCCACCACCATACAAACCATCTCCTTTATCTTACTTTTCACCTTCCTTTGTGAAAAAAATAACATTTGATCTGGGGGGAATTGTAAAAAAGATCTTATTGCTTACACAACTTCCATTTTACAAGCCATGCGATCCAGGAGTATGCTTTCATTCTTCATATGTCACTTGGTCTCTATGCTTCAAGCGATGGGACCCAGGAATAGCTGTATAAAGGGAAAAGGTCAAGCTAATGACCATAAACGAGCGCTGCGTGGGAGGCAACCCACGGCTTAATGTGTTTTTTGATTTGTTGAAAAATAAAATACCCCAGGGCCGAGTATCCTGAACCAGACAGCCAGGTGAGCTCTCCTAACCCCTTTTGTTTTATTTGAAAAATCATTGAGGACAATGCCTAGTCCAAGCATGGGGGGGGTATTTTATTGCTTTTATTAGGAATGTCTTTACTGCTTTGCCAAGTTTTTATCTTTTTTGTACTTTGAGTTGTATCTGCTCCCTCCATCACGAAACTTTGTGAACCCTAAGCATGTTTTAGATAAGCCTTTTCTGGACAAAAATAAATTTTTCAATTTTTCATTAGCAATCATCTAGGTGGACTGGTTGGGAACAACAAAAATTGTATCATGGTTCGATTTCTACTTCTAGGGCTTTTTCACACACACACTATTGAGACTATTTTCAGTTATTAATACAAATAGAGAGACTGAAAAGAAACTAGTAACCTGGTTCTCTTGGTGACATTTACTAGATGCGCGGTTACTGGAGAAAAACGTCTGAGTTGGGGTATTCAAAAAAAAAAAAAAAAAAAATTATGTATATATGCAAAACCAATTCAAAAATGCAGAAGTTAGTGCATTTTAAATGTCAAAATAAATGGTTAGCGTATAAAATCAAAAAGAAAAGAAAAATGCTTGAATACCCAACGAATAAAGACCCTCCTTTGAGACCCGGTCTTAGTAAATGGAAGACCCAAGCTTAAGAATGTTGGGGAACCGGTTCTATGATGACATGGATATCCTCTCTAATGTATTGATGCTTTAAATTTGTCTCCCAATTCCACAAGAAGCCCAAAATAGTAGCTCTCAAACCAAAGTGTTAGAATTGCCCCACAGTTCACTTAAGGTTTCGATATGAAAATAATTTTCCTTCAGAATCGGCCTAAAGATTTACACTGTTTTTGCTTGAGGACAAGCAAAGGTTCAAGCATAGGGGAGTTTGATAAGTCTATTTTTAGAGTCTTTTTAATAGTTATTTTATTAAGTCTTTTTAGTATTTTAATTATATTTTTGTTCTATTTTACTGCAAATGTTTACTTTTTATCTTCAGGTCTTATTTTGAAGCAATTAGGGCTGCTTAAAGTCTCAGCAGGTCAGAATTCGACTGGATCTCTCAGAATTCGACCAAGATCTCTCAGAATTCGACCAAGATCTCTCAGAATTCGACAGCATCTGTCTCAGCAGGCCAGATTTCGACTGGATCTCTCAGAATTCGACTGCATCTTCCAGATTTCGACTTCGACTGCTTCTGCTTCCCAGATTTCGACTGTGCCTACTTCTGCTGGCAAGATTTCGACTGTACCTGCTTCTGCCACCAGATTTCGACTGTGCCTTAACTCTGCTATCCAGAATTCGACTGAACAGTCAGAATTCGAATTGCCCACTTGCTGATGGATATTTTGCCCACTTGTTGCCCACTTGTTGATGGATATTTTTGATGGCTACCTTGGCCAACTTGATTTGCCACTTTTTCCTCTTTAGGACCATTTTGCCCCTCATATTTTCCTATAAATAGAGGCTTGATCCTCACTTGTACCTAAGCTTGAATTTTGTTAGAAAATCAATGACAAAGGCTCTCTAATGTATCATGACTTCAATTTACTCTTCATGCTTTTTATGATTCTTGTTTATTTACTTTCTTGCCCTTTAAATTCTTGCTATTTATTTTCTTGCACCTTTATTTTCCAAGTCATTTACTTTCTTGCCCTTTAAATTCTTGCTATTTATTTTCTTGCCCTTTTACTTTCCAAGTCATTTACTTTCTTGCTCCTTTAAATTCTTGCACCTTTATTTTCCAAGTCATTTACTTTTCTTGCTATTTAATTTCTTGCACCTTTATTTTCCAAGTTATTTACTTTCTTGCTCTTTTATTTTTCTTGCTCTTTAAATTTCCAAGTCAAGTAAACTACTGGCAAGTCAAGTAAATTACTGGCAAGTCAAGTAAATTACTGGCAATTTACTTTTCAAGCAATTTACTTTCTTGTCATTTACAATTCCGCTATTTATAATTTTGCACTTTACCGCTTTCTTTTATTTTCTCGCTATTTAAACTTTATGTTTTTCTTTTCTTATTTTCTTTTCTCCTCTTTTGTCTACAATGATCATAAGTGAGTAGACTTTGCTAAAATATTCCTTCTTTCCAAAAACACTTTCTTTTCAGTTAATCAACTTTGAAAAATTAAATTGGTATTCACTTAGGCTCTCCCTGTGGACCGATACTCTTTTATTACGCGATACGACCCGTGCACTTGCGGGGCTATCAATACTAAACTTCGATGAATCACTCATCAAACGTGCTTAAAATAACTGAACTGAATATAAATAAAGTCGGTCCTTACGCCCTCAACTAGTTTTCAATACTCAAAACCGAAAGTCCGCGGAAGCGATTTACAACTTGAAATACATAAGTCGTACAATCGAGTAGTCTTAAGATACAATATGGAAATACAGAAAATACAAAGGAAACTGAAATACAAGACATAATAAAATAGAAATAGCGGCAGCTTCTCAAGCGTCTCCATAGCCGTGCCTCATCTTCTTCAACTTTCCCTGCCTAACTGAAAAACATCAACAATGGATTGGGTGAGACAACTTGTCTCACTGAGTTCTATCGCGACCCCTTACTAAACCTCTCGGTTCAATTATGCTTGATTCATTATTCAAAACTCAAAACTCATAGTCCTCAAAGTTGACTATGTGGCTGAACTAATCTCAATCTCTGAGCCTAAACAATGAACTAATCTCAATCACTGAGCCTAAACAATGTTAGCGTGTCACCGGTCACTTGGCATAATAAGCTTCCGATGAAACCGTCCCCACTAATCACTAGTGGGTTCCTAACGGGGCCTAGGTTCATAAGGCTCATGACTGTAACACCCGTTTTCTACCCGTTAATTTAATTGGAAAATAATAGTTTCAAAATTTCTTTTCATCGCAAGGAATGTTACACATACTCAAATCAAAACGTCGTACTTCAAATAAATAGTTCAACATCAAATAATTGTGCAATACGTAGCACGCCTGTAACACCCCTTTTCTACCCATTAATTTAAGTGGAAAAATATCAGAGTTTTCAAAATTTTATTTCACACGAGGGATATTACACATACTTCAATAAAAACCACAGTTCTCAATAAAACAGCTCAAAACATAATAACCAGGTATTACGTAGCACATCACAATGGCGAATCTCAAAACCACAGTTATCATCGCAATAAAACTCAACGTCAATAAAATCATCTAAGCAGCGGAATAATAAAATAAAACAGAATTGTCAACAAAACTTAACAACCAAAAACGTTCATGACATTAAGTTCGTCCCACCCCCTGAGTGCAACGTATCAGAGCGTGACGACTCGACTCGAATTAGTGAAGGTACCTAGTCCTTCACTCGCAATCACCTGCACGTTACCGCATGGGGGTAACATTCAAACAGAAGGGTGAGTCCAATTCAATTCATATAATAAATCATATGATAAATAATAAGTCAAGTTACAGCTCTAAATTACTCACGTCACAATCATCAATCACTTCATTATAAATAACTCATCACAATGTCATGCAGCATATGAAATGCAACCCACTCGCTGGCATATGCATGAGGTACCTTTTCACAAACGTCGCTTAGCCATTACGGCCTCATCGTCACTTAGCCTTTTGGGCCTCAAAACGTCACTGGGTTTATGCATATGGGTTGCATGAGACACTATAACATGCATCGCGCACAAATTACACAATCACTTACCAATTTGCCAACTAAAGGCACAGCACCTGTCAATTCACAATTCACACACCAATAACATCACTTAGCCTTTTAGGCCTTAACATCACTTAGCCTTTTAGGCCTCAAAACGTCACTGGGTTTTCATCGTCACTTAATCACAAACATCATCAACTCAAACAATAGCGACCGAGGGCAAAAGCGTCATTTACTAGCCACCAAGGGCATCATCGTCATTTACACGTCATTATAAGTAATAATAGCCACTAAGGGCAAAACGGTCATTTACACGTCATTATAAATAATAATAGCCACTAAGGGCAAAACGGTCTTTTACACGTCATTATAAATAATAACAGCCACTAAGGGCAAAACAGTCATTTACACGTCATTATAAATAATATTAGCCACTGAGGGCAAAACAGTCATTTAACTAGCCACTAGGGGCATCATCGTCAAAATCATCATTTTTGACATTACTTCGTTAAAACCACTGGTCGTACGCAAAAGAGAGTTTTTAAAGACACCAAACGCGTTTTCAATATCACAGCAACGGCCACGGGGGACAGCCACTTGGGCGCCCAGCAACCTTCTGAAATTATAAGTTTTTATTTTTAAAAATGTAACACACAGATAGACAACTGAAAGTGCTTCACAACGCTTTTTGAATCGTTCAAAACGGGTATCCGAGTTAAAAGATATAGCGAAAACAGTTTTCGAAAATATTTTGGAACATAAACGCACGGGTGCCTTGGTGCAACACATAAACGCGCGCACATGGGCGCTCAGCGCCCAGCGGTGGCACCCAGCGCCCACCCACACACACAGCAACGCGCACAGGCGCCCCTGGCGCCCAGCACAGGGCGCCTGGCGCCCAGACCAGTTCCAGCACCAGATTTTTCACACAAATTCAGCACAAACATCATTTTTCTCAAATTGTCTCTTGACTCAATTACAACGCACATTACAACCATCATGGATACACATTGAAATCGCCAAAATTATACACCACCCTTTCGAATTCAACAACAATCCCAAGTACAACATGGATCACGCATATAGCAACATCAAGAACATGATTTCGTAAGCATCATAACAATCACAATCAACATCTAGGCTATCACTACTTAGGATCTATCATAGGAATTATTATAGAAGTCGATAGAACTCCCCTTACCTCGAATTTGAAGAAGTGGATCTCTAGAGATGATCACGAACGGAACCACGGCAACCGGATCACGCCTTCTCTTTTCTCCTTGGAGCTTGCGACTTGCTCTTCTCCTCTCCTCCTCTCTACGGCGCACTTCCTCTCTTTCTCTCTATTCTCAAGTTTCGCTAATGCTAGCAACAAACCCTAACCCCTATGTGCCTTTGTCCAATTCGCATATGACAAGAGTCATGGGCTTGGGCTTCTCACCTAACCCCAAGTCCATCTAATTTGGCACCTCCATCTTCTAATGCCACCTACACATAATAATATAATTTCTAATAATTAACTCATATCCACTTAATTAATTTACATTCCTAAATACTTAATTAATAAATTAATTAAATATTTAGGGTGTTACAACTCTCCCCCACTTAGAATATTTCGTCCTCGAAATTTACCTGATCAAATAACTCTGGGTAGGACTCTCGCATCTTGCTCTCCAACTCCCAAGTCATACTCTCGCCGGCAGCTCCTAGCCAAACCACTTTCACTAATGCAATCTCTTTGCCTCTAAGCACTTTCACTTCACGATCCTCAATCCGTACGGGCATCGTCTCTACAGTGAGATTATCCCGCACCTCTACATCGTCCATATGGATCACATGAGATGGTTCCGAAACATACTTCCGAAGTTGCGACACATGAAACACGTCATGCAAATTCAAAAGATTTGGCGGTAAAGCCACTCTATAAGCCACACTTCTGATCCTTTCAGAAATCTGATAAGGACCAACAAATCGAGGAGTGACCTTCTTCGATTTCAACGCTCGACCAACACCGGTAATAGGAGAAACCCTCAAGAACACATGCTCACCCTCCTGAAACTCTAAATCCTTCCTTCGCTTGTCATGATAACTCTTCTGACGACCCTGCGAAGCCTTCATCTTTTCACGGATCATCTTGATTTTCTCTGTAGTCTCCCGGACGATCTCCGGTCCCAACACTACACTCTCTCCCGACTCATACCAACACAATGGCGTTCTACACTTTCGACCATACAATGCTTCAAACGGTGCCATCCCAATACTGGAATGGTAACTGTTGTTATAGGTAAACTCAATCAGTGCAAGGTAGGAATCCCATGAACCCCGTTGTTCCAATACACAAGCCCTCAACAAATCTTCTAACGACTGAATTGTTCTCTCTGACTGACCATCTGTCTGAGGATGATATGCTGAACTCATTTTCAGCTTTGAACCCAATTCCTTCTGCAAACCCATCCAAAACTCAGAAGTGAACCTCGGATCCCTATCTGACACAATACTCTTCGGAACACCGTGCAACTTCACAATTTCTTTGACATAGACCTCTGCCAACCTCGACACCGGATAAGTGACATTAATAGGAATAAAGTGAGCAGACTTCGTTAACCTATCAACGATCACCCAAATAGCGTCATGACCCTTAACTGTATTCGGCAATCCCGTCACAAAATCCATCGCCATGCTATCCCACTTCCACTCTAGAACTTCCAACGGTTGCATTAACCCTGCAGGCTTCTGATGCTCAACCTTAGATTTCTGACAGGTCAAACAGGTATACGCAAACTGTGCTACATCTCTCTTCATACCATACCACCAAAACATCTTTTTCAGATCTTGATACATTTTCGTCGCTCCAGGATGGAAACTCAACTTGCTACGGTGACCTTCCTCTAAAATTGCCTTTCTCATCTCCTCATCATCCGGAACACAGATCCTACCCCGGAACCTCAATACACCACTGGAATCTGATTTGAAATCTTCCTCTTCAGATTGGCCAACCCCATTGATTAAATCTACTAACTTGACATCTGACTTCTGAGCCTCTCTGATGCTGCCCAGGAAATCATTATCGATCTTTAACATTCCCAGCTTGACACTGCGAGGTGTCATTTTACAAACCAAACTCATGTAACACCCCGGTATTTTTATCGAGTAAAAATACCCAAGTGTACCATCATAAAATAATCAGAGATATTTTTCCTGTTTTAGATATTGAACATAAATAAAAACAACTCATAACTTAGAGTCCAATATCCAAATACCAAGAAATAGCGGAAACGATTTTACAACTTTTACTGATACAAGTTATACAATCAAAAATACAAAAATCTAGAGGGAAAGACAATAACAATGAAAACTAAGTCTTCACCGTCTTCATATGCACACCACCTAGCTGTGCTTCTTCACCTTTTCTTTTTCCCTTGCTTCTCTGAAAAACAACAGCATATAAACAATGAGATACAATCTCAGTGAGTTCTACCGAGACCCCTACTAACACTCGCGGTCCATTTAAAACAGTTTTATGATTTGACACAGCACCGACCGTAATCCACTTGCTAATCCCGGCGAATCATACAATAAGGCTTCGATCTAATAGGACACCGACTGCAATCCACTTGCTAATCCCGATGAACTAATATCCTAGGCCTTTCTACGTACCACCAGCCGCAGTCCGCCTGCATCTTCTGGTGAACATAGTACAATAACTTTTAGTTTAGCACGACACCGACCCCAGCTTTGGTAATCCCGGTGACTCGTACTAGTCGACATAGTATGATACCAGCCCCAGCTTTGGTAATCCCGGTAACCATACTATTGATATCTTTAGAATGACACCGACCCCAGCTTTGGTAATCCCGGTGACCATTCTTTCTAACTTTAACACGGTACCGGCCCCAGCTTTGGTAATCCCGGTAACCCGCTTCATAACTTTATTACAGCACCGACCCCAGCTTTGGTAATCCCGGTGAACTGTTTTATAACTGTGACATAACACCGACCCCAGCTTTGGTAATCCCGGTGAACCCCTTTACCAATAGTACTTTCCCTAATGGCTTACGGGCCTAGGGTAAGGGATCATGACTTCCCCGCCTAGTATGTCAACCTCATGGGTCGTCACCCAAACTCGATCTAGTATATATATATCCACCCGCATTTGGGCTAACTCCTATATTCGATATAATTTATATATCGTGAATCATAGACCGTTTTAGATGATTTAAATAATAATCATCCCGCGTCAGTTATACAATACCACATCGGACCTATAGTTCGTTTTCCTTTCGATAAAAACATTAAGTCCACATTCGCTCTCGCATACTAACTCGACACTTTTCAACATAATTTTCAATATCAAAAACAGTTCATTTTGCCTTAAAAATAGAATATTCAGTTAGGCCTCTGAATAAGCTTTAAAACGCATCTTAGAACACCTCAATCGGGTTCCCGGATCAAAAGTTATCGCGAAACGAAAAACAGTGATTGGTTGCTGAAAATTCTGCCAACTGGCGCGCGAGTGGCGCGTGGCGCGCAAACGGCGCGCGGACTGGCAGAAAGGGGGCCTGTCAAGTGCAGAATTTTGCGATTTTCGCGAAATCCGCTATTCCGCTCAATTCCGATTTTTGTTCCGATTAAAAGCAGATTTGACAACCATAAAAACAGTTTCAATCAAAGTCACACAATCAATCAAAAACTCATTTTAAACGAATTGTATCAAAACGCGACATATTTTCCAATTATCGGTTTTCAACCCAAAATCTCTCAAACTCGATTATCAAATAATATTCCAGTCCAGCGAAAGCGGTAAAACAGTCAATTAATTAATTCGAAACATAAAATCCTAAGCGTGAGTAAAACTCACCCTTGAAGCGTGAGTAAAACTCACCCTTGAAGCGTGAACCACGATCGAGCCGAAATCACCGAGTAACCACACGAACGCTCCCCGCTCCGGAGACACCCAATCCGCTTCCAAAGCTTCCCACTCGATCACGAAACCGCTTTTGACCGGAATGCCGAATTCCTCGAAACCCTCCATGGACACTATTCATCATCTTCTTCAAAAGCTACTATTCATCCATAACCCCAATCTTTGATTTTCAACTCCAAATCACCCAATCGATCTTCAATACTCGAGTAATCCACCTCGTGCTCGCTCCTAAACATCGTCCTTAGCTTTCCCTTGAGTTACAACCATCGAAACTCCGATTTTCCCTCTCAAGTTCGAAAATGGCAAAGTGAGAGAGAGAGGGTTGATGATGAAGATCTTGGTACCATATCGAAGAGGAAGTAACGCTGAGCATTTTTCGTGTTGGACGGAAGTCGTTTTGATGAGCGGAATTGCCCCCTTTTTCCTCTTCTTCTTCTTCCTCCCCCTTTCTTTCTCTCTTCTCTTTTCTTCTCTGTTTCTCTTCTCAGCTTCCTTTCCTTTCTTTCAATTCTTTTCTTTTCCTTTTTAACACACACACACGTACACATATATATATTTATTAATATATAATTGTAACGTGGTCCAATTACCATATTGATCGAAATCTCCTATTTCGATTCCGAAACTTCCTTGATCCGTATTATCCGGTTAACGATCCGATGACAACAAATAAATAATTTTAGCACTCGATAAATTTACCAGTTAAGTACTAAATTGGTTTAATTGGGTTAACACCCAAATAATTCTACTAGTTATTTTGCGGATGTTACAACTCAAGTCTCTGAATTCCTCAATCAACTCTAATTCTTTCACCATCATTGCCGACATATGCAAAGACTTTCTGCTTAAAGCATCAGCCACGACATTAGCTTTGCCGGGATGATAGTTCAAACCAAAGTCATAATCCTTCAAGAGCTCCAACCACCGACGCTGTCTCATATTCAACTCTTTCTGATCGAACAGATACTTTAGACTCTTATGATCACTGAACACTTCAAACCTCGAACCATAAAGGTAGTGCCTCCAAATCTTAAGCACAAATACCACAGCAGCCAACTCCAAATCATGCGTAGGGTAATTTTTCTCATGAACTCGCAACTGCCTCGACGCATACGCAACGACTTTCCAATCTTGCATCAGCACACCCCCAAGACCCATCTTCGAAGCGTCACAATATACAACAAACGGTTCCTCCGGATTAGGCAACGTCAAAACAGGCGACGTTGTCAATCTCTTTTTCAGTTCCATGAAACTTTCCTCACAACGAGCATCCCAAACAAAAACCTTACCCTTACAAGTCAACTGAGTCAACGGAAGGGCCAACTTGGAAAAACCCTCGATGAACCTTGTGTAGTACCCAGCCAAACCCAAAAAGCTTCTAATCTCTGTTGCGGACTTCGGAGCCTCCCACTCCAACACTGCTTCTACTTTTGCCGGATCAACCGCAATACCATTACCAGAAATCACGTGCCCAAGGAAACTCACTTCTTTCAGCCAGAATTCACACTTTGATAATTTAGCATACAACTTTTTCTCTTTCACAACTTCTAACACTGTCTTCAGATGCTCAGCATGGTCTTCCTCTGACTTAGAATAAACTAGAATGTCATCTATGAAGATCACCACAAACCGATCAAGGTAATTATGGAAAATACGATTCATATATTCCATAAATACACCAGGAGCATTGGTCACACCGAACGGCATCACTGAATACTCATAATGCCCATACCTTGTCCTGAACGCCGTCTTCTGAACATCTTCATCCTTTACTTTAATCTGATGATATCCGGACCTCAAATCAATTTTGCTGAAAAGACGGGCACCCACTAATTGATCCATCAGATCGTCGATCCTCGGAAGCGGATACTTATTCTTGATAGTTACCTTATTCAACTGACGATAGTCCAGACATAACCTCATGCTCCCATCTTTCTTCTTCACTAACAATACCGGAGCTCCCCACGGTGATACACTCGGTCTCACAAACTCTTCAAGTTGCGTCTTCAACTCAGACAATTCCGACGCCGACATCCTGTACGGTGCCATAGACACAGGCCTCGTACCAGGTACAAAATCAATCGAAAACTCAACTTCTCTTTCCGGTGGCACACCCGGAATTTCATCAGGAAAAACCTCAGGAAACTCGCGTACCACTTTCAGTTCTTCAATAATGTAACACCCCGTTAATTTCTAACTTGTAGAAATCACCGAAGCGCACTACTGGCATACATCAGAGTAACTTCCTTTTTAAATACTGAACACATACTAATACTCGATGCTAAAAACCCATCAAGTTCGCTTACATAACTGAACATAAAATACATAAAGCGGTCCTTACACCCTCAACTAGTGTTCAGTACTCAAAACCGAAAGTCTGCGGAAGCGATTTACAACTTAGAAACATAAGTCGTACCATCGTACATCTAAGAAACTGAATAACAATACCGAAATACAAATGAAACTGAATAACAAGACATAAAGAAATAAAGATAGCGGCAGCTCCTCAAGCGTCTCCATAGCCGTGCCTCACGGTCTTCAACTTTCCCTGCTTAACTGAAAAACAACAACAATGGATTGGGTGAGACAACTTGTCTCAGTGAGTTCTATCGCGACCCCTTACTAATCCTCTCGGTTCAATTATGCTTGATTCATTATTCTGATTCTAACTCATAGTCCTCAAAATTGACTATGTGGCTAACTAACTGAAGTTGTCCTTATAACCCTTAAGCCGGTTACAAGACGCAACTCATAAACTGAACTAAACGTTGTCCTCATAACCCTCAAGCCGGTTACAAGAAACAACACTAACTAAAGTTATAGCGTGTCACCGGTCACTTGGCATAATAAGCTTCCGGTGAACCCGTCCCCACTAATCGGCTGGGTCCCTAATGGGGCCTAGGTTCATAAGGCTCATGACTGCCTCTCCCCTAGCACACTAAACTGAATAGGGTCGTCACCCCGACTAAAAGGTATATATGATGATATACCTGAACTGAACTCAACAATGAACTTAAACATAACAATAACTTAACTGAACAATGAACTGAACTGAACATAAACTTATTACTAAGGTGATCTAATTACTAACTAAGTCTAATTATTAAGTGATCTCTCATGGATTACTAAGGTTTGCTAACTTAACTTATCAATCTTACTAAACCAGTCAATCCAGCACAATACATCAGTCACATTGAAAAACATCCACGGTATAACTTATATCTCAATCACAATCATAGCATGAAACTTCTAATACATCACATGAACTCAACTCAATCATAACTGAATTCATAATACTAATGTGTTTCCATCGTTGGGAAACCTTGAGGAGTGGATTAGAAGGGACTTGGGACCAATCGGAATAGCTTAGAACGTATTTTAAAATATCGCATCAGAAGGATACGCACGGTCCGTGCGCTATGGCGCACGACCCGTGCGCGTTTTCAAAAACGGCACCATGAGCTTCAGAGTCTCACGCACGACCCGTGCGCCCATACACACGATCCGTGCGTGACTCTCTGTATTTCAGAAAAACTGTTTTCGCGTTTTCTTTTCTATTCCGATCGTTCCCATGTCCATTCCGATTCACATTCAAACTTGATAACACGTCAATACAGACATGGAAACCAGTACATTCAGTACAATCAATAATATTCATTCAACAATCACACTCATGCAATTTAGCAATTTCAATTCCAAGGATCTCATGACTTGACAACTCACACGCGAGATTTTCGCAAACATTATCGACTCGAATTTTATAAAACGCGAGACCTGAACCAGGACACACATGCATACACAAATTCATGGTTTCCCTAGTGAGTTATAGAACTCACCTTTTTGGAGATGACAATCACCCACGCCGAAACTTCTCGAACCCGGACGAACGGCGATCTCACGGATCCGCTTCAGCTACTTCCAGCAACAAACCGCCACTTTGTAACGAGCGTAACTCACTCAAATCTCAACCAAACTTAGCAAAACGAGGGTCTACGGTGAAGGGATTTTTCTCTAGTTTCTGATGGTGGAGGTTTCAAACACATGCATCCTATATCCAGAGAGTTACAACCGAAACAATGAGGCTGGGTCAAGACTGAAGCTGATTCTGGAAACGAAACTTAGGAAGGTGATATCTCCCTACATTCTCAGTGAAAT
Source organism: Astragalus membranaceus (assembly GCA_039519185.1). Classification (NCBI taxonomy): domain Eukaryota; kingdom Viridiplantae; phylum Streptophyta; class Magnoliopsida; order Fabales; family Fabaceae; genus Astragalus; species Astragalus membranaceus. Next base: position 86,524,244 of record CM076848.1, on the reverse strand, counting down.
CAGATGATTCTTGGGTCTAAACTGGAGCATTTTCTGTCTAGTTTCCAAATAAATAAAAATCAGCTGAATCAGAGGTCAGTACAGGGAGATACGAACGAAACACTGAAGGTAGGTAAAACGGGTTTTACCCAGAATTTTCTGTTGAACCCTTCTTCTCCCTCAAACTCGAATTTGCATGGCTGGGTGAAGCTTGGGTATGCCTTCTATGGTGATTTATGGAGGAGGAGGGGGATGATTTCGAGTTGGTGTTCAATGGGAAGAGGAAGGTGAGCTGATCATGGTTGTGCTCTTGGATTGAACATGCAATGGATTTTTGAGAAGCTCCTCCTCTCTTCCTCCCTCACAACCCACGCCCTCTCCCTCTCTTTTTCTCCTACAGCTTGATGTTTTCTTTTTCTTTGGAATGAGGTGTTTTGCACATGGTTCAGCTGGGGGTGGTTTTAAAAGGGATAAGGTACAATGACTAATTCACCCCTCACTTACTAATCCTATTCCATATAACTCCTTTCACTCCTAATCATCCTAACTTAACTTAATTAAATTATCAATCACACACAATTCCATACTTAACAAATCAAACAAGTCATTTTTAATTTAAATAATTTCAATCAATTAAATATTTCACTAATAATTAATATTATGCTAATATAATTAAATAGCAAAAATAGGGGATGTTACATTCACCCCAACTTTTAAAAATTTTGTCCTCAAAATTGGACCAATCAAGACAATTAGCGCACAATATACCTTTCGCCGAATTCATCAACGGCCTTGCCTTTCGGAGCGTCCAACACAAAGACCATTTCCGCTTGCAGCGTCAGCATTCCATTCTCGGTTCCTCTTCTTCGCCGGACACTCGTGAGCGTAATGCCCTTCGTCTTGGCAATAATAACATACCGTCGTTCCCAGACGACATTCTCCTCCATGGGGCCTTCCGCATTTGCCACAGTTGGCGGGCTTTAATAATTCCGATGCCTGCACTTGCTTACCCTTGCTGGAGGCACCTCTTGGTTCTTCCTCCGGAGTGGACCATTTAGTCGCCTTCCTCTTCTTTACTGGGCACTTGTTAGCATAATGCCCTTCTTCCTTGCAATAAAAACACGTGGTTGATCTCAATCGACAACTTCCGCTGCGGGGCCTTTCACCCGCCGAACACTTAACGGACCTCGGAACTTCAGCTACCACAACTTGCTTTCCTTTGATGGAGGTATTCCTCGGTTCATCACTTGGGGTTGGTAATTCCAATCCCTTCTTCTTTCCTTTCCTATCCGCTTTCCTCCCCTCATTCGATCCGTTGAGATTTGTTTCTGCAACATACGCTCGCTGCTGCTGACTCATCAGTTCGTGATGCATCCACATCATGTCCTGCATCATCCGTTGTTGATTCACGATCACGTTCTGCATCCATTCAGATTGAGGATTGATAGGGACGCTTCTCCTACTTCCACCAGCCATGATTCTGCGAAATATGCACAAAGTGTTTAGTTGATCAGGCTAAACGTCTAATAGCATACTAAGAGGAATCACACTTAGAGGACTTAAGAGACTCATGATTCTAAGTCCGACTGGGTCGAACTGCTCTGATACCAATTGTAACACCCCGTTAATTTCTAACTTGTAGAAATCACCGAAGCGCACTACTGGCATACATCAGAGTAACTTCCTTTTTAAATACTGAACACATACTAATACTCGATGCTAAAAACCCATCAAGTTCGCTTACATAACTGAACATAAAATACATAAAGCGGTCCTTACACCCTCAACTAGTGTTCAGTACTCAAAACCGAAAGTCTGCGGAAGCGATTTACAACTTAGAAACATAAGTCGTACCATCGTACATCTAAGAAACTGAATAACAATACCGAAATACAAATGAAACTGAATAACAAGACATAAAGAAATAAAGATAGCGGCAGCTCCTCAAGCGTCTCCATAGCCGTGCCTCACGGTCTTCAACTTTCCCTGCTTAACTGAAAAACAACAACAATGGATTGGGTGAGACAACTTGTCTCAGTGAGTTCTATCGCGACCCCTTACTAATCCTCTCGGTTCAATTATGCTTGATTCATTATTCTGATTCTAACTCATAGTCCTCAAAATTGACTATGTGGCTAACTAACTGAAGTTGTCCTTATAACCCTTAAGCCGGTTACAAGACGCAACTCATAAACTGAACTAAACGTTGTCCTCATAACCCTCAAGCCGGTTACAAGAAACAACACTAACTAAAGTTATAGCGTGTCACCGGTCACTTGGCATAATAAGCTTCCGGTGAACCCGTCCCCACTAATCGGCTGGGTCCCTAATGGGGCCTAGGTTCATAAGGCTCATGACTGCCTCTCCCCTAGCACACTAAACTGAATAGGGTCGTCACCCCGACTAAAAGGTATATATGATGATATACCTGAACTGAACTCAACAATGAACTTAAACATAACAATAACTTAACTGAACAATGAACTGAACTGAACATAAACTTATTACTAAGGTGATCTAATTACTAACTAAGTCTAATTATTAAGTGATCTCTCATGGATTACTAAGGTTTGCTAACTTAACTTATCAATCTTACTAAACCAGTCAATCCAGCACAATACATCAGTCACATTGAAAAACATCCACGGTATAACTTATATCTCAATCACAATCATAGCATGAAACTTCTAATACATCACATGAACTCAACTCAATCATAACTGAATTCATAATACTAATGTGTTTCCATCGTTGGGAAACCTTGAGGAGTGGATTAGAAGGGACTTGGGACCAATCGGAATAGCTTAGAACGTATTTTAAAATATCGCATCAGAAGGATACGCACGGTCCGTGCGCTATGGCGCACGACCCGTGCGCGTTTTCAAAAACGGCACCATGAGCTTCAGAGTCTCACGCACGACCCGTGCGCCCATACACACGATCCGTGCGTGACTCTCTGTATTTCAGAAAAACTGTTTTCGCGTTTTCTTTTCTATTCCGATCGTTCCCATGTCCATTCCGATTCACATTCAAACTTGATAACACGTCAATACAGACATGGAAACCAGTACATTCAGTACAATCAATAATATTCATTCAACAATCACACTCATGCAATTTAGCAATTTCAATTCCAAGGATCTCATGACTTGACAACTCACACGCGAGATTTTCGCAAACATTATCGACTCGAATTTTATAAAACGCGAGACCTGAACCAGGACACACATGCATACACAAATTCATGGTTTCCCTAGTGAGTTATAGAACTCACCTTTTTGGAGATGACAATCACCCACGCCGAAACTTCTCGAACCCGGACGAACGGCGATCTCACGGATCCGCTTCAGCTACTTCCAGCAACAAACCGCCACTTTGTAACGAGCGTAACTCACTCAAATCTCAACCAAACTTAGCAAAACGAGGGTCTACGGTGAAGGGATTTTTCTCTAGTTTCTGATGGTGGAGGTTTCAAACACATGCATCCTATATCCAGAGAGTTACAACCGAAACAATGAGGCTGGGTCAAGACTGAAGCTGATTCTGGAAACGAAACTTAGGAAGGTGATATCTCCCTACATTCTCAGTGAAATCAGATGATTCTTGGGTCTAAACTGGAGCATTTTCTGTCTAGTTTCCAAATAAATAAAAATCAGCTGAATCAGAGGTCAGTACAGGGAGATACGAACGAAACACTGAAGGTAGGTAAAACGGGTTTTACCCAGAATTTTCTGTTGAACCCTTCTTCTCCCTCAAACTCGAATTTGCATGGCTGGGTGAAGCTTGGGTATGCCTTCTATGGTGATTTATGGAGGAGGAGGGGGATGATTTCGAGTTGGTGTTCAATGGGAAGAGGAAGGTGAGCTGATCATGGTTGTGCTCTTGGATTGAACATGCAATGGATTTTTGAGAAGCTCCTCCTCTCTTCCTCCCTCACAACCCACGCCCTCTCCCTCTCTTTTTCTCCTACAGCTTGATGTTTTCTTTTTCTTTGGAATGAGGTGTTTTGCACATGGTTCAGCTGGGGGTGGTTTTAAAAGGGATAAGGTACAATGACTAATTCACCCCTCACTTACTAATCCTATTCCATATAACTCCTTTCACTCCTAATCATCCTAACTTAACTTAATTAAATTATCAATCACACACAATTCCATACTTAACAAATCAAACAAGTCATTTTTAATTTAAATAATTTCAATCAATTAAATATTTCACTAATAATTAATATTATGCTAATATAATTAAATAGCAAAAATAGGGGATGTTACAAATAACAGCCTGACTCTCAGCAGACAACGATGCCATCAACGCAAACAGCTGAACCCCTTCTTTCTTCAACTTCCTCAATTGGCCAGCAGATACCAAAACAGAATCTTCTTCCCCGAAACTAACCGACTTGCTACGACAGTTGATATGAACGTGATTATTCTCTAACCAGTCCATGCCTAAGATTACATCCAGACCACTCAACGGCAAGCAAACAAAATTCACAATAAAGTCCCTGCCGAAGATCGACACGGGACACTAAGAACACACCTGGGACGTAATCACCGACCCCTTCGCAGGAGTATCGACAACCATATCCCCACACATAGCAGATAAAACAAGACCCAATCTTTTACAACAATCAACAGATATAAAACAATGGGTAGCACCAGTATCAATAAGAGATTTCAGAGAAGTACCATTAATGAAACACGTACCTCTAATCAGACCATCCTTCTCATCGGGCTCTTCTCCTGCCAAGGCAAACACCTTCCCAGTAGACCTTTCCTTCTTCGGCTTTGTACATTTCGTACTGATATGCCCAGACTCACCACAATTGAAGCACACCACATCATTGACCTTACACTCGGCCGCCATATGGCCCTTCTTACCGCAACGATAGCAAACTCTCTCATCAGACCTGCATGTAGTACTCTTGTGGCCAGGCTTGCCACACTTATAACAGACAATGCTAGCAGGGGCATCTCCCCCACTAGAACTCTTACCCCCAGCAGCCTTCTAATAACTCTTACCCGCAGGAACCTCATACGGCTTGCTTCGACTCTAAAACTTACCCTTTTTCTCAGAAGTAGCTTTGTAATGAGCCGTACTGTCCTCCTCAAAGATTCTACAACTGTCAACCAGATCAGCGAACACCCGAATCTTCTGATAACCAATGGCCCTTTTAATATCAGGCCTCAACCCATTCTCGAACTTTATGCATTTAGAAAATTCAGCTGTAGCCTCACTGTAGTGTGGATAAAATTTTGCTAATTCCACAAATTTCGCCGCATAGGCAGTCACAGACATACCACCCTGCTTCAGTTCCAAGAACTCTATCTCTTTCTTTCCTCGGACGTCTTCAGGAAAATATTTTCTCAGAAATTCTCTGCTGAATACCTCCCAAGTAATCTATTCCTGCACAGCCTCTAACCTCTGCCTAGTAGCCAACCACCAGTCGTCGGCCTCCTCGGCTAACATGTGGGTACCAAAACGGACCTTCTGCTCAACAGTGCAGTCCATCACCCTGAAAATCCTCTCGATCTCTTTCGGCCAAGCCATAGCACCATCTGGATCATACTTGCCCTTAAAGGTGGGAGGATTCTCTCTCTGGAAAGTAGTCAAACTCCGGAAACCAGCGTTGTCTCCAGCATTCTGCTGACCCTGCACAGCCTGAGCCATAGCCTGCAATGCAGCAGCAAGAGCATCGTCGTTTCTCCCAGCCATTTCAAACTATCACTGCAGCACAAACCAAAAATTTAGTACTAATCTCTTGTCATAAGACACTCAGACAGGACAACATTGGCCGGACAGACCGAACTGCTCTGATACCATTAATGTATCACCCCTTTTCTACCCATTAATTTAATTGGAAAAATATCAGAGTTTTCAAAATTTTATTTCACGCGAGGGATATTACACATACTTCAATAAAAACCACAGTTCTCAATAAAACAGCTCAAAACATAATAACCAGGTATTACGTAGCACATCACAAAGGCGAATCTCAAAACCACAGTTATCATCGCAATAAAACTCAACGTCAATAAAATCATCTAAGCAGCGGAATAATAAAATAAAACAGAATTGTCAACAAAACTTAACAACCAAAAACGTTCATGACATTAAGTTCGTCCCACCCCCTGAGTGCTACGTATCAGAGCGTGACGACTCGACTCGAATTAGTGAAGGTACCTAGTCCTTCACTCGCAATCACCTGCACGTTACCGCATGGGGGTAACATTCAAACAGAAGGGTGAGTCCAATTCAGTTCATATAATAAATCATATGATAAATAATAAGTCAAGTTACAGCTCTAAATTACTCACGTCACAATCATCAATCACTTCATTATAAATAACTCATCACAATGTCATGCAGCATATGAAATGCAACCCACTCGCGGGCATATGCATGAGGTACCTTTTCACAAACGTCGCTTAGCCATTACGGCCTCATCGTCACTTAGCCTTTTGGGCCTCAAAACGTCACTGGGTTTATGCATATGGGTTGCATGAGACACTATAACATGCATCACGCACAAATTACACAATCACTTACCAATTTGCCAAATAAAGGCACAGCACCTGTCAATTCACAATTCACACACCAATAACATCACTTAGCCTTTTAGGCCTTAACATCACTTAGCCTTTTAGGCCTCAAAACGTCACTGGGTTTTCATCGTCACTTAATCACAAACATCATCAACTCAAACAATAGCCACCGAGGGCAAAAGCGTCATTTACTAGCCACCAAGGGCATCATCGTCATTTACACGTCATTATAAGTAATAATAGCCACTAAGGGCAAAACGGTCATTTACACGTCATTATAAATAATAATAGCCACTAAGGGCAAAACGGTCTTTTACACGTCATTATAAATTATAACAGCCACTAAGGGCAAAACAGTCATTTACACGTCATTATAAATCATATTAGCCACTGAGGGCAAAACAGTCATTTAACTAGCCACTAGGGGCATCATCGTCAAAATCATCATTTTTGACATTACTTCGTTAAAACCACTGGTCGTACGCAAAAGAGAGTTTTTAAAGACACCAAACGCGTTTTCAATATCACAGCAACGGCCACGGGGGACAGCCACTTGGGCGCCCAGCAACCTTCTGAAATTATAAGTTTTTATTTTTAAAAATGTAACACACAGATAGACAACTGAAAGTGCTTCACAACGCTTTTTGAATCGTTCAAAACGGGTATCCGAGTTAAAAGATATAGCGAAAACAGTTTTCGAAAATATTTTGGAACATCCTGAAAACTGGCGCCAGCAAGACGCAACACACCCACACGGGCGCTCTGCGCCCAGCGCTGGCACCCAGCGCCTCAGCGCAACACGCAAACGCAACACACGGGCGCCCAGCGCCTTGGCGCAACACAGAAACGCGCGCACATGGGCGCTCAGCGCCCAGCGCCTTGGCGCAACACAGAAACGCGCGCACATGGGCGCTCAGCGCCCAGCGGTGGCACCCAGCGCCCACCCACGCACACAGCAACGCGCACAGGCGCCCCTGGCGCCCAGCACAGGGCGCCTGGCGCCCAGAACAGTTCCAGCACCAGATTTTTCACACAAATTCAGCACAAACATCATTTTTCTCAAATTGTCTCTTGACTCAATTACAACGCACATTACAACCATCATGGATACACATTGAAATCGCCAAAATTATACACCACCCATTCGAATTCAACAACAATCCCAAGTACAACATGGATCACGCATATAGCAACATCAAGAACATGATTTCGTAAGCATCATAACAATCACAATCAACATCTAGGCTATCACTACTTAGGATCTATCATAGGAATTATTATAGAAGTCGATAGAACTCCCCTTACCTCGAATTTGAAGAAGTGGATCTCTAGAGATGATCACGAACGGAACCACGGCAACCGGATCACGCCTTCTCTTTTCTCCTTGGAGCTTGCGACTTGCTCTTCTCCTCTCCTCCTCTCTACGGCGCACTTCCTCTCTTTCTCTCTATTCTCAAGTTTCGCTAATGCTAGCAACAAACCCTAACCCCTATGCGCCTTTGTCCAATTCGCATATGACAAGAGTCATGGGCTTGGGCTTCTCACCTAACCCCAAGTCCATCTAATTTGGCACCTCCATCTTCTAATGCCACCTACACATAATAATATAATTTCTAATAATTAACTCATATCCACTTAATTAATTTACATTCCTAAATACTTAATTAATAAATTAATTAAATATTTAGGGTGTTACAACTCTCCCCCACTTAGAATATTTCGTCCTCGAAATTTACCTGATCAAATAACTCTGGGTAGGACTCTCGCATCTTGCTCTCCAACTCCCAAGTCATACTCTCGCCGGCAGCTCCTAGCCAAACCACTTTCACTAATGCAATCTCTTTGCCTCTAAGCACTTTCACTTCACGATCCTCAATCCGTACGGGCATCGTCTCTACAGTGAGATTATCCCGCACCTCTACATCGTCCATATGGATCACATGAGATGGTTCCGAAACATACTTCCGAAGTTGCGACACATGAAACACGTCATGCAAATTCGAAAGATTTGGCGGTAAAGCCACTCTATAAGCCACACTTCTGATCCTTTCAGAAATCTGATAAGGACCAACAAATCGAGGAGTGAGCTTCTTCGATTTCAACGCTCGACCAACACCGGTAATAGGAGAAACCCTCAAGAACACATGCTCACCCTCCTGAAACTCTAAATCCTTCCTTCGCTTGTCATGATAACTCTTCTGACGACCCTGCGAAGCCTTCATCTTTTCACGGATCATCTTGATTTTCTCTGTAGTCTCCCGGACAATCTCCGGTCCCAACACTACACTCTCTCCCGACTCATACCAACACAATGGCGTTCTACACTTTCGACCATACAATGCTTCAAACGGTGCCATCCCAATACTGGAATGGTAACTGTTGTTATAGGTAAACTCAATCAGTGCAAGGTAGGAATCCCATGAACCCCGTTGTTCCAATACACAAGCCCTCAACAAATCTTCTAACGACTGAATTGTTCTCTCTGACTGACCATCTGTCTGAGGATGATATGCTGAACTCATTTTCAGCTTTGAACCCAATTCCTTCTGCAAACCCGTCCAAAACTCAGAAGTGAACCTCGGATCCCTATCTGACACAATACTCTTCGGAACACCGTGCAACTTCACAATTTCTTTGACATAGACCTCTGCCAACCTCGACACCGGATAAGTGACATTAATAGGAATAAAGTGAGCAGACTTCGTTAACCTATCAACGATCACCCAAATAGCGTCATGACCCTTAACTGTATTCGGCAATCCCGTCACAAAATCCATCGCTATGCTATCCCACTTCCACTCTAGAACTTCCAACGGTTGCATTAACCCTGCAGGCTTCTGATGCTCAACCTTAGATTTCTGACAGGTCAAACAGGTATACGCAAACTGTGCTACATCTCTCTTCATACCATACCACCAAAACATCTTTTTCAGATCTTGATACATTTTCGTCGCTCCAGGATGGATACTCAACTTGCTACGGTGACCTTCCTCTAAAATTGCCTTTCTCATCTCCTCATCATCCGGAACACAGATCCTACCCCGGAACCTCAATACACCACTGGAATCTGATTTGAAATCTTCCTCTTCAGATTGGCCAACCCCATTGATTAAATCTACTAACTTGACATCTGACTTCTGAGCCTCTCTGATGCTGCCCAGGAAATCATTATCGATCTTTAACATTCCCAGCTTGACACTGCGAGGTGTCATTTTACAAACCAAACTCAAGTCTCTGAATTCCTCAATCAACTCTAATTCTTTCATCATCATTGCCGACATATGCAAAGACTTTCTGCTTAAAGCATCAGCCACGACATTAGCTTTGCCGGGATGATAGTTCAAACCAAAGTCATAATCCTTCAAGAGCTCCAACCACCGACGCTGTCTCATATTCAACTCTTTCTGATCGAACAGATACTTTAGACTCTTATGATCACTGAACACTTCAAACCTCGAACCATAAAGGTAGTGCCTCCAAATCTTAAGCACAAATACCACAGCAGCCAACTCCAAATCATGCGTAGGGTAATTTTTCTCATGAACTCGCAACTGCCTCAACGCATACGCAACGACTTTCCCATCTTGCATCAGCACACCCCCAAGACCCATCTTCGAAGCGTCACAATATACAACAAACGGTTCCTCCGGATTAGGCAACGTCAAAACAGGCGACGTTGTCAATCTCTTTTTCAGTTCCATGAAACTTTCCTCACAACGAGCATCCCAAACAAAAACCTTACCCTTACAAGTCAACTGAGTCAACGGAAGGGCCAACTTGGAAAAACCCTCGATGAACCTCCTGTAGTACCCAGCCAAACCCAAAAAGCTTCTAATCTCTGTTGCGGACTTCGGAGCCTCCCACTCCAACACTGCTTCTACTTTTGCCGGATCAACCGCAATACCATTACCAGAAATCACGTGCCCAAGGAAACTCACTTCTTTCAGCCAGAATTCACACTTTGATAACTTAGCATACAACTTTTTCTCTTTCAGAACTTCTAACACTGTCTTCAGAAGCTCAGCATGGTCTTCCTCTGACTTAGAATAAACTAGAATGTCATCTATGAAGATCACCACAAACCGATCTAGGTAATTATGGAAAATACGATTCATATATTCCATAAATACACCAGGAGCATTGGTCACACCGAACGGCATCACTGAATACTCATAATGCCCATACCTCGTCCTGAACGCCGTCTTCTGAACATCTTCATCCTTTACTTTAATCTGATGATATCCGGACCTCAAATCAATTTTGCTGAAAACACGGGCACCCACTAATTGATCCATCAGATCATCGATCCTCGGAAGCGGATACTTATTCTTGATAGTTACCTTATTCAACTGACGATAGTCCACACATAACCTCATGCTCCCATCTTTCTTCTTCACTAACAATACCGGAGCTCCCCACGGTGATACACTCGGTCTCACAAACTCTTCAAGTTGCGTCTTCAACTCAGACAATTCCGACGCCGACATCCTGTACGGTTCCATAGACACAGGCCTCGTACCAGGTACAAGATCAATCGAAAACTCAACTTCTCTTTCCGGTGGCACACCCGGAATTTCATCAGGAAAAACCTCAGGAAACTCGCGTACCACTTTCAGTTCTTTAATAACAGCCTGACTCTCAGCAGACAACGATGCCATCAACGCAAACAGCTGAACCCCTTCTTTCTTCAACTTCCTCAATTGGCCAGCAGATACCAAAACAGAATCTTCTTCCCCGAAACTAACCGACTTGCTACGACAGTTGATATGAACGTGATTATTCTCTAACCAGTCCATGCCTAAGATTACATCCAGACCTCTCAACGGCAAGCAAACAAAATTCACAATAAAGTCCCTGCCGAAGATCGACACGGGACACTGAGAACACACCTGGGACGTAATCACCGACCCCTTCGCAGGAGTATCGACAACCATATCCCCACACATAGCAGATAAAACAAGACCCAATCTTTTACAACAATCAACAGATATAAAACAATGGGTAGCACCAGTATCAATAAGAGATTTCAGAGAAGTACCATTAATAAAACACGTACCTCTAATCAGACCATCCTTCTCATCGGGCTCCTCTCCTGCCAAGGCAAACACCTTCCCAGTAGACCTTTCCTTCTTCGGCTTTGTACATTTCGTACTGATATGCCCAGACTCACCACAATTGAAGCACACCACATCCTTGACCTTACACTCAGCCGCCATATGGCCCTTCTTACCGCAACGATAGCAAACTCTCTCATCAGACCTGCATGTAGTACTCTTGTGGCCAGGCTTGCCACACTTATAACAGACAATGCTAGCAGGGGCATCTCCCCCACTAGACCTCTTACCCCCAGCAGCCTTCTAATAACTCTTACCCGCAGGAACCTCATACGGCTTGCTTCGACTCTGAAACTTACCCTTTTTCTCAGAAGTAGCTTTGTAATGAGCCGTACTGTCCTCCTCAAAGATTCTGCAACTGTTAACCAGATCAGCGAACACCCGAATCTTCTGATAACCAATGGCCTTTTTAATATCAGGCCTCAACCCATTCTCGAACTTTATGCATTTAGAAAATTCAGCTGTAGCCTCACTGTAGTGTGGATAAAATTTTGCTAATTCCACAAATTTCGCCGCATAGGCAGTCACAGACATACCACCCTGCTTCAGTTCCAAGAACTCTATCTCTTTCTTTCCTCGGACGTCTTCAGGAAAATATTTTCTCATAAATTCTCTGCTGAATACCTCCCAAGTAATCTATTCCTGCACAGCCTCTAACCTCTGCCTAGTAGCCAACCACCAGTCGTCGGCCTCCTCGGCTAACATGTGGGTACCAAAACGGACCTTCTGCTCAACAGTGCAGTCCATCACCCTGAAAATCCTCTCGATCTCTTTCGGCCAAGCCATAGCACCATCTGGATCATACTTGCCCTTAAAGGTGGTCAAACTCCGGAAACCAGCGTTGTCTCCAGCATTCTGCTGACCCTGCACAGCCTGAGCCATAGCCTGCAATGCAGTAGCAAGAGCAGCGTCGTTTCTCCCAGCCATTTCAAACTATCACTGCAGCACAAACCAAGAATTTAGTACTAATCTCTTGTCATAAGACACTCAGACAGGACAACATTGGCCGGACAGACCGAACTGCTCTGATACCACTAATGTATCACCCCTTTTCTACCCATTAATTTAATTGGAAAAATATCAGAGTTTTCAAAATTTTATTTCACACGAGGGATATTACACATACTTCAATAAAAACCACAGTTCTCAATAAAACAGCTCAAAACATAATAACCAGGTATTACGTAGCACATCACAAAGGCGAATCTCAAAACCACAGTTATCATCGCAATAAAACTCAACGTCAATAAAATCATCTAAGCAGCGGAATAATAAAATAAAACAGAATTGTCAACAAAACTTAACAACCAAAAACGTTCATGACATTAAGTTCGTCCCACCCCCTGAGTGCTACGTATCAGAGCGTGACGACTCGACTCGAATTAGTGAAGGTACCTAGTCCTTCACTCGCAATCACCTGCACGTTACCGCATGGGGGTAACATTCAAACAGAAGGGTGAGTCCAATTCAATTCATATAATAAATCATATGATAAATAATAAGTCAAGTTACAACTCTAAATTACTCACGTCACAATCATCAATCACTTCATTATAAATAACTCATCACAATGTCATGCAGCATATGAAATGCAACCCACTCGCGGGCATATGCATGAGGTACCTTTTCACAAACGTCGCTTAGCCATTACGGCCTCATCGTCACTTAGCCTTTTGGGCCTCAAAACGTCACTGGGTTTATGCATATGGGTTGCATGAGACACTATAACATGCATCACGCACAAATTACACAATCACTTACCAATTTGCCAAATAAAGGCACAGCACCTGTCAATTCACAATTCACACACCAATAACATCACTTAGCCTTTTAGGCCTTAACATCACTTAGCCTTTTAGGCCTCAAACGTCACTGGGTTTTCATCGTCACTTAATCACAAACATCATCAACTCAAAAAATAGCCACCGAGGGCAAAAGCGTCATTTACTAGCCACCAAGGGCATCATCGTCATTTACACGTCGTTATAAGTAATAATAGCCACTAAGGGCAAAACGGTCATTTACACGTCATTATAAATAATAATAGCCACTAAGGGCAAAACGGTCTTTTACACGTCATTATAAATAATAACAGCCACTAAGGGCAAAACGGTCATTTACACGTCATTATAAATAATATTAGCCACTGAGGGCAAAACAGTCATTTAACTAGCCACTAGGGGCATCATCGTCAAAATCATCATTTTTGACATTACTTCGTTAAAACCACTGGTCGTACGCAAAAGAGAGTTTTTAAAGACAGCAAACGCGTTTTCAATATCACAGCAACGGCCACGGGGGACAGCCACTTGGGCGCCCAGCAACCTTCTGAAATTATAAGTTTTTATTTTTAAAAATGTAACACACAGATAGACAACTGAAAGTGCTTCACAACGCTTTTTGAATCGTTCAAAACGGGTATCCGAGTTAAAAGATATAGCGAAAACAGTTTTCGAAAATATTTTGGAACATCCTGAAAACTGGCGCCCTGGGTGCTGCGCCCAGCAAGACGCAACACACCCACACGGGCGCTCAGCGCCCAGCGCCTCAGCGCAACACGCTAATGCAACACACGGGCGCCCAGCGCCCAGCGCCTTGGTGCAACACAGAAACGCGCGCACACGGGCGCTCAGCGCCCAGCGCTACACACGCACACACGCGCACTATAACACCCTAAAATAATTTAATTAAGTAAGTGATTAAATTATTTAAAGTGTTGCATAAATTTTTATTATATTATAATATAGTATTTTTATTTAATTGAAGGGGATGGCATCGGAAATACCGGAATTGCAAGTAACGGCCCAAGTAGCCCAAGCCCGTTGGCTTAGGCGCTCCTTAGGCGCTAGGGGTCTAGGTTGCGCCCCAATTGTGCCAAAAGAGAGCAAGTGAGTCGAAGGAGAGGAGAAGAGAAAGAAAGTCGAAGGAGAGGAGAAGAGAAGGAAGAGGGCGAATCTCAAGCTAAGGAGTTAGGGTTTGTTCATCTTGATTCTAGGTAAGAGTCCCTAGTCTTTTATTATTCGATTCTCCTTCTCTATCAAATGCTTAGGTTTTCGATTTTCCCTAACCCTTCCTATTTTTGATCAATTCGCGAATGGTCCATGAGAAAGAGTGAGAGGGCGTGTTCGTGAATAAGGGAAGAAGAAGGAGAAGAATTCTTGTTGCGGTGGTTTGTCGGTGCTTCGGTGGAAAGAGCTCTAGTTCGTCATAATCAAGGTTAGGGGAGTCTCACTCTATAATAGAGAGTATAATAGGTTGTATGTAAACCATAGGATCCCACTTGACATTATTTTGTTAATTGTTAGATTGTTTAGGTTAGTTGAAATTGATAATTGGTGTGATTAATTCGATTCCCTATGCTAAGGTTAGATTTCATGTGTTGATTTTATGCCTTGTTGTGTTCTTAATGTGTAAATATGAGATTGAATGTTGTTGGTTTGAGCATAATTTGTTTTGTGATTGTTGTGGTGAATTGATTTGGAAAATAATTGAGAATTTGATGTTTTGGCTTGTGTTGGGGCGCCTGGGCGCCAAGTTGCTGGGGGGGGGATGGCGCACTGGGCGCTGTTCTGTTGTTGGGTGCGTGTGTGTCTGGGCAGGGCGCCTATGTTGCTGCCCTGTGGCGCCTGGGGAGGCGCCAGGTTGCTGCCTGTGCTTAGGCAAGGCGCATAAAACATGTTTTTGGATGAAAATCATTTTCTGAGCATATTTTCCCGAGCCAAATTTCGTATTCACCTGACCAAATTGTATTTTAAGCACTTTGGCTAAAGAATTTCCAGATTTGCACTTGTGGTTTTGAAATGGTCCTATTGGGCATCGTTTTGGCTTGTCTAAGGGGTGCCTTATGTGCAAATCATTTTCTGAGCATATTTTCCCGAGCCAAATTTTGTATTCACCTGACCAAATTGTAATTTAAGCACTTTGGCTAAAGAATTTCCAGATTTGCACTTGTGGTTTTGAAATGGTCCTATTGGGCATCGTTTTAGCTTGTGTAAAGGGGGTGTTGGGTGCAAATCAGTTTCTGAACATATTTTCCCTAGCCAAATTTTGTATTCACCTGACCAAATTGTAATTTAAGCAGTTTGGCTAAAGAATTTCCAGATTTGCACTTGTGGTTTTGAAATGGTCCGATTGGGCATCGTTTTAGCTTGTGTAAAGGGGGTGTTGGGTGCAAATCAGTTTCTGAACATATTTTCCCTAGCCAAATTTTGTATTCACCTGACCAAATTGTATTTTAAGCACTTTGGCTAAAGAAATTCCAGATTTGCACTTTTGGTTTTGAAATGGTCCTATTGGGCATCGTTTTGGCTTGTCTAAGGGGTGCCTTATGTGCAAATCATTTTCTGAGCATATTTTCCCGAGCCAAATTTTGTATTCACCTGACCAAATTGTATTTTAAGCACTTTGGCTAAAGAATTTCCAGATTTGCACCTGTGGTTTTGAAATGGTCCTATTGGGCATCGTTTTGGCTTGTCTAAGGGGTGCCTTGTGTGCAAATCATTTTCTGAGCATATTTTCCCAAGCCAAATTTTGTATTCACCTGACCAAATGATATTTAAAACATTTTGGCTAAAGAATTTTCAGTTGTTCATGCACCGTTTTGAAATGGTCCTATTGGGCATCGTTTTAGCTTGTGTAAAGGGGGTGTTGGGTGCAAATCAGTTTCTGAACATATTTTCCCTAGCCAAACTTTGTATTCACCTGACCAAATTGTATTTTAAGCACTTTGGCTAAAGAATTTCCAGATTTGCACTTGTGGTTTTGAAATGGTCCTATTGGGCATCGTTTTACCTTGTGTAAAGGGGGTCTTGTGTGCAAAACGATTTCTGAGTATATTTTCCCTAGCCAAACTTTGTATCCACGTGACCAAATCCTCTTTTGAACATTTTGGCTAGAGCGGTTTTAATTTTCAGGTGACCTATTGTGGTTGTGCGCTTGGGTGTTGTGTTGGGCGCCAAGTGTGCCGCCCAGGGCGCCAAGTGTGCCGCCCAGGGCGCCAAGTGGTGCGTCCGTGCCTTGTGTTTTGGTTTCGGTCCTAATAGTGACAGATTGGTCCCATAGAGACGTGATTGAGATGAGAAAATAATGAGTTGATTGATGATGAGGCCATGGGGGCTAAAACTAAGATTAATTAAAGATGTGATATAGGATGCATGGACCGTGTTGTTAAGAATTATGATTGTGGTTTTGTCATGGAGTCTCATGCATACATAAGGCTGCGGTCTGAGTTTTAAATTATGATGATAAGGCTGCGGTCTGAGTTCTAAATCAAAATGATAAGGCTGCGGTCTGAGTTGATATTATGATGATAAGGCTGCGGTCTGGGAAAATGGTACCACATGCATAACTGTATTGCATACATCCTCATGATAAGCATGCGAGTTGGTGATTGTATGAACTATGCTACTGTGTGACTGCATGAGTGTGATGCTATGATGGAATATACTTCTTATTATAGTCTTTATTATGTAGTTGAGACTCACCCTTCTGTTGTTGTTTACCACAGGTAGTCCTGAGTGAAGGCTTACTCCTTTCACTCCCGAGTCGGTCTGCCCTGATACGTGACACCTAGGGGGTTGGCTTAGGAATTCTAATGTTATTCATTTGTTGTTGAATTTTGTATGCATTGATTTAATGATTTTTCGATGAGGCTGTTGTTTGGCACTTTCGAGATTATGTTATTTTTCCGCTGCGAGACATCTAAATTATAATGTGTGGATTCTGTTGGTAAAGTCAAGAGTACCCTAAATTATTTAATGGTGTTGCGTATTATAAAGGTATAAGGAAGGCTTATACTGATTTGATCGTTGTTAGATTAAGTTTATGTGTAGCATTCCATTCAAAAAGAAATTTTGAAACTCTGATCTCTATGATAAATAGCCGGGTAGAATGGGGTGTTACATTAGTGGTATCAGAGCAAAAGTTCGGTCTGTCCGACCAAGTGTGTCTGTCTGTCATATTGTGTATGACAATTAGGTGTTTTTGTTTTAGTTCTAAATTGTCGTTTATGCTGCAGTGCTAGGTTGATATGGCTAGAAGGGATGATGCTGCTTTGGCTGCTGCTCTGCAGGCCATAGCCCAAGCTGTTGGAAATCAACACAATGCTGCTGATATGAATGTCCGTAACCTGGCAACGTTTCAGAGGGAAAACCCACCCACCTTCAAGGGTCGGTATGATCCCGATGGAGCCTTGTCGTGGTTGAATGAGATAGAGCGGATATTCCGTGTTATGGATTGTACTGCTGCCCAGCAAGTGAAGTTTGGGACGCACATGCTGGCGGAAGAGGCTGACAAGTGGTGGTTAGGGATGCTGCATAGGTTGAACACTGCTGGTGAAGAGGTTACTTGGGAAGTCTTCACAAGGGAATTTAAAAGAAAGTATTACCCTGAAGACGTTCGAGCCAAGAAAGAGGTAGAATTCTTAGAATTGAAACAGGGAAATAAGTCAGTGGCTGAGTATGCAGCCAAATTTGAAGAGCTGGCCCAATTTTGTCCTTACTACGCCAATGATGCTGATTCAGAGTTCTCCAAGTGTGTGAAATTTGAGAGTGGCCTGCGACCCGATATTAAGAAGGCAATTGGATATCATGAGATTCGAGATTTTGCTAGACTAGTTGACAAGAGTAGAATTTATGAAGAGGACAGTTCTGCTGCCTACAAGATTGGGAAAGAAAAGAGGAATACTCAGTTTAGGGGCAAACCCTATGATATGGCTGGAGGTAAAAATAAGTGGAAGGCAGGTGCTGGTAAGAAATTTTCTGAGGGTAAGAAGCCCAGTGGGGGAGGTGCTCCCGCTGATATAGTGTGTTACACGTGTGGCAAGCCGGGTCACAAAAGTTTCGATTGCAAGACTGAAGTAATGTGTTACCGTTGTGGGAAGAAAGGTCATATGGCGTCTAACTGTGATCGTAAGGAATCAGTGTGTTTCAATTGTGGTGAAGCTGGTCACTTTAGTTCTAAATGCACCAAACCAAAGAAAGAGAAATCCAATGGAAGAGTTTTCGCGCTAGCAGGCTCAGAGGGGCCCAATGAGATTCGAGGTACTTGTTTTATTTATGGTTCCCCTTTAGTTGCTATAGTTGATACTGGTGCTACGCATTCTTTTATTGCTGCTGTTTGTGCTGAAAAGTTAAATCTAGTATTGTCTGCTATGAAAAGGGAAATGGTTATCGACACTCCAGCTAAGGGTTCGGTGACTACTTCTCTATTGTGTGCTAAGTGTCCTCTGTCAGTCTTCGGCAGAGATTTTCTGGTTGACCTTATATGTTTGCCTTTGGGAGGGTTAGATGTTATTCTTGGTATGGACTGGTTAGTGGATAACCATGTGCACATCAACTGTTTCAGCAAGTCTGTGAGTTTTCTTCCTCCTGAGGAGGAGAAGTCTGTTTTGTTGTCTGGGGATCAGCTGCATAAGGTAATGAAGGATGGTGGTCAACTATTTGCTTTGATGGCGTCTATGTCTGCTGAAAACCAAGCTATGGTTGAAGGGTTGCAGGTGGTGTGTGAGTTCCCTGAGGTGTTCCCTGATGAGATTCCAAGTGTGCCACCAGAGAGGGAAGTAGAGTTTGGGATTGACCTTGTGCCTGGTACTAGGCCGGTATCCATGGCACCGTACCGGATGTCAGCTTCTGAGTTATCTGAGTTATCTGAGTTGAAGAAGCAGTTGGAAGAGTTACTTGAAAAGAAATTTGTGAGACCTAGTGTGTCGCCATGGGGAGCTCCGGTTTTGTTAGTAAAGAAGAAAGATGGGAGTATGCGCCTGTGTGTGGATTTGTGGATTATAGACAGTTGAACAAGGTAACTATTAAAAATAAGTACCCTCTTCCGAGAATTGATGATCTGATGGACCAGCTGGTGGGTGCTAAGGTTTTTAGCAAAATCGATTTGAGGTCAGGGTATCATCAGATTAAAGTAAAAGACGAAGACGTCCAGAAGACAGCATTTCGAACGAGATATGGACATTATGAGTACTCTGTGATGCCGTTTGGTGTCACCAATGCACCAGGGGTGTTTATGGAGTACATGAACCGTATCTTCCATAGTTACTTGGATCGGTTTGTGGTAGTTTTTATAGATGATATTCTGGTATACTCCAAGTCTGAAGAGGAGCATGCAGAGCACTTGAGATTGGTGCTTGAGGTATTGAAAGAGAAGAAGCTTTATGCTAAGTTGTCCAAATGCGAGTTCTGGTTGCGTGAGGTAAGCTTTTTGGGTCATATTATTTCTAGTGATGGCATAGCTGTAGACCCAGCCAAGGTTGATGCAGTGTTACAGTGGGAAAGCCCAAAGTCTGCGACTGAGATCAGGAGTTTCTTGGGGTTGGCCGGTTACTACAGGAGGTTCATAGAGGGTTTCTCAAAGCTAGCCCTTCCGTTGACTCAATTGACGTGTAAAGGGAGAGTTTTTGTGTGGGATGCTAAGTGTGAAGAGAGTTTCCAAGAGTTGAAGAAAAGATTGACAACATCTCCGGTGTTAGTGTTGCCTGTGCCGGATCAACCGTTTGTGGTATATTGTGATGCTTCCAGAATGGGCTTAGGGGGCGTATTGATGCAGGATGGGAAGGTAGTCGCTTATGCGTCCAGACAGTTGCGGACTCATGAGAAGAACTATCCTACTCATGATTTGGAATTGGCTGCTATTGTGTTTGCGCTATAGATTTGGAGGCACTATTTGTATGACACTAGATTCGAGGTATTCAGCGACCACAAGAGTTTGAAATACTTGTTTGATCAGAAGGAGCTGAATATGAGGCAGAGGCGTTGGTTAGAGCTGCTGAAAGACTATGATTTTGGCTTAAACTATCACCCCGGCAAAGCTAATGTCGTGGCTGATGCTTTAAGTCGAAAGACTTTGCACATGTCAGCAATGATGGTAAAAGAGTTGGAGTTGATTGAGCAATTCCGTGATATGAGTCTGGTTTGTGAAGTGACACCGCAAAGTGTTAAACTGGGTATGCTGAGGATTGGTAATGACTTCTTGGTTAGTATCAGAGACGCCCAGAAATTAGATGTGAAGCTGGTTGACTTGTTAGTTGCGGGTGATCAGGATGTGGATGGGGATTTCAGGTTGGATTCCCAGGGTGTGTTGAGATTTAGAGATAGAATCTGTGTTCCCGATGATATTGAGATGAAGAAGATGATCCTTGAGGAGAGTCATAGGAGCAAGCTGAGTATTCATCCAGGGGCTACAAAGATGTATCATGACTTGAAGAAATTATTCTGGTGGCCTGGTATGAAGAAAGATGTAGCACGGTTTGTGTATGCCTGTTTGACTTGCCAGAAGTCAAAGGTTGAGCACCAGAAGCCTGCGGGGTTGATGCAACCTTTAGATGTTCCGGAATGGAAATGGGATAGCATTTCCATGGATTTTGTGACTGGGTTACCAAGAACCGTTCGGGGGTTTGATTCTATTTGGGTGATCGTGGATAGGTTGACGAAGTCTGCTCACTTCCTTCCTATCAACATCACATATCCGGTATCGAGATTGGCCGAGATATATATTCAGGTGATTGTAAAGTTGCATGGTGTCCCGAAGAGTATTGTATCTGACAGAGATCCGAGGTTTACTTCGGAGTTTTGGGGGAGCTTGCAGGAGGCATTGGGGTCCAGATTGAGGTTGAGTTCAGCCTATCATCCTCAGACTGATGGGCAGACAGAGAGAACCATTCAGTCATTGGAGGACTTATTGAGATCGTGTGTCTTGGAGCAGGGAGGTGCGTGGGATACACACCTTCCATTAATTGAGTTTACTTACAACAACAGCTACCATTCAAGTATAGGGATGGCTCCTTACGAGGCACTGTATGGGCGGAGGTGTAGAACTCCTGTGTGTTGGCATGAGTCTGGAGAGAGTGTTGTTCTTGGACCTGAATTAGTGAGAGAGACTACAGAGAAGATAAAAATGATCAGGGAGAAAATGAAAGAGTCTCAAAGTCGGCAAAAGAGTTACCATGATAGAAGGAGAAAAGATTTAGAATTTCAGGCGGGAGAGCATGTTTTCTTGAGGGTCACGCCTATGGCTGGTGTTGGGCGTGCACTTAAAGCAAAGAAGTTGACTCCTAGATTTATTGGACCGTACCAGATCACCGAGAGGGTCGGAAAGGTTGCTTATAGGGTGGCTTTACCGCCTAACCTTTCGAACTTGCACGACGTATTTCACGTGTCGCAACTTCGGAAGTACATTCCGGACCCGTCTCATGTGATCCATATGGATGATATTGAGGTGCGAGATAATCTCACTGTGGAGACTATGCCAGTGAGGATTGATGATAGGGAAGTGAAGGTACTGAGGGGGAAAAACATTGCTTTAGTAAAGGTGGTGTGGTTGGGAGCTACTGGCGAGAGCATGACTTGGGAGCTGGAGAGTAGGATGCGGGAATCCTATCCAGAGCTATTTGACTCAGGTATGAATTTCGAGGACGAAATTTCCTAAGTGGGGGAGAGTTGTAACACCCTAAAATAATTTAATTAAGTAAGTGATTAAATTATTTAAAGTGTTGCATAAATTTTTATTATATTATAATATAGTATTTTTATTTAATTGAAGGGGATGGCATCGGAAATACCGAAATTGCAAGTAACGGCCCAAGAAGCCCAAGCCCGTTGGCTTAGGCGCTCCTTAGGCGCTAGGGGTCTAGGTTGCGCCCCAATTGTGCCATAAGAGAGCAAGTGAGTCGAAGGAGAGGAGAAGAGAAAGAAAGTCGAAGGAGAGGAGAAGAGAAGGAAGAGGGCGAATCTCAAGCTAAGGAGTTAGGGTTTGTTCATCTTGATTCTAGGTAAGAGTCCCTAGTCTTTTATTATTCGATTCTCCTTCTCTATCAAATGCTTAGGTTTTCGATTTTCCCTAACCCTTCCTATTTTTGATCAATTCGCGAATGGTCCAAGAGAAAGAGAGAGAGGGCGTGTTCGTGAATAAGGGAAGAAGAAGGAGAAGAATTCTTGTTGCGGTGGTTTGTCGGTGCTTCGGTGGAAAGAGCTCTAGTTCGTCATAATCAAGGTTAGGGGAGTCTCACTCTATAATAGAGAGTATAATAGGTTGTATGTAAACCATAGGATCCCACTTGACATTATTTTGTTAATTGTTAGATTGTTTAGGTTAGTTGAAATTGATAATTGGTGTGATTAATTCGATTCCCTATGCTAAGGTTTAGATTTCATGTGTTGATTTTATGCCTTGTTGTGTTCTTAATGTGTAAATATGAGATTGAATGTTGTTGGTTTGAGCATAATTTGTTTTGTGATTGTTGTGGTGAATTGATTTGGAAAATAATTGAGAATTTGATGTTTTTGGATGAAAATCATTTTCTGAGCATATTTTCCCGAGCCAAATTTTGTATTCACCTGACCAAATTGTATTTTAAGCACTTTGGCTAAAGAATTTCCAGATTTGCACTTGTGGTTTTGAAATGGTCCTATTGGGCATCGTTTTGGCTTGTCTAAGGGGTGCCTTATGTGCAAATCATTTTCTGAGCATATTTTCCCGAGCCAAATTTTGTATTCACCTGACCAAATTGTAATTTAAGCACTTTGGCTAAAGAATTTCCAGATTTGCACTTGTGGTTTTGAAATGGTCCTATTGGGCATCGTTTTAGCTTGTGTAAAGGGGGTGTTGGGTGCAAATCAGTGTCTGAACATATTTTCCCAAGCCAAAATTTGTATTCACCTGACCAAATTGTATTTTAAGCACTTTGGCTAAAGAATTTCCAGATTTGCACTTGTGGTTTTGAAATGGTCCTATTGGGCATCGTTTTGGCTTGTCTAAGGGGTGCCTTATGTGCAAATCATTTTCTGAGCATATTTTCCCGAGCCAGATTTTGTATTCACCTGACCAAACTGTAATTTAAGCACTTTGGCTAAAGAATTTCCATATTTGCACTTGTGGTTTTGAAATGGTCCTATTGGGCATCGTTTTAGCTTGTGTAAAGGGGGTGTTGGGAGCAAATCAGTTTCTGAACATATTTTCCCTAGCCAAATTTTGTATTCACCTGACCAAATTGTATTTTAAGCACTTTGGCTAAAGAATTTCCAGAATTTCACTTGTGGTTTTGAAATGGTCCTATTGGGCATCGTTTTGGCTTGTCTAAGGGGTGCCTTATGTGCAAATCATTTTCTGAGCATATTTTCCCGAGCCAAATTTTGTATTCACCTGACCAAATTGTATTTTAAGCACTTTGGCTAAAGAATTTCCAGATTTACACTTGTGGTTTTGAAATGGTCCTATTGGGCATCGTTTTGGCTTGTCTAAGGGGTGCCTTGTGTGCAAATCATTTTCTGAGCATATTTTCCCGAGCCAAATTTTGTATTCACCTGACCAAATGATATTTAAAACATTTTGGCTAAAGAATTTTCAGTTGTTCATGCACCGTTTTGAAATGGTCCTATTGGGCATCGTTTTAGCTTGTGTAAAGGGGGTGTTGGGTGAAAATCAGTTTCTGAACATATTTTCCCTAGCCAAACTTTGTATTCACCTGACCAAATTGTATTTTAAGCACTTTGGCTAAAGAATTTCCAGATTTGCACTTGTGGTTTTGAAATGGTCCTATTGGGCATCGTTTTACCGTGTAAAGGGGGTCTTGTGTGCAAAACGATTTCTGAGTATATTTTCCCTAGCCAAACTTTGTATCCACGTGACCAAATCCTCTTTTGAACATTTTGGCTAGAGCGGTTTTAATTTTCAGGTGACCTATTGTGGTTGTGCGCTTGGGTGTTGTGTTGGGCGCCAAGTGTGCCGCCCAGGGCGCCAAGTGGTGCGTCCGTGCCTTGTGTTTTGGTTTCGGTCCTAATAGTGACAGATTGGTCCCTAGAGCTAGCTTAGTCATAGAGACGTGATTGAGATGAGAAAATAATGAGTTGATTGATGATGAGGCCATGGGGGCTAAAACTAAGATTAATTAAAGATGTGATATAGGATGCATGGACCGTGTTGTTAAGAATTATGATTGTGGTTTTGTCATGGAGTCTCATGCATACATAAGGCTGCGGTCTGAGTTTTAAATTATGATGATAAGGCTGCGGTCTGAGTTCTAAATCAAAATGATAAGGCTGCGGTCTGAGTTGATATTATGATGATAAGGCTGCGGTCTGGGAAAATGGTACCACATGCATAACTGTATTGCATACATCCTCATGATAAGCATGCGAGTTGGTGATTGTATGAACTATGCTACTGTGTGACTGCATGAGTGTGATGCTATGATGGAATATACTTCTTATTATAGTCTTTATTATGTAGTTGAGACTCACCCTTCTGTTGTTGTTTACCACAGGTAGTCCTGAGTGAAGGCTTACTCCTTTCACTCCCGAGTCGGTCTGCTCTGATACGTGACACCTAGGGGGTTGGCTTAGGAATTCTAATGTTATTCATTTGTTGTTGAATTTTGGATGCATTGATTTAATGATTTTTCGATGAGGCTGTTGTTTGGCACTTTCGAGATTATGTTATTTTTCCGCTGCGAGACATCTAAATTATAATGTGTGGATTCTGTTGGTAAAGTCAAGAGTACCCTAAATTATTTAATGGTGTTGCGTATTATAAAGGTATAAGGAAGGCTTATACTGATTTGATCGTTGTTAGATTAAGTTTATGTGTAGCATTCCATTCAAAAAGAAATTTTGAAACTCTGATCTCTATGATAAATAGCCGGGTAGAATGGGGTGTTACACGCACGGGCGCCCAGCGCCCAGCGCTGGCACCCAGCGCCCAGCGCTGGCACCCAGCGCCCACCCACGCACACAGCAACGCGCATAGGCGCCCCTGGCGCCCAGCACAGGGCGCCTGGCGCCCAGAACAGTTCCAGCACCAGATTTTTCACACAAATTCAGCACAAACATCATTTTTCTCAAATTGTCTCTTGACTCAATTACAACGCACATTACAACCATCATGGATACACATTGAAATCGCCAAAATTATACACCACCCATTCGAATTCAACAACAATCCCAAGTACAACATGGATCACGCATATAGCGACATCAAGAACATGATTTCGTAAGCATCATAACAATCACAATCAACATCTAGGCTATCACTACTTAGGATCTATCATAGGAATTATTATAGAAGTCGATAGAACTCCCCTTACCTCGAATTTGAAGAAGTGGATCTCTAGAGATGATCACGAACGGAACCACGGCAACCGGATCACGCCTTCTATTTTCTCCTTGGAGCTTGCGACTTGCTCTTCTCCTCTCCTCCTCTCTACGGCGCACTTCCTCTCTTTCTCTCTATTCTCAAGTTTCGCTAATGCTAGCAACAAACCCTAACCCCTATGCGCCTTTGTCCAATTCGCATATGACAAGAGTCATGGGCTTGGGCTTCTCACCTAAGCCCAAGTCCATCTAATTTGGCACCTCCATCTTCTAATGCCACCTACACATAATAATATAATTTCTAATAATTAACTCATATCCACTTAATTAAATTACATTCCTAAATACTTAATTAATAAATTAATTAAATATTTAGGGTGTTACAACGCCCCCAATGGGGAAAACTCAACATCATTCATTGTCACCACAACCGTGACATCAATAAAACCAACTACGCAGCGGAAAATGGCCTCATCGTCGCTGGGTTCATGCACATGGGATACATGAGACACTATGACATGCATCACACGCAAACACACACAATCACAGTCAACTATGTGACCCGTCACTTACCAATTTGCCAAATAAGAGGCACAGCACCTGTCAATTCATAATTACACTCAACAACGTCGCTATATTTCATCGTCGCTTATTATCATCGTCGCTTAGCCTTTTGGGCCTCATCGTCAGTTATCCATAAACGTCACCAAACAAACAATAGCCACTAAGGGCAAAACAGTCATTTACGCATCATCATCAATAATATTGGCCACTAAGGGCAAAAACGTCCTTTAACTAGCCACTAAGGTCATCATCGTCATTTACACATCATCATCAATAATATTAGCCACTAAGGGCAAAACGTCATTTACCTAGCCACTAAGGGCATCATCGTCATTATAGAAGCCCCCAGAAAATAATAAGTTTTTATTTTAAAAATAAGACACACAGGTAGACAACTGGAAAAGCTTCCCAACACTTTTTGAAACAGTTAAAACGGATGTCCGAGTCAAAAGATATAGCGAAAACAGTTTTCATAAAAGTTTGGGAACATCCTGAAAATGGCGCCCAGGCACTGGGCGCCTAAGACAGAAACTTAGACATCGCAGGCAACACAGGCAACACGCACCGAGACAACTCCAAAATGACACGTGCAAAAATAAAACCACTCGAGCCAAAATGTTTTAAATTGAATTTGGGCAGGCAAATACAAAAGATGGCACGGTAAAATATGCCCAGAATTTGAAATTGCACCCAACACACCCCATATACGCACACAAGCAACACCCAGTGAGACAACTTCAGAATTATACGTGCAAAGATAAAACCACTCGAGCCAAAATGCTTAAAATTGAATTTGGGCAGGCAAATACAAAAGATGGCACGGTAAAATGTGCCCAGAATTTGAAATTGCACCCAACACACCCCATATACGCACACAAGCAACACCCAGTGAGAGAACTTCAGAATTACACGTGCAAAGATAAAACCACTCGAGCCAAAATGCTTAAAATTGAATTTGGGCAGGCAAATACAAAAGATGGCACGGTAAAATATGCCCAGAATTTGAAATTGCACCCAACACACCCCATATACGCACACAAGCAACACCCAGTGAGACAACTTCAGAATTACACGTGCAAAGATAAAACCACTCGAGCCAAAATGTTTAAAATTGAATTTGGTCACGCAAATACAAAATATGGCACGGTAAAATATGCCCAGAATTTGAAATTGCGACCAAAACCCCATTTACGCACACACGAGCAACACACTTGCAGCAACAGAAATTCAGCAACAATTCCAGCAACACAGAATCAAACATATGGAGCCCTAGGCGCCCATGCCACAACCAAAAATGGATTTTCAGCCACAAATCATGAAGATCACATATATATCACTAACCAAACATGAAATTACACAAAAATTCATGATCATGGAGAGATCTAAGCTATCACTACCTAAAACCTATCATACGAATTATTATAAAAATTGATAGAACTCGCCTTACCTCGAATTTGAAGAACGGAAGCCCTAGAGACAGTCACGGACAGAACCACGGCAACAAATCACGTCCCTCTTCTCCTTGGACCTCGCGATCTTCTTCTCCTCTTCCTTCCCTTCTACGGCGCTCTCACCCCCTCTATTCTTCTCTCTCAATTTCGCAAAATCACAACCAAAAACCCTAGTCTCACATGACCTAACAACTTCGCATATCTCATTGGATCATGGGCTTGGGCTTTTCACTTAAGCCCAAGTTCATTCAAGTGGCGCCTCCTTTTCCTAATACCACCAACATAAAATCAATATAATTTTAATTAATTAAATTATACCCAATAAATTAAAATAAATTCCTAAATACTTAATTAAATAAACTAATTAAATATTTAGGGTGTTACAATGACTGCCTCTCCCCCAGCACACTAAACTAAATAGGGTCGTTACCCTAACAATGATGCATATGATATACAATAACAATGAACAATGAAAACTACTCAATCACTGAGCCTTAACATAAACATCTACTCATTCACTGAGCTTTAACATGACCTAATCTTATTCTGAACATTAGGTGATCTAATTATTAACTTAACCTTATAATTTAGTGATCTCACATGGATTACTAAGGTTCGCTAACTTAACTTAACAATCTGACTAAACCAGTCAATCCAGCACAATACATCAGTCACATTGAACAATATCCACGGCATAACTTATCTCGATCACAATCATAGCATGAAACTTTAAATACATCACATGAACTCAACTCAATCATAACTGAATTCATAATACTAATGTGTTTCCATCGTTGGGAAACCTTGAGGAGTGGATTAGAAGGGACTTGGGACCAATCGGAATAGCTTAGGACGTATTTTAAAAATTGGCATCAGAAGGATACGCACGGTCCGTGCGCTATGGCGCACGACCCGTGCGCGTTTTCAAAAACGACACCATGAGCTTCAGAATCTCACGCACGACCCGTGCGCCCATACACACGATCCGTGCGTGACTATCAGTATTTCAGAAAAACAGTTTTCGCGTTTTCTTTTCTATTCCGATCGTTCCCATGTCCATTCCGATTCACATTCAAACTCGAAACCAGTACATTCAGTACAATCAATAATATTCATTCAACAATCACACTCATGCAATTTAGCAATTTCAATTCCAAGGATCTCATGACTCGACAACTCACACGCGAGATTTTCGTAAACATTATCGACTCGAGTTTTTTTATAAAACACGAGACCTAAACCGGGACACACATACATGCACAGATTTATGGTTTCCATAGTGAGTTATAGAACTCACCTTTTTGGAGATGACAATCACCCAACGCCGAAACTTCTCGAACACGAACTAACGGCTATCACACGAATCTTTCGGGATCTACTCCTGCTGTTTCCAGCAACCAAACGCCAATTTGCAACGAGTATAACTCACTCAAATCTCTACCAAACTTAGCAAAATGAGGGTCTACGGTGAAGGGATTTTTCTCTAGTTTCTGAAGGTGGAGGTTTCAAACACATGCATCCAATATCCAGAGAGTTATGACCAAAAAAATGAAGCTGGGTCAGGACTGAAGCTGATTCTGAAATGAAACTTAGGAAGATGATATCTCCCTACATTCTCAGTGAAATCAGATGGTTCTTTGGTCTAAACTAGAGCATTTTCTGTCTAGTTTCTAAAGAAATAAAGATGGTCTCAAATGGAGGTCTGTACAGAGAGATATGATGCGAACACCGAAAAGGATTCCAACGGATTTTCCACTGGGTTTTGTGCTTGCACCTGAAACTTCAACAAACTGCTTCTAGTGACTCACAACAGAAAACCCAGCTACCAAAAGTTTGAACTCTGAAGCCCAAACACTAAGAACAACTCCTAAGCTACTCCAACTCGAAAATCAGTGGCTGAGTTAGTTTCTAAAGCTCTCCAAGTTGACAAGCAAGAAGGTAGGATTCAGATTTTGACTAGGTGGAGTTTGGTTTGTCTTCAATGGCAAAATGAGCTGGAGGAGGGTGATAAGAAATGTGTTTGGTTCAGAAGAATGAGGAGGAAAATTGATGAACGATGGTGTAATGAAACCTCACATGCACTTAGGATCCTTTCCCCCCCCTCACTTCTCTCCCTTGCGACTCTCCTCCTTTTCTCCTTCAAGTTCTCTCTGTTTTATTTCCCAGAATGAAGAAGATGAAGTGTTTGTGATTTTGTCAGCTGTAAGATGGTATTTAAAGAGGTAGGGCGAAAAGACAACATTGCCCCTCACTTAATATTTCTTTCCTAATGACTCCACTCAGCCCAAATTATTTTAATTAACAAAATAAATCACTAATTACACACAATTATCACACTTAAACAATCCAACAAATTCATTTTATTTCCAGCTAAGTCAATAAATCACCAATTATCAATTCATGCCAAATAATTTAAAATAGTGAAAATTGGGGATATTACAACTGAGGTCGAAAAGAATGCCGCAGAAGAAGAAGCTGTGCAAGATACCCCTCCCAACGTCACCAAGGACACACCAATGGTCGAAGAAACAAATCCCAACATTGGTGTAACGCCCCAAAATAATTTAATTATTTATTTAATTAAGTTATTTAAGGCTTACAATATTTATTTAATTTAATTAACTAATTCAGGATTTATTTTATTTTATTTTATTTATTTAGGAGGTGTTGTCATGATTTAGGTGGTGCACATGAGGGCCCATGATCCATATGTAGGCCCATGACCCATTGGCTAGTCATAGGGCTCGATTCACTTAGGGGTCTCGAGGGTTAGTCTTCATTCACTCATTCCATCCAAAAGAAAGAAAAGAAGCGAATAGAGAGAGAGTGAGAAGAGGAGGCGACGGTTTGCAAGAGGAAAGGAGAGGAAATTCGTGGAGCACTCAAGGAGGAAGGGAAAGCTTGTTGGTGTCTTGCAATTCCTTGGAGCCTTGCCTAGTATATTCGAATTCCATAAGGTTAGGGGGTTCTTCTTTCCATTCTTAATAACTTATGTGATGAGTATTGTCTAGGGTTAGGTTCTAGGGTGATTTCTATGGATGATTGGTGTGTTTTGATGTTGTTGCTATGCTGAAATTTATTTGTGCAAAGACATGTTTGATTTGTGTTGAGTGGAGTGCAAATGAATGATGCATGCTAGGTGTTGGTGGTTATGACTGAATGATTTTTGGTGGAAAATGTGATGGCTACTGTTCATATAAGTAATTGGCATTGGTGATTTAATTTGGTGATTTTTTGTTGAGAGGAACTGAAAAAGTGTAGGAGCCTTAGGCGCCCTAGAGTGTTGCTTGTGTTGCTGGAATTCTGCTCCCAGGCGCCCTGCTGCTGGGCGCCAAGAGCTGTGCTGCGCCTGTTGTGTTCTGTTGCTGTCCCAGGCGCTAGGCTCCTTGTGCCATGGGCGCCAAGGGCCCCAACTTTCTGGTGATTGTTTTGCCAATTTTGGCTTTTGGTTTTCATGTCCAAGTTAAATGGCTCGTGTAAAATGATTTTGGCCACCAAAAGAGTTGTATCCCGTGTTTTCCTTAGGCGCCTAGTGCATGGGCGCCGTGTGCTCTGCGCCAGTTTTTCCTGCGCCTGTCTCATGTGTTCCAGTTTCGGCGCTAGGCGCCTTGGCCATGGGCGCCAAGGGCGCCACTGTTGTGTTGCATATTTTCTCAAAATTCTTTTTGGGTTCTCATTCACTGAATAAATGGCTCGTGTAAAATAATTTTTGGAGTCAAAGGAGTTGTTCCCTGTCCTGGCCTTAGGCGCCTAGTCCATGGGCGCCAATGTTGCGTGTCATATTTTGCCAAAATTTTTGCTGGGTTCTCATACACTGAATAAATGGCTCGTGTAAAATAATTTTTGGAGTCAAAGGAGTTGTTCCCTGTCCTGGCCTTAGGCGCCTAGTCCATGGGCGCCAATGTTGCGTGTCATATTTTGCCAAAAGTTTTGCTGGGTTCTCATATACTGGATAAATGGCTCGTGTAAAACAAATTTTGGAGTCAAATGAGCTGTTTTCCGTGTTGGCCTTAGGCGCCTAGTGCATGGGCGTCATGTTCCCCTGCGCCAGTTCCTGCGCCAGTTGCGCCAGTCCAGTGTTGCTGCTCCTGGGCGCCCAGCGCCTATGCGCCAGTTTCAGAATGTCTAAGTGTTTTCCCGATTTTGTTTTAATCATAACTTTTGACTCGGTTATCCAAATTTAACGGTTCAAAATGCGTTTTGAAGCTAATTCCGATGTCTTCTTAAATATTCTGGTCTTAGGCAAAAATGGATTATTTTCCTGATGGTTCTGGACTGAAGTTGTTCAAGGTGTCTAATTGCAATTTTTATTCACTTTCTCCTATTCCGTGTCAATGTCCTAAAACGGTTTAATTAAAATAGTACTGATTTATTTGGGGAATTTATTGGTGAGTTTTATTGGTGAGTTTATTTGGTGAGTTATTTGGTGAGTTTATTGGTGAGTTATTTGGTTAGTTTATGGTGAGTTGATTAAATGGTGAATTGGTGAATTGTGTGGTGTGTTGTGGTGTATTGTCATGGCGTCTCATGAACCATGTGCATTATCGGTGAGCAGAGGCTTCGGCCTAATTTTAATTGGTGAGCAGAGGCTTCGGCCTAATTGTATTTAGTGACGGATCCGACATGCATGTACCCGTGGAGTTTGGGTTGCATTTCATGCATAACCATACATTTTGTAATGCTGTTTGGAGATTGTAATTTTGATGTGGTTGCTGCCATTGTTGTGAATCGGTGTGCCTAGTTACTTTTCCTATGCAGTGCTTATTCCATATGTTATTAATTATGAAAAGAGACTCACCCTACTGCTTTTATGTTGCTTCTCATGTCGGCAACGTGCAGGTAATAGCGAGTGAAGGTTACCCTTATGCCTTCGTCTGGTAGGGAGTGTCATGCTCTGATACGTAGCACCGGGGGGCGTCTTATGCTTATATGTTATTTTATTTATACTGTTAGACTGTTATTGGTGATGTATTGGACGTGTTTTCGAACTATTTATTATTCCGCTGTGGTAGTGACTGTATTTAGTTGATGCAAACTAAACAGGTATTTTATGGTGCTATGTATCTTGTGGCTTTTAGCCGATCTATGCGATTTGAAGTTGTTGATTTAATGAAGTAAATGTAGCACTCTCTTATATTGTTTTTCAAAAAAAAAAAAACTCTGATTTTATTAAATAGTAAAGTTATTAGAAGGGGGTGTTACAATTGGCACCAACGGAACTGAAAAGGAAGTTTCTGACCATGTCCAAGAAAGTGAAGGTCATCATATGGATATTGACGAAGGTCAAATTGCCGGCAATGTCGAAGTAACTTTGCCCCCATCTCCGCACTTGGATGAAGAGGAAACAGAAAGGGAAAAACAACAAGTGGATGTCGAAGTGAGCGAGGATGACGACGACAACAATAATGGTGAAGAGGAAGAGAAAGAAGAGGAAGAAGAAGAGGAAGACCTATCAGAACACGAAGATGAATCTTCAAAGGACAACAGCCCTCCAAGGATATTGCCTTCAACAGGCACCAGTTTGAGCCAACAAGAATTGTCAGAGTTAAAGAGCAAAAATCCTCTTCAGGCTCTCAAGCTATTGATGAGTGGTAGGTCTTGGACTGAGAGTAAGCAAACACTTCGACTGCTTCTGGCGGTGGCCACTCTGAGAGTTTACAAGAAGACCTAGTCAAGAAACTTCAAACAATGCTCTTTGAAGAGGACCTATTTAAAGCTATTGAGGAAGATTACATGATCACATTCAAGATCAAGGCCTTAATTAACAAGCTCAACACTCCTGCCTCCAACAAATCTCTCATAGGTTTAATTGTCGAATTTGAACCTCTTCTGGAAGCAATTTCTAAAGAGATCAAGAGGAAAAAAGATATTGCTGCAAATAAAGAGCGCGAGGCTAAACTTCAACAGGAAAAATGGGCTGCAGTCGATGCGTCAGATGCTAAAATTTCGTGATGTTAACATCTCAAAGTACCAGGAACAAATCAAAAACTTCCAGTCGAAGATTAAGGCAGAAGAGAAGAAGAAGGCCTCTATTCAAAAGAGAACTCCCGATTCTTTGGAAGATGCACTTTGATCTGAAGCAACTATGGATATTAAGCATTTAGAAAGGGCCAACAAACATGAGGCAGCAGTTCAGAGATTGGTCGAAGACGAAACCCTCAATGCTGCCAGACTGGATCATGCCAAGATTGTTTTTGAGAAACTTAAAGCTAATTTTGTAATTTAAATTTCCGCTTTCCTTGTTTCTAAATTTGTTTATCCACTTTGTACTTCGACAATATTCTTTGGCATTTATCTTTCAACATGCCATATTTAAATTTCTTCGTTATTTCTTAACCTTGCGTTAATCTAACTTCCTGCAATATTGGCTTATTTTTCTTTAAATACTTGCCATTTATTCGCAAAATTCGACTATCAACGCCTAATTCTTTGACTTCATAGGCACCATTAGAAAAAACCTGCGTAATTCGAAATGGTCCTTCCCAATTTGTGACCATTTGCCTAAGACTCTATCTTTTTTATCCATAGGCAAAACAAATTTCCAAACTATGTCTCCCAAGGCAAACGTTTTCCACTTAACCCTTCTATCGTAGGCTTTGGCTATTCTCTCCTTTTGCCTTGTAAGGACATCTAATGCAACTAATCTTTATTCATCTAAATCAATTAATTCATCTAAGATCATATTCCAATAATAATCTGATGGAATCTCATATTGCCTTTGAATCCTAACTGATTGTAGATGAATTTCAACTGGCAACACTGCATCATGCCCAAACGTAGGTCTAAATAGAGTAGCATTAATAGACTCTCTAGGGGATTTTCGAGAAGCCCATAAAATTTGGTCAAGAGCCTTGTGCCAATTTCTTTGTTTTTGTCCAATATGCTTTTTTATCAAGTTAATGATGATTTTATTGGCTGCTTGTTGAGATATTGGCAAGTGTACCAAATCGTGCAAGTAATAAAACCGGTAAGTACCGGGATATCGTCCTCAAGGATCGAAGTTTAATTTACTAAGACGTTAACAACAGCTAATAGAAACCAAATTTAAAAGGGGTTTGTTTGATAATTGTTGAGCTATGAAGCTCGAAGGTAAAGCAATAAAATATTTTTTTTTAGTTTTTAACGAGAGAAACGAAGAACACGTTGGAAAAGATACGATGGAGGAAATGCTAGGGACGAATTCCTATTGATTTCACACTATTGCGCTAATCTACTTCGAAAGATAAACTCTCTCTGATTTGCTATCAAACCAACACTATCAACTAATTCCTAATTCCTTAGGTAATTAGTACTTTGTAGATAACTAGAATCCCCAATTCCTTAGATTATTCTAATTAACAACAAGCAGTAAAAACAATGGTTTGCAATATACAACAATTCATAGATTATTCCTAAGCCACAAATTGAAGGTATCGAAATTCAAACATTCAAAATAAAACTTCCATTTCATAATTGAACAAAATATCATTGTATGAGTTTTCCAACCATAAAACGCATTAAGCACAGAATTCCGATACACAAATCCGAGAGAGAAAGATATAACTATGGTTCTAGATCAGCGAAAATAGTGGTTACATCAATATTCCTTCATCCCTAACATAAACGGGTTTAGTTACACATGATAAAAGGAGAGGAAAAGGGAGAATTACAAGTTGAAGGTGAAGATGAATGCATTAGAATCCTCAATTATTGTTCCCAAGTCTTGATTCTTCACTTGCCGTCAGCTGGAAGGAGCTCTCTTCGTGTGCTAGGGTTTCCCAAACGTCCAAAAGTGCCTTCAAAACGCGTGCTGGGCCTGTTTTAACGTGTTTTCCGACGTTTCGCGCTTCACTGGCGCTCCCAGCGCAACTTACGCGCAACTCTGCGTGACTGTTCCTGCCAATCCGCGCGCGACTCGCGCTCCCAGCGCCACTTAAGCGCGGATGGAGGACGCGATAGTGCTGATTTTGCGCCTCACTCGCGCTCCGCGCGCAACTTCAGCGCGAATTGGCAGAAACCTCACTACCTTGTATTTTTGAGTCTGTTTGCTTGCATTACTTCGTTCTTCTCTTCACCTAGTCCCTGGGCACAAAAACACCACAAAACCCAGCATAAACACTGCAAAGCAATTAAATCTCAAGTAGAACAACTCATTAATTTTCTCCTAACAATTTCCATTTATTCATCAAATTATCAAGTAAAATTCCCCTTTTTCGCAGTGAAAAACATCATGTGATGGGGATTCATCACAACCCCCAAATTGGACATTTGCTTGTCCTCAAGCAAAGACAAGACAAGACAATATCAACATCAGATAACATGCAATCAATGGTGAATCCCTTTCTAAACAGACAATCACGAACAACCAAAAGACAAGTTGAGCAGCAACTTTCAGACTGGTCACTCAATGTTCAACCCACACGTGGTAATCTTACTAGCATAATCTTGCTCAATAGTGCGTGTGTGACACTTACCTCAGTTGGACCATAGCTAGTTTCAAAATGTATTCACCTAAAACTAGAGGGTTTCCTTCCGAGAATGCCAAAGATGGTTCAAAATATAGGGTAGATTAACATTTCCACATAAGGATCAAGAGGCTTCAAGCACAACAAAGGGTCTTAAATAGGCATTTCAGATTAGACCAGTGCACTAACTATTACCACACACACATTTCACACGCAACACAACTACGCACATTTGTTTTTGGGCTGCAACCCCTTTCATTACATTGGTGTTTGGATTTGATCAACATTTGCTTTGGGACATTGCAGCAATTATCAGTTTAAACAACACAACACGGCATACACTTTAGCTTTACGGATAGACGCTACAGTGCTGCACACACGCAGCCCGACACACACGGCATACACTATAGCGTTACGGGTAGACGCCACAGTGCTGCACACACATTAACACACACGACATACACTCTAACGTTACGGGTAGACGTTACAGTGCTGCACACACGCACCCAATGCACTGATCATCCTACAATCCTCATGCCCAGCCTTAGTACAACTGATGCACCCCCAACTTAGCTTCTACAACTCCCCTAAATTTTTAGTAAAAATTTGGCGACTCCCATGGTCCACCACACTAGCTTAGCTGCCCACATCTCTAGGATCACTAAGTTCCACTGGTTAGTGTTTTAAGTGTGGAAGCAAGATTGTACTAATTTGATCACCACAGGGGTATTATTCGCTCAGTTCTCCCGAATCATCACTAAGTTTGCTCAACTGTCTTTTTTTTTGTTTAGCAGGAAATTCACCACATGACTGCATTTTTTTCTGATACTAACACTGACAATAGGTCCTCCCCCCCCCCCCCCCACTTAAACATAGCAGTGTCCTCACTGATTAATTTAGGGGAAGACCTATTTACAAAGACTAAGACTAAAACAAAAAATGAAATTAAAAATAAACCTACGAAACTACAACTAGTAAAGAAAACACAAGGTGCACAATCAAATAAAGCAAAAGAGAAGGGAAAGATAAAAAGTAACCTGGCGGTGAATAGCCTACTCAACCGTGTCCAGAGTCTGGAGGAGGCGCCTGAAAGATGTCCGCCTCAGGATCCAACTGCTCTCCCCGCTGCACCATGCACATAGCTCTGTACATGTTTCTCATCCCTACTTCCATCCGCTCCTGTCTGGCTGCCATCCGCTGCTGATCCCCTGCTAGCAAATCCATTCTTGCCTGAAGATGCTGAAAGTCGTCAGCGTGTGGATCAACCCAAGGTTCATCCATGGAGAAGGTTGGTTTGTTCTCTTGGTGCTGCTCTTGCGGGGGTTCTTCTCTGTGCACTGGCTGCTCAAAATACCCACCCCGGGTTATGGTCCGAATCCAAGACCCGGTGATTGCAGCAGATGGTTCAATAGTCTCTTCATCAGCATCAGCAACGAGGCTGGCATGCCTCCAATAGCTAGGCTGGTTTCCATCAAAACTGCTAATTTCCTCTTCAAGCTCCCATCCTATATTGACGGGCTCTCCTTTCATAATGCACGCAGTGAGGCTCGCCCTATCAATGTTCAGCTTTGATTGGTTAGAGCTAGGGCATATAGTGGAGAGGATGAAAGATGCCCATCCCCTAGCAACTGGGGTGAGAGAGTTTGTCATAATTTTCCATGGATCCCCACTCTTATTCCTTACCCAATCCATTCCCTGCTTGCACAGTGCCGCAGAGATCTCAGCTGCTCGTGTAACACCCCTTTTCTAATAGCCTTATTAATTAATAAAAATCAGAGTTCTTTTTTTTTTGTAAACAATCTAAGCGAGTGCTACACTTACTTCATAAAATCAACAACTTCCATTTTCATAGTTCGGTTAAAACCACGAGATACATAGCACCAAAAAAAAACGTTTAGTTCACATCAACTAAATTCAGTCACTACCAGCAGCGGAATAATAATAATTTCGAAAAACAAAACCAAAGCATCGCCAATAAAAGTCCAACAGTATAAAGAAAATAACGCATGAACATAAGACACCCCCCTGGTGCTACGTATCAGAGCATGACACTTCCTACCAGACGAAGGCATAAGGGTAACCTTCACTCGTTATTACCTGCACGTTGCCGACATAAGAAGCAACATAAAAGCAGTAGGGTGAGTCTCTTTTCATAATTAATAACATACGGAAATAAGCACTGCATAGGAAAAGGTAACTAGGCACATTGATTCACAACAATGGCAACAACCATATCAAAATTACATTTCCAAACAGCACTACACAATATATGGTTATGCATGGAATGCAACCCAAACTCCACGGGCACATGCATGTCGGATCCGTCACCAAATACAAATAGGCCGTAGCCTCTGCTCACCAAATAAAATTAGGCCGAAGCCTCTGCTCACCAATAATGCACATGTTTCATGGGATGCTATGGAAATGCATCACAACACACCACACAATTCATCAATTCACCATTAAATTCAACTCACCATTATATTAGTCAGCTCACCAGTTTAAAATTAGGCCGAAGCCTCTGCTCACCAATCACACCATAATACACTCACCAACTCAACCCACCACTCACACCAACACCAATTTTAATTAGGCCAATTTAGGATTTGACACGACATAGGGAAAATGAATAAAAATTGAAATTAGACACCTAGAACAACTTCAGTCCAGAACTACCAGTAAATTAACTCATTTTTGCATAAAACCAGAATGCTTGGATAGACACCGAAATTAGCTTCGAAACGCATTTTGAACAGTTAAATTTGGATAACCGAGTCAAAAGTTACGTTAAAAACAAAACCGGAAAAATACTTAGACATTCTGGAAACTGGCGCCCAGGCGCTGGGCGCCCAGGGGCAACACAGGACTTGGCGCATGGCGCTGGCGCCCAGGAACAGCAACACGCGCATAGGCGCTGGCGCCCAGGAAACTGGCGCAGGAACTGGCGCAGGGGAACACGGCGCCCAGGCACTAGGCGCCTAAGGCCAACACGCAAGAAAACTCATTTTACTTCGAAATTGATTTTGTACGAGCCAAATACTCAGAATATGAGAATCCAACAAAAATTTTGGCAAAAAGTGACACGCACCTTTGGCGCCCATGGACTAGGCGCCTAAGGCCAGGACGGAATACAACTCCTATGACTCCAAAAATTGTTTTACACGAGCCATTTATTGGATGTATGAGAACCCAAAAATAATTTTGAGAAAATAATCAACACAACAGTGGCGCCCTTGGCGCCCATGGCCAAGGCGCCTAGCGCCAAAACTGGCAACACAGTGAGACAGGCACAGGGAACAACAGGCGCAGGGCGCCTAGCGCCCAGATACAGAACTGGCGCAGGAACACCCAAAACTGGCGCAGAGCACATGGCGCCCATGCACTAGGCGCCTAGTGAAAACACGCAACACAACTATCTTGGTGACCAAAATCATTTTGCACGAGCTATTTTACTTGAATATGAAAACCAGAAACCAAATTTTGCAAAATAATCACCAGAACATTGGGGCCCTTGGCGCCCATGAGACAAGGCGCCTAGCGCCAAAACAGCAACACAGTGGCACAGAACTGGAAAACTGGCGCAGGCCACAATGGCTGGGCGCCTGGTGCCCATGACTGAGACACAGAAAAACAGCAACAAGGCATATGGCGCCCAAGGCGCCTAGGAGCTTCCAAAATCAAGATTCTTCAAATTCAAACACCAAATTAAATTCACCAAACACCCGATCATACATATATAATTTAATTCTCACCGTGAACCTCAATTCTCACTAAACAAACACCAACAAATCATATACTCAAACATGCGACATACAATTCACTTAGCAACAATTCAAAGCACCAATTATGCGATTTCAACATAGGAAATTCTTAATCATATATCACAACACTACAATTTAATCAACAACACAACAATTCATTCATAGAAATTATCCTAGAACCCTAACCCTAGGCATCACTAATTCGCATAAGGTATTAAAAACAAAAAGAGGACCCCCTAACCTTATGGAAGTCGAAATTACTAGGCAAGGCTCCAAGGAATTGCAAGTCACCAACAAGCTTTCCCTCCTCCTTGAGTGCTCCACGAAAATTCCTCTCCCTTCTTCTTGTAACCGTCGCCTCCTCTCTTCTCACTCTTTCTCTATTCGCTTCTTTTTCTTTCTTTTGGGTGGAATGAGCAAATTGAAAACTAACCCCCAAGACCCCTAAGTGATTCGAGCTCTATGACTAGCTAATGGGTCATGGGCTTACTTGTGGATCATGGGCCCCCATGCACCACCTAAGTCGTGACAACTGTAACACCCCTTTTCTAATAACTTTACTTTTAAATAAAATCAGAGTCTCTTTTTTTTTTTTTTTTTTGAAAACAATTCAAGCGAGTGCTACATTTACTTCATAAATAACAAGATACATAGCGCCATGAGAAAAATGTTTAGTTCGCATCAACTAAAACCAATCACCATCAGCAGCGGAATAAATATGAGTTCTAAAACTTAAAACCAATACATCACCAATCAAATCTAACAGTTTAGGAAGAATAATGCATAAACATAGGACACCCCCCCCCCCCTGGTGCTACGTATCAGAGAGTGACACTTCCTAACAGACGAAGGCATAAAGGAATCCTTCACTCGGTATTACCTGCACGTTGCCGACATAAGAAGCAACATAAAGGCAGTAGGGTGAGTCTCTTTTCATAATTAATAACATATGAGAATTAAGCACTGCATAGGAAAAAGGAAACCAGGCTCCCCAATTCACAACAATGGGGACAATCAAATCAGCATTCTCATTCCAATCAGCACTATACAATATATGATTATGCATGTAATGCAACCCAAACTCCACGGGTACATGCATGTCGGATCCGTCACCAAATACAAATAGGCCGTAGCCTCTGCTCACCAAATAAAATTAGGCCGTAGCCTCTGCTCACCAATAATGCACATGCTTCATGAGGTGTTATGGAGAATGCATCACAACACACCACAAATCAATCAATTCACATTTTAAATTCAAATCTCACCATAGTGCATTAATGAACTCACCAAATCAAAATTAGGCCGTAGCCTCTGCTCACCAATCTCACCCTATCATACTCACCAATTCAGCTCACCACTCACACCAACACCAATTTAAATAGACCAGCTTAGGGCATTGACATGACATAGGGGAATGGAGGAAAACAGTCATTTGGGCACTTGAACATCATCAGCCCAGAAACACCAGTAAAATAAATTATTTTTGCATAAAATTGAGACTATTGGATAGGCACTGAAATTAGCTTCACAACGCATTTTGAACCGTTGAATTTGGATAACCGAGTCAAAAGTTACATTAAAAACAATTTAGGAAAAATACTTAGACATCCTGGAATTGGCGCATGGGCGCTGGGCGCCCAGGGGCAACACAGCGCTTGGCGCATGGGCGCTTGGCGCCCAGGAGAGGCAACACGCACAGGCGCATGGGCGCTTGGCGCCCAGGAGCAACACGCGCAACAGCGCACAGGCGCTAGGCGCCCAGGGGAACAACACGCACACAGGCGCTGGGCGCTAGGCGCCCAGGAAGGCAACACGCGCATAGGCGCTGGCGCCCAGGAGCAACAGCGCGCACAGGCGCTGGCGCCCAGGAGAAACACGCGCACACAGGCGCGCCCAGGGAACAACAGCAACATGGCGCCCAAGCACTAGGCGCCTAAGACCAACTCGCAACAAAATTCATTTTTCTTCGAAATTGATTTTACACGAGCCAAATGCTCAGGACATGAAAACCCAATAAAAATTTTATCAAAAACTGAATAGTATTTTTGGCGCCCATGCACTAGGCACCTAGTGAAATTACGCAACTCAACTCCTTTGTTGCCCAAAATCAGTTTTCATGAGCCATTTTACCTGAGTATAAAAACCTGAAAACAATTTTCACAAAACTATCACCAGAACTTTGGGGCCCTTGGCGCCCATGACTCAAGCAACAAGCGCCAAATCTGGCAGCACAGTGACACAGAATGGCAACACAGGCAACAGACACAGCAACACAGTGGCACAGAATGGCAACACAGGCAACAGAATTTTGGAAACTGGCACAGCACACTGCTGGGCACTTGGCGCCCATGACTAAGGCGCAACACTGAAAATTCCAGCAACATGCACATGGCGCCTAAGGCGCCTAGGGGTTCCCGAACAGAATTTTCTTCACTTTCTTTCACCAAATTACATTCACCAAAACGCTCAATTACATGAATATTACTAAAGTGTCACCATAATTCTCAATTTCACCAAATAATCACCAAATAATCATATGATCAAACATATGGTCTTCAATTCGCATTTAGCAACAATTCAAGCATCAATCATAAAATTCTCAACATAATAATTCAACAAATAGCATCACAATATTATAATCCTCATCAACAACACAATTCAATCATGGAACTAACCTAGGACCCTAACCCTAAGCAATTCAAAATTCGCATAGTTATTAATAACAAATAGAGGACCCCCTAACCTTATGGAAGTCGAATTTGCTAGCCAAGCTCCAAAGAAAATTGCAAGCCACCAATGAGCCTCCTCCTCTTCTCTATGAGCTTCGCCTTCTCCTCCTTCTTCTCTTCTCCTCTTCGCAACTTTTCTCTTCTCACTCTCTCTTACGTTACTTTTTCTTTCTTTTTCTCACTTGAGACAAAAATGCCACTAAGTCACAAGACTCATAGTGAGTCGAATCCCATGACTATCCAATGGGTCATGGGCTCACTTGTGGGTCATGGGCTCCGTGCACCATCTAATTCGAGACAACACCTCCTAATAATTAAAATTAAATAAATACATTAAACCTTGAATTATTTATTTAAATTAAATAAATATTGTAAGCCTTAAATAATTTAATTAAATAAATAATTAAATTATTTTGGGGCGTTACAACTCTCCCCCACTTAGAATATTTCGTCCTCGAAATTACCTGAATCAAACAACTCCGGATATGCTTCCCGCATCTTGTAACGCCCCAAAATAATTTAATTATTTATTTAATTATTCATTTAATTATTTATTTAATTAGGTTATTTAAGGCTTGCAATATTTATTTAAGTAGATTAATTAAGTTGGAGTTTATTCTATTTTAGGAGGTGTTAAGTAATTAGGAGTGGTGGAAGTAATTGGTGGGAGGTGTAAATAAAGGGCCAATGGCCCAAAGGCCATTAGTTTAATTGGGCCTAGGGTTAAAATGAAACTAAAGGAAGGAATTAAAAGAAATGGATCAGCCGTAGGTGAGAAAGAAGGAAGAAGAGAAGAAGAGAAGAAAAGAAAAGAAAACAAGAGAAAAGAGAGAGAGGGCCGTAGGGAACAAAAAGAAAGCAAAGGAGAGAGAGTGAGAAGAGGAACTCGTGAAAACAGCAAGGAGAAGGAGGAGGAAAACGTGGAGGCTCAAGCAAGAGGAAGAAGAAGAAGTGATTTCTTGGAGGGGTGCCTAGTATTCTCGAATTCCTAAAGGTTAGGGGGCTCTCCTTCATCTCTAATAACCTATTTGATTAATAATTTAGGGGTTGGGTATTATGGGTGATTGTTAAATTGATTGTGTAATTAATTTCATGATTGTTGTGATAATATTTTGAATTGGGTGATTTATGGTGTCTTGGTGTCAAAAAAAATTGATTATGTGACTATGTTTGCCTCTAGAATGTTTGATATGTTGACTCAATGAGAAAGTATGTGAATTATGATGAATAATTGATGTTTGTTGATATGTGTGATTGAGACATGAATTTAATTGGTGATTGGTGACAATGATTATTCATGAATTGGTGTTGAATTGGTGATTTGAACATAAGGTGTCTATGTCTCAATGTCATAATTGTTGTGGTCATTGGCGTGGCATGACGTGGCCTTAAACCCGAATCGGGACGCCTTATATTTTGGAGTTTATGTTGGTATTCGCGTGGCATGACGTGGCCTTAAACCCGAATTGGGAGCGTGACAAGTTTCGGGGTCAAAAATTGATGTGTCGTGTTGTGTATTTTCTGAACACTGTTTCGTGTTTTCGTAAACTGGCACTGTTCGGTCGACTCAAAAAATTGGTGGCTGATTGCGTTAGAAAGTAGACTTAACGCCGGTCGTTTTGGCACTGGTTTCGTTTAAATCGGAGTTGTGTAGCTCAAGTTATAAGCCTCCAAAGTCGGGTCGCAAAATTCTGTCCGAATTCGTACCTCTCTGTAGTAATTTGAAAAACTGTACCAGTTGGATACTTATTTTGAAAAATGAAAATCACAGGCTGAAACTACACTCAAAGAGCTTTCCAATGAGTGGTC
This sequence comes from Astragalus membranaceus, assembly GCA_039519185.1. Classification (NCBI taxonomy): domain Eukaryota; kingdom Viridiplantae; phylum Streptophyta; class Magnoliopsida; order Fabales; family Fabaceae; genus Astragalus; species Astragalus membranaceus. The sequence goes on along the minus strand of CM076848.1, from coordinate 86,479,758 downwards.
TTTTGTTGAAATCCGTTATCGTTTACTATTTTAATTAATTCGCCGAAGTAGGCGCACTGCTGCAGGAAAAATCTGCACAGTTGCTGTGTGTTGCTTGCTGTGTTGCTGTTCTGCTGCAGTGTTGCTGGCACAACAGTGACAAATGTGTTTTTCGTCAAAAACTCGATTTTCTAACCACTTTTTCCCTAGCCAAATTTTGTATTGACCGAGCAACTTTTTATTGTGAACGTTTTGGCTCGAGCGGATTTTCTGTAGCACTCACCATTTGGGAGATGTGCGCAAGTTTTGGTTTATGTGTGTGTTGCACAGTGACAGTGTTGCTGCCACTGTGCAGTGTTGCTGTCAAGACTGTTAAAAAAATGGTTTTTTGTGGAAAACTCGATTTTCTGAGCACTTTTTCCCTAGCCAAATTTTGTATTGACCGAGCAACTTTTTATGGTGAACGTTTTGGCTAGAGCGATTTCATTTTATCCCTTGTCGTTTGTGAGTTGTCCCGGTGATGTCTAGGTACGTCTAGGTGCGCGTCTAAGCCTGTGACTCAATCCTGCCTTAGTCGGTGTCTAGGATATTATTGCCTAGTTTTGGTGCTGTTTGGTCCTTATGGTGAAGTTTTGGCCCTTGGTGTGTTTTTAGTCTTTACGGTGCGGCGTAGTCCTCATAATATGATTGGTGAGCTGAATAAATATTTGTGAGTTGTTATAATATGATTGGTGAGCTGAATAAGTATTGGTGAGTTAATATAATATTACTGGTGAGCGGAGATATAATTGGAGAGTTAATATGACATTTTGGGTGAGCAGAAGGTTTCGACCTTATTATGAATTATTGGCGAGCAGAAGACTTCGGTCTTGTTAGTGATGTGCCCACAAGGTTTAATTGTTGAGTATGTTAATTATGGGGTGTGTTTACATGTGTTGGTGTGTATGGTGCATGGTCATGGCGTCACATTATCATGTGCATATTATGGTGAGCAGAGGCTTCGGCCTATTTTGGTGAGCAGAGGCTTCGGCCTATTTTGGTGAGCAGAGGCTTCGGCCTATCTTGGTGAGTGCCCTCAAGGCAAGTTTTTGGTGTTGATGGATCCACATGCATACGTCTAGGAGTTGGGTCGCATTGCATACATGTCACATACCCTCGTTGTTGCCTGTGAATGAATAAAGTGACGGTGTGCTATTAGAGCTGTGTGTGTGGGTGTTGTGTCTCAGTGATGTGAAATGATGGTGTGCTATTATTAATGTGAAGTGGTGCTATTCGTTGCCTGATCTATATATTGTTGATCCTATATGTTATTACTTATGAAATGAGACTCACCCTACTGCTTTTATGTTGCTTCTCATGTCGGCAACGTGCAGGTGATAGCGGGTGAAGGTGATCTAGTACCTTCTATCTAGTGGGTCGAGTCAGCTCTGATACGTAGCACCAGGGGGGCGTTAGTTTACTATTTTATTTAAATTGATGTTGAACTCTATTTTCGGTGATGTAATTTGATATTGTCAGATTTGGTGATTATTTCGCTGCGATGTTTTTATACTTATATATTAATTTTGGGGATATAATACGTTGGTGTTTTAAATGTGGCACCCTCTCGTGGTTGCATTAAAACGGTTTTTGCGAACTCTGATTTTTTTTTAAATTAACTAAATAATAGTTATTAGTAAAGGGGGTGTTACAAGTTGGTATCAGAGCAATGGTTGGTCCGTCCGGCCGAGTCATCGAGTCGTTGTGTCGGTTAGCGACCAACTGTTGTTTTTTTTATTCTGACTGTGGTTTGTGTTGCAGAGATGATCCTGATCGTGAAGGTAATGGTAAGAGAACTAGTGGGGGAGATGCTCCTACTAGTATTGTATTGCTTGTTATGTTTTTTTTTGTGTGAACTCTGTGCCTTGCTGTGTGTTGTATTTGTTGTTTTATGTTTAGCTTATGAATTTCGAGGACGAAATTCTTCTAAGTGGGGGAGAGTTGTAACGCCCCAAAATAATTTAATTATTTATTTAATTATTCATTTAATTATTTATTTAATTAGGTTATTTAAGGCTTGCAATATTTATTTAAGTAGATTAATTAAGTTGGAGTTTATTCTATTTTAGGAGGTGTTAAGTAATTAGGAGTGGTGGAAGTAATTGGTGGGAGGTGTAAATAAAGGGCCAATGGCCCAAAGGCCATTAGTTTAATTGGGCCTAGGGTTAAAATGAAACTAAAGGAAGGAATTAAAAGAAATGGATCAGCCGTAGGTGAGAAAGAAGGAAGAAGAGAAGAAGAGAAGAAAAGAAAAGAAAACAAGAGAAAAGAGAGAGAGGGCCGTAGGGAACAAAAAGAAAGGAAAGGAGAGAGAGTGAGAAGAGGAACTCGTGAAAACAGCAAGGAGAAGGAGGAGGAAAACGTGGAGGCTCAAGCAAGAGGAAGAAGAAGAAGTGATTTCTTGGAGGGGTGCCTAGTATTCTCGAATTCCTAAAGGTTAGGGGGCTCTCCTTCATCTCTAATAACCTATTTGATTAATAATTTAGGGGTTGGGTATTATGGGTGATTGTTAAATTGATTGTGTAATTAATTTCATGATTGTTGTGATAATATTTTGAATTGGGTGATTTATGGTGTCTTGGTGTCAAAAAAAATTGATTATGTGACTATGTTTGCCTCTAGAATGTTTGATATGTTGACTCAATGAGAAAGTATGTGAATTATGATGAATAATTGATGTTTGTTGATATGTGTGATTGAGACATGAATTTAATTGGTGATTGGTGACAATGATTATTCATGAATTGGTGTTGAATTGGTGATTTGAACATAAGGTGTCTATGTCTCAATGTCATAATTGTTGTGGTCATTGGCGTGGCATGACGTGGCCTTAAACCCGAATCGGGACGCCTTATATTTTGGAGTTTATGTTGGTATTCGCGTGGCATGACGTGGCCTTAAACCCGAATTGGGAGCGTGACAAGTTTCGGGGTCAAAAATTGATGTGTCGTGTTGTGTATTTTCTGAACACTGTTTCGTGTTTTCGTAAACTGGCACTGTTCGGTCGACTCAAAAAATTGGTGGCTGATTGCGTTAGAAAGTAGACTTAACGCCGGTCGTTTTGGCACTGGTTTCGTTTAAATCGGAGTTGTGTAGCTCAAGTTATAAGCCTCCAAAGTCGGGTCGCAAAATTCTGTCCGAATTCGTACCTCTCTGTAGTAATTTGAAAAACTGTACCAGTTGGATACTTATTTTGAAAAATGAAAATCACAGGCTGAAACTACACTCAAAGAGCTTTCCAATGAGTGGTCTTTTGTTGAAATCCGTTATCGTTTACTATTTTAATTAATTCGCCGAAGTAGGCGCACTGCTGCAGGAAAAATCTGCACAGTTGCTGTGTGTTGCTTGCTGTGTTGCTGTTCTGCTGCAGTGTTGCTGGCAGAACAGTGACAAATGTGTTTTTCGTCAAAAACTCGATTTTCTAACCACTTTTTCCCTAGCCAAATTTTGTATTGACCGAGCAACTTTTTATTGTGAACGTTTTGGCTCGAGCGGATTTTCTGTAGCACTCACCATTTGGGAGATGTGCGCAAGTTTTGGTTTATGTGTGTGTTGCACAGTGACAGTGTTGCTGCCACTGTGCAGTGTTGCTGTCAAGACTGTTAAAAAAATGGTTTTTTGTGGAAAACTCGATTTTCTGAGCACTTTTTCCCTAGCCAAATTTTGTATTGACCGAGCAACTTTTTATGGTGAACGTTTTGGCTAGAGCGATTTCATTTTATCCCGTGTCGTTTGTGAGTTGTCCCGGTGATGTCTAGGTACGTCTAGGTGCGCGTCTAAGCCTGTGACTCAATCCTGCCTTAGTCGGTGTCTAGGATATTATTGCCTAGTTTTGGTGCTGTTTGGTCCTTATGGTGAAGTTTTGGCCCTTGGTGTGTTTTTAGTCTTTATGGTGCGGCGTAGTCCTCATAATATGATTGGTGAGCTGAATAAATATTTGTGAGTTGTTATAATATGATTGGTGAGCTGAATAAGTATTGGTGAGTTAATATAATATTACTGGTGAGCGGAGATATAATTGGAGAGTTAATATGACATTTTGGGTGAGCAGAAGGTTTCGACCTTATTATGAATTATTGGCGAGCAGAAGACTTCGGTCTTGTTAGTGATGTGCCCACAAGGTTTAATTGTTGAGTATGTTAATTATGGGGTGTGTTTACATGTGTTGGTGTGTATGGTGCATGGTCATGGCGTCACATTATCATGTGCATATTTTGGTGAGCAGAGGCTTCGGCCTATTTTGGTGAGCAGAGGCTTCGGCCTATTTTGGTGAGCAGAGGCTTCGGCCTATCTTGGTGAGTGCCCTCAAGGCAAGTTTTTGGTGTTGATGGATCCACATGCATACGTCTAGGAGTTGGGTCGCATTGCATACATGTCACATACCCTCGTTGTTGCCTGTGAATGAATAAAGTGACGGTGTGCTATTAGAGCTGTGTGTGTGGGTGTTGTGTCTCAGTGATGTGAAATGATGGTGTGCTATTATTAATGTGAAGTGGTGCTATTCGTTGCCTGATCTATATATTGTTGATCCTATATGTTATTACTTATGAAATGAGACTCACCCTACTGCTTTTATGTTGCTTCTCATGTCGGCAACGTGCAGGTGATAGCGGGTGAAGGTGATCTAGTACCTTCTATCTAGTGGGTCGAGTCAGCTCTGATACGTAGCACCAGGGGGGCGTTAGTTTACTATTTTATTTAAATTGATGTTGAACTCTATTTTCGGTGATGTAATTTGATATTGTCAGATTTGGTGATTATTTCGCTGCGATGTTTTTATACTTATATATTAATTTTGGGGATATAATACGTTGGTGTTTTAAATGTGGCACCCTCTCGTGGTTGCATTAAAACGGTTTTTGCGAACTCTGATTTTTTTTTAAATTAACTAAATAATAGTTATTAGTAAAGGGGGTGTTACACATCTTGCTCTCCAGCTCCCAAGTCATACTCTCGCCAGCAGCTCCTAACCAAACCACTTTCACCAAAAGAATTTCTTTCCCTCTCAGAGTCTTCACTTCTCTATCTTCAATCCGCACAGGCATAGTCTCCACGGTGAGATTATCCCGCACCTCTACTTCATCCATCTGAATCACATGGGACGGGTCCGGAACATACTTTTGAAGTTGTGACAAGTGAAACACGTCATGCAAGTTCGAAAGATTAGGTGGCAGAGCCACCCTATAAGCAACATTTCCCACCCTCTCCGTAATCTGATACGGACCAATGAAACGGGGAGTTAACTTCTTAGATTTCAAGGCACGCCCAACACCAGTCACCGGAGTGACTCTCAGAAACACATGATCACCTGCTTGAAACTCTAGATCCTTCCATCTCTTATCATGATAGCTCTTTTGTCGACTCTGCGACGCTTTCATCTTCTCACGGATTAATTTTACCTTCTCAGTTGTTTCTCGCACAATCTCAGGCCCCAACACTGCACTCTCCCCAGATTCATACCAACACAACGGAGTCCTACATCTCCGACCATACAATGCCTCAAACGGTGCCATACCAATACTAGAATGAAAACTGTTGTTATAGGTGAATTCTATCAACGAAAGATGAGAATCCCATGAACCTCCCTGTTCAAGAACACATGCCCTCAACAAGTCCTCTAACGACTGAATAGTCCTCTCCGTCTGACCATCTGTCTGCGGATGATAAGCGGAGCTCAACCTCAACTTAGAACCCAAAGCTTCTTGCAAACTTTTCCAAAATTCAGATGTGAATCTTGGATCTCTATCAGATACAATACTAAGCGGAACGCCATGCAACTTCACTATAGTCTTGATGTAGATTTCTGCCAACTTTGGAACTGGATAAGTCATATTAATTGGTAAGAAATGAGCAGACTTAGACAACCTGTCTACAACCACCCATATAGCATCAAACCCTCTCACTGTATTTGGCAAACTAGTTACAAAATCCATGGAAATGCTATCCCATTTCCATTCCGGAATCTCCAATGGTTGCATCAACCCCGCAGGCTTCTGATGCTCAATCTTAGACTTCTGACAAGTCAGACACGAATACACAAACTGCGCCACATCCTTCTTCATACCAGGCCACCAGAACATTTTCTTCAAATCTTGGTACATTTTCGTAGCTCCTGGATGAATACTCAACTTGCTCCTATGGCTCTCTTCAAGAATCATTCTCTTCATCTCAGCATCATCAGGAATGCAGATCCTATCTCTGAATCTCAATACACCTTGGGAATCTAACTTGAAATCTCCATCCACATCTTGATCATTCACAACCAACAGGTCTACCAACTTTACATCTGACTTTTGTGCTTCTCGGACACTAACCAAAAATTCATTGCCGATCTTCAACATCCCCAATCTGACACTCTGCGGTGTCACTTCACAAACCAGACTCATGTCCCGAAACTGCTCAATCAATTCTAACTCTTTCACCATCATAGCCGACATATGCAAACTCTTCCGACTTAAAGCATCAGCCACGACATTAGCTTTGCCGGGGTGATAGTTCAAGCCGAAATCATAATCCTTCAGCAATTCTAGCCAACGTCTCTGCCTCATATTTAGCTCCTTCTGATCAAACAAGTATTTCAGACTCTTATGGTCGCTAAACACTTCAAATCTGGTACCATACAGATAATGCCTCCAAATTTTCAGCACAAACACAATTGCAGCTAGCTCCAAATCATGAGTAGGGTAGTTCTTCTCATGGGTCCTCAACTGTCTGGACGCATAAGCTACTACCTTACCCTCTTGCATCAATACACCTCCCAAACCCATCTTGGAAGCATCACAATATACTACAAACGGTCGATCAGGAACAGGCAAAGTCAAAACGGGCGATGTAGTCAACCTCTTTTTCAACTCATTGAAGCTCTCCTCACAGCGAGCATCCCACACAAAAGCTCTTCCTTTACATGTCAATTGAGTCAACGGAAGTGCCAACCTCGAGAAACCTTCAATAAATCGCCTGTAATAACCAGCTAATCCCAAAAAGCTTCTAATCTCTGTAACTGACTTCGGGCTCTCCCATTGGGACACAGCATCAACCTTGGCTGGGTCCACAGCTATACCATTACCAGAGATAATATGACCAAGGAAACCTACTTCATTCAGCCAGAACTCACACTTAGACAATTTTGCATACAATTTCTTTTCTTTCAATACTTCCAGCACTAACCTCAAATGTTCTGCATGCTCCTCTTCTGTCTTAGAATACACCAGAATGTCGTCAATAAACACAACTACAAACCGATCCAAGTAACTATGAAAAGTACGATTCATGTACTCCATAAACACACCCGGCGCATTGGTAACACCAAACGGCATAACAGAATACTCATAGTGCCCATATCTCGTTCTGAAAGCGGTTTTCTGAATGTCTTCATCCTTTACCTTGATCTGGTGATAACCCGACCTCAAATCGATTTTACTAAACACCTTAGCACCTACCAACTGATCCATCAGATCATCAATTCTGGGAAGCGGATACCTGTTCTTTATTGTCACTTTGTTCAATTGCCTATAATCGACACAAAGTCTCATACTCCCGTCCTTCTTTTTCACTAACAATACCGGAGCACCCCACGGTGACACACTTGGTCTTACAAATTTCTTCTCAAGCAGATCTTCTAATTGCTTTTTCAACTCAGACAACTCTGAGGCTGACATTCGGTACGGTGCCATAGACACAGGCCTAGTACCAGGTATAAGATCAATGGCAAACTCAACCTCTCTCTCTCTGGCGGAACACTTGGAATTTCATCTGGGAACACTTCAGGGAACTCACACACTACTTGAACCCTTTCAATGATTGTCTGATTCTCAGCAGACAATGACGCCATCAAAGCAAACAGATGAACTCCCTCCTTCATTACCTTATGCAAATGACCAGCAGGCAACAACATAGATCCTTCTTCTTCGGGAGGAAGGAAACTCACAGATCTTCGGGAACAATTAATATGTACATGGTTATATACTAACCAGTCCATACCAAGAATGACATCCAACCCTCCCAACGGTAAGCAAACAAAATTTACAATAAAGTCCCTGCCGAAGATCGACACGGGACACTGAGAACACACCTGAGACATAATCACCGACCCCTTCGCAGGAGTATCGACTACCATCTCTCCATTCATAACAGGCAAAACAAGATTCAACTTCTTGCAACATTCAGCAGCAGCCCAACAACAGCAACAGCAGCATCGATCCTCCCAGCCATCTCAACTCACTTGCTACAACAACAACAGTTAGATATAACTGACAACACACCGTTGTCAGTTGACACTATGACTGGACAACTTGGCCGGACAGACCGAACTGCTCTGATACCACTAATGTAACACCCCTTTTCTAGTAACTTTACTTTTAAATAAAATCAGAGTCTCTTTTTTTTTTTTTTTTTTTGAAAACAATTCAAGCGAGTGCTACATTTACTTCATAAATAACAAGATATATAGCGCCATGAGAAAAATGTTTAGTTCGCATCAACTAAAACCAATCACCATCAGCAGCGGAATAAATATGAGTTCTAAAACTTAAAACCAATACATCACCAATCAAATCTAACAGTTTAGGAAGAATAATGCATAAACATAGGACACCCCCCCCTGGTGCTACGTATCAGAGAGTGACACTTCCTAACAGACGAAGGCATAAAGGAATCCTTCACTCGGTATTACCTGCACGTTGCCGACATAAGAAGCAACATAAAGGCAGTAGGGTGAGTCTCTTTTCATAATTAATAACATATGAGAATTAAGCACTGCATAGGAAAAAGGAAACCAGGCTCACCAATTCACAACAATGGGGACAATCAAATCAGCATTCTCATTCCAATCAGCACTATACAATATATGATTATGCATGTAATGCAACCCAAACTCCACGGGTACATGCATGTCGGATCCGTCACCAAATACAAATAGGCCGTAGCCTCTGCTCACCAAATAAAATTAGGCCGTAGCCTCTGCTCACCAATAATGCACATGCTTCATGAGGTGTTATGGAGAATTCATCACAACACACCACAAATCAATCAATTCACATTTTAAATTCAAATCTCACCATAGTGCATTAATGAACTCACCAAATCAAAATTAGGCTGTAGCCTCTGCTCACCAATCTCACCCTATCATACTCACCAATTCAGCTCACCACTCACACCAACACCAATTTAAATAGACCAGCTTAGGGCATTGACATGACATAGGGGAATGGAGGAAAACAGTCATTTGGGCACTTGAACATCATCAGCCCAGAAACACCAGTAAAATAAATTATTTTTGCATAAAATTGAGACTATTGGATAGGCACTGAAATTAGCTTCACAACGCATTTTGAACCGTTGAATTTGGATAACCGAGTCAAAAGTTACATTAAAAACAATTTAGGAAAAATACTTAGACATCCTGGAATTGGCGCATGGGCGCTGGGCGCCCAGGGGCAACACAGCGCTTGGCGCATGGGCGCTTGGCGCCCAGGAGAGGCAACACGCACAGGCGCATGGGCGCTTGGCGCCCAGGAGCAACACGCGCAACAGCGCACAGGCGCTAGGCGCCCAGGGGAACAACACGCACACAGGCGCTGGGCGCTAGGCGCCCAGGAAGGCAACACGCGCATAGGCGCTGGCGCCCAGGAGCAACAGCGCGCACAGGCGCTGGCGCCCAGGAGAAACACGCGCACACAGGCGCGCCCAGGGAACAACAGCAACATGGCGCCCAAGCACTAGGCGCCTAAGACCAACTCGCAACAAAATTCATTTTTCTTCGAAATTGATTTTACACGAGCCAAATGCTCAGGACATGGAAACCCAATAAAAATTTTATCAAAAACTGAATAGTATTTTTGGCGCCCATGCACTAGGCACCTAGTGAAATTACGCAACTCAACTCCTTTGTTGCCCAAAATCAGTTTTCATGAGCCATTTTACCTGAGTATAAAAACCTGAAAACAATTTTCACAAAACTATCACCAGAACTTTGGGGCCCTTGGCGCCCATGACTCAAGCAACAAGCGCCAAATCTGGCAGCACAGTGACACAGAATGGCAACACAGGCAACAGAATTTTGGAAACTGGCACAGCACACTGCTGGGCACTTGGCGCCCATGACTAAGGCGCAACACTGAAAATTCCAGCAACATGCACATGGCGCCTAAGGCGCCTAGGGGTTCCCAAACAGAATTTTCTTCACTTTCTTTCACCAAATTACATTCACCAAAACGCTCAATTACATGAATATTACTAAAGTGTCACCATAATTCTCAATTTCACCAAATAATCACCAAATAATCATATGATCAAACATATGGTCTTCAATTCGCATTTAGCAACAATTCAAGCATCAATCATAAAATTCTCAACATAATAATTCAACAAATAGCATCACAATATTATAATCCTCATCAACAACACAATTCAATCATGGAACTAACCTAGGACCCTAACCCTAAGCAATTCAAAATTCGCATAGTTATTAATAACAAATAGAGGACCCCCTAACCTTATGGAAGTCGAATTTGCTAGCCAAGCTCCAAAGAAAATTGCAAGCCACCAATGAGCCTCCTCCTCTTCTCTATGAGCTTCGCCTTCTCCTCCTTCTTCTCTTCTCCTCTTCGCAACTTTTCTCTTCTCACTCTCTCTTACGTTACTTTTTCTTTCTTTTTCTCACTTGAGACAAAAATGCCACTAAGTCACAAGACTCATAGTGAGTCGAATCCCATGACTATCCAATGGGTCATGGGCTCACTTGTGGGTCATGGGCTCCGTGCACCATCTAATTCGAGACAACACCTCCTAATAATTAAAATTAAATAAATACATTAAACCTTGAATTATTTATTTAAATTAAATAAATATTGTAAGCCTTAAATAATTTAATTAAATAAATAATTAAATTATTTTGGGGCGTTACAACAACACCTCCTAAACAAAATAAAATAAATTAAATCCTGAATTAGCTAATTAAATTAAATAAATATTGTAAGCCTTAAATAAATTAATTAAATAAATAATTATATTATTTTGGGGCGTTACAATCCTCCCCCACTTAGAATATTTCGTCCTCGAAATTACCTGAATCGAACAACTCCGGATATGCTTCCCGCATCTTACTCTCCAGCTCCCAAGTCATACTCTCACCAGCAGCTCCTAACCACACCACTTTCACCAAAGGAATTTCCTTCCCTCTCAGAGTCTTCACTTCTCTATCTTCAATTCGCACAGGCATAGTCTCCACAGTGAGATTATCCCGCACCTCTACTTCATCCATCTGAATCACATGAGACGGGTCCGGAACATACTTTCGAAGCTGTGACACGTGAAACACGTCATGCAAGTTCGAAAGACTAGGCGGCAAAGCCACCCTATAGGCAACACTTCCCACCCTCTCCGTAATCTGATACGGACCAATGAAACAGGGAGTTAACTTCTTTGATTTCAAGGCACGCCCAACACCAGTCACCGGAGTGACTCTCAGGAACACATGATCACCGGCCTGAAACTCTAAATCCTTCCTTCTCTTATCATGGTAGCTCTTTTGTCGGCTCTGCGACGCTTTCATCTTCTCACGGATTAATTTTACCTTCTCAGTTGTTTCTCGCACAATCTCAGGCCCCAACACTGCACCCTCTCCAGATTCATACCAACATAACGGAGTCCTACATCTCCGACCATACAACGCCTCAAACGGTGCCATTCCAATACTTGAATGAAAACTGTTATTATAGGTGAACTCAACCAATGGAAGATGAGAATCCCACGAACCTCCTTGCTCAAGAACACATGCTCTCAACAAGTCCTCTAACGACTGAATAGTCCTCTCCGTCTGACCATCTGTCTGCGGATGATAAGCGGAGCTCAACCTCAACTTAGAACCCAAAGCTTCTTGCAAACTTTTCCAAAATTCAGAAGTGAATCTTGGATCTCTATCAGATACAATACTAAGCGGAACGCCATGCAACTTCACAATTGTCTTGATGTAGATCTCTGCTAATTTTGGAACTGGATAAGTGATATCAATTGGTAAGAAGTGAGCAGACTTTGTCAACCTATCCACAACCACCCATATGGAATCAAATCCTCTCACGGTTCTAGGCAAACTAGTCACAAAGTCCATGGAAATGCTATCCCATTTCCATTCCGGAATCTCCAATGGTTGCATCAACCCCGCGGGTTTCTGATGCTCAATCTTAGACTTCTGACAAGTCAGACAAGAATACACAAACTGTGCCACATCCTTCTTCATACCAGGCCACCAGAACAGCTTCTTCAAATCTTGGTACATTTTTGTAGCCCCTGGATGAATACTCAACTTGCTCCTATGGCTCTCCTCAAGAATCACTCTCTTCATCTCAGCATCATCAGGAATACAGATCCTATCCCTGAATCTCAATACACCTTGGGAATCTAGCTTGAAATCCCCATTCACAGCTTGATCATTCACAACTAACAAGTCCACCAACTTTACATCTGACTTTTGGGCTTCTCGAATACTAACCAAAAATTCATTGCCAATTTTCAACATTCCAAATCTGACACTCTGCGGTGTCACTTCACAAACCAGACTCATATCCCGGAACTACTCAATCAGCTCTAATTCTTTCACCATCATAGCAGACATATGCAAGGTCTTTCGAGTTAAAGCATCAGCCACGACATTAGCTTTGCCGGGGTGATAGTTCAAGCCGAAATCATAGTCTTTCAGCAATTCTAACCAACGTCTGTCTCATATTCAGCTCCTTCTGATCGAACAAGTATTTCAAACTCTTATGGTCGCTAAATACCTCAAATCTAGTACCATATAGATAGTGCCTCCAAATTTTCAGCACAAACACAATTGCAGCTAGCTCCAAATCATGAGTAGGGTAGTTCTTCTCATGGGTCCTCAACTGTCTAGACGCATAAGCTACTACCTTACCTTCCTGCATCAACACACCTCCCAAACCCATCTTGGAAGCATCACAATATACTACAAACGGTTGATCCGGAACAGGCAAAGTCAAAACGAGCGATGTTGTCAACCTCTTCTTCAACTCATTGAAGCTCTCCTCACAGCGAGCATCCCACACAAATGCTTTTCCCTTACACGTCAACTGAGTCAACGGAAGGGCCAACTTCGAGAAACCTTCAATTAACCTCCTGTAATAACCAGCTAACCCCAAGAAGCTTCTAATCTCTGTAACTGACTTCGAGCTCTCCCATTGCAACATAGCATCAACCTTGGCTGGATCCACCGCTATACCCTTACCAGAGATAAGATGACCAAGGAAACCTACTTCATTCAGCCAGAACTCACACTTAGACAACTTTGCATACAATTTCTTTTCTTTCAACACTTCTAGTACTAACCTCAAATGTTCTGCGTGCTCCTCTTCCGTCTTAGAATACACCAGAATGTCGTCAATAAACACAACTACAAACCGATCCAAGTAACTATGGAAGGTACGATTCATGTACTCCATAAACACTCCCGGAGCGTTGGTGACACCAAACGGCATCACAGAATACTCATAGTGCCCATATCTCGTTCTGAAAGCTGTCTTCTGAATGTCTTCATCTTTTACCTTGATCTGGTGATAACCCGACCTCAAATCGATTTTGCTAAACACTTTTGCACCCACCAATCGGTCCATCAAATCATCAATTCTGGGAAGCGGATACCTGTTCTTTATTGTCACCTTGTTCAATTGCCTATAATCGACACAAAGTCTCATACTCCCATCCTTCTTTTTCACCAACAATACTGGGGCACCCCATGGTGACATCCGGTACGGTGCCATAGACACAGGCCTAGTACCAGGTATAAGATCAATAGCAAACTCAACCTCCCTCTCTGGCGGAACACTTGGAATTTCATCCGGAAACACCTCAGGAAACTCACACACTACTTGTACCCCTTCAATGATCGCCTGATTCTCAGCAGACAATGATGCCATCAAAGCAAACAGATGAACTCCCTCTTTCATTACCTTATGCAGCTGACCGGCAGGCAACAAAACGGATTCTTCTTCTTCGGGAGGAAGGAAACTCACAGATTTACGAAAACAATTAATATGCACATGGTTAACTACTAACCAGTCCATACCAAGAATGACATCCAACCCTCCCAACGGCAAACAGATAAGGTCAACAAGGAAATCTCTGTCGAAGATTGACAGAGGGCACTTAGCACACACAAGAGAGGTAGTTATTGAACCCTTAGCTGGAGTGTCAATAACCATCTCCCTCATCATAGAAGACAAAGCAAGGTCCAATTTCTTAGCACATAAAGCAGCAATAAATGAATGCGTAGCACCGGTATCAATAATAGCAATCAAAGGAATACCATTAATAAAACATGTACCTCTAATCTCATTAGTATCCTCTGATCCTGCGAGAGCAAACACTTTTCCACTGAATTTCTCTTTCTTCGGCTTAGTACACTTGGTACTAATATGACCTACTTCCCCACAGTTGTAGCACACCACATCCTTTTTCTCACATTTGGCAGCTACATGACCTTCTTTACCGCACTTGAAACATTTATTATCTGAGCAGTCAAAACTCTTATGGCCCGGCTTGCCACACCTGTAGCACACAACCTTCGCAGGGGCATCTCCCCCACTTGGTTTCTTATTATCAGCATACCTCTGCTTACCCCTACCAGCTGGAACCTCATATGGCTTACCCCGGTTCTGAAATTTACCCCTCTGATCTCTCATGACTTTGGAGTGAGCATTACTATCCTCTTCGAATATCCTGCAACTGTCGATTAAATCAGCGAATACCCGAATCTTCTGGTACCCTACAGCTTTCTTTATATCAGCCCTCAATCCATTCTCGAACTTAATACATTTTGAAAATTCAGAATCAGCATCAGCATAATGGGGATAAAACTTAGCCAATTCAGTGAACTTGGCAGCATACTCTGTCACTGTCATGTTTCCTTGCTTTAGCTCAAGGAATTCGATTTCTTTCTTTCCCCTCACATCTTCTGGAAAATACTTCCGTAAGAACTCTCTACGGAAAACAGCCCAAGTTATTTCCTCATTAGCAGTTTCTAACCTCTGTCTGACCTCCATCCACCAATCATCAGCTTCTTCTGCCAGCGTATGGGTACCATACCAGACCTTCTGCGCATCATTACAATCCATGACACGAAATATCCTTTCAATCTCTTTCAGCCATGCTAGAGCACCATCTGGATTATACTTGCCCTTAAAGACGGGTGGATTCTCCCTCTGAAACGTGGCTAAACTGCGAGTCCCAGCATTTTCAGCACCATTTTGCTGGTTCCCAACAGCCTGAGCCATAGCCTGCAAAGCAGCAGCAAGAGCAGCATCGTTTCTCCCAGCCATTTCAAATTGTCACTGCAGCACAAACAGAAATTTAGAACTAATCTAACAATTCCTATTTGTCATAAGACACTATGACAGGACGACTTGGCCGGACAGACCGAAATGCTCTGATACCACTAATGTAACACCCCTTTTCTAATAGCCTTATTAATTAATAAAAATCAGAGTCATTTTTTTTTTGTAAACAATATAAGCGAGTGCTACACTTACTTCATAAAATCAACAACTTCCATTTTCATAGTTCGGTTAAAACCACGAGATACATCGCACCAAAAAAAAAACGTTTAGTTCACATCAACTAAATTCAGTCACTACCAGCAGCGGAATAATAATAATTTCGAAAAACAAAACCAAAGCATCGCCAATAAAAGTCCAACAGTATAAAGAAAATAACGCATGAACATAAGACACCCCCCCTGGTGCTACGTATCAGAGCATGACACTTCCTACCAGACGAAGGCATAAGGGTAACCTTCACTCGTTATTACCTGCACGTTGCCGACATAAGAAGCAACATAAAAGCAGTAGGGTGAGTCTCTTTTCATAATTAATAACATACGGAAATAAGCACTGCATAGGAAAAGGTAACTAGGCACATTGATTCACAACAATGGCAACAACCATATCAAAATTACATTTCCAAACAGCACTACACAATATATGGTTATGCATGGAATGCAACCCAAACTCCACGGGCACATGCATGTCGGATCCGTCACCAAATACAAATAGGCCGTAGCCTCTGCTCACCAAATAAAATTAGGCCGAAGCCTCTGCTCACCAATAATGCACATGTTTCATGGGATGCTATGGAAATGCATCACAACACACCACACAATTCATCAATTCACCATTCAATTCAACTCACCATTATATTAGTCAGCTCACCAGTTTAAAATTAGGCCGAAGCCTCTGCTCACCAATCACACCATAATACACTCACCAACTCAACCCACCACTCACACCAACACCAATTTCAATTAGGCCAATTTAGGATTTGACACGACATAGGGAAAATGAATAAAAATTGAAATTAGACACCTAGAACAACTTCAGTCCAGAACTACCAGTAAATTAACTCATTTTTGCATAAAACCAGAATGTTTGGATAGACACCGAAATTAGCTTCGAAACGCATTTTGAACCGTTAAATTTGGATAACCGAGTCAAAAGTTACGTTAAAAACAAAACCGGAAAAATACTTAGACATTCTGGAAACTGGCGCCCAGGCGCTAGGCGCCCAGGGGCAACACAGGACTTGGCGCATGGCCCTGGCGCCCAGGAACAGCAACACGCGCATAGGCGCTGGCGCCCAGGAAACTGGCGCAGGAACTGGCGCAGGGGAACACGGCGCCCAGGCACTAGGCGCCTAAGGCCAACACGCAAGAAAACTCATTTTACTTCGAAATTGATTTTGTACGAGCCAAATACTCAGAATATGAGAATCCAACAAAAATTTTGGCAAAAAGTGACACGCACCTTTGGCGCCCATGGACTAGGCGCCTAAGGCCAGGACGGAATACAACTCCTATGACTCCAAAAATTGTTTTACACGAGCCATTTATTTGATGTTTGAGAACCCAAAAATAATTTTGAGAAAATAATCAACACAACAGTGGCGCCCTTGGCGCCCATGGCCAAGGCGCCTAGCGCCAAAACTGGCAACACAGTGAGACAGGCACAGGGAACAACAGGCGCAGGGCGCCTAGCGCCCAGATACAGACCTGGCGCAGGAACACCCAAAACTGGCGCAGAGCACATGGCGCCCATGCACTAGGCGCCTAGTGAAAACACGCAACACAACTATTTTGGTGACCAAAAACATTTTGCACGAGCTATTTTACTTGAATATGAAAACCAGAAACCAAATTTTGCAAAACAATCACCAGAACATTGGGGCCCTTGGCGCCCATGACACAAGGCGCCTAGCGCCAAAACAGCAACACAGTGGCACAGAACTGGAAACCTGGCGCAGGCCACAATGGCTGGGCGCCTGGTGCCCATGACTGAGACACAGAAAAACAGCAAAAGGCATATGGCGCCTAGGAGCTTCCAAAATCAAGATTCTTCAAATTCAAACACCAAATTAAATTCACCAAACACCCGATCATACATATATAATTTAATTATCACCGTGAACCTCAATTCTCACTAAACAAACACCAACAAATCATATACTCAAACATGTGACATACAATTCACTTAGCAACAATTCAAAGCACCAATTATGCGATTTCAACATAGGAAATTCCTAATCATATATCACAACACTACAATTTAATCAAAAACACAACAATTCATTCATAGAAATTATCCTAGAACCCTAACCCTAGGCATCACTAATTCGCATAAGGTATTAAAAACAAAAAGAGGACCCCCTAACCTTATGGAAGTCGAAATTACTAGGCAAGGCTCCAAGGAATTGCAAGTCACCAACAAGCTTTCCCTCCTCCTTGAGTGCTCCACGAAAATTCCTCTCCCTTCCTCTTGTAACCGTCGCCTCCTCTCTTCTCACTCTTTCTCTATTCGCTTCTTTTTCTTTCTTTTGGGTGGAATGAGTAAATTGAAAACTAACCCCCAAGACCCCTAAGTGATTCGAGCTCTATGACTAGCTAATGGGTCATGGGCTTACTTGTGGATCATGGGCCCCCATGCACCACCTAATTCGTGACAACACCTCCTAAACAAAATAAAATAAATTAAATCCTGAATTAGCTAATTAAATTAAATAAATATTGTAAGCCTTAAATAAATTAATTAAATAAATAATTAAATTATTTTGGGGCGTTACAGCTCGCTCTAGGTTGCTCTTTATCCTCTGCCTATTGACTTTGGTTGTGAGCCGGCTGTCCAAGATTTCCACTGGTCTGATCCCAAACACCCTATTGATGGTGCTAGAGTCATAAGGGATATTATGACCCCGCACGTAACTTTTGGCCTTGGGGAATGTCAATTTCCAATCAACTGCTTGCTTGGGGAAGACATTCGAGAAGAATTCATATACTAAAGCCTTTTTCGGGTAGGTTACAAAATTATTCCACCCCCGGTTGTTAATGTTTTGTCGCATATCATCGAAGTCACCGGGGTGGAGAGTGATCGCCGTTTCTTTCACAAAATTGGGGTTCGCCTCAATTGACTCAAAAAACTTTTCACACCCCAAAGATCGAAACAAGTCGGAGTCGTAGGATGGTTGGTGTGATTGGGAGGATGAACCCCTGCGAACTGCCTGCCTCTTTCGTGACCTCTGAGCCATTTCCTGCATACACCAAAGTTCAAGGTTGTACAAGTGGGTGAAGGTTAGTGCACATAGAACAAATAGTCAAATTGCACAAGATCATCACCACATTGCTTCCTTGATGGAAACAATGAGTTCACCTGGCCAGTTTACCAAACCAATTATAAACACAAATTGTTGTTCACACATTTTTGATTGAGGCATTTTTACAAACATATAGCATGCATAACTACTCCACATACGAACAACAAGAACCAACAACCTTCACATTCCCCAAATTTGTTTCTTTTCAAAGTCTAACATACAAATTAACAAAAACACAGCCACATAACAGATTCTACATTCATCTCATCATCAAATTTGAACTCATCAAGTTAAGTTTCATAAAACTATTTTTGAGAAGATTTACTTTGTAAAGGAGAACACTTACTTGATGAATGATGCTATAGGAAGAAGGAAGATGCAATGTGGAAAACCCCACAACCAAATTCTAACTTAGGACCCCTTGGGGAGTGAAATCGCAAGACTTGGAGGTGAAGAGTTTGAGAAATCGCGTGAATATGCTTTGCAGCGTGAGTGCAGCGCGCGAATTTATACCCAGATTTGCGCGCGGCGCGCGACTTACGCGCGAATGGCCCGCGGAATGGCAGACACTTCAGAGAATTCACGCGTGGCGCACGACTTACGCGCGAATGGCGCGCGGAATGGCAGAATGCCCAGTGTGTCTTGCGCGTGACGCGCGACTGGCGCGCCAATGAGGCGCAAATTGGCAGAATGCAAATTGGCAGAAGGCACCTTAGTTTAGAAAAATAATGCGAAACATTAAAAAGATAAGGGTTGAGAAAATTGGGTTGCCTCCCAACAAGCGCTTCTTTAACGTCACTAGCTTGACGTTACCTCGATTTTTAAGGGTCGCTTAAAACCAAGGCCAACTTCTCCCTTTCCACCGCTTCGCCAAGGGATGGCTTCAACCTCTGCCCATTGACCTTGAAAGATCTTTTTGACTCGGGCTCCTCTACTTCAATTGCTCCATAAGGAGTCACTTCCTTAACAACAAAAGGCCCTGACCACTTGGATTTCAGTTTTCCTGGGAATAGCTTAAGTCTCGAATTAAACAACAGTACTTGCTGTCCAGGATGAAACTCTTTCCTTGAAATATTTTTGTCATGGTATGCCTTCATTCTCTGCTTGTAAATCTTATTATTCTCATATGCCTGCAGACGCATCTCATCCAATCCATGTAGTTGTAAGATTCTCTTTTCCCCACAGGCCGAAGTGGTAAGATTCTCTTTTTTTGTTTTTTAGTATGACTCATTTACATTTTTATAGGTAAGTTTAATAGAGTAGAGTTTTTATAAATTTAGAAATTTAGTTAAAAGAATTAAAGTGAAGTGATAAGAGAAAGAGAATAATTATTTATGGGAAAAGTAAAGTAAAAAGAAAAAAAAGGAAGAAAGAGAGTGTAAAAGAAAAGTGAAAAGGAGGAAAGAGAGTGTAAGAAGAAAGAGAAAAAAGGAAGAAAGAGAGTGTAAGAGAAAAGTGAAAAGTAAGAAAGAGAGTGTAAGAATAAAGAGGAAAAAAAGAAATAAAGTGTAATGACATTTTTACCCTCAAAAATTTGAGGTGTCTTTTAGATAGAATGGGGGTATTGGTAAAATTATATGTGGTGAATTGGTATAAATATATAGTAGATAGCTTAAGTCTCGAATTAAACAACAGTACTTGCTGTCCAGGATGAAACTCTTTCCTTGAAATATTTTTGTCATGGTATGCCTTCATTCTCTGCTTGTAAATCTTATTATTCTCATATGCCTGCAGACGCATCTCATCCAATCCATGTAGTTGTAAGATTCTCTTTTCCCCACAGGCCGAAGTGGTAAGATTCTCTTTTTTTGTTTTTTAGTATGATTCATTTACATTTTTATAGGTAATTTTAATAGAGTAGAGTTTTTATAAATTTAGAAATTTAGTTAAAAGAATTAAAGTGAAGTGATAAGAGAAAGAGAATAATTATTTATGGGAAAAGTAAAGTAAAAAGAAAAAAAAGGAAGAAAGAGAGTGTAAAAGAAAAGTGAAAAGTAAGAAAGAGAGTGTAAGAATAAAGAGGAAAAAAAGAAATAAAGTGTAATGACATTTTTACCCTCAAAAATTTGAGGTGTCTTTTAGATAGAATGAGGGTATTAGTAAAATTATATGTGGTGAATTGGTATAAATATATAGTAGACTAGGGATTCTTAAAACCATTAAAAAAATCACAAATACGAGAGTCAAATATGTAAATAGAATAGGAAACAATAGGGGAAGTGCAACCTACCTAGTAAGGAACACATCACCAAAAATTGGCTGCTATCAATATAACCAACAATAGGATCAACAAAACCACTCATAAACCAAACACATGCTAGACTTTGCCCTCACCAAGAACTCGCAATGCATGATACAATACAAATCATGTTTATTACAAATCATGTTTTTTTTTTTTAAAAAAAAAGTTTTATTAAAAGGGAGTACAAATAGGAGGAGCCTCATTAAAACCTCGATCGTTAGGTCAAAACTCATTGAAAAAAAAATCCAAGAAGAAAAAGAGTACCCAAAAAATAACCGGTTTAAATCACTACTTTATTTGGTCATTCATAAACTTTAAATTCAAAAGGTATATATTTCTGCCGCCAATCTTGAATTTAAAGTTTATGTCAAAAGGCACGATTACCTCAAATAAAAACTTTAATTTGAAATCTCATTAATCTAAAATCAATTGTAAAATATAGAGGATGATTTGTATACACACAGGTGCTGTCGTGTTATTTTTATGAATGAATTGAGACAGTATTTAAATAGTCGGAACATTACCTCGTGAAAATAAAGAAAAATTGAAAGTAGATAAAAAATGAGTTTCAAATAAAAAATTGATAAATATAAAAACTAAAAATATAAAAGTATCATTTAAAAACAATATGTGCATTTATCCCGTGTGTTTTTATATATCAGTGCAGTGTTTTTTATATATCAGCGTTGTTATCCCATTTTTTTTATATATCAGTGCAACTATCCCGTGTTTTTATATATATATATATATATATCATTGCAGTTATCCCCGTATTATTTTATATATCAGTGCAGTTGTCCAGTGTTTTTTTGTGTATCAGTGCAGTTATCTCATAATTTCAATTGATTATATGAGTTGATTAGTAGATTATTGTAGATAGTAAAAGATAGATAGTAGATTATCATTAACAAATATTTATCCCGTGTTTTTTTATATATCAGTGACAATTATTTGTCCTTTTTAGGTATTATTGACAAATATTTGTCACGTGTGTTTTAAATATTAATCAGTTTAAATAGTCATTAAGTCTTCTTATTTTTTTAGATAGTAGGATTATAGTAGTCGTCAAAAATTATTATTATTCCCATGTTTTTTTATATATCACTACAGTTATCCCGTGTTTTTTTATATATCAATGCAGTTATCTCGTAGTTTCAATTGATTATTTTAGTTGATTAGTAGATAGTAGATTATCAATAAGAAATCTTTGTTTTAAATATTAATTAAATATTCCTTTTTTAACATTGATTAGTAGATTATAGTAGATTATTGCAGTTATCCCATGTTTTTTTAGATAGTAGGTTTATAGTAGTTTTCCAAAATTATAATTACCAATGGTAAATATTAATTATAAATTGTCAAAAAAAATTATAAATATTAATCCCGTGTTTTTTTATATATCACTGCAGTTATCCTGTGTTTTTTATTTATCAGTGCAGTTATCTCGTAGTTTCAATTGATTATTTTAATTGATTAGTAGATTATAGTAAATAATAAAAGTTAGATATTAGATTATCAATAAGAAATATTTGTTTTAAATATTAATTACTAATTTAAATAGTCATTAAGTCTTCTTGTTTTTTAGATAGTAGGTTTATAGTAGTAGTCTTCAAAAATTTTAATTATCAATGACAAATATTATTCCCATGTTTTTTTATATATCAGTGCAGTTATCTCATGTTTTTTATATATCAGTGTCGTTATTTCGTAATTTCAATTAATTATTTGAGTTGATTAGTAGATTATCAATAAGAAATATTTGTTTTAATTATTAATCGGTATTTTAAATAGTCATTAAATCTTATAGTTTTTTAGATAGTAGGTTTATAGTAATCTTCAAAATTTTTAATTATCAATGACAAATATTAATACTATGTTTTTTTATATATCAGTGCAGTTGTCTCGTGTTTTTTTTATATATTATTGCAGTTATCTCGTAGTTTCAATTGATTACTTTAGTTGATTAGTTGATTATAGTAGATCCTAAACGATAGATAGTAGATTATCAATAAGAGGTGATAGTAGATTATCAATAAGAGTGTAAACAGATTTTGGAGAGAAAAATTAAAATTTTAAGTTCATAACGTTTTCAAAAAAAGTGATTTGACATTTTTACCCTCAAAAATTTAAGGTGTCTTTTAGATAGAATGGGGGTATTGGTAAAATTATATGTGGTGAATTGGTATAAATATAAATATATAGTAGATTGTAGTTATCTCGTAGTTTCAATTGATTACTTTAGTTGATTAGTTGATTATAGTAGATCCTAAATGATGGATAGTAGATTATCAATAAGAAGTGATAGTCGATTATCAATAAGAGTGTAAACAGATTTTGGAGAGAAGAATTAAAATTTTAAGTTGATAACATTTTCAAATAAAGTGATAGTTTTTTTTTTTTTTTAGTATGACTCATTTACATTTTTATAGGTAATTTTAATAGAGTAGAGTTTTTATAAATTTAGAAATTTAGTTAAAAGAATTAAAGTGAAGTGATAAGAGAAAGAGAATAATTATTTATGGGACAAGTAAAGTAAAAAGAAAAAAAAGGAAGAAAGAAAGTGTAAAAGAAAAGTGAAAAGGAGGAAAGAGAGTGTAAATAGAAAGAGAAAAAAGGAAGAAAGAGAGTGTAAGAGAAAAGTGAAGAGTAAGAAAGAGAGTGTAAGAATAAAGAGGAAAAAAAGAAATAAAGTGTAATGACATTTTTACCCTCAAAAATTTGAGGTGTCTTTTAGATAGAATGGGGGTATTGGTAAAATTATATGTGGTGAATTGGTATAAATATATAGTAGACTAGGGATTCTTAAAACCATTAAAAAAATCACAAATACGAGAGTCAAATATGTAAATAGAATAGGAAACAATAGGGGAAGTGCAACCTACCTAGTAAGGAACACATCACCAAAAGTTGGCTGCTATCAATATAACCAACAATAGGATCAACAAAACCACTCATAAACCAAACACATGCTAGACTTTGCCCTCACCAAGAACTCGCAATGCATGATACAATACAAATCATGTTTATTACAAATCATGTTTTTTTTTAAAAAAAATAAGTTTTATTAAAAGGGAGTACAAATACAAGGAGCCTCATTAAAACCTCGATCGTTAGGTCAAAATTCATTAGAAAAAAAATCCAAAAAGAAAAAGAGTACCCAAAAAATAACCGATTTAAATCACTACTTTATTTGGTCATTCATAAACTTTAAATTCAAAAGGTATATAGTTCTGCCGCCAATCTTGACTTTAAATTCTTAAGATGGCGTACTGGTTTGAATATGTTTGGTTCAGTCCAAACTTTCGGGTTTCTCCCAAGACCACTTCTACCTAGGGATGGCAATTGAGCCCATGCCCGTTGGGTACCCGCAAAAATTACCCGCAACGAGCCCGCACCCGTATATGCCCATTAGATGCGGGCTCGGGTATGGGCACTATGGTGCGCAGCCCACTTCGGGCCCGCACCCGCATATATATATTACTAATTTTACAATTTTACAAAAATGAAATGATTTTTTTTCATAAAACACTAAATCTAACTATTGATTAACATTTTGGATGTTTATATTATATATATATATATATATATATATATATATATATATATATATATATATATATAATTACTATTTTTACAATTCTAAGAAAATCAAACTTTAAAATAATAAATTCAAACTACTAATAGTTTGGATGTTTTTAATCCACTAAATACTATCATTTGTAATATTTAATAAGTAGATACGAAAAAAATAATGGCTTTTAATTTTAAATTGAATTATAATATTTTTTATCTTATTTATTATTTTTTGCTATTAAAGTGCGGGTAATGGGCATGCCCATGGGCACCTGGTGCCCAGAGGGTACGAGGACGGGCACTATAGTGCCCTACCCATACATGTGCGGGCTCGGGTACGAGCACTATAGTACCCTGCCCATAGGGTACCCATTGCCATCCCTACTTCTACCTATCAGTATATAACTACCCTTTGGTATCAAGTATTCTCTGACCACTGTGTCATTCATAGAGAAATGGGGAACATTGAACGCCATCACAGGATGGAGACGAAATGCTTCTTTTGCACAAGCCTTATGAAGTTGAGTCTAGCAATATCAGATTCCTCGACCAACCTGTTTTTTCCATCCACCCAGTCCAATTCTTTTATGGCTTGTTGAAACAACTCAGGCCGATTAATCATTTCTGCTAATATCCATTCAACGACATTTGATGGATTGTCCACCACAGCCATCATCAATTCCTACAAAGAAGTTTCATTTTTAGTATAGCAATTACACAAGGACTTAATAATTAAACCCGAACCCAAGTGGCGAACCCAGAAATCTGGATTATGGGTGCCAAAAAAAAGTCTTGGTTCACAAAAATTTTGAAATTTTCTTTTTAAAAATCTTAACTTGTTTCACTAAAATTAAGAAAATCTATTATTTAACTCTAAATTTATTTAAGAATAAATCATCAATATAGTCTCTAAACTTACACCCTCTTATATCTAGTCTTTAATTTAATGTACATGAAAATACGAAATATTTCCTAAAGTGTGTGAAATTGGTCAAATTAATTCATAAAGTTTTATAAGTATTCCCTCATTGAGATTAACGAGACAAGTTTCTTAAAATATGGGGTAATTAATGACTAGGACTCCACATCTCGGCTGAAAACTATAAATTATTGTGTGTGTGTGTGTGTGTTATTTCACATCATGTACCACTTGTTAGGAAGTTACAAGAGCACTGAGAGGGAATGAGATACTCTCCAGTTACTGGATGGTTCCAGTTGGAGAGAGAAAGACACAATGAATAAAATATTATTATTTTAAAATTTATTATTTTATCCATTGTGTCTTTCTCTCTCCTACTGGAACTATCCAGTAAATGGAGAGGATCTGAACCCCACTGAGAGCACCAATGGGGTAATGACTAATACCACCAAGAGAAATGACATCACATGATCTCCATCCAAAACCTAGCCTTAAGTTCTTTCCACATAAAATCATAACGCTTTGGTTGGAAATGTTGTATCTTGATTTCTTAGTTATAGTGGTCATGATTAGCTAATTATTTCTCTCGGTGATCTACTTCGATTTATTAAAAATAGAGGTAAATACTTAACGATGTAAAGTCTATGACATAAAGTTGGTTTATTAGCATAAAAGGTCGCAATTCCGCTCTTAAGATTTCTGATTTGTGGGGAATTCATCTTGTATATCTAACCTCTTTGTAACAGGTTTTTTGCCTCATTCTTCATGGGGTACTTTTTTTCCTAATTGGATCCTTTTCCCATAAGTTTTGCCCACGGAGGTTTTATGGGGCCCCATGTATATGTAAAGGTTGGGATGCCCCATTGCACCGGGACCTTTTAATTTAATATTTTGCTTAAAAGAAAAAAGATAAATACTTAACATGCCGGTGAAGAAAAAAAACATGGGTATTGATATCTAATAAGTAAAAACACGGCAAGAGTTATGTTTTTAAAAAAATTAATTATTTTAAAGTCCAAAAAACTGAACTGGCATTTAGTGAGTGGTCTAAGGTATCGATCCGAACAAATTGCCAAGTACCACATTAGTCATAAAAGATAAAACATGAACTTTTTACAATTATGGATTGCAGAAATGACATGTTGAAGCAAATAAAACTAAACATTTGTTTTTTTTTTTTAAAAAATTATTATAATATAGATAAAAGATTAGTACTTGTGATTTGTGCTTGGAAATGTAGGATAGAAATAAAAGGGAGTCTTACTGTGATTTGTGCCTTGATTTCCTTCTCCGTCAACAATGGGTTACCATTGTCATCTTTGAGTGAGATAAGAACATCCAGTAAGTCCTGTTCAGCAATCTTTGATCCATCATTCCATTGTTTGATTCTCTCATCAATGATAGGATCATGATGTTTATTCATTATCCTCATTGCATTTTTTACCTTCCTCTTGTTAGAATGTGATATTTATCATATACAATTACTTGTATGCCATTCTTTATTACTTGTAATTAGTATGTAAATCTAGCTTCAGTTAGTAGCTAGTTATGCTTGTTAGCTTAGCCCTTTTTCCTCTGTATTCTGACTTTGTATATATACTCTTTTGGTTTCATCTTCTTCTTCGGTTTCGGTTTCATCTTCTTCTTCGTTGAGGTTCTTCGTTCCTCTTCTCTGCCTCTTCAATGGAGCCAGTCATTCGTTCCGGTAGCTCTTCTGGTGAATCTGAACGATCCAATCGCTCCACTCGTTCCGGTCGCTCTAATCGTTCCAATCACACCAATCGTTCTTCTCGCCGCCGCTCATCGCAACCTAAGGATTACTCTGATCCCTACTACATTCACCCTAACGAGAATCCTTCACTTATTCTCGTCTCTCCGGTGCTCGACGGTGCCAATTACCGTTGCTGGATCCAAGCCATGACGATGGCGCTCGAAATGAAGAACAAGTTCTCCTTCGTTGATGGTTCGATTCTCCGTCCTGACGTTTCAGATCCGAAGTTTCCACTGTGGAAGCGTTGCAATATGTTGACATTATCTTGGATCAACCATTCCGTTTCCACAGACATTTCCTCCAGCATCCTTTGGATCACTGATGCATACGTTGTTTGGAAGGAACTGCGTCATCGCTTCTCGCAAGGTGATAACACACGAATCTCTCAATTACAGCGTGACATTTTCTCCATGAAACAAGGTGTTGCTTCCGTTACTTCTCATTTTACCAAATTGCGAATTCTGTGGGACGAATTGTGCAATTACACGCCAATTCCTACCTGTTTGGCGCCCCCTGGTACTTGTTGTTGTTCTGTTTCAAGCATTGTTCACTCGTATCGCGAGCGTGATGCTGTGATGTCCTTTCTTCAAGGATTGAATGAAAATTTTGCTGCTGCTCGTGCGCAAATCCTTCTGATGAAGCCTCTTCCAGCATTAGCAGAGGCATACTCCAGGATTCTCCAACAAGAATGTCAGCTTGATGTTCCTATTAATCCAGAGATAACTGTTGCCGCTGTTGAAGCTTCTCCTACTGTGCCTCGTGGTCGTGGCAAACCATTTCCTCCGCGCGCTCCTCGTCTCTGCACGTATTGCAAACGGACAAATCATACCATTGAAACATGTTGGAAAAACCACGGATATCCTCCTGGCCTGAAGACTACTTCTAAATCTGTGAATAATGTTTCTGTTAATGAATCTGCACCGCAACAAGCTTCTGCATCCAGCTCTGCTACTGTTAATCTCACTGCAGATTGTAACACCCTAAATATTTAATTAATTTATTTAATTAAGTATTTAGGAATTTATTTTAATTTATTGGATATAATTTAATTAATTAAAATTATATTAATTTTATGTTGGTGGTATTAGGAAAAGGAGGCGCCACTTGAATGAACTTGGGCTTAAGTGAAAAGCCCAAGCCCATGATCCATAAGCTATGCGAAGTGGCTAGGTCAAGGGGGTTAGGGTTTTGTGTTGTCATTTGCGAATTGAGAGAAGAGAATAGAGAGAGTGAGAGCGCCGTGGAGAGGAGAGGGAAGAGAAGAAGATCGTGAAGTTCAAGGAGAAGAGGGACGTAATCCGTTGCTGTGGTTTTGTTCGTGATTGTCTCTAGGGCCTCCGTTCTTCAAATCCAAGGTAAGGGGAGTTCTATCTTTCTATATAATAGATGTTTATGATAGGCTTTAGAGTAGGGTTAGCCTAGATCTATCCATATTCATGATCGGTGTGTGATTTCATGTTGTTTTTATGATTTGTATGTGATTTGATGTATTCGTGTTGCTCGGAATCCGATTGTTGGTGTTATGGGCGCCTAGGGCGCCATATGTTTGGTTGTGTTGCTGGATTTTGCTGCTGGATTGTGTTTGCTGGGCGCCAGGTGCTGGGCGCCAAGGGCGCCGTGCGTGCGTGTGTGTTGTGTGTTGCGGGCGCTGGGTGCCAGTGTGTGTGTTGCGGGCGCTGGGCGCCAAGGGCACCAGTGTGTGTGTTGTGTGTGTTGCGGGCGCTGGGCGCCAGGCGCTGGGAGCCAAGGGCACCAGTGTGCGTGTGTGTTGTGTTGCTGGGCACTGGGCGCCAAGGGCGCTGTGTGCGTGTGTGCTGTGTTGCGCGCCTGTTGCGCGCCTGTTGCGCTGTGTTGCTTCTGGATGTCTAAGTTTGTGTCTTAGGCGCCCAGTGCCTGGGCGCCATTTTCAGGATGTTCCCAATTTTTTTATAAAAACTGTTTTCGCTATATCTTTTGACTCGGGCATCCGTTTTGAACGTTTCAAAAAGTGTTGGGAAGCTTTTTCGGTTGTCTACCCGTGTGTCTTAATTTTAAAATAAAAACCTATTATTTTCTGGTGGTTTCTGGGCGCCCAAGTGGCTGTCCCCGGTGGTCATTACAGTGACGTTGTAAAGCCGTATTGAGTCCTTTAAAAATCCTTTTTGTGTATATCCAACAATTTTAACGCTTTAGTGTCAAAATGGGTGATTATGACGATGATGCCCTTAGTGGCTAGTTAAATGACGTTTTTTCCCTTAGTGGATAATATTATTGATGATGATGTGTAAATGACGATGATGCCCTTAGTGGCTAGTTAAATGACGTTTTTGCCCTTAGTGGCCCATATTATTGACAATGATGTGTAGATGACGATGATGCCCTTAGTGGCTAGTTAAATGACGGTTGTGCCCTTAGTGGCTATTGTTTGATTGATGACGTGTAACACCCCGATAATTTCTAACTTGTAGAAACTACCGAAATACACTACTGGCATACATCAGAGTGACATTCCTTTTTAAAATATTGAACACATTCTAAACTTCGATGAAAATCATCAAACGTGTAAGCATAACAGAACATGAAATAAATGAAGTCGGTTCTCACATAACTCGAACTAGTGTTCATTACAAAATCAGAAAGTCTGCGGAAGCGATTTACAATTTAATACAAGTACAAGTCGTACAATCGAATATCTATGACAAAGAGAGAAACCAAAATACATAAACATAACAAAATAGACGACAGCGTCTCCACGAAGCGGTTCCACGACCATTTCTCCTGCACATCCAACTTCTACCTGTAACACTGAAAAACAACAACATGGATTGGGTGAGACAACTTGTCTCAGTGAGTTCTATTGCGACCTCTTACTAACTCTCGCGGTTCAGTTATGCTTGATTCGTTATTCTTGATTCATGAGTTCATAGTCTTAAATTAGACTACGTGGAACATACAACGTGTACTCGTGGCCCTTCTAAGCGACACACAAGGCACACACAATGACAATGATTCTTAGCATATCACCGGTGACTTTATTTGAAAGCACCGGCAAACCCGGTCCCCGGCCATTTCTACTACCAAGGGACAAACAATGACGGGGCCTAAGGTCATAAGGAATCATGACTTCCTCGCCCTTAGTACACTAATCGTGAAAACTAGGGTCGTCACCCTAACATGGTGTATAATATAAATACATGAACAATGAGCAGTGACCAGTGAACGATGAACTTAATCAAACCATGAGCTTATGCTTAACAGTGAACTTGTACTTGACTTAGTCTTGTACTAACATGATCTTATTATTAGGTGATCTAGTTACTAACTTAATCTTATAATTAAGTGATCTCACATGGCTTACTAAGGCTTACTAACCCAACTTATCATGATGCTAATCCAAGTAGTCCAGCACAATACATCAATCACATAAAGCAATATCCATGGCATACGCTTATCTCAATCACAATCATATCATGACAATCAAATCCATAACACATTCCATGTGCCCGCATTGGGCCGTTTATAAAACCATGGACCGCAAGGGCCGTTAATAAAACCGTGGACCGCAAGGGCCGTTAATAAAAATAGCGTGAACGTGACAATGATCCAAATACAAGTAGTTTCCATGAATTACGGTTATATTATCATTGTATAACATTGGGAAGGGATTAGGATAGGTTTGGAATCAATTAGGAAGGCTTTGAACACATTTTGAAAATGGTGGCAGAAGCATACGCACGACCCGTGCTTGATGGCACACGGTCCGTGCGCGAAATCAACACTCAGCAGTCCTGTGAATCAGAAGGAAACGCACGACCCGTGCGCTGGGCACACGGTCCGTGCCTGTCTCACAGACTTGCTGTAATGCCATTTTGAGCCCTTTTTCGAATCCGTTTCGTGTCCAAACTCCGTTCCGATCGATACCTAACTCATCAACCTTCAAAAAGGTAACATTATCCAGCCAAACAATCCACATATCAATCAATCAATCACAACAACAATCAAAGTCTCAATCAACCAATCATGCAATTCAATCATTCAAGCGACATTTTCACAAAACGGTTTTTAACGATGATTTTCACAAAGCGAAAGACCGACTCAGAAAGCATGACCAATATTCTGAAATTAATTCCCTAGTGAGTATAGAACTCACCTTTAGAAGACAAACAACAATCACACCGAGACTTCGAGAAAGCACGGTGACTCACGAACTTGCTCCTAGACAGCCCCCAAAACTGAAACTCAGACTTCCAATGGCTTGCACTTTGAAACCCCAAACACCCAAATGATTTCTAAGCTGTTCCAGTTCGTGATTCAGGTACAGGGAATGATTCTATAGCTTCTCATTCCAACATGCAAGAGGTTCAGAGTTTCTGTTTGGTCATGAAAAGCTCGATGATTAATAATGGTGATTTTGGCTTAGAGAGGGAAGGGATTTTGAATTTGGTATGAATGAAAAGGGGGAGATGAGCTGATTCTGGTGATGTTAATGGATCATACATGCAAGGAGTTCTGAGAAAACCCTCTTCTCTTCCCTTCTCTCACTCTCGCACCCTCTCCTCCTTCCCTCCCTGGTTCAGTTTCTGATTCTAAAAAATGAAGTGTGTGTGTGTGTTGGTTTCCAGCTGAAGAATTTGCTTAAATATAAGCCCTGTAGAAAGACAGTTTTGTCCCTCACTTACCCATCCTATTCCATATGACTCCTTCAGCCCAACTCAATCCCACTTGACACAATTAATTTAATTAGACACACCATTTCACATACTTATCAATTAAATAGATACCAATTCAATTCAATTTATTTAAAACACCTCATATATCATAAATACTAAGAATAATTAATTATGATACCTAACTATCCGATTGGATAAATACTTAGCTCGTGACCACTAATCCAAACTCGACCAACGAAGCTTCTAAAAATTAGGGGATGTTACAATCACCCCAACTTTTAGAAATTTTGTCCTCAAAATTAAACGAACATACCTTTCGTCTAACCATCAACAATCTTGCCTTTCTCTTTTCGAGCATCCATCACCAATGCTCTTGAAGCAGCCGTCTCCTCTATTCCTTCTTTTTGCCGGGCAATCCCTAGTGTAGTGTCCTTCCTTCTTGCAATAGAAACAATGATCTGAGCCCATGCGACATTCTCCCCTATGAGGCTTTCCACACTTAGAACAATTTTCAGGCTTTGAAAACTCGGACGTCTGCACTTGCTTATCCTTACCGAAGTTACCCCTTGACTCATCATCCCTGTTTGCCCATTCAACTACTCTCTTCTTGTTCTTGTGATACTCCTTCCTTTCCTCATACATCTTCTTGAGATCTCCCTCTGCAGAATGAGACTGTTGCACCAAAGCTGGATAACTGGTCATAGTATAGGAACTAAGACCTTGGTTCACATCACCACGGAGACCTTGCTTGAACATAATCATCTTCCACCTATCATTCGGAGCATGAGTTCCCAACTC
This sequence comes from Astragalus membranaceus, assembly GCA_039519185.1. NCBI lineage: Eukaryota > Viridiplantae > Streptophyta > Magnoliopsida > Fabales > Fabaceae > Astragalus > Astragalus membranaceus. Next base: position 86,447,143 of record CM076848.1, on the reverse strand, counting down.
ATAGAATTGAGATAGCCTCTCAAACTTCGCAGCATACTCTCCAACAGACATATCTCCCTGTCTCAGACTGACAAACTCCATCTGTTTAGCTAGTCTTTCAGCATCAAGAAAATAATGACCCAGAAACAATTCCTTGAAGTTTACCCAATTGAGCTCCGTCCCTTGAGTTTGCATCATCCTGCGAGCATTCGTCCACCAAGTATGGGCGTCTTCATCCAAAGCATTTGCTGCACAAATTACCTTCTCCTCCTCATTGCATTGCAGAGTTACAAAAATCCGCTCCATAGCATCTATCCAAAAATGAGCCTTCATTGCATCGGATCCTCCTTTGAAAGTTGGAGGCTTCGTCTTCAGAAACTTGAAGTAAGCCTGGTTGGGATCCTCCTGCGGCACATGAGCTTGCCCATTCTGTTGCATGTGTTGCATCTGCTGCTGCTGCATGAGCATCATGTCGTTCATCATCTTCTGCTGCGTCTCGATGACATTCCGCATCCATTCGGTATTTGGATCAACAGGGACGCTTCTCCTACTCCCACCAGCCATGATTCGGCGAAATATGCACAAAGTGTTTAGTTGATCAGGCTAAACGTCTAATAGCATACTAAGAGGAATCACATGATTCTAAGTCCGACTGGGTCGAACTGCTCTGATACCAATTGTAACACCCCGATAATTTCTAACTTGTAGAAACTACCGAAATGCACTATTGGCATACATCTGAGTGACTTTCCTTTTTAAAATATTGAACACATTCTAAACTTCGATGAAAATCATCAAACGTGTAAGCATAACAGAACATGAAATACATGAAGTCGGTTCTCACATAACTCGATGGTAAGTGACGGGTCACATAGTTGATTGTAATTGTGTGTTTAATTTGTGTGTGGTGCATATCATAGTGTCTCATGTATTCCATGTGCATGAACCCAGCGACGATGAGGCCATAAAGGCTAAGCGACGATGAGGCCATAAAGGCTAAGCGACGATGATGAAAGGTACCTCATGCATATGCCCGCGAGTGGGTTGCATTTCATATAGTCACATGACATCGTGATGAGTTGTTGTATTGACGTAATTGATGACTGTGATGTGGTTACTCTAGTGCTGTGACTTTGACTTATTGCTTATCATATGATTTATTATATGGATTGAATTAGACTCACCCTTCTGTTTGAATGTTACCCCTATGCGGTAACGTGCAGGTGATCACGAGTGAAGACCTAGGTATCTTCACTAATTTGAGTCGGGTCGTCATGCTCTGATACGTAGCACTCAGGGGGGGAAACGAACTCGATGTTTTAAGACTATTTTGGTTGTTATATGTTAGTTGATGGTTTCTCTTTATTTTACTTTCCGCTGCGTAGTTGGTTTTATTGATGTCCAGGTTGTGGTGACGATGACTGATTTTTGAGGTTTTCCCCGTTGGGGGCGTGCTACGTATTGCACAATTATTGATGTTGAACGGTTTTATTGAAGTACGATGTTTTATTCGAAGTATGTGTAACATTCCTTGCGATGAAAGCGATTTTGAAACTCTGATTTTACAAACAAATTAACGGGTAGAAAAGGGGTGTTACATTAGTGGTATCAGAGCAGTTCGGTCTGTCCGGCCAATGTTGTCCTGTCATAGTGTCTTATGACAATTAAGAAATTGTTAGATTAGTTCTAAAATTTTGGTTTGTGCTGCAGTGATAATTTGAAATGGCTGGGAGAAACGATGCTGCTCTTGTTGCTGCGCTGCAAGCTATGGCTCAGGCTGTGCATAATCAGCAGAATGCTGGGGAGAATGCTGGTTTTCGGAGTCTGACTACTTTCTAGAGAGAGAATCCGCCCACTTTTAAGGGCAAATATGATCCAGATGGTGCTATGGCTTGGTTGAAAGAGATCGAGAGGATTTTCAGGGTGATGGACTGCACTGTTGAGCAGAAGGTCCGTTTTGGTACTCACATGTTAGCTGAGGAGGCCGACGACTGGTGGTTGGCTACAAGGCAGAGGTTGGAGACTGTGCAGGAAGAGATTACCTGGGAGGTATTCAGCAGAGAATTTCTGAGGAAGTATTTTCCTGAAGATGTCCGAGGAAAGAAAGAAATAGAGTTCCTGGAACTGAAGCAGGGTGGTATGTCTGTGACTGCGTATGCGGCGAAGTTTGTGGAATTGGCAAAATTCTATCGGCACTATAGTGAGGCTACAGCTGAGTTCTCAAAGTGCATCAAGTTCGAGAATGGTTGGAGGCCTGACATCAAAAAGGCCATTGGTTACCAGAAGATCCGTGTGTTCGCTGATCTGGTTGATAGTTGTAGGATCTTCGAGGAGGACAGTACTACACATTACAAAGCTGTGTCTGAGAAAAAGGGTAAGTTTCCGAGTCGAAGCAAGCCGTATGAGGTTCCTGCGGGTAAGAGTTATCAGAGGACTGCTGGAGGTAAGAGGACTAGTGGGGGAGATGCTCCTGCTAGCATTGTCTGTTTTAAGTGTGGCAAACCAAGCCACAAGAGTACTACATGCGGGTCTGATGAGAGAGTTTGCTACCGTTGTGGTAAAAAGGGGTCATATGGCGGCCGAGTGTAGGGTCAAGGATGTGGTGTGTTTCAACTGTGGTGAGTCTGGGCATATCAGTGCAAAATGTACAAAGGCGAAGAAGGAAAGGTCTAGTGGGAAAGTGTTCGCATTGGCAGGAGAGGAGCCTGATGAGAAGGATGGTCTTATTAGAGGTACGTGTTTCATTAACGGTACTTCTCTGAAATCTCTTATTGATACTGGTGCTACCCATTGCTTTATATCTGTTGATTGTTGTAAAAGATTGGGTCTTGTTTTATCTGCTATGTATGGGGATATGGTTGTCGATACTCCTGCGAAGGGGTCGGTGATTACTTCCCAGGTGTGTTCTCAGTGTCCCATGTCGATCTTCGGCAGGGACTTTGTTGTGAATTTTGTCTGTTTGCCGTTGAGAGGACTGGATGTAATCTTGGGCATGGAGATTAGTTTCGGGGAAGAAGATTAGAACCACGCCCATATCAACTGTCGTAGCAAGTCGGTTAGTTTCGGGGAAGAAGATTCTGTTTTGGTATCCGCTTCCGAGGATCGACGATTTGATGGATCAGTTGGTGGGTGCCCGTGTTTTCAGCAAAATTGATTTGAGGTCCGGATATCATCAGATTAAGGTGATGGATGAAGATGTTCAGAAGACAGCTTTCAGGACAAGGTATGGGCATTATGAGTATTCAGTGATGCCGTTCGGTGTGACCAATGCACCTGGTGTATTTATGGAATACATGAATCGTATTTTCCATGATTACCTAGATCGGTTTGTGGTGGTCTTCATAGATGACATTCTAGTTTATTCTAAGTCGGAGGAAGAGCATGCTGAGCACCTGAAGTCGGTATTGGAAGTTCTGAAAGAGAAAAAGTTGTATGCTAAGTTATCGAAGTGTGAGTTCTGGCTGAAAGAGGTGAGTTTCCTTGGGCACGTGATTTCTGGTAATGGTATTGCGGTTGATCCGGCAAAAGTAGAAGCAGTGTTGGAGTGGGAGGCTCCGAAATCCGCAACAGAGATTAGAAGCTTTTTGGGTTTGGGTGGGTACTACAGGAGGTTCATCGAGGGTTTTTCCAAGTTGGCCCTTCCGTTGACTCAGTTGACATGTAAGGGTAAACTTTTCGTTTGGGATGCTCGGTGTGAGGAAAGTTTTATGGAAGTGAAAAAGAGATTGACAACGTCGCCTGTTTTGACGTTGCCTAATCCGGAGGAACCGTTTGTTGTATATTGTGACGCTTCGAAGATGGGTCTTGGTGGTGTGCTGATGCAAGATGGGAAAGTCGTTGCGTATGCGTCGAGGCAGTTGCGGGCTCATGAGAAAAATTACCCTACGCATGATTTGGAATTGGCTGCTGTGGTATTTGTGCTTAAGATTTGGAGGCACTATCTTTATGGTTCGAGGTTTGAGGTGTTCAGTGATCATAAGAGTCTGAAGTATCTGTTCGACCAGAAGGAGTTGAATATGAGACAGCGTCGGTGGTTGGAGCTCTTGAAGGATTATGACTTCGGTTTGAATTATCATCCCGGCAAACCTAATGTCGTGGCTGATGCTTTAAGCCGGAATGTAGCGACCGAAAAATCCGGAGTAGGGATTCTTCGTCGTTTTTGAAAAATGGAGTCGCCATCAATATTTATTTTTAGGAAAAACATTGAAAAAAACCTTTGTTTTGGGTTCGGGGGTCGATTAAGTGCGGGGAAGGTACTAGCACCCCACAACATCCTAAAAAGGTTACCTTTTAATTTAATGTGTAGAAAAAGTTAGTTTTAAAAGAAGATACTTTATTTACCCATTTTGATTGTTTGCGAAAATCGGAAAGAAAGACTTAATAAAAATTTTAGTTTTTTTTGCGCTCGACAAGGGTGGGCCCCTGCTCCTACGTATCTCCGGGTGCGATGGAGAAATCAAAGCTACGTAGTTCTCGGGTAGAAAATATTTGTGTGTTGGTATTTTTTAATTATTGAAAAGCTTGCGAAAACTAGAGGCCGTTCTTGGTGACCAAACAGATAAATCCAGAGTGGTCACCGCTAATGGCTTATTCGAAAAAGAGGATGTTTACAGCGTTCAAACGAGCGGGGCCCAGAGTGACCGTTGTAAGTACCCGGTTTGTGATCGCAAACGAGTAACCTCAGAGTGATTACCGCCACTAATCCGCTGTGAAAAAAAGAAGGTTAGTCCTAACGGTCAAACAAGCTAGGCTCAGAGTGACCATTAGTAACAACCTATTTTTTGTGTGAGTATGGTTGTTTGAAATAAAGAAAAATGATTTGAAAGCATTATGGTGTAAATAAAAGCGGAATGAGGTATAATTAAAAAAAGTTGGTGCAATTAACAGGGGTGTTGTATTAAATGGAAGTGGGTGATGGGCTTAGTAGCAGCCCAAAACTGAGTATTTGGTTTTTTGGGAACCCTGCGCGAAAATTGTGCTGGAAGCGGGGAGTACTGCATTACTAAAAAGTGGGGGGGTGTGAATAGCGGTTTGACGCTAAAAACGATTATTTGACTTTTTCTTCTTTACCATTTCATCAGCTTACCCTAAAACATATAATTCTAAAGTGCTCCCTTTTTTAAAACCTAGACTAATAAGCATTGGATTTGGAAAAGGTTTGCTCATTCATAAAGAAATGCCCCTTCTAATTTGAAAATAATTGTCACGGTTATTGTTTTAAAAAGGTGCTGTCATGTTTATTGTTTTTAAAAAAGGTACCTTTGCTGTTTTTTTTGGGAAAATAACTATTGTTATTATCCCGGATGTAGTGGTGTTAGCAGCCAATTATTTTAAAAAACGTTTTTTTTTTATATTTACAAAAAAGGCTTTATTTTAATCTGAAAATTACATTAATATTTAAAAAATAAAAATAAAAAAAGCAACAATTTAAATAATAAAAAACAGCAACATTTTAATATATATAAAAAAAGCAACCAAATTAAATAATAAAAACAGCAACTAAATTAAGTAAAAAACAGCAACTAAATAAAATTAGGAAAAGCAGCAACTAAATAAGAAAAAAAACAGCAATAATAATATCTAAAAAAAAACATGACAGCAACAATCAGCAACAATTTTTTAAAAATAAAAAAACAAACAGCAAAAAAGTAAAAAAGGCAACAAATAAATAGAAAAACATTATATTTTTTTTAAAAGTATTTCAAGGGGACTTTATTTTAATTTCGAAAATACAGCAACTTTTTTCTTTTTTTTTTACAGCAACCTTTTTTAAAAAAAAACAGCAACATTTTTTTTACAGCAGAAAAAACAGCATCAAACAGCAACATTTCCTTTTTTACAGCAACAAATAAATCGAAAACAGCACCATATATATATAAAAAACAGCAATATTTCTTTTTTTTTACAGCAACAAATAAATCGAAAACAGCAACATATAATAAAAAAAAAAACAGCACAGCATCAAATAACTAAAAAAAACAGCAATATTTATATGCAAGAAAAAAGCAATAATTTAAACTAACAATTACAGTTCATACTACAAAAATTACCTTAAAATCCAGAAACGATGGGGACCCGAATTCCTCCTAGGACCTCCTTAATACAATGGAATTTAAACTAAAAAAAATTTAATTTTCAGAAGGAGAAGAAAATAGAAAAGAAAAGTAGAAAACAGTGAACAGATCTCACTATTTTTTTTCTAAAAATCTACCCTCCTATTTTGCTACGAAAATTCTTCTTCCTTGTTGAACACCCCCCTTTTTTTCAAGATCTTCTCCTTCCAAAAATCCCGTCGTGCTTCATGGTCATGGCCCTCCTATTTATACAAAAAAAGAGGGTCTTTTCCTTCTTCGTTTTCTGATTCTCACCATGCCTTGCACAGTGTTTCTTCTTTTTTTTGACTTGATATGACAAAGATGGTGAAGGGGTATGGGCATGGTAGAGGAAAGAAATGATGGATGAGTGTGAGAGAGATGGGGTCGTAGGGATGGGAGGAGAGGATGAGAAAGGAAGGGTTGAGTGTGAGTTGTGTGTGATGGAGAAAGAAAGAGAAAGTGAAGTGTGTGGGTGTGAGAAAGAGAGAGTGAGCCGTTGGGGAAGTGGGAAGGAGAGAGGGAGGAGGCGTGTGAGAGATGGGAAGAGTGTATGGGGAAGGTAAATGTGGGGAAGTGGGGAGTTGAGAGTTCCAAGGAGGGAATAAGGGGAGTGGGGTCGAATATTGACTAGGGTTAGGGGAGTGAATGTGGCTTGATTTTAGGGTTAAGGGGGGAAGTTGAAGTTTTTAGGGTTTTTTTTTTTTTTTAGTGGGGGTGGCCGAATTTAGGGTTAGGAGGAGGGAAATTAGGGTTTTGTGATGAGTTGGGTTATGGGTTATGGGTTGTGGGTTAGGGGTTTTTTTTTGTTGGATTGGGTTTCTGATGGCCCAATCCTGATTGCACCTCTATTCTTTTTTTAACAGACCCCCCTATTTCCTCCTTTGCTTATACTTTTTTCTTCACTTCTAATAAAAATATTTTTGTTAAAAACTTATGGCAACTAAAATAGAATAATACACGATATGAAAAAGAAAATAATTATTTTTATTAAAAATAAATAAAATTTCTTATTTTTGGATAGGACAAAATTAGGGTATTACAGCTGCCCCTCTTTATTTATATTTTGCTAGGAAATCGGAGGGGTTCCAAATTTCTCGAGGAAAATAGAAATAAAGATAGAAAGACACTAATTTTGTCCAGACTAAGGTTTTTTGTTTTTTTTTTTGAAACTTATGAAAACTGGGTTGCTTTAGACAGAAAGTAAATAGGGATCGCTGGGGATCTGAAGGATCGCTGGGGATCTTAAGGAGCACTGGGGCTCTGAAGGAGCACTGGGGCTCTGAAGGTCTAGCTCCAAATTAATGCTTGGCGCATCGACTTGAGTTCGACTGAGGGACCGTCGGGGTCTGAAGGTCATGCCTAAGCCTGAGGGACCGATGGGTCTGAAGGAGCGCAACTAGCTTATGGTACTAGTAATACGGTCTTGGGGTGGCCTCTTTTCGAGCGGCCAATAGGGTTAATCAGGTCCGGAACTGATATAACCACGAAGGACGTGCACTGTGTTTCTTAGGCGGACACAGCTAGTCTGAAGGGCCTGGGGCCGGATGATCCGTCGGTTGCTCGATAACGCGACGTGCGATCTGGATTGAAGGACCATTGCTGGTCTGAAGGAGCGCCTGGGCTCTGAAAGACCGCCGGGGGTCTGAAGAATTGGTGCTAACGATACATACTAAAATTATCTCAACCGACACTTGCAATGAATGATTCATGCATGCATGTAGTTAAGTAATTGATGACATGGTGAATGAAATGTGGAATGATTTTGTTTTTGGCTTTTGTTCTTGGCTTTTTTTTCTTTTTTCATTTTTTTTTCTTGCTCTTTTTGCTATTTAGCTCCTTATTGACTTTGCTGGCATCATCAAACTCGCATGACTCTTGACGTGGGATACGAGGGTTGCCTCAAGCAGTGGTGCCAAAGTGCGGGTTGTTAAGATTTGCTGAAGTGATTATGCATTTGTCCTTTTTGCAACTTTATGAGAGATCATCTCTTTTTTGTGATTTTTAGAAATTTCGCAATGACTATAATGCTTGTGATCATGCACATGTTTCGCAATTCAGTATCGTCTACCATGAACGTTATTTTTATGATAATAGGGAAATGAGAGAATAAAGGAAGTGTTTAATATTCAAATGGAAAACAAATGCGCAGAAGGTCGCGCTGGCTGAAAATTACATTGGGAGTTTAAACTACAAAAAGAGAAGAAAAAGAAAACAAGGAAAGCTGATCTTTTGATTGTTTGTATCTTTGAAGTAATAACGCCAATCGCCCATTAACATAACTTTGAGCATTCATTATCCAACTTTCGGAGGTATTGACTGCCTTTGTAGCTCAAAGTCCAACTTATGACCCTAATTTTTGCCTGGACTGCTCTTTAGAGTTTTCAGTCCACCGGGTCGCTCTAATTTTTGCCTAGGCCGCCCTTTCGGGTTTTCGACCTAGCGAGCTTATTTTGCTTGGCTCATCTTTCTCTTTTTTCCATATATTTCTTTAGGCATAGTACTTCTTGACTGCGTCCGAGTTCACTGGGAGTGGCAGGTCTTCACCGTCCATTTTTGTGAGAATCAATGCTCCTCCAGAGAATGCCTTCTTTACCACATAAGGTCCTTCATAGTTAGGGGTCCATTTTCCACGGGAATCCTTTTGGATAGGCAACATCTTCTTGAGCACGAGGTCTCCTTCTTGAAACTGGCGGGGGCGCACTTTTTTATCATAAGCCTTTTTCATTCTTTGTTGGTACAACTGCCCATGACACAAAGCAACTACTCTCTTTTCTTCTATGAGGTTCAACTGATCCAGACGAGCTTGAACCCATTCTTCTTCCTCCAATTTTGTTTCCATTAGCACTCGCAGGGAGGGTATTTCCACCTCGATGGGAAGAACTGCTTCCATCCCATATACTAGTGAGAATGGTGTTGCCCCTGTTGACGTGCGGATAGAGGTCCGATACCCGTGCAAAGCGAAGGGCAACATTTCATGCCAGTCCTTGAAGGTCACTACCATCTTTTGCACGATCTTCTTTATGTTCTTATTTGCTGCCTCAACTGCCCCATTCATCTTTGGACGGTATGGGGAGGAATTATGATGCTGGATTTTGAAGTCGTCACACAACTCTTTCATCATCTTATTGTTCAGGTTGGTCCCATTGTCCGTGATGATCTTATTTGGAAGACCGTAGCGGCAAATCAAATCTCTCTTTATGAACCTGACAACCACTGATTTTGTTACACTGGTGTAAGAAACAGCCTCGACCCATTTGGTGAAATAATCAATAGCGACAAGAATGAAACGATGTCCGTTTGATGCCTTGGGTTCGATGGGACCGATGACATCCATTCCCCACATTGAGAATGGCCATGGTGCTGTTAGGACATTCAGAGAGACAGGTGGTACATGGATATTGTCGGCATAGATTTGACATTTGTGGCATTTTCTGACGTAGTTGAAGCAGTCAGTCTCCATTGACAACCAGTAGTAGCCAGCCCTTAGGATTTTCCTTGCCATGGTGTGCCCATTAGAATGGGTGACGAACGAGCCTTCATGGACATCTTTCATAATTCTTTCTGCTTCTTCTTCTGCTACACATCTGAGGAGGACCATATCGTGATTCCTCTTGTAAAGCACTTCCCCATTTAAGAAGAAACCCATTGACAGCCTCCTAAGTGTCCTCTTATCATTCTCGGTGGCACCAGGACGATATTCTCTGTTTGTGATATAGTGCTTGATATCGTAATACCAAGGTTTACCGTCAGGCTCTTCTTCGATTGCCACACAATGATGTGCCGGTAGGTCTCGGTGTTGGATTCTGATGAATGTCAGACTCTTGTCGTTATTGATGTTGAACATTGATGACAAAGTCGCCAAAGCATCGGCCAACTGATTCTCTTCGCGAGGGAGATGATGGAAAGGGATCTCTTCAAATTGTTCAACCATCTTTTGGATGTGATCATGATAAGGAATTAATTTGGAATCCCTAGTTTCCCAGTCACCTTTTTTCTGATGGATGACTAAAGCTGAGTCCCCATATACATCGAGTCTTTTGACTTTCCATTCAATGGCTGCTTTGATGCCTAGGACGCACGCTTCATATTCTGCAATGTTGTTGGTGCAGTAAAAACTCAGTCTAGCGGTAAACGGTACGAAGCGGTTATCGGGAGAGATTAGTACAGCTCCGACCCCGTGCCCGTATAAATTAGAAGCACCGTCGAATAACATTCTCCACCTTTCGTTGTCCGGAGGATTCCCTTCTACGAATAGAGCCATTATATCTTCGTCTGGGAAATCACACTGCATTGATTGGTAATCTTCAATGGGCTGGTGTGCCAAGTACTCAGCCAATGCATTACCCTTGATTGCTTTTTGGGTGACATATAAAAGGTCGTATTCAGATAGTAGCATTTGCCAGCGAGCGATCCTCCCTGTGAGTGCGGGTTTTTCAAAAATATACTTGACTGGGTCCATTTTAGATACCAACCAAGTCGTGTGGCTCAGCATATACTGCCTCAAACGACGTGCAGCCCAGGCCAGAGCACAACACGTTCTTTCCAACAATGAGTATCTTGTCTCGCACTCGGTGAATTTCTTGCTTAGATAGTAGATGGCATGTTCCTTCTTTCCGGATTCATCATGTTGCCCCAGTACACAACCCATCGATTTGTCTAGCACCGTTAGATACAAGATAAGAGGTCTTCCCTGTACAGGCGGCATCAGAATCGGTGGATTTTGGAGGTACCTCTTGATCTTTTCAAAGGCTTCTTGGCAATTATCATTCCACTTTGTTTCTTGGTTTTTGCACAAAAGCTTGAAGATAGGCTCGCATGTAGATGTTAGCTGCGATATGAACCTAGAGATGTAGTTCAATCTTCCCAGGAAACCACGAACTTCTTTTTCAGTACTCGGTACCGGAATTTCTAGTATTGCTCGTACTTTGGCTGGATCTACTTCTATTCCCCTCTGACTGACTATGAAACCCAACAGCTTTCTCGATCTTACACCGAAAGTGCATTTGGCAGGGTTTAATCTGAGTTTGAACTTCCTGAGACGTTCGAAGAGTTTTTGCAGATTGACGATATGCTCTTCTTCAGTCTTGGATTTTGCAATCATGTCATCCACGTAAACCTCTATTTCCTTATGCATCATATCATGGAACAATGCGACCATTGCCCTTTGGTATGTTGCACCAGCATTCTTCAGTCCGAATGGCATTACTTTGTAACAGAAGGTTCCCCAGAGAGTGATGAAGGTGGTTTTCTCCATGTCTTCGGGGGCCATCTTAATTTGGTTGTATCCGGAGTATCCATCCATGAAGGAGAACAGAGAGTGTTGTGTTGTGCTATCTACCAGGACATCAATGTGAGGCAAAGGGAAGTCATCTTTGGGACTAGCTCTGTTCAGATCTCGATAATCAACACACATCCGAACCTTCCCGTCTTTCTTTGGGACTGGTACAATATTGGCTACCCATTGAGGGTATTTGGCCACCGCTAAAAACCCAGCATCGAACTGCTTCTTAACCTCATCTCGAATTTTCAATGACATCTCTGGTTTCATCCTTCTTAACTTTTGTTTTACCGGCGGGCATTCTGGTTTTACCGGTAACTTATGCTCGACTATGTTGGGGTCCAGTCCAGGCATGTCTTGGTATATCCATGCGAAGACGTCAACATAGTCAAACAACAACCTAACCAATTTCTCTCGCTCGCTGTCTTTCAATGTGGTGCCAATCTTGACTTCTTTTTTGTCTTCTTCCGTGCCTAAGTTGATCGTTTCAGTTGATTCCTCGTGGGGTTCGATTATTTTTTCCTCTTGTTCCATCATTCTCATTAACTCTGGAGGGTTTTCCCAATTATCCTCAACATCCTCCTCAGTTTGATTGATGGGGTGATCAAAGTTACAATATGGATTATTGACGTTGTTATTTTTAAAGACATTTTTTCGGATCTGCATTAGTGTAAATTAACAGAATAAAAACGAATGAAAGAAAATAAGAAGCGAATGTAAAAAGAAAAGGAAAACAGGGGTTTATTGGGAACTGAAATAACGTTGCATTGATATTAATACTGAAAGGAAAACTTGCGTGCCCGAATGAAATATCCTAAGGCTTTGGGCAGAGCCAGAGGATTACATTATAGAAACATTACTTTGAACTAAAAACCACAGGAAAATCAATGATCTCCCAATTCTCGAGCCTTTTGTTTGCAGGACAAGGGCGTACAAGACTGACGACACCTTCTTCAGCGCTTAGATCGTCCTCAACTGCGGCGATCTGATTGGGGTTCAACATTTCCGCACTCTGAAAGCTTTCCTTGATGTCGCAGATGATGATCCTCTTCGTATTTGGCACTCTGCCCTCAAGCCTGGCTAACCTCCGCTCCTTCTTTTCCTCCACAATCCTTCTCTTGTCAGTGCGATTGGACCGATATCCTATCCCATGCCTATCTTTGATCTCCTCTGGCTGTATTGGCGTCAGGATCCCCTGTCCGGTCTTTCCCAAGCCTCCTCCAGCTTGGTAGCCTTTTCCTATCATGAACTTAGCAACCATCACGGCAGTCTTGGATAGCTTGGGTTTTAGCATAGCAGATGTATTGGCGATTTCCAATGCTTGGAAGGCAGTTTCAAAAGACTCTTCAGCAGCCTCAATGTAACGAGTGGGAGAGGACCTATTTATCAGCATTTCTTCCTCACCGAAAATAACCACCAGCTTATTGTTGACTATGAACTTGAGCTTCTGGTGTAAAGAAGAGGGAACTGCCCCTGCAGAGTGGATCCACGGCCTCCCCAAGAGACAACTGTAAGATGGGGCAATATCCATTATCTGGAAGGTCACCACGAAGTGTTCCGGACCTACTTGCACAGGTAATTCCATTTCTCCGATGACTTCTCTTTTCAATCCGTCAAAGGCCCTGACTAATATGGAGCTTGGTCTCATGTATGAACAGTCCACATCTAATATCTCCATGGTTGATCTAGGTAATACATTCAAAGATGAACCATTGTCAATAAGTACCCGAGCGAGAGAGTAATCTCCACACTTCACCGATATGTGTAGGGCCTTGTTGTGCCCCTTCCTTCAGTTGGAATCTCATCATCAGTAAAGGTGAGATAATTACTTGCAACAAGGTTTCCGACGATCCCATCAAATTGGCCGACCGAGATGTCATGAGCGACACGGGCCTCATTCAATACTTTTGTCAATGCTGCACGATGGGCATCAGAACTGAGCAATAATGACAACAGAGATATCTTTTCGGGAGTTTGGTTCAGTTGATCAACCACCTTATACTCACTTTGTCTCAGAAGCTTCAGAAATTCACTAGCTTCTTGCTCGGATAACGTCTTCTTTCCTGCATTCTTATCGACAGGTTCCTGCTCTATGCTTTTGCCCTTACGGGCTCTTTCCTCCCCTTCTTTTGTTCGGTCCTCATTAGGCCCTCCAGGGGTATAGAAACGCCCACTTCGAGTCATCCCACCGGTCCCTGAGATGTTAATGACATCAGGAGTAGTATGAACTTTCACATTGTGATTCCACGGGACCGCATTGGTGCTTTTAAAGGGAAAAGGGACTGGCACTTGAATTGTGATTGGTTTAGGCACAGCGGTGGTTAGCTTTGTGTCCTTTTTGTAATGGATTTCCAGGGGTTTCCGGATACTCTTGCTTTGGTCAATGCTTGACTGGGGAGTCGACACGCCTTCCTCTTTCTTTTGAAGACCTATTTGTATTATGTGTCGGTCTAATAAGTCTTGCAGGACTGGCTTGAATGCTTCACAGGCCCCGACACAAAGGGGATCAACACACGAACCCTTTCTGGTACATCCCTTCATAACGATTCCGAAGTGACACAAATCAGCATGGATGAGGTCCAGGGGTGTGACAATGTCCTCCACCTTTCTGACCAATAATTGCCCCTCAACATCCTCAATGGCATTGACGGAGGGTTTCCCGGGCCCCGGCAGAGGGTTAGTGGCAACATTCGGACCATCTTCTGCGAAGCTTAACCATTTAGATTCAATTAAGTCTTGTACTACATATTTCAATGCCTTGCAATTTTCTGTTGAATGGCCAACTGCCCCAGCGTGGAATCCACAGCTAGCCTCTGGGTCATAGCTCCTAGGGAAAGGAGGTTGAAGGGGTCTCATTGGACGGGGAGTGATCAAGTTGTGACTGATGAGGTGATTGAATAGGTCTGTGTATGACATGGGTATTGGGTCGAAATTGGCGGGCTTTCTTTCTTGGTAGTTTTGTTGTCTATAGCCTGGGTTGACTTGGTGAGGTGGGGCTTGTGGCGTTTGAGTAGGTATTTGGACAGTTTGTCGGGGGTTGTTGTAGGGAGGCTTTCCTGATCCAGAGATGGCGTTGGCTTCTCCGTCCTTCTTTTTAGGGAAACCTGGGAAGGGCTTTTTCTGATTGCTGGTTCCAGCGGAGCTATATGCAATCTTTCCGTTTCTCCATCCATTCTCTAATCTTTCTCCGATGACGATCATATCTGAAAAGTTCGAAGACACGCTCCCAATCAACCTGTCGTAGAAAGGTGATTGAAGAGTATCCATGAACATTGATACCATCTCTTTTTCTAACAAAGGTGGTACCACCTGTGCAGCCAAACCTCTCCAGCGTTGGGCATATTCTTTGAAGGACTCATTGTCCCTCTTCGTCATGCTCTGCAGTTGTGTTCTATCGGGAGCCATGTCAATGTTATATTTGTATTGCCTCAAAAATGCATCGGCTAGGTCTTTCCAGCATCTGATATGGGCACGTTCTAATTGCATGTACCAGCTCGAAGCTGCCCGAGACAGACTATCTTGGAAGTAGTGAATGAGCAATTTGTCGTCGTGAGCAAACGCCGCCATCCTCCTGCAGTACATGGTTAAGTGGCCTACAGGGCAAGTCGACCCTCTATATTTGTCGAAGTCTGGCACCTTAAATTTTGGAGGGATGACTACGTTAGGGACGAGACACAAGTCATAAGCATCTCTCGCACCAACATTGGATCCCTCGACTGCTCTCAACCTTTCCTCAAGCATTAGTAGTTTGTCTTTGGCTTGAGGGTTCTCCATAGAGTAATTGTGAGGGAGCCCACTCATACCAAAGTAAGGATGGATCATCGGAACTATGGCTGGGTTCACATTTGGGGTATGTGAATGAGTGGGATTCCTCAGGTTGGAACCCTAAGCTTGAGCGTCAACTATCGGCGGTGGAGGGCAGCCAAGTGGGAGTCTTTGTTGTATGACGACGGGGGTCGGGTTTTGAACTTGTGGTACCCCCGGATTACCATCGTGACCCGTTGGTGTAAGCTGTTGTTGGCCCGCGACTCCCGAGGGACCGTCTTCTGGACTAGGATCGACTGTCGGAGGTGTGTAACCTTGTGGAAGTCCGTAAGGAGGCCATATGTAACCCTGGTCATTAGTCCCAGTGGGGGGCACTGTATGCGGGATCCCGAGTCCAATGGGAGGAGGAGGGTTGGTAACTTGATTTTCCGTGTTCCCCGCGGAGACATCTTCGCTTGTGTCTTTGCCCTTCAAAGCTTGCAAAACCATTAAGATTTCAGCCATCTGCTCTTTCATCCCATCTATTTCTGCCCTAAGCTCTTGATTGCCTAGGTCCTGAGGTGGATTGCCTTGATCCAGGTTATCTTGAGGCGGATTGTCCTAATTTTCTTCCATGTTTCTGGCCTGAGAACGAGTCCAATAGCGATGTTGACGCACCAGCTTGTCTTTTACTTTCTGTTGGTGGGACACATGGTATGAGTATATGTATGAGTATATGAATGGATGAAAATGCGAATGATGCATGTGTGCATGAGTCTTATTGTTTTAGGTAGGGAATTGCAAGCGCATCCTGATTTGTCATAAGTACACAGATTAAAGTTCCACAATATTTTCAAGATAAAGGATCAGCATGTGGGACAAACGAACTTCATTGATAGTACAACATTTTGGAAATAAAACTTCGAAAAGAAAAGTACAATGTTCTTTAAATTTCACTCAAATACATATGACTTTCATTTTTCCACTCCTTCCTCTTTTTCTACTAGTAGTGCTGCCAGCCTTCTCTCGGAGTTCGGCAATCAGAACCTCGCAAAACTCCATGAATTCGGAAACTTGGACCGGGGTGTTAAACGGGTGCATTGCTGCGTTAGCCTCCTTTAGACATTTGGGGATTCCCGTGATAGCTCGATTGGCCAGCCATGCCAACTTTGAAAATCTGTCTTTCCAGTATAAGCTTTCATTCTTCAACTCTATGAAGGCTTCATGGTTTTCTATCCTGCTGACCAACTCCACAAAGCGGTTCTCCCAATAGATGCTTTCTGTCTTCAACTGGTGGTAAACCTCCTCTTGATATCTGATATGGTCATTCAGCTCATCAGATTTTTCATGCTCCCTTCTCAAGGCTTGTTGATATTCTCGGAGTATCTCTTCAATGGTATCTTTATCCCTGCTTGATATTTTTCACTTGCTCTTCAAACTCGGCTGCCATCATCCGGGACTCTCTTTTTGATACCATTAGCAGGCTCTGTGCAGTCTTTTCAGCAATCATTGATTCTTCCCATAACTTTTTCCACTTGTATGCATCATCGATGGCTTGGTTCACTTTCAGGTTGCAACGTTTTATTTCCTCTTTTGCCCCTCTTAGGTACTTTTGAACATCTAGCTTGTTCTTTTGTTCAATCTTGAGCTGCTTGCGGCTGTCTTCAATGGTCACTGACTTACTTGCGTTCTCCTCCTCCAACTTCTGGTTTTTTAGGAGCACTTTCTCTAACTCCGCCTGCAAGCCCTTCTTTTCTTCCTCGGCCTTTGACAATACCATTTTAAGCTTATCTAAATCTTCGACAGTGGGAAGGGTAGGTTCAGGTATTTCTTCCTCAACCCATAGTGCACTTTGGTAAGGCAATCGGGTGTCTTGGATCCTCTTTTGGAGCCATTGACGAAAGGTGGTTTCCTTATCGCCGCTCCTTTTAGTAAGCTCTTGTCCCTTGCGGACGACTATATCCCACGCTTGAGAAATCTTCCGAAGCATGTCAACCTCTTTTGGGCTTCCCTCATGGAGGTAAAAAGGGATTAACATGTCTTCGGTGGGCGGATTTCGCATGGGGTACCCCAGCTGTCTTAGAGTTAGAGAAGGATTGTAATTTATGCATCCTCTTGTCCCCATGAGCGGGACGTTTAGAAAGTTTCCACTTTGAAAAACTACTGCGGGCCTATCTTTCCACCATGATGGGTGCCAACGAACCTTGTATTCATGAAGGCCCCCTAGCACTTGCAACCATTCACTAGTGTTCATTGTCTTCACATCACACCCTCTGGCGTCTTCAAATGGGCCTTCTACTCTGACTTTGTTAACGAAAGCATGGGTGAGAAGCCAAACATACAAGGCGTGCAGGCAGCAAGATATCCTCTTTCCCCTTAGCTCACTATAATGAGTGAAAGTACAGTAAGTGTCAGCGAGCATGGCTGGAATCGGATTGAGTGGGTTTTCTCCATCCTTGAAGGATAAGAAGACACCAATAGTTGTTGTGTCCACATATCTTTCAAGGCGTGGAAAAAGGACAATGCCGAAGATGGTCAAAGCTAACACCTGTTTAAAAGGACCCCAATTTCTAGCGTCGGCGAAGGATTTCATTTGGCTTTCCAGATACTCTTGTGGGAATCCTGCAATGCCATTTCGATTTTTCTTCCGGAGCTTCAAGTTCTCTTTGCTGGTTTGTAACATTGAGGCGAGTTTCTCATCTGTGTAGTATTGTCCCTGATACTGGTAGGGTCCATTGTCTTGTTGAGGAAAGCCGAAGATCTGTGTATATTCTTCCAGGGTAGGTGCCATCTGGAAATTTTTGAAGGTGAAGCACCTTAATGAATAGTCGTAGAACTGGCTCAAAGCGGCAATGGCCTCCGTTTGCACGTCCAATTGTAGTAACATAATAATCTTCCCATACGCTCTATCAAAAGACCTGCGCTCGATGGGCGGCAACCGACCAGCACATTCCCTTAGACTTGTCAGATTAGGCTGTTTTACTATAGGGTAGTTCAGAGTTTGGATTGCTTCACAGTTTGATCCCATATCGCCTTGCTTATGACAAAACTTTCGAGCCCCTTACAATTCCCGGCAAACCTAAATGAGATGAATAGCATGCATGTGAGGATTTTTTTCTGTATATATATATATATATATATATATATATATATATATATATTTTATGAAGTAACGATGATGCATGATGAATTAAAGAATGATGTTACATGCGTTAATAAAAGCAAATTTTGGTGATTCAAACCATGTCACATAAAATATACGTAAAGGGCAAAAGGAGTAAATGGTTTTTATTATTTGATTTTATTTTGAAAGGTAAAAAGTTTTTGCGATGATGCAATGGGTAGGTGAATTTCCCTTGTGTCTTAAACAGGTTAGCTCTTATATATAGGTCACAGTCTAGGGCTACTTGTGTGATCAATCTCTCAGGTGGCTCTAATCACTTCCTCACAAGGGTCTCCAGAGCTGAAATCTCCGTCGTGATATGACCCACAACGATAGCGAGCTACCTGGTGTGGGATACCACAAAAGAGCGTACTCTGGTTGAGGCTTTCATGAGAGTCAGACAGATAAAATCCAGAATGACTGACACTAATCGTCTCCACTCGTCCTAGGTTTTTTTCAGACCCGGGTATAGGGCCCCGCTCAAGAGTGTGTGCAATATGCAAGTGTAATTGATGTGTGTGATATAAGCAACCTAAACTACCCATGCTGCAAAAGAAATACAGATAATAGTGCAAAGGTTTTCTACCCTAAGGTTCAATAAAGCAAATAAATAGATAAATAAAATAGACATGCGAATAGAAGGGCTAAGGGTAAATAAAGTACTAAACTAACAAATATCTACACATTTAACTAAATTAGGCTTGACCCTCTTAAATAGTCCCCAGTGGAGTCGCCAGCTGCAGCGACCGAAAAACCCGGAGTAGGGAATCTTCGTCGTTTTTGAACAATGGATCAGTAGCCATCAATATTTATTTTTAGGAAAAACATTGAAAAAAACCTTTGTTTTGGGTTCGGGGGTCGATTAAGTGCGGGGAAGGTACTAGCACCTCACAACATCCTAAAAAGGTTACCTTTTAATTTAATGTGTAGAAAAAGTTAGTTTTAAAAGAAGATACTTTATTTACCCATTTTGATTGTTTGCGAAAATCGGAAAGAAAGACTTAATAAAAATTTTAGTTTTTTTTGCGCTCAACAGGGGTGGGCCCCTGCTCCTACGTATCTCCGGGTGCGATGGAGAAATCAAAGCTACGTAGTTCTCGGGTAGAAAATATTTGTGTGTTGGTATTTTTTAATTATTGAAAAGCTTGCGAAAACTAGAGGCCGTTCTTGGTGACCAAACAGATAAATCCAGAGTGGTCACCGCTAATGGCTTATTCGAAAAAGAGGATGTTTACAGCGTTCAAACGAGCGGGGCCCAGAGTGACCGTTGTAAGGACCCGGTTTGTGATCGCAAACGAGTAACCTCAGAGTGATTACCGCCACTAATCCGCTGTGAAAAAAAGAAGGTTAGTCCTAACGGTCAAACAAGCTAGGCTCAGAGTGACCATTAGTAACAACCTATTTTTTGTGTGAGTATGGTTGTTTGAAATAAAGAAAAATGATTTGAAAGCATTATGGTGTAAATAAAAGCGGAATGAGGTATAATTAAAAAAAGTGGGTGCAATTAACAGGGGTGTTGTATTAAATGGAAGTGGGTGATGGGCTTAGTAGCAGCCCAAAACTGAGTATTTGGTTTTTTGGGAACCCTGCGCGAAAATTGGGCTGGAAGCGGGGAGTACTGCATTACTAAAAAGTGGGGGGTGCGAATAGCGGTTTGACGCTAAAAACGATTATTTGACCTTTTCTTCTTTACCATTTCATTAGCTTACCCTAAAACATATAATTCTAAAGCGCTCCCTTTTTTAAAACCTAGACTAATAAGCATTGGATTTGGAAAAGGTTTGCTCATTCATAAAGAAATGCCCCTTCTAATTTGAAAATAATTGTCACGTTTATTGTTTTAAAAAGGTGCTGTCATGTTTATTGTTTTTAAAAAAGGTACCTTTGCGGTTTTTTTTTGGGAAAATAACTATTGTTATTATCCTCCTTTTTTTTTTAGGATGTACTGGTGTTAGCAGCAAATTATTTTAAAAAACGTTTTTTTTTATATTTACAAAAAAGGCTTTATTTTAATTCAAAAATTACATTAATATTTAAAAAAAAATAAAAAAAGCAACAATTTAAATAATAAAAAACAGCAACATTTTAATATATATAAAAACAGCAACCAAATTAAATAATAAAAACAGCAACTAAATTAAGTAAAAAACAGCAACTAAATAAAAATAGGAAAAGCAGCAACTAAATAAGAAAAAAAACAGCAATAATAATATCTAAAAAAAAACATGACAGCAACAATTTTTTAAAAATAAAAAAACAAACAACAAAAAAGTAAAAAAGGCAACAAATAAATAGAAAAACATTATATTTTTTTTTAAAAGTATTTCATGGGGACTTTATTTTAATTTCGAAAATACAGCAACTCTTTTCTTTTTTTTACAGCAACCTTTTTTAAAAAAAAACAGCAACATTTTTTTACAGCAGAAAAAACAGCATCAAACAGCAACATTTCCTTTTTTACAGCAACAAATAAATCGAAAACATCACCATATATATATATAAAACAGCAATATTTCTTTTTTTTTTACGGCAACAATTAAATCGAAAACAGCAACATATAATTATAATAAAAAAAACAGCACACCATCAAATAACTAAAAAAAACAGCAATATTTATATACAAGAAAAAAGCAATAATTTAAACTAACAATTACAGTTCATACTACAAAAATTACCTTAAAATCCAGAAACGATGGGGACCCAAATTCCTCCTAGGACCTCCTTAATACAATGGAATTTAAACTAAAAAAAAAATTTAATTTTCAGAAGGAGAAGAAAAAAGAAAAGAAAAGTAGAAAACAGTGAACAGATCTCACTATTTTTTTTCTAAAAATCTACCCTCCTATTTTGCTACGAAAATTCTTCTTCTTTGTTGAACACCCCCCTTTTTTTCAAGATCTTCTCCTTCCAAAAATCCCGTCGTGCTTCATGGTCATGGCCCTCCTATTTATACAAAAAAAGAGGGTCTTTTCCTTCTTCGTTTTCTGATTCTCACCATGCCTTGCACAGTGTTTCTTCTTTTTTTTTGACTTGATATGACAAAGATGGTGAAGGGGTATGGGCATGGTAGAGGAAAGAATTGATGGACGAGTGTGAGAGAGATGGGGTCGTAGGGATGGGAGGAGAGGATGAGAAAGGAAGGGTTGAGTGTGAGTTGTGTGTGATGGAGAAAGAAAGAGAAAGTGAAGTGTGTGGGTGTGAGAAAGAGAGAGTGAGCCGTTGGGGAAGTGGGAAGGAGAGAGGGAGGAGGCGTGTGAGAGATGGGAAGAGTGTATGGGGAAGGTAAATGTGGGGAAGTGGGGAGTTGAGAGTTCCAAGGAGGGAATAAGGGGAGTGGGGTCGAATATTGACTAGGGTTAGCGAAGTGAATGTGGCTTGATTTTAGGGTTAAGGGGGGAAGTTGAAGTTTTTACGGTTTTTTTTTTAGTGGGGGTGGCCGAATTTAGGGTTAGGAGGAGGGAAATTAGGGTTTTGTGATGAGTTGGGTTATGGGTTATGGGTTGTGGGTTAGGGGTTTTTTTTTGTTGGGTTGGGTTTCTGATGGCCCAATCCTGATTGCACCTCCATTCTTTTTTTAACAGACCCCCCTATTTCCTCCTTTGCTTATACTTTTTTCTTCACTTCTAATAAAAATATTTTTGTTAAAAACTTGTGGCAACTAAAATAGAATAATACACGATATGAAAATGAAAATAATTATTTTTATTAAAAATAAATAAAATTTCTTATTTTTGGATAGGACAAAATTAGGGTATTACACGGAACAAGGGGGTTCATGGGATTCCTACCTTGCGTTGATTGAGTTTACCTATAACAACAGTTACCATTCCAGTGTCGGGATGGCACCGTTTGAAGCATTGTATGGTCGAAAGTGTAGAACGCCGTTGTGTTGGTATGAGTCGGGGGAGAGTGTAGTGTTGGGACCGGAGATTGTCTGGGAGACTACAGAGAAAATCAAGATGATCCGTGAAAAGATGAAGGCTTCGCAGAGTCGTCAGAAGAGTTATCATGACAAGCAGAGGAAAGATTTAGAGTTTCAGGAGGGTGAGCATGTGTTCTTGAGGGTTTCTCCTATTACCATTGTTGGTCGAGCGTTGAAATCGAAGAAGCTCACTCCTCGCTTTGTGGGTCCTTATCAGATTTCTGAGAGAATCGGAAATGTGGCTTATAGGGTGGCTTTACCGCCAAATCTTTCGAATTTGCACGACGTTTTTGCATGTGTGCATGTGTGCTGTGTTGCGCGCATGTTGCGCTGTGTTGCTTCTGGATTTCAGGATGTTCCCAATTTTTTTATAAAAACTGTTTTCGCTATATCTTTTGACTCGGGCATCCGTTTTGAATGTTTTAAAAAGTGTTGGGAAGCTTTTTCGGTTGTCTACCTGTGTGTCTTGATTTTAAAATAAAAACTTATTATTTTCTGGTGGTTTCTGGGCGCCCAAGTGGCTGTCCCCGGTGGTCATTACAGTAACGTTGTAAAGCCGTATTGAGTCCTTTAAAAATCCTTTTTGTGTATATCCAACAGTTTTAACGCTTTAGTGTCAAAATGGGTGATTATGACGATGATGCCCTTAGTGGCTAGTTAAATGACGTTTTTGCCCTTAGTGGCTAATATTATTGATGATGATGTGTAAATGACGATGATGCCCTTAGTGGCTAGTTAAATGACGTTTTTGCCCTTAGTGGCCCATATTATTGACGATGATGTGTAGATGACGATGATGCCCTTAGTGGCTAGTTAAATGACAGTTTTGGCTTTAGTGGCTATTGTTTGATTGATGACGATTATGAATAAGTGACGATGAGGCCCAAAAGGCTAAGCGACGATGATAATAAGCGACGATGAAATATAGCGACGTGGTTGTGTGTAATTATAAATTGACAAGTGCTGTGCCTCTTATTTGGCAAATTGGTAAGTGACGGGTCACATAGTTGACTGTAATTGTGTGTTTGTGTGTGGTGCATATCATAGTGTCTAATGTATTCCATGTGCATGAACCCAGCGACGATGAGGCCATAAAGGCTAAGCGACGATGAGGCCATAAAGGCTAAGCGACGATGATGAAAGGTACCTCATGCATATGCCCGCGAGTGGGTTGCATTTCATATAGTCACATGACACCGTGATGAGTTGTTGTATTGACGTAATTGATGACTGTGATGTGGTTACTCTAGTGCCGTGACTTTGACTTATTGCTTATCATATGATTTATTATATGGATTGAATTCGACTCACCCTTCTGTTTGAATGTTACCCCTGTGCGGTAACGTGCAGGTGATCACGAGTGAAGACCTAGGTATCTTCACTAATTTGAGTCGGGTCGTCATGCTCTGATACGTAGCACTCAGGGGGGGGAAACGAACTCGATGTTTTAAGACTATTTTGGTTGTTATATGTTATTTGATGGTTTCTCTTTATTTTACTTTCCGCTGCGTAGTTGGTTTTATTGATGTCCAGGTTGTGGTGACGATAACTGATTCTTGAGGTTTTCCCCGTTGGGGGCGTGCTACGTATTGCACAATTATTGATGTTGAACGGTTTTATTGAAGTACGATGTTTTATTCGAAGTATGTGTAACATTCCTTGCGATGAAAGCGATTTTGAAACTCTGATTTTACAAACAAATTAACGGGTAGAAAAGGGGTGTTACACAGATCAACTCCAAAGCTTGCTTGCTTTGATTCCTGCTGGTTCTCCTACCGCCACAGCATCTGCCAACATGGTCAGTGTGCATAATGTGACTTCTACTCCTCCAGGTACCTCTATTTTCACTTGATAGTGGTGCTACGGATCACATTTGCTCTTCTCTCGCACTATTTCACACTTACTATGCAATCAAGCCTCTGTTGATCACTCTACCTTCTGGAGATACGAGATATACACACTACAAGGGCACAATTCACCTTACACCATCCATTACATTATATGATGTGTACTTTGTGTCTGGTTTTAACTCCAACATTATCTCTAGTGGTCAACTTGCTGATACTATTCACTGCAGAACATTGTTTGAACCAGACATTGCTTTGTTGCAGGATATCCATTCGAAGAACGTACTTGGCCATGCTAAAAGAGATGGGAAGCTGTATACAATGAAGATCTCTCACTTGTCTGCTTCAGCTAAGTCTAGTTCTCCTATTTGTAATTCTGTTTCTGTTTCCTCCACTCATGTAGACTTATGGCATAGCCGTCTAGGACACCCCTCTCCCTCCTGTTATACACTCATACGAAAAACACATTGTAATATGCCTTCTATATCAATTAAGAACTGTGATGCTTGTCATTTTGCCAAGCAAAAGAAACTTGCATTTCCCACACACACCTCACCTTCACTTCACACGTCCTTTGATATTGTTCATGTGCACATTTGGGGTCCCCTTGCTATCCCCTCTATGTGTAACATCCTCAAAATAATTAATCGAATTATTTGGATGTTAACCCAATTGAATTAATTTGGTACTTAATTGGTAAAATTATTGAGTGCTAAAATTAATTATTGGCTGTCACAGGATCGTTAACCGAATAATACGGATCAAGGAAGTTTTGGAATCGAAATAAGGAATTAAGATCAATATGGTAATTGGACCACGCTACCACTTATTTATTAATTAAATATGTGTGTGTGTGTTAAAAGAAAGAAAATAAAAGAAAGGAACGCGTGAAGAGAGGAGAAAAGAAGCAGAGAAGAGAAGAGAAAGGAGAGAAGGAAAGAAGAAGAAAGAAGAAGAGATTGTGGGAGCATTACTCATCCCCAAGGTCCCAAATTTCATCACCATCTTCATCTCATCTTTCTCATCAAAACCCATATCTTTGGTAAGCTTCTCCTCCATTTTTCCCCCTTTTTGTGACCCACGAATTCCTAGGGTTTTAGTGAGGAATTGGTTGAAATTCTGGGTTGTGTGATGAAATTGATGATGAAATCATGTTTAGGATCGAAGCCAAGGAAGGTGGAACGCGTTTGGAAGCTCGAATTGAAGATGAAAGCGGATTGGTGATTTTCGGTTCGCGTTTGAAGATTTTGAAGTCTCGACAATATCGGCTCTCGTGTCAAGGGTGAGTTTTACTCACGCTTAGGATGTTTTTGCGTCTCGATAAATTTTATGTGACTTGATTCCGAGAGATTTTGACTTGAAAACCGCTATTCGGAAAAATATGTCGTTTTTAATAAAATTCGTTTCGATTGAGTTTTTGATTGAATTGATTGATTGTGTGGTATTGGTTGGGTTTGTTTTGCTGGTTGTAAAATCTGTTTTCAGTCGGAACGAGAATCGGAATTGAGCGGAATAGCGAATTTTGCAAGAAAACGGAAAAACTGCACTTTTCTGCAAAGGGTCGCGTCGCGACCCGTTCCCAACGCGTCGCGACCTGGCCAAGTTTTGTCACGCAAAAAGTTTCTGTCGCTTTTCGCATCGCGACGGTAGCAGTTCGCGTCGCGACGCTTTGCAGATTTTCAGCAACTGTACACTGTTTTGTTTTCGCGATATCTTTTGATCCGGGAACCCGATTGAGGTGTTCTAAGATGCGTTGGAAAGCTTATTCAGAGGCCTAACTGAATATTCTATTTTTAAGGTAAAAAAGAACTGTTTTGGTGTTGTGAATTGGGTTCGAAAAGCGGTAAATTAGTACCCGAGAGAGAACTTAACCTTTTCTTAATCAAAACTGAATGTTCGAATATTGGTATGAATGTAAACGGACCTTGAGTCCATATGATTGTAGATATATGTTTTTATATATATATATATATATATATCGAGTTGGGTGACGACCCATTGTTCGACATACTAGGCGGGGCAGTCATGATCCCCCACCCTAGGCTCCGCGCCAATAGGAGAATGTACTATTGGTGAGGGGGTTCACCGGGTATATAGCACTGGATTGCAGTCGGTGTTATGTCATTTGTTTGTTGTACGTACACCGGGGTTTAGCACTTTATTGCAGTCGGTGCCGCACTTTGTTTGTTCACGTTCACCGGGGTTAGCACTTTATTGGAGTCGGTGTCGTGTTAATTTTAAAAAGGATTATTAACTAAGCCGAGAGAGTTAGTAGGGGTCTCGATAGAACTCACTGAGATTGTATCTCACTGTTTAAATGTTGTTGTTTTACAGAGACACAGGGACAGAGGAAATCCAAGAGACACGAGTGAGTTGGGCTCAGACTGGTTGCTGATAACTTAGCATTATGCTTAAGTTTACATTTCCTTTTGTTGTCTATGTACCGCAACACTACGACTTTAGTGTATATCATTTTATTTCCGCTTTCTTGTATGATACTGAGCACAATAGTTCGCTGAATTTTATGGTCTTATGTGTATTAAGACTGCTTGGTTGTTGTCCAGTGAAAACTATTTTGCGGTGTTCAGTATTTATGCAGGAGTTTTGTATCTCTGATGTGTTACTAGTGTGCACTTGGGTATTTTTAATAAATAGAAATACCGGGGTGTTATACTATGCATGGCAATAAATATTTCCTCACCATTGTTGATGACATGTCCCGGTTTACCTGGGTAAAATTAGTGAGAACAAAAGCTGAAACTAGAAAACACCCAACCCAATTTATTGCACATGTTCAAACTCAATTCCACACCACTATTAAAGTCATTAGGTCTGACAATGGCCCTGAATTTTCCATGCCTGCCTACTATCTCAACCTGGGAATTATTCACCAAAGGTCTTGTGTTGAAACTCCACAACAAAATGGAGTTGTTGAGCGTAAGCATCAACATATATTAAATGTTGCTCGCTCCCTCATGTTTCAATCCCACTTACCCATTGTGTTTTGGGACTTTGCTATTAGCCATGCCATTCTTTTAATAAACAGATTGCCCTCTCCCACTCTTAAGTCTCAATCTCCATTTCTTCTGCTATATAAAAAACTGCCTGACCTTTCTTCTCTTCGTGTCTTTGGTTCTCTTTGTTATGCCACTACCCTCACCTCACACCAAACCAAGTTTTTACCTAGAGCACGCAAGTGCATTAACATTGGTCACTCACCTGGTGTCAAAGGATACCTTTTTATGACCTCCAAAACCATGAAATTTTCATTTCAAGGAATGTTACCTTCTATGAAAATATTTTCCCATACACTAATTCATCAAGTGCAACTCCATCTCCTACTTCTCCAACCATTATCCCTTCTAAAGTCAACATTACTGACCTTTTTGGCTCCTTCCCATCTCCAATAGAATCTACTTCTCCCCCTTCCAGTACCTCAACCATCCAACCACCATCCCCTTCTCCTACCTCCAACAATCCCTCCCCTTCACCTGAACCTAATCCACCATCCTAATCTCCAGTTCCTCAACCAGTTGTTCCTCTCAGAGTCTCCAACAGAATTAAGAATCCACCCTCCTATCTTAGAGATTTTCATTGTGGACTGGTTTCCATTTCTCCAAGTGGTGCATCATCTTTCGGTAATGCTTATCCTTTAACTGATGTGATTTCTTATGATGCTTTGTCTGCTTCCCATAGAATATTCGTTGCAGCCCTGAGCACTAACATTGAACCCAAGGCTTACGCTCAAGCTTCTAAGCATCAATGTTGGATTGATGATTTGCAAAATGAGCTGCAGGCTCTTGCTTTGAACTCTACTTGGGTTCTCACTGAACTACCTCCTGGGAAAGTCCCCATTGGTTGCAAATGGGTGTTCAAAATAAAGCACAATGCTGATGGCTCTATTGAAAGGTATAAAGCTAGGCTAGTTGCTAAAGGGTTCACTCAACAATAAGGGGTAGATTACTCAGAGACTTTTTCCCCTGTTGTCAAAATGACAACAGTGAGACTTGTTTTAGCATTGGTAGCCTCACATAATTGGCATCTATATCAACTAGATGTCAACAATGCCTTTCTTCATGGCAACCTTGATGAGGAAGTTTACATGAAGGTTCCCCAAGGTGTTGAAGTTTCCTCACCTACTCAGGTATGCAAGCTTCAGAAATCCCTCTATGGATTGAAGCAAGCAAGTAGGCAATGGAATGCCAAGGTAATTTCCTTTCTTATCCCCTTAGGTTTTGTGCAATCAAAACATGATTACTCCCTTCTCATTAAACATGTTGATGATAGTATCACTGTGTTACTCATATATGTTGATGACATTGTCCTTGCTGGCAACAACCTAACAGAAATCGACACAGTCAAATCCTTGCTGGATTCTGCGTTCAAAATTAAGGATTTGGGAATCTTAAAATTTTTTCTTGGCTTTGAGGTTGCAAGATCCCCTGATGGTATTGTGGTTTCCCAAAGAAAATATGCCCTTGAGTTACTTGAGGAAGCTGGTTTACTTGCTTGTAAGCCTGCATCTACTCCTATGCTCCCCAATCTAAAACTCAGTGCTACTTCAGGTGTCCCTTTGGAAGACCCTACTCTATACAGGCGCCTCCTTGGCAGGCTCATATATTTGACCAACACTAGGCCTGACTCATGTTACGCTGTGAACAAATTAAGTCAGTTCCTAGCTGCCCCTTTAGCTCCTCATCTGGAAGCTGCTATTCATGTATTGAAATACAGTAAATCCTGTCCTGGCACAGGCCTTTTTTTCTCTGCTGTATGTGATGCTAAACTCAATGCTTTCAGTGATGCAGACTGGGCTTCTTGCCTTGAGAGTCGCAGGTCTACTACTGGTTATTGTATTTTCTATGGCTCCTCCTTAATTAGTTGGAAATCAAAGAAACAGTCGGTTGTTTCTAGATCCTCATCTGAAGCAGAATATCGAGCCCTTGCCATCACTGCATCAGAGGTACAGTGGCTGCTATATCTTCTTTAGGATCTTCATTTGCCTCATACTGCTGCTGTCTCCATTTTCTGTGATAATAAATCTGCTATACACATTGCTCAAAACCCTGTTTTCCATGACAGAACAAAACATATAGAGTTAGATTGTCATCTGGTTCGAGACAAGATACAAGACAGAATAATTCATCTGCTGTCTATTCCTACCAAAGCTCAACTTGCAGATATGTACACCAAGCCTTTACAGCCCAACATGAAGGACATTCACTGTTTAGCTTGAGGGGGGCTGTTAGATTGTGATATTAATCATTTACAATTACTTGTATGCCATTCTTTATTACTTGTAATTAGTATGTAAATCTAGCTTAAGTTAGTAGCTAGTTATGCTTGTTAGCTTAGCCCTTTTTCCTCTGTATTTTGACTTTGTATATATACTCTTTTGGAGCAATCAATAAAGTTAGAGAGTTATTTTCATTATTCATTGACTACTAACACCTCTTGTGGCCATCCACATCAAGCATTTTCAAGCATGGGATAAAATCAGATAGAGAGAAAAAATACATGTGCTTAAGCAATACAAAGGTAGCATCTACGTGTTCAAAGTACCTGGCCCTCCATCCTCCATACCATTTCCAAAGTACCTTTTATTAAAAATCAGTTTCCTATACATATTAGCACAGTAATGTCGTGTAGCAATCCTAACATTCACTAGGCCACCATTGTTGCATTTGTTATAGACATAAAACAAAAGGTTGTTTGCTTCTTCATTCCTTTTGTTTTGAAGCCATTGATGTCTATGTGGAGACAACATATCATTAACAATGATTTTCTTCATTTTCATCCATTGTTCCCCAAAGGGTGTAAAAATTGTAAGTGGACATTGTAAGTGGTCTTGATGCAAAAGTAGCTTCTTGTTTTCTCATGAATTCAAGGGCAAGGGTTGGGCAAAGAACAGGGATAACATGGACATTTCCTAAGCGGATGCATGCTATTTCTTTGTTCAATGCTTCCATTATATTATGTATCCACTGATATGTAGGCTTGTTTGAAAGCATTTCAGGAATATTGCCAACTATAGGCCATGGTTTAGGACACACTACGCCAGATCTTAAAAAAAAAAGCGCCCTATTGGGAAGCGCTCTTGCTATAAGTGCTGCTTTTGCTTAAAACACGCAGGGAATGGGCAGCGCTCCTGCGTTAAGTGCTGCTTTTGGTTAAAATGCGCTGGGGCGACGGGCAGCGCTTTTTATCAAGTGCTGCCTATAGGAGAACGAGGATGGGCGATGGGCAGCGCTTTTTATCAAGCGCTGCCTATAAAGGAACGAAATTGGGCGATGGGCAGTGTTTTTTACAAAAGCGCTGCCTATTACTATTATTTTTTTCATTTTCCTCTCATTCCCTCGCGCTCCAACGTTTCATTTTCCTCTCTCCCTGACTCTCTCACTTTCAGCTCACGACTCTCTCACTCACGGCTCTCTCACTACCGTACTCTCTCTCTCTCTCTCTCTCTCACTTCGTCCCTCTCACCATTGATGCCCACGCTGTAACCAAAACCCTCATGCTAGTTTCTCATTCCCTCAGCAAACATTGCACGCCGTTGTCAGCCATTGACGCCATTCTCACGCTGCTCCTTCTCGTGTTCGTGTTGCTGAAGCACCGATTTCACTCTTTCACTCAGTTCGTGTTGTTGCCTCCGCGTGTTTGCTGCCTGTGTTCGTGTTTGCTTTCTCAGTTCACGTGTTTTCTGCTTTCGTCATTTCTCTGGTATACATTTTATTTTACTACCCCTGTTCATCCGTTGCTTCCTTGTTTGTTGAGTTAGTGTTTCGTGTTCATTTGTGGTTATTATTGTTGCAAGATATCGATTAAAATTGTTGATTTGGGGTTCATCCTTTGTTTGATGAGTTAGGGTTTCGTGTTCATTTAGGGTTATTATCTGTTTAAATTGCTGGTTAGAGTAGGTGCTGCAAGTTTGTAATTGTTTAACACTTTTCTCAATAATAAAATTTGTTTAGAAAATATGTTCAATTAGGTGTCTTGGTTATTAGTTATTCTATTCATTACAATTTTCCTTTTTTCGAATACGCGAATTGTTTGTTAGGTTTTGCGAGTTTGTTTTGCCGGAGCTTCGCGTTCATTGTTCGAGTTCGTCCCGGTTCGAGTGTTCGTTCTACTTCGTTCGAGTTCATTGTTGCTTCCACTTGTTCCGGTACTTTTGTTGTTTTCTTGTATTTATTATATGAAGAATGGCAATATGGAAGACATCAAAGTCTTTGATTTCTTTAGTTTAAAATAGTTGAATGTCTTAGCTTCAAAAAAATTGTACGTTGTGTATTTTTCACCTGTAATAGGTTTAAATTCTCCTATCAAGATTTTATTATAAATATTGGGAAATTATGGATAGAAAGTGGATGTCTGCCAATCATTTGTCTAAAGATATGTCGCTGGAGTGGATTATTTTGTGAAATGTTCTGTTGAACGTTTAGGGACTTCTAGTGATATCAAATGTCATTGTTTAAGTTGTTGTTATGTAAAATCAGTTAATGCAGAGGAGTTGGCAGGACATTTAAAGGGTTACGGAATTGATCAAAGTTACACTTGTTGGACAATGCATGGTGAGGAAAGAGGTGAATCTTCAAATATGGGTAATAGTACTGAGAGATGTGTGCCGGTTGACACCGAAAGACCTACATTTGATGGGGATGAATTTGAAGAGATGGCAAAGGTTGTTGAAGACGATCTTAATGATTGTCCTCAAATGTTTGAGAAGTTGATAACGGATGCAGAAACACCGTGTATTCGGGTTGTACTGAATTCACAAAATTATTGGCTATGATAAAGTTGTATAACATGAAAACTTTCCACGGATGGACGGATAAGAGCTTTACGGAATTACTCGCACTATTGAAAGAAATGTTGCCGAAGGATAATGTGCTCCCTTCTCGGACGTATGATGCAAAACAAATGTTAGGGTCCATTAGCTTGAACTATAAGAAGATATATACACGCTTGTCCCAATGATTGCATTTTATTTCGGAATGAACATGCATTGTTAAATTCGTGTCCTAAATGAAATGCATCGCGGTATAAAAAGAAAGAATCTGCTCCAGAAAAGGTGTTGTGGTATTTTCCCATAGTTCCTCGATTTAGGCGCATGTACCGTAGTTCAGAAGATGCAAAACACTTGACATGGCATGAGGATGAAAGGATTAAAGACGGCATGCTACGACACCCGGCGGATTTTCCGCAATGGAAAAAAATTGATATTGATTATCCTGATTTCGGGTTGGATCCAAGAAACCTACGACTTGCATTGTCTGCTGATGGATTTAACCCGCACGGTATTCAGAGTAGCTCCCACAGTACATGGCCCGTGATTTTGGCGATCTATAACTTACCTCCATGGCTTTGCATGAAACGCAAATATATGATGTTGTCATTGTTAATTTCTGGGTCCAAGCAACCAGGAAATGATATTGATGTATACTTGGCTCCTTTAATTGAAGACTTGAAGCTAATGTGGGAGACTGGAGTAGAGGTGTATGATGGGTTCAGAGAAGAAAGTTTCACCCCGAGGGCTATGATTTTTGGCACAATTAATGACTTTCCAGCATACGGCAATCTATCTGGGTACAGCAACAAAGGTCAGTGTGCATGCCTTATATGTGAAGACAACACTGATTGGAACATGGTAAGAAGAATATCTACCCTGGTCATCGTAGATTTTTGCCATCTACTCATCAGTATCGACTGTTGAAAAAGGCATTCAATGAGAATATCGAAACCCGTAAAGCTCCCATGGCTTTGACGGGTGAACAACTATTTGAAAAGGTGAAAGATTTGAACATTAAATTTAGGAAGCGTTTTGCAGCAGAGCTTGCCAAACAGGGGTGGAAGAAAAAGTCGATTTTCTTTGAGTTGCCATACTGGAAGTCATTATATGTAAGGCACTTCATTGATGTGATGCATGTTGAAAAAAATGTCTCTGAAAGTTTTATTGGTACTTTACTCAATATGCCAGGAAAGACTAAAGATACCATCAACTCGAGGTTGGACTTGCTTAGTATGGTGTTGAGACCAGGATTGGGTCCGATAAAGAAGGGTACACGTACATATCTACCTCCGGCAGCTCATACTCTATCTAAAAAGGAGAAGACCGTGTTTTGTAAGTTTCTTCATGGAGTTAAAGTTCCAGAGGGGTACTCTTCAAATGTTACGAACCTTGTATCGATGAAAGACCTCAAGTTAAAGTCTTTAAAGTCCCATGATTGTCATGTTCTAATGGAGAATTTGCTACCCATTGGTATACGATCCATTTTGCCTAAGAAAGTGCGCCAGGCCCTAACCAAACTTTGTTTCTTTTTTAAGGCGATTTGTAGTAGAGTGATTGACCCTGGAAAGTTTCCATCATTGCAAAGAGAAATTACTGTCACTTTGTGTGAGCTTGAGATGTATTTCCCACCTTCGTTTTTTGACATAATGATTCATCTAATAGTTCATCTGATTAGAGAGACACAATTGTGTGGCCCATGTTACATGAGATGGATGTATCCGTTTGAGCGTTACATGAAGATATTAAAAGGATATGTGAAAAACCGATCACGACCCGAGGGTTGTATTGTTGAGCCCTACATAGTTGAAGAAGCTATTGAGTTCTGCACCGGCTATCTATCTAGTCTTGAATATTCTGTGGGACTGCCAAGGTCTCGTCACTTAGGAAGATTGAGTAAAGGGATGTCAGGAACTAAAATAGTTATGGTATCATGGAAAGAACTATATCAAGCACACTTATATGTTTTGCACAATGATACTGAGGTTGATTCATATGTTGACAAGCACGTGGACATACTTAAGAGTGATCACCCATATAAGGGTCAAGTTTGGTTAACAAAAGAACACAATCGGAGTTTCATAGTGTGGCTAAAAGAGCACATTGATTTCGAGTTTGCAATGAATCCTACCTCGATTTCAGAAAGATTGAGATGGTTAGCAAAAGGTCCAAATATACCTGTTTTCTTTTACACCAGCTATCTAATGAACGGGTACACGTTCTATTCAAAAAACCATGATGATTAGAGTAAAATGCAAAATAGTGGGGTGACTCTTGTAGCTCAAGCTATGCATACATCAAGTGCCAAAGACAGAAATCCCACATGCGAATATGTCATACTTCGGGGTCATTGAACACATATGGGAATTGGATTACAACATGTTTCAAGAGCCTGTGTTCCAATGTAAGTGGGTTGACAATAATAATGGTTTACAGATTGATGAGTCGGGGTTCATGCAGGTGAATTTCAACAAGTTAGGATATAAAGATGAGCCTTTTATTTTGGCATCCCAAGCTCAACAAGTGTATTATGTCACTGATCCAGTTGATATCAATTGGTCCATTGTTTTATTGAAAAATAAAAAATTCGTGAATGACATTGATGATCAAGCAACCGATGATGATGGTATTGAGGA
This sequence comes from Astragalus membranaceus, assembly GCA_039519185.1. Classification (NCBI taxonomy): domain Eukaryota; kingdom Viridiplantae; phylum Streptophyta; class Magnoliopsida; order Fabales; family Fabaceae; genus Astragalus; species Astragalus membranaceus. Next base: position 86,412,696 of record CM076848.1, on the reverse strand, counting down.
CGACCCTTTCTTCGGGACATCACTACCAATAGTAGGGGAAAGAGAGGATGTTGTGAATGTTAGAAAGGATCATGGTGATGGAATTAAGATTCGTCAAAAACAAAGTACCAAGAAGCGAACTGCAAATAAAATTATATCCAAGAAAAGGAAAAGGTAATATAGACTTACATCAAATGCATTTTTACATAGTTTTCATCTTCTTGGCCGATTATTTACATAGTTTTCATCTTCATGACTGGATATTTATTTTTCTTGACTGGTTATTTATTTTTCTTGACTGGTTATTTATTTTATTGCAGGTCAGATGGCAGATCATAGTGGGCATGACAGTGGGCATGACAGTGATGTTGGAGACTATATCAGGAAGCAGGCTTCTCGTGGAATGATTGTCAAAAAGAATATCATCGGTCGGATAAATAAAGGAAAATGACCCTTATCAGTAAGTTACTAATTACTAATTAACTTAATTCAATACTTAGTTTTAATTGTTTGTTAACTAATTTACTAATGACATAATTCAGGTCGAGTGGAATGTTAAGGGTCAGCCAATTGGAAGAAATGGCACACAGTTGATTACCTTCATTGGTAGTAAGGTAAAACAAATGATACCAATTACAATCACTAATTGGAATGACAGAAGAAATGCCGTTTTGAGGAAAAAAAAGAGGAGTTCTGGTTAACAATACAGGTATATAATTTTATATCTCTTTAGTTATCTTATTTAATAATTTTGTAACCATATATATTTATAACATTTTCATTGAATATGTGTAAGCAGAAATTTTTTGATGTGGATGAGTCTCAAAAAGCCTGGTTAATGAAGGAAGCTGGAAAGTTACATCGGAATTTCAGGACTAGTCTAACAAATAAATGGCTGAGAGATCATAGTGGAAACATCAGATGGGAGCCTCCACCACCATATAGTGGATTTATTCCAAAGGTGGATTGGGGTATATTTGTTAGGAAAACGCACCGAAGATCCAGAATTCTTGGTTAGTACTATAATCTATTAAGTTATAACTTAAAATATATTTGACAATTACATATTATGCATTAATGTATACTTATCTCTCTAAATAGAAAGCAAGCCAAGAGAATCGAGAGAGAGCTTCTGGTTGTGAGTACACTTATACAGGCGGTGCTAGTGGATATCAAATTATTGAAGAAAGATTGGTAAGACACAATAAGTTTTATTTCTTTTCGTTTAATGAATCTTTTGATTTATAATTTCTTAACATTTGGTAAATTTAAATATAGTTGGAGGAGAGTGGGAAAGATCGAACGAAAGAAAGTATTGAGTTGCATGTTTTGTGGGTGGAAGCCCGACAAAACAAGGATGGGGAGATTGTGAATCCCAAAACTAAGGAGGTGACTCATAGAATTGTAAGTATTTCCAAAAATTTTAAAACTTTTATGATCTTTGTAATGTATAATAATTTTATTATACTTTTGTTTGTGAATTAGGAAACCATATCACAGTCTGTGTCACAAGGAGAGATCACTGATTGCTTTGAAAAGGAAATCCTTTCTCGTGCCTTGGAAAGGGAAGAATACTCGGGTTGTAAGGGGTTGTGGATTTGGCGTTAATCCAACCCACTACCTTGGATCAAAGAAGCAAACTCATGATGAGAATCATGATTGTTAATAAAGTAGAGAGTTGCGAGTATTGTATGAAGGTCTAAGGACTGAACTTAGTGATTTCAAACTGCAATGTGGGTTGGTTTCTGTTCCGGAGTGGGCTCGAAGCCCAATTTCGCTCAACAAGCCCAGCGCGGCCCAATACGTGGCTTGCTCCGCAAGATGCGGCCGCCTCTGAGATAAGCGGAATGGCTAGAGCGCCTGCGCAGTCAACAGTATATATACCACACTAGCATGTGGCTTCAGGTACGTTTTACTCACCTTGTGACCCTGCCCGTTGAAGCACCTCTGACTTGAGCGTTGGAGTGCCTTTGCAGGTACCACCCGTGTAACACCCTAAAATTATTTAATTAATTTATTTAGTTAAGTAATTGGGGATTTTATTTAAATTATTTGATGTGTTTTAATTAATTAGAAATTATACTAATACATGTAGGAAGTATTAGAAAGTGGAGGTGCCAAACCAAATGGACTTGGGCCTAAGTGAGAAGCCCAAGCCCATTATTATTGTCATATGCGAAGTGGTTGGGTGTTGGGGGCTAGGGTTTTGGTGGAGGATTTGCGAAGTTGAAAGAAAGAACAAGGGAGAGAAAGAAATAGCGTGAGATAGAGAGAGAGGAAGGAGGCGGCCAAGAGAAGAAGGAGGAGAGGAATTCGAAGAGCAAAAGGGAAGGGATCTCCGTTGTTGCTGTGGATCTGTAGGTGACTGCATCCTAGGCATCGATTTCTTCTTGAAAAGGTTAGGGGAGCTCTATCACTCTATCTAATACATTCTATGATAGGCCCTAGATCTAAGGTTTCTCCTAGATTTCATGATGTTTTTGATGTTCTTTGCGTTCTTGATGTTCTTGATGCCAATTTTCGCATATATATATATATATGTTAATCATGAGTTCATGCGATTTGATTGTTGCTTGGTGCTTGATCTACGAATTTGTATTATTGATGATGCTATGCGTATGTAATGAGAAATATGGTGTGATCTATGTGTTTGAATTGTTGGAAGTGAAGTCGCATAAGGGTGTGGTTGTTGGGCGCCTAGGGCGCCATGAAGGTGTTAGTGTTGATGTTTGTTTTAATTGAATTTTGATAAATTGAGTTTTGGTAATTGGAATGAGATAAGTGCGTTTTAGTTGCTGGGAAAAATTGGAGTTTTATGTTTTAAAATTGTGAAGAAAACGAATTTTTAGTTGTTAAAAAGTGTTGGACAAATTCTGGATGTTGTTGCTGGTTTCTGGGCGCTGGGCGCCTATGCTGGGCGCTGGGCGCCTGTTCTGTGTTGTTGTTGCGCGTGGGGGCGCGCCTGGGCGCTAGGCGCCCGTGTCTGTGCGTGTTGCGCGCTGTGCGCGCCTGGGCGCTGGCGCCCGTGTTGTGTCTGTGTGTGCGTGTGCGCGCCTGGGCGCTGAGCGCCTATGGCGCTGTGTTGTGCGCGCGTTGTTGCCCCTGGGCGCTAGGCGCCCGTGTCTGTGTTGCTTGTTGCGCTGTGTGGCGCGCTGTTGCTCCTGGGCGCTGGGCGCCTGTGCACTTGTTGCCTGGTTGCCTGGGCGCCTAAGGCGCCTGTTCCCTGGATGTTGCCTAATTTTTCCAAAATTGTTTTTATCATAACTTTCGACTCAGACGTCCGTTTTGAACGATTCAAAAAGTGTCGTGAAGCTTTTTACGTTGTCCACCTATGGGTCTAATTTTTAAAATGAAAAATTGTTATTTTCTGACTGTTTGTGGGCGCCCAAGTGGCCGTCCCTGGTGATCGTCCCAGGGACATTGAAAAATGATACGAAGTCCTTTAAAAATCTCTTTTGGTGTATGAACAACAGTTTTAGCGAAGTAATGTCAAAAATGATGATTTTGACGATGATGCTCTCGGGGCTAGTTAAAAGACTGTTTTGCCCTTAGCGGCTAATTATTATTAGTTATGATGTATAAAAGACTGTTTTGCCCTAGTGGCCAAAGTTAATGATAATGATGTGTAAATGACGAGGATGCCCTTGGTGGTTAGTCAAATGACGTTTTTGCCCTCAGTGGCTAATGTTTGAGTTGAATGATGTTTATGTGTAAGTGACATTTGGGGCCTGAGTGGCTAAGTGATGTTAAGGCCTAAAAGGCTAAGTGACGTTATTTGTGTGTGAATTATGAAATGACAGGTGCTGTGCCTTTATTCGGCAAACCGGTAAGTGACGGGTCACATAGTTGACTATGAATTGAGTAATTGTGTGTTTGTGTATTGTGAGTGGTGCATGTCATAGTGTCTCATGCCCATATGCATAAACCCAGTGATGTTTTGAGGCCTGAGTGGCTAAGTGATGATAAGGCCTGAGTGGCTAAGCGACGTTTTGTGAAAAGGTACCTTCATGCATATACCCGCGAGTGGGTTGCATTTTCATAAGCTTACACGACATGAGTTGAGTATTGTAAATGATGTGAATGACGACTGTGATGTGGATGCTTAGTGTATTGGATGCTGATTATTCTAGTGTGTAGCCTATGATTAGTCCTTATCATATTTTCTATTATATAGACTGAAATGATGCTCACCCTTTCCTGTTTGAATGTTGCCCCCGTGTTGGTAACGTGCAGGTGATTCTTAGTGAAGGCCTTTAGCTTCATTTCTCGAGTCGGGTCGTCATGCTCTGATATGTAACACTAGGGAGGGGGGAAATGAATGTTGTTTAAGTCATTATGACTGTTGTGGTTATTGGATTTAGTATTGTGAGCCTGGCATATTTGTAATGTCTTTTATGATTAAACTGTTGGGTTTCAGATGCGAAGTTGTAATCTAATTGATAATGATGTTTTGAAGTTATTATAAGACTGTTTTCGAAAAGCGAGTTATTTGAAGTGTGACATCCCTTGAGGTGTAATTAAATTTTGAAAACTCTGATATTTTATTAAACAAATTACCGGGTAGAAGAGGGGTGTTACATTAGTGGTATCAGAGCAGTTCGGTCTGTCCGGCCAAGTTGTCCAGTGTGGAGTCTAGCTATCTCTCGAGTCTTGGTACTCGTTCTAACCATAATTTGTGTTGCAGTGATTAGCTAAATTGGTCAGACGGCATGACTGCTATGTGTGTGTTTATTCTGAGTACTTTGTGTATGACTGTAATGTGTTGCTTGATGTGTTTTCTGTGTCTCTCGTCGATTTTCGACGGAGACTTTGTGGTGAATTTTGTTTGTTTGCTGTTGGGTGTTTTTAGTATTGTTGAGATTTGATGAGTAGGTGTAAAATTGATGAGGAATTGAGTACATTGTGATGTTGATGTTGTCACGTGTAATTTCGCGTCTTGATGTTTGATGATGATTGAGGTTGAATTAAGATGAGGAGTATGATGTGTTATAAATTTTAATGATTACTTTGTATGTTTTGACGTGTGAGTGCAATGAGTTGAGACATTTTAAAAAGAAAATTAAATGTTTTGAAAGTATGTATTCTATGCATCCCCACGGGTGTATAGGCGCCAAATTCTAATTGTGTGTATGTGTTGCTGTTTTGTTTTAAAAATAAATAGTGTAATGTTTTTACACTGTTTCGAGTTGCCGTTTTGTTTGGAAGCAATGGTGTGTTGTTTTTACATTGTTTAAAGTGCTGGTTGTTTGTAAAAATAATGGTAAGCTGTTTTTATGTCGAAAAGGTGTTGCCGCTTCATCGTTTAAATTAGATATATGAGATGTTGTATTTACAAGTAAATGGGTTGCTGTTATTCACTCGGTTTTGCATGCTGTTTCTATGCGCAGTTTTGCTTTAAGCGCTGTTTTTGTAGGTGCTGTTTTTCCTCAGCTTAAAATGCGATGTTTTCCCCATTCGAAATGTGGTATTTTCTAAAAGAAAAGAGTGTATTTTTCTAAAATATAAGGTGATGATTGAATTGAATCGAATTGAATTGAATTGATGATGGTTCGTAGAGTTGATAATTGGATTTGATGTTTTCAAAGAAATCAAAGTTACAATTGTATTTAAAATAAATGGTGTGCTGTTTGACAGTGTTTCAGGTCGCTGTTCTAGTTTTTTTTTAAGATGAATAGTGTGCTGTCGTATATTGTTCAAAGTTGCTGTCTTGCTTTTGAAAATAAGAGGGGGCTGTTTTTATGCTGTGAAGAGTTGTTGTCTTGCTGTTTTTCAACATAAAATACTGCGGTTTGCTTAAAAATGAGTTGCTGTGTTGTGGTTTATTTCTATGAAATGAGTTGCTGTTTTTATGAAATAATCGTATTGCTGTATTACGAAAATGAAGCACTAATTTTTATGTTGTAAACGTGCTGTTTCCACTGCCGTTGCGCGCTAAAAGGAAGTATTATTTTCACTCCGTGTTTTGCTGTTGTTGCGCGCTAAAAGACCACTGTTTACGCCTTATTGTTGTTGTTGTTCTTCTTGGTCTTGCTGTTGCCGTTTTACTCAAATAACGTGGTTGTTTTGCCACTGCTCTTATAAATTTAATGTACTGTGTACTCATTTTCAAGCACACTGTTTACCCAAAATTTTACGAGGATGTTTACAAAAATTGACGTACTTTTCCCAAAGTTAAAGAGTTGGTTATATTGTTTACAGTTGCTGTTTCGTTTTGAAAATAATAGTGCGCTGTTCTTATATTGTTTAAAGACGCTGTTTTACTTTGAGATTAATAGTGCGCCATTTCTTTTATGTCGTTAATGTTGCCGTATTTGCTGCTGTTTTCGCACATTAAAGTGTACTGTTCTCTACAATCTAGATTGTTGTTTTCTTCGACTTAAATGTGATGTTCACTCAAATATAACGTGTTATTCTCTCAATAATTTAAAGTGCCGAGTTCTTAAAAATTAAAATGATGTTTTCTTGAATCAAGTGGGCCGTTGCGTAAATTTTGAAAAGGGCTGTCTTCCTATTTTCCTTAGTACTGTTACGGTATTGTGAGAGGGTGCTGTCTCGATCTGTGTTATTTTATTTTTACGTATTACCTTATTTTATGTGCTGTTTGGTCCCTATGTACGTTGATTTAGTCCTTTATTGACAAAGGAGTCGCGTAATTGATGTGATTGATGTGGTGTGTGCTTCACTTTGGTGAAATTATGATGTGTTGTTGATGAGTCGGTTCTATGAAGGACCTAAGGGGGGAAATGGGAGTTGAGGAACTCTCAGCGAAAAGATGTCGTGGTCGGTGTTGTCACTTTCGTTGAAGTACTTTAATGGGTGTTGTAGTCGTAGCTAAGTTCGAGCATGGTGTGAGAGGACCAAAGAAACAAGAAGAGATGAAGGTTAGGTGTGTAGGGTGACATAAGGACCGAGACGTGGTTACCTGACTATTAGTGGGACGAAGTGCAGTGTTGCAGCATTATCAATGTATGTAGAAGCTAGTGTGGTTGAAGCATAAAGTGCATAAGTGCAGCGTATGGGTGGCAAGGAGAATGATGGAGAACCGAAGTAGGTGTAACCGAGATAGTTGTAGAAGTGAGTGATGATGAGGTGTGGTTGCCTAAGTGAAGTGTCACGGTGTTTGAGTAGTTGAGTGTGACTTTGATGACCTTCGGATTAGAACATCTAATTAAGAGTAACAATGTGGAGAAGGGTGATGGACGGGGATGTTTGGAAGTGTCAAGAAGATTGGGTTTCGTTTCGTGAGTGGGAGTAAATTTTCGAGGACGAAAATATTCTAAGTGGGGGAGAGTTGTAACACCCTAAAATTATTTAATTAATTTATTTAGTTAAGTAATTGGGGATTTTATTTAAATTATTTGATGTGTTTTAATTAATTAGAAATTATACTAATACATGTAGGAAGTATTAGAAAGTGGAGGTGCCAAACCAAATGGACTTGGGCCTAAGTGAGAAGCCCAAGCCCATTATTATTGTCATATGCGAAGTGGTTGGGTGTTGGGGGCTAGGGTTTTGGTGGAGGATTTGCGAAGTTGAAAGAAAGAACAAGGGAGAGAAAGAAATAGCGTGAGATAGAGAGAGAGGAAGGAGGCGGCCAAGAGAAGAAGGAGGAGAGGAATTCGAAGAGCAAAAGGGAAGGGATCTCCGTTGTTGCTGTGGATCTGTAGGTGACTGCATCCTAGGCATCGATTTCTTCTTGAAAAGGTTAGGGGAGCTCTATCACTCTATCTAATACATTCTATGATAGGCCCTAGATCTAAGGTTTCTCCTAGATTTCATGATGTTTTTGATGTTCTTTGCGTTCTTGATGTTCTTGATGCCAATTTTCGCATATATATATATATATGTTAATCATGAGTTCATGCGATTTGATTGTTGCTTGGTGCTTGATCTACGAATTTGTATTATTGATGATGCTATGCGTATGTAATGAGAAATATGGTGTGATCTATGTGTTTGAATTGTTGGAAGTGAAGTCGCATAAGGGTGTGGTTGTTGGGCGCCTAGGGCGCCATGAAGGTGTTAGTGTTGATGTTTGTTTTAATTGAATTTTGATAAATTGAGTTTTGGTAATTGGAATGAGATAAGTGCGTTTTAGTTGCTGGGAAAAATTGGAGTTTTATGTTTTAAAATTGTGAAGAAAACGAATTTTTAGTTGTTAAAAAGTGTTGGACAAATTCTGGATGTTGTTGCTGGTTTCTGGGCGCTGGGCGCCTATGCTGGGCGCTGGGCGCCTGTTCTGTGTTGTTGTTGCGCGTGGGGGCGCGCCTGGGCGCTAGGCGCCCGTGTCTGTGCGTGTTGCGCGCTGTGCGCGCCTGGGCGCTGGCGCCCGTGTTGTGTCTGTGTGTGCGTGTGCGCGCCTGGGCGCTGAGCGCCTATGGCGCTGTGTTGTGCGCGCGTTGTTGCCCCTGGGCGCTAGGCGCCCGTGTCTGTGTTGCTTGTTGCGCTGTGTGGCGCGCTGTTGCTCCTGGGCGCTGGGCGCCTGTGCACTTGTTGCCTGGTTGCCTGGGCGCCTAAGGCGCCTGTTCCCTGGATGTTGCCTAATTTTTCCAAAATTGTTTTTATCATAACTTTCGACTCAGACGTCCGTTTTGAACGATTCAAAAAGTGTCGTGAAGCTTTTTACGTTGTCCACCTATGGGTCTAATTTTTAAAATGAAAAATTGTTATTTTCTGACTGTTTGTGGGCGCCCAAGTGGCCGTCCCTGGTGATCGTCCCAGGGACATTGAAAAATGATACGAAGTCCTTTAAAAATCTCTTTTGGTGTATGAACAACAGTTTTAGCGAAGTAATGTCAAAAATGATGATTTTGACGATGATGCTCTCGGGGCTAGTTAAAAGACTGTTTTGCCCTTAGCGGCTAATTATTATTAGTTATGATGTATAAAAGACTGTTTTGCCCTAGTGGCCAAAGTTAATGATAATGATGTGAAAATGACGAGGATGCCCTTGGTGGTTAGTCAAATGACGTTTTTGCCCTCAGTGGCTAATGTTTGAGTTGAATGATGTTTATGTGTAAGTGACATTTGGGGCCTGAGTGGCTAAGTGATGTTAAGGCCTAAAAGGCTAAGTGACGTTATTTGTGTGTGAATTATGAAATGACAGGTGCTGTGCCTTTATTCGGCAAACCGGTAAGTGACGGGTCACATAGTTGTCTATGAATTGAGTAATTGTGTGTTTGTGTATTGTGAGTGGTGCATGTCATAGTGTCTCATGCCCATATGCATAAACCCAGTGATGTTTTGAGGCCTGAGTGGCTAAGTGATGATAAGGCCTGAGTGGCTAAGCGACGTTTTGTGAAAAGGTACCTTCATGCATATACCCGCGAGTGGGTTGCATTTTCATAAGCTTACACGACATGAGTTGAGTATTGTAAATGATGTGAATGACGACTGTGATGTGGATGCTTAGTGTATTGGATGCTGATTATTCTAGTGTGTAGCCTATGATTAGTCCTTATCATATTTTCTATTATATAGACTGAAATGATGCTCACCCTTTCCTGTTTGAATGTTGCCCCCGTGTTGGTAACGTGCAGGTGATTCTTAGTGAAGGCCTTTAGCTTCATTTCTCGAGTCGGGTCGTCATGCTCTGATATGTAACACTAGGGAGGGGGGAAATGAATGTTGTTTAAGTCATTATGACTGTTGTGGTTATTGGATTTTAGTATTGTGAGCCTGGCATATTTGTAATGTCTTTTATGATTAAACTGTTGGGTTTCAGATGCGAAGTTGTAATCTAATTGATAATGATGTTTTGAAGTTATTATAAGACTGTTTTCGAAAAGCGAGTTATTTGAAGTGTGACATCCCTTGAGGTGTAATTAAATTTTGAAAACTCTGATATTTTATTAAACAAATTACCGGGTAGAAGAGGGGTGTTACAACCCGCGTGCGGCTCAGAACTCGGTCCTTCATCCCAACGACCGAGCAACATCATCAGACAGCAGCAACTCATCGTATTGATCAGGTACGATCAATTGGCGACCACAGTGGGAGGCCCGAGTGCTATTCCACATCAAACCATGCCGCCACGTCAGAAACGCACTTCTTCCAGGCTCAACCCCTCTGGACAGGACCGACCTCAACAGACCCCAGAGGGCGTGCCTGTGACAGTTCATCAATCACAAGGCGAGCCTCGCCAAGAACCCTCAGTGCAGGGTGGCCGCAGGCCAGTCTCCCAACCGGTCCAGCAACTACCGACCGAGTTGGCCGAAGCTGGGATCCCAGAAGCATTGCCTGAGCATATGACCCAAGCACTCATGCAAATTCTGGAGCAAAAGAATCAAGTGATTGCTGATCGAGATGAGCTGATCGATCGCTATGAGAGAGGGTCGATCTCGAGCCGCCCGCGTGCGGATCGCGGTCGCCGAGGCCAACCATCTCGGCCCCATCGTTCACCGCCACCAAGAGAAGTTCCTCCTCGTCGAGGCGTACCCCAACGCAATCCTTCAAGAAGGGCGATCGTCCACAGGTCGCCCCCTCATCGAGGAAGACGCCACCGTCGTTCCCCTGTGGAAGATTACGACTATGCCGACTCGAGCTACCGACCAGAGTCGGGCAGGTCGCCAACAAGATACTCGTCCAACGAGTCCTCAGGATCCCGCCGATCAAGAAGCAGGTCGTGGGACTCGTATGATGAATTTAACGACTACCGCAACGGGGAGATTAGAGATGTCTCCCGTGCATTCAGCCGACAAAGAAGAAACTATTCAGAACGGCCTAGAGGACGGTCGTTGTCGCATGCTCCACAATACCATGGACCCCATGGACCCCCTCCAATTGCCGACAGATTCCACGGTCAGCCGGTCGGCCTTTACGGTCTGCCCATCGACCAAACTTATGCCGCCATGCAGCCCTACGGGCAAAATCACATCCCGACCGGACAAGGGCCCTTCACCCGCGAAATCAGACGTTATCGCATTCCAAGGGATCTAAGGAAGCCCCCGAACCTGAACAAGTTTAACGGCCGCGGGGATCCCGATAAACACCTCATGTACTTCAACAACTACTGTAGCTATAGAGAGCTAGGTCGGACGATGAAGTGCAGACTTTTTCCTCAGTCGCTTGAAGGCCGGGCGTTAGAATGGTGGGAATCCCTACGTCCCAACACTGTCTCTTCTTGGGAAGGTCTTGTGGCAATGTTCTTGGCCAATTATACAACCAACCGTTGTCAGTATCGTTATGAAGAGCACTTGGACTCGGTCGTCCAAGGAGAGAACGAACCGTTGAGGGAGTTCATCGATCGGTTCATGTCAGAGGCTGACACAGTCCGCAACCTATCAGACACAAACAAACGGAAGTATCTCAAACGTGGTATAAGAAAGAACCACAGATTTGCTGAAGAATTCTCATTGAACCACTACTACGACCTCGGCCTGTTCCTTAGAAGGGCCAACGACCATATGGGCTACGAAGAACAACTGGCCTCTGATAAGGGCGCCCGCGCGCGTCCCAAAGAAGAGAATAACAGGCCACCCAAGGGGCAATAAAACTATCGTGACAGTAAGCCCGAGTACCGGCCCAAGAAGTACTAGCATCGTACAAAGTTGAACACTCCGACCGCGCAGATCTTCACGGAGTGCCAAAACAACGAGTTCACTGGCGTGAGGCGACCTGATCCTCTAGTGTTGAAGAAAGGAGGTCGGCCTACCAAGAAATACTGCAGATACCACAAGAGTAAGGGGCATGATACCAATGACTGTATGGCCCTAAAAGATGACATAGAAGATCTCATTCAGAAAGGCAAGTTGAGGCAATATGTCAGAAATGAAGGTAACGATCGCCCTGAAGAAAGAGCCGTTGGCCAACCCGCCAATGACAGAGGCAAAGCAATCGTCAACTCGACGATCGAGCGACCGCGTGATAACTCCGAGGAAGATCGCGACCCCAGACAGTCATAGGGCCGCAATGTAGCCATGGTCATCCATGGAGGTAACCCGTTGGATATCAGAGAGTCCAACAAGGCAATGAAGAGGAAATGGAATGAACTTATGATGGTCGGCTCAACTTCAACCCCACGGCCGGCCTCGAATAGGCCGCCCATTTCTTTTGGGGACGAAGACTTGCTCGATGGCAAAATCAATAATTACGTCCCTTTGGTAGTATCGGCCGTAATGGCCAACACTGAGGTCAGAAGAATACTGGTCGACCAAGGGAGCTCGGCCGACATCATGTTTGAGGAACTGATTGACAAATTAAACGTGGACAGGAGCGGAATTATTCCGCAAGCAGTACCAACCCCATTGACCGGGTTCAATGGGGCGACCACCTACCCCCTGGGGACGATAGAATTGCTTGTTACTCTTGGAGACGATACGAACGGTAGTACGTTGTACAGAACGGTCAGGACGACGTTCTTAGTTCTGCCAATCAAATCGTGTTACCAGCGCATCATCGGCCGGCCAACACTGGGAAAATTGGAGGCCGTAGCCTCAACTGTGCATTTAAAGATGAAGTTCTACAATAAAAGCGACCAGGTTGTGACAGTAATAGCCGACATGGAAGCAGCCATGAGGAGCCATTTCCTATATCAAGAGATTTGTGATATGGAGGTGGTGAATGCTAAACCGCAGGATCTCAGAGAGGGGCATCAGGTCAATGTGGCCGACCTGGATGCTCGTTACGACCCAGATAGCGACCCTGAGGACGACGACGACGATTTAGCCCGCGAGCTAAAGAATAAACTGAAGAGGCCCGAGCCCCACAGGGAATTGGTCGATGTTCAGTTATCGGACGACCCAACTAAGATAGTTAAGTTGGGGAGCGACCTACCTGAACAGGTCAAGCAAGATCTCATCACCTGCCTCAGAGATTACGCAGACCTTTTTGCATGGCGGGAATCAGACATGCCCGGGATCCCAATAGAAATTGCTTGTCACCAACTGTCCGTTGACGAGACAGCCAGACCGATCGCACAAAAGAGACGCACTCAGAGCAAAGAGAAAGCATTGGCAGCCGCACAGGCAGTTGACGACCTCATCAAGGCCAATTTCATTGAAGAGATTAAGTATACGACTTGGCTTTCCAACGTCGTGCTGGTGAAGAAGAAAAATGGTAAGTGGTGCATGTGTGTCGACTATACCGACCTGAATAAGGCATGCCCAAAGGACGCCTTTCCCCTGCCAAACATTGACAAACTGGTCGACGGGGCTGCGGGCTACAAACTCCTGTCTTTTTTAGACGCCTATTCAGGTTACAACCAAATCACTATGTACCCACCCGATCGGCATAAGACCGCGTTCATGACCGATCGAGGAAATTTTCAGTACAAGGTAATGCCCTTTGGTCTGAAGAACGCCGGCGCGACCTATCAAAGAATGATGAACAAGGTCTTCAGGCGGCAGATCGGTCGAATATCAGAGGTCTACTTGGATGATATGATCATTAAAAGCAAGACCGACCAAGACCACATTGACGACCTAAGGGAAATTTTTGAGGAAGCAAGGAAGAATTCCTTGAGGTTGAATCTAGAAAAGTGCACCTTTGGAGTAAGGGCAGGCAAGTTCCTGGGTTTCCACTTAACAGAGCGAGGGATCGAAGCAAACCCTGATAAGTGTAGGGCGGTCGCCGACATGAGGCCACCCACTACAAAGAAAGAAGTTCAGCAATTGAATGGCATGGTCGCCGCCCTGTCACGATTTATACCCAAGTCAGCGTGCAAATCGCTTCCACTGTTCAAGCTCTTGAAGAAGGAGGTAGAGTTTGAATGGACCGAACAATGCCAGCGAGCATTAGACGAGCTGAAGGCGGCATTCACAAACCCACCCATCATGACCAAGCCGCAACCAGGGGAGACGCTTTACTTATACTTGGCCATAACGGACGAAGCCATGAGCACCGTTCTTGTAAGAGAAAGCGACCTAAAAAAAACCCGGTCTATTTCATCAGAAAGGTATTTCAAGGCCCAGAGATTAGATACCAGAAGATCGAAAAGCTAGCCTTAGCGTTACTTATCGCCACTCGTAGATTGCGCCCTTATTTCGTGGCCCATCAGGTCGTGGTAAGGACCGACCAGCCCATTAGGCAAATCCTTCACCGACCTGACCTAGCAGGACGAATGATCAAGTGGGCTGTGGAACTCAGTGAGTTTGGGATCATGTTCGAGGCTAGATCGGCCGCTAAGGCCCAAGTGTTGGCCGACTTCATCGCTGACATGACTCCAATACCAGAAGATCAGGCCATCACGACCTGGACTTTACACGTAGACGGATCCTCCAACAGCAAAGGAAGTGGGGCCGGTTTGATACTTGAGAACTCAGAAGGACTTACTGTTGAAGTGTCATTGACTTTCGCGTTTCACACTTCAAACAACCAGGCCGAGTATGAAGCGTGCATTGCCGGGCTGCAGCTAGTCAAAGAGTTCAACGTCGACCGTGTTGAACTCCACTCTGACTCTCTACTGGTAGTCTCCCAAATTCAAGACCTATACGACGCAAAAGACGACGTCTTGAAGAATTATTTGGCCAAGGTAAGGGATCTGCTCAAGCAATTCGACCGAGCAGAAGTTAAGCACGTCCCCAGCACAGAGAACGTTCAGGCTTACATCCTATCAAAATTAGCCAGTACAAAGACTCCTGGGAACCACAGAAGCCTAATCCAAGAAACGTTAACGCAGCCAAGCGTATCGACCAAGCCTGCCCAACCATTAGCCATTCTAGCGGTCGACTTGGACAAAGAATGGATTACTCCTATCTTGCAATATATTCTCAATGGAGTAGAACCTTGCGACCAGAAGGCAGCAAAGCTCCTGAGGTTGCGGGCGACCAAGTACTCAGTGATCGAAGGAAGACTGTATAGAAGGGGTTTTTCATCCTCATTGCTGAGGTGCCTTACGTCGGTCGAAGCCGACCATGTACTGAGGGATATACATGAAGGCGATTGTGGTAGCCATCAAGGTGGTCGGTCGATTGCTAAGAAGGCGCTCAGGGCCGGGTACTATTGGCCGACCATGGATGAGGTTGCTAAGATGCTTGTTCAGAAGTGCAAGAAATGCCAAATTCATGTCGACGTACATATAGCGCCCTCATCAGAACTACACAGCCTAACCCCACCATGGCCGTTCGCTTGGTTGGGCATGGACCTGCTCGGCCCCTTTCCACCGGCACCAGGCCAGTTGAAATTCCTGATCGTTGCGATTGACTATTTCACTAAGTGGATAGAAGCAGAGCCACTTGCAACGATTACCTCAGCGAAGGTATCTAAGTTTTTTAGGAGAAACGTGCTCGCCCGCTTTGGAGTGCCCCAACAACTGGTGACTGATAATGGAACTCAGTTCACAGACAGAAAGTTCAGAGAAATGCTGGCTGGCGTAGGCATGAAACAGCGTTTCACCTCGGTCGAGCACCCACAAACCAATGGCCAGGCGGAAGCGGCCAATAGGGTAGTACTACGCGGACTCAAAAGAAGGTTGGATGAAGCCAAGGGCAATTGGGCAAAAGAACTACAGTCGGTCCTTTGGGCCTACAGAACGACCCCCCACTCATCGACCGGGGAGTCACCATTTAGACTTGCCTACGGAACTGACGCTGTCATCCCGATAGAGATGGAAGAGCTAAGTTGAAGGACGACCAACCCACTAACCCCGGCCGCAAATGAGCGAGCAACAAGAGAAGAGCTCGACCTGGTTGATGAGCTGCGAACCAAGGCATCACTTAGGGAGCAACTCATCAAGCAGAAGGTCGCTGCCAGGCATAACGCCCGCGTCCAGAAGAGGGAGTTCTCCATCGGACAGTTCGTCCTTAGGAGGGCCGACGTGGGGAATAAGAACGCTCGACAGGGAAAGCTCGCCCCTAATTGGGAAGGACCATACCGTGTTATCAGCAAGACTGGAAAGGGAGCTTACGAGCTGGAAACCATGGAAGGGGCGACCATCCCCAGAACATGGAATGCTGACAAGTTGAGAAAGTATTATTTTTAAGTTGTAAACACTAATTGATCAATAAAGAACAGGCGGTCGCTCTTTTTCCCCACATGGGTTTTTTACCGAGGACCCGACCTTAAAATTTGATTTGTGTACTTTATTTCCTGCAAATTGTATGCACGGTCGCTTGTAACGCCCCAAAAATAATAGATTAATTAATTTAATTAATTAAATGAAATTGGGTGGTAGAAATAATAATATAATTATTATTTATTACTTAATAAAATAATTATAGGTGTTATTATATGTGAGCCTTAGTTGGGTTGGAAATAATTATTTAATTTGAAGGGAGTGGTGATGGTAATTCCAGATGTTAGGATTGGCCCAAGCCCAAGCCCATTGACTTAGGCCTAGGCGAATTAGTAAGGGTTGGAGACAAGTGTCTCATTGGTGCAAAAGAAAGAAAAGGATTCGAAGAGAGGAGAGGAGAAAAGAGAAAAGAAGCTTGCGAAGAGGAGAGTGAGAAAGAAGGGCGCGGCGGTGCTAGGACAAATGAGGAGAGTCTTTCGCGTGGAACCTAAGGAAGGAGGAGAACTTGGATCGTGGTGGTGTTGGTGAATTTCTAGGGTGCCTTGCGAGTTCTTCACTTCTAAGAGGTTAGGGGGCTCTTCTTTTCGTTTTTAATAGTGTATGTGATGAGTATCGTATAGGGTTAGGTTTTAGAGTGATTTTCTTGAATGAATTGTGTATTTTGATGTTGTGGCTATGCTGAATTTTAATTGTGCAAGGATATGTTTGATTGGGTGTTGAATTGTACACAATAATGATTGAGCATGCCCATTGTTTGATGTTATTGTTGAATGAAATTTTGGTGAAAAACATGATGGTCAGTCTTATATTGATAAATTAAGGTTGGAGATTTAATTTGGGAATTTTTGGTGGTGAGGAACTCGAATTTGGTTGGCTCCTTAGGCTCCTAGAGAGTTTTGGGTGTTGCTGGAAATTCTGTTTAAGTCTGTGTCTAGCTCCTGGGAGCCAGGCGCCCATGTGCTGTGTCTGTGTTGCCTGTGTCTGGTTCTGTGTCTAGACACTGGGCGCCGGGTTCCCTTGTCTGAGCCACTGTGTTGCAGAATTGTGTTGCTCGTGTCTAGGCACCATGGGAGCCGAGGGTCCCGGAGATCGGATGCTCGGTTTGCTTTCAAATTTGTGTGGGAGTTCCTGGGCACAAAAAGAGTCAGTTTCAGGTGTTGGGTCAAAATTTGGCTGTGTTCCTTGTGCCATGGGCGCCAAGGGCCCCAACCTTATGTTGTCTATTTTGCGAAAATTGATACTGGGTTTTCATGTCCAAGTTAAATTGCTCGTGCAAAACAATCTTTGGAGTCATAGGAGTTGTGGTCTGTCATGGCCCTAGGCGCCTAGTGCATGGGCACCGTGTGCTCTATGCCAGTTTTGGGTGTTCCTGCGCCAGTTCTGTGTCTGGGCGCTAGGCGCCCTGCGCCAGTTTTCCAGTGCCAGTGTCTGGGCGCTAGGCGGCCTGCGCCAGTTTTGCTAGGCGCCCTGCGCCAGTTTTTCCTGCGCCATGTGCCTGGGCGCTAGGCGCCCTGCGCCAGTTTTACTGGGCGCCAAAATCAGGATGTTGCCCGAATTTTCCCAAACTTGTTTTTAATGTAACTTTTGACTCGGTTATCCAAATTTAACGGATCAAAATGCGTTTCGAAGCTAATTTCGGTGTCTATCCAAATATTCTGGTTTTATGCAAATATGAGTTATTTTACTGATGGTTCTGGACTGAAGTTGTTCAAGGTGTCTAAATTCAATTTTTATTCGTTTTCCCTATGTCGTGTCAAATCCTAAATTGGCCTAATTGAAATTGGTGTTGGTGTGAGTGGTGGGTTGAGTTGGTGAGTGTATTATGGTGTGATTGGTGAGCAGAGGCTTCGGCCTAGTTTTAATTGGTGAGCTGATTAATACAACGATGAGAATATGAATAAAATGGTGAGTTGATTAAATGGTGAATTGATGAATTGTGTGGTGTGTTGTGGTGCATTTCCATAGCATCTCATGAAACATGTGCATCATTGGTGAGCAGAGGCTTCGGCCTATTTTTATTTGGTGAGCAGAGGCTTCGGCCTAATTTTATTTGGTGAGCAGAGGCTTCGGCCTAATTTTATTTGGTGAGCAGAGGCTACGGCCTATTTGTATTTGGTGACGGATCCGACATGCATGTGCCCGTGGAGTTTGGGTTGCATTTCATGCATAACCATATATTATGTAGTGTTTTTTGGAAATGTAATTTTGATGTGGTTGTTGCCATCGTTGTGAATCGGTGTGCTTGGTTACCTTTTCCTATGCAGTGCTTATTTTCGTATGTTATTAATTATGAAAAGAGACTCACCCTACTGGTTTTATGTTGCTTCTTATGTTGGCAACGTGCAGGTAATGATGAGTGAAGGTTACCCTTATGCCTTCGTCTGGTAGGAAGTGTCATGCTCTGATACGTAGCACCGGGGGGGCGTCTTATGCTTATGTGTTATTGTCTTATGCTGTTAGACTATTATTGGTACTGTATTTGGTTTTGTTTTTTGAACTTGTTATTATTCCGCTGCTGTAGTGACTGTATTTGGTCGATGCAAACTAAACGGTATTTCATGGTGCTATGTATCTTGTGGTTTTAACCGAACTATGAAAATTGAAGTTGTTGATTTAATGAAGCAAGTGTAGCACTCGTTTAGATTGTTTTCAAAAAAAAAAGAGAAACTCTGATTTTTTTTAAATAGTAAGGTTATTAGAAAAGGGGTGTTACATTAGTGGTATCAGAGCAATGGTTGGTCCGTCCGGCCAAGTCGTCGAGTCGTTGTGTCGGTGTACGACCAACTGTTGTCTTTTAAGTGCTGACCAATATTTGTGTTGCAGGAAGGCCAAGAGTTGCTAATGGTAAGTGAACTAGTGGGGGAGAGGCCCCTGCTGGTACTGTGTGTTGTATTGCATTGCCGTGTGTGAACTTTGTGTCCCTGTTGTTGGTTGCTGTTCTTTAACCTTCTTGTATGAACTCTTGGGTGGTGTGTCTTGATGTGGAGTCTAAGTGCATTGTGAAAATTGTTTTGATAAATTACGTCAAGCTGCTACCCGACGCACAAAAATGTTTTGATCACCCTAAGTGATGCCGTCCATGCTTAAAAATGTTGAGTTTTGATGTTCCTTGATTTATAATTGTTTCCCATGATGAGACTGTCTGTATTTATTTTAAGGAATTATAACATCTTTTGCGTTAGTTGTTTATTTTTGGTGTTGTTCCTGATTGTTTTGACATGCAGTGTTGTACGTGTAGGGTCTTCATGAATTGTTTTGCAATTTCCATGCTACTTGGGGTTTGATATTGTACGCTTGAGTTTTATGAAAATTTTTGGTCGTTACTTCTTGAATCGTGTTATGTGGTTTTGAGATCTGAAAAATAAAATGATTTCTGAAATTGTTTTTGAAATGTCTAATGGACGATTACGGTTGGATACTAAAATTAGTAATGAAATCTATTTTTAATGAATGAACGTGGGTGTTGATCAAAGGAAATAAATTATTTTGACTTAGGGTTTTAAATGAGGAAGTATGGAGGTGAAGTTTTGGTTGGATTGGAGAATGATTTTTCTAGTTGGTTTTATTTGGAAAAGAGTAATGATTTGTCGTTGTGTCGATTTTAAAAACCGTGTCAAAAATGATTTGATGACGATTTTGAAAACTAGTATTGGGTTCCTTTGGGAGCAAAAATGTATTAGTATGTATGAAACCTTGTGTGCTCTATGATGTTTAAATTGGTTAAGAAATATTGGCGTGCTCTATGTATTGTTTGATTTATGTAAAATATGTATTGCTCGTAAATTACATAGCAAGTGTGTTGAAGTGATTGATGTATTTTAATTGGTTGGTGTATGATTATTTGGGAGTTTAAACTATGATTGATGGCTGAATTTGTGGCTGCTTAGATGCTTAATTTGTTGCTAAGCTCACTGTGTAGGGACTTTCTGAGTAGGTTTGACCTTCTGCAAAACTGGGACCGTTTTACTGGTTGATAAATCATATAACTTACAATTTTAGAAACTAGACTGAACGCTTGTCATTTTGGCTTTGGTTTGGTCGCATTTGGAGTAGTATAGCTCCAGTTATGGGCTTCGCAAGTTAGGATAAAATTCTGGGGACCGTCTGGACATAGAGTCAGTGTTTTGATTGTGGTGTTTTCAAATGAACTCCTTTTCGAATGAATCCAATTTCTTTGAAAACTAGACAAAATGATTTACTGTTTAGGCTGAAGTTTCGTGTTATTTGGGTTTGTTTTGGGCATTGTAGAAGAGTCACAACTTTGGACACAGTCGCTGCCCCATTTTCTGGACCAGCTGCCTTGTTTGTGAAAACTGTGCTATTCGACTCATCATTTTGAAATTCTAAAAATATAGCCAGAAACTAGACTCCGTAATTTTTCCGTAGAGGGGTTGTTTGCTAAATTCCGATGTCGTTTGATAGGGTAAATAAATTGTTGAAGTTTATGTGTGAGTGCTGGAATTTCCTGCGTTGCTTGGTTTATGCTGTCATTGTAACAGAAAAATGTCTTTGCAATATCTTTTGACCCAGGAGTCCGATTTGAGTAAACTAAAATGTTTTGGAAAGCTTATTCAGAGGCCTAACTGAATATTCTAATTGCAAGGCAAAATTGACTGTTTCTGGTGTCGATTGATTTTTAGGCGTGTCGGTCGAATTAAATTGTTGCTGTGTTGTCGGTGGCTTAGAGCCCAAGTTGTTGTTGTGTCATCGGTGGCTTAGTGCCCCAAGTCGTTGTTGCAGTGTCGGCGCTTTGGTGCCTGAAGTTGTTGATGTGTTATTGATTATAGGATTGTTGGTCCCGGAGTTGTCTCCACATTGTTGCTTTGTTGTTGCTTGTGGTTGCCTCGTTAATAATGTTGATGTTTAGGTGTTGTCTTGGGTACCGCCGAATGGCCCAAGTTATATTGTTGTTGATGATGTTGCTTTGCTGTTGGTTTGTCGTTGTTGATGTCGCCTGAGTGGCAATTTTAGTTGTTGATGTCGCCCGAGTGGCAATTTTAGTTGTTGATGTCGCCTGAGTGGCAATTTTAGTCGTTGATGTCGCCTGAGTGGCAATTCTAGTTGTTGATGTCGCCTGAGTGGCAAAGTTGTTCGTTGATGTTGTTGTCATGTTGCTAAATTATGAGGCTTGTGGTACGACTGTTATGTGTAACACCCCCTTTCTACCCTTTTGTTTTAATTAAGAAAATCAGAGTTCAAAAATCATTTTTCGATTTCACCACGAGGGTGTCACACATACGTCAAAATAAAACCTCAAGTCTCAATTAAAATAGTACGTCGCCAAAGGTGCAATACATAGCACTCCACAATAGGGAGACCTCAAAACATCGAAAACTACGTCGTAAAATCCAACGACAACGCAGCGGAAAAGTAAATCAACCCATCAACAGTATAAAAATCTAAGTACATCAGCAAAGCATCAAATACATCCCCCCAGGTGCTACGTATCAGAGCATGACGACTCGACTCAAGAAGTGAAGCTAAGGCCTTCACTGGGAATCACCTGCACGTTACCAACACGGGGGTAACATTCAAACAGGAAAGGGTGAGCATCATTTCAATCCATATAATAGAAAATATGATAAGTACTAATCGTAGGCTACGCACTAGAGCAATCAGCATCCAAAACACTAAACACTCACATCACAATCATCATTCACATCACTTACAATAACTCATCTCATGTCATGTAGGCATATGAAATGCAACCCACTCGCGGGCATATGCATGAGGTACCTTTTCACAAACGTCGCTTAGCCCTTAAGTCCTCATCGTCACTTAGCCACATGGGCCTCAAAACGTCACTGGGTTTATGCATATGGGGCATGAGACACTATGACATGCACCACTCACAAACACACTCATACACAAATACCCAAAATCATAGTCAACTATGTGACCCGTCACTTACCAGTTTGCTCACAAGGAGCACTGCACCTGTCAAATTCACAATCAACACACAACGTCACTTGGCCCTTTAGACCTTAACATCACTTAGCCTCTCGGGCCGCAAACATCACTGGGTTTTCATCGTCACTTATACAATAAATATCATCAGCTCAAACAAAAGCCACTGAGGGCAAAAACGTCATTTACTAGCCACCGAGGGCATCGTCGTCATTTACACATCATTATAATTAATTTTAGCCACTAAGGGCAAAACAGTCATTTACATGTCATTATAAAATAATATGAGCCATTAAGCGCAAAACAGTCCTTACACGTCATTATAAAATAATATTAGCCACTAAGGGCAAAACAGTCATTTAACTAACCACTAGGGGCATCATCGTCAAAATCATCATTTTTGACATTACTTCGTTAAAAACCACTGATCGTACGCAAAAGAGAATTTTTAAAGACACCAAACGCGTTTTCAATATCACAGCAACGACCACGAGGGACAGCCACTAGGGCGCCCAGCAACCTTCTGAAATTATAAGTTTTTATTTTTAAAAATGGAACACACAGATGGACAACTGAAAATGCTTCACAACGCTTTTTGAATCGTTCAAAACGGATATCCGAGTCAAAAGATATAGCGAAAACAGTTTTCGAAAATATTTTGGGACATCCTGAAAAACTGGCGCCATGGGCACCCAGCGCCCAGGCATCTGGCGCCCAGCGCCTAGCAAAAGGCAACACACGCACGCACACACACCCGGGCGCTCAGCGCCCAGCGCCTGGCACCCAGCGCCTGGCGCCCAGCGCCTTGGCGCAGCACACAACACACGCACACGGGCGCTCAGCGCCCAGCGCTGGCACCCAGCGCCCAGCGCTACGCACACACACACGCGCACAGGCGCCCAGCGCCCAGCACTGGCACCCAGCGCCCAGCCACACGCACAGCAACACGCACTGGCGCCCTTGGCGCCCAGCACAGGGCGCCTGGCGCCCAGAACATTCCCAGCACCAGATTTTGACCCAATTTCCACACAAAACATCATTTTTCTCAAAAATTTTCACATGACCAACACAACCCAAAATTCCAACCACCAAAATCAAACTTTAATCACATCATCAAAAATCATTTTTACTCATTATCAACATCAACACTATGGCACCCTAGGCGCCTATGCACACCCATATGCGAACCCTCAAGCATCCAACACACCCAATTGAAATTTCATGAACACAAAAATGCCATCATCATCAAGCCAAACACATAGATCACATCTTAGGCATGTTCGAACTATAAATCAAACTCGCCTATATATATATATATATATATACGTAAAATCCACATCAAAAACATATCAAGAACACATCAAGAAATCATGGCACGCATCATGGATCTAGTCTAAACCCTAGATCTAGGACCTATCATGAGATCTATTAGATGGAAGGATAGAGCTCCCCTAACCTCGTATTCGAAGAGTAGGAGCCTCCGAGACGATCACGAACGGAACTACGGCAACGGAATCACGCTTCCTCTCTTCTCCTTAGAGCTTGCGACTTGCTCTTCTCCTCTTCTCCTCACCATGGCGCGCCTCTCCTCTCTCTATCCTCTTTCTCTCAATTTCGCAAAAGCCACCCAAAAACCCTAACCCCTCTAGGCGCCTCTTCGCATATGACTAGATTCATGGGCTTGGGCTTCTCACTTAAGCCCAAGTCCATCTAATTTAGCACCTCCACCTTCTAATACCACCTACACATATTAATATAATTTCTAATAATTAAATTATATCCAATTAATTAAGTTAAATTCCTAAGTACTTAATCAAATGAATTAATTAAATATTTTAGGGTGTTACAACTCTCCCCCACTTAGAATATTTCGTCCTCGAAATTCACCTGTCAACGCCAACACTCTCCCTCTAAGGCCACCTAGACAACTAGTGCTATCAATCATGCTGATGACTATTGCTTTGATTACCGGCGGTAAGTGCTTGGGCGGCCGTCCCTCCTACTTGTTCAGCCAGGTAACTTCAATCAGTACTAATCAGACTCACTCTCTACTCCGCCGCGCTACTCTGATAAACTAGCTCGCATTCTACCCCACTCATCTACCCTTAAGGATAACAAAATACTTCAATCATCACAGCATCACAACGAAACTCACCGGGCGCACAACAGTCGTACCACAAGCCTCATAATTTAGCAACATGACAACAACATCAACGAACAACCTTGCCACTCAGGCGACATCAACATCTAAAATTGCCACTCAGGCGACATCCACGACTAAAATTGGCACTCAGGCGACCTCAACAACTACAATTGCCACTCAGGCGACATCCACGACTAAAATTGCCACTCAGGCGACATCCACAACTAAAATTGCCACTCGGGCGACCCCAACAACTACAAACCAACAGCAAAGCAACATCATCAATAACAATATAGCTTGGGCCATTCGGCAGTACCCAAGGCAATACCAAAACATCAACATTATTAACGAGGCAACCACACACAACAACAAAGCAACAATGCGGAGACAACTCCGGGACCAACAATCCTATAATCAACGACACATCAACAACTTCAGGCACCAAAGCGCCGACACTGCAACAACGACTTGGGACACTAAGCCACCGACGACACAACAACAATTTAATTCGACCGACACGCTAAAAAATCAACGACACCAGAAACAGTCAATTTGCCTTGAAATTAGAATATTCAGTTAGGCCTCTGAATAAGCTTTCCAAAACATTTTAGTTTACTCAAATCGGACTCCTGGGTCAAAAGATATTGCAAAAACATTTTTCTGTTACAATGACAGCATAAACTAAGCAACGCAGGAAATTCCAGCACTCACACATAAACTTCAAAAAATTTTTTACCCTATCAAACGACATCGGAATTCAGCAAACAACCCCTCTACGGAAAACTTACGGAGGCTAGTTTCTGGCTATATTTTTAGAATTTCAAAATTATGAGTCGAACAGCACAGTTTTCACAAACAAGGCAGCTGGTCCAGAAAATGGGGCAGCGACTGTGTCCAAAGTTGTGACTCTTCTACAATGCCCAAAACAAACCCAAATAACACGAAACTTCAGCCTAAACAGTAAATCATTTTGTCTAGTTTTCAAAGAAATTGGATTCATTCGAAAAGGAGTTCATTTGAAAACACCACAATCAAAACACTGACTCTATGTCCAGACGGTCCCCAGAATTTTATCCTAACTTGCGAAGCCCATAACTGGAGCTATACTACTCCAAATGCGATCAAACCAAAGCCAAAATGACAAGCGTTCAGTCTAGTTTCTAAAATTTTAGGTTATATGATTTATCAACCAGTAAAACAGTCCCAGTTTAGCCGAAGGTTAAACCTCCCCAGAAAGTGCCTACACAGTGAGCTTAGCAACAAATTAAGCATCTAAGCAGCCACAAATTCAGCCATCAAGCATAGTTTAAACTCCCCAATAATCATACACTAACCAATTAAAATACATCAATCACTTCAACACACTCGCTATGTAATTTACGAGCAATACATATTCCACATAAATCAAACAATACTTAGAGCACGCCAATATTTCTTAACCAATTTAAACATCATAGAGCACACAAGGTTTCATACATACTAATACATTTTTGCTCCCAAAGAAACCCAATAACAGTTTTCAAAATCGTGATCAAATCATTTTTGACAAGATTTTCAAAACCCACACCACCACAAGTCGCTACTCCTTTTTAAAATAAAACCAATTAGAGAAAAAGGTCATTTTTCCAATTCCACAAAACTTCGACACCTACACTTCCTTCATTTAAAATCCTAAGTCCAAAATAATTCATTTCTTTCAATTTCTACAACAACAACACCTACGTTCCTTCGTTAAAGTAGATTTCATCACCAATATCAGTTTCCAACCGTAAAATCGTCCATTTGACTTTTCAAAAACAATTTCAAAGTTGTTCGTTTCAGATCACAAAATTACACAGCACATGACATTAGTGCCGCTAAAATAAAACGGTTTTCAAAAACCTCAATAATCAAACAGCAACACTAATCCTTAGAAAACAGTACAATATTTCCAGCTAACAGCAACAGTAGTGTAATGGTACAATAACCCAACTACGTAACAATAAACAAACAGCAATGGCAATAACACAGTATTTACTTTGCAGCACAACAGTAACTTAATTTATAGCAGCAGCAATCACCAAAAGCACATAAGCACAACAACAGGGTCAAAATAAAAGTCACAACCAAACGACATAGGGTTCACACGGAGCACAACATAGCAAACAGCACACAATACCAGTAGGGGCGTCTCCCCCACTAGTTTACTTACCATTAGCAACTCTTGGCTTACCTGCAATACAAATATTGGTCAGCACTTAAAAGACAACAGTTGGTCGTACACCGACACAACGACTCGACGACTTGGCCGGACGGACCAACCATTGCTCTGATACCACTAATGTAACACCCCCTTTCTACCCTTTTGTTTTAATTAAGAAAATCAGAGTTCAAAAATCATTTTTCGATTTCACCACGAGGGTGTCACACATACGTCAAAATAAAACCTCAAGTCTCAATTAAAATAGTACGTCGTCAAAGGTGCAATACATAGCACTCCACAATAGGGGGACCTCAAAACATCGAAAACTACGTCGTAAAATCCAACGACAACGCAGTGGAAAAGTAAATCAACCCATCAACAGTATAAAAATCTAAGTACATCAGCAAAGCATCAACAGTATAAAAATCTACGTATCAGAGCATGACGACTCGACTCAAGGAGTGAAGCTAAGGCCTTCACTGGGAATCACCTGCACGTTACCAACACAGGGGTAACATTCAAACAGGAAAGGGTGAGCATCATTTCAATCCATATAATAGAAAATATGATAAGTACTAATCGTAGGCTACGCACTAGAGCAATCAGCATCCAAAACACTAAACACTCACATCACAATCATCATTCACATCACTTACAATAACTCATCTCATGTCATGTAGGCATATGAAATGCAACCCACTCGCGGGCATATGCATGAGGTACCTTTTCACAAACGTCGCTTAGCCCTTAAGGCCTCATCGTCACTTAGCCACATGGGCCTCAAAACGTCACTGGGTTTATGCATATGGGGCAGGAGACACTATGACATGCACCACTCACAAACACACTCATACACAAATACCCAAAATCATAGTCAACTATGTGACCCGTCACTTACCAGTTTGCTCACAAGGAGCACTGCACCTGTCAAATTCACAATCAACACACAACGTCACTTGGCCCTTTAGACCTTAATATCACTTAGCCTCTCGGGCCTCAAACGTCACTGGGTTTTCATCGTCACTTATACAATAAATATCATCAGCTCAAACAATAGCCACTTAGGGCAAAAACGTCATTTACTAGCCACCGAGGGCATCGTCGTCATTTACACATCATTATAATTAATTTTAGCCACTAAGGGCAAAACAGTCATTTACATGTCATTATAAAATAATATGAGCCACTAAGGGAAAAACAGTCCTTACACGTCATTATAAAATAATATTAGCCACTAAGGGCAAAACAGTCATTTAACTAACCACTAGGGGCATCATCTTCAAAATCATCATTTTTGACATTACTTCGTTAAAAACCACTGATCGTACGCAAAAGAGAATTTTTAAAGACACCAAACGCGTTTTCAATATCACAGCAACGACCACGAGGGACAGCCACTTGGGCGCCCAGCAACCTTCTGAAATTATAAGTTTTTATTTTTAAAAATGGAACACACAGATGGACAACTGAAAATTCTTCACAACGCTTTTTGAATCGTTCAAAACGGATATCCGAGTCAAAAGATATAGCGAAAACAGTTCTCGAAAATATTTTGGGACATCCTGAAAAACTGGCGCCATGGGCACCCAGCGCCCAGGCATCTGGCGCCCAGCGCCTAGCAAAAGGCAACACACGCACACACACACACCCGGGCGCCCAGCGCCCAGCGCCTGGCGCCCAGCGCCTTGGCGCAGCACACAACACACGCACACGGGCGCTCAGCGCCCAGCGCTGGCACCCAGCGCCCAACGCTACGCACACACACACGCGCACGGGCGCCCAGCGCCCAGCGCTGGCACCCAGCGCCCAACCACACGCACAGCAACACGCACTGGCGCCCTTGGCGCCCAGCACAGGGCGCCTGGCGCCCAGAACAGTCCCAGCACCAGATTTTGACCCAATTTCCGCACAAAACATCATTTTTCTCAAAAATTTTCACATGACCAACACAACCCAAAATTCCAACCACCAAAATCAAACTTTAATCACATCATCAAAAATCATTTTTACTCATTATCAACATCAACACTATGGCACCCTAGGCGCCTATGCACACCCATATGCGAACCCTCAAGCATCCAACACACCCAATTGAAATTTCATGAACACACAAATGCCATCATCATCAAGCCAAACACATAGATCACATCTTAGGCATGTTCGAACTATAAATCAAACTCGCCTATATATATATACATATATACGTAAAATCTACATCAAAAACATATCAAGAACACATCAAGAAATCATGGCACGCATCATGGATCTAGTCTAAACCCTAGATCTAGGACCTATCATGAGATCTATTAGATGGAAGGATAGAGCTCCCCTAACCTCGTATTCGAAGAGTAGGAGCCTCCGAGACGATCACGAACGGAACTACGGCAACGGAATCACGCTTCCTCTCTTCTCCTTGGAGCTTGCGACTTGCTCTTCTCCTCTTCTCCTCACCATGGCGCGCCTCTCCTCTCTCTATCCTCTTTCTCTCAATTTCGCAAAAGCCACCCAAAAACCCTAACCCCTCTAGGCGCCTCTTCGCATATGACTAGATTCATGGGCTTGGGCTTCTCACTTAAGCCCAAGTCCATCTAATTTAGCACCTCCACCTTCTAATACCGCCTACACATATTAATATAATTTCTAATAATTAAATTATATCCAATTAATTAAATTAAATTCCTAAGTACTTAATCAAATGAATTAATTAAATATTTTAGGGTGTTACATTATGCGCCCGGTGAATTTCGTTATGATGCTGTGATGATTGATGTATTTTGTTATCCTTGAGGGTAGATGAGTGAGGTAGAATGCGAGCTAGTTTATCAGAGTAGCGCAGCGGAGTAGAGAGTGAGTCTGATTATTACTGCTTGAAGTTACCTGGCTGAACAAGTAGGAGGGACGGCCGCCCAAGCACTTACCGCCGGTAATCAAAGCAATAGTAATCAGCATATAGATGGCCCTAGTTGTCTAGGTGGCCTTAGAGAGAGAGTGTTGGCGTGGCAGGTAAATTTCGAGGACGAAATTCCTTTAAGTGGGGGAGGGTTGTAACGCCCCAAAAATAATAGATTAATTTATTTAATTAATTAAATGAAATTGGGTGGTAGAAATAATAATATAATTATTATTTATTACTTAATAAAATAATTATAGGTGTTATTATATGTGAGCCTTAGTTGGGTTGGAAATATTTATTTAATTTGAAGGGAGTGGTGATGGTAATTCTGGATGTTAGGATTGGCCCAAGCCCAAGCCCATTGACTTAGGCCTAGGCGAATTAGTAAGGGTTGGAGACAAGTGTCTCATTGGTGCAAAAGAAAGAAAAGGATTCGAAGAGAGGAGAGGAGAAAAGAGAAAAGAAACTTGCGAAGAGGAGAGTGAGAAAGAAGGGCGCGGCGGTGCTAGGACAAATGAGGAGAGTCTTTCGCGTGGAACCTAAGGAAGGAGGAGAACTTGGATCGTGGTGGTGTTGGTGAATTTCTAGGGTGCCTTGCGAGTTCTTCACTTCTAAGAGGTTAGGGGGCTCTTCTTTTCGTTTTTAATAGTGTATGTGATGAGTATCGTATAGGGTTAGGTTTTAGAGTGATTTTCTTGAATGAATTGTGTATTTTGATGTTGTGGCTATGCTGAATTTTAATTGTGCAAGGATATGTTTGATTGGGTGTTGAATTGTACACAATAATGATTGAGCATGCCCATTGTTTGATGTTATGATTGAATGAAATTTTGGTGAAAAACATGATGGTCAGTCTTATATTGATAAATTAAGGTTGGAGATTTAATTTGGGAATTTTTGGTGGTGAGGAACTCGAATTTGGTTGGCTCCTTAGGCTCCTAGAGAGTTTTGGGTGTTGCTGGAAATTCTGTCTAAGTCTGTGTCTAGCTCCTGGGAGCCAGGCGCCCATGTGCTGTGTCTGTGTTGCCTGTGTCTGGTTCTGTGTCTAGACACTGGGCGCCGGGTTCCCTTGTCTGCGCCACTGTGTTGCAGAATTGAGTTGCTCGTGTCTAGGCACCATGGGAGCCGAGGGTCCCGGAGATCGGATGCTCGGTTTGCTTTCAAATTTGGTATGGGAGTTCCTGGGCACAAAAAGAGTTAGTTTCAGGTGTTGGGTCAAAATTTGGCCGTGTTCCTTGTGCCATGGGCGCCAAGTGTAACACCCCGTTAATTTCTATCTTGTAGAAATTACCGAAGCGCACTACTGGCATACATCAGAGTGACTTTCCTTTTAACATATTGAACACATACTAAGCTTCGATGAATCACTCATCGAACGTGCTTAAAATAACTGAACTGAATATAAATAAAGTCGGTCCTTACACCCTCAACTAGTGTTCAATACTCAAAACCGAAAGTCTGCGGAAGCGATTCACAACTTGGAATACATAAGTCGTACAATCGAGTAGTCTTAAGGTACTGAATACAAAATACAGAAATACAAAGGAAACTGAAATACAAGACATAATAAAGATTGCAGCTGCTCCTCAAGCGTCCCCATAGCCGTGCCTCATGGTCTTCAACTTTCCCTGCTTAACTGAAAAACAACAACAATGGATTGGGTGAGACAACTTGTCTCAGTGAGTTCTATCGCAACCCCTTACTAATCCTCTCGGTTCAATTATGCTTGATTCATTATCTAAAACTCATAGTCCTCAAAGTTGACTATGTGGCTGAACTATGCTCAATCACTGAGCCTAACAATGAACTATGCTCAATCACTGAGCCTAACCATGATTCTTAGCGTGTCACCGGTCACTTGGCATAATAAGCTTCCGGTGAACCCGTCCCCACTAATCACTAGTGGGTCCCTGATGGAGCCTAGGTTCATAAGGGTCATGACTCCCTCTCCCCCAGCACACTAATCTGAAATAGGGTCGTCACCCTGACAATGAACTGTGCTCAATCACTGAGCCTAAACAATGATGCATGTAGAATATACCATAACCATGAACAATGAAAACTGCTCAATCACTGAGCCTAACCTGAAAGCATACTCAATCACTGAGCCTTATCATGACCTAATCTTAATCTGAACAGTAGGTGATCTAGTTATTAACTTAACCTTATAATTTAGTGATCTCACATGGATTACTAAGGTTTGCTAACTTAGCTTAACAATCTTACTAAACCAATCAGCCCAGCCCAATACATAAATCACAAAGTCATAACATGAAACCAATGGTCAATCACATGAGCATTCACTGCACCTGAACATAATCCAAACATAACCGATCACATGGCACTAACATAACTTGGATTCAATCACAGTCAAACACATAGAATTACAGTGCTCCCATCCTTGGGGAGACTTGGAGAGTGGATTAGAAGGGACTTGGGACCATTCAGAATAGCTTAGGACATATTTTAAAAGTTGGCATCAGGAGGATACGCACGGTCCGTGCGCTATGGCGCACGACCCGTGCGCGTTTTCAAAAACGGCACCATGAGCTTCAGAGTCTCACGCACGACCCGTGCGCCCATACACACGATCCGTGCGTGACTCTCTGTATTTCAGAAAAACTGTTTTCTTTTCTATTCCGATCGTTCCCATGTCCATTCCGATTCACATTAAAACTCAATAACACATCAATATAGACATGTCAACCATTACAATCAATAATTTTCATTCAACAATCACACTTATGCATTTTAACAAATTCCAATCTCAATGACCTCATGACTTGACGGTTCACACGCGAGATTTTCATAAACCTTATCGACTCGAATTTTATAAAACGCGAGACCTGAACCAGGACACACATGCATACACATATTCATGATTTCCCTAGTGAGTTATAGAACTCACCTTTTTGGAGATGACGACCACCCAGCGTCGAAGCTTCTCGAACACGAACTAACGAAATTTGCTCCTGCTGTTTCCAGCAACTAAACGCCAATTTGCAACGAGCGTAACTCACTCAAATCCCCACCAATCTTAGCAAAACGAGGGTCTACGGTGAAGGTATTTTTCTCTAGTTTCCGATGGTGGAAGTTTCAAACACATGAATCCTATATCCAGAGAGTTACAGCCGAAACAATGAAGCTGGGTCAAGACTGAAGCTGATTCTGGAAACGAAACTTAGGAAGGTGATATCTCCCTACATTCTCAGTGAAATCAGATGGTTCTTGGGTCTAAACTGGAGCATTTTCTGTCTAGTTTCTAAAGAGATAAAGATGGTCTCAAATGGAGGTCTGTACAGAGAGATATGATGCGAACACTGAAAAGGGTGCCAACGGATTTTTCACTGGATTCTGTGCTTGCACCAAGAGCTTCAACAAACTGCTTCTAGTAACTCACAACAGAAAACCCAATTCGTGATATTGGTACAGTAGGTGGTCTATGGCTTCAAAAGTGGTATCAAATTGAAGAGCATGAAATATGGAGATGAATGGTGGTGATAGATGAGACATGCATTAAGATTTGAGAGAGAACTCTCTTCTCCTTCCTCCCCTAGCCCTCACGCACTCTCTCCTCTCTCCACCTTCTGATTTCAGATTTTACAAAGTGAAATGTTTGTGTTTATGTTTCAGCTGAAAATGGGTATTTAAAGGGGTAGGGCGAAAATACAACATTGCCCCTCACTTAACATTTCTTTCCTAATAACTCCACTCAGCCCAAACTATCTAATTATGATGCAATAAACTCAATTAGCCACACAATTAAATTAATTGTCAATCCAAACAATTATTTTTCAAGCAACTCATTTAAATCGATAAAAATCATTTCACGCCAAATAATTTAAATAGCGAAAATTGGGGATATTACACCAAGGGCCCCAACCTTATGTTGTCTATTTTCCGAAAATTGATACTGGGTTTTCATGTCCAAGTTAAATGGCTCGTGCAAAACAATTTTTGGAGTCATAGGAGTTGTGGTCTGTCATGGCCCTAGGCGCCTAGTGCATGGGCGCCGTGTGCTCTGCGCCAGTTTTGGGTGTTCCTGCGCCAGCTGTGTCTGGGCGCTAGGCGCCCTGCGCCAGTTTTGCTAGGCGCCCTGCGCCAGTTTTTCCCGCGCCATGTGCCTGGGCGCTAGGCGCCCTGCGCCAGTTTTACTGGGCGCCAAAATCAGGATGTTGCCCGAATTTTCCCAAACTTGTTTTTAATGTAACTTTTGACTCGGTTATCCAAATTTAACGGTTCAAAATGCGTTTCGAAGCTAATTTCGGTGTCTATCCAGATATTCTGGTTTTATGCAAAAATGAGTTATTTTACTGATGGTTCTGGACTGAAGTTGTTCAAGGTGTCTAAATTCAATTTTTATTCATTTTCCCTATGTCGTGTCAAATCCTAAATTGGCCTAATTGAAATTGGTGTTGGTGTGAGTGGTGGGTTGAGTTGGTGAGTGTATTCTGGTGTGATTGGTGAGCAGAGGCTTCGGCCTAGTTTTAATTGGTGAGCTGATTAATACAACGGTGAGAATATGAATAAAATGGTGAGTTGATTAAATGGTGAATTGATGAATTGTGTGGTGTGTTGTGGTGCATTTCCATAGCATCTCATGAAACATGTGCATCATTGGTGAGCAGAGGCTTCGGCCTATTTTTATTTGGTGAGCAGAGGCTTCGGCCTAATTTTATTTGGTGAGCAGAGGCTTCGGCCTAATTTTATTTGGTGAGCAGAGGCTACGGCCTATTTGTATTTGGTGACAGATCCGACATGCATGTGCCCGTGGAGTTTGGGTTGCATTTCATGCATAACCATATATTATGTAGTGTTGTTTGGAAATGTAATTTTGATGTGGTTGTTGCCATTGTTGTGAATCGGTGTGCTTGGTTACCTTTTCCTATGCAGTGCTTATTTCCGTATGTTATTAATTATGAAAAGAGACTCACCCTACTGCTTTTATGTTGCTTCTTATGTCGGCAACGTGCAGGTAATGATGAGTGAAGGTTACCCTTATGCCTTCGTCTGGTAGGAAGTGTCATGCTCTGATACGTAGCACCGGGGGGCGTCTTATGCTTATGTGTTATTGTCTTATGCTGTTAGACTATTATTGGTACTGTATTTGCTTTTGTTTTTCGAACTTGTTATTATTCCGCTGCTGTAGTGACTGTATTTGGTCGATGCGAACTAAACGGTATTTCATGGTGCTATGTATCTTGTGGTTTTAACCGAACTATGAAAATTGAAGTTGTTGATTTAATGAAGCAAGTGTAGCACTCGCTTAGATTGTTTTCAAAAAAAAAAAAGAGAAACTCTGATTTTTATTAAATAGTAAGGTTATTAGAAAAGGGGTGTTACATCGCTCACCATGCGAGTAGCAGTCGAGCTCCCAGTAGAGTGCCGTCGATTGGCCCAAACGAGAGCCGCCGAGCGGCCTAAAAGAGTGCCATCGAATGGCCCAAACGAGAGCCGCCGAGCGGCCTAAAAGAGTGCCATCGAATGGCCCAAACGAAAGCCGCCGAGCGACCTATGCGAAGGACCATCGATTGGCCGAGCGGTCTAAAAGAGTAGCAAAACTAAGTTGAATCCAATTACAGAGCAATTAAACAGGCCAAAATTCATGGAAAAATTGTCATTAAGTACAAACGAGGACGCCTTGGTCGAATCCAGGGCGCCCATTAAAACACCGCTCGCAGGCGGGCCAAGATTACAAAATTCAAAAAATTACAAGTTAAGAGTCGCTAGGGGCCTGGTAGATGACCGCCTCTTCTTGAAGGACCTTCCCCTTCAGCATCTTCTTGGGACACACGATTTACCGCTCGATCACACGATGTGTGCATTGCACGATCTCGCGATCGACCCCCAGATCAGGGTAGAGGAGCTTAATCTGATTGACCGCATTCTCAAATTGACCCTCCGCAGCTCCCTTCGCCCGGTCAAGAACGTCTTTGTAGCGACCTTGAAACTTGTTCTTTTCCTCCTCCACGGCATCCAGGCCAGTTTTCAGTCCAGCGACCTAGCTCGACAGTTCTTTATTCTTTGAAGTGAGGCGTTCGACCTCTTTTTCAGCTGTTTCCTTGTCGACGACCGCCTTGTCCAGGGCAGACTCGGCCGCAGTTTGAGCAGCAACAGCGGCCACAAGTTGGCGTTCTGCATCGTCGAGCTTCTTCTCATTGTCCGCCATCGCCTTGATACTCGGTTCAAGTTCCTTCATCTTCTTGAGCAAATCATCTCGCTCACCCCTCATTTCTGCGAGCAACGACAAGGCAGAGTTCAGTTTAAAATTTTTATCAACGAGATCGTCTTCAAGCAATGAATATCTATTGGCAAGGCACCTACCTTCCAGGCGATCTGCTTCCTCATCTTGGTATTTTTTGAAAAGAATTCCAGCGGCCTTCATCGTATCGGCCATCACCTCGAACGGTTCTTCCTTGAAACGAGCACAGTCCTCATCGCCTAATCCAAGCAGGTCGATTTTAGGCGACCGGTAGTGCCCATGGCTCTTCCCACTCTTGTGCTTCTTGTTCTGACCACCGCGATCAACCGACCGGTCCCTCTTAGACCTTTCTTGATTTTGAATTGGGCTACCCAAGTCAATGGCTCGATTTGGTGTGCCCGCCCGTGGAGTCTGACGATCGGGCTCAGACCCAGTTCCGGCAGGTTGGGGCGTACCCCCAGATTTGAGCTTCAGGAATTCCGCCGACGGGCGAAGTATCACCATCCTCGGCCGCCCATTGTTCCAAGAGGTCGAAGTCGTTCATGTTCGCCATGTCAACTGCAAAGGCAAAAGTAGATGGTTAGTAACAGTTAAATAAAACGAAGTGACAGAAAAGAAACTAAGCGAGCGACCACCAACCAAGAGCGGCCTTGACTCTCTTCTTGCCACGAGCATCCACAATGTTTTTGACCTTGATGCGACCCTCAGGGACTAGGGACGCAATCTTTCTCAGCCTATGGATCGTCCCCCTGTCCAGGTCGTCAAGTTTGGTTTCCTTAAAAGCGTACTGGCTCAGTTTTTTCGAGAAATGGTTAAAACTCCACACCGTGGGAAACAGGGGTGTTCCTTCCTGATCATTTTTTGACATCTGGGCGATCCCTCGATGAGCCTCGGCCGAGTTTGGAACGACCCAAAAGAATTCTCTCTTCCACCCGGTCGTCAGTGATTCCATGTAAGGCTTAAAAAAATTGTATGTCGAGCGGTTTTTCAACGAAACCGCTTCCTTACGGGCGCCCTTGGAGCCTTTCTCATAAATGTAGCTCATTTCAAACAATGTGAAGAACAGTCTTACGGAGACCGGCCGTTTCAGAACTACAAGAACATCTTCGTACGCCTGCAAGAACGCCCAAGCGTTCGGGTTCAGTTGAGAAGGGGAGACCTGAAGATAACGTAAAACCTGGCGTTGGAACCTGGTAAACGGCGGAATTATGCCCATGCGTTCGAAAACGATGCGGTACATCGTGAATTTTAGCACATCTGTCCAGGCCGCGACGTCTTCCCCTTTGCCCATGCCTTCTATTCTCCACCCTTCGTTTAGCCCAGTCGCAAGATACGCTATGTCCTGGTCCCCCTGTTGAATTTTGCTACGTTGACCTCTCAGGTTAAGAGAAACCCAAGACATGTCCTTTGCAGCTGCGACCTCAGGATCTTCTCGATGGTCGCCCTGTTAGCCTCTGTCGGTCGCTGCAGTGCCGTCGGCCGCGGCCTGGCCAATACCTTCATCGCTGGCAACCCGTGCGTTGCTTTCTGCGGCGTCATTGACTATAGCTTCAGTTAACGGCGCCCCATGTTTGTCCGGCCGAGTTCCGGATTCGCCAGAGGAAGTCCAATTCAGGGTTGAAGACCCAGAGGAAGACTCGTCGCCAGAAGAGGACGACTGGGCTTGTACAGAACTTTGCTCCACTGGTCGGGTCATACTATGTGCTAGAGAAACGGCCGGACTCCCAGAGATACGGCGGGTCTGTTTG
This sequence comes from Astragalus membranaceus, assembly GCA_039519185.1. Lineage (NCBI taxonomy): Eukaryota > Viridiplantae > Streptophyta > Magnoliopsida > Fabales > Fabaceae > Astragalus > Astragalus membranaceus. The sequence continues at coordinate 86,375,690 of CM076848.1, read as the reverse complement.
GTCCGCACCAGAATGAACCTGTGAAGGGGAATAACGGTCAAGGTCTTGCTCGCGCGTAGAGAGGGGGCGACGTGGTCGTCCGCAGACCTGACACCCCCTCCACCAGGTGAAACATAAAAACTCAAATAAAGAAAGAGCGGTCGTAGTTACCTGGAATGCGAGCGAGCTGATTGCGAGCGAGCCGATTGCGAGCGAGCTGATTGCGAGCGAGCTGATTGCGAGCGAGCCGATTGCGAGCGAGCTGATTGCGAGCGAGCTAATTGCGAGAGCAGAGAAATCGGAGAAACGTGCAAATGAGGAACTCCCTTGAACCCTATATATAATGGGCCAACCATCATCATGGGCCGGAAGCGAAGAGGCGCCACTCTTCGCGTACCATCATTACTTAAACTCCCCGAGTCTTTAAACGTCACCTCACTAAAGTAACTGTCGCCTCAACATCATGACAGTTGATTGTCAGGCACCAAACTCGAGACAGCACCTGGCCCCGTGTGATCAGGCCGCGTGGCAGCGACCACGTAGACGACCAGTTAACTTTCGACCAGTTATCGTTCCAGAACGGTCGTGGTGACCACGCTGGGGGGCAAGGAATCAAGCCTTAGCCCGCCCCCAGGCGACCTAGGCTTGGGGGGCAACTATTCCGGAGTGGGCTCGAAGCCCAATTTCGCTCAACAAGCCCAGCGCGGCCCAATACGTGGCTTGCTCCGCAAGATGCGGCCGCCTCCGAGATAAGCGCAACGGCTAGAGCGCCTACGCAGTCAACAGTATATATACCACACTAGCATGTGGCTTCAGGTACGTTTTACTCACCTTGTGACCCTGCCCGTTGAAGCACCTCTGACTTGAGCGTTGGAGTGCCTTTGCAGGTACCACCCGCGTGCGGCTCAGAACTCGGTCCTTCATCCCAACGACCGAGCAACATCATCAGACAGCAGCAACTCATCGTATTGATCAGGTACGGTCAGTTTCAGTGCCTGCGGTACCATCCCCTGCCACAAATAGCGCACGAGATAGCTGCACCATTCCGTCAACTATCGTATTAATTGTTTTTTTTTACAATAAATAAGGAATTAATTATTAAACTCTCTTTCTTATTACATCAAATAATGTCTTTATTATTTTTTGTTTATAATTGATTTAGGACAACAATGAGTGTGAGTGTGAATTGTATAACCCAAACCCACATCAAATGGTTGCAATAGGCTTCATATATAACCAATTGGGTCCCTTGATGCACAATTTACCCCTACCTCCAGATCATCTTAGAGTCAGAGTTGACTATGCCATTGTGGTGGATGCACCATTGTCTGTTCCAAATGTCAGTATAGATTTACTGATTGTGCAAGATGCAGTTGGTACCTTTGTGGCATGGCCAACACACCTTGTCGTTGTAAGTGACAATATATTTGTAACTAATTATTATTTTTTGTCATATATTATGTGTTAACTAAGTAATTATTTTTTTAATATATAGGTACGCCAAAATACAAAATCTAGGGGCAAAAGTGTTGGCAAGGCAAAATCTACTAGCAAGAAAGTGTCTCGGTTCGGCCCTTCTACACAAAATTCTCAGCCCGCCCCTCCTCCAAAAGTGACTCAACCCTCCCCTCCTCCAAAAGTTACTCATCCCTCCCCTTCTCCAATTGTGTCTCAGTCTCAGCCCTCCGCCTCTTCCATTAATGATTATAAGATGATTGGTTATGCCGAAATGCACGCGGAATTCAGGATGGCTGAGGCAACCGCGGAATTCAGGATGACTGAGGCAACCACGCTACCCATTCGTAAAAGCGCTAAGGCAATGAGCAGCGCTTTGTCCTACAAGCGCTGCCCATTGGTTAGCGCCTTTTGGTGATGAGAAGCGCTTTCCCTAGGAGCGCTACCCATGGCTATCAATGAGCATCGCATTTAAAAGCGCCGCCCATTGTTGGAGTGGAATCAGCAGCGCAAACTTTAGCACCGCTAAAAAGCGCTGCCCATGGCTAAAAAAAAGCGCTGCCTATCCCCAAATCTGTTGTAGTGACATGGGGTTAGTTTGGCTTTTGTGATCGAGGTGGTTGCCTTCTTGCTTTGCCTTTTCGTAATCAAAAACCAAAACAAAGCAAATAAAAATATCGTAAACGATATTCGAAGAGGTGACAGGAAAAAACCAATGGACATGGTTGAAAAGAAAAGATACTCACTGAGCTATCTGCAGCTAGAAGTAGTTCTTAGGTTGTAGTGACTTGAAATTTCAAGTTATTCAAGAGCCTGTTTATAATACATATCTTCCAATTTTTCTATTCACAATTTGGCAATCGGGGGTAGCATGGTTGTTAAACTCTCGAGTTAACTCTTAAAATCTTCGAGTCTACGATCCTAGATCCCAAAAATGAGTCAATTAGTAGGTAAACTCTCTTTTTGGTAAACTTTGTACGAGCTCAAGTAAACTCTGATAGAATTAGTAAACTCTTGATTTTACTACGAGTCTACAAATTTACAATCATTTGACCTTAAAATGTACTTTACTTGGAATGCTTTCGTAACTTATGTTGAATTACCTATTTGTTGTGGTATATATTGGATTCTTAGTTAATTTTACATTATCAATACTATTTTTGTTATTTTATTCAGTTATTGTCTTTTGATTTTTTCTTTCATTTTATTAACTTGTGTTTTTACGAATTTATATATGTATGATTTAGTCATCAAACTATCAAAGTGTTAGGCGCTGTCAATTTGGTCCTCACTTGAATAAAATGGCAAAAACCTCATTCAATGTTTAACATCGTCCTTCACGTTTGCCCCTGGTGTTAACTTCCATATCGTTAACTCCGTTAATTTGGATGACGTGGCACGTTATGTACAACGTGGCACTACTAATTGGACATCTAAGAGGGACGCGTCATGTAATATCCCCGATTTTCGCTATTTAAATTATTTGGCGTGAAATGATTTTTATCGATTTAAATGAGTTGCTTGAAAAATAATTGTTTGGAATGACAATTAATTTAATTGTGTGGCTAATTGAGTTTATTGCATCATAATTAGATAGTTTGGGCTGAGTGGAGTTATTAGGAAAGAAATGTTAAGTGAGGGGCAATGTTGTATTTTCGCCCTACCCCTTTAAATACCCATTTTCAGCTGAAACATAAACACAAACATTTCACTTTGTAAAATCTAAAATCAGAAGGTGGAGAGAGGAGAGAGTGCGTGAGGGCTAGGGGAGGAAGGAGAAGAGAGTTCTCTCTCAAATCTTAATGCATGTCTCATCTATCACCACCATTCATCTCCATATTTCATGCTCTTCAATTTGATACCACTTTTGAAGCCATAGACCACCTACTGTACCAATATCACGAATTGGGTTTTCTGTTGTGAGTTACTAGAAGCAGTTTGTTGAAGCTCTTGGTGCAAGCACAGAATCCAGTGAAAAATCCGTTGGAACCCTTTTCAGTGTTCGCATCATATCTCTCTGTACAGACCTCCATTTGAGACCATCTTTATTTCTTTAGAAACTAGACAGAAAATGCTCCAGTTTAGACCCAAGAACCATCTGATTTCACTAAGAATGTAGGGAGATATCACCTTCCTAAGTTTCGTTTCCAGAATCAGCTTCAGTCTTGACCCAGCTTCATTGTTTCGGTTGTAACTCTCTGGATATAGGATGCATGTGTTTGAAACCTCCACCATCAGAAACTAGAGAAAAATCCCTTCACCGTAGACCCTCGTTTTGCTAAGATTGGTGGGGATTTGAGTGAGTTACGCTCGTTGCAAATTGGTGTTTAGTTGCTGGAAACAGCAGGAGCAGATTTCGTTAGTTCGTGTTCGAAAAGCTTCGTCGCTGGGTGGTCGTCATCTCCAAAAAGGTGAGTTCTATAACTCACTAGGGAAATCATGAATATGTGTATGCATGTGTGTCCTGGTTCAGGTCTCGTGTTTTATAAAATTCGAGTCGATAAGGTTTATGAAAATCTCGCGTGTGAACCGTCAAGTCATGAGGTCATTGAGATTGGAATTTGTTAAAATGCATAAGTGTGATTGTTGAATGAAAATTATTGATTGTAATGGTTGACATGTCTATATTGATGTGTTATTGAGTTTTAATGTGAATCGGAATGGACATGGGAACGATCGGAATAGAAAAGAAAACAGTTTTTCTGAAATACAGAGAGTCACGCACGGATCGTGTGTATGGGCGCACAGGTCGTGCGTGAGACTCTGAAGCTCATGGTGCCGTTTTTGAAAACGCGCACGAGTCGTGCGCCATAGCGCACGGACCGTGCGTATCCTCCTGATGCCAACTTTTAAAATATGTCCTAAGCTATTCTAAATGGTCCCAAGTCCCTTCTCATCCACTCTCCAAGTCTCCCCAAGGATGGGAGCACTGTAATTCTATGTGTTTGACTGTGATTGAATCCAAGTTATGTTAGTGCCATGTGATCGGTTATGTTTGGATTATGTTTAGGTGCAGTGAATGCTCATGTGATTGGCCATTGGTTTCATGTTATGACTTTGTGATTTATGTATTGGGCTGGGCTGATTGGTTTAGTAAGATTGTTAAGCTAAGTTAGCAAACCTTAGTAATCCATGTGAGATCACTAAATTATAAGGTTAAGTTAATAACTAGATCACCTACTGTTCAGATTAAGATTAGGTCATGATAAGGCTCAGTGATTGAGTATGCTTTCAGGTTAGGCTCAGTGATTGAGCAGTTTTCATTGTTCATGGTTATGGTATATTCTACATGCATCATTGTTTAGGCTCAGTGATTGAGCACAGTTCATTGTCAGGGTGACGACCCTATTTCAGATTAGTGTGCTGGGGGAGAGGGAGTCATGACCCTTATGAACCTAGGCTCCATCAGGGACCCACTAGTGATTAGTGGGGACGGGTTCACCGGAAGCTTATTATGCCAAGTGACCGGTGACACGCTAAGAATCATGGTTAGGCTCAGTGATTGAGCATAGTTCATTGTTAGGCTCAGTGATTGAGCATAGTTCAGCCACATAGTCAACTTTGAGGACTATGAGTTTTAGATAATGAATCAAGCATAATTGAACCGAGAGGATTAGTAAGGGGTCGCGATAGAACTCACTGAGACAAGTTGTCTCACCCAATCCATTGTTGTTGTTTTTCAGTTAAGCAGGGAAAGTTGAAGACCATGAGGCATGGCTATGGGGACGCTTGAGGAGCAGCTGCTATCTTTATTATGTCTTGTATTTCAGTTTCCTTTGTATTTCTGTATTTTGTATTCAGTACCTTAAGACTACTCGATTGTACGACTTATGTATTCCAAGTTGTGAATCGCTTCCGCAGACTTTCGGTTTTGAGTATTGAACACTAGTTGAGGGTGTAAGGACCAACTTTATTTATATTCAGTTCAGTTATTTTAAGCACGTTCGATGAGTGATTCATCGAAGCTTAGTATGTGTTCAATATGTTAAAAGGAAAGTCACTCTGATGTATGCCAGTAGTGCGCTTCGGTAATTTCTACAAGATAGAAATTAACGGGGTGTTACAATTGGTATCAGAGCAGTTCGACCTAGTCGGGCTTAGAATCTTGAGTCTCTTAAGTCCTCTAAGTGTGATTCCTCTTAGTATGCTATTAGACGTTTAGCCTGATCAACTAAACACTTTGTGCATATTTTGCAGAATCATGGCTGGTGGAAGTAGGAGAAGCGTCCCTGTTGATCCAAATACCGAATGGATGCAGAATGTCATAGAGACGCAACAGAAGATGATGAATGACATGATGCAAATGCAGCAGCAGCAGATGGCTCAAATGGCCCAGATGCATCATGAGATGATGAATCAACAGCAACCGAATGTTCAACAACCTCCTCTGGAAGATCCGAATAGGGCTTACTTTCGTTTCCAGAAAATGAATCCCCAAAGTTTCAAAGGAGAACCTGAGGTAATGGTATCACATTTCTGGTTGGATTCGATGGAGAAGATTTTTAGGACTCTTCAATGCAGCGAAGAAGAGAAGGTTCTCTTTGCCGCCCATATGCTCGAGGAAGATGCTCAAACCTGGTGGACCAATGCTCATGAACTAATGGTGAATCAGGGAACTCCGGTTACCTGGGCCAACTTCAAAGAAATGTTTTCTGGTCACTTCTTCCCTCCGGTGATGAAGTTAAGCAAGCAAGCCGAGTTTGTTAACTTGAGGCAAGGAGAGATGTCAGTGGGTGAATTCACCGCCAAGTTCGAAAGGCTGTCGCAGTTTTATCAATTGGCAAAGCATGCTCCTAATGATGAGTGGAAGATGCAGATGTACAAGGCAGGTCTTCGTGCGGATGTGGCCCAAGGTCTTAGCTCTTATGCTATGACCAGTTATGCTGGATTGGTGCAACAAGCTTATGTTGCAGAGGCAGATCTCAACAAGATGTATGAGGAAAGGAAAGCGTATCGGAAAGAGAAGAGGAAAACCTTGGAATTGTCATCCCCAAGTGATGAACCGAGGAGTACCTACAACAAAGGGAAGCAACCTACAGCATCCGAACTACTAAGGTCCGGTAAGTGTCCGAAATGTGGAAGGCCTCACACTGGAGAATGTCGCCAGGGATCAACGATGTGTTACTACTGCAAGGAAGAAGGGCATTATGCTAACGAATGCCCGGTGAAGAAGAGGAATCGAGAAGGGAATTCTAACTCCGCAAGCGGAAAGGTATTTGTGTTGGACGCTCAGAAAGGCGAAGCCGATGCCGGATCAGCGAAAGGTATATTGTGTGCTAATTGTTTTGATTGGTCCAATTTTGAGGACAAAATTTTTAAAAGTTGGGGTGATTGTAATATCCCCAATTTTCGCTATTTTAATTATTTGGCGTGAAATGATTTTTATCGATTTAAATGAGTTGCTTGAAAAGTAATTGTTTGGATTGACAATTAATTTAATTGTGTGGCTAATTGAGTTTATTGCATCATAATTAGATAGTTTGGGCTGAGTGGAGTTATTAGGAAAGAAATGTTAAGTGAGGGGCAATGTTGTATTTTCGTCCTACCCCTTTAAATACCCATTTTCAGCTGAAACATAAACACAAACATTTCACTTTGTAAAATCTGAAATCAGAAGGTGGAGAGAGGAGAGAGTGCGTGAGGGCTAGGGGAGGAAGGAGAAGAGAGTTCTCTCTCAAATCTTAATGCATGTCTCATCTATCACCACCATTCATCTCCATATTTCATGCTCTTCAATTTGATACCACTTTTGAAGCCATAGACCACCTACTGTACCAATATCACGAATTGGGTTTTCTGTTGTGAGTTACTAGAAGCAGTTTGTTGAAGCTCTTGGTGCTAGCACAGAATCCAGTGAAAAATCCGTTGGAACCCTTTTCAGTGTTCGCATCATATCTCTCTGTACAGACCTCCATTTGAGACCATCTTTATTTCTTTAGAAACTAGACAGAAAATGCTCCAGTTTAGACCCAAGAACCATCTGATTTCACTGAGAATGTAGGGAGATATCACCTTCCTAAGTTTCGTTTCCAGAATCAGCTTCAGTCTTGACCCACCTTCATTGTTTCGGTTGTAACTCTCTGGATATAGGATGCATGTGTTTGAAACCTCCACCATCAGAAACTAGAGAAAAATCCCTTCACCGTAGACCCTCGTTTTGCTAAGCTTGGTGGGGATTTGAGTGAGTTACGCTCGTTGCAAATTGGCGTTTAGTTGCTGGAAACAGCAGGAGCAGATTTCGTTAGTTCGTGTTCGAGAAGCTTCGACGCTGGGTGGTCGTCATCTCCATAAAGGTGAGTTCTATAACTCACTAGGGAAATCATGAATATGTGTATGCATGTGTGTCCTGGTTCAGGTCTCGCGTTTTATAAAATTCGAGTCGATAAGGTTTATGAAAATCTCGCGTGTGAACCGTCAAGTCATGAGGTCATTGAGATTGGAATTTGTTAAAATGCATAAGTGTGATTGTTGAATGAAAATTATTGATTGTAATGGTTGACATGTCTATATTGATGTGTTATTGAGTTTTAATGTGAATCGGAATGGACATGGGAACGATCGGAATAGAAAAGAAAACAGTTTTTCTGAAATACAGAGAGTCACGCACGGATCGTGTGTATGGGCGCACGGGTCGTGCGTGAGACTCTGAAGCTCATGGTGCCGTTTTTGAAAACACGCACGGGTCGTGCGCCATAGCGCACGGACCGTGCGAATCCTCCTGATGCCAACTTTTAAAATATGTCCTAAGCTATTCTGAATGGTCCCAAGTCCCTTCTAATCCACTCTCCAAGTCTCCCCAAGGATGGGAGCACTGTAATTCTATGTGTTTGACTGTGATTGAATCCAAGTTATGTTAGTGCCATGTGATCGGTTATGTTTGGATTATGTTCAGGTGCAGTGAATGCTCATGTGATTGACCATTGGTTTCATGTTATGACTTTGTGATTTATGTATTGGGCTGGGCTGATTGGTTTAGTAAGATTGTTAAGCTAAGTTAGCAAACCTTAGTAATCCATGTGAGATCACTAAATTATAAGGTTAAGTTAATAACGAGATCACCTACTGTTCATATTAAGATTAGGTCACGATAAGGCTCAGTGATTGAGTATGCTTTCAGGTTAGGCTCAGTGATTGAGCAGTTTTCATTGTTCATGGTTATGGTATATTCTACATGCATCATTGTTTAGGCTCAGTGATTGAGCACAGTTCATTGTCAGGGTGACGACCCTATTTCAGATTAGTGTGCTGGGGGAGAGGGAGTCATGACCCTTATGAACCTAGGCTCCATCAGGGACCCACTAGTGATTAGTGGGGACGGGTTCACCGGAAGCTTATTATGCCAAGTGACCGGTGACACGCTAAGAATCATGGTTAGGCTCAGTGATTGAGCATAGTTCATTGTTAGGCTCAGTGATTGAGCATAGTTCAGCCACATAGTCAACTTTGAGGACTATGAGTTTTAGATAATGAATCAAGCATAATTGAACCGAGAGGATTAGTAAGGGGTCGCGATAGAACTCACTGAGACAAGTTGTCTCACCCAATCCATTGTTGTTGTTTTTCAGTTAAGCAGGGAAAGTTGAAGACCATGAGGCACGGCTATGGGGACGCTTGAGGAGCAGCTGCTATCTTTATTATGTCTTGTATTTCAGTTTCCTTTGTATTTCTGTATTTTGTATTCAGTACCTTAAGACTACTCGATTGTACGACTTATGTATTCCAAGTTGTGAATCGCTTCCGCAGACTTTCGGTTTTGAGTATTGAACACTAGTTGAGGGTGTAAGGACCGACTTTATTTATATTCAGTTCAGTTATTTTAAGCACGTTCGATGAGTGATTCATCGAAGCTTAGTATGTGTTCAATATGTTAAAAGGAAAGTCACTCTGATGTATGCCAGTAGTGCGCTTCGGTAATTTCTACAAGATAGAAATTAACGGGGTGTTACAATTGGTATCAGAGCAGTTCGACCTAGTCGGGCTTAGAATCTTGAGTCTCTTAAGTCCTCTAAGTGTGATTCCTCTTAGTATGCTATTAGACGTTTAGCCTGATCAACTAAACACTTTGTGCATATTTTGCAGAATCATGGCTGGTGGAAGTAGGAGAAGCGTCCCTGTTGATCCAAATACCGAATGGATGCAGAATGTCATAGAGACGCAACAGAAGATGATGAATGACATGATGCAAATGCAGCAGCAGCAGATGGCTCAAATGGCCCAGATGCATCATGAGATGATGAATCAACAGCAACCGAATGTTCAACAACCTCCTCTGGAAGATCCGAATAGGGCTTACTTTCGTTTCCAGAAAATGAATCCCCAAAGTTTCAAAGGAGAACCTGAGGTAATGGTATCACATTTCTGGTTGGATTCGATGGAGAAGATTTTTAGGACTCTTCAATGCAGCGAAGAAGAGAAGGTTCTCTTTGCCGCCCATATGCTCGAGGAAGATGCTCAAACCTGGTGGACCAATGCTCATGAACTAATGGTGAATCAGGGAACTCCGGTTACCTGGGCCAACTTCAAAGAAATGTTTTCTGGTCACTTCTTCCCTCCGGTGATGAAGTTAAGCAAGCAAGCCGAGTTTGTTAACTTGAGGCAAGGAGAGATGTCAGTGGGTGAATTCACCGCCAAGTTCGAAAGGCTGTCGCAGTTTTATCAATTGGCAAAGCATGCTCCTAATGATGAGTGGAAGATGCAGATGTACAAGGCAGGTCTTCGTGCGGATGTGGCCCAAGGTCTTAGCTCTTATGCTATGACCAGTTATGCTGGATTGGTGCAACAAGCTTATGTTGCAGAGGCAGATCTCAACAAGATGTATGAGGAAAGGAAAGCGTATCGGAAAGAGAAGAGGAAAACCTTGGAATTGTCATCCCCAAGTGATGAACCGAGGAGTACCTACAACAAAGGGAAGCAACCTACAGCATCCGAACTACTAAGGTCCGGTAAGTGTCCGAAATGTGGAAGGCCTCACACTGGAGAATGTCGCCAGGGATCAACGATGTGTTACTACTGCAAGGAAGAAGGGCATTATGCTAACGAATGCCCGGTGAAGAAGAGGAATCGAGAAGGGAATTCTAACTCCGCAAGCGGAAAGGTATTTGTGTTGGACGCTCAGAAAGGCGAAGCCGATGCCGGATCAGCGAAAGGTATATTGTGTGCTAATTGTTTTGATTGGTCCAATTTTGAGGACAAAATTTTTAAAAGTTGGGGTGATTGTAATATCCCCAATTTTCGCTATTTTAATTATTTGGCGTGAAATGATTTTTATCGATTTAAATGAGTTGCTTGAAAAGTAATTGTTTGGATTGACAATTAATTTAATTGTGTGGCTAATTGAGTTTATTGCATCATAATTAGATAGTTTGGGCTGAGTGGAGTTATTAGGAAAGAAATGTTAAGTGAGGGGCAATGTTGTATTTTCGTCCTACCCCTTTAAATACCCATTTTCAGCTGAAACATAAACACAAACATTTCACTTTGTAAAATCTGAAATCAGAAGGTGGAGAGAGGAGAGAGTGCGTGAGGGCTAGGGGAGGAAGGAGAAGAGAGTTCTCTCTCAAATCTTAATGCATGTCTCATCTATCACCACCATTCATCTCCATATTTCATGCTCTTCAATTTGATACCACTTTTGAAGCCATAGACCACCTACTGTACCAATATCACGAATTGGGTTTTCTGTTGTGAGTTACTAGAAGCAGTTTGTTGAAGCTCTTGGTGCTAGCACAGAATCCAGTGAAAAATCCGTTGGAACCCTTTTCAGTGTTCGCATCATATCTCTCTGTACAGACCTCCATTTGAGACCATCTTTATTTCTTTAGAAACTAGACAGAAAATGCTCCAGTTTAGACCCAAGAACCATCTGATTTCACTGAGAATGTAGGGAGATATCACCTTCCTAAGTTTCGTTTCCAGAATCAGCTTCAGTCTTGACCCACCTTCATTGTTTCGGTTGTAACTCTCTGGATATAGGATGCATGTGTTTGAAACCTCCACCATCAGAAACTAGAGAAATATCCCTTCACCGTAGACCCTCGTTTTGCTAAGCTTGGTGGGGATTTGAGTGAGTTACGCTCGTTGCAAATTGGCGTTTAGTTGCTGGAAACAGCAGGAGCAGATTTCGTTAGTTCGTGTTCGAGAAGCTTCGACGCTGGGTGGTCGTCATCTCCATAAAGGTGAGTTCTATAACTCACTAGGGAAATCATGAATATGTGTATGCATGTGTGTCCTGGTTCAGGTCTCGCGTTTTATAAAATTCGAGTCGATAAGGTTTATGAAAATCTCGCGTGTGAACCGTCAAGTCATGAGGTCATTGAGATTGGAATTTGTTAAAATGCATAAGTGTGATTGTTGAATGAAAATTATTGATTGTAATGGTTGACATGTCTATATTGATGTGTTATTGAGTTTTAATGTGAATCGGAATGGACATGGGAACGATCGGAATAGAAAAGAAAACAGTTTTTCTGAAATACAGAGAGTCACGCACGGATCGTGTGTATGGGCGCACGGGTCGTGCGTGAGACTCTGAAGCTCATGGTGCCGTTTTTGAAAACACGCACGGGTCGTGCGCCATAGCGCACGGACCGTGCGAATCCTCCTGATGCCAACTTTTAAAATATGTCCTAAGCTATTCTGAATGGTCCCAAGTCCCTTCTAATCCACTCTCCAAGTCTCCCCAAGGATGGGAGCACTGTAATTCTATGTGTTTGACTGTGATTGAATCCAAGTTATGTTAGTGCCATGTGATCGGTTATGTTTGGATTATGTTCAGGTGCAGTGAATGCTCATGTGATTGACCATTGGTTTCATGTTATGACTTTGTGATTTATGTATTGGGCTGGGCTGATTGGTTTAGTAAGATTGTTAAGCTAAGTTAGCAAACCTTAGTAATCCATGTGAGATCACTAAATTATAAGGTTAAGTTAATAACGAGATCACCTACTGTTCATATTAAGATTAGGTCACGATAAGGCTCAGTGATTGAGTATGCTTTCAGGTTAGGCTCAGTGATTGAGCAGTTTTCATTGTTCATGGTTATGGTATATTCTACATGCATCATTGTTTAGGCTCAGTGATTGAGCACAGTTCATTGTCAGGGTGACGACCCTATTTCAGATTAGTGTGCTGGGGGAGAGGGAGTCATGACCCTTATGAACCTAGGCTCCATCAGGGACCCACTAGTGATTAGTGGGGACGGGTTCACCGGAAGCTTATTATGCCAAGTGACCGGTGACACGCTAAGAATCATGGTTAGGCTCAGTGATTGAGCATAGTTCATTGTTAGGCTCAGTGATTGAGCATAGTTCAGCCACATAGTCAACTTTGAGGACTATGAGTTTTAGATAATGAATCAAGCATAATTGAACCGAGAGGATTAGTAAGGGGTCGCGATAGAACTCACTGAGACAAGTTGTCTCACCCAATCCATTGTTGTTGTTTTTCAGTTAAGCAGGGAAAGTTGAAGACCATGAGGCATGGCTATGGGGACGCTTGAGGAGCAGCTGCTATCTTTATTATGTCTTGTATTTCAGTTTCCTTTGTATTTCTGTAGTTTGTATTCAGTACCTTAAGACTACTCGATTGTACGACTTATGTATTTCAAGTTGTGAATCGCTTCCGCAGACTTTCGGTTTTGAGTATTGAACACTAGTTGAGGGTGTAAGGACCGACTTTATTTATATTCAGTTCAGTTATTTTAAGCACGTTCGATGAGTGATTCATCGAAGCTTAGTATGTGTTCAATATGTTAAAAGGAAAGTCACTCTGATGTATGCCAGTAGTGCGCTTCGGCAATTTCTACAAGATAGAAATTAACGGGGTGTTACACGTCATGAGGGACTATTATGACATATTCACGGGCCATTTTGACATATTCAGGGCCAAAAATAACAATAAATTTTTTTGATAAAAATACTTCTATGCCCCCCCTTTCTCTCCTTCTCCCTTTCTATTTTCTCTCTCTCCCTCTACTCTCTCTCTCTCTCTCTCTCTCTCTCATATCCATGTCTTTCTCGTCTCTTTTTCTCTATGTTTCTGCCCTCCTCTTCTATGTCTATGTCTCTTATCACTAGTGCAAAAAAGGGATTTAAAGTCAGACGAAAAGGGGATTTAAAGTCAGGCGCTCGCTTGACTTTTATTAAGTCGACTTTGTATGTCAGGAGTTTTAAAGTCAAGAGATAGCCTGACTTCGTAAGTCCGATTTAAAGTCAAGCATTTATTTCGCTTGACTTCGTAAGTCAGTTTTAAAGTCATGCATTTATTTCGCCTGACTTCGTAAGTCTGTTTTAAAGTCAAGCATTTATTATCGCCTGACTTCGTAAGTCTGATTTAAAGTCAAGCATTTATTCTTGCCTGACTTCGTAAGTATGATTTAAAGTCAAACATTTATCATTTGCCTGACTTCGTAAGTATGATTTAAAGTCAGGCTTTAGTGACACCTGACTTTAAAAGTTAATTTTTTTTTTTAAAAAAAATTATTTAGCTAATCTAAATAATGACTGCTAATTTTAATTCAACAGACCAAAATCAAACCAAAATTTTTTTTCATTTATAATTTATATCAACACAATCTTACAACAATATCAAATTATATATTCCACACAAATACAAACATATAATGACTTCCACATAATCCCATTCATAACTAATTTGAAGCATTATTCAAACAAATTAGTCATGTAACTAAGTAGAAACATATAAAACAATGAAAAATCTTAAGCAAGAAACATCAAGGTAGTATTGAAATGAGTTGTATAGCAGCTATCCATTTGCTTCACCAAACAGAATCTCTCGAGTTGATTTTCTTAGCATTGAAATGAGTTGTATAGCAGCTATCAGCATTCCTCTCCAAAGTGCCATCACTTGCAAACCCTGTGTGAAAAAATTTGATATTAATTAGTTTACTAAGTATAAAAAACATTCAAATGGTGGTCAGAAATCCACATGCAGAGGTTCCAACATATGAAACTGACAAGTCTTAAAGAGTATGTGGTGATTAATCAAGTAAACTTCTAAATCCTTAATTAACAAGAATATAAACATAAAGAGAGAAGTACCATGATTGTTCCAGCGGCTGATGCAGCTCTTGCTGTTGCATATTCTCCTGCATAAGAAAAATAGCACATATCATCCAACACATATCTATGCTTTTGGTAGTTTGTTTAGCAGTGCTTAAACAAGCAAAGGGAATTAAAGAAATCTAATTAGCCTTAAACAATCTGATTAGCCTTATAGTATTTTCATGATCATCCAAATTCTATATCTCCAATGCTAAAATTACAATAACAGAACCCAGTCAATCTGATTAGCAACTTTCATCTTAAATGTGATATAGGTAATGTTAACATGTCATAGCCCTTAAGTACAATATTAACCTCTGGGATGAAATAACCCTCAAGTACAATATCCTTACAGGTCATAGCTACTGATTTGATGCTATTATTCCAACACTTAATTAAAATACAGGAAACAGAGCACCATTAACAGTTCTCCATTCAGCAAGTGTAGAACTAAGTTTCCCATTAACAGTTGGACCAAGGCCCCCAATTGATATCAGTTCTCCATAGGCAGCTGGCTCTTCTGTGCCAGCAAATGCAATAGGCACTCCCCCATTCAATAAAATCATCACATACTGAAATACAAACCACAAACACAAATCTATGTCAAATTACACTAAAATTTAAGTAAGAACTAAAATAGCAGAACAAATTATTATTCAAACAGAAAAAATGGTTTGATAAAGTATTGTTATTTACACAGTGAGAAATTTAATCATGCAATTGTTGGTCAATTGAAACAATGAAGAGGGTTAACAGTGGACTTAACGGATTCGGGTTTTCCAATGATTTTTGCAACAGCTTTTGTGGCATCCCTAAGAATGTCAGAGGCAATAACAACGTCGACGGGTATGTTGGTGAACAGGTTCAAAGTGGGCATTCTGTAATTTGTTCTTGTTGCCCACTAACTCTCTGTAATCTGTATAATCCAGGTTCAGAAAAGGTCTCAGAATCAAAAATACATTTAGTGTTGTCAATCACAGATGGCGAAAACAATTGGAAGCCAAAAATCCGCTATGTGAAATAGCAGATAGCGTTGCGGGAAAATAGCAGGTGATATATATATATATATATATATATATATATATATATATATATATATATATATATATATATATACACACACACAACAATAAATAAGCTACATTAAAAAAACATAAGTTGTAGTCAGGCATCTGAGCGCCTGACTTTAGATGTATAATTCTAATCTCTTTTTTGCACTAGTGTATATCTATATATATGCCGGGTACACACTGGGCCCCATCGACACATAATTGAATGAAAAATACAAAATTCAAAAGACAAAAGTAAAAAATTAAAAAGGTAAACAAAGAAAATGTTGACAGCATAATTGCGTGTCACCCACCAAATCTTGGCATGTGATCTCTCTTTTGTTGCTCTAAATTATGGCACTTATTCTTGTCCTTTTCCTTTTACATGCTTAGTCATAGATTGGATCATGGCATCCCAGAAATCTTCTGGACAAGGATGCTCTTCTTGCTGAGATTCTCCAGCTAAGCAATCCATTTCACTTGGTTCAATAGATCCCTGTGAGAATGTTGACATTTCTTTAACTTGAAACGTACTGAAGAATTGTGTCTTCATATGATCAAGAGTTCTAACCATAATTTCTTCCTCAGATTCTTGAGGGTACTTCTTCTGAAAATAATGTTTTAAATTTGCCATAGACAAATTTTGGAGATTAACATTATTTAAACCATTTTCTTTGTCTTCATTAATATTAGATAAGACCTGAGATATTAATTTTTTAAGATCTTCAGGATCCATTCTAATCCACCATTTATAGAAGAAATTTCTTCTAAGTATAGGAATATTATTTTGGTCTTTTCCGATGGTCATAGACCACCTCCATATCCATGGGATTTGAAATTTGATAAAGAAAAGGCATGGACATTGTCCTATAATAAGCTTACTTGAAGCTATTTTTGTTATAAGAGGACGATTATCACACCATGAGTTGTATAAGTCCAATAATTTTTTTGGAACAATTTCCAAAGATGGCCCAAATTTTTACCACCAATTGTAAAACCAATTTGGTATCGGTTTACTAACCACTTCTGGGTTAATACTAAAGAACCATGAATGTTTGTTCTTTGGGTTCTGATAATAAAAAGCTTTAGAAAAAGCCTGGATATAATCCCAATAATTAAAATATGCATATGAATTTTCAGCAATTTTTATTGCTTTTTCCCCATTTGGGTTTAATCCCCATTCTCTTGGAAGAAGGATTTTGTTAATATGACACTTGCTAAAGTTTATAAAACTTTGAGGATTGTTATTTTGATGGTGATGAGTAATAGTCACTGATTCAGTAACTAATAATAAAATTTCTAAGTGTGGTCTTGATTTACCATATAATCCTGGGTATCCTCTGGATTCGAGGTACCTGGTCTTTATTGACCATGGATCTTTTGTAATGCTGAGGTCTTCATCATCAATATACATGATGTCCTCAGTTATTGGATTCTCAAAATATTCTTGAGTTTGTTCTTGAGGAGAGTCACTAATAATAGCCCCTGCATAAGAGCTTTGTTTTGTTCCAAAAGAAGAAGTAATATCTTCTTTCTTCGGAGGAGCAGGTAATTGCTGCATAGTTCTTCCCCTATTAGGGTATACTGTTGTCCAATCTCCTAAAAGAGGGACACTTGGTTCTTGTTGGTAGGGTAGCATATTGCTACTCCTTCCTCCTCTGCCACGGCCACCTGGACCACGACCTCTTCCCCTATATGGGGTTGTCATTTCCCTGCAAAAATTCACGTGTTAAGAAATCAGCTAGTGAATTATTTTCACCTTTAATGTTTTCAATATCAAAATCAAAAACTGATAGTTGAGCTTGCCAATTTGCAAAAATTTGTTTAGAAACTAGATTTTTCACATCTTTTTCAATAATTTGTTTTGCAGAACTACAATCAATTCTTAACAAGAATTTTTGATTTAATAAGTCATCTTGAAATTTAGAAATACATTTAATAATTGAAAGCATTTCTTTTTTGACTGTAGAATATTTTAATTGGGTTGGCTTCCATTTACCCGAAGTAAACCTAACTAATACTTCTTTAGAAGTACTTGGGTCAACTTGTTTGAGAATCCCTCCATAACCTGTATTAGAGGCGTCTGTTTCAACAATTTTAAAAAACTTTGGGTTTGCCAAGTTTAGACAAGGAAGGGTTTTAACCCTGTATTTAATATATTGGACTGCCTTGGTATGGGCTTCAGTCCATGGGCCAGCATTTTTTCTAAGCCTATTATATAATAAGGCTGTATCTTGGGCTAGAATTTTATAATAGTCTGAAAAATAATTCAGGCTTCCTAAAAATCTTTGTAATTGCTTCTTTTCCAGAATTTCATCAGGAAATTTAGAAGCGAATTCTATACTTCTACTTATAGGGATAATTTTCCCTTGGTCAATTTCATGACCTAAGAATCTAACCTTAGTTTGAAAAAGCTTCATCTTTGAAGCAGACAAAACTAAACCATTATTTTTCACAATATTCTTAAAATTTTTAAGATGTTTAAAATGTTGACTAATAGTCTTAGAAAATACTCGGATAATGTTTTCAAGACACATAATTATATCCCTATCCGTGAGTAGAACTCATCCGGTTGACGAGTCCCCGAGAAGTCGCGTCCTCGCTCGAATTACCGAACCGTTAACCACTCGAACAATCCCCGTAATCACGAACACGCTCCGAATGCCTCCGCAACTGAATTCCGCAACCAACACCCCTCTTGATACTGACTTCATCTCCGGTGGATAGAATTGACGTCTCGCGCGACATGACAATTCGAATCCCAAATCCGACGAATCACATTTCCAGCATTCTTCTTTCTGTTTTCCAGCAACATGACTCAGTTTTGCAACAGGCATAACTTGGTCAATCCGTGACCAAAACTATTCAAACCGGTGCTCATTGTGAAGGTAATTTCGTCTACTTTCTAATGGTCAAGGATTCACACGCATGCATCCAGTGGTTTCGGAGATATCATCATGACAAGGTGACTGGTCCAGGACAGTGTTTGATTCTGAAACCGAAACTTGTGAACAGGATATCTCTCTCATTGCTTCATGAAATCATACGGTTCGTGTGCCCAAAATGAAGAGCTTTGTGTCTAGTTTCCAGAGGGACAAGAATCGCGATCATCGGAGTAGTGTACAGCGAGATACGATGAAAACAATGAAGGTGGTTCTTACGGGTTTTACCCAGAATTTCTGATGAACTTCAATCATCATCCTCCATCATTTGCAACTTCAACTTGAGTTTCCATTCTCTGCACCAGCAGCTACTCAGACACTATAACACCTTCCAATTCACAAATACAAGGACAAGGCTTCTTTATTGGCAGCCATTCAGAACATGCAAGAGGTTAGGGGATCAAAACTCCATTGTCTTCAACCTTGAGACTTTAAATCCGAAAATGGTGCAAGTTGAAAGAGGGGGAGTTTGGTTCAGAAAATAGGCTCAATAGAAAGAGCATGAAAAATGGAGTGGAGAGGAGGTGAGAGAACTTACATGCATGGAGGTTCAAGAGAGCTCTCCTCCTTTCTCCTTCCTTCTCCCTTCCCCCACTCTCTTCTCTCTATTCTCTTTTTCTTTCGGCTTTTCTTTTGTTTTAGTTGCTGGAAGTGATGAATGAGAAGGAATGGTTCAGCTGGGGTAAGAATAAGGGCTGAGGGTTAAATGGTGAGGAAATGACCATTTTGCCCTTGGCCCTTCTATTCAAGGTTTTTGGTACTAGAACCCCTAAAATCCTATGGTTTTCTACTCGGCAAAGGTTCTCGACTATCTCTCTCTCGAGTTGCGATTAATCATTTCGTTCAATTGATAAATCTTCGATGTGAGGCGAAATGACGATTTTACCCTTCAGCTGAATTGTTCAATTAAATTATGACTAAGCCACAATTAAATGTAGAGTAGGATTTCTTTGGATTTTTCCTCGACTATTAATCCCCGAGACACGACTAATTATTCCCACAAATAATTACTCGGTCTTAGGCATCATAGTACGAGTCTTTAAAAATTAGGGATGTTACAATCACCCCAACTTTTAAAAATTTTGTCCTCAAAATTGACAAGACGGACCTTAAGCAAAAAGATATTGATATCGGGTCATCATGTCCTCTTCCATTTCCCAAGTAGCCTCTTCGGCTGAGAAGCCTTCTCAGACTATCTTGACAATCGGAATAGTCCTTGGACGCAGAGTCTTCATACCACGCTCCAAGATATAGATAGGATAAGGTTGGAATGATAAATCCGGTCGAAGATCGATCGCTTCAACGCTCAACGGCTGAAGTGGATCGGGAATACATTTTCTCAATTGAGACACGTGAAAGACATCATGAAGATACAGACTTTCTTCAGAGATTAACTATTCCAACCTCTTGAAAGATGACACTAATTGTTATGGACAATGGAATGCCTACAATCTGTTGAGGATACGAACTCATAGTTATGGTATCCACACATCCTGCACTATCGAAGTCAGGAACTCGGAAGGTTTCAGCCTAGCCGTAGCTTGAATTGGAACGAAATGATGACTTTAAGAGAATTTCTTTGGAATCAAACCATACGGTATCCAGAAGAAAAGTTTTCTTCTCTTCCCGAGTTACGCTCACATAAGCGCTTGACTCATTTACTAAAAATCTCGACTGAAGCAAACAGAGTTGTTTTATTGAGTGCTTAATTGGATTAATTTGGATGTTAACCCAATTGAATTAATTTGGTACTTAATTAGTAAAATTATTGAGTGCTAAAATTAATTATTGACTGTCACAGGATCGTTGACCGAATAATACGGATCAAGGAAGTTTTGGAATCGAAATAAGGAATTAAGATTAATATGGTAATTGGACCACGCTACCACTTATATATTAATTAAATATATGTGTGTGAGTGTGTGTTGAATAAAAGAAAGAAAAGAGAGAAAGAAAGAATACGCAGAAGGAAAGAAAGAAGGGAAAAGAAAGAAGAAAAGGAAAGAAGAAGAAGGAGAAAGGAGAAGAGAAAGGAAGAAGAAGAGGTGAGCCCACTCCTCCAAAAATTCATCATCTTCATCATCTCCTCACCATCACCATAACCCAATAACTTGGTGAGTTTTCCTCCACTTTCCCCCCTTCTATTTGATTTCGAAAATTGAGGGTTTGTGGGGAAAATTTGTTGAAATCATGGATTAATAGGTTGTGTTTTTGATTGGGTTATGCTTAGGATCGAAGCTAGGAGCGGATTGATCGCGTTGTGAAGTTCGAATCGAAGTTTGGAGCGATTTGGTGAAATAGGGTTCCGTTCGAGAGTTTTTCAAGTCTCGGCAAATTCGGTTCGATATCGGCTCTCGCTTCAAGGGTGAGTTTTACTCACGCTTAGGATGTTTTTGTGTCTCGTTAGTTTTTACGTTAATTGATTTCGAGAGATTTTGGAACGAAAACCGTTATTTGAAAATATGTCGCGTTTTAATACAATTCGTTTTGATTGAGTTTTTGATTGGATTGATTGATTGTGTGGTTTGTATTGGATTCATTTTACTGGTTGTCAAATCTGTTTTCGATCGGAACAAAAATCGGAATTGAGCGGAATAGCGGATTTCGCGAAAATCGCAAAATTCTGCACTTGACAGCCCCCCCCCCCCTTACTGTCAGTCCACGCGCCACTTGCGCGCCGCGCACCACTCGCGCGCCAGTGGACAGAACCTTACTGTCAGCTCGCGCGCCGTTTGCGCGCCACGCGCCACTCGCGCGCCAGTTGGCAGAATTTCAGCAACCAAACACTGTTTTTCGTTTCGCGATAACTTTCGATCCGGGAACCCGATTGAGGTGTTCTAAGATGCGTTGGAAAGCTTATTCAGAGGCCTAACTTAATATTCTATTTTTAAGGAAAAATGAACTGTGTTTGATATTGAAAATTTTATCGAAAAGTGGTCAACTAGATTGCGAGTGTGAACTTGGATTTTATAAAATTGTGGATTAAAGTGTTTCATTGATTGTCTGATTTGATGGACCGTGGGTTCATAGTACTATAGATATATATGTATATATATATATATATATCGAGTTGGGTGACGACCCATGTTTTGACATACTAGGCGGGGCAGTCATGCTCCCCCAACCTAGGCTCCGTGCCAATAGGAGAATGTACTATTGGTAAGGGGGTTCACCGGGATTAGCACTGGATTTGCAGTCGGTGTTATGTCATGAGTTTGTTGTACGTACACCGGGATTAGCACTGGATTTGCAGTCGGTGTCGTACTGTGCGATACACCGGGATTAGCACTGGATTTGCAGTCGGTGCCGCACTTTGTTTGTTCACGTTCACCGGGGTTAGCACTTTATTGCAGTCGGTGTCGTGTTGGTTTTAAAAAGGATTATTAACTGAACCGAGAGAGTTAGTAGGGGTCTCGGTAGAACTCACTGAGATTGTATCTCACTATTTAAATGTTGTTGTTTTACAGATAAACAGGGACAGAAGAAACCTCAGAGGCACGAGTAGGTGGCCCCCGGGAAATGGATTATGACTTAGCTTTATGTTTAGTTTATTTTCCTTCTGTTGTCCATGTATCTCAGCACTAAGACATTAGTGTCATGTTTGTCTTTCATTCCGCTTTCTTGTATGATTCTGACTACCACAGTTGCTGACAGTTTACAGTCTGAGAACCGTATGGTCTTACGTGTGTATAAGACAGTTATGTTATATTTCAGCAAAAATTTTATAGTGGTAATCAGTATCTGAGCAGGAAATATTATCTCTGATGTATGTTTAATGTGCACTCGGGTGTTTTTAACAAATAAAAATATCAGGGTGTTACAGTTGGTATCAGAGCGGTTCGACCTAGTCGGACTTAGCTTATAGGGTCTTTGCTTTTTCCAGTCGTGATTTTCTTAGTATGCTATTAGACATTGAGCTTGATCAACTTAATACTTTGTGCATATTTCGCAGAATCATGGCCAGAAGAGGTAGAGGCGTTCCTCCTCCTGTTGATCCAAATTTTGAGTGGATGCAGAATGTCATTGAGAACCAGCAGAAAATGATGCAAGACATGATGCTTATGCATCAGCAGCAACAAATCCAACAGCAAAATGCTCAGCAACATCAAGCTCCAGAGCCACAAGTGAACCCAAGGAGAATTTTCACAGAGTTCCTGAAAATGAAACCCTCCGAGTTTAGAGGTGGGCCGGATGTCATGAGAGCACAACATTGGCTGGATGACATTGAAAAGATCTTTGTAACAATGCAAGTGACCGATGAAGATAAGTTGAGGTTGGCATCCCATATGTTGAAGGGAGAGGCCAATAACTGGTGGACAAATGCTAGGGCCATGATGGAGACAATGGGAACTCCCCCGACTTGGGAAAATTTCCGAACATCATTTTTGGAACAATTCTTCCCCACGGCTATGAGGTTTGATAAGGAAAATGAGTTTTTGGCTCTTACACAAGGAGGCTTGACCGTGGGCCAATACACGGCTAAATTTGAAGAGTTGTATCAATTCTTCGATTTAGCTGGATATGCCCCCAATGACCGATGGAAAACTGACAGGTACAAGTATGGGTTGAGAGAGGATATTGCTCAAAGTCTTAGTTCTTTTCCGAGGAGCAACTATGCAGCTATGGTACAACAAGCATATATTGCCGAAAGTGATTTGACAAGATTGTATGCAAGCAGGAAGGCATTCCATCAGAGCAAGAGGAACGCTGGATCATCTAGCTCTCAGATGGGTCCCAGGCATGACTCGGGGAAAGGAGGTAATTACAAAGGGAAGCAGGTGCAATCGTCTGATTCTGCACAATTCAGGAATTGTAGACTTTGTGGAAGACATCACCGTGGCGAGTGTCCGCCAAGGCCAGATCGGTGCTATGTTTGTAATGAAGAGGGACACTATGCAAATAAGTGCCCAACAAAGAAGAATCTGCAAAGAGCACCAAATGCTCCTAGTCAGGGGCGAATCAACACATTAGATGCTCGAACCATCACACCTACCGATAATCTTCTAAGGGGTACGGGATCTCTTTTTAATAATTCAGTCAATATTTTATATGATTCTGGTGCAACTCACTGTTTTATCTCGCAAGCATGTGTGGATCGGTTGGGACTAGCATTGTCTGAGCTATCCGAACCGATAACTATTTTAACTGCTGCCAAGGGTCGTGTCGAGACCCAATCATTATGTGAAAATTGCCTACTTGTCATAGGCGACAGACAGTTTGTTGTGAAATTTATTTGCTTGCCTATGAGAAGCATGGACATTGTTCTGGGTATGAACTGGATGGCTGAAAATCATGTAACAATCAACTGTGCCGATCGAACTATTAGCTTCGCCTCCGAATCCGTAGGATTGACACAGGCAGACTCCAAAGTAACGATCTCTTACACCGAAGCAAGCCAGTCATTATTCCAAGGTGCGGAAGCTATTCTTATTATGTTGTCTGCATCTACTGAAACGGGTTTAGATTTGTCATCTGTGCAAGTGGTAAATGAATTTCTAGATGTCTTTCCAGAAGAAGTTTCATCCTTACCTCCTGACCGAGAGGTAGAATTCTCAATAGAATTGATTCCTGGTACAGGATCAATCTCTATTGCTCCTTATAGAATGTCTCCTTTAGAGTTGAAGGAACTGAAGTCTCAACTTGAGGAATTAATATCGAAAAGGTTTATCCGACCGAGTGCTTCTCCATGGGGTGCTCCGGTGTTGCTAGTCAAAAAGAAGGATGGTAGCATGAGGTTGTGCATAGATTATCGGCAATTGAATAAAGTGACGATCAAGAATAAATATCCCTTGCCAAGGATAGACGATTTGCTCGACCAACTTAGAGGTGCTGTGGTATTTTCAAAAATTGATCTGAGGTCGGGCTATCATCAAATAAAGGTACGAGCCTTAGATATTCCGAAGACAGCTTTCCGTACGAGGTATGGACATTACGAGTTCGTAGTGATGCCCTTCGGTTTGACTAATGCTCCAGCGGTATTCATGGATTACATGAACCGAGTGTTTCACACGTACCTTGATCAGTTTGTGGTAGTTTTTATTGATGATATCTTGGTGTACTCTAAGACCATTGAGGACCATGTTCAACATCTCCGCATTGTTCTGAACGTACTCCGAGAAAAGAAATTGTATGCCAAACCGTCGAAGTGTGACTTCTGGATGCCGGAAGTGAAGTTTTTAAGACACGTGATTTCCCAATCGGGAGTTGCGGTGGATCCGGGTAAAGTAGAAGCGGTGTTGAACTGGGAACGACCAACATCTGTCACCGAAATAAGAAGTTTCTTGGGTCTAGCCGGTTACTACAGAAGGTTTATCCAAGGTTTTTCACAATTGGTTCTCCCACTTACTCGGTTGACTCGCAAGGCCCAACCGTTTATATGGAATGCCGATTGTGAGAAATGTTTTCAAGAGTTGAAGGCTAGGTTGACTTCTGCTCCAATCCTAATTCTTCCAGATCCGTCTTTGGATTTTCAAATTTACAGCGATGCTTCTGGGAAGGGTTTGGGATGTGTTCTCATGCAGAACCAACAAGTTGTAGCTTATGCCTCCAGACAGTTGAAGACTCATGAAGAGAATTATCCGACTCATGATCTAGAGTTGGCAGCTATTGTGTACGCACTGAAGATTTGGAGACATTACCTGTATGGGTCCCGTTTCGAAGTCTTTAGTGATCATAAAAGCTTGAAATATTTGTTTGATCAGAAGGAGCTGAATAACAGGCAGAGAAGGTGGGTGGAATTTCTGAAGGATTATGACTTCGAATTGAAGTATCATCCGGGAAAAGCTAATGTTGTGGCTGACGCACTAAGTAGGAAATCCTTTCACATAGCAGAGTTCATGATGCATGAAATGAAATTGTTGGAATCCTTTAGAGACTTGAATTTAGATGCAAGATCAAGGAGGAACAGGTTAGTGTTGAGCCATATGAGGATCTCTAGTTCATTGAGAGAGTCTATTCGCTTAGCACAAGAAATCGATGTGAAGCTACAATCACAGAAAGTGTTGCCAGACTTTACCGAAGATAGTGATGGGGTCATTTGTTTCAACGGTAGGATTTGTGTACCCGATAATGAAGATATTAAAAAGCAAGTGCTAGAGGAAGCACACCGAAGTTTATTTTCTGTACATCCTGGATCCACCAAGATGTATAGAGACTTAAAGCAGATGTATTGGTGGCATGGAATGAAGTTAGAGATTGCTGAATTTGTATCAAAATGCTTAACTTGCCAAAGAGTTAAGATAGAGCACCAGAAGCCTGCTGGTCTGCTACGGCCACTAGACGTGCCAGTGTGGAAATGGGAAGACATTTCTATGGATTTTGTAATGGCGTTGCCAAGGTCTCAAGCCGGTAACGACTCCATTTGGGTAGTTGTGGATCGGCTAACTAAATCAGCTCATTTTATTCCAGTTCGTTCGAGCAGTAAAGTATCCAAGTTAGCCGAGGTGTATTTGAAGAACATAGTAAGGTTACATGGGGTTCCTACCAGCATAGTGTCGGATCGAGATCCGAAATTCACTTCTCGATTTTGGAAAGCTCTGAATGAAGCAATGGGGACTAAAGTATTTCTTAGTACCGCTTATCACCCGCAGACAGACGGTCAGACCGAGAGAACTATCCAGACATTAGAGGATATGCTTAGGGCTTCGGTACTTGATAACGGAAAGAAATGGGAGGATCATCTTCCATTGGTGGAGTTCTCATACAACAACAGTTATCATTCCAGTATCAGAATGGCACCTTTTGAAGCCTTATATGGTAGGAAATGTAGAACTCCATTGTGTTGGTGGGAAGTAGGTGAGAACCGATTGTTAGGACCCGAGATGATTCATGACACTACTGAAAAGATCCGCCAGATAAGGGAAAGAATGAAAGCTGCTCAAAGTAGGCAAAAGAGTTATGCCGACAAAAGGAGAAGGCCGTTAGAGTTTGAATCGGGTGATCATGTGTTTTTGAAATTGTCACCGACAATTGGCACAGGTAGGGCATTACGGGTGAAGAAACTCAGTCCTAGGTATATTGGACCCTTCCAGATCATTGAGCGAATAGGGTCTCTGGCATACCGTATTGCTTTGCCTCCACCATTGTCAAATATGCATGATGTATTCCATGTGTCTCAGCTGCGGAAGTACATTCCCGATCCAAGTCAACCGTTAGATTTTGAAACGATCGACCTTCGACCGGACTTGTCATTCCAACCTAGTCCGAATTACATCATGGAACGTGGCGAGAGGACGCTACGGACAAAGTCAATTCCCATTGTCAAGGTGGTTTGGGATGGTTTCTCCACCGAGGAAGCTACTTGGGAGTTGGAGGACGATATGCGGACTCGGTATCCGTATTTGTTCTCTTGAGGTATGTTGTGTCTAATTTTGAGGACAAAATTCTTTCAAGTTGGGGAGAATGTAACATCCTCAAAATAATTAATCGAATTATTTGGATGTTAACCCAATTGAATTAATTTGGTACTTAATTGGTAAAATTATTGAGTGCTAAAATTAATTATTGACTGTCACAGGATCGTTGACCGAATAATACGGATCAAGGAAGTTTTGGAATCGAAATAAGGAATTAAGATCAATATGGTAATTGGACCACGCTACCACTTATATATTAATTAAATATATGTGTGTGAGTGTGTGTTGAATAAAAGAAAGAAAAGAGAGAAAGAAAGAATACGCAGAAGGAAAGAAAGAAGGGAAAAGAAAGAAGAAAAGGAAAGAAGAAGAAGGAGAAAGGAGAAGAGAAAGGAAGAAGAAGAGGTGAGCCCACTCCTCCAAAAATTCATCATCTTCATCATCTCCTCACCATCACCATAACCCAATAACTTGGTGAGTTTTCCTCCACTTTCCCCCCTTCTATTTGATTTCGAAAATTGAGGGTTTGTGGGGAAAATTTGTTGAAATCATGGATTAATAGGTTGTGTTGATGATTGGGTTATGCTTAGGATCGAAGCTAGGAGCGGATTGATCGCGTTGTGAAGTTCGAATCGAAGTTTGGAGCGATTTGGTGAAATAGGGTTCCGTTCGAGAGTTTTTCAAGTCTCGGAAAATTTGGTTCGATATCGGCTCTCGCTTCAAGGGTGAGTTTTACTCACGCTTAGGATGTTTTTGTGTCTCGTTAGTTTTTACGTTAATTGATTTCGAGAGATTTTGGAACGAAAATCGTTATTTGAAAATATGTCGCGTTTTAATACAATTCGTTTTGATTGAGTTTTTGATTGGATTGATTGATTGTGTGGTTTGTATTGGATTCATTTTACTGGTTGTCAAATCTGTTTTCGATCGGAACAAAAATCGGAATTGAGCGGAATAGCGGATTTCGCGAAAATCGCAAAATTCTGCACTTGACAGCCCCCCCTTAATGTCAGTCCACGCGCCACTTGCGCGCCGCGCGCCATTCGCGCGCCAGTGGACAGAACCTTACTGTCAGCTCGCCCGCCGTTTGCGCGCCACGCGCCACTCGCGCGCCAGTTGGCAGAATTTCAGCAACCAAACACTGTTTTTCGTTTCGCGATAACTTTTGATCCGGGAACCCGATTGAGGTGTTCTAAGATGCGTTGGAAAGCTTATTCAGAGGCCTAACTGAATATTCTATTTTTAAGGCAAAATGAACCATGTTTGAAATTGAAAATTTTATCGAAAAGTGGTCAACTAGATTGCGAGTGTGAACTTGGATTTTATAAAATTGTGGATTAAAGTGTTTCATTGATTGTCTGATTTGATGGACCGTGGGTTCATAGTACTGTAGATATATATGTATATATATATATATATATATATATATATATATATATATATATATATATATTTATATATCGAGTTGGGTGACGACCCATGTTTTGACATACTAGGCGGGGCAGTCATGCTCCCCCAACCTAGGCTCCGTGCCAATAGGAGAATGTACTATTGGTAAGGGGGTTCACCGGGATTAGCACTGGATTTGCCGTCGGTGTTATGTCATGAGTTTGTTGTACGTACACCGGGATTAGCACTGGATTTGCAGTCGGTGTCGTACTGTGCGATACACCGGGATTAGCACTGGATTTGCAGTCGGTGCCGCACTTTGTTTGTTCACGTTCACCGGGGTTAGCACTTTATTGCAGTCAGTGTCGTGTTGGTTTTAAAAAGGATTATTAACTGAACCGAGAGAGTTAGTAGGGGTCTCGGTAGAACTCACTGAGATTGTATCTCACTGTTTAAATGTTGTTGTTTTACAGATAAACAGGGACAGAAGAAACCTCAGAGGCACGAGTAGGTGGCCCCCGGGAAATGGATTATGACTTAGCTTTATGTTTAGTTTATTTTCCTTCTGTTGTCCATGTATCTCAGCACTAAGACATTAGTGTCATGTTTGTCTTTCATTCCGCTTTCTTGTATGATTCTGACTACCACAGTTGCTGACAGTTTACGGTCTGAGAACCGTATGGTCTTACGTGTGTATAAGACAGTTATGTTATATTTCAGCAAAAATTTTATAGTGGTAATCAGTATCTGAGTAGGAAATATTATCTCTGATGTATGTTTAATGTGCACTCGGGTGTTTTTAACAAATAAAAATATCAGGGTGTTACACATTGAGCCGAAAGGGAAAGCGGGCGTTTGTTTTAAAAATTTTCCCAAGCCGCTATTCCATTCGATTCAATTCATTTCCCTTAGATTCCTTTCTCAAATCAGTCCAAGATAAAACTTCGAGGTTAGGACAAAGGGTTGCATTTCGTGACAAAAATAGACACGACTCAACTGTGTCAATAGACTACACAATGGTAATGGGTTGGGTAAAAGAAAGATGCACTATGCGTATTCAACTCATCGAATTCTTAGAAAGCCTCGTGTACTGGCTAAATCAGACAACTCTGAATTCAGTACATATTTGCTTTGTTGACATCTTGTCGATAGATTATTAGAATGGTGAAACTAGCTTCGATCCATCCGATGGATCAAAGTCACAACAACTTACTGTTGATTTTAACGAATTCAAGATTGACGATTGGAGTTCCACTATAATAGCGGAAGCTTGAGCACTAGAACTGCCGAAGATGATTGCCCTAACATGGCTTGACACTTCTCCTACCAGCAATTATATTCACGTGTTACCTAGCCTTCCATTATTTTCGAGCAAACGTTTAAGTAACACACATCTTTGGTCATCTTAGAAACATTTCCAGCATCTCAGGTAGTCACCGGTACAACCGATGTTTTAACTAACCCAAAATAATAATAAAGGTGTGTCTTTCGACCATTATGACTCTGTCTTCAGAACTCAAACCTACAGTTCGGTGCCCTTATACAGGATATGGGTCTTTCAGGATTGTCTAAGTCAACGACTTATCCAATCACAGTTGTCTTTCTAGATCAACTATGCTTTGAATTTTGATACCTATCTTTCATAGATATTGATTACTCGGACCTTTAGGAGATGCGAATTTCGATATTTGGAATCTTACTAGAATGACATAAGGTTTCCTTTAGAAGTTATGATTTAGTTCCATCCTATTCAAATCATTGGTTTCTCGATTAACTTCATTATAGCAATTATTCTCAGATTAGTCACGAAATTGAAATCGCGGTGGCACCAAGGGAATTTTGAAAACAAAAGTTATCTCGGGAATCCCACGAGCACACCATAAGTGTCTTCATATTGATTCGTTGAAATTATCATTTAGAATTTTCCTTTGCCCAGCTCCTTTCCGAACTTCCGCGACTATCAGGACATAATTATTACATTACATTAATCAATATAGCTTCAGGACAGGTCTACTCCCATGACAACATCATGTTCGCCACGTAGGTAACTTTAAGCTCCTCGTTTTTTAACCAGTTTGTTGGGGTCTTAGAGATTAAGATTTCGGAATCACTTCAATGGTTGAATGGCCATCACCACTAATGGCAATTACCGGAAGTAGGTTTCTTGGAAAAGAGACTACAACAAACGTTATCCTGAATCGGTATCTAGGAGTCTAAACTGACTGATTGGAGATCCTTTTACCAATTTCCCGTACAACAGGGAGGTCCACATTCCACGAATGTTTAGAGTTTACGGTTCAGATT
The DNA here is from genome assembly GCA_039519185.1 of Astragalus membranaceus. Taxonomy (NCBI): domain Eukaryota; kingdom Viridiplantae; phylum Streptophyta; class Magnoliopsida; order Fabales; family Fabaceae; genus Astragalus; species Astragalus membranaceus. Next base: position 86,345,157 of record CM076848.1, on the reverse strand, counting down.
TAAAACAGAGGTACACTTCAAAATACAATTGAAGATACGGTTCACAACCCATTCATCGGTGTAGATAATTTCGTTAGCTTTCCAACGCCTCTCGGAACATAAAAATCGGAGTTCCAGAGCAGAAGTTACGAACAAAATGAGTCGGAATACTAACAAGAATTTCTCACAGACCGTGATCGGAGTGCTTCCAGCAGCGGATTGAAATAAGGTCACTTCTACCGATTCCACATACTGATCTGCTTTGAAGGATTTGATTCATAATTCCTGATCGGGACTTAACATGATCTGCATATTATGACTCTGCTAGTCAATACTGGCAACGGAGTATCTTTACTCAGTTAGCTTTATCATCTGTCACATTGTGACTCGGAAGAAGAAGAATCGGGATCTGTACTTGAAATTTTCTGGAGGGACTTCCTCAACTGATACCTAAACTGGGATTGACTTACTCCAGAAGGTGAGATTTATGATGAAAACGATATTTCAAAAACTGATACGCTGACTAAATAAAGGTCAGGGTTTCGGGTGTTAACTAATCTGACAGATTTCAGTACACTGACGTTACTGCCGCACAATGACTTCGCTTGATTTGTACTTCTCGATAAGATCTAAGACGTTTCATCCCGCGACTCACTAGCCGCATCCGATTTATTTACTGAACAGCCGCCACAGTTTCCTCGAACCATCGCGGATGCCCATCCTTGTTTCCAAATGTAATATGTAGCCCTCTCCTGCCGCTGCACGTTCTGATGAAACGAGAAGGCTGAGAATCCTATGGTGTAGGGTCTCGGACATTTGCGGGGCTGAGGCAACTATCTGTCATAATTTTCAGTAACTTACATGAAACATTGAGTGGATCCTGACTCAATACGTCACATAATATACTAAAAAGGTCTGACATATAATTGTCTAAGTCCCTAGCTGACTCGATCCTATGTTCTCGACCCGAAGGTCACTAAGTCCGACAAGGTCGAACCGCTCTGATACCAAATGTAACACCCCGGTATTTCTTTAACAAAGAAATACCTAAATATACAATTTGGTATAAATCAGAGTATAAAAATTCCTGTTTAGATATACATCTTTACAAGAAAAAGCGGAAACTATAAAAATATAACATGATACAAGCTCGAGTCATATGACCGAATACAGAGACAACAACAGAAGAACATGGACAACTATAAAAGAATCAATCTTCAGTCTTCTCCTCGCACCCGACAACCAACTGTGCCGCCTGCTGTCCTTATAACCTGTTCTCTGTAAAAACAACAAATATGGATTGGGTAAGACAACTTGTCTCAGTGAGTCCTACCGTGCCCCCTCACTAACACTCGGTTCAATTTTAAAACCGGTTACCGCATAGTTAAATATATATAACTATTTACCAACATAAATATAGCCTAATACCGACCGTGCAACAATTCACTAATCCCGGTAATTTGAGTACTATCATTTATGTTATTAAGCCTAGTCGATTAATTTATGATCACTAGCTTCTTAAGCGAAACGCCGACCGTGCAACAATTCACTAATCCCGGCGAATCGTGTTCTTAACTTAGCATAAACCGGCCGTGCAACAGTTCACTAATCCCGGTAACCCGTGAATTGACCACGCCAAAACACATTCAGGGCCTAGGGTGAGGGCTCATGACTTCCCTTCCTAGTATGCTACTTGTCGGATCGTCACCCAACGCGATACATATGACAATACGTACCAATTCTCGAGAGTTAGATAATTTATATCTTTTCGATCACCAAAGGATCAATCACATAAGCTTATTAGATAATTTATATCTATATCGATCTATAACCCGTTTAGATGAATTCAATAGTTAGACATCCGGTGTTATAATCATACACAATGACATATATAGTTATATATGTTTAGTCAATCCATCAGTCGGTGTACCCACACGTATACTAGGGTTTCGGTTTTTCAATCAAATAAGCTTTCAAAGCTCTTTTTCAAAATCATGAGTTGAACAAGTTCAAAACAAGGTTTTCAGTAAGGCAATATCCTTAAAATTGGTTGGGAAGAAGCTTAGAAGTGGTTTGGGATCGAAAGGAGCGACGAAATGAGAAATCGGAGTCCAGTAACAGAACCTCACGCACGGTCCGTGCCCAGGGGTGCACGACCCGTGCGTGATTTACCAAAACCACACAACCAACCCGGAGAGGGCGCACGGTCCGTGCCCAGGGGCGCACGACCCGTGCGGCCTGTTCTGTTACTGAATTCTAGTTTCTCATTCCGCTTTCCATTTCTCGCCCAAATCGAATTCCGATCGTTCTCCAACCTGAAAGCAGATTTAATAAACAACATTCCAGACCATATCCCAGCGAAAGCGTTTAAATACACAATTCATAAATTGCTCAATAATTTGATAAAAACCCGTAAAACGGTATATTTCTCAAAAACGGTTTTCGGTTCCAAAATCTTTCGAAAACCGATAATGCCTTATGACTCAAAACCGATATGTTTTCAAGATACATAATTATATCCCTATCCGTGAGTAGAACTCACCCGGTTGACGAGTCCCCGAGAAGTCGCTTCCTCGCTCGAACAACCGAACCGTTAACCACTCGAACAATCCCCGTAATCACGAACACGCTCCGAATGCCTCCGCAACTGAATTCCGCAACCAACACCCCTCTTGATACTGACTTCATCTCCGGTGGATAGAATTGACGTCTCGCGCAACTTGACAATTCGAATCCCAAATCCGACGAATCACATTTCCAGCATTCTTCTTTCTGTTTTCCAGCAACATGACTCAGTTTTGCAACAGGTATAACTTGGTCAATCCGTGACCAAAACTATTCAAACCTGTGCTCATTGTGAAGGTAATTTCGTCTACTTTCTAATGGTCAAGGATTCACACGCATGCATCCAGTGGTTTGGGAGATATCATCAAGACAAGGTGACTGGTCCAGGACAGTGTTTGATTCTGAAACCGAAACTTGTGAACAGAATATCTCTCTCATTTCTCCATGATATCATACGGTTATTGTGCCCAAAATGAAGAGCTTTGTGTCTAGTTTCCAGAGGGACAAGAATCACGATCATCGGAGTAGTGTACAGCGAGATACGATGAAAACAATGAAGGTGGTTCATACGGGTTTTACCCAGAATTTCTGATGAACTTCAATCATCATCCTCCATCATTTGCAACTTCAACTTGAGTTTCCATTCTCTGCACCAGCAGCTACTCAGACACTATAACACCTTCCAATTCACAAATACAAGGACAAGGCTTCTTTATTGGCAGCCATTCAAAACATGCAAGAGGTTAGGGGATCAAAACTCCATTGTCTTCAACCTTGAGACTTTAAATCCGAAAAGTGCAAGTTGAAAGAGGGAGAGTTTGGTTCAGAAAATAGGCTCAATAGAAAGAGCATGAAAAATGGAGTGGAGAGGAGGTGAGAGAACTTACATGCATGGAGGTTCAAGAGAGCTCTCCTCCTTTCTCCTTCCTTCTCCCTTCCCCCACTCTCTTCTCTCTATTCTCTTTTTCTTTCAGCTTTTCTTTTGTTTTAGTTGCTGGAAGTGATGAATGAGAAGGAATGGTTCAGCTGGGGTAAGAATAAGGGTTGAGGGTTAAATGGTGAGGAAATGACCATTTTGCCCTTGGCCCTTCTATTCAAGGTTTTTGGTACTAGAACCCCTAAAGTCCTATGGTTTTCTACTCGGCAAAGGTTCGCGACTATCTCTCTCTCGAGTTGCGATTAATCATTTCGTTCAATTGATAAATCTTCGATGTGAGGCAAAATGACGATTTTACCCTTCAGCTGAATTGTTCAATTAAATTATGACTAAGCCACAATTAAATGTAGAGTAGGATTTCTTTGGATTTTTCCTTGACTATTAATCCCCGAGACACGACTAATTATTCCCACAAATAATTACTCGGTCTTAGGGATGTTACAGTATATATAGATGATGTCCTAGTATTTTCTAAGACTATTAGTCAACATTTTAAACATCTTAAAAATTTTAAGAATATTGTGAAAAATAATAGTTTAGTTTTGTCTGCTTCATAGATGAAGCTTTTTCAAACTAAGGTTAGATTCTTAGGTCATGAAATTGACCAAGAGAAAATTATCCCTATAAGTAGAAGTATAGAATTCGCTTCTAAATTTCCTGATGAAATTCTGGAAAAGAAGCAATTACAAAGATTTTTACGAAACCTGAATTATATTTTAGACTATTATAAAAATCTAGCCCAAGATACAGCCTTATTATATAATAGGCTTAGAAAGAAAGTTGGCCCACAGACTGAAGCCCATACCAAGGCAGTCCAACAAATTAAATACAGGGTTAAAACCCTTCCTTGTCTAAACTTGGCAAACCCAAAGTTTTTTAAAATTGTTGAAACAGACGCCTCTAATACAGGTTATGGAGGGATTCTCGAACAAGTTGAACCAAGTACTTCTAAAGAAGTATTAGTTAGGTTTACTTCGGGTAAATGGAATCCGACCCAATTAAAATATTCTACAGTCAAAAAAGAAATGCTTTCAATTATTAAATGTATTTCTAAATTTCAAGATGACTTATTAAATCAAAAATTCTTGTTAAGAATTGATTGTAGTTCTGCAAAACAAATTATTGAAAAAGATGTGAAAAATCTAGTTTCTAAACAAATTTTTGCAAATTGGCAAGCTCAACTATCAGTTTTTGATTTTGATATTGAATACATTAAAGGTGAAAATAATTCACTAGCTGATTTCTTAACACGCGAATTTTTGCAGGAAAATGACAACCCCATATAGGGGAAGAGGTCGTGGTCCAGGTGGCCGTGGCAGAGGAGGAAGGAGTAGCAATATGCTACCCTACCAACAAGAATCAAGTGTCCCTCTTGTAGGAGATTGGACAACAGTATACCCTAATAGGGGAAGAACTATGCAGCAATTACCTGCTCCTCCGAAGAAAGAAGATATTACTTCTTCTTCTGGAACAAAACAAAGCTCTTATGCATGGGCTATTATTAGTGACTCTCCTCAAGAACAAACTCAAGAATATTTTGAGAATCCAATAACTGAGGACATCATGTATATTGATGATGAAGACCTCAGCATTACAAAAGATCCATGGTCAATAAAGACCAGGTACCTTGAATCCAGAGGATACCCAGGATTATATCGTAAATCAAGACCACACTTAGAAATTTTATTATTAGTTACTGAATCGGTGACTATTACTCATCACCATCAAAATAACAATCCTCAAAGTTTTATAAACTTTAGCAAATGTCATATTAACAAAATCCTTCTTCCAAGAGAATGGGGATTAAACCCAAATGGGGAAAAAGCAATAAAAATTGCTGAAAATTCATATGCATATTTTAATTATTGGGATTATATCCAGGCTTTTTCTAAAGCTTTTTATTAACAGAACCCAAAGAACAAACATTCATGGTTCTTTAGTATTAACCCAGAAGTGGTTAGTAAACCGATACCAAATTGGTTTTACAATTGGTGGCAAAAATTTGGGCCATCTTTGGAAATTCTTCCGAAAGAATTATTGGACTTATACAACTCATGGTGTGATAATAGTCCTCTTATAACAAAAATAGCTTCAAGTAAGCTTATTATAGGACAATGTCCATGCCTTTTCTTTATCAAATTTCAAATCCCATGGATATGGAGGTGGTCTATGACCATCGGAAAAGACCAAAATAATATTCCTATACTTAGAAGAAATTTCTTCTATAAATGGTGGATTAGAATGGATCCTGAAGATCTCAAAAAATTAATATCTCAGGTCTTATCTAATATTAATGAAGACAAAGAAAATGGTTTAAATAATGTTAATCTCCAAAATTTGTCTATGGCAAATTTAAAACATTATTTTCAGAAGAAGTACCCTCAAGAATCTGAGGAAGAAATTATGGTTAGAACTCTTGATCATATGAAGACACAATTCTTCAGTACGTTTCAAGTTAAAGAAATGTCAACATCCTCACAGGGATCTATTGAACCAAGTTAAATGGATTGCTTAGCTGGAGAATCTCAGCAAGAAGAGGATCCTTATCCAGAAGATTTCTGGGATGCCATGATCCAATCTATGACTAAGCATGTAAAAGGAAAAGGACAAGAATAAGTGCCATAATTTAGAGCATCAAAAGAGAGATCACATGCCAAGATTTGGTGGGTGACACGCAATTATGCTGTCAACATTTTCTTTGTTTACCTTTTTAATTTTGTACTTTTGTCTTTTGAATTTTGTATTTTTCATTCAATTATATGTCGATGGGGCCCAGTGTGTACCCGGCATAATTAGTGAAATTTTGTCGTTTGTTGTAACCGACTACCGAAATACACAGTAGCTCTTTTACCGGCTTAAATAGTAAGCCTTAGTTTTCCTATATAAGGCATTTTGTTTTCCTTTCTTAGGCAGAGCTTCGCTTACCCCCCTCTCTCTCTTGTAACATACTTCTCCTCTTGTAAACATTTTTCTAATAATATAACCTCTGAACTTTGAAGATAGGAGTTCTCCTCTTGTTCTTTATTTCGAAGACAATCAAGGTAATTATTTACATGTTTACACTAAGAGTTTTAAATTGTTCATACTTCTTTTGGGTCTTTTGCTTAAAGACTGACTATGTTATCTAGTGCTTTCGTCTATGGTCCATTTTTCTCCAAGGAGGGAGAGTTTAAAGTAGACCGTTTATTTAGACTTGAAAGTTTTTGTTGGATAACAAAGTTACATCTTTGGTTTAGGGATTTTCCCTTCTATCCCTTCAGGTTGATAGTTAAATGGTTTTCCATTTACAAAGATGACAATTAGAAGTATCAACAGATATCTATTTTATTTGATGTTAAGTTCATTATATTCATCTTTTGGTCCAGTAATTTGAACTAGCTGATCCACAACACTCTTTTAGCTTATATATATTTCTATGGAAGAAGATGATCATAATCATCAAAATAATTCTATAAAAAATGAGGAATTAATTGAATTCCCTAATAATTTAGACCAACTTAATAAATGGACTTTACCTATAGTCCCTTCAAAAGAAATATATAAAATTGGAATGTTTGATCTAAAAGCAAAATTTGCTGTTAAACAGATAGAACAAACTGTTCAAATATCTAATAACAATCAGGTTATTAGGCTTTTAAATAAAAAGGACTTAGATGCCTTCAAGGACTATAATTTCATTCATATTGGACTAATTCAGATAGCCCTTAAGCCCTTGACATTGATGGGACTAAACTCAAGTATTATGGCCTATGTGCGAGATGGAAGATGTAATAATTTTAAACAATCCCTAGCTGCCCTAATTGAAACAAGTTTATGTCATGGACCTGTATATTTTGATGTTGCTCCAAATTTGAGCTTATCATTATCTGAGAAAAATATATCAGAAGCAATCCAGCTTAGTATTCATACGAATGGGTATGACTATAAGCAAGGTAGTGAAGTTATAGCAATATGCTATAGAATTTACTACAAAGTTTTGAACACGCTTAACCCTAAAGCTAAGCGTATAACTTTTCCAGGTACAACAACTTTGGTGCAAACAAATTTGTTGACATCAAATGTTGCAACTAATAGGTTGATAAGATGGGAAGAAATTAACTTTCCAGAAACTTGGGCTCTTCCGCAGGAAGTAGAACCCAAACCTATCCTTAATAAGGATATAGACCAAATTATCCAAAATACAGAGGGTGATATAGAAATTAGATTTAATTCTAATTGAATTACTAGAATTCCTAGATCATTATCTTCTAGGCATTCAGTTAGTGAATATTACACTACACCAGGTGATATACCTAGACCTTCTTCTTCTTCTATTGAAGTTGTTGATAATATTAAAGTTAGTGAAAATAATATTCCTTATGGAGTTTATGAACCACAAAGTAGGAAATCTCCTACTGCCTCAGAAATAAGCTTCCATATTAATTAATGGATTTTAGTCCAGGAAGTAATCTGAGAAAGCTCATCAATGATGAGTTTATGCAAGAAAGATATACTGAATTTAGGAAATGGTATTTTTCATATTACTCTTTTCCTGAACTTCAGGCTATAAAAGAAAAATTTTATGAGCATTTAACCATTCATCAGACTTATATGCCTTTTGTTAAATGGTTTTTAATATATTTTCATGAACGTTTAGACTATGAAATAAATGTTTTGAAAGAAAGAGTTTTTGAAAACTCAAAAGGAGAAAAAATTCATTCAATTTTTCCCCCAAAAAATTATGATATTGTTTTAGGAAAAAATGTAGAAGCAAATGCTTTTACTCATTTTATTGAGAAATCACAAATTGCTTTAAAAGATTTAAATTCTATTATGAGTGCCCAAAATTATACTAATTTATTTTTAATAATTTTGGGAGATGAATTTAAAGACTTAGAAGAAAATTTGTCTTCATTAAAAACCTTGTTTGAGCAACATATTTCTCAACAAGAGCTTATTTTAAAAAATTCTCAAAAACATTATGTTCCGGTTATTAAAGAAGAACCTATAGTTCAACCTCCAATAAAAATTGAAGGTTTTAAAATGAAAAATAGTAAAAATGAGTTTTTAGATATTTTAGAAGAAAAATTAAAAAATTAAAAAGTAAATGTTTTATCTGGTAAAGAATCATCAGAAAATTCTGATGAGGAAATAGATAAATTAGCAACAATGTTTGCTAATCAGGATATTAATAATACCAACGATTATGAGGAAATAAATCCCATATATGCTTCAAAGCAAGTAGAGAATATTATTATAAAAGACCTTCTCCTCAGGATTTATTATTTGAGGAAAATGAGTCTTACCAAAATTCATATTCTGGGAAACAAATCTATGAATGGAACATAGATGGCTTAAATGATAAGCAAATTATTGATATGGTACATAAAATGATTATGTACTCTACTGTTTGTAAGCAACATGGAAATAATGATAGTTACATTGCTACATTCATAGCCACTGGCTTTATTGGACAGTTAAGAGGTTGGTGGGATCATTATCACACTGATGCCCAGAAAAAGGATATATTATCCCATAAAAAAGAAATTAAATTAGAAAATGGTACTATAAGTACAACTGAGGAAGATGCAGTTTATACACTGTGTCTTACTATTCTTAAGCATTTTATAGGAACCAATGTTTCTATAGGAGAGAAATTATCTTCTCTTTTACAGAATTTAAGATGTCCATCTTTAACTCATTTTAGATGGTATAAGGATACATTTCTTTCCAGGGTTTTTCAATTAAAAGACCCTAATTCTATCCACTGGAAGGCAAAATTTATTGATGGTCTTCCTCATCTCTTTGCAGAAAGGATAAGACAAGCTTTAAGAGACCAAAATGATGGAATAAATGTCAATTATGATGCCCTAACCTATGGTCAGATAATAAGTTGCTGTATTAAAGAAGGTTTAGCTTTATGCAATGATATAAAGCTAAAAAATCAATTGAAAAAACAAAAGCTAACAGAAAAACACCAACTAGGTGAATTCTGTGAGCAATTCCCTTTTGACTTAGGCAAAGAGCCTAAGGATAGTAAAAAGGGAAAAAGAATACAAGGAAGAAAATTCTCTGATATAAAAACGAATAGCTTTTACAAAAATTCTAGAAAAAAGAATAGTAAAAGAAAAGCTTTTAATGAAAAGAATAGGACTAGTCAAAGTAGACCCACCTTCCAAAAGAAGGGAAAAAGAAAAGCTAAAAGATTTGATATTACGTGTCATAAGTGTGGCAAGGTAGGTCATTATGCCAACCAGTGTTGGACTAAAAAAGCCCTCAATGAAATTCAGGATGATCTTAAAAAGATCACAATTAGAAAAAGTCTTATTAATTAACTCTGATTATAATTCTAGTTCAGATAGAGAATCTTCAAATGAAGATATAGATATAATCCAAGATTCTTCTGAATCATCATCTTCAGGCAACAATGATTGCCAATGTAATGAAGTAAATTATTGGAAATCCATCGTAGATATGAATGGACTAAATGTTCTCACTGAAGAACAAGATGAAGCCTTAAAGGCTTTAGATTCCATAAAAGATGGAACTATGACGAGAAAAATGATAGATATTCTTATGAAAGAATATTCTAAAAAGGAAACTCCTCTAATCATGGAGACACCATATCAAATAGGCGAAGCTCATGAAATTTTAAGTTTAAAATGGCTCTGATAAGTTTATATATATATATAAACTTCTCTCTTCCCCCTCTCTCCTCTATCTCCCTCTCTCTCTCTTCTCTCTTTCCTCTCTCCCCCTTTCTCTCTCCTCTCCATGCCTGTCTAATCTCTCTCTCCTTCTCTCTCTATACCTAGAGAAGAGAGTAGAGAGAGAGGGAATCGAAAAGAAGTCGACAATTTACATCTATTAATTTAGTGGTAACTAGTATAAAATTTGTTTTTTTGGGGTACTCAGAATCACAATCCTATAAAATTGAAGTTGGAAATTCTTTTTAAGATTAATGTCTTAACAATTATGACAAATGCATTTATTCTAGTCGAGTTCAACTCCTCTCAAGTACCGGTTGTGTTAAGTAGAAAAGAAAGTGACACATAAATAGTAACAATAATGATTACATTTATTATTTTTTTGTATGTTCCGTTCTCTTTTATTTGACATAACGAGTACTTAAGATGATTCATATTCATTTTACTCCGCAACATATCTTTTCGTTTTTTCTTTACAAAGGCAGAAAAGCAATTTATTGATAAGTAAAGGATTATAAGCCTAGTTCCCATTAAGTACGATGAATACAAGGTTCCAATATTGACAAAATTGACCATTTTACCCCTGATTTCTCAAAAAGTTTCCGGAATTACGTGTTTATACATAAATCCGAAACGCAACTTTTTGATTTTTCTGAAATTACGTCGAAACACATAATTCCGGAACGTATTATTATAGATTTTTCTGGAAGTATGTCCTAAGAGATAAATCCGGAACACATTTTCACTTCCGAAATTATGTCGTTTGAGGTAACTCCGGAAAAATCAAAAAGATGTGTTCCGGAATTATCCCAGAGGACATAACTCCGGAATTATATTTTTTTTAATTGAACATTTATTTTAATTAATTAAAAACGGGGATTACATTGATTGAAAAGCGGATTGCAACAACAGAAACAAACATAAATACTAAAATAGGACAGAAACAAATACAGATTAATTAAAATGTTCGACTATTGTGATGGTCGTCCTGGAGTTAAACGACGAATGATCTCGGTGACACTCCGTGGGGTATCGACGTACAACTGCAAAGGACTGAGATATTGAAAGGCTTCATGGATGTCAATCATGGCTTGCACGTCATTGTTGTTCTTCACATCCATTGTGGACCAGCGAACACATCCATTATCACCCCGCTCGGGTTTGCCATAATTGATACGTTTGACCTCTCGCTCATCACCCTCCACTTGCACGTTACTGGTTTATCTTTGAGAGAAGCAAATGTGATGTTGTATTTAAGCCTGCATGAAATAGGTTTTGGACACTGGAAAATAGACACCATCATCTCTATTGGTGATTGTGCCCTGATGATGAAGAATAGTTAGTGTGAAAGAAGTCGAAAGTGTGAAAGAATTGAAACCTAAATGGGTATATTTATAGTGAAAGATCTGAAACCCTAAACAGGATTTCCACCGTTGATGAAAAGTGTCAGCAAAATCTAAACCGTCGAAAGTGTCGGCAAAATCTAGACCGTTGAAAGTGTCGGCAACATCAAGGCTAAAGAAATCCATAACTGAAGACGTCCAACATATGGATATAACCACGATCTAGCGTCTGATGAAGCATAAACAGACCAAGATCGATGAACAGGAGGTAATGGTCTAGTAGAGTTCAAGATAACCTGGAACCAATGAAGCCCATGGACAAACCCAATACCGACCAACTGGCTCTGAATAGCCACATATTTGCCTCTCAAAGGCAAGAATGTCCATGTCCCACCATCGATAGGTGATAACGCAACCAGGGGTATATGTGATATCTTGTTTCTATAACGTGCCCCATATCAAGCATCGTCATCCACTTCTCAATCGGTTGAAGGGCCATATCATAAGCAACTAATGAATCCGTAGTTGGCTGAAGGTTGTCACCAATCACCTCTGAGTATAGATCATAATGTGTGTCTATCTCTTCAATTAAGTCACGGCGAACTAATGGCCAGCTGTGTTGTGAGTAGCCAAGTCAGGCAGCAATACATCTATAGCCACAATTTCTATCCTCGGCTACATCAATAATGTCATAAATGTATGGATGGATATGTTCCGGATGACTTACCAAATGGATATCATGTTGTGCCCGCTCCTTTGCTGTCCTATGTGACGGTAGCTGGGAGAGTTGTGTGATGACCGCTGGGGCGGTTGCTTTGATGACTTTTGGGAGGGTTGCCTAACTGAGCTTTGGCTGTGATTCTTCAAAGACTCATCCACGTGCTCAAAATATGAAGGATCTTGCTTCACATCATACTGTTTCTTCTTCTTTGGTGCACCTTCGTCTTCACATTGGATTTAGGTGGAACCATAGATGTAGTGCTTGGAAAGGCAAATTCATCAAGACCTTTCTTAAATACAAATTTCTCCTCAAGATCCATACCATTAAACCGCTTCCAAATTGTTTCCATGGTATAGCTTATGTCACAATCTTTTGATGCTTGTTTGACGCGCTCCTCATCCAAACCCTCCAAACTGAGCCTCATCCAATGGGAGTAAACCAACTCCAATGGGATTGGACGACCCGCTAAGTACATATAACCCAGATCGCAAGCACAAGGTAACCTATGTGTAACTTTAATCGTGCAACCACAACAACCTTTATCAATACCCACTTCAAACAACATGCTATCAAACTCATCAGCAATATGATTCAATGCATTTACCGAGATCAAACCACGTAGATCTTTGTATAATGGAGTGTTGTTCCGGGCATCCACTCGGTTGATGCTTTTTTGAAAAGAATCCACATTCTTATCAATTTGTGCATTCACCATATCGTGCATTGACTCCCAGCATCTGCGAAAATCTCCTCAACTAAAACCCAATGTGTAACACCCAGATAAGTTCAAACATGTACGAATACCGAAATGCACTAAATGGCATACATCAGAGTAACTTCCTGTAAATGAATATTGAACACAAACTAAAACTTTCGATAATACCTATCAAATGGTTCTCCGAACCGTACTTAATTTCATCAAAACGCTTAAGTTTCATAACTTAAGACTTATACATATTCCTGGTGTTCAATACTCAAAACATAAAGTAGCGGAAACGATTTACAACTGATACATGATCATTATACAATCGATTAACGTAGAAAAAGTGAATGGGATAAAGGTCCAAAACATGAAATTCAATCTTCAATGACTCCAAGAGTCGCACCGGCTAACTGTGCTTCGTCGCCTTTGCTTTCCCCTGTTTCTCTGTAAAAACCACAAATATGAAGGGTGAGATAAATATTATTTCAGTGAGTCCTTTTGAGACCCCTTACTAACTCTAGCGGTTCGTTATTTCCTTTACATTGAACTCGTGGCCCTAATAAGCAACCACATGGACATATATTAATTTCATGTAACTTTTATGCTCATGGCCCTCCTAAGCGACACATGAAGCATATCATATTTTACCTCTTGTAATTTGTAGCCCTACTAAGCAACTACGCATTACATTTCATTATCTTAGCATAACAACTCAGTCTACCTATTTTTAGGCACTTCTTTGGCTTTGGAGAACCCATCCCGTTATTGCTAGTGGGCGAAACCTCTGGAGTCTAGGTTTTGGGGATCATGACTTCCCCTCCCCTAGTATGCTAAATCCTCTAAGGGTCGTCACCCTTAACCTCTTGTATATATTATATATATATATATGCATGTACCCGCATTGGGCCGTTTAGAATTCAGTCATGTACCGTCTACCCTTCCACAAGGGAAGGTATTTTGCCGTGAATTAACGTTTCTTACCTTGACATTTATGAATTAAAGTGTGTACACTCGCATTTGACTAATATACGGTTTTCCTTAACATTGATAACATATGAGATTTTCCTCAACTTCTTTCATTTCATGACATGAGTGTGTTTCCATCGATGGGAAACATTGGGGAATCAATCGGAAAGGAATCGACATCGTTTAGAATGGATTAAAAAGGATTTCGAGTTAGGGTAACAGAAGGGTCTGCACGGTCCGTGCTCCAGAGGCGCACGACCCGTGCGTATCCAATAAAAATTCAGTTTGAAAAACGTACAGGGCGCACGATCCGTGCCACCAGGGCGCACGATCCGTAAGTCACGCACGGTCCGTGCCAAGGGCGCACGATCTGTGCAGTGTTAAAATTTCATTTCCTGGGCTGCTGCGAACAAGGCGCAGGATCCGTGCCCTTGTGAAGCACGATCCGTGCGTCCTTGACAGTGGCCAATTTTTCCAGTTTCGTGTCATTTTTCCAAGTCCGTTTCGATTCCAATTTCGTTCCGGTCGATATCCTAACATAACAATTATAATTCCAGACCAGTGAAAGCGAATAAACAATCAAAGCAATACATATCATCAAACAACAATCTCATCAATTTGAGCAATTATGAATTTTATGGTTTTTCGATAAAACGTTTTCGTCAAGTTTTCACGAAGCGGATTTCCATAACATCGTTTCAGAAAGTAAGACGACTCGACAACAAAACGTCCCTAAGCGAGTATAGAACTCACCTTATCGTGATGAAAATCACAAACCAAATCGAAGACAAGGCGCACGAAAGACCGAAATCACACAAACGATCCTCGAAATGTTCTCAACTTTGAACTTGAACTAACCCCCAACGAAAACAGGTACTGAAATCCCTTCTAATCTACTCCAATACACAAGGTAGGTTCGGTATTACTCCAAGCTAGCCTTGATTTTGACATGCAAGCTTCCAAACTTCTCAAAACTCCATTTTCTCACTTGGAGCTTTGAAATTTCAGCAATGGTGAAATGGGAAAGGAGGTGAATGAGTTGTCAAAATTGGTACCAATGTGAAGAGAATGAAAAATGGTGAAGAATGGTGTGAATATGACTTACATGCAAGCTGAAATCAGGAACTTCTCTTCTCTCCTTCTTCCTCTCCCCTTCTAGACTTTCTCTCCCCTCTCTCCTCTTATTTCTTCTGTTTTTTCAAAAATGGACTTGTGGCTGAGTGTGTGTGTTGTGGCAAGGATTCAGCTGGGTTTTGGTGGGACTGTGGAGGGGAAAATTACTATCCTACCCTTCAGCTTATTTAGCCTCTCCTTATGACTTCCTTTTGCAATGAAGTCTAACTTAATGCATTTTAACTTAGACACTAACACACAAGTTCTAATACTCAATGCCTTACTTTAATTATGTAGGACTAAATTCACTTATATCAACATCACATAATTTAGTAATTATGCTAACTAATCAACTTAGCCTCTTGCTAGTTTAATTTAATTAAATTAGCTAATTAGGGGATGTTACAATCACCCCAACTTTTAAAAATTTTGTCCTCAAAATTGACAAAACGTACCTCAATCGAACAGATGGGGATATTTCACCCGCATGTTTTCCTCTACTTCCCATGTCGCTTCGTCGGGTGATGCACCGTCGCAAAGTACCTTAACAATAGGAATTGATCTCGTCCGGAGCGTTTTCTCGCCACGTTCGATGATCCTGATTGGAGTAGGGTGATAAGATAAATCCGGTGTGATGTCAATCGCTTCAAAACTTAAGGGTTGATTCAAGTCATGAATATACTTCCTTAACTGCGATACATGAAACACATCATGTAATCTGGACAATTCTGGAGGTAATGCAATGCGATATGCTACTGGCCCCACTCGCTCGATAATCTGGAAATGTCCGACATACCGAGGACTGAGCTTCTTCGCCCGCAATGCGATACCGGTTCCGATGGTTGGAGAGAGTCTCAAAAAGACATGGTCTCCTTCTTCGAATTCTAACGGTCTTCTTCTCTTATCGGCATAACTCTTTTGTCGGCTCTGAGCGGCCTTCATCCTTTCTCTTATCTGATACCATAATGTAACACCCCGATAAGTTCTAACATGTAGGAATACCGAAATGCACTAAATGGCATACATCAGAGTAACTTCCTGTTAATGAATATTGAACACAAACTAAAACTTTCGATAATACCTATCAAATGGTTCTCTGAACCATACTTAATTTCATCAAAATGCTTAAGTTTCATAACTTAAGACTTATACATATTCCTGGTGTTCAATACTCAAAACATAAAGTAGCGGAAACGATTTACAACTGATACATGATCGTTATACAATCGATTAACATAGAAACAGTGAATGGGATAAAGGTCCAAAACATGAAACTCAATCTTCAATGACTCCAACAGTCGCACCGGCTAACCGTGCTTCGTCGCCTTTGCTTTTCCCTGTTTCTTTGTAAAAGCCACAAATATGAAGGGTGAGATAAACATTATCTCAGTGAGTCCTATCGAGACCCCTTACTAACTCTAGCGGTTCGTTATTTCCTTTACATTGAACTCGTGGCCCTAATAAGCAACCACGTGGACATATATTAATTTCATGTAACTTTTATGCTCATGGCCCCTAAGCGACACATGAAGCATATCATATTTTACCTCTTGTAATTTGTAGCCCTACTAAGCAACTACGCATTACATTTCATTATCTTAGCATAACACCTCAGCCTACCTATTTTTAGGCACTTCTTTGGCTTTGTTGAACCCATCCCGCTATTGCTAGTGGGCGAAACCTCTTGAGTCTAGCTTTTGGGGATCATGACTTCCCCTCCCCTAGTATGCTAAATCTTCTAAGGGTCGTCACCCTTAACCTCTTGTATATATTATTTATATATATGCATGTACCTGCATTGGGCCGTTTAGAATTCAGTCATGTACCGTCTACCCTTCCACAAGGGAAGGTATTTTGCCGTGAATTAACGTTTCTTACCTTGACATTTATGAATTAAAGTGTGTACACTCGCGTTTGACTAATATACGGTTTTCCTTAACATTGATAAGATATGAGATTTTCCTCAACTTCTTTCATTTCATGACATGAGTGTGTTTCCATCCTTGGGAAACATTGGGGAATCAATCAGAAAGGAATCGGAATCGTTTAGAACGGATTAAAAAGGATTTTGAGTTAGGGTAACAGAAGGGTCCGCACGGTCCGTGCTCCAGAGGCGCACGACCCGTGCGTATCCATTAAAAATCCAGTTTGAAAAACGTACAGGGCGCATGATCCGTGCCACCAGGGCGCACGATCCGTGCGTGTATTAAAATTGTAAAAGCCAAATTTGCGTAAGTCACGCACGGTCCGTGCCAAGGGCGCAGGATCCGTGCTGTGTTAAAATTTCATTTCCTGGGCTGCTGCGAACAAGGCGCACGATCCGTGCCCTTGTGAGGCACGATCCGTGCGTCCTTGACAGTGGCCAATTTTTCCAGTTTCGTGTCATTTTTCCAAGTCCGTTTCGATACCAATTTTGTTCCGGTCGATATCCTAACATAAAAATTATAATTCCAGACCAGTGAAAGCGAATAAACAATCAAAGCAATACATATCATCAAACAACAATCTCATCAATTTGAGCAAATATGAATTTTATGGTTTTTCGATAAAACGTTTTCGTCAAGTTTTCACGAAGCGGATTTCCATAACATCGTTTCAGAAAGTAAGACGACTCGACAACAAAACGTCCCTAAGCGAGAATAGAACTCACCTTATCGTGATGAAAATCACAAACCAACTCAAAGACAAGGCGCACGAAAGACCGAAATCACACAAACGATCCTCGAAATGTTCTCAACTTTGAACTTGAACTAACCCCCAACGAAAACAGCTACTGAAATCCCCTCTAATCTACTCCAATACACAAGGTAGGTTCGGTTTTACTCCAAGCTAGCCTTGACTTTGACATGCAAGCTTCCAAACTTCTCAAAACTCCATTTTCTCACTTGGACCTTTGAAATTTCCGCAATGGTGAAATGGGAAAGGAGGTGAATGAGTTGTCAAAATTGGTACCAATGTGAAGAGAATGAAAAATGGTGAAGAATGGTGTGAATATGACTTACATGCAAGCTGAAATCAGGAACTTCTCTTCTCTCCTTCTTCCTCTCCCCTTCTAGACTTTCTCTCCCCTCTCTCCTCTTATTTCTTCTGTTTTTTCAAAAATGGACATGTGACTGAGTGTGTGTGTTGTGGCAAGGACTCAGCTGGGTTTTGGTGGGACTGTGGAGGGGAAAATTACTATCCTACCCTTCAGCTTATTTGGCCTCTCCTTATGACTTCCTTTTGCAATGAAGTCTAACTTAATGCATTTTAACTTAGACACTAACACACAAGTTCTAATACTCAATGCCTTACTTTAATTATGTAGGACTAAATTCACTTATATCAACATCACATAATTTAGTAATTATGCTAACTAATCAACTTAGCCTCTTGCTAGTTTAATTTAATTAAATTAGCTAATTAGGGGATGTTACAATCACCCCAACTTTTAAAAATTTTGTCCTCAAAATTGACAAAACGTACCTCAATCGAACAGATGGGGATATTTCACCCGCATGTTTTCCTCTACTTCCCATGTCGCTTCGTCGGGTGATGCACCGTCGCAAAGTACCTTAACAATAGGAATTGATCTCGTCCGGAGCGTTTTCTCGCCACGTTCGATGATCCTGATTGGAGTAGGGTGATAAGATAAATCCGGTCTGATGTCAATCGCTTCAAAACTTAAGGGTTGATTCAAGTCATGAATATACTTCCTTAACTGCGATACATGAAACACATCATGTAATCTGGACAATTCTGGAGGTAATGCAATGCGATATGCTACTGGCCCCACTCGCTCGATAATCTGGAAATGTCCGACATACCGAGGACTGAGCTTCTTCGCCCGCAATGCGATACCGGTTCCGATGGTTGGAGAGAGTCTCAAAAAGACATGGTCTCCTTCTTCGAATTCTAACGGTCTTCTTCTCTTATCGGCATAACTCTTTTGTCGGCTCTGAGCGGCCTTCATCCTTTCTCTTATCTGATACCATGATGTAACACCCTGATAAGTTCTAACATGTAGGAATACCGAAATGCACTAAATGGCATACATCAGAGTAACTTCCTGTTAATGAATATTGAACACAAACTAAAACTTTCGATAATACCTATCAAATGGTTCTCTGAACCATACTTAATTTCATCAAAATGCTTAAGTTTCATAACTTAAGACTTATACATATTCCTGGTGTTCAATACTCAAAACATAAAGTAGCGGAAACGATTTACAACTGATACATGATCGTTATACAATCGATTAACATAGAAACAGTGAATGGGATAAAGGTCCAAAACATGAAACTCAATCTTCAATGACTCCAAGAGTCGCACCGGCTAACCGTGCTTCGTCGCCTTTGCTTTTCCCTGTTTCTTTGTAAAAACCACAAATATGAAGGGTGAGATCAACATTATCTCAGTGAGTCCTATCGAGACCCCTTACTAACTCTAGCGGTTCGTTATTTCCTTTACATTGAACTCGTGGCCCTAATAAGCAACCACGTGGACATATATTAATTTCATGTAACTTTTATGCTCATGGCCCCTAAGCGACACATGAAGCATATCATATTTTACCTCTTGTAATTTGTTGCCCTACTAAGCAACTACGCATTACATTTCATTATCTTAGCATAACACCTCAGCCTACCTATTTTTAGGCACTTCTTTGGCTTTGTTGAACCCATCCCGCTATTGCTAGTGGGCGAAACCTCTTGAGTCTAGCTTTTGGGGATCATGACTTCCCCTCCCCTAGTATGCTAAATCTTCTAAGGGTCGTCACCCTTAACCTCTTGTATATATTATTTATATATATGCATGTACCTGCATTGGGCCGTTTAGAATTCAGTCATGTACCGTCTACCCTTCCACAAGGGAAGGTATTTTGCCGTGAATTAACATTTCTTACCTTGACATTTATGAATTAAAGTGTGTACACTCGCGTTTGACTAATATACGGTTTTCCTTAACATTGATAAGATATGAGATTTTCCTCAACTTCTTTCATTTCATGACATGAGTATGTTTCCATCCTTGGGAAACATTGGGGAATCAATCAGAAAGGAATCGGAATCGTTTAGAACGGATTAAAAAGGATTTTGAGTTAGGGTAACAGAAGGGTCCGCACGGTCCGTGCTCTAGAGGCGCACGACCCGTGCGTATCCATTAAAAATTCAGTTTGAAAAACGTACAGAGCGCATGATCCGTGCCACCAGGGCGCACGATCCGTGCGTGTATTAAAATTGTAAAAGCCAGATTTGCGTAAGTCACGCACGGTCCGTGCCAAGGGCGCAGGATCCGTGCTGTGTTAAAATTTCATTTCCTGGGCTGCTGCGAACAAGGCGCACGATCCGTGCCCTTGTGAGGCACGATCCGTGCGTCCTTGACAGTGGCCAATTTTTCCAGTTTCGTGTCATTTTTCCAAGTCCGTTTCGATACCAATTTTGTTCCGGTCGATATCCTAACATAAAAATTATAATTCCAGACTAGTGAAAGCGAATAAACAATCAAAGAAATACATATCATCAAAGAACAATCTCATCAATTTGAGCAATTATGAACTTTATGGTTTTTCGATAAAACGTTTTCGTCAAGTTTTCACGAAGCGGATTTCCATAACATCGTTTCAGAAAGTAAGACGACTCGAAAACAAAACGTCCCTAAGCGAGAATAGAACTCACCTTATCGTGATGAAAATCACAAACCAACTCGAAGACAAAGCGCACGAAAGACCGAAATCACACAAACGATCCTCGAAATGTTCTCAACTTTGAACTTGAACTAACCCCCAACGAAAACAGCTACTGAAATCCCCTCTAATCTACTCCAATACACAAGGTAGGTTCGGTTTTACTCCAAGCTAGCCTTGACTTTGAAATGCAAGCTTCCAAACTTCTCAAAACTCCATTTTCTCACTTGGACCTTTGAAATTTCAGCAATGGTGAAATGGGAAAGGAGGTGAATGAGTTGTCAAAATTGGTACCAATGTGAAGAGAATGAAAAATGGTGAAGAATGGTGTGAATATGACTTACATGCAAGCTGAAATCAGGAACTTCTCTTCTCTCCTTCTTCCTCTCCCCTTCTAGACTTTCTCTCCCCTCTCTCCTCTTATTTCTTCTGTTTTTTCAAAAATGGACATGTGGCTGAGTGTGTGTGTTGTGGCAAGGACTCAGCTGGGTTTTGGTGGGACTGTGGAGGGGAAAATTACTATCCTACCCTTCAGCTTATTTAGCCTCTCCTTATGACTTCCTTTTGCAATGAAGTCTAACTTAATGCAGTTTAACTTAGACACTAACACACAAGTTCTAATACTCAATGCCTTACTTTAAATATGTAGGACTAAATTCACTTATATCAACATCACATAATTTAGTAATTATGCTAACTAATCAACTTAACCTCTTGCTAATTTAATTTAATTTAATTAAATTAGCTAATTAGGGGATGTTACACAATACCCTCTTCAATGCCCAATGGGCTGCCTCGACCCTATTAGTTATTGTATTTCCATAGTGTCTCACCCCTATCGGTCCACACTTCGACAAATCTCGCCTTGTGAGGAATCAACCAATAATTGTTCACGTACGTCACAAACTGGGGTACATCAACACATGATTGTTGAAATCAATTCAACCGCTGATAATACTCCTACTCACTTGTAGCGCCAACTATAAACTTCTAAAGGTCCATCACTGACTTGACTCTATCCCCCTTCACCGCCTGCTTACACTTACCATTGACATTCTTGTTTATATGATATCGACAAAGCAAATTCAGACTCTCAGGAAACACAAATCTCTTAATGTCTGCAATACCCATCTATAATCATCATACCGCTCTGCAGACAAGTAAGCAAATGCCACTGAAAATGTCAACTCAATTGAAGTGACACCAACAATCTCCAAGAGAGGCAATCTGTATTTGCTGGTTTTGAAGGTATTGTCCATAATCAAAATCCTAGGAAACATCCTCAATAACTTGATAGATTCAGGGTGTGCCCACATGATCTCTTTAACAACATTAGTGTTATCAAGTCGACTGGTCCAACACAAATAATATTCAGAATCTACCGGTCTCATAAGCTCCTGTATCTCAGTTCAATAACCTCTCCGGCCTGATCGGAACGTGCTGCGGGTTCTATACAGCACCGAGATAGTACTCAAGTTGTTCGAATATCGCTTCTTAATTGCATTCATAATATACTGCGCTTTATGAAGTGTAACATCCTCAAAATAATTAGGCGAATTATTTGGATGTTAACCCAATAGGAATAATTTAGTACTCGACTGGTAAATTTATTGAGTACTAAAATCATTTATTGGATGACATTAGATCGTTAACCGGATAATACGGGCCAAGGAAGTTTCAAAATCGAATTAAGGGATTAAGATCAATACGGTAATTGGACCACGCTACCACTTATTTATTAATTAAATATGTGTGTGTGTGTGTGTGTGTGTGTGTGTGTGTGTGTGTGTGTGTGTGTGTGTGTGTGTGTGTGTGTGTGTGTGTGTGTGTGTGTGTGTGTGTTTAAAGAAAAGAAAGAAGGGTCCACGAGAGTGAGAAGAGAAACAGAGGAAGAAAAGAAGAGAAAAGAGAAAGAAAAGAAGAAAAGGAAAAGAGAAAGAAGAAGAGGAAAGAAGAAGAGAAAGGAAGAAGAGGAGTGAAGCCCACCCCTCCAAAATTCACCATCTTCATCATCTCACTCTCCTCATCATAACCCAAGAACTAGGTAAGACTTCATCCGGTTTTTCCCCTATTTTATGGCCTACGAATTTGGGGAGGTTTTGAAGGTGATTTGGCGAAATCGTGAATTGTGTGATGAAATTGATGATTTAATCATGCTTAGGAACGAAGCTAGGAGCGGATTGAACGCGATTGGAAGCTCGGAACGAAGTTAGGAGCGGTTCGGTGTTGATTGGGTTCGATTCGGTGATTTTGACATATCGGTGATTTCGGCTCTACAACGACTCTCGCTTCAAGGGTGAGTTTTACTCACGTTTAGGTTTATTCCGTTTTGAAATGAATTGTGTGACTTGTTTTCGAAAGATTTTGAGTCGAAAACGTTATTTTGAATTATATTGCGTTTTAATGAAATTCGTAATCGTTGAGTTTTTGATTGAATTGCTTGATTGTTTGATGTTGATTGAATTGGTATATTGTCTGGTATTGTCTGTTTTTGAGTTAGGAATCGATCGGGGCGAGTTTCGGATCAATCGGAAAGCAAAATTTCGTAAAACAGGGCATTTTGGCAATGCTGTCAAATGCGCACGACCCGTGCGTCCAGGGCGCACGACCCGTGCGCCTAGTTCTGCTCCAGTGTTTAAAAATGTCTAATAGGGCGCACGACCCGTGCGTCCAGGGGCACGACCCGTGCGCCCAGTTCTGTCCAAAATTTTCAAAGTACCCAAAATGATTCCGTTACGATCCTAATCCTTTCCTAATCCTTTCCTAACCCTCATATAATGATATTAGGCTTATGATGCCACGATTTTGGGTGCGTCACAAAGGGTTTTATAAAACACTTTTGATATTGAAATCGTTTCAAAAAAAACCGAATAATAGTATACGTGTGCGGATACGTTTTATTGATAACAGAGTGGATTATGAGTCCTGCGTGGTAAACTATAATGCAAATGAACTATGAGTTCATATTATTGAAGATAAATATATATATATATATATATATATATATATATATATATATATATATATATTGTATCGAGTTTGGGTGACGACCCATGTTGACATACTAGGAGGGGCAGTCATGATCCCCTACCCTAGGCTCTGAAGCCGATAGTGAAACAATTATCGGCAAGGGGTTCGCCGGGATTAGCCTCGGGGCAGTCGGTGGTGTGTCGAAAAGTATTAAGTAACGTTCGCCGGGATTAGCCTCGGGGCAGTCGAAGGTACGTTACTATGATTTTTGTAGTGTGATTTGTCGGGATTAGCCTCGGGGCAGTCGGTGACGCACTGAGTTATAGCAGGTCCGCCGGGATTAGTCTCGGGGCAGTCGGTGGAATGCTATGTGTAAAACAATACGGTTCATCAGGAGTTAGCGTTCGCGCAGTCGATGTCGTGTAAAGTTAAATAAGACTCATAACTGAACCGAGAGGGTAGATAGGGGTCTCGGTAGAACTCACTGAGATTGTATCTCACTGTTTAAATGTTGTTGTTTTACAGATAAACAGGGACAGAAGAAACCTCAGAGGCACGAGTAGGTGGCCCCGGGAGATGGATGATGACTTAGCTTTATGTTTAAGTTTATTTTTCCTTCTGTTGTCTATGTACCACAACACTATGGCATTAGTGTTTTGTTTATTTTTCTTTCCGCTTTCTTGTATGACTCTGATTACCACAGTTGCTGACAGTTTATGGTCTGAGTATCGTATGGTCTTATTTGTGTATAAGACGGTTATGTTTTATTTCAGCAAAAATTTTATAGTGGTATTCAGTGTCTAAGCAGGTATTATTATCTCTGATGTTTATACTTTGGTGCACTTGGGTATTTTTACATGTTAAATATACCGGGGTGTTACATGAAGCGCATGATTAAACCGCCCAAATATTGCTAGCCCGAGACACGTTTTATGAGGCGCATCATTGTGTATTCCACAAATAACTCTCAGTTTACAATCCCAATCAGGAGGCTTCAATGGTATAGCTTTCAGTCTAAAAGGACAACCACACTTCTTTGAAGACCTCGCTCTAGAACACCCAATGTCTACTCCGACATATCTACCATATTTCTTGCAACCCAAAACAATTTTATTTTTCTTCCCTTTACCATTCATGGAGGACTCGGATCGAAGAATGATAACAACCACTCTGTTGGCTTTCCAGATGTCTCTAGCCCAACGTACAAGATTATCACGAGTAGCAAAAATCTACAAAATAATTTTAAACATAATTAATAACTTATAAATAATCATAAACAAGAAGAGCTTTAGGGAGATATGTACCTCTCTAGTGGTAAATTCGTTCGATAAATCCATAGTAAATGGAAGGTTGTCATCAGCTATAGCCATATCTATAAAATAAATAAATTAAATATTAATTATAAAAATTTAAAAAAAAAATATTCCGGAATTACCTGCCTAAGACATAATTCTTGAAGGTTAAAATTTGAAAATTTCGGAATTACGTCTAAAGGGATAATTCCGGAAGGCATACAAATTTAAACTTTCCAGAATTACGTATATTTACATAATTCCGGAAGGCAAAAAAATAAACTTTTCGGAATCATCAAAATTAGATAAATCCTGAACACATTTTTAAGGTTCCGGAATTATCCTCTAATCGTGTTTTCGGAAAAATAACGAATTTTTTTTAAATTCCTTTTTGAGAGGTAATTTTGGGAAGCGTAAAAATTTGGAGCTCTGGTGAGATTTTGGTAAATATGAGAGGGGTATTTTGGGGATAAAACGAGTTATGGGGGTACATGGTCAATGAGGAGGGGGGGGGGGGGATGTTACAAAAAAAAAGCCATCTCATAGTTATCGGACAACTTTCACAACTTGAAACAAAATTCCTACAAAGAAAAACATTCATATAAGAACGAGACTAAGGACACATTTTAGTCCCTAACACCATCTTTACGAGATAAATTGATCTTGACAATTTTTTGAGACAAAATTGCCTCTCACATTTTTAAAATAAAGACAAATTAGTTCCTAATATTGGATGGACGATGGACTAACTTGTCCATGTTTTGAAAATGTTAGGGACTAATTAGTCCTAAAAAATTATGATGACCAACTTGTCATATGGTAAAATTGTCAGAGACTAAAATGGATGTTTAGTCTAAGAACGACTTTGCTTCATTTTCCAAAAGTAGTATTAACTCCTTTCTATAAAAAGACTTCAACAATGGTTTCTATAACAAGAGTTCAACAATATGGGCATGATTAGATTGACTTATTTTTTAGCTTATAAAAAATAACTTATTGAGATAAATAAATTTGTATAAAAAATTCTCGAGTTCAAAGTCTCGAGTTCGAATCTTGGGGGTGGCAAAAATTGTGTTGGGAGGGAAGAACTACACAAGTCGGCAAAGCCGGTACTCCAGTATAGATTAGTCATCGGCAAAACCAAAAAAGATACGCACCAATGACATGGTAACAAAAAAAAAGTTCTCACCAACATAAGCTATATCCCCATAAGTTGTTTTTTCATAAACTATCTTTACAAGCTTATGAATAATACATAAAAGCTTATTTATTTGCATAAGTTGTTTTTCACGAGCACAAAAATATAAGTCTATCCAAACAGACCTTACATTGTTTCTATAAAAAGACTTGTCACTCTACAAACCGGCAAATGCAATATATTATATTCCCGTAAATTGTCAATAAAAAACAACCTTGATTTTTAGTAACACCAACATTCCTTAGGGTGTTTGCGGTGCAGTTTGGTTTGATTTTAATAGAAAAAGTCATCCGAACCACGAATAAAAACATATGCGGTTTGATTTAGTTTGGTTGACTTTCTTAAGAATATCCAAACCAACCCGAACAGAACTAATGTAGTTTGGATTTGTTCAGTTGGTTCTGTTTTTTACAAATCGGAAAATATAATTTGATCTAAAGTTAAATTAATTAATTTAACTCTAAAGGGCCAAATATAAAAATATAACGTGATTATTATTTTATTCACATATGAACTACTAATGTTAAATCTTGTAAAATTAAAATAGATACTTCATGTGACTGAGTAAGCCCCGTAAACGTATGTAAGACTAAGCCGACGCGTGTGCTCGTGTGACTAGATTCTCGTGTGACAAGATTAAGTAGGAATTTTTAATTTTTTAATAATATATAATGATATAATAATATTTGCGGTTTGGTTTGGTTCGGTTCGGTTTTGAGAAAACAAACCGCCATTCGAACCGAACTGATTGGTTGATTGGAAAAGTGACCCGAACACATTCAAACCGAAGCGGTTTTTTGCGGTTTTTGGTTTGGAGTTTTTTGTTGGTTTGGTTCGGTTTTAAACACCCCTAACTTACACTAATCTATCTAATATCTCATTTTTTCCTATCTATCTCTTCCAATCACACATCATTTACCTATTACGTTCAGTGTTTTAAAATCCGACTCGGACCAACCACTTGGACCGGTCGGGCCGAGAATCCGTAGTGCTGGCGGTTTGGGTCACTTAACAGGATCAGATATGCTCCTAACTCTTCTAGAACCGGTATAACTCGGCCACATTTCCGGATGAATCGTCGACTCGGCGGGCCAAATTCCTGGTTGAATCCTTGAATCGGCGGATCAATTCAAAGTTGAGCAGGCTGTAATTTTCCAAGCGCTGTAATGTTTTAGGCGCCGAGTATGTGGTTTAACTCTGGTTGTCATTTTCCAGGCGCTAGTTATGTACTTTAACTTTGATTGTCATTTTGCAGGCGTTAGTGAGGTGCCTTAACTATGGTTTGTCATTATATCAAAAAGAAAAACTATGGTTTGTCATTTCCCACGCGTCAGAGTTGTTATGACAAACCATCGTTTTTCTATGGTTTGCAATTTCTGTAAAGAAGCATTTAATGTTAGCTTTTCACGTACCAAGACAAATTAGAAATATTAATTAGTGATATATTTGGAAAAAAAGTAATAAATGTATCTTGATATTTGGAAAGGGAATTATATTTTGGGACAAAAAAATGTCAAATGGGCCTTATTTTCACGCATTTCTATGCTTCATTCTTATTTTATTTTTTTTTGATTCACCTTCTCTTCTACTTCTACTATCTATATAAGAAAATAAAAGAGTTATTAAATTACTAAATTGCCATTTGTTTTCTTATATATATAATAAATATATTTTACCTCTCTTAATTTACATTTTTAACTTTTTCTCTTTTTTTTTTGAATTCACCTTCTATATAAACTGCCCTTAGAGGCTAATGAAAGGACAACAGATTCTTGATTCATACAATTCACTCGTAATCTCTATACTCCCACGAATATTATAGTGATGATTTACCCTTGTGTTCTAGCTAAATCCTATCTAAAGAAATAGTTAGGAACATTGGCGCCCATCGTGGGGGCCGATAAGATCATACCATACCCCACAACAATCTCATCCTCCACGATTACCCCACCATGGTAACCACGAGGCATACAGTCTCAACTAGCAACAACAATCCCAGAATAGAAGAACTACTCAAAGCAGTGAGAACATTGAAGGAGCAAAATGCGAACCAAGCCTGAAGAAATGAGGAATAGCTCCTACGCTCCCAAGCGTTGGAGGCTAGGGAGCGACAGCTGCAGGAACAACTCACAAACATGCGTCATTTCACCCAGATAACTGAAGCTACCAGGGTTCCTCTAAGGGACATACGATGGCACTGGTGATCCTTAGAGCCACGTTTCAGACACATATGATGATCAGCAGCGGCAATGACGCCATTAGTTGCAAGATGTTCGCGGGAACATTAACTGTTTTCGCACTAAAATGGTTCAAAGGCTTGACATCGCGTTCGGTGAAAGGTTTTGAAGACCTCGCAAGCCTGTTCGTGACACAATTCTCAGCGAACAAGAAAAAGCAGGTGCAATCAGAAGATTTGTTCGACCTTCAACTAGGAGCAACCGAACCACTCAAGAAATACCTCGACCGCTTTAACAAGGTGACGGTCCTAGTTGAAGATCCAGACGAAAATTTCTTCGTCAAAACGTTCATGAAAGGGCTGAAGAACGGAGGGTTCAGCGAGGCGTTGTCCATCTAGAAGCCACGAACTATGGACGAAGTAAGAGCCAGAGCAGACAAACACATTGAAGCAGAAGGAACCGCCACCAGTAAGGACGAGCGAGACAATCACTAGTGCAAAAAAGGGATTTAAAGTCAGGCGAAAAGGGGATTTAAAGTCAGGCGTCCGCTTGACTTTTATTAAGTCGACTTTGTATGTGAGGAGTTTTAAAGTCAAGCGATAGCCTGACTTCGTAAGTCTGATTTAAAGTCAAGCATTTATTTCGCCTGACTTCGTAAGTCAGTTTTAAAGTCAAGCATTTATTTCGCCTGACTTCGTAAGTCAGTTTTAAAGTCAAGCATTTATTTCGCCTGACTTCGTAAGTCTGTTTTAAAGTCAAGCATTTATTATTGCCTGACTTCGTAAGTAGTTTTAAAGTCAAGCATTATTGCGCCTGACTTTAAAAGTTTTTTTTTTTTTTCAAATTTTTGGTTTAATCTCATATACACTCTGGTTATACGAATTATGTTCTCTTGATAATATTATTAGGAGAATATTTGAAGCACAATAGATTAATCTCATATACACCCTGGTTTTATCCAGATTTCCATGGGATCCCCATCAACATCTAATCCATGGTAATATATATTAGTGATAATATATATAATAACAGAATAATTAAAAGTACAAAAGCTAAATGCATTAAATTCATTAAACCAAAATAATGTGAGAATAACATACAAAAGCAATACTTGAGTGCAATTCCTACTAAAAAGATTACTAAGTCAACAACAATAGAATTTTGCAGGCATGCAAGTACTTATACATCAAATGTAATACCATATATACCCTCTGCACCGGCAAGCTTCTCTCAGTAATTCAATCTCATTTAGTGTATCAGTCAATTTTTTCTCCATATCTTGCTCAGCAGCTTCTCTGCTTGCTAATGCAGCTGCTAATTGTCCCTCCAAATTTTCCTCTCAGAACCATGTTCAATTGCAGATGCTAGACTTTGTCGAGCAATGGAGTCAATGAAACGTTGGGAAGATTTATTTCTAAGGTGAGAGGCCAATCCAGTGGATGAAGAATTAGAACAACTCTGTCTCCCTTTGCCTCCATGAGTGACCACCAGCACTTTGTCTCTGTATCAAATGCCTATACTACAAAAGGAAAAGGGATAATTAGAAGTACTAAAGTTGCTAAAGTAAATACACACATGAACATATAAGTTGCTAAAGTTTTCCCTAGTGAACTTAAACACACATGAACATATAAGTTGCTAAAGTTTTCCCAACCAAATGAAGTACTGAAAACTAAAGTCAATTAGGTGTCCAAATATCAGAACTCTACAAAAATTACTAACCTTATTTTCAGGGTAGACTTTTTCCTTATACCAAGCAGGCCTGTCTTGAAGGTCAATAGGAACCAATTGGATCTTGTCTTGTAGTCCCTATAGTTCAACCAACAGAATAAATAACAGTGACAAAATGAGTTAATAAAATAAGAAGATCAAAAGAAATAGACACTTAAAAATAAGGCAAATAAAGGCATCGAATATGTAAAGAGGACAAAAGGAAGAAACAACCTTGGAGTTCCTAGTGATCCATACACGTTGTGCAAAGACGGTAACTGGCTTCTCACCAAAGAGAAGGGTGTTAGAGTCCTTAACCTTGAGATCGTGGTGTTTCCACTGTCCGTGAACACTGTCATACTTAAACATGTAGGTCTGCACAAAAACCAAACCAAACAATAATTCAGATACAAGAATAGCCAATAAAATTAACCGATTAGTCAAACAACAACGAATCAGATCTAAAAAATAAGTCTTCGTCAGGGTCACCTGCTCGTCGTCGTCGTCGGGGTCACCACCACGTTCGCCGTCACCTGATGAGGGAGTGAGATCTGAGATCTGAGATCTGACGGTGAGAGGTGAGGGGGAATTAACACAGTCATGCATATGAACAACAACACAATAAACATAGAGAGAGAGAGAGAGGGAGAGGGAAAGGGAGAGAAACTTACAGATTCTATGGGTTTTAGAGAGAAAGGTGAGTGACCATCTTTGTCAAGCTGAGAAAACAACTCTCTAGCTGAAGCATCCATTGAATCATTGTTACTACCTTCGTCATAGCTTCTTACCAAGAGCCAATGGAAAAACTCATTAAAATTGATCTTCCCATCTCTGTCCGTATCTCTCTCTCTCTGTAAAGAAATAAAAGGATACATCAAGCAAAAGTACACCAAGGCAGTAGTATGGTACAAATAAGCTAATTGTATATATAGTGAAGATTTCAGAAAAATAAGATTAACCACAAATATTGTCTACATTTCTAATAGTCGACGCAAGTCCCTAAAAAGTTATTCCAATACTGCAGCTGCTTTAAATTGTTAGTTTCCATATAGACTAGAAAAGATGCAAATGACAAATAAGAGTTATTTAAAACACCATTATCTTCATCTAGATATTGAGGATCCCCTGATAAGCAAAATATTTGAATTAGATGCTCGTGGTTGGTACCCCCGGGTATATGATTATATTATCATTCAAGATACATGCCAAACAAAGGTCAATTTGAGATGCGTGAGTAGAAATTTCACCAAACTCCATAAATGACGAATTGTATCTTTGAATTTGAAATTTTATACCAAGGTGGCAAGGATCTTCTAGACACTCAGTGTTATACACTTGTATAGTATCTATACAAAAACTATAAGTTATTTTCATAAGCTAGTTTGGAGAGTTTATGGAAATAAGTTGAAAAACAGCTGACGAAACATATCACAAATTGTTTCCATAAACTCTCTCAAAGAATCTCAAAAGTGCTTAGGCCGTTAATTAAACCCAGATTAACCAATCAAAACATGCTCTAGAGAACTTTCCATATATGCTCCTTCCTTATTTTTGTTTCCTTTTTCTGCTTGGCAGAGACCAGAAAACAGAGTTTCTGGCTACCAAGTACCTACCTACCTCTCTGTTCATTTTCTCATGTAAAACAAAAGAAAAACAAAAAAAAAATCTTATTAGCTAAAGAGTGATAGATACAGGTTATGATGTATATAAACAACAAAGAGGGAAAGGAACAGAGTTAGTACCTGACTTCCACCTTGCACAACCATTGTTGAACCTTAGGGTTGTTGATGTCAGCAGGGTCCAGAAAGCTACAACACATTCAAAAAACGAACAAACACTATTAGCTAAATGACAAATGACAGGGATTACCACCGAGTTTAGTAGAAGCAAGGTTGACTCAGTTACTCACTCGTTAAACTCAGTTAAGTTAAGGAGACCATCTCTGTCACAATTTGGTAAAAATTATTCTCAACTTTATTGATTGGAGAAAAAGAGTATATAATGATGCCAAGATGGATGCAGTTACAAAATGATCTGCTTGTTGCGTTACATAATGATCTGCCAAGATGGTAAATATGATCTGCTTGTTGCGTTACATAATGATGCCAAGATGGATGCAGTTTTCCAATAATAGGCAGTAGTTCCATATCTGATAAATACCTGCAATGATTGAAATGAAAACCTAAAAATAAATTAGACTGTACTATGAGTAAACAACCATATTGATTCAAAGAAAGTGGAATAATGATGGGAAAAGTAAAAGGTAAATACCCGTCACCATCTTTGTCAAGCTGAGAAAACAACTCTCTAGCTGAAGCATCCATTGAATCATTATTACTACCTTCGTCATAGCTTCTTACCAAGAGCCAATGGAAAAACTCATTAAAACCGATCTTCCCATCTCTGTCTGTATCTCTCTCTCTGTAAAGAAATAAAAGGATACATCAAGCAAGAGTACACCAAGGCAGTGTTATGGTACAAATAAGCTAATTGTATATAAACAGAAGATTTTAGAAAAATAAGATTAACCACAAATATTGTCTACATTTCTAATTGTCCACGCAAGTCCCTAAAAGATTATTCCAATACTGCAGCTACTTTAAATTGTTAGTTTCCATATAGACAGGAAAAGATGCAAATGATAAATAATTGATTTAAAACACCAGTATCTTCATTTAGATATTGAGGATCCCCTAACAAGCAAAATATTTGAATTAGCTCGTATATGATTATATTATCATTCAAGATACATGTATATGATTATATTACCAAATTCCATAAATGACAAATTGTATCTTTGAATTTGAAATTTTACCAAACTGTATCTCTGAAATTTTATATTTTATATAAATAACAAAAGGGAAAGGAACAGAGTTACTACCTGACTTCCGCCTTGCACAGCCATTGTTGAAGCTTAGGGTTGTTGCTGTCAGCAGGGTCCAGAAAGCTACAACACATTCAAAAAACGAACAAACACTATTAGTTAAATGACAAATGACAGGGATTACCACCGAGTTTAGTAGAAGCAAGGTTGACTCAGTTACTCACTCGTTAAACTCAGTTAGGTTCAGAAGACCATCTCTGTCTGCATCAGAAGCATTAAAATGCTCCTCTTTCCACCAACAATAACCGTTATCATAAGAATCGGTATCTTCTGTAACCCATCATAAAACAAAAATAAAAAACTTTCAAAACCCTAAAATGACTTGAATCCCTAAAATGCAGAATGTAGAATTCAAAACCCTAAAACGCATCACATGAACCAACCTAACAGAAACTAGAAGATTTATAGGTCTAAGATAAAAGGGAAGGTGATTTACATGGTAGAGAAGAGTGAGAGGAAAGGGCGAACAGGTACAGATTGCGAAGAGTGAGAGAGACGACGGAAACGGCGACGGTGAGGAAACGAGAGAAGCTTGTGCCGGTGAAGAAAGGGGGCGACGGCGACGGCGAAGGTGAGGAAACGCAGCGACGGTGAGGAACTGAGAGAAGCTTGCGCAGTGAGAACTGAGACAACTGAGTGAAGAGAACTGAGGAACGCGTACGTTTTGCGATTATGTGAAGAGAACTGAGTGATGAGAACCGAGGAAGGGTGAAATATTTTTTATATTTTAGTACTTTAGAAGTCAGGCGTGTATTCGCTTGACTTTAAAACTTTACCTCTTAATTACAAGTTTGCCACCGTGTCTACTTATGTAGTCATGCGTCTGATAGCATGACTTTAAAAGTCTAATTTTTTTGCTATTTTTTCACTTTAGAAGTCAGGCGTGTATTCGCTTGACTTTAAAACTCGCGAGTTTTGCCTCTTAATTACAAGTTTGCCACCGCGTCAACATATAAAGTCAGGCATCTGAGCGCCTGACTTTAAATGTCTAATTCTTTTGTTGATTTTGCACTAGTGAATAAAGCACCAAAGAGACAGCATTCCCCGGTAGGAAGAGCGGCACAGGCCGAACAATACCATTTTTCCGAAAATCGAGACAGAGAAGGCCAATCCAGGAATCGCAAAAGTCGCCCCAATCTGGAAGTAGAATACACTCCTCTCAGGGCCTAACCTTCCGCCATCCTTGGTGAGGGACTTAGTGGTGGGACCATCCGGAGACCGTCACCCTTTGTAGGAACCATTGGTAACAACCCCTAAGCATATTGCAGGTACCATAGAACCGAGGGGCATGCAACCGACGAATGCTGGACCTTGAAGCAACAGATAGAAAAACTCATCCAAGAGGATATCTGAAGAAGTTCGTGCTCACAGATGAAGAGACAAGCAAGCAACCCAGAGCCCAAACTAGCAGCAAAAAGGGGAAGCACAACAACTCAAAAAGTAGCCGGACAGAAGGGCGATCATGAAACAGCGTACAAAGGCGATGTCATCACCATTTCTGGAGGTTTCTCAGGCGACGGACCAACCTCTTTCGCTAGAAGAAGGTATGCACGTTCTATCATGTCGGTTACTAATAGTGAAACTGAATTTGCTGTAACAGAGTTCCCGTCAATTTCATTTGATGCGGAGGATTTTGAAGGCACCCAATCTCACTCTGATGATCCCATAGTCATCTCGATTACCACCAGTGGTTACAAGGTGGCCCGGGTCTTGGTCGATGGAGGAAGCTCTGCCAATGTGATGTACTGGAAATGCTTCCAGGAGCTCAAGTTACCAACCGATGCATTGAAAAATTACCCTGGCACCTTAGTCGGGTTCTCAAGAGAACAAGAAGAAATCCGAGGATACATGGACCTCTTAACCACCTTCGACAACGAAGAATCAGCCAAAACAGTGGTCCTCAGATATATGATAGTTGATGCAACGTCTTCCTACAACATCATAGTAGGCAGGCCGACTCTCAATGCACTCATGGCAGCAATATCCTATCCACACATGTGCCTCAAGTACCCTCTTCCCTGTGGAAAGGTCGGGGTCATCCGGGGTGACCAGGCAATGGCCCGCAAGTGCTGCGCTGAAAGCGCCAAGGTAAAGACAGTCCAAAAGAAGGAGGTAAAAGGTTCTAATTGCAGTTTTCTTGACCTAGATCCGAGAATGTATGATGCAGCTAAAGAAGTAAAGAGACCGAGACCGACAGACGACCTCAAGGAAGTTATCATCGACCCAACATAACACCAGAAAACTAGGATCGGCACCAGACTGTCAGCAGAGATCGAGGACCAACTGATCAAACTCCTCTCAAACAACGTCCATATATTTGCATGGTCCCCCCAAGGCATGCCAGGTATCGATCCCAACTTCATCTGTCCTCAGTTATCTTTAAACCCCTCTATTCAGCGTGTGTCGTAGAGAAAAAGAAAGCAGGGGTAAGAAAAGATGAGAGCAATCAAAGAAGAGACGGACAAGCTGTTGGCCGCCCAATTTACCCAAGAAGTAAAGTACCCAACTTGACTGGCGAATCCGGTTGTAACACCCCGTTAATTTCTATCTTGTAGAAATTACCGAAGCGCACTACTGGCATACATCAGAGTGACTTTCCTATTAACATATTGAACACATACTAAACTTCGATGAATCACTCATCAAACGTGTTTAAAATAACTGAACTGCCTATAAATAAAGTCGGTCCTTACACCCTCAACTAGTGTTCAATACTCAAAACCGAAAGTCTACGGAAGCGATTCACAACTTGAAATACATAAGTCGTACAATCGAGTAGTCTTAAGGTACTGAATACAAAATACAGAGATACAAGGGAAACTGAAATATAAGACATAAAGAAATAAAGATAGCGGCTGCTCCTCAAGCATCTTCATAGCCATGCCTCACGGTCTTCAACTTTCCCTGCTTAACTGAAAAACAACAACAATGGATTGGGTGAGACAACTTGTCTCAGTGAGTTCTATCGCGACCCCTAACTAATCCTCTCGGTTCAATTATGCTTGATTCATATTCTAAACTTCAAAACTCATAGTCCTCAAAGTTGACTATGTGGTGGTACTAATCTCAATCACTGAGCCTAAACCATGAACTATGCTCAATCACTGAGCCTAACAATGAACTATGCTCAATCACTGAGCCTAACAATGATTCTTAGCGTGTCACCGGTCACTTGGCATAATAAGCTTCCGGTGAACCCGTCCCCACTAATCACTAGTGGGTCCCTAACGGGGCCTAGGTTCATAAGGCTCATGACTGCCTCTCCCCCAGCACACTAATACTAAAATAGGGTCGTCACCCTAACAATGGTGTATATGATATACAATAACAATGAACAATGAAAACTACTCAATCACTGAGCTCTAACATGACCTAATCTTATTCTGAACATTAGGTGATCTAATTCTTAAGTTAACCTTGTAATTTAGTGATCTCACGTGGATTACTAAGGTTTGCTAACTTAACTTAATAATCTTACTAAACCAGTCAATCCAGCACAATACATCAATCACAAAGTCATAACATGAAATCAATGGTCAATCACATGAGCATTCACTTAACCGGAACGTAATCCAAACACAACCAATCATATAGTACTAACATAACTTAGATCCAATCACAGTCAATTACCACTCAATTCAGGGCAATTCGATTATAGTATCATTGGGGAAGGTGGAAGGAGGGACTAGAAAGCAATTGGAATCGTTCGGAATGATTTAAAACATTTTTTAAAAAAGGCAACCCGAAGACCTCGCACGACCCGTGCGCCCATACACACGATCCGTGCGTGCCCATCATTTATCGTATCATTCCGTCCGATACCTAATTACTTCCCGATCGGCACTACCACTTTAGTTTAGAATTACAGTGCTCCCATCCTAGGGAAACCTTGGGGAGTGGATTGGAAGGGACTTAGGACCAATCGGAATAGCTTAGGATGTACTTCGAAATTTCGCATCAGAAGGATACGCACGGTCCGTGCGCCTTGGCACACGACCCGTGCGCGTTTTCAAAAACGGCCCCAGTGATTCCAGAATCTCACGCACGACCCGTGCCCAAAGGCACACGGTCCGTGCTTGACTAACAGTGTTGCAGAAAAACAGTTTTTCGCGTTTTCTTTCCTATTCCGATCGTTCCCGTGTCCATTCCGATTCACCTTCAACTCAATAACACAACAATACACATAATCGTGGTTTTTCCTAGTGAGTTATAGAACTCACTTTTAGAAGACAAATAGCAATCACACGAAAGACTTAGCAACACGGAACACGGCGACTCACGAACTCTCCAACCAAACCGTTTCCAGAATCTCACAAGTTGAAACACAGATTCCTAGCTACTGAACCTTCCTCCAAATTGCATAAATGAACAATATATCCTCTGAAATCTACCCTCAGCCCTAAAAGACTGACATGCAAGGTGGGTTCTCCATTAATAGCTAAACTTGGAGCTCAAAATCGAAAATGGAAGATGATGAAGGAGGAGGGTTTTGGTTCAGAAATTTGTATCAATGGGAAGAGGGGAATGAGATGGTCAAGATGGTGAATGAAAACTGAACATGCATTGGAGATTTCTGAAGCTCTCTCTCTTCTCTTCTTCCTTCTCCCTCTCGAGCTCCTCCCTTCCTCTCTCTCTCTAATCTGATTTGTTTTTTCTTTTTCAGGTTTTGGCTGGAATGAAGAATGAGTGAAGTGTTGTTGTGTTTTTGTTTAAGCTGGAAGGGTTTATAAAGGAGTAATGTAAAAGACCACATCGCCCCTCACTTACATATTTCATTCCTAATAACTCCCACCAGCTCTATCTAACTAAATATGGTGCAATCTACTCAATTTGTCACACAATTACATTAATTGACAATCCAAACAAATTATTTTTCAACACATTATTTTCATGCAACTCAGTTAAATCAATAAAAATTATTTCACGCCAAATAATTTAAATAGCGAAAAATTGGGGATATTACAATCACCCCAACTTTTAAAAATTTTGTCCTCAAAATTGGACCAATCAAAACAATTAGTATATAATATACCTTTCGCCGAATTATCAACGGCCCTGCCTTTCAGAGCGTCCAACACAAGGACTATTCCCGCTTGCGGAGTTAGCATTCCATTCTCGGTTCCTCTTCCTCGCTGGGCACTCCTTGGCGTAGTGCCCTTCCATTTTGCAGTAGAAGCAACGCTTTGATCCTAGGTGACATTCTCCTCCATGGGGACTTCCGCATTTGCCATAGTTGGCGGGCTTCAATAATTCCGACGTCTGCACTTGCTTACCTTTGCTGGAGACACCTCTTGGTTCTTCCTCCGGAGTGGACCCTTCAGCCGCTTTCCTCTTCTTTACTGGGCACTTGTTGGTATAATGCCCTTCTCCCTTGCAATAAAAACACGCGGTTGATCCTAGACGACACCTTCCGCTATGGGGCCTTCCACATGCCGAACACTTAACGGACCTCGGAATTTCAGCTACCACAACTTTCTTTCCTTTGATGGAGGTATTCCTCGGTTCAACACTTGGGGTTGGCAATTCCAATGCCTTCTTTTTCCCTTTTTCATTCGTTTTCCTTTCCTCATTCGCTCCGTTGAGATTCGTTTCTGCAACATACGCTCGCTGCTGCTGACTCATCAGCTCGTGATGCATCCACATCATGTCTTGCATCATCTTTTGTTGATTCACGATCACGTTCTACATCCATTCAGATTGAGGATCGACAGGGACGCTTCTCCTACTTCCACCAGCCATGATTCTGCGAAATATGCACAAAGTGTTTAGTTGATCAGGCTAAACGTCTAATAGCATACTAAGAGGAATCACACTTAGAGGACTTAAGAGACTCATGATTCTAAGTCCGACTGGGTCGAACTGCTCTGATACCAACTGTAACACCCCGTTAATTTCTATCTTGTAAAAATTACCGAAGCGCACTACTGGCATACATCAGAGTGACTTTCCTTTTAACATATTGAACACATACTAAACTTCGATGAATCACTCGTCAAACGTGCTTAAAATAACTGAACTGCCTATAAATAAAGTCGGTCCTTACACCCTCAACTAGTGTTCAATACTCAAAACCGAAAGTCTGCGGAAGCGATTCACAACTTGAAATACATAAGTCGTACAATCGAGTAGTCTTAAGGTACTGAATACAAAATACAGAGATACAAGGGAAACTGAAATATAAGACATAAAGAAATAAAGATAGCGGCTGCTCCTCAAGCATCTTCATAGCCATGCCTCACGGTCTTCAACTTTCCCTGCTTAACTGAAAAACAACAACAATGGATTGGGTGAGACAACTTGTCTCAGTGAGTTCTATCGCGACCCCTAACTAATCCTCTCGGTTCAATTATGCTTGATTCATATTCTAAACTCCAAAACTCATAGTCCTCAAAGTTGACTATGTGGTGGTACTAATCTCAATCACTGAGCCTAAACCATGAACTATGCTCAATCACTGAGCCTAACAATGAACTATGCTCAATCACTGAGCCTAACAATGATTCTTAGCGTGTCACCGGTCACTTGGCATAATAAGCTTCCGGTGAACCCGTCCCCACTAATCACTAGTGGGTCCCTAACGGGGCCTAGGTTCATAAGGCTCATGACTGCCTCTCCCCTAGCACACTAATACTAAAATAGGGTCGTCACCCTAACAATGGTGTATATGATATACAATAACAATGAACAATGAAAACTACTCAATCACTGAGCTCTAACATGACCTAATCTTATTCTGAACATTAGGTGATCTAATTATTAACTTAACCTTGTAATTTAGTGATCTCACGTGGATTACTAAGGTTTGCTAACTTAACTTAATAATCTTACTAAACCAGTCAATCCAGCACAATACATCAATCACAAAGTCATAACATGAAATCAATGGTCAATCACATGAGCATTCACTTAACCGGAACGTAATCCAAACACAACCAATCATATAGTACTAACATAACTTAGACCCAATCACAGTCAATTACCACTCAATTCAGCGCAATTCGATTATAGT
Organism: Astragalus membranaceus; assembly: GCA_039519185.1. Taxonomy (NCBI): domain Eukaryota; kingdom Viridiplantae; phylum Streptophyta; class Magnoliopsida; order Fabales; family Fabaceae; genus Astragalus; species Astragalus membranaceus. The sequence continues at coordinate 86,305,236 of CM076848.1, read as the reverse complement.
ATCATTGGGGAAGGTGGAAGGAGGGATTAGAAAGCAATTGGAATCGTTCGGAATGATTTAAAACACTTTTTAAAATAGGAAACCCGAAGACCTCGCACGACCCGTGCGCCCATACACACGATCCGTGCGTGCCCATCATTTATCGTATCATTCCGTCCGATACCTAATTACTTCCCGATCGGCACTACCACTTTAGTCATAGCCAAACATGTAGAATTACAGTGCTCCCATCCTAGGGAAACCTTGGGGAGTGGATTGGAAGGGACTTAGGACCAATCGGAATAGCTTAGGACGTACTTCGAAATTTCGCATCAGAAGGATACGCACGGTCCGTGCGCCTTGGCACACGACCCGTGCGCGTTTTCAAAAACGGCACCAGTGATTCCAGAATCTCACGCACGACCCGTGCCCAAAGGCACACGGTCCGTGCGTGACTAACAGTGTTGCAGAAAAACAGTTTTTCGCGTTTTCTTTCCTATTCCGATCGTTCCCGTGTCCATTCCGATTCACCTTCAACTCAATAACACAACAATACACATATTCATGGTTTTTCCTAGTGAGTTATAGAACTCACATTTAGAAGACAAATAGCAATCACACCGAAGACTTAGCAACACGAAACACGGCGACTCACGAACTCTCCAACCAAACCGTTTCCAGAATCTCACAAGTTGAAACACAGATTCCTAGCTACTGAACCTTCCTCCAAATTGCATAAATGAACAATATATCCTCTGAAATCTACCCTCAACCCTAAAAGACTGACATGCAAGGTGGGTTCTCCATTAATAGCTAAACTTGGAGCTCAAAATCGAAAATGGAAGATGATGAAGGAGGAGGGTTTTGGTTCAGAAATTTGTATCAATGGGAAGAGGGGAATGAGATGGTCAAGATGGTGAAAGAAAACTGAACATGCAGTGGAGATTTCTGAAGCTCTCTCTCTTCTCTTCTTCCTTCTCCCTCTCAAGCTCCTCCCTTCCTCTCTCTCTAATCTGATTTGTTTTTTCTTTTTCAGGGTTTGGCTGAAATGAAGAATGAGTGAAGTGTTGTTGTGTTTTTGTTTCAGCTGGATGGGTTTATAAAGGAGTAATGTAAAAGACCACATCGCCCCTCAATTACATATTTCATTCCTAATAACTCCCACCAGCTCTATCTAACTAAATATGGTGCAATCAACTCAATTTGTCACACAATTACATTAATTGACAATCCAAACAAATTATTTTTCAACACATTATTTTCATGCAACTCATTTAAATCATTAAAAATCATTTCACGCCAAATAATTTAAATAGCGAAAAATTGGGGATATTACGCCGGTGATGGTGAAGAAATCAAACGGCAACTGGAGAATGTGTGCAGATTACACAGACCTCAACAATGTCTGCCCGAAGGACTCATATCCACTACCTAGTATTGATGGCCTAGTCGACGGCGCTTCAGGCTACAAGCTTCTCAGCTTCATGGATGCATACTTAGGCTATAATCAGATCCAAATGAACCACATGGACGAAGAAAAGATAACCTTCATGACAGGCCGATCTAACTACTGCTACCAAGTGATACCGTTCGGGTTGAAAAACACCGGAGCAAAATACTAGCGTCTTATGGACAGAATATTTGAAGGAGAAATTGGTCAGACAATCGAAGTGTACGTCGATGATATGGTAGTAAAATTCACAACCGATCCATCCCACCTAGAGAACTTAACTAAGATCTTTCATCTCCTGGAAAAGCATGATCTCCGACTCATCCCAGACAAATGCTCATTTGGAGTTCAAGCAGGGGAATTCCTAGGATACGTCCTAACTCACAGGGGTATTGAAGCAAACCCCTCACAGTGTAAAGCCATCATTGAAACAAGAAGCCCCATTAAGGCCGAAGAAGTGCAGATCTTGACCGGCAGAATAACAGCCCTCTCACGCTTTCTAGTCCGGTTAGCAGACAAAGTCAGTCCCAATGTTCCAACTCCTCAGAGAACTCAAAGAATACTTGGCTGCTCCGCCAATCTTTACATCTTCAAAACAGGGAGTCCCCTTATTGTTATACTTGGCGGTCTCAAGAGACGCATGCAGTACAGTCTTAGTGCAAGAACAAGGAAAAGAGCAGCGCCCAGTCTACTACATTAGAAGGATGTGGAGGGGCCCGGAGTAGAGGTACTAAAAGATAGAGAAGGCGGCGTACACTGTGATACTGGCAGCAAGAAAGCTCAAACATTATTTCCAAAGCCACCCAGTAATAATCAAAACTGATCTCCCGATATGACAGGTTCTCTCTAAACCAGATTTGGCAGGAAGGATGGTCTCTTGGTCGGTTGAACTGTCAAAATACGACATCAAGTATGAACCAAGGGGGGCGATCAAAGCCCAAGCATTAGCAGATTTTATTGCCGAACTCGTAGAGATCAACTCAGAGGTTAAACCTCAGACCGATCAAGCCTGGACTCTTTCAGTCGATGGTTCATCCAATCTGAGAGGACGCAGGGTCAGAGTAACCTTAGAAGAGTCGAATGGTGTACTCCTGGAGCAATCACTCTGTTTCATTTTCAAAGCCAGTAACAATCAAGCTGAGTATGAGGCTCTCATTGCCGGCATGACATTAGCTGCAAACCTTTGAGTGACGCACCTGAAAGCCCAAAGTGACTTCCTACTCGTGACAGGACAGGTCAGTGACTCTCTACTCGTGACAAGACAGCTCACAAAAGCATTCAGCACCAAGGATCGGCTGCTCGGCAAATACTTTGATAAGGTACAAGAACTCAAATCCAAATTCATTTCCTTTGAGCTAACACTTGTCCCTAGGGAAGAAAACAGCAGGGCTAACATCTTGGCAAAGCTAGCCAGCACGAAGAAGCCTTGAAATAATCACTCAGTGATTCAGGAAACACTCTTCCAACCCAGCGTAAACATAACCCAGGTTCTCTCAACAAAGATTGAGCCCAATTGCTGGATGGCCAATAATATTACTTACCTGCAGGGAGAGCACAAACAACTTCAAGAGGAAGAACTAAAGAAAATAGCAAAGATTGCCAGCAAATACATTCTCATTGAAACCGAATTTTACAAAAGGGGGTTCTCGGCCCCACTCCTCAAATGTGTTTCAGACAGTAAAGCCAGCGAAATAATGAAGGAGGTTCATGAAGGAGTATGCAACAGTCACATTGGAGGGCAGGGCTCTAGCCTTCAAAATAGTAAGGGCCGGTTACTATTGGCCGACCATGAAGAAAGACTCAATGGAGTACGTCCGGAAATGCGACCGATTTCAATGATATGCATGCATTCCCAAGGCACCCCCAGACAACCTACAGTCGGTCCTCTCAACATGGCCCTTCTCCATCTGTGGAGTTGATATCCTCGGTCCTTTCCCCCAGCACCGGGGCAAGTCAAGTTTCTGTTGGTGGCAGTTAATTACTTCACAAAATGGATAAAAGTCGAGCTAGTGGCAACCATCAAAGCCCACCAAGTCAAGAAATTTTACTGGAAAAGGATCATCTGTCGGTTCGGTATCCCAGCTACAATAGTATCAGAGAATGGAACACAATTTGCTTCACAAACGGTGGCCGATCACTGTAGCACTTGGAACATATACCAAGCATTCACCTTGGTCGAGCACCCTCAGACCAACAGGCAGGCCGAGGCCGCTAACAAAATCATTTTGAATGGTCTCAAAAGGAGGTTGGATGAAGCTAAATGTAACTGGGCCGAGGAATTTCCATTTGTACTTTGGTCGTATCACACCACTCCTCAGTCCTCCACGAGGGAAACTCCCTTCCAACTAACCTATGGAAGCAACGCCCTGATCCCGATCGAAGTACTCAAGTCTAGCGCAAGAAGAATGTTGACTGAGAAGGTCCCAGACACGAGCGCACTCAGAGCTAACCTAGACCTGCTGGATGAAGTTAGAGAAGTTGCAAAGATCAAAGAAGAAGCAGCCAAGCAGCGAGCGGCCAAAAGATACAACTCCAAAGTCAAACCTAGAAGTTTCGAAGCCGGTGATCTAGTCTTACGGAAGTCAAGCCGAGTCGGAACAAGGGGAAAGCTGTCGGCTAACTGGGAAGGACCCTTCAGAATCAAAGATATGGTCAGCCAAGGCGCGTTCAGACTGGAGAAACTGGAATCACCATATTTTCTTTATTTTCAATCAATGTATAATTTGTATGCGGCAGTATAAAAGCCCCAAATGTCCTCCACCATCATTATTGAATAAAGAGAACAGGTGATTCAAAAATAAAGAATGTGCCATAACAAAAAAGTCTCGATAGGTGAGAGCGAAGCTGACGAGTCCATGCACCACCCTTGGGCACACCCATTCAGCAACGAAGGAGGTCACTCCTTCCAAACCAAATGGGAGCTTCCAATGTGTAGGCGAACGCGCTCGCCGAACGAGAACAACAAGCTCGACTCAATGTAAGAACTTTCACTGTGTATACGAATTAATGCGCTCGCCGAATAAGTCAACGAGCTTAGAACAGTGTAAGCCATTTTAACACAAGACCCGCAAGTGTAAACCAAACGAAAGCAGACATACAGCCGTTGGGCATCAATAAAATGGTCATTCAAAGGAAACATGAAACAAAGAAAAAGATAATGAGAATAACTGAAAAGGCGTCATACATTCAGCAGGAAACGACAAAAGTAATGACAGTTCAAAATATAACACCAACAATGGCAATATCTGGTACACACTTTAAATTGAAAATACAACAAAATTAAGGAGTTGCTTCGGAGTCAGCGACCAGCTCTGCCTACTGATCCGGCCGTGGCTCTGGCTCGTTATTCAAAAGGTGATCCAGGGCGGTCAGATCCAAAGCGTCACCCTGAGCGCAGGGTACAGGAACACTTGATGATTCATGGTTTCTCGTAACCACCTGCTACACAATCCGACCGTCAATGACTATCTTGTCTGGGTCAAACTTAGAAATATCCACCTCAGGATAAAGAACCTGCAATTGAGGTAAGGCAGTGTCAAAGCCTCTGTCAAACTCAGTCGCCACCTCAATGGTCAACTCCTTAACCTGCTTATCCAAGTCCTTAGCTTCCACTTCAGCAACCTTCAAACTCTCCGAAAGCTTCTTGTCCTCATCCAAGCCCGGACACTTTACTCTCCAGCCGAGTCTTCTCTGAATCCCACTTGTGCAAATTCTGTTTCAACGAGACTCGATCCTCCTAACATAACTTCAAAGCATCCTCAGTCTCCTTCAACCGGCCTTCAAGCTGGCTGTGCACCCCAACAACTCTGATGACGGCTCCCTCAGCCATATAGGCAAGTAGAGAGGCCCAGAGGCTATAAGTCTTGACAGCAACCAGGGTTTGCCCCAAACCCATGGAAGCGACCTTCTCCGGATTGGCCGACCCAAGAGCTCCATTCAAAACTCTGTTGAATGGATACCGAGAATCCCAGGCAGTCCTTATGGGCGCATCGGCATTTCCGCCGGTCCTCTTTTGGCACTTCAGATGACTCTGCCAGGAAGCGTCGGTAGAAGGACCACCCTCCCCGGGCAAGCCAATCTCGAGGCCCACGACCGAAGTATTCTCGGCTTTCTTGGTGGGTGGAAGTTGGGTAGAAGGTGGGGGCCGAGCCTTGTTGGGGTTGACAGCATGGGTAGGACTACCATCGGCCGCTGGTGAATCACCGACTGGGGTCGGCCCTGAAGAAAGACCCTACCTCCATTTCTGCTCAGCGCGACTCTGTTGCCTCTTCTCAACACTGACCGACGACATTCCGAGATCCCCTACAAGAAGGTTACAAACAAACTCAGTTATTGATAGGCCGCAAGTGCACGGTCTTCTCGCGTAATAAAAAGAGTTATCGATCCACAGGGAGAGCCTAGGTGATTACCAATTTAATTTTTCAAAGTTGATTAACTGAAAAGAAAGTGTTTTTAGAAAGAAGGAATGTTTTACTAAAGTCTACTCACTCATGATCATTGTAGACAAAAGAGGAGAAAAGAAAATAAATGGCTTGGAAAATAAATGACTTGGAAAATAAAGGGCAAGAAAATAAATGACTTGGAAAATAAAGGGCAAGAAAATAAATGACTTGGAAAATAAAGGGCAAGAAAGTAAATGACTTGGAAAATAAAGGGGCAAGAAAGTAAATGACTTGGAAAATAAAGGGCAAGAAAATAAATGACTTGGAAAATAAAGGGGCAAGAAGGTAAATGACTCGGAAAATAAAGGGGCAAGAAAGTAAATGACTTGGAAAATAAAGGGGCAAGAAAGTAAATGACTTGGAAAATAAAGGGGCAAGAAAGTAAATGTGCAAGTAAAATAAAAGACTTAGAAAATAAATTGCAAGAATTTAAATAGCAAGAAAGTAGAAAAAGATGAAGAACATGAAGAACATGAAGAACAATCTTTAGAGAATTTTTGAGATGAACTTTGCCACCAAATTCAAGTGCTTTACAAGTGAGGATCAAGGTCCTATTTATAGGAAAATATGAGGGAGGGGCAAAATAGTAAATTACAAGTTTTGGCAAAGATATGACCATCAACAAGTGGGCAAGGCAAAGCCATCAACAAGTGGGCAAAAATATCCATCGACAAGTGGAAAAAGCATAGCCATCAACAAGTTGACAAAGGGCTTAGGTTGAGGGCAAAATGGTCAAAAAGAAGAAAAAAATCAAGTTGGCAAAGGTGGCCATCAAAAAGTGGCCGTAGCCAAATTTTCCAGCATTTTGGCGCCCATGCCTGCGCCAGTTCCTGCGCCAGTTTCTGTGTTGCGCCTGTGTTGCGTTTTTGGCGCCCATGAGGGTGTCTAGTGCCTTAAAAATTGCTCCTTCTCAAATATTTCCTTTTTTCTTCATTTTATCTCATATTTTTGTTAGACTATAGTATAACCTTAGAGGGGGGGTGAATAAGGTTATGTGTAATTCTTGGATTCTTTTCAAAATAAATGATAAGTTTATTTAAATCAAATGCGGAAAAAGAGATTTAAACTTATCAGATATATGCAAGCAGGCAGATTACTCTATATTCAATATTCACAATAAGGTTGTTTTATAAGTAACGCAATGATATTGAATATAACAGATCTACAGTAGAGATAGAGAAGATGATAGATGAACAGATCTGTAGTACAGTATAACTATAACTAGATTAACAGATTCAGATCAGAGTAGTGATATAGTTATACAATAAATCCACTGAGCAATATTATAAACAGATGTAAAATAGTATAATATGGACAGATATAAACAATAAGAAATGTAAAGAGATAGGGATAGAGATACACCAGAAATTTTACGAGCTTCAGGATAAAAGCCCTACGTCCTCGGCCTCCGGCTTTGCAACCTTTGGACTTTGCTGATAACCACTATATGAAGAACCAATGTTTTACAAACAATCAACTTCAAATAGCAAATCTCAATTCCCCTGAATTGAGAACCCGAGCTCCCCGCTAAGGATTTCAACCGCTTCAATCTCCTGATTGAATGACCCAAGAGCACCTCCCAGGATTTCAATACCATTTCAATCTTCCCCGATTGAACGACCCAAGATCACCTCCCAGGATTTCAAACCAACTCAATCTTCTGATTGAGAGACCCAAGAAAACTTCCCAGGATTTCAAACCAACTCAATCTCCTGATTGAGAGACCCAAGAACAAATCCCAGGATTTCAAAGTGACCCCCACAAATAGAGTAACGAATACAAATAGAGATCTATGATCCAATCACCTCAGATATAATGTCAGTATAGTGACTAAGAGATGAGTGATATGGAAAATAGAAAATGATATGAAAGTTGAAGCTCTATTTTCTCTCTTTCTCAGATCTAGAAAATGTATGTGAGAAGCAGAGAGGAGTTGTGAATTGTGGTGTGAGGTGTGAAATGAAAAGTGTGAAGCACCTCCCTATTTATAGGTTTAGGAAAACGTAGAAATGATTTATGATGCATAAGAATCGATTTATGTGAGAAGGCAAATCATAGTATAATCGATTCTTTGTTTTTTAGAAAACATTTAAAGAAATGATGAATCGATTGTTTGATGAAGTTAAAATGTTGATGAATCGATTCTTATCATTTTAGAGGACATAAGAATCGATTTTATGGCTAGTTAAAAAAGAGAGGAATCGATTCTTTACATATGGAGAACATAGGAATCGATTGTTTGTTTCTTTGGAAATAGGTGGGAATCGATTTTCAGGACATCCTGAATAGGGTAGGAATCAATTCTTACTTTGTTTAAAATGAGAAGGAATCGATTCATAGCCTATAGGATTGCTTGAAAATCGATTTCATTGTCTTTTGAAATAGAAGGAAATCGACTCTTACCTTTGGCTTATGAGTAGGTGTGAATCGATTCTTTGTTTCAAACAAAGGATAAGGAAATCGATTTCAACCTTTAAAATAGGATTAGGAAATCGATTTCATGACTTAGAAAATGATAGAAATCGATTTCTAGCTTTCCACAAAATTATTTTTAGGTTTAGGGGTTTGCCATGCATGCATAAGATATTTTCCAAAGCTTGCCATGCATGCATAACATATTTTCAAAACCCTAATTTTGATGCATGATGCATGTTTTCAAAAGTCATCTCTCAGCTACTAAAAGTCATAGACCTTCAGTGATAGGACCTTACACAGTGTCCTAAAGAAAGCGGATAAACAAATAGGACTTGAACTGCTGAGGTGGCTTCTTCTCCAAGCTGCTCCATTTTAATCTTCCTGCTCTTTGCTATATGTCCTGTACTTAATTCAACTTGAACCATTAGTAGATAAGGTGTAATTTGTTATCATACAAAACAAGGAGTGTTTGCCCTTGGTTCAACAAACTCCCCCTTTTTGATGATAACAAATTACATTATGCATAGGGGGTTTGATAGTAATGGAACTTTTTCAAAAAGCTCCCCCTAAGCATATGCATAATAAAATAAACAGTACATCAGCAGAATAGCAGCAATTATTTTCTCCCCTCACATATACCATGCATAATATTCTCTCCCACATATAACATGCATAATATTCTCTCCCCCTTTGTTTTCATCAAAAAGGAGGGGGGGTGAGCACATAGCATATGAGATAACAGAAATAGTAGTTCATGCTATGCTCCCCCTTACTTGGTGATCCCCCTTAATAATTTTAGAATGCAAGACTTTAGCAAAAAGAGGGTGGATCAACATGGTTTTAAAAATATGATACCCAAGATAATCATCCTTGGTTCAACAATATAGGTATCATTTTTAACATCAAAAATATGTTGCATCAAAGATCTAGTATAATAGCACTTGAGAAAAAGCTTTGATGCATACAAACAATTACTTCACATAAGTGTTTAATACTTCATAAATATAGTTGTGTTTTCCTTACCCACACAACCTTTACCTATTAAGCAGATTTATAGTTTGGTATACATTACAGATTCACTAGCTTTGTTGCTCAAGTTCAAGAGTAGTGAAGCATTACCAGATTCATGAGCTTCGTGTCTCAGCTATCAAGGTACCAATCCCCTATACCTTGAAGCATACCTGTACAAAAAAATCAAGTAGGAACTTTTGGTACCCATTTCTCTTTGGGTCCTTTGGGGTTAGTTATCAAGGGGTTTGTTTTCACAATCCACCTTCGTTTCTCACAAGCAGGTATAAGGGTACCAAGCTCACATAATTTACGAATAGGACATCTAGGTGAGCTATGGTTTCCCTTTTGACAGTAGGTGCATGATGAGAAAACAATGGGTTTATAACTTGAAGTAGATGCAACAAAAGTTAATGTCTTGTTTAAAATGGAGGAGGTGGAATTACCTTTGTACCCAATTCCTCTCCTATCAACATATTGATGTTGAGAGTGAAGCAACTGAGTCAAGGTCTTTTCACCAACCTCAAACTTTTTCAATGTTTCTTTCAAAAGTTCATTTTCAACCTTGGCATTTTCAGAATTTTGTTTAAGCTCACAAAACTCAAGGTTGACAGATATATGTAGTTCATTCTTTAATCTATCTACTTCATTTTCAAGTGTCTCAATTTGAGTGAGCATGCTTTTGTTACTCTTTGCCAATTTCTTAGATTTTAACAAAAGAGTTTCATGTTCAAAATAGAGAGCTTCAAAGGCCTCACTCAAATCTTGACTACTACAACCATCATCAAGTAAATCATCATGCATAGAGGAATCAGAAAGACTAGGGTTATTAAGGCTTACCTCGGAAGTGTCGTTTGCCATAAAACAGATATCATTTGCAACCTCCTCATATTCACTATCAGTGTCAGAATTGTCCCATTTAGCCTCCATTTGGCTTGTACCGTGTGTGGCTTCCAAGTATTCCCAAATCTCTTTTGCTGTCGGAAAACCTTTTACTTTTCCATATTCTTCTTCACATAGAGATACGTGAAGAATATTCATTGCTCTGGCATTTTGAGATATCTTATCCAACTCTGACTTTCTCAGCTCTTTCAGGTCAATGGTGTAGATATCCTCAACTGGCACTTCTTCTTCTTTGCCGGTAGCTTTACTTTTGATTTTCATTGGGATCAGTGGTCCATCTGCAATGATCCTCCATAAGGTGAAATCTATAGCCTGCACATGACATCTCATTCGACTACTCCAATAGTCATAGTTAGTTCCATCAAACAGGGGTGGCCTAAATAAAGACATCCCCTCTTTCAAAAAAGAACCCATAATCACAGATATATAAAAAAAAATTTAAATTGCGAGATGTTAAGCTCTATATGCAATTTCTAGCTCTGATACCACTTGTTAGACTATAGTATAACCTTAGAGGGGGGGTGAATAAGGTTATGTGTAATTCTTGGATTCTTTTCAAAATAAATGATAAGTTTATTTAAATCAAATGCGGAAAAAGAGATTTAAACTTATCAGATATATTCAAGCAGGAAGATTACTCTATATTCAATATTCACAGTAAGGTTGTTTTATAAGTAACGCAATGATATTGAATATAACAGATCTACAGTAGTGATAGAGAAGATGATAGATGAACAGATCTGTAGTACAGTATAACTATAACTAGATTAACAGATTCAGATCAGAGTAGTGATATAGTTATACAATAAATCCACTGAGCAATATTATAAACAGATGTAAAATAGTATAATATGGACAGATATAAACAATAAGAAATGTAAAGAGATAGGGGCTTGGTTTTAAGGAATAAGGTAGAATCAATCTTACCCTTTTTGAAACCATTGGCAGTTAAATGTTTGCTTAGTCTCTCATACCAAGCTCTAGGGGCTTGCTTTAATCCATAAAGAGCTTTGTCAAGTTTGAAAACATGATCAGGATTTTTAAAATCTTCAAAACCAGGGGGTTGTTTTACATATACTTCTTCTTCTAAAAAACCATTTAGGAAGGCACTTTTTGTGGATACCTTGCGTTGCAGGTAATTTAATATTGCAGGTTTAGTTTTGATGATGAAAAAGATTAGAGAAGGTCTGAGGATGAAAAAGATCAAGGCGATCAAAGTAAGAGTGATCTAAAAGCCAAAGGTAATGGCCGAAGAGAATAAAAATAACAAAGCATCAAAGTCAATCCAAGACAATCAAGCCCAACAATTGAAGATTAAAGTTTAAGGGTTGTCCTTAAATATAAGGGTAGTCCTTAGGGTTTGGGTGAGTCTTAGGAATTGTGTAAGCTCTTTTCGAAGGTCAGCTCGTATCTCAAGTCTCACACACTCACACGTTTTTCTAAAGATGCATGCATATTTACGTAAACATTCTTATCACCTGTTAAATAACAAAATCGATTTTCTCATGCATAAACAAATATCAAAATCGATTTTCAGGTAAAATAGAAAAGGTAGAAATCGATTGTCAGGTCATGTCCTTCAGTACATAAATCGATTTCTGAGCCAAATATTTTTTAAGGGAAGAATCGATTCCCAATCTTTTGCAAATAACTGAGAATCGATTCCCACTTGTCTCAGGCAAGCTGAAAATCGATTCCTACATATTTTAACTTAGTGAAGAATCGATTCCTAGCCTCCCGGAGATCCTAAGAATCGATTACATCCATTTTACAAACAAATCAGAATCGATTCCTAGATCAGATCAAGCAAATGAATCGATTCCTAGATCCATTCCAATTAACAAAGAATCGATTCCTTTAAACTTTTTCAACGTGAGATCTGGATTTTCAAAATCTATAAATAGAGGCTTCACCACCTCAATTTAACTACCAACCCATTCTCACGATCTATCACTTCTGAAAAACTCTTATATTTTATTTGTGTTCTTCTCGCACCGCTGGTTCGTCAAGAGCTGATCCTACGTTAAGAGTTAGTTGGGGTTGTGTCCTTCAAGTTGTAATATCTGCCTACACTAAGAGGTATTTCTGTATTTACATTACTGTTATATTGCTGTTATAATTTGTACTAGAGAGTGGGGTATCTCTCTAGGGGTAGCTGCATGTACTAGGAAGTGGGGTATCTTTCTAGGGCAGTTGTTGTAACAGGGGTGGGGTATCTCCTGTTATTGTATTGTTAGATTTGAGGGCTCTCCATAGGTGGGGTTTCCTAGGAGGAGAGTGCCTGAGTCTGTAAAGGTTTTCCAAGGCACCTGTAAGCCTTGTTGTTTTGGTTAGTGGAAAATCTCACAAGGGTGTGAGGACTGGACGTAGGTCACTAGGAGGTGACCGAACCAGGATAAATCTCTGCGTGCTTTACTGCTTTCCTGCTTTACTGTTATTCTACTTTACTGCTTTATATTCTAATTCCTTCGCTTCCACTTAACCTGCGCGAAAATTGATCTAAGTCATTGAAAAGGGAAAAACGTTTTCAAAAGATCTGAAAAGTTTTAAATTTCAATTCACCCCCCCTCTTGAGACTGAAGCCACTTGGTAACAAGTGGTATCAAAGCTAGACTCTTGTATAAAGGGCCTAGCAGCTTCAAGAGAAATGGCTTCAGGTTGGTCTACGCAAGAGGGTGTATCTCTTTTCCGTCCTCCGGGATTCAACGGAGAAGACTATGCATATTGGAAAGAAAGAATGAGAATTTTTATTGAAGGGGTAGACTTAGATGTTTGGGATGCTGTGGAAAAAGGACCTTTCGTTCCCACACACATAGTAGATGATATTCTTACAATTAAAAGTAGAAATGAATGGTCTGATGATGAGAAAAGAAAAGTGCAACTTAATTTTCGTGCTAAAAATATTATTACTTCTGCTTTGAGTGCTGATGAATTTTTTCGAGTTTCAAACTGTAAAACTGCCCAAGAAATGTGGGATAATCTTCAAGTTACTCATGAGGGTACAAGTGAAGTGAAAAGGGCAAGAACAAATACTCTTACCAGAGAATACGAATTGTTCAGGATGAATACAGGTGAAACAATATCAGAGATGCAGAAAAGGTTCACTCATATAGTGAACAAATTGGGTTCATTAGGAAAATCATTTCCTCCCGAAGACTTGATCAACAAAGTGCTAAGATGCCTAAACAGAGAATGGCAACCAAAGGTGACTGCAATAACTGAGTCAAGAAAGTTGACTAGCATGACTCTCGCCACCCTGTTTGGGAAATTACTAGAGCACGAGTTAGAGCTCACTCGCCTAGCAGAGCATGAAGGAAAAGACAAGAAGAACAAAAACTTAGCTCTCAAAGCCTCCAGTTCAAGCTCATCCGACGATAGTGATGATTCGGAAGATGAAGACGAGGAGAAAATGGAACTAATGGTTAGTAAATTCAAGAAGTTCATGAGAAGGGAAAGATCTCTCAAAAAGAATTCTCCAACCAAAAGAGGCTCAAGCAAAGAAAACTTCTCAAGTCCTCCAACTTGCTACGAATGTGGTAAATCCGGACACCTGACGATGAAGTGCCCGAACTTAGAAAGAAAATTGTCAAAGTTCAAGAAAAAGGGGTCCAAAGGAAACAATGGTAGAAAAGCCTACATAGCTTGGGAAGACAATGACATGAACTCAACAGATAACTCAAAGCGAAAAAGGTCAAGTTGCTCTCATGGCCGACCACGACAGCGAAAGTGAAACTGAGGTATATTCTAACTCTGAATCTTTACAAGATGCCTATGATGAATTATATGAAGCATTTACTGAATTGCATGATAAATCCTTAAAACTAGCTAAAGCATTAGATAAATCTAAGAAAGTTATCACTCATCTTGAAAATGCTGTTACTGCTTTAACTAAAGAAAAGTCAGAGCTTAGAAAAGAAAATGATAGCCTTGCATGCTTTAAAGAAAATTATACTTGTGATAAATGTGTTGAATCTGAAAAGAAAATTCATGAACTGGAATGGACTGTTGGGAAATTGTCTAGTTTACAAAATGTGCATCATAGATTCCCTAGAAACAAACCCATAGAAAGGCATGTTCATTATAAACCAAAATTTTCCACTAGACCTTATATTTCATGTTATTATTGTGGTAAACCTGGACATACAGCTTCTGTTTGCAGGGCAAGAGGTAAAAAAAATATGAAAAAGGTGTGGGTTCCCAAAGGAACCATACCAAACACTAACCCACAAGGACCCAAAGAGATTTGGGTACCGAGAACCTTGTTTTAGATCTTTGCAGGTATGCTTCAAGGTATGGGGGCAGATTGATACCTTGACAGCAAAGACTCGAAGCGCATGACCGGAGACGCAATAAAGTTCTTAACACTCACCCCCGGAAAAATCCGTCATGTGACTTGTGATAAATAGAGGAAGAATCACCGGTAAAGGTCAGATTGGTTAAAATTTTTTATTCACCTCTATTTTTGAAAATGTGCTTAAAAATAATTTATTAAGTCAAATATGTGACTAGTGAAACAGAGACTAATTTCATGCATCATTAAGAACAATATCTATAAGGCATGATTAGAGTAACAAGAATCAACAAAAGTATTCTGGTCAACCCTCTAGGACTGATCATATAGAAATTATACATCACCTTCTTAGAGGTTATGGTTAGAAAGGCGATAGTGTGATTGAGTTAGTTGAATCGTCAAAATCAGCTAGTTGATATTTTTCACAAATCCATTGCAAAAGAAAACCTGGTTCTTCACTTATTCAAATGAGGTTTCAATTAAATGTTTTTCAAAGTGATTTTTTAAAGAAATGTGAATTTAAGTGAAATTGTGAATTGTGAATTTCTGCAGTTAAAGTGCTATTTTTTTCTGAAATCTATTTTACAATGAACTGCTAGCACTGGTATTTTTCGAAAAATACATGCTCACAATCGCTGTTTACCTAAAATAATTTTTCTCCCATATTCTGGCTGCCATCACCAACTTTCAAACTAAGCAGCATGAAATGTATAAAGCTTAAAACAACTGCTTCACAGATTTTTGAGACTCATAATTAGCTTTTACCTGTGTTTGATAAAATATTCTCTTCATGGTCTCAAATATGTTTTTCTTCAAGTTTTGATGATCACTTACAAATCAGCAACGGCTCTTTTACCTTGTCAAATAGCTGTGACATTCGATTCGCAAACTTTATCATATATTGACCCTCTCTGATCATGACAAAAAGGGGGAGAGAAATATAGGGGTGCATATGAGTATATAGAATGAGCATATAGAACTTGCATATTATGCATCTAGTCAACAAGTCAGGGGGAGCATCATGATAGGGGGAGCATCATATATAAATATTATCTGTTTGTACTAACCTCCCACCTTGAGATGAGTTAATGTTTTGTCATCATCAAAAAGGGGGAGAATGTGGATACCTTGCGTTGCAGGTAATCTAATATTGCAGGTTTAGTTTTGATGATGAAAAAGATTAGAGAAGGTCTGAGGATGAAAAAGATCAAGGCGATCAAAGTAAGAGTGATCTAAAAGCCAAAGGTAATGGCCGAAGAGAATAAAAATAACAAAGCATCAAAGTCAATCCAAGACAATCAAGCCCAACAATTGAAGATTAAAGTTTAAGGGTTGTCCTTAAATATAAGGGTAGTCCTTAGGGTTTGGGTGAGTCTTAGGAATTGTGGAAGCTCTTTTCGAAGGTCAGCTCGTATCTCAAGTCTCACACACTCACACGTTTTTCTAAAGATGCATGCATATTTACGTAAACATTCTTATCACCTGTTAAATAACAAAATCGATTTTTCTCATGCATAAACAAATATCAAAATCGATTTTCAGGTAAAATAGAAAAGGTAGAAATCGATTGTCAGGTCATGTCCTTCAGTACATAAATCGATTTCTGAGCCAAATATTTTTTAAGGGAAGAATCGATTCCCAATCTTTTGCAAATAACTGAGAATCGATTCCCACTTGTCTCAGGCAAGCTGAAAATCGATTCCAACATATTTTAACTTAGTGAAGAATCGATTCCTAGCCTCCCGGAGATCCTAAGAATCGATTACATCCATTTTACAAACAAATCAGAATCGATTCCTAGATCAGATCAAGCAAATGAATCGATTCCTAGATCCATTCCAATTAACAAAGAATCGATTCCTTTAAACTTTTTCAACGTGAGATCTGGATTTTCAAAATCTATAAATAGAGGCTTCACCACCTCCATTTAACTACCAACCCATTCTCACGATCTATCACTTCTGAAAAACTCTTATATTTTATTTGTGTTCTTCTCGCACCGCTGGTTCGTCAAGAGCTGATCCTACGTTAAGAGTTAGTTGGGGTTGTGTCCTTCAAGTTGTAATATCTGCCTACACTAAGAGGTATTTCTGTATTTACATTACTGTTATATTGCTGTTATAATTTTCTTGGTTTGCTCTTGGTTCCTCTAATTGTTTTCCGCTTCTAAGGGTGACGGCATTTATTTGGCCTTTTGGATTTTGTTCTGGTTGCCCAGGAAATACCCCTGAAGACTTAGAGGATGAAGCCACCTGTGTTGCCACTTGAGTTATTTGATTTTCAAGCATTTTATTATGAGTGGCAATAGAGTCGACTTTTGATACTAATTTGATAAGTGTGTCATTCAAATAACCAGTTTGATTTTTGAATTCTTCATTTTGTTTTGTTTGAGATGACACAAATTTTTCCATCAAAAATTCCAAGTTCGACTTTTGCGGGTTGTTTTGTGGGTTGTTAAAAACCCTTTGATTTTGAAAGACAGGAGGTGGTCTAAGTGCTGGATTGGGTGGAGAATTTTTATAAGAAAAATTTGGATGATTCCTCCACCCAGGATTATAAGTATTTGAAAACGGATCTTCCTTTTGAGCATAGTTAACATGCTCATTTCCAGCACTAGATGCCTCAAGCTGGCATTCAGCTCCAATATGGCCAACAACCCCACATAATTCACATGGTGGAGTAATAGGAGAAGAAGTTTGTGAGAGGGCACTTACATTTAATTTTTCAAATTTTTGAAAAAGTGCGTCCACTTTTGAGGTAAGATGATCAACAGCAGATATTTCATACTTACCTGGCTCTTTTGATGAGGCTGGTTTATTCGTTATGGTTCGCTCACTTGTCCATTGACAATGGTTTTGAGCCATATCTTCAACGAGTGCATAAGCTTCAGTAAAATTTTTGTTCATTAAAGCTCCACCTGCAGCTGCATCAACAGTCATTCTTGTTGCATATTGTAATCCATTATAAAAAGTGTGAACAACGAGCCATTTCTCTAGTCCATGATGGGGGCATAGCCTTAACATTATCTTTGAAACGTTCCCAAGCATCATAAAGAGATTCCCCGTCGTTTTGAGAAAATCGAGTAATTTGATTTCTCATTTGAGCTGTTTTACTCGGGGGAAAGAACTTAGCAAGAAAAGCTTGTTTTAACTGGCCCCAGCTAGTAATGGATTCTGAAGGCAAAGAATGTAGCCATGCTCTTGCTCTATCCCTTAATGAAAAAGGGAAGAGTTTTAGTCTTATGGCATCTGGAGGTACCCCGTTTAATTTGAGAGTTCCACAGTATTCAAGAAAAATTGAAATATGAAGATTTTGGGTCCTCCGTGGGAGAACCAGAAAATTGGTTTTGTTGAACCATTGAAAGCAGAGATGTTTTGAGTTCAAAATTATTTGCTTCCACATTCGGATGTACAATGGCAGCCGATGGCTCTGCTGAAGGTGTTGCGTACTCTTTGAGAGCACGATTTTCATTAGCCGCCATTTGGTTATCGGGAATTTCTCTCCTCCTTCTATGTAAGAACCTTTCAATTTCGGGAATTTGTTGAACAGTTTCTCCGAAACTTCTGGTCCTTCGCATTCGAGGGACAAGAGAAGAAAAAGTAAAAATAAAGAAAATAAAAGTTCAGTCTAACCGATTTCGAAAAACTTAATTAATATCACTGCCTCCCCGGCAACGGCGCCAAAAACTTGATAGGCCGCAAGTGCACGGTCTTGTCGCGTAATAAAAAGAGTTATCGATCCACAGGGAGAGTCTAGGTGATTACCAATTCAATTTTTCAAAGTTGATTAACTGAAAAGAAAGTGTTTTTAGAAAGAAGGAATGTTTTAGTAAAGTCTACTCACTCATGATCATTGTAGACAAAAGAGGAGAAAAGAAAATAAATGGCTTGGAAAATAAAGGGCAAGAAAATAAATGACTTGTAAAATAAAGGGCAAGAAAATAAATGATTTGGAAAATAAAGGGCAAGAAAATAAATGACTTGGAAAATAAAGGGCAAGAAAATAAATGACTTGGAAAATAAAGGGCAAGAAAGTAAATGACTTGGAAAATAAAGGGGCAAGTAAGTAAATGACTTGGAAAATAAAGGGGCAAGAAAGTAAATGACTTGGAAAATAAAGGGCAAGAAAATAAATGACTTGGAAAATAAAGGGGCAAGAAAGTAAATGACTTGGAAAATAAAGGGGCAAGAAAGTAAATGACTTGGAAAATAAAGGGGCAAGAAAGTAAATATGCAAGAAAAATAAAAGAGTTAGAAAATAAATTGCAAGAATTTAAATAGCAAGAAAGTAGAAGAAGATGAAGAACATGAAGAACAATCTTTAGAGAATTTTTGAGATGAACTTTGTCACCAAATTCAAGTGCTTTACAAGTGAGGATCAAGGTCCAATTTATAGGAAAATATGAGGGAGGGGCGAAATAGTAAATTACAAATTTTGGCAAAGATATGACCATCAACAAGTGGGCAAGGCAAAGCCATCAACAAGTGGGCAAAAATATCCATCAACAAGTGGAGAAAGCATAGCCATCAACAAGTTGACAAAGGGCTTAGGTTGAGGGGAAAATGGTCAAAAAGAAGAAAAAAATCAAGTTGGCAAAGGTGGCCATCAAAAAGTGGCCGTAGCCAAATTTTCCAGCATTTTGGCGCCCATGGCGCCCATGCCTGCACTAGTTCCTGCGCCAGTTTCTGTGTTGCGCCTGTGTTGCGTTTTTGGCACCCATGGCGCCCATGAGGGTGTCTAGTGCCTTAAAAATTGCTCCTTCTCAAATATTTCCTTTTTTCTTCATTTTAGCTCATATTTTCTCTTTTGCTCCAAAATAAAACCTGAAAATAAAAAACAAACATTTGTAGTAAAATAGCTCAAAGATATAAAATATAATTAAAATATCTAAAAAAAACTTAATGAAAATAACTATTAAAAAGACTCTAAAAATAGACTTATCAGCCATCAACAAAAATAAAGTGAAATAGAAAAGCGCAAAAGGAAATCAAGGAAATTACTTAAATAGCCAATCAACTCTTCAGGCTCATCAACCAGGGCAATCAACATTGAAGCCTTGGGCAACACACCCGATCACCAGTGCACAAACTTCTCCTTTCAACAGAATATTTAGGCCGAGGGTGGCGTGTCCAATACAGAGGAAACCATTCCCTCCCAGACCACTGTCCCTTGAAATGCTTATAACTACTCCTAAAAGCAACCATTAAGGGTCGACGGTCGTGCTCGCACCAGGAAGTCCATCACTGTGGCCGCTTAACTTGTGTTCGAAAAAATGCAAGAACTTCTGTGCAGTCACCTCAATATTGAGACACTCACACAAAATCTCTAAAGCTCGCATATAAGCCCAACCATTCAGATGGAGTTGGGAGGGAGCCACGTTGATCATTCTAAGCACTAAACAATAAAACGGAGAGAACAGAGCCCAAATACCTAGTTGATAAAAAATGGTCTTGTATACATAGGTGAAAGGAGCACCCCCAACCCAAGAGAGTCACATACAGCTTCATCCAGAAAAACCGGGCGAGCCACGGCCGAACCCTCGTCCACCGGGAAACCTAACAAACTATGAACATCCGCGAAAGACTCCACGGTTTGTAACTCAGAATAAGAATCGAGCACCTCTTGGTCTACCCAGGAGTCCTCTACATCAGATTGACTCCCCCTCACGCCCAAAATGATTATCTTCGCCATTTGCGCGGACCGTTCAGATCCTACCGAATTAGACGACGACCCACTATTAAACTCTTTCAATAAATGAAGATTTGGCTTACTTTTGTGCATCAAGCAGTAAAGTCAACGCTCAGGAATACAAGAAGGCTGGGAGCACCTAAACCCAGAGGTTACTTCTTCCTCACTCTCACTACTTATTTCTATAATTGACATTTTCCAGGAAACCCGAAGCCCCAAAATAGCAAAAGAAAACAGGAAACGAGGAAGATTAAAACAGGAGACCAAAAGTAACAGGGGCATACCTGAATAACAAAGCGAATGCAGGGGAAGATTCAACAGGGAAGTGCAGAGAGTGCAGTGAAAACAGAGATGGCGAAAATAGAAAGTGCACCGAAGAAGGAAGAAGAGGGAAGAAGAGGGAGAAGAAGAGAAAGAAAAGGAAAAAGAAAGAGCCTCGCGCCTATTTTAAAATTTGAAGAGGAGCTGGTCCAACGGCAGCCAGTGAATAAAAGACTTTAGCGGTCAAGATAAAGAAACCCTTCAAATCCAAAAGGTGGAGATTTTGACAAGTGTCACTTCCCCAAGGGGGCGATTAAAACAAGCGACGGTTCCCGATGATGTCATCATTGCATGACGTCATAATTGCGGTGTCCATCAAATCAATCAAACGTCAAAATCACACATCAACATGAGTCAAGTATCCGAACCACCTCACAACCGGTTTCATTAAGACTAGGTGTGATCGCAAGGAGCAAGGATCGGTTAAACTAAACGTTCGGTACAAGACCAGGGGAAATCGTCCAAAACTAGTCATATTTTATTAATCACTTCCGGCATTTACGCCTTTACACATTATGAGAAGTACATTAAAAAAAATACATTTAACCGGCCTAAGGAGACGAACCCCATTTTACAATGATTTTGCAGGTCCCACCTCCAATTCAGCGAGTCTTCGAATACCTTCTCAACCGGTGGACGTTAGGACGGCCGAACCTTAAGCTTCTATCCGAGTCGTCTACAAGAAGATTTTGAAGCGTCACCAAGGATAGGCCAAGAGAAATCCCCGAGGAAGACTCTGAAGCATCGCAAAGGGCGATCCCGGAAAAACCTCCCTCGTAGAACCTCAACCGGAAGATCTAGGAAGGGCCCTCCCCCGGTGGCAACCTTAACTTGCAGGCACGCCACACATTGAGTCTTCTACGCAATCCCAGCAAAGCCGGAGAAGCCACGAACAGAGAATATCCACAATTCACAAAAATCAACAACTCCCATCACGCAGAAGACTCAAGAAGGTAGAGGTGACCCTATCATGAGAAATAGCACCATGCAAAAATTTGATCATGGCAAAGGTGATGAGCTAGAAGTACGAAAACCCCTCCTTATATAGGGAAGAAGGAGCAAACTCCAAAGACAAAACATTTATGATAGTTAAAGCGAAACTTCTGAGGAGCTAAGGGCCCCATCAGTCAAATCGAGGTGTCTTGTCAAAGCTATAGAGAACATCCTTGGGAATAACGCCGATCGCACAGGACTTCCCATAAAATGGGCCCGGGAAACGATGAGGCGATCTTGTCCTACAAGTGGAGCGCCTTCATACTTGTGCTCGCCGCTCGAGGGACTGTGTTCACAGCCGATCTGACTATCCCATGAAGGATCGGGTGTCATCCATGGCCGAACCGACTGCTACCTAGTAACGAGCTAAGCCGAGGATTCCACCAAGACTCTAAGACCGAGGGAATACACCAAGACTCTAAGACCGAGGGATTCCACCAAGACTCTAAGACCGAGGGACTCCTCCGAGACGCTGAGACCGAGGGACTCCTTCCTTCGCCCCAAGGTTCAGATCGCTACATGAGTCTGCCACCTGGGGCGGAGGATTCACATTAAAGAGAATCCCTATAATCTCTCCACTAATCTCGCAACGGTCATATATTACATTGATTAGCATTAAACCTTGATTGTACTATATAAACTGCCCTTAGAGGCTAATGAAAGGACAACACATTCTTAATTCATACAATTCACTCGTAATCTCTATACTCCCACGAATATTATAGTGATTATTTACTCTTGTGTTCTAGCTAAATCCTACCTAATGAAATAGTTTGGAACATTTATCTTTTTAACTTTTTCTCTTTTTTTTTTAATTCACCTTTTCATTTACTATCCAAAGAAGAAAGCAAATGGCCGATTAAATTACTAAGTTTCTTTGTTTTCTAATATATATATATATATATATATATATATATATATAGTAAATATACTTTACCTCTTTTAGTATACCCTTTTAACTTTTTGTCTTACTTTCACGCATTTCTACGCTTCATTCTTATTTTAGATTTTTTTGAATATACATTCTCATCTACTATTTATATAAGAAAACAAATGGCTGAGTAAACATTTTGCTTTTAGTATGCAAATTTACTTTCAGAATCTTTCATAGCAAGTAACACATACTACCCGTGCGTATGCAAGGGTATATACTTCTAGTTTATTCATAAAAAAATTATTAACATAATATGTGTTTTTTAAAAGTTATAATTTTTAGTTGTTATTATTTTAAAAGAGATTGGTTCATGCACTTCAATAAATGACCCTTCAATCCGACCATTAACCCAGTGACCCAATGTCTTGACCGAGTCGATTACTGGTTAGGTTTTAAAATCACTAAACACGTTGATATTACTTTATTTACTTGTTTGGACCATGGTTTAAGATAATTTTAGATACCCCAAGCTGACACTTGTTTTTTTAAAATAAACCCCATTTGTTTACTATGTTTTTTACGCATCTCCAGTTAGCTCTTTGAGAAGGCAGAACAACTGAACAAGAGACATGACGGAGATAGATCTGGAAATAAATAATCCTATCTTGCAGCTGTTGTAGACATGGCACATCCATCATCAACAAGAGTTCGAGCCACTGTAGGACAAGAAGTGAACTCAACCTCCTCCAAACACGACCCCATTTGCCTGAAATGGAGATAACTACTGAAATTAACCCCTCTAATTGGGGTTCTCATATTTTTGATACTTGTGACAGTGGGTCAGAAGATTTTCCTATTTCCTTGAGGAAAGAAAAAAAGGTTATGTGCCAAATATCATATTTCTCAATTTGTTTCTTCTGAACATCTTTTCCAACATCATAAGTATTTTATTTCAAATGTTGAGTATGTGATGTCTCCTTTTTTTCTCTCTTGAGTCTAGGGAGACATTGTTGTGTTTGCTATATGAGACATGAATATCATACATTCATGACATGTGATGATTTATGACTCCTCGCGATTATCTCTATGGAAATTGATGTTTGTAATGGCTTGTTGGATTTACCTTATAATAGTTTATCAATTTTAACTTTTCACCATTGCCTGAAAAGAAGGCGTAACCTATATGTATTTTAAAATACATTTTGTTTCACATGTATGTTATTTAGTAAATTTATTGTTGTGCGTGATTAAGTGAGACTAGTGTCTACCTTGCTGTTTATCTTATGGTCTTAATATGACTCGAATGTGATTCTCACCTTGTAACCACCTTTTTCAGATTTGTTGTGTCGAGGTACGTGCCTTAGCTGGAAGTCCAGTTCTGTATGTTCTTGGATGTTGGACGCTTGTTCTCACGTCCTCGTGGTTATATGGTGTTAGACTCTGACTATGTGTGATGGCGGGATGATGGATTTTTTTCAATGTATTTTTTATTTAAACTAAATATATTATAAGTCCCTGTCAAGAAAGAATGATGCACGTGGTGCATTTTCCCGAGTTTGAATAAAATTAGTCAAATCCAATATGTAAATATTTTAAAGTTTTATCTTATTCATGTTATTTTATTTTTTTTCAAGAAGGCCCTCTAATTTTCCGTAAATTTTCTTATTAAATTATTTTTGGAAAAGGGGTGTCACAGACTCACTGGAAACATGTGGAGGACCCCAAGAGTAGAGAAAAAGGCTGAGGAGGAGGTAATTTAGGAAGAGAGTACCAAGAAGGATTCCACAAGAGGAAACCAAATCAATCAAATGATAGGATCGATTGATTTAAAATGGTAGTCTTATCTTTACTTCGTTAGATATCTAAGTATATAAATCACATTCATATATATATATATTTTTGAGAAAAAAAATTAAATACATTTGATATTTATTTCGTCAATGCGTTGAACTGTGTATTACTGATTTGTATGGATTTTTATGTCCATACAAGGTTGTTATGAACGGGGTAATGGCCACAGAGGAAGTTTCTATGCACACGCTCAACAATACTTGATATTTGGCTCTATATTGCACTGGGTAAGCATATAGTCGAATTGGTAGTATGTACATATATTTCTTTCGTTTATGTGCTTTTGATAAAGTAATATAATTGTTGGCTAATGCTGCACCGTAAATTTATATATATATATATATATATATATATATATATATATATATATATATATATATATATATATATATAGAGGTACTTGCTGTGATGTGGCATATCAGTTACAATTTTGTTGGTTCAGTTACTCACTTGTGGCTGCTCTCTTATTAGTTTGTTACAAGCTGTTTCAACTTCTGCTCTGCACAGCTTGTTGTGTGTGTTTGTGTTCATGAGAACCCCCACTTTATATATACAACATCCTTATTTTCGAAGCTGAAGAAATTTAACTTCACTAAATTACCCAATATCGAACTATTAAAAACTGAATCACCTGCCTCAGAATATCACATTACCTCCGTTCCCAAGTATAAACCACATTTGACAAAATAACACTTTAATAAAATAAGTTAAGCTATTTAATTTGTCTATAATGTGTGTTGTTTTCAATAGTTACTCATCATCTCCTTTAGACTCTCTTTTAGTAGCAACTTTACCTTTTTTTTTAAACAAAAAGGAAAGGAGTCTCGTTAAAACCTTCTGATGCAAAACCCTCTTTAGGGATAAAAACATCTAGAAGGAAAGAGTACTCCCCCCTATTTCATTAATAAACAAAAAACAAAAATACAAGAAGCATGGGGGACATATACCAAAACCCATGCAAACAAAAATAAAAATAAAACATTATTGCCTGAAACGAAAATAAGGAAAGCCAATCCTATTACGGATAAAATCATCCTTAATAAAATAGGGAACAGAATTCCACCATTGGAAACCAGACAGGTTGATCCCATGAGACGTAGGCTTATCAGCGCAGTGATTCCCTTCCCGAAAAATATGACTGCAAGTGACAGTCATTGATTTGAGCAGACCCATGCAATTAAGCCAACGATTGCGGAGATTCCAAGGCACAATTGAGTGAGACGAGAAAGCCATAACAGCAAGCTGAGAGTCACTCTCAATCCATAACCGATGCCAACCTTTTCGGAAAGCCACTTCAATGGCGACCATGACCCCGACAAGCTCAGCATGAAGCGCGTAATTTGTACCTAGAGGAAGCATAAAACAGCCAAGAGACTCAGCATTACTGTCTCGAAAGATACCCCCACAGGCAGCTAAACTAGGAGACCCCCTCGCAGCGCCATCAGTATTACACTTAACCCAAAAGGAAGGAGGAGACTGCCAGATAACCTCTATATTTGTAGGAGCCTTACGAGGCTTGCACTCAACCGAAAAACCCTTAAGAATCATAAATTCCTGCATGGAGTTAGACGTGGAGCCCTTGCTGAGATTGCCAGAAATGTTCACATTTGCCATGATCAAATTTTTTAGGTAAGTGGGCAAGATCTTCTTGTTGTCAAAGCGAATCTGATTCCGACGGAACCAAATAGCCCAAAAAACGTTAATAACCGCAGCGGAAACAACATCCTGCACTTGGGCCGACCAAGGGCGCAGACAGACTTCAAAAATCGTCTCCGGGGAGGAAACATCAATATTAAGAGAGAGCTTGCCATTAAGCCAATCCCAAAGTTGTTTAGCGAAAGAACACTCACAGAAAAGGTGCAGGGAGGACTCATAGTCCGCTTCACAGAGACTACACATGGAAACAGTACCACAACCACGGCTTCTGAGCTGCTCATCCGTTGGCATACGGTGATGGAGGATGCGCCACATAAGAAGAGACTTGGATGTAGGAATAACACTTCGCCAAATATTCTTGAACCACCTACTAGGTTGCCCAACAGGCCTGAAATAAAGATAAGCAGTTTTAAAATTAAGCATTCCATCGGTAGAGTTTTTCCAAATCAGCTGATCATGAGAGTCAAATGAAGGCAGATCTTTTTCATGAAGTAGTGAAGCCAGCTGAGGAAAGATATTGGAAAGAGAAGCAGGGATACACCAGTGACCATTCTGAATGAAGTCACAAACACGGGCCTTGAGATAGAGCTGGCGATGTTCAGGGACATTAAGAAGATTTACAAGAGGGGCCGACATCCAAGGATCAAGCCAAAAGTTGATACAGTCACCTTTACCAATTTGCCAAATGCAGTTTTCTTGGATGGTGGAAAGATGATCACGCAAATGACCCCACAAAGAAGAACTGATATGATAAGAGATCGCAGTATTATTTCTGAAGACCCTTGATCTTAACAGAACAGCCCAGCTGTTCTGGGAAATACTGAGCTCCCAGCTAAGCTTAAGACAGGCTGCCTTATTAGTGTCTTTGAGGGACCTAATCCCAAGACCCCCTCAGCGGTTGGACCACAAACCTTATGCCAAGCCACGGTAACCACTTTACGCTGATTGACGTCACCAGACCAAATGAAGTTTCTAATCCAAGAATCCACAGTATTCAACAGAGATGAAGGCCATTTGTAAATCAGGAAGCTGTAAATTAGCATACTTTGCACAACCGACTTGACCAGCTGCGCTCTTCCGGCAATAGAGAGGAGGGAAGCTTTCCACGCTGATAACTTGGCTTTAATCTTGTCAGCGATTGGCATTAAATAGACAGCTTTAGGGTTACCTTTGAAAATTGGAATACCCAAGTATGTGAACGGCAACTGGCCAATAGAGAAGCCCAGGAGATCGGCAATGTGACGCTGCCGGGTATTGGGAATGGCGCCCAAATGAACTGTAGATTTGCTGGAGTTAACAATCTGACCAGAAGCTTCACCATACTTAGTAAAGAAGCTGAGGAGATTATGGAGATTTCTCTGCGAAGCTCTGCAAAAAATCATGATGTCATCAGCATAAAGGGTATGAGAGGGAACCTGAGTACCTCTAGGACCATTGATTAACTGGAGGTCCCCATCCTGCACAAGCTTGGAGATGCCTCTGCTCAAAACCTCCTCAGCCAAGCAGAAAAGAAGGGGGGAGAGGGGATCCCCTTGACGCACACCCCGCTTGCAACTAAAGTACCCAGAGGGCTTGCCATTGACTGAGATCGAAAGCTTTGCAGAGTGCAAAAGAACATTAACCCAATCGCAGAATTTACTATTAAAACCAAAAGCCTCGAGAACTCGCAGAAGGAAATTCCAATCCAAAGTGTCAAAAGCTTTTGTGACATAAACATTAAGAGCCATATTACCACCAAAGGACCTGTTATTCAGCATATTAATGGCTTCAGAAGTTAAGCAGATGCAATCCGAAATGTTTCTACCTTGAATAAAACCACGTTGCTGAGATGAAACGATACAGGGAGCAATTCTGGAGAGACGGTCAGCAAGCACCTTAGTGATAATCTTAAACTTAAAGTTAGCAAGAGCGATAGGACGGAACTTCTCAATACTGTCAGCACCATTGACTTTAGGAATAAGGACCACCAAATTAGAATTGAAATTCGGAAGCATCCATCCATGCTTGAAGAATTGCTGAACCGCGCTCACCATATCTTCAGCGATGATGTCCCAGTAATGCTGAAAAAAGAAAGCGCCAAAACCATCTGGGCCTGGGGCACCGTTAGGATTCATAGCAAAGATGGCCTGCTTAATCTCTTCCCTATTAGGAACGTTGGTGAGCATAATATTCTCCTCCCCTGTAACAAGATTAGGGATAATCTCCTCCACCATACCATTATCAAGACATTGATTATTAGAGGCAAAAATATTCTCAAAATAATTAACAACATGAGATTCGATATCATTAGCAGAAGTAAGAAGAGCATCACCATGTTTTAGGGCAGTTATTTGCTTGGTAATATGTCTAATCCTGACCATCTGATGGAAGAATTTTGTGTTTCGATCACCATGCAAGTGCCAATTAAGTCTAGATTTTTCGAGCCAAAATTCCTCTTGGGAAGCTAAAGCTTGCTGCAGCTCAAGCTGAAGGGTTTTTTCTTGCTCATCCAACACCTCTGAGTAGCCAACATTATCAATCTGTGCTTGAACATGATCAAGAGATGCATTCGCCACTTGCACCCGGAGATTAACGTCCCCAAAGACATCTTTATTCCAAACCTTAAGCTTTACCTTGAGATTTTTGAGCTTTTGATTGAGGACCACCATCGGGCAGCCAACAACATGAGATTGCCAAGCCTCCTTAATTATATTCAGGCAGTTAGGGTGATTCGCCCAGGTGCGAAGGAATTTAAAAGAGGAGGGATGAGCACCATCTGTAATCTGAAGATCAAGCAGTAAAGGGAAATGATCAGATTTAGATTTAGTAAGAGTATAGCAGGAGATACCTGTATAAAAAGTAAAGCAAGCGTCATTGCAAATAGCCCGATCAAGCCTTTTCTCCGTGAAAGCCCTTCCTTTACGGCCATTAGACCAAGTGTAATGAACACCCCTAGTCGGCAGATGAATCAAGTTATTCAGATTGGTCCAGTTCTGAAACTCTTCGCAAGCAGTTTTAGATGGTGTACCATTTCCCCTATACTCATGGCTGCCCAAAATCGCGTTCCAATCCCCAATAAAGCACCAAGGGATTTTATAAGTATGCTAGAGAAGAGAAAGATCCTGCCAGAGAGATCGCCTACCCAGATAGCTACAAGAAGCATAGATAGCTGAAATACCAACTATAGTGTTTTTAACCTCCACTGTAAAAGAAACATGCTGATCTGAGCTAGCGATAACCGTAGGATTGAAGTTGTCCTTACAGACACACCAGAGGTTAGGAATTAAAGTATTCCTGTCATTAGTAGCAAAGACTTTCATACCAAAACGAGACCAATACCTGCGCGGAAAATCATCTAAAGAACACCAAGGTTCAGAAACAAAAACAAAATCAGGCTTGTTAGAAGAACAAAGCTTTTTAAGAGCTAATCTTGTGGGGGGATTAGCAAGGCCCCTTGTATTCCAATATAAGCACTTCATTGAGCAAGACTTTGAGATCCTTCCCTTTAACGGGTTGTAATTGGGGAGATAGCTTTCTTTTTCTACCGCTGCCTTTGTTTTTTCTTCTGAGACTTAGTGCGAACTACCTCAAAGTCAGAGCCCTCATCAGACTGGGAATTTTCTTTTGCCAAGTTAACCTCCTCCTCAACTAAATCCGCCCAGGGCTGCTTAATGATGTTTAAATCATCAATCACAACTTGAGCAGCTTCTTGGTCAGCAACCACTTGGACTCGATTTCTATCAACCTCGAAGGCTGCTTCCATTTGAGAGTCACCAACTAGAACTGGATCCGGGGAATTCCCATTCTGCGCTAATGTTGGAGCTCTGCCACTTGGGGATCCTGTTTCAAAATGGTTAGAAATAAAACCAAGCAGGGGATTAATATCATCATGAGGTATGTTATTAGGGCCTCCAAACTGATTTGGGATTGTAATCTCTTCAATAGAGATGAGATCTCCGGAACGCTGCGAGTGATTATCATTTTCCACTAGCTCTTCTGTAGAGGCTTCAATACCATCAACAGTATCCTTTTGAAGATCACTACCTGCACCATTATCAATAGTGTTATCAACAACATTAGCACTAAATGTAGCCGTACCTTTAACCTGAGTTTCTTTCTCGGCATCATGCGTCTGCATGTCACGAACATTAATTGCATCGAGGTCGTTCTTTCTCTTTGGCTCCCAAACTTGGCTATTGACCGTGGGTTGCGCACGAGGTTCCTGCTTACTTTGGGCTTGCTTACAATTGGAATAATTATGCCCAATAATATGACAATAGGAGCAGAAATGTGGCAGCCTTTCATAAACTACTTCAACGTAAAATGCGTAACCTTCACGCTCAACCATAATACGCTCCGAAAGATCTCCATTCAAATCAATATCAACAAGAATTCTTGCGAAATGGCCAAATGTGCGATTCTTTGTGGCATCATCCAAAGCAATAGGACCCCCGATTGCCCCGGCAATCTCAAAAAGAGTGATTGGACGCCAGTATTCATGAGCCAATCCATGAATACGGACCCAACATTGAACATTGGTGTTGCGGATCCTGTTTGGATCAAAGTCTGGCGTCCATGCAAAGAGCCGAAGAAAACCCGGGTGCAACGACCATGTCCCAATTGCATGAAGGCTACGCATCTCTTTAAACGATTGAAAACAAAATTCATAGTAGCCTTTCCCCAAGGAGACCATTGTCCAAGAGCCAATGGATTTCCATTCTTGCAATAGTTTTGCTCTTAAATCATTAATCTTTAGAGGAGAATCCCCTTTAGAAAGGGTAAGGCGGCCATGCAATACATTCTTGCACCCTTTGACACCTTCTTGATATTCTGTTTCAGTGATCTTGATAGTGAGAGCATCGCCTTTAATGCAAGGCTTTGGCAACTGATTTGGAGGAATCACGCATGAGTTTTTTAGCGCAGCAGCAAATGACTTTGTTGCGGTCACTTGCTGAGGCTGAACCCGCGGCGCTACTACCGGCGCTGTATCGGCCATGCATGGCCACAGATAGAAATCCATTAACGCATAAGCAGACCAGAACCAGATTAGCCAGAGCCGAAAAGCAATCAGCCCAGCAAGAAGAACCAAGATCAAGGACCGCAAAAACTCAGACCAAACCGAACCACTTGCTACTGATTGGCTGCAAGATGGAAAGATCCAGAATACAAGCACAGCAAAATACAAAAATAATACTGCCACCGAAAGATTTTCAAAACCGATCCAGCAAGTAAGAAACGGCACCGATCGGAAGCAAAGCAATATCCCACTACTACCGATCCAGCAACTAACAGAACCGCTCCAGCAATACAACCACAGCAATAGCTTACTTAACCGAAAACAGCACAGCAATATCAGAACCACTTACCTGGCAGCAATATCACGCAAAAGCAACGAAATATATCAACACCTGGAACCGTCAATCACAACTACCGAACTATAGCAACACCTGGAAACTTAGCATTCACGTAGCAAGGGTGAGACACGATGAATCCACAAGCCCTAGCAATTGAAGCGAAGCATAGGTCAATCCTCACGCAGCCAGGAACGAAGCACAAGGATCATGCAGCTAGGAGAATGAAGTCTCGATCAATCCTCAAACCCTAGCAGCTA
Organism: Astragalus membranaceus; assembly: GCA_039519185.1. Taxonomy (NCBI): domain Eukaryota; kingdom Viridiplantae; phylum Streptophyta; class Magnoliopsida; order Fabales; family Fabaceae; genus Astragalus; species Astragalus membranaceus. The sequence continues at coordinate 86,273,775 of CM076848.1, read as the reverse complement.
TTGCTATTTTCGCCAAACCCTGGCAGAGGGTTTTTTCTTTGCAAATAAAAACTATTTCAGTAGCAACTTTACCTTATCTTCCCCTCGATTATAGTATTGTAGATGTAGGAATATCCAATTTATTTAAAAATTGATATTAAAAAAGGACAAAAGAGAGGGAGGAATGATCATTACATTACGCCAGAAGTTGAGAAAAAGGGCGCCCTATTGGGCAGCGCTCTATAAGGAAGCGCTGCTTTTAGTTAAAACGCGTTGGGAATGGGCAGCGCTTTTTACGGAAGCGCTGCTTTTGGTTAAAATGCGCTGCCTATTGTGGAATGCGCTGGGGGCGATGGGCAGCGCTTTTTAGGAAACGCTGCCTATGCCCAAAACACAGAAATGAATGAGTAGCGCTTTTTAAAAAGCGCTGCCCATCACTTTAGTCAATAAAATTCCTCTCACTCACTCTCAAAATGAAGAGTAGCAAACCAGAAACCCTTTACTTCTTCTTTTCTTCACTTCATTTCATCTTCTTCTTTTCTTGCGTTTTTTCTTTCACTGCTTCTGCTAGGATTTTTTTTATTTCTTGATAAATCTTACAGATTCAACGTATACGAAGCCTCCAATGGTGATTAGAAGCACAGATACAAAGGTAATTACTTTGTGATTTTGCAACTGTTTTACAATTCCTCTTTGTAAAAACTCTAATTTCTCTCTGGGTTTGTTTCACATGTGTCTGTTGCGTATGAATATAGAGATGGTGAATGATTTCTAGATATTGAGACAACACACTCACAGGTTGTTCCTCCCTTTCTTTCTATTAGATCTGTTTTTCATCTCTTTCTCTCTAATGAACAAACCCTGACTTGTTTGTTTTTCTTTTGCAAGGTAACCACACTCAGAAAATTAGAAGAAGAAAGAACTTGAAAGAGGAACAATAGACTTGAAGAAGGAAATTGTTATCTGAAAAGTGTAAACAAAATTAGGTGAACAATAAACAATAGAGAAAAACAGAAAAAATTTGAAAGAGGAACAATACACAAAAACAGAAAAAAGGAAAATAAACAAAAAAAAATAAAAAAAAATATACAATGGGCAACGCTGCCCTAAGATTGTGCAAGTTTGGGAGTGTATATTTGAAAGAAGACTTAAAATAATTGAATATTTCTACCTATACCAACAACCTTGCATTGCCTTTTATGTAGTTTTGTATTTTATTATATATATATATATATATATATATATATATATATATATATTTAATAGTTTTATTTTATTAATATTTTTCCTTTTAATATACAGGAAATGAATCTAGACATAAATCATGAAAAAGTTTCTTAAATTAAAATATTAAAGGGAGGAGGGTTATAGTTGGTAATCATTTATAGAGAATCTATTTTGCAAACAAAGTACAACAATGAACAAACCTACACTACATTCTCTTGTCTGTAGGATTTGAGTTCAATGGGAGACAACCAAATCCTTTTTTCTCGGGTGGCTGCCTTGAAACCCCCAATTAGTTATACTTCACCAATTGAAGCGCATGCTAATGGTGCAGTATATTCTAATCAAGGAGAAGCAAAAAATGTAGATACTACGGAGTTGAGGCGGTAAGTGAGTAATTTTACTTAATTAATTTAGTCTGATGTTACATTGCACACACAAATTTTACATGTATACATACATGCAGAATGCTATTAAATCACGTCTCAGTTGAGAGATCTAGCCAGAGGAAACAACAGTATGTAGCTGAGTTGGAATTGAAAACCAAAGCTCGTCAGGTGATTAACTCATGTTATTATTGTTTAAAAAACAAAAATCAATATGTTTGTATTTTGTAAAACATATCTAACATAAGATTGGAGATTGCAGGATCAAGTCGCTCGTATTCGTCAAAAAATCACTGTTATTCGTCAAAAAGTTGCATCATACGAAAATGAGCACATCTCCTTGTTGGTGGAACGTGAGCAATTGGCACAATCAGTGACCAGTCTTCATAGAGAAAGGTAAGATTAACATTAGAGAAGTGCTAACAACACTCTTAATTTTTAGAACTTTTCTACCAACACTTTTATAATTGTGTGAAATTCACGTGAATCCTATTAAATTAGTAGTTCCCATTCAAACCGGTTCTCACATGAGTTTTACGGAGTCATAGAGTGGGTATTTGTGGGGACTATACAAAAGTTGGTGAAATTCATACATTCTCTTCTATTTGTTGTGTGGGAGGCAACCAAATCCCTTTTTCTTAAGATAGATCTTAAGAAGTTGAGGCGGTAGGTGATTAATTTTGTTTAATTAATTACTTACTTGCATGTTACATTTGCACACAAATTTACATGCATACACGTCATTAATTTGTCTTATATTATATGTAGAATGATATCTGACCAACTCTCACCTAAGAAATCCAGAGATAGGAAATTGCAATACTTCGCTGAAGTTGAACTGGGAATCAAAGCTATTGAGGTGATTCATTTCATTGTGATACCAACAAAAATATCATTTTGTTTGTGTTTCAAATATATCCAACATTTGAGATTCATTACCATACGCACATATTGCAGGATCAAATCGCATGTAATCAACTACCAATTGGATCATACAAAAATAAGAACTCCTTGTTGGTGGATCGTGGGAAATTGGACCATGAAGTGACCATTCTTCATAAAGACACATCTCTTAAAGACAGTAATATTACGTTATCCCTATTTTTTGATATGTTGCATGCACGTGGCTTTTGCGAATTGCTTCGTGACAACAGGCATGGCTTTAGAAATTATATACATTTTATTAATTTACATTGTGTTTGTCAGTTGAAATTGAGAAACACAGAGCTGAATCAAACAAGCTCGAGGAAATCCATAACATGCAAGGGCAATTGAAAGAACATAAGATTAATTGGAATCCTAGTAGTGTGCAGCCAATGCCCAATCCTCTAGTCTCAAATTACTATTCAAATGCATATCAAGGTAACAAACTGATTCATCTATTTCCCATATGTGTGAAATAATTTATATAGGAATTATATTTTTCTTTTTATATTTTACATGAAACAAAATGTAAATATCTAGTACCTTGATTATTAACTTTTGATTTATCTGACTCGAGCTTATGAGTCGAACCAAGTTATTCACGAGTTCGAATCGACTCGAGTTCAAGATGAAAAAAAGGCTCGTATTGAACTCGAGTCGAGTTTTGAGCCGAGTAAAGTCTTATTGTGTAACACCCCGATAAATTCTAACAGATAGAATCACCGAAATGCACTAAATGGCATACATCAGAGTAACTTCTTGTTATTGAAATATTGAACACATCTAAAACTTTTTATAATAAATATATAATGGTTCTCTGAACCTCATAAACTTCCTGAAAATGCTTAAGTTTCAACACTTAAGACTTGCACATAATCCTGGTGTTCAATACTCAAAACATAAAGTAGCGGAAACAATTTATAACTTATACATGATAGTTATACAACCGATAACAAAAGTACTACAGAAGGGCAAGGGCCTAAACAAGAAACATAGACTTCCGGAATCCTCGAGTCACACCAGCTAACCGTGCTTTGTCGCCTTTGCCTTCCCCTGTTTCTCTGTAAAAACCACAAATATGAAGGGTGAGATAAACATTATCTCAGTGAGTCCTATCGAAACCCCTGACCAACTCTAACGGTTTGTTATACTTGAATCTGAACTCGTGGCCCGAATAAGCGACCACGTGAATACATGATGTTTACTCGTAACTTGTAGCCCTAATAAGCGACTACTTGTTACATTTCTGATTTTTCCTGATGTAGACCTAATAAGCGACTACGGATCATATTTTAACTTGAACTTAGCACAACCCGAAATATAATGCTAGACAATCTTGATTGCCCAATATCTACGGAAACCCCAATCCGAAATTCTATTCGAATAATGCTAGGGTCCTAGCTTTGGATTCATGACTCCCCTCCACTAGGTATGCTAATAACTGGAGGATCGTCATCCTCGATATACACAAGATATACCATCTACCTTTCCCCGAGGGAAAGTAACTTGATTTGTGTTTACATGAATTGAGAGTTTTTATGTCTTCATAGACTTACAATCAATTAGCTTACATGACTTGATGAACTTGAAGTTCGTATCTTAACATGATTGGACTCAAGGTCCGTTAACATTTTCTTGACTTGTGTTCTCACGCGTTCTCTAAGTACGGTTTTCGTCACATTTATAGCACCCAGGTTTTCAATCAAACATGAATAACTCCATGATATCAATCTTTACATTGTTGGGGGACCTTGGGGAATGGATTAGAAGAGGATTGGAATCATTCGGAATGGATAAAAGGTACTTTGAATTTGGAGGTCAGAAAATCTCACACGACCCGTGCGTATAGGCGCACGACCCGTGTGTCATTGAACAATTCGTAGAGGATTTCCAGAAAGATACGCACGACCCGTGCGACTGAGCGCACGATCCGTGCGTTATCCAGTAAAATTGTAGGAAGTTCCATAAACTTACGCACGACCCGTGCGACTGAGCGCACGATCCGTGCGTGTTTAAAATCCAGTTCTTTTAGTATCAGATGGAGGCGCACGACCCGTGCTCAGAGGCACACGATCCGTGCGTTTCCATCAGTTTTCCAGAAAACATACTTTTCATGAGTTAAACCATTCCATTCCGATTCCCATTTCCCTTCCGACCGAGACCCAAACATGAACACGTACATTATAGTAGCATAATACAGCAGACATATACCATTCAATTCAGCACATTTCAACAATCAAAACATAACTTGTTATTGAAGGTCACTGTTTTTAGAAAAGCGGTTTTCGAAAAGATGGAGACTCCGAAAATACACACATTCCCTAAGCGAGTTATAGAACTCACCCGAAGTGATGAAAATCACACAAACACCGAGACTCCGAGAACTCAACCGCTCTAAAAACCACGAACTCTCCTCGAATCCGCTCCAACAACGAACTCAACTACTCCAAATCGCTTGGACAGCAGCTGATTCCGAATCCTAGCTACTCAACCACTTCGAACAGCAATTTGTGGCTTGGAGGTGAGCCTTGATACTAAATGAGGGACTCTAGCAAGGACATGCAAGGGTTATATCTCCATTTCCATGCTTGGAGCTTGAAGGTTTGAAAATGGTGTTTTGGAGAGGAGTTGGATGTTTGATCAGAAAATTAGATCAATGGGAAGAAGAAGAAAAATGATGGAGGATGGTAGTTTTAGATTACACATGCATGAACAATAGAGGTAGGATCTCTTCCCTTCCTTCTCCAGTCTCTCTCTCGAGCTCTCTCCCTCTCTCTCAAGCCTCTCTTTTGCTGAAATGCTGGAAATGAGATGGTGTTGTGTGGCGTGGGGTGTGGGTTCAGCTGGTTATCACTTAAAGGGTTACAAGGACTAAAATACCCTTCAGCCACTTACTCCTCTAATCTTACCAAGACATGGCTTAATCTAAGGATCTTAGTCAAACTCTATTAACTTAACACAATTATTTCAACTATGCATTAATATAGTTTTTATTTATTTCTACATCACATAATAGGATAACCTCTTGTGCTAAATTTTCCATTTAGCTAATAATTCACCTTAATCTCTTTGCTAATTTAAATAAATTAAATTAGCTAATTAGGGGATGTTACAATCACCCCAACTTTTTAAAATTTTGTCCTCAAAATTTACAAAACGTACCTTACTCGAACAAATAAGGATATTTCTCCCGCATGATCTCCTCTACTTCCCATGTCGCTTCGTCAGGTGATGCACCGTCCCAAAGCACCTTGACAATAGGAATTGATCTCGTTCGGAGCGTTTTCTCGCCACGTTCGATGATCCTGATTGGAGTAGGCTGATAAGATAAATCCGGTCTGATGTCGATCGCTTCATAACTCAAAGGTTGATTCGGATCATGAACATATTTCCTTAGCTGAGATACATGAAACACATCATGAAATCTGGACAATTTTGGAGGCAATGCAATGCGATATGCTACCGGCCCAACTCGCTCGATAATCTGGAAGGGTCCGACATACCGAGGACTGAGCTTCTTCGCTCGCAAAGCAATACCGGTTCCGATGGTTGGAGAAAGTCTCAAAAAGACATGGTCTCCTTCTTCGAATTCTAATGGTCTTCTTCTCTTATCCGCGTAACTCTTTTGTCGACTCTGCGCGGCTTTCATCCTTTCTCTTATCTGACGGATCTTCTCCGTAGTCTCACGGACCAAATCCGGTCCCAACAATCTCTGCTCACCTACATCCCACCAACACAATGGTGTTCTGCACTTCCTTCCATACAATGCTTCATATGGAGCCATTCCGATACTAGAATGGTAACTGTTGTTGTATGAAAACTCCACCAACGGAAGATGATCCTCCCATCTGCCTCCACTATCGAGTACACAAGCTCTCAACATATCCTCTAGCGTCTCGATTGTCCTCTCAGTCTGCCCGTCTGTCTGTGGATGGTAAACGGTGCTAACACACACCTTAGTTCCCAACGCCATATTCAATGCTCTCCAAAATCGAGATGTGAACTTGGGATCTCGATCACAGATGATACTTGTAGGGATTCCAAGCAACTTCACAATATTCTTGAGATACTCATCTGCTAACCTAGCAACCTTGTGATTCGAACGCACTGGAATAAAATGAGCGGACTTGGTTAGGCGATCCACCACTACCCAAATAGAATCATTTCCGGCTTGGGACCGTGGCAATCCCATGACAAAATCCATAGATATGCTTTCCCATTTCCATTCAGGTACATTCAACGGTTGCAACTGGCCACCTGGTCTCTGGTGCTCTATCTTAACCTTTTGACAAGTTAAGCATCGAGACACAAACTCTGCAATATCCACTTTCATACCCGGCCACCAGTACAATTGCTTCAAATCTCGATACATCTTGGTAGACCCAGGATGTATTGAGAACTGACTCTTATGAGCCTCCTCTAAAACTTGCCTCTTTACATTCTCATCATTCGGCACACAGATTCTACCATCAAAACAAATTACGCCATCACCGTCTTCGGTGTAACTCGGCAATCTCCTCTGCGCTTGCACCTCTACATCACCTTCTTGGGCTGAGCGAATTAGATTTCTCAAGGGACTTGAAATCCGAATGTGATTCAACACCAACTTGTTCCTTCTCGACTTAACTCTCAAGTTGAGGTCTCTAAATGATTCCAACAAAGACATCTCGTGCATCATCAACTTTGTAGTATGGATAGATTTTCTGCTTAAAGCATCGGCCACAACATTAGCCTTACCAGGATGATACTTCAATTCAAAATCATAATCTTTCAGAAATTCTACCCATCTCCTTTGTCTGTTGTTCAGCTCTTTTTGGTCAAACAAATACTTAAGGCTCTTGTGGTCACTAAAGACTTCGAAACGAGGCCCATACAGGTAATGTCTCCAAATCTTCAGGGCAAACACAATCGCCGCCAACTCTAAATCATGAGTTGGGTAATTCTCTTCATGCGGCTTCAACTGTCTGGAGGCATAAGCAACTACTTGTTGATTCTGCATCAGGACACATCCCAAACCCTTACCAGAGGCATCGCAATAGATTTGGAATCCTACGGACGGATCTGGAAGAATCAGGATAGGTGCAGAAGTCAAACGATCCTTCAATTCCGTGAAACAATTATCACAGTCTGAGTCCGAAACAAACGGCTGACCCTTGCGAGTTAACCGAGTGAGTGGAAGAACCAGCTGGGAAAATCCTTGAATGAACCTTCGATAATATCCAGCTAGTCCCAAGAAACTTCTCACCTCAGTAACCGTAGACGGCTGTTCCCAGTCTACCACAGCTTCAATCTTACTGGGATCCACTGCAACACCTGTCTGAGATATCACATGACCCAGAAACTTAACTTCGGGTATCCAAAAATCACATTTGGATGTCTTAGCATATAACTTTTTCTCTCGGAGTACGTTCAGAACAATTCGGAGATGTTGTACATGCTCCTCAGTTGTCTTCGAGAACACCAAGATATCATCAATGAACACTACCACAAACCGATCCAGATAAGGATTAAAAATCCGATTCATATAATCCATGAATACCGCTGGAGCATTGGTCAAACCGAAGGGCATCACTACGAATTCATAGTGTCCATACCTCGTACGGAAAGCGGTCTTCGGGACGTCCAAAGCTCGAACCCTGATTTGGTGATAGCCGGACCTTAAATCAATCTTTGAAAATACAGAAGCTCCCCTCAACTGATCCAGCAAATCATCAATTCTCGGTAGAGGGTACTTGTTCTTGATAGTCACCTTATTCAACTGACGATAATCGATACACAATCTCATACTTCCGTCCTTCTTCTTGACAAGCAACACTGGAGCACCCCATGGTGAGGCGCTCGGCCGAATGAACCGTTTGGAAATTAGCTCTTCCAGCTGCACTTTCAATTCCCTCAACTCTAATGGCGACATTCTATACGGGGCTATAGAAATAGGTCCTGTGCCTAGAACCAACTCTATAGAAAATTCCACCTCACGATCCGGAGGAAAAGAAGGAACTTCATCGGGAAACACATCAAGAAATTCATTAACAACTTGCATAGAAGATAAATCCTGACCTGTCTCAGTGGATGCGGACAGCATCATGACATAAGCTTCTGCGCCTTGGAACAGATAGTTACTTGCCGAAGTGAAAGAAATAACAGCTTCGAAATCGGGCGGTTGTAGCTCTACTAACTCGGAGGCAAAACCGATAGTTCGACGGAAACAATCTATAGTCACATGGTTGGCCGTCATCCAACTCATTCCTAGGACGACGTCCATGCCCTTCATTGGTAAACAAATGAAGTCTACCACAAAATTCCTGTCTCCAATGGATAGAAGACAATTTCCACATATCGCTTGGGTCTGAATACTACCTTCAGCAGCAGTCTTAATGGAGATTGGTTGAGGCAAAGGAGTTAAAGCTAGTCTCAATCGTTCAACACAAACTTGAGATATAAAACAATGGGTCGCACCTGAATCATATAAAATACTAACGGAGTTATTAAAAAGAGATCCCATACCCCTTAGTAGATTATCTGACGGTGTGACCTTCTGGGCGTCCAAGGTGTAAACTCTGCCGTGCGTTGTAGTGGCACCTTCTTCCTGACCTCTCTTCTTTGGGCAATTAGCAACATAATGTCCCTCCTTCTTGCAGTAGTAGCACTGAGTCGATCCCACTTGGCACTTACCCTGATGGTACCTTCCACAGTTGGAGCATGCGCTGAACCTTGGTGAATTGGATGACTGAACCTGCTTCCCCTTGTTGGAGTTGTACCTAGGACCCATTTGATTGTTAGATGATCCAACATTCTTCTTACTCTGATGGAATACTTTCCTACTTGCATACAACCTCTTCAAATCACTTTCGGCTATATGAGCTTGCTGAACCATGGCCGCATAATTGGTATATGCAAAGGAACTTAGACTCTGAGCAATGTCTTCCCTTAACCCATACTTGTACCTATCGGTCTTCCACTTGTCATTAGGGGCATAACCAGCCAAACCGAAGAATTGATACAACTCTTCAAACTTGGCGGAGTACTGACCCACCGTTAGACTTCATTGAGAGAGAGTTAAAAACTCATTCTCCTTTTCGAACCTCATTGCCGTTGGAAAGAACTGCTCCAAAAATACTTGTCTGAAATGCTCCCAAGTCTGGGGAGTACCCATAGTCACCATCATAGCCTTAATATTAGTCCACCAGTTGTGAGCCTCCCCTTTCAGCATGTGGGATGCCAACCTTAACTTGTCCTCATCCGTAACTTACATAGTCAGAAAAATCTTCTCTATATCATCCAGCCAATGCTGGGCTTCGATGACAACCGGTCCTCCTTTGAACTCAGATGGCTTCATCTTCAGGAATCCTGAATAAACTTGTCTGGGGTTAACTTGCGGCTCGGGGGCCTGCTGAGGTTGGGCTTGAGCATTCTGTTGCAATGCTACCATATCTTCCAGCATCTTCTGTTGTCTCTCCATCATGCCTTGCATCCAAGCAGCATGTGGATCGATCGGTGGGGCGTTCCTTGATCCTCCTGCCATAATTCTGCAAATGATACACCAAGTATTAAGTTGATCAGTCTCAATGTCTCTTAGCATCATAAGAAGCATAATGGAAGAGTTACTCAAGGGACAAAACCACCCTAACTATTCTAAGCCCGACTAGGTCGAACTGCTCTGATACCATAATGTAACACCCCGATTCTAACAGATAGAATCACCGAAATGCACTAAATGGCATACATCAGAGTAACTTCTTGTTATTGAAATATTGAACACATCTAAAACTTTTTATAATAAATATATAATGGTTCTCTGAACCTCATAAACTTCCTGAAAATGCTTAAGTTTCAAAACTTAAGACTTGTACATAATCCTGGTGTTCAATACTCAAAACATAAAGTAGCGGAAACGATTTATAACTTATACATGATATATAGTTATACAACCGATAACAAAAGTACTACAGAAGGGCAAGGGCCTAAACAAGAAACATAGACTTCCGGACTCCTCGAGTCACACCAGCTAACCGTGCTTTGTCGCCTTTGCCTTCCCCTGTTTCTCTGTAAAAACCACAAATATGAAGGGTGAGATAAACATTATCTCAGTGAGTCCTATCGAAACCCCTGACCAACTCTAACGGTTTGTTATACTTGAATCTGAACTCGTGGCCCGAATAAGCGACCACGTGAATACATGATGTTTACTCGTAACTTGTAGCCCTAATAAGCGACTACTTGTTACATTTCTGATTTTTCCTGATCTAGCCCAAATAAGCGACTACGGATCATATTTTAACTTGAACTTAGCACAACCCGAGATATAATGCTAGACAATCTTGATTGCCCAATATCTACGGAAACCCCAATCCGAAATTCTATTCGAATAATGCTAGGGTCCTAGCTTTGGATTCATGACTCCCCTCAACTAGGTATGCTAATAACTGGAGGATCGTCATCCTCGATATACACAAGGTATACCATCTACCTTTCCCCGAGGGAAAGTAACTTGATTTGTGTTTACATGAATTGAGAGTTTTTATGTCTTCATAGACTTACAATCAATTAGCTTACATGACTTGATGAACTTGAAGTTCGTATCTTAACATGATTGGACTCAAGGTCCGTTAACATTTTCTTGACTTGTGTTCTCACGCGTTCTCTAAGTACGGTTTTCGTCACATTCATAGCACCCAAGTTTTCAATCAAACATGAATAACTCCATGATATCAATCTTTACATTGTTGGGGGACCTTGGGGAATGGATTAGAAGAGGATTGGAATCATTCGGAATGGATAAAAGGTACTTTGAATTTGGAGGTCAAAAAATCTCACACGACCCGTGCGTATAGGCGCACGACCTGTGTGTCATTGAACAATTCGTAGAGGATTTCCAGAAAGATACGCACGACCCGTGCGACTGAGCGCACGATCCGTGCGTTATCCAGTAAAATTGTAGGAAGTTCCAGAAACTTACGCACGACCCGTGCGACTGAGCGCACGATCCGTGCGTGTTTAAAATCCAGTTCTTGTAGTATCAGATGGAGGCGCACGACCCGTGCTCAGAGGCACACGATCCGTGCGTTTCCATCAGTTTTCCAGAAAACATACTTTTCATGAGTTAAACCATTCCATTCCGACCGAGACCGAGACCCAAACATGAACACGTACATTATAGGTCACTGTTTTTGAAGGTCACTGTTATTAGACATATACCATTCAATTCAGCACATTTCAACAATCAAAACATAACTTGTTATTGAAGGTCACTGTTTTTAGAAAAGCGGTTTTCGAAAAGATGGAGACTTCGAAAATACACACATTCCCTAAGCGAGTTATAGAACTCACCCGAAGTGATGAAAATCACGCAAACACCGAGACTCCGAGAACTCAACCGCTCTAAAAACCACGAACTCTCCTCGAATCCGCTCCAACAACGAACTCAACTACTCCAAATCGCTTGGACAGCAGCTGATTCCGAATCCTAGCAACTCAACCACTTCAAACAGCAATTTGTGGCTTGGCGGTGAGCCTTGATACTAAATGATGGACTCTAGCAAGGACATGCAAGGGTTATCTCCATTTCCATGCTTGGAGCTTGAAGGTTTGAAAATGGTGTTTTGGAGAGGAGTTGGATGTTTGATCAGAAAATTAGATCAATGGGAAGAAGAAGAAAAATGATGGAGGATGGTAGTTTTAGATTACACATGCATGAACAATAGGGGTAGGATCTCTTCCCTTCCTTCTCCACTCTCTCTCTCGAGCTCTCGAGCTCTCTCAAGCCTCTCTTTTGCTGAAATGCTGGAAATGAGATGGTGTTGTGTGGTGTGGGGTGTGGGTTCAGCTGGTTATCACTTAAAGGGTTACAAGGACTAAAATACCCTTCAGCCACTTACTCCTCTAATCTTACCAAGACATGGCTTAATCTAAGGATCTTAGTCAAACTCTATTAACTTAACACAATTATTTCAACTATGCATTAATATAGTTTTTATTTATTTCTACATCACTTAATAGGATAACCTCTTGTGCTAAATTTTCCATTTAGCTAATAATTCACCTTAATCTCTTTGCTAATTTAAATAAATTAAATTAGCTAGTTAGGGGATGTTACATATTGTGTCGAGCTGGGCTAAACCAAGTTCGACTCAATTCCAGTCCTAGTAAGGAGCGAGAAGTAAAAGCTGCAAGGTTAAAATCATTCCCACCCCCACTAACATAACAAATACAAAACACTAACACTTGCGATTCTTTAGATAAAATATTTGTCTTTAAAAAAAGTTCCAATGGGAACACAAAGTTAAATGAAATTAATCTTCCATACAACTCGTCTCTATGGTTAACGATATTTGTTGGGTGGGCGTTGGCTTTGACAGTAGCTCGGATTGGGTCTCAGAAGGTAGGTAACTGAGAGTCTATTTGTTTCAGACATGATGGATGGGTTGGGGAGACATCCCTTAAAAGGAGAGAAGTATCTAGGAGGTTAGGGATTTGTGGGGATGGAGTGGCTTGAAGCCTGCTTTGGAGGAGAATGTTTTTTGTTAAGGAAGAAGTGCTTTTGGGGGAATAGTTGGAGTTATTATCCCCAGTGGTCCTCTTCTCTTTGTAGGATCGGTGAATCTGGGAGGCTGGAATTGATGAGGCCTACTCTGTTAAATCAACGTATGACCTACTTCTCCTTAGCTCTCCTACTACTGCATATAGGGCCCCCATGGAGATATTTTCACTCAAAAAGTAGTGGAAGACCTTATACCGTCCAAAAGTCCTTATGTTTGCTTGGTGGCTCCTTTTGAATAGCCCCCAACAAGGGCTAACCTATTTTGAAGATAGGTAATTACTGATGTGGGTTCCACAAGGTGTGTCGACTATAGGGGAATTTGGAGTCGAAATTGCATTTGTTCTTGAGGTGTGAGTTCATGAAAAAGTTGTGGTACCTGGTATTTAAGTGACTAGGTATGGTGATGGTGATCCCGAACGATCTTCCTACCTTGTTCCCGGTCCTCTACTCGGGTTTAGTCTTTGAAAAGGTAAAAGGGGACTCTTTGATGACGTGGCATTTTGTTCTCTAGGTGACTTAGGAGAGTAGGAATCAGGTGGTTTTCTCTATTAAGTTTGTTGACCTGCATTCATGGAATTGGTTTTTGTGTTCCTTTTTGAGTGATTTTGCACTCAACCACAATCCACTATTTATACACTCTTAATAATAGTTACATGGCTTGACTATATCCATGATTCCATGAATGTGTTTGCTACAATTTCCAATACTAGTACTAATCACCTTCGACTATCATACTTGACCAACAATATCTATTCATTTGATTTCCTTTTTAATGATATAGATTCAACTCAAAATGAGATGTGGATACCTGGTGTGCCGGATGAGCATGCAATGAACTCGAACCTGCTCAATAACAGGGGGATGGATGGATCAGCTGAATCATACAAGCCAAAATACTTTCCATGAATTAATGTTTAAATTAATATGATTCATGCGATAGATATCGTTGACTCATATTATACTTGGTTTATATTTTTGTTTTGGACAATACATGCTTCAAAAACTTTTAAGCCATGTTAGGAGATTTTCCAGTTTTAATGCATAATTGGATATGCGGCCTGAAAATTATTTTCTTTTCGTTTTATGGTTTGTTTTATAGAGCTGTGGCAACACAGCTAACAATATAATGCGATGAATTTTTATTTATTAAGGTTTATAATTAATATTCTGGTTTGTTTGAAAGTATTTTGATATTAATGTTTAGATTACATTAGATTAATTTAATTTACTGTGATACGTCTGCTTTTTTTTTCTTCTTAATAATACACAAAATAAATATAGTGGATTTTTGTTTATTTAGTTCTTTTGAGTTGGGTAACCTAGTGTCATTTTACACTATAAAAAACAAATATGTAAAATCTTTTCTTTTATAAACTAATGATTTAATGCCGGGAAAAAATAATCTATTTTGGTTACAAAGGAGAGAAAAAAACACTAAGGTCTCACAAACCGAGTACCATTAGCGTTTGAAACTAAAATGGAAGACAAATTCTCTGAGAATTTCTACAAATGATCAAAGCAGAAGAATTCCTTGCACCCAGCTTCGTAGTCTGCACAAAAATGCCCTTCACAATACGTGTGAGTGAGATGCACCACCCCAGTCACGTTGTAGTTCCTTGGGTGTTTAATTGGTAGTGGGAGGTGTGTTTAACTTGCACTTATGCCTCAGGTGCAAGGTTCGATTCCCACGGAAGGCAAAAATTCTACAAGGGGGGTAGAAAAGACCGTGATGTAATAGTGTCGGGGTGGCCAATGCGTTGGACCTGGGCTGTTACATTACACGTTGTCCAATTATCTCATGATCTACGGCGACGGTGCTCCGACTCGCGACGACCCACGGCCATGTTAAATAAGTAAGCTAGTTCGACTAGGCTAGTTCGACTAGGCTAGTTCGACCCTCAACTTGCTTGTCGAAGTGGAGGGTGTCGAAGTTTCCCTTTAGATTTGATTCTATGCTTTCCATTAGTTGCTGACTCAGCATGGTATTCAGAGCGTGATTGTTGAAGTTTCTGAGTGTGAATCAGTGTGAAGAAGACGAGTGAAGTCTCAACGGTGAGAGTGAATCACGATGACGACGAACGGCCATTTTCCGGCGAACTTTCCGATCCTCGATGGAAGAAACTACGACCAATGGAGTATGAAGATGAAGGTGATCATTGGTTATCAGGATGTGTGGGATTTGGTGCAAAACGGACTAGCTATGTTACCGGCGAACGCAACCGTTGCGCAACAAGCAACTTACAGAGAAGCGAAGAAGAAGGATTGGAAAGGACTGTGTATCCTCCATCAGTGTGTGAGACCTGCAATTTTTGAGAAGATTGCTAGATCTGAGACGAGCAAAGCAGTGTGGGACATTCTCGCGAATTCCTACGCCGGAGATCAGAAATTGAAGAAGGTGCGACTTCAAACTCTGAGAAGTCAGTATGAACTGCTAGGAATGGAGAAGAGTGAATCGATTGCTGCGTATTTCACCAGAGTCCAAACGATGACGAATCAGATGCTGTATTGTGGTGAATTGATGTCTGATGAATCAGTTGTGGAGAAGATTTTGCGATCTGTGTCCTCGCGTTTTGATCACATCACTGTGGCGATAGAACAGGCGAAAGATCTATCAACGATGACGATAGAAGATCTTCAAGGATCACTTGAAGCACATGAGCAGAGGATAAATAAGAAGAAAGTGGTGAAGTCTGGCACGGAGCAAGCGCTTGCAGTGCAAACAAGCAACAAATCAGGTGGAAATCAAAGAGGACGTGGAAGAGGAAGAAACAATTACAGAGGAGGAAGAGGAAGAGGTAATTTCCATAACTCAAACTCTTCCAAATCGAACACTAGTGATAATAGTAACAGTGATGAACAAGGAAGTGGTAGTGGTGATGGTTACAGAGGTAGAGGGAGTAGAGGTGGCAGAGGATATAGAGGAAGAGGAAGAAGATTTGACAAGAGCCACATACATTGTTATAACTGTGAGAGATATGGCCATTTTGCTGACGAATGCTACAGCAATGCTGATGGCAATCATGCTAAATTGGCTGAAGAAGAGGAGGAGAATGAGGAGTCCTTACTGATGGTGATTGAAGAGAGAGAGTGCAGTAGTGAAGTGGTGCAGAAAGTGATAGTTGAGGAGAAAGTGAACAGTGATGAAGTAGTGCAAATGGTGACAACCAAGGAGGAAGGTGAGACTGGTGAGCATTGGTTTCTCGACACGGGGTGTTCGACACACATGACAGGGAGGAGAGATTGGTTTGTCGAACTTGACTTTTCGATCAAGAGCAGAGTGAGGTTTGCTGATAATCGAACCATGAAGGTGGAAGGTGTGGGGAGAGTGATGATAAGAAAAAAGGATGGTTCACTGTGCTTCATCTTTGGTGTACTGTATGTGCCAGGGATGAAGAGCAATTTGCTGAGTATTGGACAGTTATTGGAGAAGGGATATAGGATAGTGCTGGAAGACAATGCTATGAAGGTATATGACACTGAACAGAGGCTGTTGATAAAGGCAACTCTCTCCAAGAACAGAACATTTAAGATCGAATTGGGTGTGCTGATGGAGGTGGAGAGTATGTAAATACTGAGTTTAATGAGTTCTGTGAAGCTGAAGGGATAACACAAGAGATCACACCTCCATACACTCCTCAGCATAATGGAGTGGCTGAGAGAAAAAATAGGACATTGCTAAATATGGTGAAAAGCATGTTGAAGAGTAAGAATATGCCAAAGAAATGGTGGGGAGAGGCAGTTAATACTGCGGCATATATTATTAATCGAAGTCCAACAAAGAGATTGGAAGACATGACCCCTGAAGAGGCTTGGACAGGTGCCAAGCCAAATGTGTCGCACTTCAGGATATTTGGATCTGTTTGCTACAGACACATGCCTGACCAGCAGAGAACAAAGCTAGATGATAAAGAAGAAATGATGGTTATGATAGGCTATCATTCGACTGGGGGTTACAAATTGGTGAATCCAGTGAATAATAAAATTATGATAAGTAGAGATGTGGTGTTCGACGAGGGGAAGACATGGGAGTGGAGTGACAAGGGAGAAAGTTCGACTGTTGTCGAACAGAATTTATTCGATGTGCCTGATGGTGTCGAAGAATTAGAAGTTGAGGGTGAACCTGAGATTGTCGAAGAAAATAATAGTGGAGAAGGCAGTCGAGAGATACTGAGAAGATCTCTTCGACAAAGACAGGTTCCTGCAAGGCTAAGTGATTGTGAGGTGATGACTAATAGTGCAGTCAATGACGAAGGTGATATAGTGCACTTTGCACTTCTTGCTGTGACAGAACCAGTAACTTGGCAGGAAGCAATGCAAAATTCGAAGTGGCTAGAAGCTATGCAAGAGGAGATCAAATCGATAGAGAAGAACATGACTTGGGAATTGATCGAATTGCCCAAAGGGAAGAAAGCAATAGGTGTGAAATGGATATACAAAGTGAAAGTAAATCCTAAAGGTTAAGTAGTGAAGGACAAAGCAAGATTGGTGGCTAGAGGTTTCCTACAGAGGTATGGTGTCGATTATGAAGAAGTTTTTGCACCCGTTGCAAGACTTGAAACTGTGAGAGCTGTGGTAGCTCATGCTAGTATGCAAGGGTGGAAGATACATCAACTTGATGTAAAATCTGCCTTCTTGAATGGAGAATTGGAAGAGGAGGTGTATGTCGAACAACCAGCAGGTTTTATTCGACAAGGAAGTGAGAAAAAAGTGTTGAGACTGAGAAAGGCATTGTATGGCCTAAAACAAGCTCCACGAGCTTGGAACAAGAAGATCGATAAGAGCCTGATCAACATAGGGTATGTGAGAAGTATTTCTGAGCATGGGGTATATGTGAAGTCAGATGGTGGAGATGTGATAATCCTATGCCTCTATGTTGACGATTTATTGGTTACAGGTAACAATGAAAATAAAGTGGCAGAATTCAAGAAGAGAATGTTGAATACTTTCTAAATGACTGACCTAGGAGAGATCTCCTATTTCCTGGGGATCGAATTTCGAAGTACTAATGAAGGATCATGCTTAATGTGATTGATTGTAAAAAATTTGTTTAGACAAACTCTATCGCATTTCGTTGTTGTTTATTTGTGTTAATGACTAGCTTAAGAGGGTGTGTTAAATAAGTAAGCTAGTTCGACTGAGATAGTTCGACTAGGCTAGTTCGACCCTCAGCTTGCTTGTCGAAGTGGAGGGTGTCGAAGTTTCCCTTTAGATTTGATTCTATGCTTTCCATTAGTTGCTGACTCAGCATGAGTCATATATTGTCTATATAAATAACTCTATGACGCAATACATTTACAGTTTTCACTCTAACAGAATTCTGTTACTCTCTCTCTCTCTCTCTCTCTCTCTCTCTCTCTCTCTCTCTCTCTCTCTCTCTCTCTCTCTCTCTCTCTCTCTCTCTCTCTCTCTCTCTCTCTCTCTCTCTCTCGTGTGTGTGTGTGTGTGTGAAGTGAGTGCGGTGAATCAGAAACTTCCAACAGCCCACTCCGGCGACTCGCGGCGGCGGCCACGACGGTGCTCCGGTAGGCGGCGGCCAGTGGTGGTTTGGATATTATATTATATATATATATATATATATAATATGTAATATAATATAAGATAGTATATTATATATATATATATATATATATATATATATATATATATATATATATATATATATATATATAGTAGTACATATTATATATCTTCTCGAAAAAGATAGTATATTATATATATATATATATATATATATATATATATTTGTTGCTGAATTTTTTTAAAAAAATTCTTTTCACAAAAAATTGTTTTTTAAAATACCAAAAATTATTTTTGAAACTCTTTTTTAAAATAGTTGTTAGAGGTTATTTCTATCACCAGTTATGGATTTATAACCGGTTTTTTAACCAGTTATGGATATAACCAGTATAATCGGTTACATAACCGGTTTTACAAATTATTAAATGGTTATGTTACATTTGTTATGTAACCGGTTATATTAAATGGATATTTGATGGATATGGACTGGTTTTGTAACCATGGTTAATTTTTGCACCCCTAGATGTAGA
Organism: Astragalus membranaceus; assembly: GCA_039519185.1. NCBI lineage: Eukaryota > Viridiplantae > Streptophyta > Magnoliopsida > Fabales > Fabaceae > Astragalus > Astragalus membranaceus. The sequence continues at coordinate 86,254,678 of CM076848.1, read as the reverse complement.
TATATTTTAGAAAGAAAAAATATTAGTAACACTCTTTTTAATGTATTCTCTCTGATCCTCTCTCTATGATTGACCAAAATCCATGAAAGTCTCATCACTTTGATAATAGGTCAAACCTAACCTCGAGGTTTTAATGAGGCCCCTGTAATTGTTCGGGTTGAAGCACCCCTTGTGCTCTCCTAGTAATAAAATCTCTTTCTTACCCAAAAAAAAGTATATACTATCTATCATCCCAAAATGAAATGTAATCCCATATCGTAATTTATATACAATTTCTCTCTGGAAACCACTCTCCCCCAAAACACTTCTTCTCTACTTAATTTTCCTAAATATCTCTTCATATAGAACCTCTCTTAAACAAATTTCCATCTCTTTCTTCCTCTTTATTTAAATAATAATTCCTGTTCTGGAGTCAACCAGAGGGTCCCATTAGCAAAACCAGGAGGTGCGCTTAGCAAGTCATATGGATCAGCCCAACCAATTCAGCCCATATCCACATCATGCGAGCCCAACACGCTTGGACGGTCAAGATCGATTCTACCCATCCGACGATCCGCAAGAGGGCACGAATTCCTATAAATACAGACAAACTTTGCCCTTAGAAAGGTTGGATCTTTAATCCTTAGTACCTTCACTCTTATATTCTATATACTGACTTGAGCGTCGGAGTGGCTTGCAGGTACCCCCCCGGGCGCTCATTGACCTCCTGTCAGGACAGCAAGTGACCTGACCTCCCGTCAGGACAGCAAGAGACCGGACCTCCTGTCAGGACCACAAGAGACCTGACCTCCTGTCAGGACAGCAAGAGACCTACCAACAGCAGACGACCAAAAAGCTGCTCGGTACAGAACATTGGCGACCACAGCGGGAGATTTCTATCTTTCGCATCATCACTACTCAAACTTTTCTCTTGCTGCTTCATGGCTCCCAGGGGCAGACCCCGGGTTCAGAGCATTGTCATACCCATACCCCGACCGGAGGATACCCCCGAGGGCAACGTTTTGACTATACAGGACGAGGGAACCAGTCAACCTGCCCAGCCCTCTAATGTGAATCAGCTTTTGGACCTCCTGACCAGTCGCACTCAAGCTATGTTGGAACAGGAAGAACGACTGAGGGAGATTGAAAGGCACGTGACCTCCCTTCCAGAACAACTTCCCCTCGGCAGGATGACAGTTCCTCCAACGACGATGACGGTGACCTCAAGGCACCACCGGTCCCCACCTCGGAGACATCATGTCCATCGCTCTCCCCCTAGGCGACGCAGGCGTGGGGAATCATACTCACCCCCAGGGACCTATCGGCCTCGTGACACCCACTCCAACACCTCCTCACACGCATCCCCTAACTCGCATGAGAGGTCAAGAAGCCGGGTCGTCACCCGAAGAAGGCACCACCGGGGTTCTCCATCGAGGAGATCCCCCGAGCGACACAGGTATCAAGAGCTGGGCTATGAAGACACCTCCCCCCGAAACTCAAGAGAGTTTTCGGAGGAGGGGCCGTTTACAAGAAGGGTAGACGAATGCCAAATCCCATGGACCTTGGAAAAGCTGCCAAATATCAAGATGTACGATGGGACTGGAGATCCAGACGGTCATCTGGCACACTTCTCCCTAATGATGCGCTACAGGGGCGCCAGGGAACCCGTCCATTGCAAAATCTTCCCCCTCACTCTCGAGGGTTCCGCATTAGAGTGGTTTCAAGAGCTGAGGCCGAACTCCATATCCTCATGGGGGCAGCTGGCGAGAATGTTCACGGCTCGTTTCACTGCCTCCCGGCTAAAGCACAAATCTGAAGAAGTACTGAGAGCCGTCAGGCAGCAGAACCACGAGACACTGAGGGAGTATATTGAGCGCTTCAATAAGGAAGCTTCGGGCGTTCGAAGTTTGGAGGACAGGCAAAGGTTGTTCTGGATGAAAGACGGGTTGAGAAAGGGAAGCTTGTTCCAGATTGATGTAGGTATCAACAAGCCCAGGGACCTGGGCGAGTTCCTTCAAAGATCCCAGAAATACATGAATTATGAAGAGGACGAGTTGGCTTACCGCGAGGCAGCCAAGGTAGGGGGCGACGATGAAGACACCCGGGAGGTCCACCAGCAAAAGGTAACAGGAAGCAGGGACCATGAGGGGCGCTCCCGTAAATTTATAAATCGAACCCCCATCGTCACATCCCGGGCGCAAATTTTAGCTGAATGCGCTAACACTGAGTTCAAGAACGTGAAGAGACCAGCTCCTTTGGTGCTAAAAGATGGCCAAATCCCCCGAGGGGATGGTGCCGCTATCATCAATGCGGAGGCCACGACAGCAATGGCTGCCAAGCTTTGAAAGACGATATTGAGGAAATGATTCAGAGAGGGAAACTGTCGCAGTACGTAAAAAGGGAGGGGGAACCAAATGGCTCCCGCAAAAGAGCCCTATCCCCCGCAAAAAGATCCAGGTCCTCGAGGAAGGGAAAGACCCCAGACGACGAAGGGGTCAAAAACGACGACAGTACTTCTGCCGAGAAAAAGGACACCCGAAGGTCCAAAGGAAGGCCAGTGGTCATGGTGATCCACGGAAGAAGCCCCCGTGATGATTGGGGGTCTCGCAAGTCAATGAAAAGGAAGTGGAAAAAGATCTTGAGCGTTGCATCAACCTCAGCCCCCAGGAAGGGACCTACCCGGCCGCCCTTATCCTTCGACGATAATGATTTGCTGTTTGGAAAACCGAACAAGCACGTCCCGTTGCCCATCACTGCCATTATGGCCAACGTTGAGGTAAGGAGAATCCTGGTCGACCAGGGAACTGCGATAGACATCATCTTTGAAGACTTGCTGCATGCACTGAACATCTCCCCCGGCGACCTGAATCCCTACCGAGGGGGAGCTTTAACCGGGTTCAACGGGTCGAAGACTAAACCACTAGGCCAATTGAAGCTGATGGTCACCTATGGAGACCCCGATAGTAAGCCACCTTTGTTCAGAACTGTTAAAATACCCTTCCTAGTCCTACCATGCAAGTCGGTCCACCAATGCATCATGGGGAGACCCACACTGGGCAAGCTAGAGGCAGTCACCTCGACGGTTCATCTGAAGATGAAATTCTACAGTTTAGAGAATAAGGTTGTAACCCTTCAGGCGGACCTGGGAGCAACGCGTCGATATTTCTATATGAGCCCTAAACACGAAAGAGAAACTACTGAGGTGAGAAAGTCAGGCGGTGGATCCAGAGAAGAAGCAGAGCTTAAAGTGACGCACTGGGATGCCAGAGGTGATCCGGGCGCCAATGAAGAGGCAACCAGCGTCCATGAGGGCGCGTGGCAGGGCGCCAATGAAGAGGCAGCCAGCGCCCATGAGGGCGCCTGGCAGGGCGCCAATGAAGAGCAGCCAGCGCCCATGAGGGCGCCTGGCAGGGCGCCAATAAAGAAGCAGTCAGCCGTGACTCTAAATAGGAAGCAGAGCATCAGGACCTGAGCCTAGGGCTAGGCCCAGTTGAGAATGTTGTTGTTGAGGCGCAAATGCGAAATGTAAGCTCGATGTGAGTAATTAACGAAGTTCATTTTGCAGTTACAATTTGCTCACTAAGCATTAACACTTTCCCCAAAGAAAAATTCCTTAAGATCAATAAAGAAAAATGGTCCAAATCCACAGTTGGGGTGCCTAGTATTTCAAACTAACTTAGGTGGTCACAATCCCTTGGATGAGTTCTATCCAAGCCGAGTCTTGGTAAAAGGTGCCGGGGGTATTTTTCATGACAAATTGACCCGGTAGGCGTCGGCAACTCAACTGCCTAAAGCAAGCTCAACTTAGCAACTATCTTGAAAAAAATCCCAAGTACAATAAAGGCACTCACGCGAAAGCACCTGCAAAGCATGAGACCATGAGGTCTTGGAAAGACGCAAAGATCAAGCAGACATGAGACAGTGTTTTGAAAGCCAAGAAGCAGTGCTACAGGTTACGCTCAAAACCAAATTATGATGTCTTGAAGGCCTAAACGGCGAAATACATGCCAGGGCGGGACACCTACCCTTGACCTCCCTCTCATAAAGGTGACCGGGAGGGCGTCTCAAAGGGGTTAGCATAAATATAGCAAACTTCATTGATATAGGAGAAGAGACCACCAAAGGAGCAGGAGAGGGAACCAAACAGGAAAGTTGCTGTGATCAGCTGACGAAATTAGCAGGCCCGAGAACGGCACGAGCCGAAAGGGCGACCTCACCGACGATGGCATCCTAAACGACAACGTCGAGTCAAGACCATCCCTCGAGATAAACTCAACTTGGGGGACAACGGTAGAACAAAGTCAAATATCCACCAGAGGCACCACTGGAGATCACCATCGAGGAGATCCCCCGACCAACGCAAGTCAACATCAAACTCTGCTAAGAGGTACGAGGCGGCATCAAGTCGCAACCTCTGACGGAAGTTAAATTGAGACTAAGATGTGAATAAACTCCCCCAGAGTCACCGAGAGGGGTGCGAAGCGGCATTGAATATGGTCCAAACCTCTGACGAAAGTTAGATTCAAACAGAGATCTGAATAAACTCCCCCAGAGTCACCGAGAGGGGTGCGAAGCGGCATCGAATATGGTCGTAACCTCTGACGGGAGTTAGATTCAGACCGAGATCTGAATAAACTCCCCCAGAGTCACCGAGAGGGGTGCGAAGCGGCATCGAATATGGTCACAACCTCTGACGGGAGTTAGATTCAGACCGAGATCTGAATAAACTCCCCCAGAGTCACCGAGAGGGGTGCGAAGCGGCATCGAATATGGTCGCAACCTCTGACGGAAGTTAAATTCAGACCGAGATCTGAATAAACTCCCCCAGAGTCACCGAGAGGTGTGCGAAGCGGCATCAACAATGGCCGCAACCTCTGACGGGAGTTAAAAGTCAGACCGAGTTCTGATAAACTGCCCCCAGAGTTAACTGTGCCACGAGGCAATAAGAGATTATTCATTCAGATGTACGAGGCAATAACTTGCGCTCGGGGCCACCCGGCGCGTGCCTGTTATAACCAAGAGAATCAAGCCTGACAAAGACCTCATGATCAAATCGAAAGATGCTCGACTCTAGAACGGCTTCAGGATACAAACACCGAGTGTGGCCAATCGCTTTGTCATAGGCAGCATAGATGAATCTCCACCACTTCATGCTCAAGCGGCAGATCATCGTCAGACGAAGTATCCCCAAAGCCAAGGGCGCCAACCCCCTCCGAAGGCACGGTATCACCAGCCCCCTCTTCGAAGTCGTCAGCTTGACTCTTAGCCAGGTGAGCGGTAGGGTGCATCCGAGCCGTCTTCTTTATCCTTGCCATCTCTCAACCTACGGGACAGGGGGGAAAACAAGTAGTCACGAGACAAACAGGAAAACTTAGAGACAACCCCCCTCCCCTGAAATTGGAGACTTTGCAAGACAAGACATGCTCAAAAGAACAAAGAAGCTAGAAAGATAAACTGAAAGTTCGCACGGAGGTTACCTCAGTAAATAAGAAGCCGCAAAGACCCGCGGGAACGTCAATGGATAATGGTAAGAGCAACTCCCCTCGGCACCAGGCAAGCCCGGAAAATTCATAGGTAAGACGGTAGGTTAAGGACCAGGTCAAGCACACGTCCACACAAAACTAGCGCCCATAGGGGCGCCTGGCAGGGCGCCAATCAAGGCAGCCAACGCCCATGAGGGCGTCTGGCAGGCTGCCAGTCAGAAGCAGCCAGCACCCAGGAGGGCGCCTGGTCGGGCGCCAATCAAGGCAGCCAGCGCCCATGAGGGCATTTGGCAGGGCGCCAGTCAGGAGCAGCCAGCACCCAGGAGGGCGCCAGTCAAGGCAGCCAGTGCCCATGAGGGTTCCTGGCAGGAGGGCACTGTCAACAACGTAAGTACACGGTAACGAACAAAAAATACTTACCAGGAAGAAAAGACGTTGAAACAAATTGGAGTCTACTCCTTCCTCCTCCTTAAAGAAAGCGCTCCAATGATGGATTGGTCCCCTGTAACAGCCCAGGTCCAACGCATTGGCCACCCCGGCACTATTACCTCACGGTCTTCTCTACCCCTCTTGTAGAATTTTTGCCTTCCGTGGGAATCGAACCTTGCACCTGAGGCATAAGTGCAAGTTAAACACACCTCCCACTACCCGCCTACTCATAGGAGTTAGCGTTTCACCCAAGGCCACAGATCTGGCAAATCGACTTGCCCCATATCCACGACGTACAAGCCCAATACGCCTGTCACCTTAAGACGTGCTCAAAAACACAAAAAAGACAAGATGAGCAGCGAAAAATAAAGCGAAGTACCAAATACACGTCTACACAGGTCAACACCAAGGAGGGCGCCTGTCAGGACCAGGAGGGCACCTGTCAGGACTAAGAGTGCGCCTGTCAGGACCAGGAGGGCGCCTGACAGAAGTGACCAGCGCCCATGAGGGCGCCTGTCAGAACCAGGAGGGCGCCTGACAAAAGCATCCAGCGCCCCTGAGGGCGCTTGTCAGGACCAGGAGGGAGCCTGGCAGAAGCAACCAGCGCCCATGAGGTCGCCTGGCAGGAGCAAGCGGCGCCCAGCAGAGGGGAACCTGGCAGGGGGCAGTCTGAAAGCAAATCCTTCGCGGCAGGGTGGTCAGCACTATGCAGTAAGACGCCCACGAGAGCATCGAACCTTGTCTCACAAAATCTGCTCCATGATAAGCCATCCAGCACACGCTAGCAGGGAACAACGCCCAAGGCACCCAGCAGGGCGCCAACTCTCAAAAACAAACAAGCATCCGGGAAGACGCCCACGAGGGCACCAGCATCGGGATGTCTTAGCACCTTGGCCCAAGGTGCCCATGAGGGCACCAACATCAGGGGGCCATGGCACAGGGCACCCAAGAGGGCGCCAACCTCAGAGCACTTGACACAAGGCAACGCCAACATCAGGATACGTCACCCTAGCTTGGTGCCGGACACAAGGATTACACCGAAGGAGGTCTGAGTCACGGTCGCGACAAAATATTCTCGTACTACTCGACAAAACAGACGAAGCAACACTTAGAAAATATTTCTCCTATGACAGAACACGGCTGCTACAAAGGCAGTGTCCTGCGTAACCTTGCAGAGCCGAGAAACCGACGAAAATCCTTCAAGCCAAGACCATCATCCGGAGTAATCTCGTCTTGGGGGGCAACTGTTCTGGAGTCAACCAGAGGGTCCCATTAGCAAAACCACGAGGTGCACTTAGCAAGTCATATGGATCAGCCCAACCAATTCAGCCCATATCCACCTCATGCGAGCCCAACACGCTTGGACGGTCAAGATCGACTCTACCCATCCGACGATCCGCAAGAGGGCATGATTTCCTATAAATTCAGGCAAACTTTGCCCTTAGAAAGGTTGGATCTCTAATCCTTAGTACCTTCACTCTTATATTCTATATACTGACTTGAGCAACGGAGTGACCTGACCTCTCGTCAGGACAGCAAGAGACCCGACCTCCTGTCAGGACAACAAGAGACCTACCAACAACAGACGACCAAAAAGCTGCTCGGTACAGAACAATTCCCAAATCTTTCAGTCACTATTATGCTCCATTAAGACGAGGCATCATTTAGTGGTCTCCCAAGCAATTGTCCTAGCTATAGTAGTGCCAAGTGGAAGAGTCGTAGATTTTTTACCCAAGATCACCCTCACATTTAGGCTTACTAGTTGTATTCTAACAAACTTTCTTGATCAAAAACCACCAAGCAAGACCTCAACTGCTATAAAGAATAGAAAATGTGAGAAAAACGTATCCTTGCCTCAATCCTTTAAAAATGGCAAAGCTCTTAAAGTTTGGTTTTAGGCCTAACTCAACCCCACAAAACCGATTTGTAAGGTGAGAGATGCCTCCCACTTATAAACTCATTTTTCAGGCCATATCACATTCGATGTGGGACTCTTAATTAACACACCCCCTCACGCACAGGACTAGACAACTGGAGTGTGACCCGAGAGTGGACCGATATCGCGTGGCCTAACGGATATTGGACTGGCTCTGGTACCATCTTAGAGTTTGGTTTTAGGCTTAACTCAACCCCACAAAATCGGCTTGTAAGGTGAGAGATGCCTCCCACTTATAAACTCATTTTTCAGGCCTCTACGATCATTTGGTTATTCTTTTTCGCAACAACACAAATAAATGTAAGACTACATACAGCCTTTAGTAAGTTTACCATGAACATGAAACTCAGTAAACATATTGCATATATCATCTTGTCCTTCAAGTTCATATCCCACTGAATAAGAAAAACTGGGAATACCGACGAAATTTAGTGACGAAAACAATAAACTGACTCCAAATTTCCGTCGTTAATCCATCTTTTCTAGTAGTGTCCTATCGATACCTCCCAACAATGGAGTCTTAATCTTAATGTCTACTTCATTTAATTCAATTTTAGCCTTCAAGTTAATTTCATTCATCTCCTTAAAAGGCTTCTTTATATTAACATTTATCTTAAGAATATAAATCTTAGGGAGTCTCCCACTCCACTTTCCCTACAAAACTCCCCCCACCCCCTACTCCTCCCCCTCTCTCTTTTTTTTCCTTCATATTTTCATTTAGGAAAAAAATTAGATATATAAATTAATGAAGATGAAAACTAATTTTGTGATAAATTATGTAAACTGTGATTCTTGTCAGTGTGTTTTGGGGTACTTTAGAGTCCGGAAGAAATTTAACTGTTCAATTAATATGCAAAGTTTGTGTTTCGATAACCAATTTTGTTGAAAATAATTGATTTTGTAACAAAATATGTAAAGTGTGACGCTTAACGATGTGTATTGGGGTACTTTAGAATTAAAAAAAATAAAAGTACAAATACGTGAAGTTTGTTCCTCAATCTTAAATTTTATTTCGTGGCGAAATACGTAAAGTGCGACACTAAGCTGTCTATTTTGAGGTGCTTTCATTTTTTTCTTTTTCATGTTTTAAGCAATGTATTTTCGGGTACTTTAGGGTTCCAAAAAAATTTGAACTGTTCAAATACGCAAACTTCGTGTGACACCCCGGTATTTCTATTGACTAAAAATACCCAAGTGCACATTAGTAACACATTAGAGATATATTTTCTGCTTAGACACTGAATATCACTATAAATTTTTCGCTGAATATAACCCAAACAGTCTTATTTACAGCAAGACAATATGGTTCTCAGAACATATACCATCAGCATTTATAGTATTCAGTATCATACAAGAAAGCGGAAGAAAGATATACACTAAATACATAATGTTTTAGTATACAGACAACAAAAGGGAAATAAGCTTAAACATAAAGCTAGGCTATCAGCAACCAGTCTGAGCTCAACCTACTCGTGCCTTTTGGATTTCCGCTGCCCCTGTGTCTCTGTAAATCAACAACATTTAAACAGTGAGATACAATCTCAGTGAGTTCTACCGAGACCCCTACTAACTCTCTCGGTTCAATTAATAATCCTTTTTAAAATCAACACGACACCGACTGCAATAAAGTGCTAACCCCGGTGAACGTGAACAAACAAAGTGCGGCACCGACTGCAATAAAGTGCTAAACCCCGGTGTATCGCACAGTACGACACCGACTGCAATAAAGTGCTAAACCCCGGTGTACGTACAACAAACTCATGACATAACACCGACTGCAATCCAGTGCTATATACCCGGTGAACCCCCTTACCAATAGTACATTCTCCTATTGGCACGGAGCCTAGGTTGGGGGAGCATGACTGCCCCGCCTAGTATGTCGAACAATGGGTCGTCACCCAACTGGATATAATATTTATATCTACAGTACTATGAACCCACGGTCCATCAAGTCAGACAATCAATGAAACACTTTAATCCACATTTTATAAAATCGAAGTTCACACTCGCACTCTAGTTGACCACTTTTCGACACAATTTTCAATATCAAAAACAGTTCATTTTTCCTTAAAATTAGAATATTCAGTTAGGCCTCTGAATAAGCTTTCCAACGCATCTTAGAACACCTCGATCGGATTCCCGGATCAAAAGTTATCGCAAAAACAAAAACAGTATTTAGTTGCTGAAAATTCTGTAAACCGTCGCGACGCGATGGGACTCCGTTGCGACGCGAAAGTAGGCAGAATGGCCCAAAACAGGTTTTTTGAAATTCAGTTTTACCCCATTTCGCTCCCTAATCGATACCGAGACATTACGTGACCTCCGAGACCCAAAAACAGATATAACAACCAGTAATTCCAGTCCAAAACAATAATTAAAACATCAATCGATAACTCAATCAAATCGAGTTTATCAAAACGCGACGTATTTTCCAAATATCGGTTTTTAACCCAAAATCTCTCAAACTCAATTACCAAACAATATTCCAGTCCAGCGAAAGCGATAAAACAGTTAATTAATTAATTCGAAACGTAAAATCCTAAACGTGAGTAGAATTCACCCTTGAAGCGTGAACCAAGATCGAGTCGAATTCACCGAGTAACCACACGAACGTTCCCCGCATAAACTTTCCGTTCCGACGACCCTCAAATCCGCTTCCAAAGCTTTCCACTCGATCGCGAAACCACTTTTTGACCGAAATACCGAATTCCTCGAAATCTTTCCCAAACACTATTCATCTTCCCCAACCTCCAAAACAACTATTCATCCATAACCCCAAATCTTTGATTTTCAACCCCAAATCACCCAACTAGCTTCCAATCTTTCAATCGATCATCCTTCACCGATCCATCATCCTTGGGCTCGCGCCAAACACAATCCTAAGCTATCCTTAAGCTTCAACCATCGAAACCTCACTTTTGAGCTCAAATTCGAAAATGGTGGATTTGAGGAGAGTGAGTTGATGATGAAGACTTTGGTACCAAAACGAAGAGGAAGTAACGCTGAACGCTTTTCGTGTTGGAAGGAAGTCGTTTTGATGAGCAGAATCCCCACCTTTTTCCTCTTCTTCCTCCTCACCATTCTTTCTCTTCTCCCTTCTTTCTCTCCTTTCCCTCTCTGTCTCTCGCGTCCAATTCTTTCTTTGTTTCCTTTTTATAATTCTTTTTCTTTCTTTTAACACACACACACACACTTATTTATTTATTTAATAAATAAGTGGTAACGTGGTCCAATTACCATATTGATCTAAATCTCTTATTTCGATTCTAAAACTTCTTTGACCCGTATTATCCGGTTAACGATCCGATGACAAGCAATAAATAATTTTAGCACTTAATAAATTTACCGGTCAAGTACTAAAATAATTCAATTGGGTTAACATCCAAATAATTCTATAAATTATTTTGAGGATGTTACATTCTCCCCAACTTGAAATAATTTTGTCCTCAAAATTTCGTTAAGTCTTTCATTTGACTAACCGAAGATCGACATTCACAGAAAGGTCTTAAGTTGCTGGAACACAATCTTGAATTAACGAAATGAGTGTAGAAAATCTTCCCAATCCGGCACATCAATCTTCAACTATGATCCTTTACTAACCTAGAACGCTTCTAAGGTTATAGTCCGAACTCTCTTGTTACGAATCAACACGAGAAACTCATCATTCGCCTACATCGGCTCGGCACCGCGTTTGAAAATACTTCCGAAGCTTCATTCCAATCATCCTCGTTTACTCCCCAACTTTGATTAATCTAAATCAAAGGGTTTAATACAAGACACTTGATAGACATACAGGTTGAAAAAGAGATCCACAAATTGGTACTCCACGGTAGAGATAAGTACAAACATGATTTTCTCGAAGGGTGTAAACACTTTCCCCACAATTCTTCTACGATCCATAACAGTTCTCATACACATTGAAAAACGTGACGGAAAAGTCATCAGTGAAACTTCCTGACTCACCCTTGAGATTTCGAGATAACACTTTTCAAAAAAAGATGAAATGAGGACTTACCCGAAACGTTTATCTTAAACGTATAGTTAAACCGCGGGAACATCAAATAAATTTGAACGTAATGAAAATCACCTCAGTTGTTTTCAAACTAACTATCAAACAGAACTCGAGCTCCTTTTTCCTCTATTGCAACTTCATCACGAGGTTTTTACCAATGACGTACTCGATTCCTTTCCAAATTAGTCCATAGCGTTGAGAACTTCTCCTCAACCTTAGTAATCCTCCTAGGATTTTCTTCCTCAATCAGATTTTACTATCCTCTTGATTCGTTCCCAAAATTACCTTTAGCATGCGGGTTTTCACAAAACGATTTTTCAAAACTACCATACCGCACGCCAAACTCCACTTTGGAAATTCCAGCCCCTTGCAGTAGATCCATCAATTAATCCTCTGGTGCTTATTCGCAATGTGAAAAATAGTCAATAGTCACCTCACTTTCATATTCGTATTCACGTTTGACTTGTCAAACGGAATCACATAATATTATCTCCTTGTTAACCTTCACAAAGGAGAGGTTAACAAACTAATACCTCACCACTAATACATCTGCTTTATATTCTGTACACCTTGGAACAGAATATAAACTTCGGTGTGCTTCCTCTAACACTTGCCTTTTATTGTTCTCATCATCGGGCGCACAGATTCTACCGTTGAAACAACTGACTCCATCACTATCCATGGTAAAATCTGGAAATACCTTTTGTGATTGTAGCTTCTCATCAACTTCCTGTGCTAAGCGTATAGAATCCCTTAGGGAACTAGAGATCCTCATATGGCTCAACACTAATCGGTTCCTCCTTGATCTTGAATTCAGATTTAAGTCTCTAAAGGACTCTGATAATTCCATCTCATGCATCATAAACTCGGCCATGTGGATGGATTTCCTACTCAGTGCATCAGTTACAACACTGACCTCCCTTGAATGCTACATCAACACGAATTTATAATCCTCCAGACACTCAACACACTTCTCTGCCTGCTATTCAGTTCTTTCTGATCAAACAGATACTTTAAACTTTTGTGATCACTAAAGGCATCGAAACGAGACCCATACAGGTAACGTCTCCAAATCTTCAGTGCGTACACAATAGCTGCCAACTCCCAAATTATGAGTCGGATAATTCCCTTAACGAGTCTTCAATTGCCTGGATGCATAAGCTACCACTTGTTGATTCTGCATGAGAACACATCCTAAACCCTTCCCTGAAGCGTCATCGAAAATTTGAAATTCCAATGACGGGTCCGGAAGAATCAGGATTGGAGCAGAAGTCAAAATCTTCAACTCTTGAAAACATTCTTCACAATCGGCATCCCACGTAAATGGATGACCCTTACGAGTTAACCGAGTAAGTGGAAAACTAACTGTGAGAACCCTTGAACAAATCTCTTATAGTAACCGGCAAGACCCAAAAACTTCTGATCTCTGTGACTGAGGTCGGTCGCTCCCAATTCAACACAACTCCTATTTTTCCTTTCGACTAACCACACCAGAGCACTCCTTAGCGAAGTACTCGGTCGAATGAATTTCTTTAACATCGACTCTTCAAGTTGAGACTCCATTTCCTTTAATTCGAAAGAAACATTCAATAAGAAACAATAGATATTGATCCCGTGCCAGGAACCAATTCTACAGTAAACTCTACTCTCGCTCTGGAGGTTAATAAGAAACTTCATCGTGAAAACATCCAGAAAGTTATTCACAACCTGAATGTTCGCCAAATCTAAATTAGTTTCAGTGGATGCAGATAACATACTAACATGTGCTTCCGCACCTTTGAATGAAGATCGACCATCTAAGGTGAACCAGGTAACCGCTTCAGAATTTGTCCTAGACAATTCAATTGATTCTGAAGCGAAGCTGATAGCTGATTTAATACAGTCGATTGCAACATGATTTGCAGTCATCCAATTCATACCCAAAATGGTGTCCACACTTCTCGTAGGCAAACAATAAATTCTACAACGAAATTTCTGCCTCCTATGACAAGTAAACAATTCTATACAAAGATTGGGTCTGGACACGACCCTTAGCAGCAGTTAAGATGGTTATCGGCTCGGATAGCGGAGATAAGGTTAATCCCTACCGATCCGCACATGATTGTGCTGTAAAACAATGGGTTGCACCCGAATCATATAATATACTAACAGAGTTATTGAAAACTGATCTCATACTCCTCAGTAGATTGTCTGCAGTCGTAACTGTCTAAACATCCAGAATGTTGACTTGTCCTTGCCTTAGAGCTGCTTGTAACTCCTTGAAACTCTTCCTTACAGGGCACTCTTTACCATAGGGACCCTCTACATTTCTATAATAGCACCGATTAGATCCTCGCTTGCAATCACCGCTGTGAGGCTTTCCACAGTTAGAACATCTTCTGACCTTTGAAGAATCAAAGAATTGCATCTGCTTTTCCTTTGATGGAATTATCTTAGGACTTTGCATTCAGAGTTGATAATTCAACTACCTTCTTTCCTTTCCCATACTTCCTATGAGATCGTCCTCGGTGACATAGGCTGATTGTACTAAGGCAACATAATTGGTAATAGTATAAGAACTGAGACCCTAAGTCATAAAAGCACTAAGACCCTTCTTATACATCTGCATTCTCCATTCGTCGTCCGGAGCTTACTTTACCGCTTGGTAAAACTGAAACAACTTTCCAAACTTATCGGTGTACCCTTCCACCGTCATGTCACCTTTCCCGAGGATGCACCGGTTGGAGATTCTGGTCTTGGTCGAGGACTACGTCTTGATCATCCTGGTATGATTCCGCTTATGATGCACTAAGTATTGAGTTGATCAGGCTCAATGTCTCTTAGCATCACAAGTAAAATTACCACAAGGACTAACAAGGAATCGACTCAACCCTAAGCTAAGTCCGACTAGGTCGAACTGCTCTGATACCAACTATGACACCCCGGTATTTCTATTGACTAAAAATACCCAAGTGCACATTAGTAACACATCAGAGATATATTTCCTGCTTAGACACTGAATATCACTATAAATTTTTCGCTGAATATAACCCAAACAGTCTTATTTACAGCAAGACAATATGGTTCTCAGACCATATACCATCAGCATTTATAGTATTCAGTATCATACAAGAAAGCGGAAGAAAGATATACACTAAATTCATAATGTTTTAGTATACAGACAACCAAAGGGAAATAAACTTAAACATAAAGCTAGGCTATCAGCAACCAGTCCGAGCTCAACCTACTCGTGAATTTTGGATTTCCGCTGCCCCTGTGTCTCTGTAAATCAACAACATTTAAACAGTGAGATACAATCTCAGTGAGTTCTACCGAGACCCCTACTAACTCTCTCGGTTCAATTAATAATCCTTTTTAAAATCAACATGACACCGACTGCAATAAAGTGCTAACCCCGGTGAACGTGAACAAACAAAGTGCGGCACCGACTGCAATAAAGTGATAAACCCCGGTGTATCGCACAGTACGACATCGACTGCAATAAAGTGCTAAACCCCGGTGTACGTACAACAAACTCATGACATAACACCGACTGCAATCCATTGCTATATACCCGGTGAACCCCCTTACCAATAGTACATTCTCCTATTGGCACGGAGCCTAGGTTGGGGGAGCATGACTGCCCCGCCTAGTATGTCGAACAATGGGTCGTCACCCAACTCGATATAATATATATATCTACAGTACTATGAACCCACGGTCCATCAAGTCAGACAATCAATGAAACACTTTAATCCACATTTTATAAAATCCAAGTTCACACTCGCACTCTAGTTGACCACTTTTCGACACAATTTTCAATATCAAAAACAGTTCATTTTTCCTTAAAAATAGAATATTCAGTTAGGCCTCTGAATAAGCTTTACAACGCATCTTAGAACACCTCGATCGGATTCCCGGATCAAAAGTTATCGCAAAAACAAAAACAGTATTTAGTTGCTGAAAATTCTGTAAACCGTCGCGACGCGAAAATAGGCAGAATGGCCCAAAACAGGTTTTCTGAAATTCAGTTTTACCCCATTTTGCTCCCTAATCGATACCGAGACATTACGTGACCTCCGAGACCCAAAAACAGATATAACAACCAGTAATTCCATTCCAAAACAATAATTAAAACATCAATCGATAACTCAATCAAATCGAGTTTATCAAAACGCGACGTATTTTCCAAATATCGGTTTTTAACCCAAAATCTCTCAAACTCAATTACCAAACTATATTCCAGTCCAGCGAAAGCGATAAAACAGTTAATTAATTAATTCGAAACGTAAAATCCTAAACGTGAGTAGAACTCACCCTTGAAGCGTGAACCACGATCGAGCCGAATTCACCGAGTAACCACACGAACGTTCGCCACATAAACTTTCCGTTCCGACGACCCTCAAATCCGCTTCCAAAGCTTTCCACTCGATCGCGAAACCTCTTTTTGACCGAAATACCGAATTCCTCGAAATCTTTCCCAAACACTATTCATCTTCCCTAACCTCCAAAACTACTATTCATCCATAACCCCAAATCTTTGATTTTCAACCCCAAATCACCCAACTAGCTTCCAATCTTTCAATCGATCATCCTTCACCGATCCATCATCCTTGGGCTCGCACCAAACACAATCCTAAGCTATCCTTAAGCTTCAACCATCGAAACCTCACTTTTGAGCTCAAATTCGAAAATGGTGGATTTTAGGAGAGTGAGTTGATGATGAAGACTTTGGTACCCAAACGAAGAGGAAGTAACGCTGAACGCTTTTCGTGTTGGAAGGAAGTCGTTTTGATGAGCCGAATCCCCACCTTTTTCCTCTTCTTCCTCCTCACCATTCTTTCTCTTCTCCCTTCTTTCTCTCCTTTCCCTCTGTGTCTCTCGCGTCCAATTCTTTCTTTCTTTCCTTTCTTAATTCTTTTTCTTTCTTTTAACACACACACACACACTTATTTATTTAATAAATAAGTGGTAACGTGGTCCAATTACCATATTGATCTAAATCTCTTATTTCGATTCTAAAACTTCTTTGACCCGTATTATCCGGTTAACGATCCGATGACAACCAATAAATAATTTTAGCACTCAATAAATTTACCGGTCAAGTACTAAAATAATTCAATTGGGTTAACATCCAAATAATTCTATAAATTATTTTGAGGATGTTACACTTCGTTCCTCAATAACCGGTTTGGTGAAAGAAAACACGTAAAGTGCAATGCTAAGCAAAGTGTTTTGGGGTACTTTATCGGGCAGAAAAATTTTAACTATTCAAATACGCAAAGTTTGTTTAAGTAACCGGTTTGGTGTAAAAAAATAATTTCATGACAAAATATGTAAAGTACGATGCTAAGTAGTGTGTTTTCGGATGCTTTAGTGTTCACAAAAAAATTCAACTATTCAAATATGCAAAGTTTGTGCCTCAATAGCAAGTTTGGTGGAGAAAAAATTTAATTTCATGACAAAAATACACAAATTATGATGCTAAGCAGCGTGTTTTGGGGTACTTTAGTGTTAGGAAAAAAATTTAATCATTCAAATACTCAAAATTCATTTCCCAATTACCGATTTGTTGAAACAAATAATGATTTCGCGTCAAATACGTAAAGTGTGATGCTAATAAGTGTGTTTTGGAGTACTTTAGTGTTCTGAAAAATTTTAACGGTTCAAATACTCAAAGTTCATTCCCCAATAACTAGTTTGGTGAAAAAAATTAATTTCGTGACAGAGACCCGTGCAACTCGCCCTTTTAATGATTCCACCACTTTAAAAAATAAATTTATTTTTATATTTCTTTGCTTTATATTTATTAGGACCATATTTTTCTGAATCGTTAAAAAAATAATTTATTTTTATACCTTTTCTCATTATCCTTCTAAACCCGGAATATTTTTTAAATTCATTTGGTCTGGTGACTACCAATTCACTTATATTGAATTCCTTTCTTCTTAGTATCTATGGATAGCAATTTCAAATTTGTAATCTTCTTATTTAATTCATTATTATAATTTAATTTTTATTCATAGATATTAGACTATATATTATAAACCAATACCGGTACTATGGAATATGTGTATGGAACAATTTGTTTGGGTTATATCTATACACACTCTATTTTAGTTTTTAAATTCGCAATTACCTTTTTTTATTACACCATTTTTTTAATTCACACTTACCTTCGATTTAAACAAGGTTTTTTCATGTTGCAATTTTAGAAACAAATTTTACCCAACAACAATTCTATATTAACTAGAGCTTTTACCCCGTGCAACGCACGGTTCAAGGCGCTAGTATTTCCAAAAGAACGTTTCTACCCTTTAAATATTGTTTAAGTTTCTTTAACTTTGTTTTGAAAAGAAAAACATATTGCTAGCTTTTTACCTTTATAAAATGGTAAACCACTACGAGTGGCGACTGATTTTGTCATTTCGTACAAAGTATTGAATTAAATTATTATAATTTAAAAAAAATATAGGACCCGTTTGGTCGTCAGAATAAGAGAAATAGAATAGTATGAAGTTATCATATCCCGTCCTAATTTAGCATCTGTCTAACCAGATAGGATAGCTTAATCGTGTCACTTATCCTATCATGTTCATCTGGTCGAAATCCTATCTTGAGGGGAGATTTGAGTTACAAACCAACAAGATAGGACAATAAGTTATTTAAATTTAAAAATTATCAAATATTAAAATAAAAAAAGTAAGATTTAAAAATTTAACTACCCTTATAAATTTAATACAATAAAAAAAGTAAGATTTAAAAATTTAATGATAAAATTTAATAATAAATTGATCAAAAAAATTAATAATAAGCAGCCCATTGGGCAATTGAACCAATCTGACAATGTTAACAAGCAGCCCATTGGGCAATTGAACCAATCTGACAATGATACCCCGCAAAATCTCCCCTTGCTAGCTTTAAACCATCCCCAAGCGCTGTATATTTTACAGGCATAAAACAGATTTATCACTTACAGTCTCTCCGCTAAACAAAATTTTGTTTCTAGCAGCCCAAATATTCAACACCACTGCGATCCAAATTAGGTGCTTGATTGCCCTTGTCTTCTTTCCTTTAAAATTTTCACCGAACTGCATGAAGTTGTGCACCAAATCGCTATACAGAACATCATCAATTCCCAACCATGAGAAAACACTACTACAAATCTTCCTTGTTTGTTCACATGTGCAAAATAAATGAGAAACAGTTTCAGTTTCTTTGAAACAAAACACGCAACAGAGGTCCCGGACGTCAGAATTCCACGTCTAAAGAGAGCCTCATGGGTTGCTATTTTTTCCAAAAGTAGTCTCCGAGTAAAAATCGTTGCCTTTGATGGGATGTCATTTCTCCAAAAAAAATTGCATGCTTCGCTCTTTGCGTTCTCTACTAGTCCGCCATTACCTACAAGATAAAAACACAGCCACTCATAACAACTTTTAACCTTAAAGCCTCGTGTTGAGTCCGGCATCCAACACCACCTATCGTCCACACTCATTAACGGTCTCTCCCGTCAACAACTCCTTCAGATAATCACAAATTTGAACATCAGCTTGAGATAATTCTTCGACCCAGCTCCAGTCCCAATTCCATCGGTCTTGTTGCCACTCACCCATCTCCGAAACCATTGCATCTTTCATACTACATGTGGAAAATAAAGCTGGAAAAAAAAAATTCAATGGTTCTCTACCAATCCATGTTTTGGACCAGAAAGTGATTATGTTTCGTTTGCCCAATTTCTATATCTTCCTCGTTATTTAAATATCAATTCCTATATTTACTTGCCACTATTGTTATTGGGTGCTTCTAGGGTGAGGGATCTGTTGTATTTTATTGAAAATAAAAGGATATTTCAAAAGTGAGAAGTCCCACATTGCTTGGCTTTGGATTCACCAAAGTCTTCATATACTAAAGCTTAATGAGAGCTAGTAAACAAGCAACTAAAAGGGACTCCCTCGTGCGCACAAGCAGGGACCAACATGGCTTGGTTCAGTACGAATCTTTCGATTCCCCCCCCGCCCCTGCGCGCTCGAAATTTTTTGAAGCCTTTTTTGAAGATCCAGAAACCTTTTTTGAAGCAACTTCTTCTTCTGAGTCGAAATTTTGGAAAGAAGCCATTAAAACTGAAATAGACTCAATTTCCAAATGTAACACTTGGACCTTAGTTGATTTACCACCTGGGGCAAAATCAATAGGATGCAAGTGGATTTTCAAAAGAAAATATAACCCTGATGGGTCTATTGATAAATACAAAGCAAGACTAGTAGCAAAAGGTTTTTCTCAAAAACAAAACATTGATTATTTCGATACCTTTGCTCCAGTAACAAGAATTTCTTCTATTAGAGTTTTAATAGCTTTGGCCTCTATCCACAAACTAGTTATTCACCAAATGGATGTTAAAACCGCTTTTTTGAACGGTGACTTAGAAGAAGAAATTTACATGAATCAACCCGAAGGATGTATAGTTTCAGGTCAAGAAAACAAAGTATGTAAACTCCTTAAGTCGTTATATGGTTTAAAACAAGCACCAAAACAATGGCATGAAAAATTCGACAGAACCTTAGTCGAAGATGGCTTCACTACAACTGAAGTTGATAAATGTGTTTACACTAAAACTGTGCATGGAGAACATGTGATCATATGTTTATATGTAGATGACATGCTCATATTTGGTACTTGTCTGAATATTGTTATCAAAACAAAATCCTTTCTTTCATCTAGTTTCGACATGAAAGATATGGGTGAGGCTAATGTAATATTAGGAGTTAGAATCATCAGGGAAGGTGATAGTATCACACTATCACAAGATCATTATGTGGAAAAACTTCTTAGGAAGTTTGGACACTATGACTCAACCCCCTTGAGTACCCCCTATGAAGCTAACTCACGCTTAAAGAAAAATAGAGGTGATCCTGTTGACCAACCTCAGTATGCCCAAGTAATTGGGAGCCTACTGCATTTAATGAACTTTTCTCGACCAGACATTGCATTCGCAGTCGGTCGTCTGAGTAGGTATACTCACAATCCTGGTCAGGATCATTGGAAGGCAATTGCTCACCTTATGAGATATTTGAGAGGTACCACAACTTATGGTATTACTTATAGTGGATTTCCCGCAGTATTAGAGGGATACTGCGATGCTAACTGGATATCTGATTCAGATGAGACAAAATCCACTAGTGGTTACATTTTCACACTTGGTGGTGGTGCGGTAACTTGGAGGTCAGCCAAACAATCCATTATTGCTAGATCGACTATGGAGTCGGAATTTGTAGCTCTGGAATTGGCTGGTACTGAAGCTGAATGGTTGAAGAACCTTTTAGCTAGTATTCCTTTGGGAATAAAACCGACACCATCAGTGTCAATACATTGTGATAGTCAATCGGCAATAGCCGTTGCAAAGAATAAGACCTATAATGGCAAAAATAGACATGTGCAATTAAGACATAATGTTGTCAAACAATTGCAAAAGTATGGAGCAATATCGATCGATTATGTGAAGTCAGAAGTGAATTTGGCCGATCCTCTGACAAAACCCTTAGGGAAGAAAATGATATGTGAAACATCGAGGGGAATGGGACTAAAAGCCAATTGATATTAAGAAGTGATGGTAACCCAACCTTTGTGATTGGAGATCCCATGAATAAGGTTCAATGTGGTAAAAACAAGTTACTTCTTAATAGTGCTAGCACTGGAAATTAATTCAAGTAAATTAATTTCATTATTGTCCCTTCCTATGGTGTTATTGTGATGGTGCTAGACTGCAGGGTTAAAAGGATAAGCTTAAAGCTTTTAATGATTTTCATAGCCCTTATGGGTGGTGTATGACTTGCAGCATACACTTGATGAAATCACCTATATGAGTGTCAAGTGAGGCCGCTTGCATGAGATCCTGGCGAGGTCTCTAGAGCACTCATGAATACCGAGCATGCACAGGGCCTAGTAGCGCAACACCGCGAAAACAGCAAGAATTGTGGGGGTGTAATGTGATAATGAAACCTCTAACATATAATATGCGTCTTGGGTTCCATAGCTTGCTATACCAATTCACAGTATGTTATGTTTTATCTATCTAGGACTGGTTCCATAGCTTGCTATACAGCTCCGAAACATTACATCTACGATGTTAACCCAGAAAACCTCTTTTATAAATTTATTTTTCAACTTTTGAAATATGTGGGGGATTGTTGTATTTTATTGAAAATAAAAGGATATTTCAAAAGTGAGAAGTCCCACATTGCTTGGCTTTGGATTCACCAAAGTCTTCATATACTAAAGCTTAATGAGAGCTAGTAAACAAGCAACTAAAAGGGACTCCCTCGCGCGCACAAGCAGGGACCAACATGGCTTGGTTCAGTACGAATCTTTCGATTCCCCCCCCCCCCCCCCTGCGCGCTCGACTGGCTTTGTACTAATTTTATTAAATGAAATATTACTTTTATCAGCCTTTCCGTATACACCAATCATGGGTCGAAATGTTTTATGAAATAATTTGTAACGGAAAGCTCAGGTCGAAAACTGCAAGTTGGTCGAACCGATTGGCAATACAATCTGGTCGAAAACTGAAAGTTGGTCGAACTGACTGGCGAAAAGATTTGGTCGAAAACTGAACCTTAATTCCTTTTATTTTGTAACTGTCAGTTTCTTCCAACGACTTCTTTTCTTTTAAACCCATTTATTCCGTAACCGCAGAGTTAAAACCTTTTGATTACAATTGATTTTCGAAACGGTTTTGACTGGCTATTGATTGCTGGAGCCTATGTCTCTAACAGCTATTTTTCTTAAAGCCTATATAAACGATTTCGAGTTGCACTTGAAAGACATCTCAGAAAATTTATTTTTCCACCTTTCTTGAAAAAGAGCTCTGGGTTGCTCTCCTGTCAATATACAGTTCTTCTTGCCAGTTCTGATACCTCTTTCGTTACTGCGATTGAGAAGACCCGGTTGTACCTCGGGGAATTTGCGCTGTAGAGGCGGATAAATTCTTCAGGGCAGTCGCAAGACGCCTCCGGTTGTTTATCTAACATTTCTGTGTTTGCAGGTCCTTTTTCGACAGCATCTCTTCGACTTCGACAGCTTCTGTTTCTGCACATTTGGTTCGAAGCAGCCCTTGCCTCTCAACAGCATCAGTCGAAATTTACTTCTGAAATTCGACTATAGAATTTCGACAGCAGTCAGCATTTTCGACAACAGGATCAACTAAGTCACTCACTAGTGAACCACTAAAGTTGATCGTGTAGGATATTGTGTAAGATTCAATCAACTAGTATTAAATCTCAACTATTGATGAAGTTTTATACTATATCATATGGTCAATGTTATTGGTTCACTAGTGAAGACTTAGTTGATCCCTTACCCTTCGCTAATGAAAGGGGTAATGAGGTCCCATGACATAATACTATTAATTATAGAACCATGGGAAGCAAGCTTATCTGCACAACAATTACCTTCTCTAAAAATATAAGAAACAATAAAAGACATAGGCTTAGTTAAATCTATACAATTATTCCAATGATTGCGAAGACACTAAGCAAAGAAATCAGAATTACAAAAGAAGCCACTACCAATGATGAGTCACATTCCAGCCACTTCTTCCAACATTTGAAATGGGCAATGAATGGGTTTCAAAGAAGAATCTTTCGTTCGGCCAACTTTGGACAGGGTAGACTTCAAGCAGCTCTCCTAGGAAGAGGCGGTTTGAGAGTGTGATGGAAACAAGAGTCGGGGTCCGGACGGTTGTAATTTCAACTTCACTAAAAGCTATTGGGAGATCATAAGTCTGAAAATTCTAAATTTCTTCAATGAATTCCATTATTTGGCAAAGCTTCCAAAAGCCGTGAGCTCTTCGTTTATGGAACTCTTCCCGAAGAGAAACAATCCCCAAGGACTAAACGAATACAGGCTGATTTCATTGATAGGGTGTTTATACAAAATGCTTACGAAGGTGTTAGCATGTAGACTCAAAGGCGTCCTAAGGAACATGATATCCGATAGTCAGAATCCATTTCTTCCCGGAAGACAGATTTTGGACGGCGTTGTGGTGGTGAATGAGGCCCTAGATATGGCAAAAATAAGAAAACATGGTTGTTTGTCTGAAGGCACACTCTGAAAAGGCCTACGATTCGGTATGCTGGAATTTTTTGGAATACATGTTGGCAAGGTTGGGGTTTAGTGAAAGGTGGAGAAATTGGATGAAAGTTTGTTACTCGTCTAATTTCTATCTCGGTGTTAGTGAATGGTAGCCCAACGGAAGAATTTGTATCCCAGAGAGGATTGAAGCAGGGTGACCCTTTAGCTCCCTTCTTGTTCTTGATAGCGGCAGAAGGTTTGGCGGGTTTAGTGCGAAAAGGTGTGAAATCTCAATGCCTACCCGACTTCAAAGTAAGTGAATCTTTATCCATTCTGATGCTAAAACTTGCGGATGATACGATTTTTCTGTGTGATGGCAAAGAGAATAGCATTTGGTGTTTGAACGCTATATTGAGGGGCTTTGAAATGGTCTCGGGACTAAAGGTTAATTTCGCCAAAAGCAATGTGGTAGGAATCAATATTGAGGAGAGGGTGTTGAGGGGTGTATGTCATTTTCTTGCATGCAATATTGGGTCGATTCCCTTCAAGTTCCTTGGAGTTCCAGTATGTTCCAACCCGAATAAAGAGCACGTGGCAGCCCATCATTGACTCTATTAAGGCAAGACTTGACAGTTGGAAGAATAGACAACTTTCTATCCGGGGAAGAACAACTCTAATAAACTCAGTACTATCATCCTTACCCCTTTACTTCTTTTCGTTTTTCAAAGCCCCAAAGAAAGTGTTAGATGAAGTTGTAAAATTGGAGAGGAGATGAGGAAAGAAACAAGATGGCTTGGGTTAGTTGGGAGCTCATTTGTACTCCTAAAGATAGTGGAGGGCTTGGGATAAAAAACCTAGAAGCATTCAACATGGCTCTTCTTGCCAAATGGAGGTGGAGATTTTTAGAGGAAGATAGCAACTCAATGTGGAAAAAAATTCTAATTGAAAGATACGGTATAATTGGGCCTTGGTTTAGAGAGGAGGACCATAAGAGAGGATTGAAAGGCTCTTCTAATTAGTGGAGGGACTTAATCACTATGGGGAATGGAACAAGGTTGGAATCTATGTGGTTCAATGATGTGGTTAAGAAAAAAATGGGAAATGGCGACTCTCTCAACTTCTGATCTGATGTGTGGATTGGTAGAGAGCCTTTAGAAGCTCTTTATCCATCTCTATTCTCTTTTTGCAGGTTAAAAGAGGCTACGGTTTCCAGCACGGGTGAATGGCAGCAAGACTCTTGGCGTTGGAAGCGGAAATGGGTCACGGATTTTCCTTAATTAGAGGCCCAAAATGTTGTGGATCAGCATAACTTGTTGACGGGTGCTGCTGCGTTAAGGGACGTAGTCGATAGATGGTGCTGGTTGCCGGACTCAACGAGGGGTTTCACAGTTAAAAGCTGCTACGAATGGTTGTGTCTTAATCATGCTGATTTGGCTGGACAGGTGGAGAGCACAAAAGTTGTTGCATGCAAGAAGTTATGGAAAAATGATGTTCCATCAAAGGCCTTGATTTTTTCTTCGAAACTGTTTTTGGGGAGGATAGCAACTCGTGAGGCACTCCATAGACGCGGTATTTTGACCTTTGCTCGGGATCTCAACTGTGTCTTTTGCTTCAAAGAAATCGAGACAATATCACAGTTATTCGGTACGTGTGAAGTGACAAAGGAGATTTGGAGCAGAATTTTTGCTTGGCTGGGAGTTGACGCGAACCTAAGCAGCGATTTGGTGTCTAATGTCATACAGTTCGGCGAGTTTTTTAAAGGGAAGCAAAGAAGAGGAATCAGGCATTTGATTTGGATCGCCACGGCTTGGACTATAGATTGTTAGAAACAAAGTTTTATTCAGGGGAGAAATTGCAAACGCTAAATCTGTTGTAAACACCGTAATATACATTGTTTGGGGATGGTTTAAAGCTAGGAAGGGTAGAAGTTGTGGGGTAACATGGTCGGATTGGATTAATTGCCCAACGGGCTGTTTACTATCTGTGTAAGGCACAATATACATGAGGACTCTGTGTAACGGCATCTGGAAAATCTTGACAGAAGTGGAATTGTAAAATGAAGGAAACTGTGCAGATGTGCTCTTAATTCTCTCATACTCAAGTGATGGCGCTTTTGGGGTCTTGTTGAAAAGGATAGCACTAACAGAATGTGGCTTTGGCATGTGGTAATAAGGCTTATTTCAACAAGCAGGATTGACCAGATTGGTGTGTAAGGTTGTGAAATCCATATTGCTGAGCAGCTTCGTGTAGCATTGGTCTGGTTGTGCAATCAAGGGGTGTGGAAGCCGTACAGTTCCTGAAACGTGGTACTTTACAAGCAGCTGATGTTTCATAAAGTTCACTACAAGAAAATCGACGATTTCCGACGACAAAATCCGTCGGAAACGCACTGATTTTCGTCGGAAATTGATGTTTTCGACCAACTTTCCGACGGACAAAAAGTCGTCGCAAATGTCTCCGTCGCAAAGTCGTCGGAAATATCCGTGGCAAAGTCGTCGCAAACGCTGACACATTTTCGTCGCAAATCCGTCGGAAATCCGTCGAAAATTTTTAAAAAAAAAACTAAAAAAAAATTAAATTACATCCAAAATACTATTTATTAGTTATACCCTATACATACTAGCCTAATTTTTCAAGTATTCTATTTCAAGCCCAATTTAATCAAAACTAGAAACTAAAACTTTGTAATTTAGTAATATCCACTCTACAAAATCAGATATTACAAGGACATTCAGCAATGGATCAAATATCACAGGGTTATAATTTCAAGCATTCTACTTTATTTAATATACACCTTCAAATCCATCTGAGACAGGCACAGATAGAAACGTGTTGCAACATGGTTACAAGTATTACAAGTAGCACAATCATTCGGCAAGACAAACAATGATTATAGCAGTGTCTAAGATGAAGCCGTGTCACGATTGTGTCTCAGAGAGTCTTCAAGCCTGGCATGTTTTCTTGCACATTCCAAGATAGTTTTATCAGCTGTAATGAAATATGCTGCAATGGTTGCTGTTCACCAACCAGGGACCAGTGTTAATATGCATTCAAATACTTCACAAGAACAGTCAACTTAAAGGAGAAATAATAACTCATGCATTGGTTTCAGAAAGCATTTTCTGTTCAGTTTTGATTTCAAAAATGCCACTTTGTTTTCGCTTTATTTCCAATTTCCAACGATACAGAACTTTGAAAACAAGAAACAAAGTGAAAACAAGGTAACATATTATTAGAGCTCAGAGGCTAAAAGAAATACAAGATTAATAAATATCTATAGCAAATAGTTAAAATGAAAATTACTTACTGTGGGCACAGTACTGGCAACACACGCAATGGAAGCTGCCTTGAATCCAACACGCACACCTTCTGCATATTAAGAAAAGGCTAGCTTAAGGGTATATAATTCATATTTCTCACGATCTCTGGCACCCTTTGACAAGATACCACATTAATGTTAAGATAACATGTTACATATATATGCTTTGCTATATTATTGAAACTGAAAATATTGGAAATGAAAACATTTATCAGATGTATGGTCAGGTAAAACATGCATTAGCTCAAACTAGTGCAATAAAGTTTAACATTGAATTTGCCAATCAGCAGACAAGTAAACAAGTGATAGTTCTTTTAGATTCCATTGTCCGGATTGTTAAAAATAAGATAAGGTTAAATTGATTCCCTCCATATATCCATTCTATTACTGAATTTTGCAAAGCTTAATATCCATTCTATTACTGAATTTGATTGATTCCTTCCATATATCACTAATAAACCAGCAAGCTCAAACTTCATTGTAGAAGAACATTGAATTCTAGTGCCCCAAATTACTCATACCAATAAGCAAGGAACTACTATTTTTAGTTGTATAAACAAGGTTCAAAGTTGTTAAACTTCATGAATTGCATCTGCAAATCGAATCTCCAAACTCCAAACAAATGAAGCTCCAATCATCATACATAAGCATAATTCAATGCAGTGCTACTGTAATCAAACTTAGTGTACAAAGGATCACAGCAAAATGAAATGACTTCACCTAATCAAAAGCTAAATTAACCTATTGATAAGTAACAAGTAGCAAGAACACATTCCAACCCATATAATCATGAACTAGAAGCATATACACACCTTGTGGTTTCAGCTCGCACTTCCCACCACGAAATCGAATCTTTACTCAATCAAACAAGCTTCCTGGATGTACAAAGAAACATAACAACAAATCAATTTCGAGAATGAGCAAATCTGGAAAATCAGAAGATAAAAATGGAAGAAGAAATCACGAACCAAAGGAAGTAATGATGAGCATAAATGCTAAAGTCGAACCTGAAACCAAAACCGAAATAAGAGAGATAAGCAAAGGAAGTAATAATGCAGGATTAGCAAAGGAAGTAGTGATGAGCATAAATGCTAAAAACATGGTGGAGAAAAAGGAAAAGCTAATATACTCTATAAGCAGATCAATAAAATAATGATCATGCAGGCCCGTCTTTCTTTTTATATGTCTCCTATAAATCTATATAGTCATGCCACGTCTACGTGACTAGTATCAGTATACTACAATACAAACTCAAAGGTCACCCCACAAGACCAAACATCAGCAACCTATAAGAATATTAGTGTGGCTAATATTAGCTTCAAACTGGGAGGAAGAAGTAAGCAATTTCTGAATTTCTCAAACAACAATTATGTGCTGATTTTTGTTCTTCAATTGCTCTCTGTCTTGTTTCTGCATTTAGATAACTTTTGCTGTTTATAAGGCAAAGAAAGCTGAAAGCAGGGTTCAGCGCTCAACCATATTGCCACCTACTATCATGTTGCCATCTCAAAAACCTGAACAAATCCCCTAACTTAGTTTATTTCTTATTAGTCTTGTCTTATTAGTCTTGCCTTAAGATCAAATTAGAGAGAGTGATCATATAAGTACCAAATTGAGAGTTTACTGGTTAATTTCTTTTAAGCAATTTATGTGATCCTATCTCACTATAAATTTATTAATAAGAAAACAATCAAACATAACAAAAGACATAAACCAAAACCCAAGTAAAAAAGAGAAAAAACAATGAACATGTAAATCTTATATTTACTCTTCTAATGGCAATCGAATCTGTGAAATAGCAACATTCTCATTTCCACACCTCTGCAAGCGAAATACTCAACATAATCATAATGGAACAGAGGAGCTGGTGGTGAAGCAATATAGCCCTTAAGTTGAAATTTTAATCCAAACATTCAGATAAAAACCAGGGCAATGAAACAATTCCAAACATAATGCACTCTTTGCAAACTCCACTTATCCAAACATAATTATCTCATAACCCATCAATGTTTGAGGTCCCAGGTCCAATTGAAATGCAATTATCACCTGTTTAAAACATGTTATTAAAAACTGCTTGTGTAAGAAATAGTGAAATAGTGAAATAGATACAGAAGCAAAGTGAACATTTCTCTTTAGTCATTTCCATTGCTTATCGTGGAGTTATATATACCAACAACCTGTGAGTTTTCTACATGAATTCCATTAGTGATGGGGATGAGTTTAGGTGAAGAAATGGACAGCCTCTCTTGGCAGCCATCAAATTTCATATGGAACTGAGGATTGTTTTGAATTCTCAATCCAGTCACCTTCAAATTGGAGCTCATGAATATATGCACATCTGAATTGTAGTGGTGAAATCAACAGTAAAATGTACTTGTTGTGAATAAATATTAAGAGAAGAACTAAGTTTTGTGAGCCATTTTGTCAAACACATCACAAGTCTTAAATGTACTAAACTAAAACAATGTAACTGATACAATAATCATTTAAAGTGTCCTATATTGGTGGATCAGCCAGGAGCACTCCTAATTAGAATTAGAATATTATGGAAGTTTATGCTATTTCCCCATCTTTACTACTCAGGTGTTTGCAATAGGTTATAAATGATAAATTTGTATGAGAATAGTTAGGCATAAACCTCTTAAGTTGAGAAAGGTCCCTTAACTTAGATTATCTACCAAAGCAATAAGAAGAAAGTAAGAAAACTAGGAAGGTAATTGATGATAATGGGAAGTATCAAGCTTTTTTACCTAGTAATCGACTAACAACGGTCCCCCATGGATCAATAATTAATGTGTCGCCGTAGCTTTCTCTTTTATCATTATGTTTGCCAGCTTGTGCGGCAGCTATGACCTGATAATTCATCGATCAAAAATTACCTATAAGTAAGTTGGTCAGAAGGTGGCTCAGGCTGATCACACAGAACCTGTGTTGCTTACATGAATAGTTTGCATCTGGTGTAGATCGTCAAGAGCCTTTTGCCTTGACTGCAAGAGAAAGAAAAAAAATCAGATAGCCTTTGACACCAAAGGAATTCTAGCATAATTAAAATAAACAGTGAATTTGGAAATTGTGGAGCAATGCCAATTTAGAGACATGATACTGAACATCAAGAATATGGAGCGGCACGTACAGATTGATTGCTAGCCCACCGCTCATAATAATGTGTGTATCTCTCCGATGAATTCTTTGCCATTTCTCTTCTTCTTTCAGCTTCATCATACTACATACAAGATTTGCTTCATCATACCGTGGTCTGACAATGCACCAAGGCATAGCCTATAACATTATATTAGAGGTTGTAAATATTTCAAATGGGGAAGGGAGCACATATGTTATTGCTGCAAGAAACAAAACACCAGATGTAAAAAATTGTAATAACAACCAAGGGGATGTTCTCCTCCTAACAATTCCAGTAATGAAAAGAAATAAATACACATATATTCGAATCAAACTACGATGATGCTTATCTCACCACTTAACATCGGCCACCAATTATTATACAAAGCACATGTCTGAAGACATAACACAGATGTGAGTAAAGAATGACATTTTGTTATCTATTTACATATAAATGTGGAACAAAAAGACGATACCAACCAAAATTTGCAAGACAATTCCTCCTGAGACTAAAATTGCTAAAAATGCAAGCTTCCCTGTGTTCAAACAGGAACGTATATATCCTGGCATTTCATCCATCTTCAGCTCACCTCATGTTACAGAAGAGAGCAATATATCTGAAGCAAAAACCTCGTTAGCAAAATGCTATAATGCACAAAACACATGATAAGTGAGATTAAGTCAAAAAAACAGTGGAAGTCTATACTCCCTTTGTTTTCATATATAAGCCAATTCTTATATCATGCACAAAACCTGCTAAGCACAAAGAAAGCAAATCCAGTAGCTTAAGACCGATATCAAGCAAGCCAAACACCATGTTGGACAACAACAACAAATTAAACCAGTGATATCAGAAAGAGAGCAAAAGCCATGTTTTTATTACGATCCAAAACATAATGATTTACCGATTATCAGATTCAGAAAACATAGAAGAACCATCAGAGCCAGCAAAGAACAGCAAAGGCATTGGAAGAAGCAGATATGTTCCTTCCTCGTTTTCAGTCAGCGAAATAGGGGCTGGATTTTGCCCTAGGATTTCAATAGAAAGGGGAAAACGGGGTTAGGTTTTGAATCAACCAAAATGTGTGGATTTTCAATCAAATAGAAGAAAACCGTACTTACCCTTTAAGAAGAAGAAGAGAGGAGAGGCGAGAGGGGACTGAGAGAAGGAGAACGGCGATGGAGAGGCACGGGAAGAGGGAGAGGGAGAGTGGAAGGCAGGGGAAGAGGGAGAACGAGAGACTGCCTTCATAGCCTTGGAGCACGTTTGCGATGGAGGAGGGCGGAGGAAGGCGGTGGAGGGCTACGGAGGGTGGAGGAGAGTGAGGGAGAGAACGACAGAGGAGAGGGGAGAGAACGACAAAGGAGTGAGTGAATAAGGAGAGTGACCGAATGAGACTTTGAGGGAATACTCTCACTTTTAATTGGGTTATTTAGTTTGCGACGACATTTTAGCGTTTTCCGACGGACATAGCCGTCACAAATTTGCGACGAAACACGTTTTCGTCGGAAATGTAAGCGGGAAATTAAGCGCCTTTTTTCCTGAACATTTGCGACGACTTTTTTCGTCGGAAATCCGTCGGAAATTGCGACGAATAAGAGTTCGTCGGAAAGTTTCGCAGGAAACGGAGCTTATTCTTGTAGTGGTTGGTGTAGTGCTGATTTAGCAGCAAGTGAATTAATTTGGTGATGCATAATGTACTATTATGCGAGATGGAAAGTTAATTCATACATTGAGTTGACCCTTCCTTATATTTATGCCAAAACAATTCATACATGTTGGATTGGTGTGGAATAAGTTTTAAAACTTAAATTTCTATATTGTTGTATTTTCGATTGGTTTTATTATCCATTGAGAGATGGAAAGAAGTATTTTAGATAGTTTTATTATTCATTGAGAGATGGAAAGATGGTTCTGAATTGAATACGCTTGAAACTATTAGTATATATGCCTATATAGTCTCGTGTAGATTCTTATAGTGTGAAACGATCTTTCAAATGCTCAGTTACTAATCTCCCTTCCATCTCTCAATGGATAGTAAAATCAAGCCAAAATACAACAGAATATAAATTCATGTCAAGGAAATTCTTCCACACCAATCGTACTTTTTAGAATTGTTTTAGCAGAAAAACAATCGAGGAAAGATCAACTTGGTGGTGTCGAGCAACCAAAAAAATATTGGTGGATTGTGTTATCCTTCAGAACCAGAACTAGGCGTTTATCATGCTGGGGTAGAATTTCAAAAGGGAAAATAAGTACAAGAAAGTGTATGAAACATTTTGTATTGTTCCCCTTTTCCCAAATATATTCTACTTCTGAAGTTCTATCTCAGCTTGATAAACGCCTAGTTCTGATTCTGAAGGAACATACACTCCACCAAGGTCATATATATCTTTCATATTCTAATTCTATAGTTTTATATTGTGGACCGATATAATGTATGTTTTGAGAATTTTGGGTATTTGAAACAACCAACTCCAAATGTCATTTTCAAGACATCTAGAGTCGGTTGTTCAAACACCCAACTCTAAATGTGGACGCTGAAAGCCTTTGAGTCCTCAAAATACCCACAGTTGGAGTTGTTTGTTTCAAAATACCAGACTCCAAATATCAATATATTGAGGCCTCAAAAAATTTCGGAGTCCAATTTTGGAATCAAGTGTTTGAACAACAGGCTCAAAATGTGACATTTGGAGTCACATAAGCACCTCACTCCAAATATCTCATATTTAACAACTAAAGAAGTGTATTTGAATCCAAAACCAACTTTAATCGGCTAAACTACCCAACTTCAAGTGTCATTTTTACACGAGTGCACCTTTGATGGTCATAATAAGAGAGAGAGAATGAGATAAAGTTATCATTTCCTGTTTTAATTCAATGTATGTTGCATCAACAAGATAAGATGACTCAATCTTGTCCCTCATCGTCTCATGTCCACATAGTTAAATCCTATCTTGAGGGCAGGGTTGAGTTATAAACCAACAAGGTAGGATAATAAATTATTTTTGTCTTAACCCTTATGGATTAAAAAGTTTACTTAACTATAAAAGGTATTTAAAATAAAAAAGGAATATTTAAAAATTAATATTAAAAATGGTAAAGGATAAAAATTATCTAAATTAACCAAATAACTTGTATAAATGATATTATTATTTTTAACATAGATAAATTTGTTATTTAATAGGGTACAAAAACTAAGATTATCAATAAAAAAAATTTAAAATAAATACTGAACAATAGAAAATTAATAATAAATTATAAAAATTAATTAAAGTGAAAAACTAAAATTAAGTGTAAAGACACATATTGACAAGATCTTAATTCATCTCTATTCTCTTATGATTTGTCTCACTACAAGAAAATCGACGATTTCCGACGGCGATTTTCGTCGGAAATGCAGCAATTTTCGTCGCAAATTGACGTTTCCGACGGACAAAATTTTGTCGCAAAATCACTCGTCGGAAATCGTTTTCGACGGATTTTTTCGTCGCAAATGTCTCCGTCGCAAAGTCGTCGGAAATCCGTCGCAAATATCCGTGGCAAAGTCGTCGCAAACTCTGACACATTTTCGTCGCAAATCCGTCGGAAATTTTTAAAAAAAAATAAAAAATTAAATTAAATTATACGAAACCCATCTTATTCAGCATATTTGTTGCAGGCTTGAAGCCACATGCTAAACATCTAACACAGTGTAACCAAAATCAATTATTTTTGTAACTGATTGTAACTTTACACAGCCAAAACTATCTCAAAAGTCTATGACACATTTTCTATTAGGAATCAAATGATAAGAATCAAGGCATCCATGCCAAATTTACATAGACAGAACAAAATTGCTATACCAATTTGTACAACAGAATGCAAAACCAACCATTAAGAGCTTACAAGAAGACTGACTGTTTCTCTTGTATTGAATCCTCTAAGGAGCATGAACTGAACCTGTGAAGTCTGAACATCATTGTTACAGACACCATATTCTTGTAGCAATAGAAGTCTAAACAATAGTATGTCGCAAATTACTCTGCAACAGAAATAAAAAAAACAAAGGCAGAAAATTCAGCATATCACTCAATTTCAGTGTCATCACAAAAAAACTATTGAAGAAAAATAAGCCAAAATTACAATATGTGTCCAGAAGCTAAATGGGTGCGTAAAAAAAGTTATCCCACTGTATGTGCTGAAAGCCAAGAAAATATGTGAACATCATTAAATGTTACACCTTCCATGGTATGGAGGAGTGAAACATATGACATTTTGGGTAGGGAGCAAGGGAGGACTTCTGGGTTGCACATTTTTAAACTCTGGCTACAAATTTTTAGGTTATTTTAATTTTTAAATATAATATCCAAAACAGAACCCACCTCATAGACTTCATTGATGAAGGTGCAGAAATTTGTGGTCTCAGGATCATTACCACTCAAATCCGGGTGGCAAGCTTTCATACAATTATGATAGGCCTTCTTGATCTGCTCTGGTGTGGCATCTGACAGCTGATAAAAAGCATCAAACTCACAATCAGTAAACATTATATATATATATATATATATATATATATATATATATATCACTCAGCATCCACTATATAGAAAAGTGAATAATCCCACCTAATTTATCATTTTAGTATTTTACTAACAAGTTGAAAATGATTCCTTAGCAGCAACTTTAACCCTGCCACACCCTCTACGTTTGCTACTGTGTGTTACAGAAGTCCATGGAGTTGCAGTCTTAGGTAGGATCCGCCATGAGCTTTTGGGACATAAATTCAGTGATGATGTATTGTGAATTTTGAGGTTAAGGTAGAATAGAGATGCAAAAAAAATAGTCAGCAGGGGGGTGAGTCAGTCTGGGTATTGAGGTTAAGGTAGAAGCATTAAAGGGCCAACAACATGGTTGTAAAATGATCTTAAGGTATTAAGTCAAAATGGATTAGATACATACACATCAATCAAAGAAGAAAACATTAGAAAACACCCAACAATACATTATGGCCAGAAAGCAACCTCATTAGAAAAATAGACTATCAAATACATAATCCACTCCTCCAATAGAAAGTTACAAATATGAAAATTGAATCAAAATATTCTTACCTTAGCTCCATAGTAACCTCCAATCAGCCTTTGAAGAAATTCACAACATCTCATACACAACATCTTAGCATTGACTTCAACAACTGCACATAAAAAACAGCAAAACAGATCCATGAGCTTACAGGACAAAAATGTTTGTAGAAACAGAAAAAAAATTAGCCAAATTCTGTGGGTATCCAGGATGAAAAATGGGACACCTCTACCTAGTTAGAACATAAATAAGAAGATATTACAATACCAACTTATCAATTTTACATAACTCAAGCAAAACTAGATGGAACTGTAAGCCACATACATTGGAGCACATCTCCATGCATAAAGGAGAAGGCTCAAGCAGAGGGGTTTTTAACTTTCTATTCGCACAGATAAAATCCTGGAAACTATTTTTGTAAGTTTCCAAGAAGAACTAAGTGCGGTTTTCATTCTCCAAAAAGAGATCAAAAGATCAATTTTAAATCTTCGAATTATGAAATAGGATGGATAGAATAAATAGACAACACAGTAGATAACTCGAGCAGAACTGGATACATGGAATTATCGAGTCCGCAACTAATCAGAAACAAACAGGATTCATTGATCCTAATGGACGCAAGCCATGTTTCTAAAATTATCTTTCAGCTAGCAAATTTAGAAAATCATATATGGAGCATGGGAAATGTATTATCAAGGCTGCAACTACATCAGAAACGAATAGATTACAATGCTCCTAATAGACAAAAGCTGTATAGCATGAGATTGGTGGACGCAAATCAATCAGTCTGCCATATTATTCAGGCATGCTTTCATTTTCTCCCTTGATTCGTACCAGTGTTTGAGAATAAAAAAGCATAGTGCAAACACAATAACAATAGGATCCAAGGATAACAGACCATTACTTAAAAAAACTTAAATATTTTTGTATGTGTTTTTAACTTTTAATTGTCAGTGGTTTGACCACAGTTCAAAACGCAAATAGACGAATAAATCATGAACAAGGACCTTTACGTGACAAGTTTTCAAAGAAGAATATTGAGCCAACAACCAATAATGTACCTTATATATTGCTTGGATACATAAATACTCTAACCCTGGCTCCCTGCAAATGGATCAACACTCAGCAAATCAGAAACTATAAAGAAGTTAGTGAAAAAAATTAATAACCATGCATGTGTTCAAAAACTTACCATGGATTTTGGTGGCAGATTTGACTTGAACTTAGCACGGACTATACCACTGTTCCCGTGAGGCCTAGTAACCTTGCCCCAAATGCAGCGATAGTGAGTTCCATTATTTTTTACCTTCGCTTTGTAAATGTACGGACTATACCAAATTTTCAGCACCAATAAAGTCCAGCTACATGAATCAATATCCATTATATACAACAGAATGAAACAGAAATCATAAACAAATATATATCTGCAAATCAATTCAGAAGAAAAACTAGTACCTCTTGTATCCAAGAACTGTACCCCTGACATAAAGCCTGATGATATACAGGGAAAAAGAGGAATCACAATTAGCCAATATTCAGAAAAATTGCACCTCAATACAATCAGTTTAATAATACAAATTTGATCAAATAAACTATGAAACCCTTAAAACACCAATACGTGCATGAGAACCACAAAACTAAAAGAAATAAAAGGGTTAAGGAGGGAAAGCCACAATTACAATAAAAGGGTTCCTGCATATCAGTATGTTTTCTTGGAGGTCCATGTCTGTCAGCATGTTTCTTCTTGTACATCTTTCCCATCACTGCTTGGAAAACTGAAAGAAATAAAAGGGTTAAGGTGGGAAAGCCACAATTACAATAAAATATGAAACTACAAACACAAAATTAGAGTACAAATATAAATGCTTGGGTCTAAATGTTTGGGCCTCTTCGTATAAGCATAATAGTAAAATATAATCATCAAATCAAAATAGAAATATGCATACTAAAATAAATAGATCCATGTGATAGAAAAAACACCAACCAACTAATAGATAAAAGACAACCATCAATTCTATATCGAGGCAATCGTTAGAGTTAGAGTTAGAGTTGGACAGCACAAACTCTGAAGCTGCAAAATCTTTCAGCAACCCACATCGATGATGTGATTGACATAGGAGGAAAAATTAATGCAATTACAAGCAATACAAGCCACACTGACAACAAATAGCAACTCACACCATGTTGCAGGTGTGTGAGTGGCTTTCCCTAATGGAGTCAGTATGATGAACACATTCGTGTTGATTATGCTATAGTGTGGGAGTGAATACTTTCAGAAAATTAATTGAATTTTTGTTGCAAAATCTATCAGGAAGTTATCCAAATCAAAGAAATAAAGTTTCAAGCATTTTGACGAGGATTGGCAAAATTGAACATCTTGTGCGGCGCAACATTCAGGTGATCATAAAATTAAGTCAGAAACCACTCACCATTACAGGGTATCCCTTTAACAGCAACCTTCTGCAGCTCTTTCTTTGGGTGGACATCCTTTATTGTGCTGATCCTTCCAGCCATGTGAAAGCGTTCCCCGGTTTCCTGTAAGTGTGACATTTGGGCTAGTAAAGCAGCTAATTTATTGAGAGCATGAAGGAGTTGAACAACACAACTAAGACTAATCAACTGAGATAGAAAACTTGAAGGATTCTGACTTCTCATCCTTTGACTCTAAGTTATTGATGATTAGATGAAAAGAGAATAAAAACAAAGTTAATGTCACATGCTTTAATGAAAAGTTACTTATTTTTTCTCCCAATAGAAACAATCATGTGAGAAAAGATAACATGAAAACAACTTAGCATCATTATATTGCTATGACATTGTGAAAGATGGTGTTTCACATCAAATTTGAAATAATTCAATCCAGATATTGCTACAACATCATTCATGTTTCAATTTTTAAATATACTAATTTGTATTCCAAGACCCATTTAAATTCAGGAAAACAAAGACTAAATTTATAATCTTGGAAGCAAAACAGCGAAAAACAAAAACACCCTATTTCCAGAAAATTGAAAGAAAAGTTGAAAACTTCAAAAAGAAATCAAGAAAGGAAGAATGACCCAAATGAAAACAACACGAAGCAAAAGCAATAAAGACCCATTTGGACTAAGATAATAAAAAGACAACTTTACAATCTCAGAAGCAAAAGAGAGGAAAACAAAAACACCCCATTTCAGGAGAACTGAAGAAAACGTTTCAAAATTCAAAGAATGAAAATAACAGCAAGCAGAAGCAATGAAGACCCATTTGAATTGAGATAATAAAAAGCCAAACTTTACAATCTCAAAAGAAAAATAAACAAAAAACAAACCACCCCCATTTCATCAGAATAAAAATGATTAAATTAATTGTAACAAAAAAATGTTTGATCCAGACCTGAACACAATTAGGGCAACCAAGTTCCACCGAACAGCGGCAACATGTGAGCACTTCTAGAGCAGCCAACAGAAGTTTTGTGAAATAGGGTTGAGCCTATCAAACAATCAAAAATATATGAATAAGAAATCTTACCATCTATCGACACCTCGGAAGATTGTTAAACCAAAAACAACCAGTCTATTATGTGGGTCAATAATATTCAAAAACATGCCAAAATACCTTGTCATGCACT
Organism: Astragalus membranaceus; assembly: GCA_039519185.1. Classification (NCBI taxonomy): domain Eukaryota; kingdom Viridiplantae; phylum Streptophyta; class Magnoliopsida; order Fabales; family Fabaceae; genus Astragalus; species Astragalus membranaceus. The sequence continues at coordinate 86,215,683 of CM076848.1, read as the reverse complement.
AAATCTAAAGATAAATCATTTATCTATAAATGCCTCTTTAAAACAGTTAATAAAAATAAAGAGAAAGGAAACAAAATATCATTGGATTGCTAGACTTTTCATGTTATCTACCTGTACTGAAATTCCAGACCCTCCAGGATGTTGATCGTATATTAGGATTCTTTCTGGGTAATATCGGCTATCATCAGGATTTTGACACTCAGGAGCCAAATCAGATAAGTTGCACATTATATGTCTGCAAACAGACATCATAAAAAAACACAAAATCAATAGGACAGGTCTTCATTTCCCATCCAGTCAAAAATCCAGACTTAGCTAGATAGAATGTAATTAGAGACAGCTTGATCACAAAATTTAACTTTCGATCTTAACTTTTGCCAATACAAGGTCCAGATTGCAGAAAAAGTTCAATTTGTTCCGTGTTTCTGTTTATTGCTTTCATTTTGATCAGAAAAACACATGCATAAACACACAATAAAAAGGAAAGCATCTGAAATCACACTGACAGCCAGTTACACAATTATTATCAATAAAAATGCCTCTAGTAGTTCATTTCTCTAGGCACCAACCAACAGTTAACAAATTAGGGTAACATAAACTATCAAAAACAATAAGAGTAAAATATACCTTGTAGTGACTTGATGCGGCTTTAACAGCTAATTAGGGTTTCTTGATTCCAAGATTCTTAACAGCTACAGAAAGATTGAGAAAAAGGAAAAATGAGAGGGAGAAAGCCAGACAAAATAGAAGAATAGAGAACACAATGAGAAAGATGGCGAAAAACTTACGGTGGAGAGTTGGTTACGACTGGTGATGCACCGAATACTTGGTTGCGGAGTTGAACGGAGCTGCGCGGAGATGAAGGGAACTGAAATTAGGGTTTCTTCCTCATGGCATCAAATTAGGGTGCAAAGATTTGGGAAGTAAATCGAAAAAGAAATTACGCTGAGAGAAGAGGATTGACAGAGAAAAGACGCTGGTTACGGTTAATGAGAGAAGGAGGGATGTGGGGGTTTGAGGTGTGAGGCTTGAGGCGTTGAAAGAAGGAGAAGGAGAACGGAGGGAGGGAGAGAGTGAGTAGTGCGTGAGGGAGAGAGTGAGAACGGCGCGGTGGTGAAATGAGAGAGTGAGTTCGGAGTGAGTAATGCGTGAGGGAGAGAGTGATGTTCTGAGTGGGGCGAAATAAGGGTTCGAGGAGAAGGTGTTTGTTTTAATTAGCCTCTGATGCTTAGCGATGGACTTTTAGCATTTTCCGACGAGAATCTCCGTCGGAAATTTGCGACGAAACACAAGTTCGTCGCAAATGTGAGCGGGAATTTTAGCGCCTCTTCTGCTGCGTATTTGCGACGACTTTTTCGTCGGAAATCCGTCGGAAATTGCGACGGATAAGAGTTCGTCGCAAATGTTGGTGGCTAAAACAGTTTTTTCTTGTAGTGTCTTACACTTAATTTTAGTCTTAATTCATATATTCTCTCTTCTTAATTCATCTCTTTTTTGACAAGATCTTAATTCATCTCTATTCTCTTATGATTTGTCTTACACTTATTGCTACTATAGTTCAGGTTAATTTCATAATATAAGCAAATATTATTCAAGTGTAATTAATGCATTGAAATATTTGTTTGTTATTATATCTTCTTTCTAGTTTTTTTAGATGGTGCATACCCTAACGCAGAGCGTGGGGTTCAGCGGTTGGGGCTGATCCTCCCTTAACCAAGGGTCGGGGGTTCGATCCCCACCTTGGGTACGGAGCAGCGTTAAAACTCTGGGCAAGTTGTCCTGCCCGTCAAGGCACCTACACTTCAGCGAGGGGATTAGTCACTGCGGTCGGCGGTGGATACCCTGGGTAAAACCAAAAAAGAAAGATGGTGCATACCTTATGTTATATGAGATAATATCTATCAGTTTACAATTTCAAATTAAACTCATATATTTTGGATAGGTTTTTTTTTGTACCCCCCCATCATACCCTATACCCCCCAAATATGCCAACGGACGATTTTACCCTTGAATTTTTTGATTTTCAAAAAAAGTTCCGAAATTACTTATTAAGACATGATTCCGGAACGCTTTTTTAAAGGATTTTCGGAATTACGTGCAAATTTCCGGAATTATGTGAAAAACGGCTTCCGAAATTATTTTCAAATCCATGACTTTTACCTACGGACAAAACCATGGGTAAAAGTCCATTTTTTTTTAAAAAACTTTTACCTACGGACAAAACCGTGGGTAAAAGTCCAGTTTTTTGCGAGTTCCGGAAATACTATTTTTTACATGATTTTGGAAGCCGTTCTTCACATATTTCCGGAAATTTTGAAGTAATTAGGGAAATCCTTCGAAAAATCAATTTCCAGTTAAATTTGGTTAACAATGTGAGGGTATTTTGGGAATAAAATGGGTTATGGGGGTATAGGGGAGAAGGAGGGTACAAAAAAAACCTTTTGGATATTGTTAATGTAACATCCCTAGTTTTTGTTAATTTCGGATTACAAAATTAACTAACGATTTATTATTCGATTAGATGATAAATCGGGTCATGGATTTAATGCTTTCGAGAAAACAATATTTTATCGCTCAAGCATATGAAATACACACAATTATCCGAAGTGTGTGAATCGTTGTGGGAATTAGAGCACGAGGGTAAAATCGTCATTTCGTCTCATAATGAGGAAGTATCATTGATGAAATAACAGATTGGGTCCTAATCGTGCTAGGATTATGGTGATGTTATTCAAATTGCTAAGTCATATGGATTGATGGGTATTTGATGGATCAAAATGGACCTAAATGGATATTAATGAATCAAGGGCATTTTGGTCATTTCGCCTCATTTAAACAACCCTCAGCTTATATCACCACCTGACCCTACTCCTTTCCCTCTCATTCAGCCATTTGGAAATAAAATTGGAAGAGAGAAAGTGAGAAAAGGAGAGTTGAAGTGAGAGTTGAACATAAGGACAAAATGGTAATTTCACCTTCATTTAAAAACCTCACCAACTTATCTCTCTCAGCCACACTCTCACTCACTTCACTGAGGTTCTGAAATCACAAAAAGAAAATAAGGGTGAGAAGAGAGAGGTGGGGCGAAAAGGGAGAGGAAGAAGGAGGAAGAGGCTTTCTTTGATTCTTCATGAATGTGAGTGATCCCTTCTCCATCCCATTCCATTTTTCTTCCTCTATTCAATGGTGCTAGGTTCTGAAACCATACTCATCTCTAGCTCTATTCTCCATGGAAAGAACTTCAAGCTCAAATGGAGGAGATAACGGAGTTATGATGGCCCTCAAAGCTTTGCATGTTGCCATTGAAGCCCCATAAGCTACTATTGAAGTTCAACCACCCTATTAGTGTGCCTACACTAGCTACATTCTGAATTTAGAGAGTTGGACAGTAGGAAGGGGTGTTGGAGTAGATGGAGTACTTTTTTGGAGCTAATTTCGTGGTTGGATGCATTTGTGGAGTTGAGGATATAGACACACAAATTCTGCTCAAGAAGATAGTTTTGACCATGTGTGGTAAATCCTTCGTAACTCTCTCCATAGTTATTCGTTGAATGCGATTTTTGTTTCTTTGGAAACTAGACACGAAATATTTCATTTTTCGCTGAAGAACCATTTAATTTAATTGAGTATTGAAGGAGAAATTAATTGAACAAGTTTCGTTTTCAAATCAGGCTCAGCTTGGACCCTGTCCCATTGTTTCGGTGATATCTCCCAAACTACTGGTTTCATGCGTGTGAATTTTCAACCATCAGAAAGTAGACAGAATTATCTTCACAATGGGCACTTATTTGAAGGGTTTTGGTTACGAATTGTCCTAGATACACTTGTTGCAATTCAGTACACTGATTCTGGAAAACCGAAGTAAAAGTTGGGAATCTCGTTTCGTCGGATTTTGGTTCGAGTCGTCAAAGTTACGAGAGACATCAATTCCATATACCGGAGAGGAGTTCAGTAGCAAGAATGATTGATTTAGTTGCTGGTTGTGGAAGTGGGGGGGCCATTGAGTCCAGTTGCGGAGGCATTCGGAGCGTGTTCGTGATTACGGGGATTGTTCGAGTGGTTGGCGGTTCGATTGTTTGAGCGAGGAGGCGACTTCTCGGGGACACGTCATACCGGTGAGTTCTACTCACGGATTAGGGAAAATATGCTTTTCTGAACTTGTGTCACATTTTGTTTCTCGGCGAGAAACTGAGTTCGAAAGATTTTCGGGTAGAAAACCGTTTTTGAGAAAAATAGCTTTTTACGGTTTTTATCGAAATATTGAGTAATCTATGAATTTTTGATTTAAAAGCTTTCGCTGGAATATGGTCTGGAATGTTGCTTGTTAAATCGGTTTTTAGGTTGGAGAACGATCGGAATTCGATTTGGGCGAGAAATAGAAAGCGGAATGAGAAATTAGAATTCAGTAACAAAACAGGTCGCACGGGTCGTGCGCCCCTGGGCATGGACCGTGCACCCTATTCGGGTTGACTGTATGAATTTTGGTGCATCAGGCACGGGTCGTGCGCCCCTGGGCACGGACCGTGCGTGAGCTTCTGTTACCGGTTCCCGATTTCTCGTTTCGTCGCTCCTTTCGATCCCAAATCACTTCTAATCTTCCTCCCAACCAATTTTAAGGATATTGCCCTAATAAAATCAATGTTTTGAACACGTTCGACATTATTTTGGAAAAAGGGTTTTTGAAGGTTTAAATTATTGAAAAACCGAAACTTAGACCGCGTGTGAGATAATGTTTTTGGCATAACAAACCGGATCGTGGATCCCTCTCGACGCTATGATTATAACGCCGGTTGTCTAACTTTGAATTCATCAAAACGGGTTATAGATCGACAATAGATATAGATATCTAAAACTTATAAGACGGTCCAATGCGGACATGATGTATATTTTATTATATATCGCGTTGGGTGACGACCCGACAAGTAGCATACTAGGGAGGGAAGTCATGATCCCTTACCTAGGCCCTGGATACGTTTTGGCGTGGTCAATTCGTGGGTTATCGGGATTGTGGGCTTTGCACAGTCGATTTATGCTAAGTTAAGTTCTCGACTCATCGAGATTGTGGGCTTTGCACAGTCGATGTTTCGTTTGGAAAAGCTTGTAATTATAAATTAATTGTCAAGACTTAAAAATATATAATAGCACTTCATTTATCGGGATTGTGGGCTTTGCACAGTCGATAATGGGCTAGGTATATATTGACGCAAATAGCTTTTAATTATAACTATGTTGCAATCAGATTTATAAATAAACCGAGTGATAGTGAGGGGGCACGGTAGGACTCACTGAGACAAGTTGTCTCACCCAATCATTATTTGTTGTTTTTACAGAGAAGCAAGGCAAGAGGAAGAGTAACCGGCACGGATAGGTGGCGTGCTCGTAGAGATGTCAAGGATTGATAGTCTTGATGTTTATTTTCCTATTTTGTTGTCTTTGTATTGTTATATAACTTGTAGTTATTATGAGTTGTATGAACCCTTTTGATTTCTGTTTATTAAGTATTGAACACGGTGTTGTATTCCTTTTTGGATCTTGGATTCGTGTATGGAATTAAGACGGCTTAGTCCGAAATATTATGTTTTAATTCGGAAAAAGTTTGTACGTTCAATACTTAAGCAAGAATTGTGTCCTCTGATTATTACTGAAGTTGTGCATTACGGTATATCTACACGTTAGAAATACCGGGGTGTTACAGTTAACATCTTATGAATAGCTTACAAATTACTAATTATCTATCTTTATGTAGACTAATAACTTGCCAAAATGCCATTCAAATGTATAGATTATACCAATATCTATCTTTATGTTAACATCTTATTTGATTTGAAAAATGTTCATGGTACTCGACAAAATTGGGGGTAAGAGACGGGATAAAAACAAAAATTTCTATCTCTCAAAACCACAGTACAACTTTCTGTTAGCCCAAAAAAAATACGAAAATACTATTTTTATTCCTAACTCGGTAGTTTCTCTCCCTCCTCTATTTTCTCTCTCTCTCTCTCTCTCTCTCTCCTCTATTATTTCTCTCTCTCTCTCATCTCGTTCTTCTCTCTCCTCTCATCTTTCTTCTATCTTCTCATCTCAACTTCTCTTTCCCTCATCTCTCTTTCTCTCTCTCATCTTTCTATATTTTCTCTAACACATTTTTCTTTATAATTTTCTAATTATATTATAATATCATAATATCTATTAAATACACATTTGAGAATGTTTTCAAAATCGAATTCTCCAGATGTCTTCACATAATTGGCCCACGTAATCAATCCACTAGCCAAGTCACGCACACTATCCAGGTCAGCGCCTTTACCAACAATACACCAACAAAATAGCTGTAATCCTTAAACAGAAATTTAATTCAATTCAGCAACAGCTGTATAATAAATTGTAAACGAAAATTGAAATAGCTTTTAAATTGTAAACGAAAAAGGGGGGAAAACAGCTATTGTAATAAATAGCCAATTTATACCACTTGGACGAACATTAAAATTGTAAACGAAAATTAAGCAAAAATAAATTAATTTAAGGAAATTTCAAATGAAATTAAAGCAACAATTTCGGCATTTGAAAATAGAAAGCATATCAGGATGACTAATGATTTCATCCAAAATCAGAACGATCCTGTGCATAATATCTCCCAGTCTACACTTTGTACCTATTTTTTAATGCATAATATAGTCTTAGAGACCTGCAATGGTGCTGCGTAATAATTGCAGTGCTTCAATAATTTCGAGTTTTGCTGAGTATATTATTCTAAAATCAGAAACAAAAAAGTCAGAAACGGTTTTAATTTGATTGTGTTGTACACCGTCATTATTTCTCATTCCACATCATATTATTTCGGCCACTGATACCCAATTCACAACAAATTCCAAAACCAATTCACAGCAAATCCCATATTCTGTGCGCACAATTTCAGGTGCACTGATTAAGGAATTCCTTCCACAACACACAATTTTTTTAATCAGCATTACGCTACCTTTATATATAAATTCTGTAGCTATCAGATCCAGTACCACAAAAAGATATACAACACCCCATTGCTAACTAAACCCTACAGCGATAAGACAGTATCAAAAAATCATGAGTTCCTCTAATGCCACTACCTTTGATATGCTGTCTGATGTCAATAGCTCAAGAGAGAACTGGAAATTGCTAGTCCGCATAGTACGACTCTGGCCAGTCAAAGATGTTGAAACCAATAAGATCACATTTGCCATTGACATGGTCATCACCGATGCACAGGTATACACTATCCTTTTTTCCAATGTCTATACAACCTGCAAAGTATGAGTAATGCGAATCATCAAATTTGTGATAAACATAACAACACTTTTTTTGTTTCATTCATATAAGTGCTTTTATAGTATGACTAATGCCAATCAACAGATCTATGATAAAATTAAACAATCCCCTTTGTTAAATATATTCATAATAGTGGTTGCAAAGTTTGACTAATGAGAATCAGCAAATCTGTGATAAAATATTACAACACATTTTTATATTTCATTCATATTAGTCCTTATATTGTTGTTATATCCATACATATAGTCCGCTGTATAGAAAACTTCTATATTAACACACAAATCTGTCATAGATTAAAAACTATTACTTGATAATTGTTGACTCATTATTATATGATAATTATTGTTCAGTTTACAGCCAAAATGTCGGTGATTTTATGTTTGATTCAGCCAATTGCTAAGGGTTTTGGCATAATTTTAGTTTTATGTAATAAGTGTGGAGTTGTAACAAAATGCATGGAAAATCCTTCAATTTGATGTGGCGTCTACTAGCGAACCAGACACTTGCCTAGTGACGAAACGGAGAAAAGAAGGAAGGAAAAAGATCGGACATCTTTCGCACCAGCAGCCAGGAACGGTCGCGCCACAACTCACCTTTCAGCAGGAGGTCGCGACGCGACCAGCCACCATCGCCTCGCGATGCGTGGCCGAAGCCAAAATATAAAAGTCAGTTTTGCGTTTTCTGAAACTCTCTTCGGTTTGGGATCAGTTCTAGGGTTTGGAGGAGCAGCTGGGGGCGATTTTGGGGCCCTCCCAACACCTTGGGAACAAGGGTTTGAAGGCTCTCATGGATCCATCTCTATGTAATCTTCTTCTACTCTTGAATCTTATCCCTATTATGCCATGTAATTAGATAGTTTTGATTTGGGAGAGATGACTCTTCATAAAACTCTTGTATGAATGCTTTGTTATGGTCAAGTCAAGTTTTTGTCGACTTTATCCATTGCCTATGCCTTATGTTCTTAATGCTTTACAAGTACATATGATATTTGAATCGATCTAGGCTTATGATCACCATAGGAATATGGGTTTGTTCGCTGGAAATTAGGGTTTAGGTCACGACTTGAATTATCATAGGAATATGTAGTTGGGTTTCGTGAATTCTTATTTCTTTGGGTTGCCATAGATGATCGTAGGAGTGAGAATTTGTGTGAGTGAATTCTTTATTTCTTGAGTTTAGTGTTTTACCCTTTGGCATGAATCACCTAAAGAATTAGGGTAACTCTTAGGGTAAAAGGGGTTTTGAGGCAAGGGATTGTCCTTAGCCTAATTTATTGAATTGAATCAGATAATTTGGATAATTGCTTTGAGAGTGGCTGAAGGTCATATAAGAGTAGAGGGGAGATGAGTCAATCCCAATTCGCTTCTATCTTACCTTATGTTATTGCACTTTCCATTTCGTTGGTACAATAAACCAATTTTATCACAAGTCTCACGACTTAGGATTAATAATTTGCCTATTGATAATAAATCACAATCCCTGTGGATACGACCGGTCTTACCGTTCTTTTATTACTTGCGACGTTTCGGTACACTTGCCGAATAGTTTAACAATAATGTCATACTTAGATTTGGATTGTGGGAAAAAGACGATTTACACTTATTATGTTGTAATTCGTTATTTTCAGGGAACTAAGCTCACTCTTACCCTCAAACGACAACTTTTCTACAAGTATGAGAAAGAACTTGCCGAGGGTGTGGTATACTACATGTCTAATTTTACCCCCGAAGCAAATGATGGGGAATATCGCTCAACAAATCATGCCTTTAAGCTTAAATTCAAGAGAGGATCTGTGATCAAGAGGGCTGATGTAAACCTGGTCCCTCCATATGTTTATGTGTTTACATCACCTGCTGAAATTTATAGCTCTACATTTGACAACAACTACTTAGTGGGTAAGTAATTCAACCCATCAAAACTTTGCTTTACTATGTGTCTTTTATTTACAACCCAAAGAATAGTCTAAACAATTTTTTTTATACAACTCAGATGTCATTGGTTCATTAATTGGTATTGGCCAGCAACGCTCCTTTATGAGGAATGGTGAAAAGTGTTTTATGACAGTTGTGGATCTTGACTATCATGGGCAGTTAAATTTTTCAGTATTTTCTATAATTGTATTTCTTATACATTGTTTGGAAGCTTGACTACCATGTTCACCACCAGGTATCAATATAGTGTGACATTGTTTGGAACTTTGGTTGATGAGCTACAAGCCTTTCTTATTGCTGGGGATCCACACAACACTGTCCCATCGATCACTTTAGCTATGTTGAAAGTCTTTCAAGGTCATAATTTACATCATTTAATGAGTAGAATTCTTACATGCTGTTTTGTATGTAAAAGTATGCTATTCATTTGTTTGTCATACCTGCCTACCTATATACTAAATGTTTTATTGTCAAACTTATAGGGAAACCCGGACTAATAAGTACCATGCATTCAAGTAGGCTGCTGCTGAATCCTAATGTCCCCGAAGCTACTAAATTACGAAACAAGTAGTTATTATGTGCATGAGCTGATATATCTTTTCTTTATATATCTTTGTGAGCGATGTGATTCATCCTTTTAATGATAAACAATAATTATTGCAGCATGTCGGAATCATGGGAGTCTCCAAATAGTTTCTTAACTCAGCTGCAAACCCCTAAGGCGTCTCCGATGGATGAAGAGTTCTTTACGCAAACTCAACCTGCTAACCTTAACCAGTTGAAAAGTTTTAACCAAGTAATCTCAATATATTGTCCCTATCCTAACTTCTGATTTCTGTTCCAGGCTTTTTTCACAATCTATGCCTATATTTACATCCAAAATCAGCAAGGTACTTTTGTCGTGTCTGCGACTGTCAACCTCATAGCGGGGGATGGGGACTGGTGGTACACGGCCTGTCATTGCCATAAGAAGGTGTATCCCGATGAGGATTTGTACTTTTGCGATAAGTGCAACAAGCATGTGGTCAACGTAACCCCTAGGTGAGTTATTGTAAATAATATATTATTGGCCTGACAATTCATTTAACGATTGAAGATAGTAATTACCAGCGACTATGTTATTCGTTATTCGTCTACAGGTACCTGTTGAGGCTACGTGTCGTAGATGACACTGATTCCGCTATATTTGTCCTATTTGATCGAGAAGCTGGCATATTGCTAGGACAATCATGTTCTGACCTCATTGAATCAGCAGAGGTTCACATTGATTTTTTTAAAGTTTTGTTTACTTAAGTGACATAGACATTCTGTACAAACTCTACACACTATATCGTTATTAATTGGTGTTTGTGTGTATGATAAAATATTGAGCGGTTCAAAGAAGATTACAACTACGTCAGATATTAACAACATCATATCTGCTGAGCTACCAGATCCTTTTTGCTTTATCCTCAATTTTACAAATCAGTCACTAGCTACATGATCCACGGTCCGTGCGGAAGGGCCAACCCAAATTCAACTTGCACCAAGGACAATAAATGTACCAAATTCTATCCGAAAAAATTTACAGACTCAACAACAATTGACGAAGATGGGTACCCTTACTACAGATGTCGTGATACTGGGATTACATTCAAGAGAGGTGGACACACATTTTACAATAGACATGTGGTTCCATATAACCCTCAATTATTAATGAGATATGCAGGTCATGTTAACGTTGAATATTGCATCAAATCAAACTCCATCAAGTATTTGTTCAAATATTCCCAATTTCCGAGCCGATTTGTATATGACAGTACTGAAAGGTGTTGGTACCCAAGAAAAAAGGGTACGAGTATTGGAAGATTCAACTATGCACCTTCTGGTGTCGGTGATCAATACTACATGCGATTGTTGTTAACCGTACAATGTGGTTGCACCGACTTTGTCAGTTTACGAACAGTCAACAACCACGTCCATCCTGACTTCAAAGATGCATGCGCTGCACTTAGTCTCCTTGATGATGACAAGGAGTTCATCGATGGTATAACGGAGGCGAGCCAATTGGCATCTGGCCATCAACTTCGCAAGCTATTTGTGACACTGTTGTCTATGCACACAATGAATAAACCAGATGTTGTATGGGAGTCTACTTGGAAATTGCTGGCTGATGGAATAGTTTATGATAGAAAAAGGCACCTCAATATACCAAGTATTACCAAACAACTACTATAAATTTAACACATTTATCACACTGGGTTATATACATGCCATATCTAACTATATGCATTTCAGATCTACAGGTTGCGGAAGATGACCTAAAAAATTTATGCCATACCCTAATCTGGCTGATGGATTTGACTTCCAAAACAAGTTGATTGCTGATGAACTCAATTACAATAGAGATGAGATGGAGAGACTTCATCAACAACTGTTGCAGGGCTTGACTGATGAGCAACGAAAAGCATACGATGCCATCATGCATGCTGTTCTTTCAGGTCGAGAAGGATTTTTCTTCTTAGACGGATATGGTGGCACATGTAAAACATATTTATGGAACACAATATCTGCCGCACTTAGAGCTAAAGGAATAATTGTGCTTTGTGTTGCAACGAGTGGTATTGCCGCATTACTACTCCCTGGTGGGCGAACTGCTCATTCCACTTTCTCAATTCCCTTGGATATAAGTGAGGATTCAACATGTAGCATCAATCAAGGTAGCGCTCGAGCAAAACTACTTAGTCGTGCCAAATTAATCATTTGGGACGAAGCATCGATGACGCACAAACATTGTTTTGAGGCCTTTGATAGGACACTCCGTGACATAATGTCAGCAGAAAATAAGGAAAATGCTAATAAACCTTTTGGAGGCAAGGCTATTGTCCTAGGTGGTGATTTTCGACAGATATTGCCGGTTGTTAGAAAAGCATCAAGGGAACCAACAGTTGCTTCATCCATAAACTCATCTAACTTTTGGAGTCACTGCAACGTACTCAGGCTTACCAAAAACATGAGACTTGGGGATCTATCATAGAAACTGTTAGAGAAGAGATAAAACGATTCGGAGAATGAATTTTATCTATTGGTGATGGAAATTCCAACGCAAATGAACTCGGCGAGTCCACAGTTGACATCTCTCCTGATCTTCTCTTAACAGACCAGGAAAATCACATCCAGATGATGGTAGACTTCACATATCGAGACATACTCACTAACATGCAGGGCCATCACTTCTTAGAAGAAAGACGCATACTTGCCCCGACATTAGAGTAAGTTGCTGAAGTTAATGATTTCATGATTAGTCAAGTTCCCGGGGAGGATGTTGAATATCTTAGTTCTGACTCCGTATGTAAATCAGATGAAGACACTGACATTCTGAATGAATGGTTCACTACTAAATTCTTAAATGAAATCAAATGCTCAGGTATTCCAAACCACATTATCAAGCTTAAAGTCGGTGTTCCTGTTATGCTGATGAGAAACCTTGACCAGTCAGGTGGCCTCTGCAATGGTACAAGACTCATGGTCAATGAGCTTGGAAAGAATATCATCGGTTCAACCGTGCTTACTGGAAAGAACATAGGTGACAAAATATTCATCCGTAGGATGAATATGGTTCCAAGTGATGCAGGACTGCCTTTTAAGTTTCAGCGGAGACAATTCCCAATTTCCCTCTGTTTTGCTATGACAATTAACAAGAGCCAATGGCAGTCATTATCACACGTTGGGATATATCTCCCCAAACCAGTTTTCACACATGGGCAGTTATACGTTTCTCTATCGAGGGTGAAGTCACGTAAGGGACTTAAGTTACTAATTCTTGATGAGGAAAAAAAGACATCCACATCCACTAAGAATGTGGTATATCGTGAAGTCTTTGACAATGTTTAGATGTAAAAAAATCATGTGTTGGAGTTTTTTATTTGTTGGACTATTTAATTACATAAGATTGTTATTGTTACGATAGTATGATATATATATATCACAGTAGGATTAAATTACATAAGCACGTATCAAGAATTTGACGTGTTGTTGTTAGGAGATATATTAAACTTTAGTCTATATAATGCTTATAATAGAGTGCCATATATTTATCATCATCTTCACCTTATCAGGTATTTTCTATGTATATTAAGTTTTTACCTATGACACAATGGAAGGCAGACTACAGTGGTAATATAAGTAGGATTGATTAAAAAAAAATTTAGAAAATGATTACCTCATTTAAGAATATAGCAGTCCCATTCACCGACAGTACTTCAACAAATGTGTATAAGACCACAACGTATAGATGCAGTACCCTCCAAGTGACAAGAATTATTAATTAGTTCATGTCAGCCAGCAATCAACTTTAAGAAACGGTATTGGTGGTTGAAAGAAATTGTAAAACTCACCAATATCGGGCACCGCTAAAATATAGTTGTTGTTATTCACAACAGGAGCTGCAAGTGTCCTCCCATAGCGATCACTTGATATCGAAAGAAAAAAAATCAACCAGTAAGTGATGCACATAGTAATGCAATATTGAATAAATATTCGTTACTTTTTATGATAGATCGATACTATATCTTACAATTTGTTATCCGACGATTTGAAGCATATGATTTGCGAATGACAAGAGAAGTTACCCTAATGTTGATAACAACTACTTCAGTTTCTTGATGTTGTGGTTGCAGACACGTCGCCGACATCAGAGTGTAGCTCGCGAGAGTGTTGCTTCGGACGGGAACTTTCTCCGTTCTGTTCCTACGATTCAAGTCACGTTGATACTGCCACATTCTCCACCACAGAGAAATTAGAAAAGGGGAAGAAAATCTGTATCCCTTTCACCATCATCGAATATTCCCAACTTTAGTTTCTTTCTTTTCCCTTTATCCTCAATCCCGATCTCTCCCTCCGAATCCATCATCACATTGATACGCACCTCCTTCTTAATTTCTCAACCTGTATTTCGAACTACAAGTTATCTTCACTGAGCATATAGACACGCAGAAATCTGGGATTCACATTCGTAATCAACAAACAAGATGAATCACGAAATCAAGATCAGCGCGCGAAGGTTGTTTCATCAACGAAACAATCTGAAGCTGAAACCAAGAAACGATTTTTCTAATTCCCAATGGGATTCACGAAACTGATGAAGCGGATGAAGCGACGCAAAGGGTCTGAAGTAGCGATGAATTAGTTTGGGAGATACGAAACTGGGTTTTGCTCAGTTACCTAATTTAGTTCACGTGAACATTGAACCGTATCACCGCATATACAAAGTGGGTTTAACTTTTTTTGTAATTAAACACATTAAATACATAGAACGGAAGACAATTCGATATACTGTTCCTCCAAATAACAAGTAGGATATATTTCCGTATAATCTTTTAGTTATAAATAAAAATCCTTTTAATGCATATATATAAAAAAATTATTTTAATATGAATTGTGATTTTTTTTTGCTCAAAATATGAAATATGATACTCAATACAAATGCATTTATTTTGCTCATAAAAAAATATAAATGCGTAGATTACTATATATTTAACAAAACAAATAAAATAGCTTCAACTAATGCCAAATCACACTGTAAAATTGAATCCAATTTCTGAAGTTTGAATATAATATGATATAATGTTAAATCTCATATAATATCTAATATAAATTTTATTTTTGCTTTTTAGAGGAAGTTAAAATTGCCACTTGAAACTCACGCACAAAATTGTAATGTCCCCAGTTCCTTACAAAGACAAGTCCCCTATAATGATGCAATCTGAGTTAGTAAATAGTCAAATATATGAAGTTGTTAAACAATTGAATATATTCATAGATGAAACCAATTGCGTAGCTAATTAAGAGGAAATTCAACATTTGTGCTTATTTTATTGAGATGAGTTAAGTATTACGTGATATAAATTTTACTTTTGTATTCTCACATTTTTTTTTAAAAAAAAATACTTAATTAGAAATTATTTGAAATACTAATATTTAATGTACATCTAAGTCGAAATATCAACAATATATTTCTTAAATTTGATGAAATTGTAATCTTTACCCGTGCATCGCACGGGTCATATGCACTAGTATATATAAAAAACCGTTATAAACATAATATAGAGAACTATAGTAAATTTTACATTTTTTTGCTTGTGCTGTCTATTGTTCACTAAACAGTGTACGAGACACAAAAGTTGTCCAGTACTATTCTGTCTAGTACTTTCCTATTTAAAACATTAGTACTTTTTCATTTGATTAATTGAAAAATAATAACTACTTTTTATTAAAGGATAATTATTCATTCTTATTTTTTACTTTTAGTAAAGTACGTTTATCTTTTAAAATATTCTTAAAATATTATACTTATATATATAGTAGTTTTATATTATTGAAAATTTCCTTTTTTATTTATAGAAAATTAATGGAGACATAAATCATCAAAAACTTTTTGACATTAAAAGAGTACAGACATGTGGGATATACTTGGTATAATCAAGTATAGAGAATCTATTTTTTGCATATATATATATATATATATATATATATTTGTATTCATTTCTTTTTTCATTCTCTTCTCTTTTATTGGAGGCAATCATATCCTCTGTTCTTAGATGGCTAAGTCTAGACTCCCAGTAAGTCCTACTACCTCACCAATTCAAGCACAAACTAATGGTGCGACAAATTCTAATCAAGGAGAAAGACAAAATATAGATCCTAAGAAGCTGAGGAGGTAGGTGATAAATTTTGTTTAATTAATTAACCACTTGCATGTTAATTTTTCTTATTTTATCTGCAGAATGATATCTAACCGACTCTCAGCTAAGAGATCCAGAGATAGGAGATTGCAATACTTAGCTGAGATGGAATTGAAAATCAAAACTATTGAGGTGATTAATTTCATTGTTATAACAACGAAAAAAAATGAATGTTTGTGATTCAAATATATCTAAAATTTGAGATTCATTACCATATGCACATTTATTTCCAGGATCAAATCGCATGTATTCAACCACAAATTGCATCATATAAAAATAAGAAGAGCTCCTTGTTGATGGATCGTGAGAAATTGGACCATCAAGTGACTATTCTTCATGAAGAAACATCTCTCAAAGACGGTAATATTAATATTATCCCTATTTTTTGATATGTTTGATAACAACTGGCATGGCTATAGAGATTATATACATTTTATTAATTTGCATTGTGTTTGTCAGTTGAAATTGAGAAACACAAAGCTGAATTAAACAAGCTTAGGGAAATCCATAACATGCAAGAGCAATTGAAAGAACAAATGCTTCAAAATGTTAGTGTGCGACCAGTGTCCACTCCACCAGCCTCAAATTATTATTCAAATGCATATCAAGGTAACAAAATGGTTCCTCTATTTCCCATATGTGTGAAATAATTAATTTGAGGAATTTATATTATTACAAGTACAGCAACATGTTCTTACTTGAGAGCTACTAGGGAATTGTTAGCATTTCTCTTTGTCAAATTTTGTTGCAAATAAGACATGTTACACATGACGTATAAGAAAACTTTCATTAATATTTTTTTTCTTCTTGACGTCTGAATTATGATGTAGAAAACCCAGATTTTGTATTCTTCTCACTAAGCACAGAGTTTCTCAGATATCAGCAAGAAACACGTGGACATACTTTTAATAAAAAACAATTGAGTGAATACCTAAGCTGGTCTCTGAGAAAACTGATGATCAAATATATGCAAAAATATTTTATTATCAAAAAAACTGTTGGTTGACAGAATTGTTAGAATTTTCTTTTCCAAATATTTTTCTAACTCCAAATTTTTTCACGAGCAATTCCTCAATATATTCTCTCTGTTTATCCCTAAAGTATATATAACAATCATAAATAATTCTTAAAGTTTGTGACATCCGTCAAATTATTCTTTAATGTTTCAAGAGTAGACCTTACAGAGACAAATGAAGCCAAATTTCTTAAAGCTTTAGAGACTAATTTGACAAATTTCACTAGCTATAGGGACTACTTATTGAATTTTATATATTTTCGGATCAAGAAGGAGATAGAGTCGGGAACTAAACTGAGAGTTGCAAAATATAAAATCCAAAGGGGTCAAAATAAAATTATATAAAAAATTAAACGAAATTTTAAATTTTTTAGGGTTTACAAATGCACACCCTAGACCTCATCTAAGTCCGCTCTTGTCTCTGAGAAATAAAAAATATAAGTTTTGGTCCCGACCTTACAAATGCACAATCTAAAATCAATATTTGAAGTAATAAGGTCTTAATATGTGGGAAATAAGGAGAGAAAAGTATAAGGTGCAAGGTTAAAATCTTCCCCACCTTACTAACATAAGAAATACTAACATACTAATACTTGCCATTCTTTTAGAAATAAATATGTGACATTAAAAAAATCAAATATTGCGTAGATTAGTTCTTTTAAGATAATTACTGAAATCAGCTTCGACTGTATTTCTAATCACCAATTCTCTAGGAGGTTGGTGTTTGTTGTGTGGCACTGTGGCCTTTTTTTTAGTGATTTTTTTCAGTGATTGTGATATCTCGAATATATATATATACGGGCTGAGAATTCGCGACTTTTATATATTTTTTTGTTTGCCTTTAAAAAACAATCCATAAACCCTCAGCAGGATCCAATATCGTATACAATTTAAAAATGTTCCAGTTTCTGAAATGCACCAACACATGTTTTGTAATGAACATATTTGATGATGACTAACTCAATAATTAATATTAGATTAAAGATAAATACAATTGAATTTTATTGTTAAGTTTATATTTTAATATAATCTTATCTCACAACTAATTAATATGCAAGCCATTCATTTGATAACTCTGATGCACTAAAATTTCATACTAAATATTATTACTATGAGATAATTTTGTTGGAAATTTTTTCATTGTTTACTCCTTTTATCCCCGGGTATATATTTCTTTTACTTTGTTTGTTTCACAATATTATTGACTCATTTAATAAATATACGAATTCTTTACTTATTTATATCTATCAATTCGATTTCCCTTTAATGATATAGCACCAACTCAAAACCAGTGGATACCTGGTGTGCCAGATGAGCATGCAATGAACTTGAATTTCCTCAACAGGATGGGATCGATAGATCAGATGAATCATACAAGTCAAAATGCTCTGAATCCTAATCTTAACCATTACTTTCCTTGAAGTGATGTATTATTTATTATGATTCCTGCGATGGATCATCAACTCATTATGCTTGATTTATATTTTTTGTCTTGGACAACGGATGCTTCTAAAACTTTTAAGCCATGTTATAAGATGGTTCAATTCCAATCTTTGAAGTTTCTATTGTATCTTCTACTAGGACATTGGCCCCGACCGGCTTAGGGAAGTCTTATCAGTGCGTTTTAATGCATTCTTTATAGCATTGCACTTGGTGTTTTTGGTTATGTTCAGCACCTAATATGTGAGTCTTAGCTTGTTTCTATACTTTGGGTCTTATTTGAGCATTAATGTGATTTCTTGATTAGTTTTCGGTTTTATTGCATATTGACCCTTGTTTACTCTGCACGTCATAACTTTGGTCGTGCTTATACGATTGAGAGGTGTGAGCATGCATTGGAAATCTAAGGGGAAAATCTACAATTCTTATGTTGAACTCGAAACCCATTTCAGATCTATTGAAAGTCGATACTGCGGATTACAGAAGCAGTACAGTTAATTACGGGTTTATGGGCCAATTAGTCTTCCTTAATGAGCTTTTATCCAAGAACTCATTTGAGTCAATTTGGGTTTTGTTTAGTCTTATAGAAACTGGTTGCTCAGCATCCAGAGATTAATTTTTAGACTATCTTATTGTCTAAACTTGTTTTGTGCCTTAACCTCTATGGAAGCCTAAAACCCTAAGTCAATTCATTGGTAAAAGGGTGTTGTTGTAAGGATTTTTTAGGTTCGGTGCTTAAATGATTAATGTTATTTCGTTTTAGCTTTTAATTCCATCTCTATCAATTTCAGTATTCATTCTTAATGATTGAAAAATTACTTTTTCATTTTCTGCTTAGTTTACTCGTATTCAGTTTTTGCAATATGAGATCTGGTTGTGTTTTACACTTGTTTGTATGCAATTCTGTTTCGTAACCCTTGATTATTGGAAATATTTGATTGCTTATTTTATTTAATTCAACTATAAATTGATAGAGGATGAAGTTGAATTCTGTTATGATATTGATTGTGTATAGCGGTGCGTGTTCGCTTTCATGACCAATTGAACCCACTGTTTTGGCGCTTTCCTGAAACGGTGTGAATTCGTATAAACTGATTAACGCTAATTTTGGTTAGTTTATATTAATCACGAACTGGAAACTAAATGAAATGTAATTTTTAGAACATGTGATAAATTCAAGAAGCACACCCAAAACCGATGAATTGATTGTCTCTAAATTGCTTTTTTCGTTCAACTGAAACTGTTTTCCTAAAAAGAACCCTTTTTATTGCTATTTTCATTCTTAATTTTGGTAATCCTCGGTTATAGGTCCTTCTGAGACAACCTAGGTTAATTTGACCTGCGTTCGACCATTGATCAAAAGCGTCATCCAAGGCTTTGGCTAAATGGCCACATGAATCTCCTGTTTGTCCCTCCCTTTAGCGTCGGCTAACTTCTGTATGGTGTTCTTCATTTTCTAAACAGACTTTGCTCTCTACAACCTCTTTTTCCGAGTTCTTGTCACAGGAGTTGGCTTAAGAGGGGATTGCTCGGACACCTTGTTTACCACCCACATCCTAGTAGGCCTGAGCTACATGTCATTTCTGACTGTGATCTTGAGAGACGGTATGCGGTGATCCATCATGACCTTAGACAGTCTCCTTTTTCCTTTTGCGATAGGTTCTTCACCAGTTCTAGGAAAAGTAGCCCGCCTGATGTTCTCATTGGCTGACATGCTTTTACCCCATAAAGGAGGTGCTTGAGCCTTTGTCCCTTGTCTTTAGGCCATGGTTGCTTGGCATTGGGATTCTTCAGGGACATATAAAGACTTGTTAGCCCCTGAGCTAGCCCACCTGGCTTAGGTGGTTTATTGGACCTTCTAGCCTCTTGACTCAAACCTTCTACGGTTAGCCTGGATTTAGGCATACCCAAGTGGTCGAATATTGAGGAGTTGGGCCACAACATATCTAGCCGATTCAAGACAAATTTCCTGTTTACCTCGGAAAACTCTGGTTCTCTCTGCTTAGGCAGCCACACTTGTTACAGACCTTTAATTTTTACCCCTCCCTTTGGCCTTGATATCTGGCTTACGAGATCCTAGAAATGATACCATGTTGATCACCATCATTGGAAAGGGGTTAGTGTCTACTTTCATCTTGGCTATACCCTTTCGGCCAACTTGAACCTTTCCTCTGTGATGGCCTTTTGAATTGCTTTCCTCAAGACCACGCAATTAGAGGTTGAATGGTTGTAAGAATTTTGCCACTTACAATATTTCATACCTTTGAGCTCCTCTGGGGGAGGTATCTTGTGGCCATCAAGGAAATTTCAAAAATGTATTATAGTTTTCCCTTAGGATTCTCCTCTTTATACCTTTTGCAGGTCTCAAAGCAAGGCAGTTATAGAGCTTTCCTTTAACTATCTCAACCGACATGATGTCAGTTGTTGGATCGGCTGAGTCATCATCATCATAATCATCTTCTACGTCCACAACGGATACTAGGTGTGGACCTCTACCTTGGCTAGCTATTCTCTTTTGTTTCTCTTGGATTAATTGCTCAATTTGAACAGCCCTTAAAGCTAAGCTATTGAGGCCAGCACAGACCTGACCCACCAACTTTTCTTTTAATTGAGGGTGCATTCAAGTGACTCGGGGAACTACACTGAGGACTTAGCAATCATCTTCTTGAATCTCTCTATGAAATTAGCTGCTGGCTCATCAACCTTCTGTCTCAAGTTCATGAGATCGGCTTCAGTGACTTTTAGTTGTGACCAGTAGAATCTATCATTGATAAAGGGAAAAACTGCAACTTGTGAAACACATTCTGGTTTCCTTCCCCACATTAAGCCGTGAATCAGCTTACATGCTCCATAGTTAACTTGCCATCTTCTCTGGAAAACGTGGCAAAGTATGGGTTCTTAAAAGCCCTTGTTGGAGGCACCAATTTGTCCACTCCATGAGGGTAAAGATTACTGTACACTAGTCTATCAAGTGGCTTTAGTTGGACACCAAAATACTTCTTCATAGTATCCGCAATGACATTTGGATCTAAGAGTCAGGACCTAGAGGTGAATTATTAAGAAACGTCTTCCCTGAAGCTAGTTGGCTAGGGTTTTCAAAACAAGTTCCATGAGCAGGTACATGCCCAGCTTGGAAAGGCGGAACAATGCTCTATGTCTGCTCGCCAATGTTGTTAAACACCTATTGGGATAGATATAAACTCACCGGAGGCTGAATAACTGCTTCATAATGGGGTTTATTGGGTGGTAGAATAGCCAAGCCATGTGGGTTTGTACCCCATCTCCGTTGAGCTGGGTAATAGCCACAAGGCCTACCCAATGCAGGTGATTCACATGGCGGTCCTTGTGGTAAACCATTTTGTGCTATGGCCTCGGGCATCCTTCTAGCCATTTTTACATGTTAGGTTGTAGAACAACCGAGTTATTTGTAACATTCACCATGTACCGCCTCTAGTGTTGGTAGCAAAATTACTTTGCTGAGGATATCCAAGATTAGGAATTACCTGAGGTGGGGGCACTTGGTGAGGTCCTACCATAGCATAGTATGATGGGACCAGTTGTGCGTTCGCTGTAGCATTTAAAGGCAATCATTGTCCAGGGGTACCAAGATCAGCGAAGCTAATGCTTTGAGCAGCCTTCCTACTCTCTTGTTCTCTGGCATGCTGCTCCTCATTGTGTACCATTGGTTTAACTACGTCAGCCATTTGTTGTGATACTTGGTACATGATGTCATATGTCCCCATATCAATTTGTTTCCTAATGAACGATGTGATCATGACCACAGACTGCTCCACCTCAACATTTTAAGGTTGTTCAGTTGTAGTAACTAGTGGGGGTACATCATGAACTATAAACCCTGGCGTACTAGGTTTCTCATGTGTCTTTACAAGTGTACAAGCTAGCTATATATTGACATGTCTCTTTTGTCCACTATCACTAACCTACAGCTAACCACAATTGGATCAGCTAAGATCAACGTACACTAGTGCTCAATTCTCCTTAAGATCTAGGAAAAACCATTCCATGATTCCCACTAGTGAGAAAAATGGGCGGAAAGCCTTCACTTCCTTTTTCTTAGGCGCCTTTTTCTTGGGCGGAATGCCTTCCATTCCATGATTCCATCAACGTATACTTTGTTTTCTTTTAATAATTGTATATTTGTAAGACACTTTCATTTTCGGCCATGTGGCTTTGAGTAGATGGGCTACAGCCTAGACTAGTTTTTGTGGCTAAAGGCCTTTCTTGTAATTGTGGATTTGGGCTTTATATTGTGGACCTAGGATCCAATAACTCCATAATATAAATACCTTACCCCTTAGTGTAATGAGGGAGAACTTTTGGATGAATGAAATCATTTCCTCAATTCTAGATCATATCACTATTGCATCAGCCACGATGTGCTCGGCTGAAAATCCCTTAGCAAGTAGAGTTTACGTCTTATCCATTATGGCATAAAGGTTGAGCCTAAGTAAAATATTCAGGTCATTCCATGGACTCCCTTCCATAATACCCCTCTTCTGATTCCCTCGGAAAGCATTTCTTCTCTGACCTCCTAATAGGCCTTATAATAGATTGAACTTCCCATAGTTGATAATGTTTAGCTGAGGATAATCAGTTACTTCAATCTTGGGTAGCACATACCCTTTTTCCCTCTCAAACCTATTTTCACACCAACACCACAGCTTAGGCCTATAGAATCCATTGTGTGGTTGCTCTTCTTAGAAATAACAGGAGAGGATAGAAAAATAGAGTGAACATAAGCTATCTTGTAGCCCACTACCCCTTTTTGCCCATAATTTAAGCAAATCGGCTCATGTGAACACAACTAGGTCCTCGCCTCGGCTAAGCCTTCCCTCGACCAACTACTCAGCCGATTTTGGGCGTTAACACTTTGTTAGCATTTTGAATAGCTCGCTTAAGTATATCATCCCCCCTATATTGTCATTGGGTTATTCTTTTTTGAGACAAGACGAATAAATGTAAGACTGCATCCTCTAAGACGTTTACTGTGAACATGAAATTCATGTCACCATATTTCTAGTATCATGTTGTCCTTCATATCTTATGAAGAATAATATGAAACTTTCAAGAAATTGAGAATATTATAGAATCTTCTAGTAACACCAATAGATGAAGATATAATAACTACGAAAGGCTTCATATCTCTAGATTTTTCTAGCCATATGAACTAGAGTGTTCTTATTCTCTAGATTTTTCTAGTAATCAATCAATTGCATTAAATGCTTCTAGATTATTCTATCATTTAATTATATCCCTATGAATAGTATTAATCGAAATCACTCTACTAGAAAAACAAATTTAGAGAGGGGGTAAATCCGTCACAAACTATTTTTGTGACGGATTTTGTGACGAGGTAACGTTCGTAACTGATTTCGAGTCACGAAATATTCAGCGAGGGATTTTTAAACTCGTCACTCTCAGTGACAGAATGTATCCCTCACAAGAATTCAAATCCGTCGCTAATAAGTAGGCGCGAGGCAGATAATTAGAACGCCTTTCCCTCACTAACTGAAAGTAGGCTCATGACTTCCCCTCCCCTAGAACACTAAACTGAAAATAGGGTCGTCACCCTAACTGAACTGATGTATATATTTTAATATACCTTGAACGATTAACAGTGAACAATGATCTGTGAACATAACAATGAACTTATACTTAACATAATCTGAATCTTAACCTAATCTTATACTTAGCATGATCTTGTTATTATGTGATCTCACACGGAATTACCAACGTCATTAACTTATCTTATAAGTATCCATCATTCAATCCAAATCATAATGTATCACCCACACTCAATCATTATGATAACATAACTTAATCATAATCACTCATAACCAAACACAATACATCAATGATACTCCACTTAACATAGCATGAACACTCAACATTATATCATGAACTTAACCTTCAGAACAGGGAAATTCTGAATCTAATTCACATATCTGAGTAGGTCTTTTAATTAGCTTTCCAACGCACTTGAGAACACTTAAATCGGACCACCGGATCAAAAGTTATCGCGAAAACAAAATCAGTGTGTTTTGCTGAAAAACTGCAAAGCGTCGCGACGCGAACTGGTTCCGTCGCGACGCGAAAAGTGACAGGAAGTTTTGAGTTGCAAAAATAAGGGAGGTCGCGACGCGATGGCCACGGGCCGCGACGCGATGGGAGGCAGAAATGGCTGAAAACAGCATTTCGAACACCCGTTTTGTACCGTTTCGCTTTCTATTCGACCCCGAGACTTTCTATGACCTCCGAGACATAAAAACAGTTACAATAACCAGTAATTCCAGTCCAACACAATCAATAAAACATCAATCAAATAACACATAATCATTCCACACAATCAATCAAACAATCACATGATTACACAATTCGAAATACGATTTTCGTGAAAACCATTTTCGGCAATGAGTTTCATAAAAAGGAAGACCAATCCAGAACACATAAACATGAACTTGAAAACAATTCCCTAGTGAGTATAGAACTCACCGTTGGCGATGGAAATCGCACGCGACAATGCCGACTCTTCTTGGACCGAAAAACCGTAACCCATGAACTATCCCCGGAATTGCTCCAAATGGTCTAAACTTGACCCAATCGAACCCAACTCAGAATCCAGCAACTCAGAACAGTGAGGGTGAATTGAATAAGGTTCCAATACTAACTATTGAGGTTCAGAAATGGTGCTGGTTCATCAACTACAACATGCAACAGTTTGGATTTCTGGTTTTGGCTAAATTGTGCTCTTGGGGTCATCAATGGTGATTTATGGTGGGGGAGGGAGATGACTTCGAATTTAGTATCAATGGAAAGGGGAAGGTGAGCTGATCACTTTGGTGTAGATAGATTACACATGCATAGAACTTTGAGGAAACTCTCCTCTCATCTTCTTCCCTCTCCCTCTCAAGCCTCACCCTCACTTTCTCTCTACTCTTTTTATGTTTTTGCTTCAAATGAAGATGTGTTTGGTGTTTTTGTTCTTGCTTCAGCTGGATGGGGTATATAAAGGGACTAGGTGAAAAGACAACTATGCCCCTCACTTACTAATCTATTCCCTATGACTCCTCTCAACCCTAATTAATTTAACCATGAACAATTATTTCTAAATAACCACACAATCTTCATAATAAGTCAATCAAGCAAAAAAAAAAAATTTCATATCATTTTATTTCCAACAATTTAAATAAATCACCAATTATTATTTCATGCCAAATAATTTAAATAGAAAAAATAGGGGATGTTACAAATCCCAACTTGTAGAAATCACCTCCAAGAAGTTCATCTGACTGAGTGCTTCGCCATGGGGTGCTCCGTTGTTGCTAGTTAAGAAGAAGGATGGAAGTATGAGGTTGTGTATTGATTACAGGAAACTCAACAAAGTTACTATCAAGAACAAATATCCATTGCCGAGGATCGACGATTTGTTAGATCAACTCTGAGGAGCAGCTGTATTCTCGAAGATTGATATCTGAGGTCGGGTTATCACCAGATCAAAGTCCGAGCTTTGGATATTCCAAAGACATCTTTTCGTACTAGATACAGACACTATGAGTTTGTAGTAAAGCCCTTCAGATTAACCAATGCTCCAACAGTGTTCATGGATTGTATGAACAGAGTTTTCAGTCCGTATTTGGATCAATTTGTAGCGGTATTCATTGATGACATCTTGGTGTACTCTAAGACAATAGAGGAACACTGTAACACCCTAAATATTTAATTAATTTATTTAATTAAGTATTTAGGAATTTAAATTAATTAATTGGATATAATTTAATTATTTGGAATTATAGTAAAATTTGTAGGTGGTATTAAGAGATGAAGGCGCCAATTAGCTAGACTTGGGCTTAAGTGAAAAGCCCAAGCCCATGACCCAAGTAATATGCGAATACACAAGGGTCTTGTGAGTTAGGGTCTTGGGTTGGCTTTTGCGAAATTGAGAAGAGAGAAAGGAGAAAGGAAGAGCGCCGTAGGGAGAAGAGAAGGAGGGAAGAAGTCGCAAGCTCCAAGGGCCAAGGGACGTGATCGTGTTGCTGTGGTTTCGATCGTGACTGTCTCTAGGGCTTCAAGTTCGAGGTAAGGGGAGTTCTATCAATTTATATAATAGATTGTATGATAGGTTTTAGGTAGTGATAGCCTAGATTTAACCACGATCATGATTATGTTTGTGAATTCATGTTCTTGTTGATGAGGTATGCGTGATGTTCATGGTTTGTGGCTAAAAATTCATTTTTGGGTGTGGCATGGGCGCCTAGGGCGCCATATGTTTGATGGATGTTGCTGAATTTTGATGTTTGATGAGTGATTTTGATGATTTTATATGTGCTCATGAATTGTTGTAAATTGGTGTTGTGAATGGTCATGTGAAAATTTGAAGAAAAATATATATGCTGAATTTTGTGCTGAAATTGTGTTGCTGGAACTGTGCTGGGCGCTGGGCGCCCATGGGCGCTGTGCGCGTGTTGCAGTGTGTGTGTGTGTGGAGCGCTGGGCGCTGGGCGCCTGTGTGTGTGTGTGTGTTGCGCTGGGCGCTGGACGCCAGGCGCTGGGCGCTGGGCGCCAGTGTGTGCGTGTGTGTGTGTTGCGCTGGGCGCTGGGCACCAGGCGCTGGGCGCTGGGCGTCCGTGTGTGTGTGTGTTGCGTTTGGCTGGGCGCTGGGCGCCAGGTGCCTGGGCGCTGGGCGCCCAGGGCGCCAGTTTTCAGGATGTTCCCAAATTTTTATGAAAACTGTTTTCGCTATATCTTTTGACTCGGACATCCGTTTTAAACGTTTCAAAAAGTGTTGGGAAGCTCTTTCAGTTACCTATCTGTGTGTCCCATTTTGAAAAATAAAAACTTATTGTTTCTGAAGGTTGCTGGGCGCCCCTAGTGGCTGTTCCCGGTGGTCGTTGCTGTGACATTGAAAAATCGTTTTGGTGTCTTTAAAAATCCTCTTTTGCGTATAACCAGTGGTTTTAATGTTTTAGTGTCAAAAGTGATGATTTTGACCATGATGCCCTTAGTGGCTAGTTAAATGACCTTTTTGCCCTTAGTGGCCAATGTTGTTGATAATGATGTGTAAATGACGATGATGCCCTTAGTGGCTAGTTAAATGACCTTTTTGCCCTTAGTGGCCAATGTTGTTGATAATGACGTTTAAATGACGATGATGCCCTTGGTGGCTAGTAAATGACGTTTTTGCCCTCAGTGGCTATTGTTTGAGTTGATGATGTTTATGAATAAGTGACGATGAAAATAAGTGACGTTGAGGCCCAAAAGGCTAAGTGATGATGAGGCCCAAAGGGCTAAGTGACGTTGTGGTGTGTAATTGTGAATTGGCAGGTGCTGTGCCTCTTATTTGGCAAATTGGTAAGTGACGGGTCACATAGTTGGCCGTGATTGTGTGTTTTGTGCGTGGTGCATGCCATAGTGTCTCATGCCTCCCATATGCATAAACCCAGTGACGTTTGAGGCCCAAAAGGCTAAGTGACGATGAGGCCATAAAGGCTAAGCGACGTTTGTGAAAAGGTACCTCATGCATATGCCCGCGAGTGGGTTGCATTTCATATGCCTACATGACATAGTGATGAGTTATTGTAGTGATGTAATTGATGATTGTGATGTGATTACTTTAGAGCTGTGACTTGACTTATTGCTTATCATGTGATTTATTATATGGATTGAATTGGACTCACCCTTCTGTTTGAATGTTACCCCTATGCGGTAACGTGCAGGTGATCACGAGTGAAGGACTAGGTACCTTCACTACTTCGAGTCGAGTCGTCACGCTCTGATACGTAGCACTCAGGGGGGGGGGAACGAACTTGATGTTTTATGAATGATTTCGGTTGTTATGTCTTTGTTGACGATTCTGTTTTATTTTGTTATTCCGCTGCGTAGTCGTTTTCTTTGTCGTTAAGTTTTATTTGCAATGATAACCGTGGTTTGAGGCTCTCCTTTAGTGACGTGCTACGTGATGCATGATTATTGTGTTTGAGCTGTTTTATTAAGAAGCGTTGTTTATTTGAAGTATGTGTAACATTCCTCAAGCGAAATAAATTTTGAAAACTCTGATATTTTTCCAATTAAATTAACGGGTAGAAAAGGGGTGTTACATTAGTGGTATCAGAGCAATGGTTGGTCCGTCCGGCCAAGTCGTAGAGTAGTTGTGTCGATTAACGACCAACTGTTGTCTTTTAGTGCTGACCATTGTTTGTTTGTAGTGATGTTTCTGCAGGTAAAGGCAAACCGAGAGTTGCCGATGGTAAGTGAACTAGTGGGGGAGATGTCCCTACTGGTATTGTGTGCTGTCTTGAATTTCTGTGTGTGAACTTTGTGTCCCTGTTGTCGGTCCCTATTCTTTAACTTTCTGGTGGAATGAATTCCGACTTCATTGTTTGGTCTTCAATAACTTACCTTGTTGTTTAATACTCACATGTGTTTTGACTGGTTTAAATTGTGTCGACACTAGGTCTTGTATAAACTCTTTTGTGGTGTGTCTTGATGTGGAGTCTAAATGCATTGTGAAAATTGTTTTGGTGAATTATGTCAAGCTGTTACCCCGACATACAAAAATGTTTTGATCACTCTAAGTGATGTCGCCCATGCTTAAAAATGTTGAGTTTTGATGTTCCTTGATTTATGATTGTTTTCCATTATGAGACTGTTTATATTTATTTTAAGGAACTATGACATCTTTTACTTATCAGGAGAGAATTGTTAATTTTATTTGAAAACAATTATGACATTTTTTGCGTTAGTTGTTTATTTTTGGGTGTTGTCTCCGATTGTTTTGACATGCAGTGTTGTAAGTTTAGGGTCTTCATGAATTGTTTTGCAATTTCCATGCTACTTGGAGTTTGATATTGTACGCTTGGATTTTATGAAAAATTTTGGTCGTTACTTCTTGAATTGTGTTATGTGGTTTTGAGATCTGAAAAATAAAGTGGTTTCTGAAGTTGCTTTTGGACACCTGTAAAACAATTTTGTGGTTGAGTGCTAATGTTGGTATGAAATTTATTTTAATAAATGAACACTGATTTTGTATAAAGATTTTAGTACAGTATGGTTTTGATTTCGCATTTATGTTACGCACTAAGTGCCGTGTGGAATGGTTTTGCTAATTATGCTGTGAATGATAAAGTTTTGGTTTGAAAGCTACAACTATTGTTATCTCCTATTTCCACAACCCCGTGAAATGATTTTGAAAAGTGGACTATATTTTATGTTGTAGTTATCATCCTAATTTTCCTCGACATGTGATGTTTCCAACACCGAATCTTTGCGAACTATTTCATGACCGTGAGCTGTAATTCCTACACTGGATTGTCCCTAATTTTGTTTTGGCTGTTGTACTCTTTATAATTGGTACTACGTGATTTTGAGAAACCATAAACATTTAAAATGCGCATTGGCACGGTTTGTGTAGTTCATTGAGTTAACTTTTATTGCCATATGTTCTTAAGAATGCTTTGTTCAAATTGTTAAAGTTGATGTTTAGTCTTGTAGAGAGAAAATCAATTTCTATAACGTGATTTATCTTCCATGTCGAAAATTCTAAATAAGTAATTGTGCATACGTGTGATTGTACCTTTTCGTATGTGTGCCGTTAGCTATGAATTGATGTTCCCATGGATTGACCCTTCTAGCTATTTTAATACTTTAACTGTTGTTTCCATGAGTTAGATTGTTTCCCCTATGCTGAACTATATGGATGGTTATCATTTACTCTAAAAGGGTGTTAGTATTATTTTGTGACTGATATCGCTGAACTTGGTTCTTGATTTTCTGCTGGTTTGGAAAACTCTCAATTTTCGAGAAATGTATTAGTTACTTCTTTTAGACCCAAAAGAAAATGTTATCGAGGTTCCTTTGAATCTTCTCAAACCGATTGGAAAGATTGAGTGCTCCGATTTTGTGACATCTTTCACTTGCGAAAACTACTTCCAAAAGTAAAATTGTTGATTTTGTTTGAAGAGAGAAAACCGTTCTTACTCGTTTTCCGCACTACCGCTTATAAACATTTTGGTGTAAAATGAGTATCGCATTTAGTGTTATGCCAATTGTGTGACAGCCGTGTTGTTTGAAGTTTTGTACAATGAGTGTTCGCTGTTCCTAATTATTAAATTATCCGTTTTGGGAGTTTGGGACTTGTCTTGCTGTAACTACGCACTTAGTAAACTTTTCATGATGTTGTTGACATTATTGTTGTTGTTGTTTTGCTGGTTGCTGTTGCTGTTGTTTTCTAAAAAACTATTATTACTGTTTTCGGAAAAATTATTGTTACTCTTTTCAGAAAAGTTACTCTTGCTGTTTTCTGAAAAATTATTGTTGCTGTTTTTCTGAGAATAATTGTTGCCGTTCCTGAAAATAATTGCTGCTGTTCCCTGAAAATTGTTACTGCTGTTTCGGAAAATTACTGTTACTGTCCCTGATTTTGTGCACTGCTCCTACTTTTATGAGTTGTGTCTATTTTAATTGTTGACCGTTCCGTGTGTCTGGTTCTTTCTATTATGTTGTTAGCTGTTGCTGGTGCCTTAGTGCCCGATTGTTGTGACTGAGTTGTTAATATTGCTGTTGTTGATGATGTTGTTACTAATGATGTTGATATTAATATTGTTGTTGTCTTGTCTGGGGTATCGCCGAATGGCCCAAGTTGTGTTGATGTTCTGTCGTGGGTACCGCCGAATGGCCCACATGGTTTCGTTGTTGTGATTGCTAAATTGTTGTTGTGGGCCTATGGCCATTGTTGATAAGCGATAGATGATCCCAGAGTCTGACTGTGATGATAAAATGCGTTGTTGTAATAATGTTGTCTTAGAACCAAACCATTAGCAGGCTGTTAGTGTGCGTACCCATGAGGATAGATGAGTGAGATAGAATGCAAGTTAGTCTACCAGAGTGGCGCAGCGGAGTAGAGAGTTAGCCTAATTATTACTGCTTGAAGTTACCTGTCTGAACAAGTAGGAGGGACGGCCGCCCAAGCACTTACCGCCGGTAATCAAAGCAATAGTAATCAGCATGATAGATAGCCCTAGTTGTCTAGGTGGCCTTAGAGGGAGAGTGTTGGCGTTGGCAGGTAAATTTCGAGGACGAAATATTCTAAGTGGGGGAGAGTTGTAACACCCTAAATATTTAATTAATTTATTTAATTAAGTATTTAGGAATTTAAATTAATTAATTGGATATAATTTAATTATTTGGAATTATAGTAAAATGTGTAGGTGGTATTAAGAGATGAAGGCGCCAATTAGCTAGACTTGGGCTTAAGTGAAAAGCCCAAGCCCATGACCCAAGTAATATGCGAATACACAAGGGTCTTGTGAGTTAGGGTCTTGGGTTGGCTTTTGCGAAATTGAGAAGAGAGAAAGGAGAAAGGAAGAGCGCCGTAGGGAGAAGAGAAGGAGGGAAGAAGTCGCAAGCTCCAAGGGCCAAGGGATGTGATCGTGTTGCTGTGGTTTCGATCGTGACTGTCTCTAGGGCTTCTATCCTTCAAGTTCGAGGTAAGGGGAGTTCTATCAATTTATATAATAGATTGTATGATAGGTTTTAGGTAGTGATAGCCTAGATTTAACCACGATCATGATTATGTTTGTGAATTCATGTTCTTGTTGATGAGGTATGCGTGATGTTCATGGTTTGTGGCTAAAATTCATTTTTGGGTGTGGCATGGGCGCCTAGGGCGCCATATGTTTGATGGATGTTGCTGAATTTTGATGTTTGATGAGTGATTTTGATGATTTTATATGTGCTCATGAATTGTTGTAAATTGGTGTTGTGATTGGTCATGTGAAAATTTGAAGAAAAATATATATGCTGAATTTTGTGCTGAAATTGTGTTGCTGGAATTGTGCTGGGCGCTGGGCGCCCATGGGCGCTGTGCGCGTGTTGCAGTGTGTGTGTGTGTGTGGAGCGCTGGGCGCTGGGCGCCTGTGTGTGTGTGTGTTGCGCTGGGCGCTGGACGCCAGGCGCTGGGCGCCAGTGTGTGCGTGTGTGTGTGTTGCGCTGGGCGCCAGGCGCTGGGCGTCCGTGTGTGTGTGTGTTGCGTTTGGCTGGGCGCTGGGCGCCAGGTGCCTGGGCGATGGGCGCCCAGGGCGCCAGTTTTCAGGATGTTCCCAAATTTTTATGAAAATTGTTTTCGCTATATCTTTTGACTCGGACATCCGTTTTAAACGTTTCAAAAAGTGTTGGGAAGCTCTTTCAGTTACCTATCTGTGTGTCCCATTTTGAAAAATATAAACTTATTGTTTCTGAAGGTTGCTGGGCGCCCCTAGTGGCTGTTCCCGGTGGCCGTTGCTGTGACGTTGAAAAATCGTTTTGGTGTCTTTAAAAATCCTTTTTTGCGTATAACCAGTGGTTTTAATGTTTTAGTGTCAAAAGTGATGATTTTGACCATGATGCCCTTAGTGGCTAGTTAAATGACCTTTTTGCCCTTAGTGGCCAATGTTGTTGATAATGATGTGTAAATGACGATGATGCCCTTAGTGGCTAGTTAAATGACCTTTTTGCCCTTAGTGGCCAATGTTGTTGATAATGACGTGTAAATGACGATGATGCCCTTGGTGGCTAGTAAATGACGTTTTTGCCCTCAGTGGCTATTGTTTGAGTTGATGATGTTTATGAATAAGTGACGATGAAAATAAGTGACGTTGAGGCCCAAAAGGCTAAGTGATGATGAGGCCCAAAGGGCTAAGTGATGTTGTGGTGTGTAATTGTGAATTGGCAGGTCCTGTGCCTCTTACTTGTCAAATTGGTAAGTGACGGGTCACATAGTTGGCCGTGATTGTGTGTTTTGTGCGTGGTGCATGCCATAGTGTCTCATGCCTCCCATATGCATAAACCCAGTGACGTTTGAGGCCCAAAAGGCTAAGTGACGATGAGGCCATAAAGGCTAAGCGACGTTTGTGAAAAGGTACCTCATGCATATGCCCGCGAGTGGGTTGCATTTCATATGCCTACATGACATAGTGATGAGTTATTGTAGTGATGTAATTGATGATTGTGATGTGATTACTTTAGAGCTGTGACTTGACTTATTGCTTATCATGTGATTTATTATATGGATTGAATTGGACTCACCCTTCTGTTTGAATGTTACCCCTATGCGGTAACGTGCAGGTGATCACGAGTGAAGGACTAGGTACCTTCACTTCTTCGAGTCGTCACGCTCTGATACGTAGCACTCAGGGGGGGGGGGGGGGACGAACTTGATGTTTTATGAATGATTTCGGTTGTTATGTCTTTGTTGACGATTCTGTTTTATTTTGTTATGCCGCTGCGTAGTCGTTTTCTTTGTCGTTAAGTTTTATTTGCAATGATAACCGTGGTTTGAGGCTCTCCTTTAGTGACGTGCTACGTGATGCATGATTATTGTGTTTGAGCTGTTTTATTAAGAAGCGTTGTTTATTTGAAGTATGTGTAACATTCCTCAAGCGAAATAAATTTTGAAAACTCTGATATTTTTCCAATTAAATTAACGGGTAGAAAAGGGGTGTTACAAACACAGACAACATCTTCGTACTGTTGATAATGTACTTCGAGAGAAACAATTGTATGCGAAGCCAACTAAGTGCGATTTCTGAATGACAGAATTTAAATTCCTAGGGCATGTAATCTCTCATAATGGTGTTGCAGTGGACCCTGGTAAATTGGAAGCAGTGTTGAATTGGGAGCAACCATCCTCGGTAACTGAAGTAATTAAGGAGTTTCTTGGGATTGGCAGGATATTATAGAAGATTCATCCAGGGATTCTCTCAATTAGTACTACCACTCACCCGGTTAGCTCGGAAAAGTCAACCGTTTGTGTGGGATTCCGACTGTCAAGGATGCTTTTTGGAGTTAAAGAACCGTTTGACGTCCGCCCCAATCCTTATCATTCCGGATCCAGTCCCGGGGTTTCAAATTTTCAGTGACGCTTCGGGGAAGGGTTTGGGATGCGTTCTTATGCAAAATCAACAGGTGTTTGCCTATGCCTCTACGCAATTGAAGACTCATGAAGAGAATTATCCTACTCACGACTTGGATTTGGCTGCTATTGTGTATGCACTGAAAATTTGGAGACATTATCTGTATGGTTCTTGTTTCGAAGATTTCAGTGATCACAAGAGTTTGAAGTATCTATTTGACCAGAAGGAGTTGAATAACCGGCAACGAAGATGGGTGGAATTTTTGAAGGATTATGATTTTGAATTGAAATATCACCCAGGGAAGGCTAATGTAGTGGCCGATGCTTTAAGCAGAAAGTCACTTCACACCGCCACATTGATGATTCATGAAAGGGCTCTTTTGGAGTCTTTTAGCGATCTCAATTTGGAAGTAAAGTCTAAAAAGAATAAATTGGTGCTAAGTCATATTCATATTTCTAGTTCACTAAGAAATTCAATCTGTTTAGCCCAAGAAGTTGATGTGGAGCTCCAAGCTCAGAAAGGTTTAATTACCTGGTTTCACCGAAGACAGTGATTGTGTAATTTGTTTCAATGTAAGGATTTGTGTGCCTAATGATGATGAGATTAAGAGTCAAGTTTTAGGGGAAGCTCGCAAGAGTCGGTACTCAATACATCCGGGGTTTACCAAAATGTATCGAGATATCAAAAAGATGTACTGGTGGCCGGGAATGAAGACAGAGATTCAGGAATTTGTGTCTCGATGCTTAACTTGTCAAAATGTTAAGATAGAACAGCAAAAGCCTTCTAGTCATATGCAACCGTTGAATGTTTCAGAATGGAAGTGGGAGAGCATCTCTATGGATTTTGTGATAGGGCTACCTCGGTCCCAGGCAGGTAATGATTCCATATGGGTAGTGGTTGATCGCTTGACCAAGTCTGCTCATTTCATTCCGGTTCGTTCTAATTACAATGTCTCCAAGCTAGCTGAGAAAAACATCAAAAACATAGTGAGACTTCATGGAGTTCCAATTAGTATTGTCTCAGATCGTGATCCTAAGTTTACTTCTCGTTTCTAGAGAGCTCTAAACATGGCATTGGGTTCTAAAGTCCATGTTAGTACAACCTATCATCCTCAGATCGACGGTCAGATAGAAAGAACTATTCAAACCTTAGAAGATATGCTTCGGGCCTGTGTGCTTGATAGTGGAGGCAGATGGGATGACCACCTTTCATTAGGGGAGTTCGCCTACAATAACAACTATCATTCCAGTATCGGAATGGCTCCGTATGAGGCATTGTACAGACGTAAGTGTCGGACACCACTATGTTGGTGGGATGTTGGTGAAAGGAGTCTGCTGGAACCAGATTTGGTGCAAGAAACCACCGAGAAAATTCATCAGATTAAGGAACAAATGAAAGCAGCACAGAGTCTTCAAAAGAGTTGTGCCGACAAGCGTACTAAACCATTGGAATTTCATGAAGGAGACCATGTATTTCTCAAGGTTACCCCTACAACTGATATTGGTCGGGCACTTCGAGCCAATAAACTCAGTCTCTGATATATTGGATCCTTCCAAATCGTAGAGAGGATTGGGCCAGTTGCATATCGTATTGCCTTGCCGCCCTCCTTGCCCAATTTACTCAACGTGCTTCATGTATATCAGCTACAGAAGTATATACCGGATCCTAATCAGCCGCTAAGTTTTGAGTAGGTTGATCTCTGATCCGATCATATTTTCCAACCTTATGCAAGCCAAATCATCAAGCGTGGTGAAAAGACTCTCTGAACCAGGACGATTCCGATTGTCAAAGTTGTTTGGTACGGATTCTCACCCGAAGAAGTAACATGGGAACTTGAGGACGATATGCGGTCTCGCTATCCGTATCTTTTTCAATGAGGTAAGACTTCAAAAATTTTTGAGGACAAATTTTTTTCAAGTTGGGGTGAAATGTAAAACCCCAAAGTAGTTAATTTAATGGCTTTGATTATTAAATGATTTAATTTTTTTTGAATTGATGCTTGGTGGATAATTGAGTTAACTGTTTGATCAAATATAAAATTTGTGTTCATTGTGTGCTAATCGCTAAATAAATTAATTGATTATGAGAAAAGAATAAGGGGTAAAATAGATATTTCCCACACCCAAACACTTACTCACTTAGAAACTATCAGCGGACCAAAAACCACACACACACTCTCAAAGTCTACACACTTATCATTTTCAAAAAGAAACAACACCCCCTCACTTTGAGAGAGAGAGTTTCGAACAAGAGAGAAAGAAAAGGGAAG
Source organism: Astragalus membranaceus (assembly GCA_039519185.1). Lineage (NCBI taxonomy): Eukaryota > Viridiplantae > Streptophyta > Magnoliopsida > Fabales > Fabaceae > Astragalus > Astragalus membranaceus. The sequence continues at coordinate 86,179,099 of CM076848.1, read as the reverse complement.
AAAACTCAAACCCTCACCTCACCCCACAAAGCACCATCTGAAAAATCACTCACCATCCTTCTCCTCTCACTTATTTTGTCACATTGGAAGGGGGGAGAGTACGAGAACCCAACTGGTTCAACATCCTTCTTCCCATCTCCTACCATTTTCGAAAATGTCAAAGGACTAGGGTTGGATGAGTTGAAAGTTTCTAGTTTGATTGTGTGATTGGGAGTTGGATTCTAGTAGACTACAAGCTACATTGTGGATTGGAGGGGTAAGCTAGGCACTTTGAGGGCTGGGGTCAAGTTTGGTAACTTGGGGAGGATTGTGTGTTGATGAAATTCAAACTCTTGTTGATTGTTGTTGCACAAATAGTTTTGAGGTGAGTTCCTTATTTTGTTTTTCATCTTCATGAAAATGTGTGTTGATGAAATGCATGTTATCTTGTTTTATGTAACTTGCATGTAATTTGATTGTGGATTGAACCTCTGAAATTCTGGTTTGATGAACTAGGGACTGTTTTTATGACATTACATGTTCATGTTGTTGTTATGTGAATCGAAGTTACCATTGATGATTGAAATGTGCTTATGGCTGTAATTGAGATTGTTTTTGACACATTAGGAGTTAAGATATAGAGTGGAGTAAATGTTGGAACAAACGGAATGGGAATTTTCGAAGAAAATACTGAATTTTGTAAACTGCACTGGCGGCATAGACCGTGCTCCCAGGGGCCCGGACCATGCGCAAGCCACTGGCAGTGAAATGGACTCACTCGCCAGTAGGCACCGACCGTGCACCTAGGAGGCACAGACCGTGCGCCTAGGAGGCACAGACCATGAAAAAGCTTCTGTCACCACCTTTCAAACTATGTAAAAACCATTCTAATTTGATGCCAATGCTTACCTAATCCTATCCTTACCCTAATATAACTTAATATCAATTGGAATGGACTGATTTGGCCTATGTTTAGTGTCATACGGAAGTTTAAATGATTACAGTTTATTATAAATCGTTGATTATATGTTATCTGAGTGAGAACAAACAAAGAGGATCATTAAATTCAAAATATACCAGGGGGATGACGATCCCAAGAGAATTAATAGTACACTTGGCGGAGGGAAGTCATGAGCCCGAAACCAAGGCTCTAGCATTACTCAGCAATGATTGCTGGGTTTGGGGTTCTCTGTTGAGGTTGAAAAAATAATCTCTCGGGTTGTGCTAAGAAGATAAAGGAAAGGATAATATAAGAAAACACTGAGAGTTCAATGGTGAGGGGTCGCGAAGGAACTCATTGAGATTGTAGTCTCATTGTTTATTTATGTGGTGTTTTTTAGATACACAGGGCCACGGCAAGCAAAGCCAAGAGAAGTAGCAGTTGTCGTATTCCATTATGTTCAGTTATATTTTGCTTTTTGTTCACCCTAGACCGTTATGTATTTTGGGTTGTATTTTGATGATCGTATCAAAATACTAAATTGTAGGAAAACCATTTTATCGATTTGAGTCATGTTTAAGTTAAACTAAGTTTGAGTTAACTCTAATTTTAAGTTCAAGAAAAATCTCAAATCCATAACGGTTAATATTCTATGAATTATTATCAATTGTCGACTACCAGGTATTTCTTAGCTAGTGATATAATGGTATGTTACTCTTTTGGTATCAGAGCGGTTTGACCTTGTCAGACTTAGTTGATTAGTTATTTTGTAGTATTCCTTTTATCCTTTAGTGGTAGTTCTTCTCATTATGCTAAGAGACATTGAGCGTGATCAACTCAATAGTTGGTGCATTGTTTGCACAATTATGACAGATCTAGAAGAAATGCCGGTGGATCCACGTTTTGGCTGGATGCGCCGGATGATGGAGATGCAGCAAAATATGGTGCAACACACAAAATGTGGAAATGCCGGTGGATCCACATTTTCGAGCGGATTCATCAATAGGTTTTTAACTTTTAGATCATACATAGTGACAAAATTACCCTTATCATAAAATCAAACATTGTCTTTTAAATTAGGTACTAATATTTTTTATTTTAAAATTTAACATTAAATTTTGTTTTAATATATTTATTTTTTATTAGATTTTATATTTGCATATTTTAAAATATATTTTAGAAGAGTAAATGATAATTATTTTCTTATCATATTTTTTTTCTCTACCTAGCTTAAATTCAGGATAAGATTTTAACTACAGAAAGGATATGATAAGTCACAGGATTAAGTTATCATATCCTGCTGGCTCAACAAACATTGTACTGATACAGGATATGATAGACTTATCATATATTGTCTCCTTATCCTGGCTATCAAACAGACCCTTATTGTTTCTCTATATTGTCCTAACCATCAGGCGCACCCTGGACCTACTAATTTAATGGGACTCACATGAATTTCACACAATCATGAAGTGCGCATTGATGGAAAAATGTTAAAAAGAGTGTTAATATTACCATAGTTTCTAGATGTTTCTCTAAGAAGAATTGTCACTTGATGGGCCAATTTCACGTTCCACCAGCAATTTTTTGATGAATACTTGTTATTTCATCATGCAATCTCAAATGTTATCTTTGATATGTTTAAAATAATACAAATTAACATTGATTTGTGTTCTTTAAACAATAATAACATGAATTAATCACCTCAAGAGCTTTGGTTTTCAGTTCCAACTCAACAACATATCGATGTTTCCTCCGTCTAGATCTCTCAGTTAAGTGTCGATTCAATAGCATTCTGCATGTATGTATACATGTAAAATTTGCGTGTGAAGAATAGGAATATCAAGATACAAAGTTAATAGGAATATTATTACCTTTCTTAGTGAAGAATTGGAATATGAAGATAAGGCAATAGTGTGAACTGAAATGCGCTTAACAAACTTCAAAGTAAACCAAATGGGAACTTAGGAATAAGGGAACCTTGGCAATATTCAGTTTCACCGTGATTGAAAAATCCACTTTCAATTCTGCACAATGAATGCTATCACAGCACTAAGTCATTTATTAAGTAATTACTGATCCTAGTCTTGGCTATACTCATCTCTCTGATTCAACTTTATTTGTTACTGTTTTTACTGCTGTTTAATATTTGAATTTACTGTGCAACACTAGGAATTTTTACCATGCTTTACTTTTTATTTTTTACCTCACTAACTCAAGTACTAGTAAGTGGACTTAGAACTTAATCTACATAATCCTCATGGGAACGATATTTTCATATCACTGTATTACTTGTTTGACTGTGTATACTTGCACACGTTTTTACACAATAAGTTTTTGGCGACGTTGTTGGTGACTATTAGAGTTAATTTCTAAACTCTTTGAATAGTATTTGCCTTCGAAGTTTGAGAAGAGATGCTAGAGAGAGAGAGTAGCAGCAATCAGAGCTACTGCTATGGCTAAAATTAATGGTCATCAGATCATTCAAGTAGATGAGAATGGCAATGCAATTGTGGTCTCTGTCCCAACTAACATTGAAATGGCAAATAAAAGGGACAGGGCAAATGAAAGGGTCAGGGGAATATGTTGTCTTTGATCCCAATGCAATTGTTTGAATTTTGCATGTGATTATTCAAGCTGGATAATCAGTAACTAGAGCACCCTAACCCACAACATTATGATTTTGAAGCAATAGAGTGAGGGTTAGATTCTGTACTTGGTAGTGGAGCGGTTTTGAGTTCGAGTTTAAGAGGAAAGTTCGCGTGCAAGGATTGTTCGTGGGGATACTTTATAGTCGCATTCCGGTGATTCGTTGTTTGGGTGATTTTCATCACTTCGGGTTAGTTCTATACTCGCTTAGGGAATTGTTGTCGAAATGATAAATTTCATGTTCTGTTACTGTTTTCGGTTCGTAAGTTTTAGGGTCAAAAACCGTATTTTGAAACCGTAACGTTTAATGTGTTTGGATGAACGATTATGTGATGATACTGTGTGATTGATTGGATTGATTATGATTGCTGTTTGGTGCCAAGTTTATGTGTTGTTATGTTCGGGAATCGATCGTGATGAACATTGGAATCGAACGGGATGGTAACATTTCATGAAAACATCAAATTTCTAGGCACTGATGCATACGCCCGGCACGTGCGCGTGCTACGCAAAACACTTTTAAAACACGCCCGGGTCGTGCGGCTTAGTGCACGGACCGTGCGCCCTGTTCGGTCTCTGCGTGCCAAAATTTTTAAAAACACGCACGGGTCGTGCGCCTTAGCGCATGGACCGTGCGTCAGCTTCTGTTACCCTCTTTCAAAACATGTTTTAGGCCATTCCAATTGGTTCCAAGTCCATTCTAATCCCTTCCCCAACCCTATGTATTGACAAATAAACGGTAATTCGCATAAATCAGCGTAGGTATGAATGAGTTATTGGAGAATTGTCCAAGTATGTTAAATGTACGATAACCAGTTAGGGTTACGGGTGGGAAAACACAAGTATATGTTAATACAATGGACTAAAGGTTCATTGAGGTTTTGGTAACCACTAAGATGACTTGATATTGTATCAAGGTATGTTAAATAATGATATGATAAAGCATTACTTGATTTTATTCAAGGTATGATAATGAACTACTGGATGAAAGGATCAAGGTATGATAAAGGGGTGACGACCTCTATGATAGTACACTAGGGGAGGGAAGTCATGAGCCCATAACCTAGGCCCCTTCTATGTTTGCCCACTGATGAAAGGATTAGTGGATTGGGTTCACCAAAAGCCAAAGAAGTAACCGGATAAGGTAGGCTCGAGGTGTTGTGCTAAGTCAAAGAAAAGATAGGACATAATACGTAGTCGCTTATTAGGGCTACAAGAAGTAAAGAAATATATGTCCACATGGTCGTTTAGTAGGGCCATGATGTTCAAGTAAAAGCATAATGAACCGCTAGAGTTAGTAAGGGGTCTCGATAGGACTCACTGAGATAATGTTTATCTCACCCTTTATTATTGTGGTTTTTACAGAGAAATAGGGAAAGGCAAACGCGAAGAAGCACGGCTAGACGGTGTGCTTTATGGAGCTGTTATTGAAGAATTAGTTTTATGACTATGCCATTTCCCCTTTGTTATCTTTGTAGTTCCGATTGTATAACTATTATTCGCTAACAGTTGTAAATCGTTTCCTCTACTTATGTTTTGGATATTGAACACTAGGTTGTATAAGTTTTAAGTCATGAGACATAAGTACTTTATGTTAAGTTTAATGAGGTTCATAGAGCCGTATGATAATTATTTATCGAAGTTTTTAGTTGTGTTCAATATTCCAGGCATACAAGTTAACTCTGATGCATGCCATGCTGTACATTTCGGTATCTCTACAAGTTAGAAATACTGGGGTGTTACAATTGGGGTCTCTGTCCCAACTAACATTGAAATGGCAAATGAAAGGGACCGGGGAATATGTTGTCTTTGATCCCACTACCATGGATACTGACATTATGACACAATCTAACAATGTTGCACACTTTTTTTGATCCAAAATTAGTTTAGGGTTCAATATATATTTAGTCCCTATAAAAGTGGAACTTTTTATGTTTAGTTCCTATTAAATTTTAATTGGCATTTTCATCCCTCACAAATTCGTTGTCAGCAATTCTAGTTCTTGTGACTTTTGATAGCGCTTAGAAGGGCTATAAAAGCTCCGAAAAACTGCTATTAAAAGTCTTGAGGGACTAATACTGCTGAAAACAAACTTTTCAAGGATGAAAACACCTATTAAAATTTAATAGGGCTTAAAATTGAAAGGTCCCAATTTTATAGGTTTAAAAAACATATTTAACCCATCAATTTTTTATTTAAGTTTGATATTAAAAATGGACTAATGAAGGGAAGGAATCATCATTAGTGCAATGTCAATTGGCATAGGAAATGAGCAACACACAGGGTTCATGGCATAAGAACACATGTTAAACTTTAATTTGCATTCATGGGACTGGAGGATTGCTGAGGTGGGTGCAGTTTTGAGAGTGTATATTTGAAGTAAGACTTTAAATAATTTATTAGTTCTTCCTATACCAAACATGCATCCACTTTTACCAACCAGGGTTGATCCGAGTGGTAACTGGGCTTGAATCCAACTCTAAGGTCTCAGGTTTGAATCTTTAGTGTGGAGAAAACTCTGTGGGAATGGGAGAACCACTCGGAACGCAAAAGCAGAAAACATGTCGCTAGCTAGGTTCCTCAATGTAGATTAGTCACCGACAAAGTCGGTGAATACTGCACACCAATAACATGGTAACCAAAATAACATGCACTCTTTTTTCAGTAGTTTTTTGTTATATTTTTAATATACATATATATATTATTAATGATAAATAATATATTAAAAAATATATCCTATAATATATCATATAAATTATTATAATATATGGGAATATATAGTATTATATTTAATATATTTATATTATTGATATTTTTCCTCTAATAGGAAACAAATCTAGACTTAAATCATGAAAAAGTTCTTTAATTTAAAAAATTAAAGAGAGGAGGGTTATACATGGTAGTTAAATATAGTGAATCTATTTTCCATACAAAGTACAACAGCCTATATTACTTGAACATACACGTGAAGAAAGTGAGATCTATATACCAAACATGTATCCTCTTTTACCAACAAGGGTTGGTTCGAGTAGTAACTAGGCTTGGATCCAACTCTAAGGTCTCAGGTACGAATCCTTAGTGTGGAAGAAACATTATGGGAATGGGAGAAGCACACGGACCGGCAAAGCGGGGTACATGTCATCAGCCAGGTTTCCCGACGTAGACTAGCCACCGATAAAGTCGGTGAATACTGAGCACCAATAACACAGTAACCAAACTAACGTGCAACCTTTGTTTAGTAGTTGAATATTATATTATTATACTATTATATATATATATATAATAAATAATACATAACAAATATATATCCTATCATGGTTGTCAAAATCGCGAGTCAACTCGTACGATTCTACGAGTTTACGAGTTTATGATGCCCCAACGAGTTTACGAGTTTAGAATCCTATAATATATGGGAATATATAGTATTATGTTTAATATATTTATATTATTGATATTTTTCCTCTTATAGGAAACGAATCTAGACTTAAATCATGTAAAAGTTCTTTAATTTAAAAATTTAAAGAGAGGAGGGTTATACATGGTAGTTAAATATAGTGAATCTATTTTCCATACAAAGTACAACACCCTATACTACTTGAACATACAGGTGAAGAAAGTGAGATGTATATACGAAACATGTATCCTCTTTTACCAACAAGGGTTGGTTCGAGTGGTAACTAGGTTTGGATCCAACTCTAAGGTGTCAGGTACGAATCCTTGGTGTGGAAGAAACATTATGAGAATGGGAGAACCATACGGACCGGCAAAGCGGGGTACATGTCGTCAGTCAGGTTTCCCGATGTAGACTAGCCACCGGCAAAGTCGGTGAATACTGAGCACCAATAACACAGTAAACAAAATAACGTGCACCCTTTTTTCAGTAATTGAATATTATATTATTATATATATATATATATATATATATATATAATAAGTAATACATAATAAATATATATCCTTTAATATATTATATAAATTATTATAATATATGGGAATATATAGTATTATATTTAATATATTTATATTATTGATTTTTTCCTTTTACAGGAAATTAATCTAGACTTAAATCTTGAAAAAGTTCTTTGAATTAAAAAAGTAAAGGGAGGAGGGTTATACTTGGTAATTAAATGTAGTGAATCATTTTCTATACTTGCATACACGTGAAGAAACTGAGATCTATATAAGTCTCTATATGTATCCATTTCTTCTTGCATTCTCTTCTCAACAGAATTTCAGTTCAATGGAAAACAACCAAAATCCTTTTTCTTATATGGCTCCATCATTACCCCCAATTAGTCCTGCATCCCCAATTCATGTGAGTCCATTAAATCAGCAGGTCTCACTTTCAAAGTGGTTCTCACATGGGTTTTACCCAATAATAGAGTGAGTATTGATGGAAGAGTATCAAAGAGTATCATAGAGTGGTTCTCATATTAATCCAGAGAGTGTTGCTAGTACCTTTTTTTAACGTTATTATCACCATTTTCTGATAATTGCTTTTTTATTTGCAGTACGTCTTTCAAATGAACGTGAGAAAAACAAGTTGAATTAAACAGGATGAGGAAAATCCATAGCAAACAAAAGCAAATGAAAGCATAGATCCTTAATTGGAGTGCTAGTATGCAGCCAATTCCCAATGATCCAAACGTCACTTCAAAATGATTAATCTCCCTAACACTATGATTAGTGCTATTGCAAATGAAGCCGTTTCTTGTTTGACATTGTTGGAGTTAAAAAATGTTCCTACCCCAAACACTGCCCTTCCATTAACAAAAGCTTTATTGCAATGGGATATCTCTCTTCAACTCTTCACTCAAAGAAGGTTCACTGCTATAGTTGGTATTAAACATATACTTAATAAAACTTGAGCACTGTTAGCATTTCCAATATGTGTGAAAAATGTAATTTTAGGATTTTTTTTGGAAATGCCAACAGTGCTCAAATTTTATAAAGTATATGTTTAGTACCAGCTATAGCAGTGAACCTTTTTTCAGTGAAGAGTTGAGGAGATATATCCCTTTGCAATAAAGTTGTAGTTAATGGAAGGGCACTGTTTGGGGTAGGAACATTTTCTAACTCAAACAATGTCAAGCAAGAAACAGCTTCATTAGCGGTAGCACTAATCATAGTGTCAGGGAGATTAATCCTTTTTGAAATGATGTTTGGATCATTGGGAATTGGTTGCATACTAGCAATCCAATTAAGGATCCGTGCTTTCATTTTCTCTTGCCTACTATGGATTGTCCTTATCCTATTTAATTCAATTATTTTTTTCTCACTTTCAATTGATAAACGTACAACAAATTAAAAAATAATATATTATCAGAAAATGAGGATAATAATGTTAAAAAAGGTACTCGCAAAACTCTCTATATTAACATGAGAACCACTCTGGGATACTCTTTGATAGTCTTCCATCAATACTCACTCTATGATTGGGTGAAACTTATGTGAGAACCACTTTGAAAATGGGACCTATAATTTAATGGGACTCACATGCATTTCACACAATCATGAAGTCTGTGTTGATGGGAAAATGTTAAAAAGAGTGTTAATGTTACCATAGTTTCTAGATGTTTCTCTAAAAAGAATTGTAACTTGATGGGCCCATTTCACGTTCCACCAGCAATGAGCTCTTCTCATTTTTGTATCCCGCAATTTTTTGATGATAACCAGTTATTTCATCATACAATCTCAAATGTTATCTTTGATATGTTTAAAATAATACAAATTAACATTGATTTTTGTTCTTTAAACAATAATAACATGAATTAATCACCTCAAGAGCTTCGGTTTTCAGTTCCAACTCAGCTACATATTGTGGTTTCCTCCGTCTAGATCTCTCAGCTAAGTGCCGATTTAATAGTTTTCAGTTCCAACTAAGATTTGTGTGTGAAGAATAGGAATATGAAGATACAAAGTTGTTGTCGTCAAACTCTTAGGTCCTAGCCGTGGGTTCGGCCAGGCGTTTGGACAGTCTTTGATTCCTCTGTTTTTCAAGCAATTGCGTTGAGGAGGGAACTCTGCTCCCTAACTGTGGGTTCCTAACTCCTCCAAAGAGTGTCAGGTTGGGTAGAGGGGACACGGGGATTGGATTATCTATTGGCTAAAACTAAAGGAAAGTAAAAATGCGATAAAGATAAATTGCGAGAGAAAAAATAAGTTTTGTATTTGATTGATTATTCTGTACAAGCTACTCTTCTCTCTCTATATATATAAGCCCTCGTCGGCCACTAAGCGAGCCAACATTTGCCTACCGTTGGATCAATTGAAGATCAACGCCTAATCTCGCTCCTAGCCTTAAGAAATCGGAGCCATTACCCACAATCCCACTAGCATGGTTAGTGGGGTGCAAAAACCGCATCGCTCCACTCCTCAATGTCATACCCTAATTTTGTCCGATTAATCAAAAATCCCAAAAAGAGTTTTTTTCCTCGCTCTCTGGTTGAGCCACGTATCATTTTAAGCTCGCGGGCGCAATATTATTTTGATGGGGTAAAATATGTTTTTAGTCCCTACAAAATCGGCTCCTTTTAAGTTTAGTCCCTACATTAACGAAATAGGCGTTTTGGTCCTCACCTTATTTTTCCGTTTTCAATTTTAGTCCCTCATGACTTTTAATAGCGCTTCAAAACGTTAATAGCGCTTATAAAAGGTCAAAAAAGCGCTATTAAAAGTGTTGAAGCGCTATTAAAAGTCACGAGGGACTAAAATTGAAAACGGCAAAATAAGATGAAGACCAAAACGCCTATTTCGTTAATGTAAGGACTAAACTTAGAGGGAGCCGATTTTGTAGGGACTAAAAACATATTTAACCCTATTTTGATGCATCGTCTTTATTTTTATGAGCCTATTGTTATTGGCATAAAATACAACACAAACAAATTAAATGTGTAAATATCTTTTCTTTTTGAAGCTGAACAATAACAAATATCCTTTTATTGAATAATCAGGTTTCTTTTACACATATAAACAAAAAAAAAGCGAAAAGAAGCAAATAGTACAGTTTTTTTTTAAAAAAAATATAATACAAAATTCAAAAAAAGCAGGAAAAGGGCGCAGCTTGCAGCTGCCCCATCTAGGGTTAGGGTTATCATTTTTCTTTCCTTGATGCTGTCCTTTGTGCCACCCATAGCCAGCCAGCTGCTGTCCTTGATCCTTATCCAATTGCTGTCCTTTTGACTCCTCCTCAAAGATGCTGTCCTTTTGATGCCATTTCTTTTGCTCTAATTGCTGGCTGTTCTTTGACTCCTCAGCACCACACCACCCTGCCTATAAATACCAAACAGTGACACACTGAGGAGGGCAGAAAAAATACGCACTCCGTCACTGAATATACACACAGAGAAGCAAAAATTCACAACAATCAGAATCCACACTAGGGTTCTACACTAAAACCCTAAATCATAGAGCATCTGAAACCCTAGTTGCGGAAAGAAAAAACAGAGCAGTCCAGAAAAGGAAAAGGCAGGCAGAAGCTGAGGCAGAAAAGGAAAACGACTACTCTGCTTCAAATTCCTGGGAACCTAGGTCGATTTTCAATCCTTTTTAACTTAACGTTGCATAGTTTATTTATATGACTTGTTCATGAACTGATTTTCGTATAAACAGCAAAAAAAAATTATTTTTCTTGAGAAATTGTTTCAGAATAAAATGTAAGGTTTCGGAAAGAAAAGGAAAAGAAAACAGAACATGAGGGAGAGAGTGAGACATTGTGAGAGGAAACTGTGAAAAAAAGAGAGAAACTTTACTCCCGGCCACCATTCACGGTGGCCTCTGCCGTAGCACCGCCGTAGCCCTGCCGTAGTACCGCCGTAGCCTCGCCATAGCCATCCCTTAGCCTCCGTCAAACACCAAGCCGTAGCCCAAACCACCACCACTATAGTTACCGTACACCACCAAGCCATAGCCCAAACATCCTAAAGCACCCCACCATCAACCACCACTGTTAACAGCCACCAAATCGTCACCTCATGGCCGTCCACCATCAACCACCAAGCCATAGCCCAAACATCCTAAAGCACCCCACCATCAACCACCACTGTTAACAGCCACCAAATCGTCACCTCATGGCCGTCCACCCCCCTCACGGCCACCAGAAACCGTGACCCCAAACTCTCCTCCCACGGCCACCACACACCCCTCCCCTCACACCGCTCTACCACCGTCAACCACCATCACGATAGCCACGCCTCAACCCTCACCCATGTCGCCGCCACGCCGTTGCCAAAACCACCACCGTACTCCTACTTTCGCAAAACACCACCACTCGCACCACTCCACAACTGTAGGCCATAGTGAGTTCACCATTCCCATCGCAAAGCAAGTCCAGATCGGACGAAAAAGAAACCACACTGTGAGCTCTCCTTTCTCTCTCTCTCCCTCTCGTTTTCTTTCTCCATATCGCCCTCGCCTTCGTTCTTCTGAAAGAAATTTCGAGTTCGGTGAGAAGAGGGGAGAGCAAGATCAGTTTGGGGAAGAGAGAAGAGATCGAGTGGGGGGGAAGGGACGGCTCGGTCTGGTGAGGAAGAAGTGGGTGCGGCGCTAAGGAGAGAGAGAAAGGGGAATTAGGGTTGAAGGGTGAGAGTTGCGGCGCTGTGAGTTTCGAAAATTAGGATAGTTTTTTTTGTTTTCTGATTTATATAGTCTAGGGTTTAATTTATTTTTAATTATATCAGATTACTGCTTGCACCATCTATGTTGATAACGCACACCCCCCTGAAAAGACCATGATTTGTGGGCTGGCGTTTTTGAAACTAAAACCGGGCCTCTTGCTGCTCGCACACCCAGTTTTTAAAATACAACCCTTTTCTGCTAATCACACCCCATTTTACTACTGCACCCCCTGTTTCTCTTTTTTTAATTTTTTTTTAAATAAACATTTTCTTTCACAAACCTATCTTTTTCCCAAATAACGAATAGGTGTTTTCCTAAACATAAAAATGGTTTGTTGTCAAGGGTCACTCCGAGCTTAGCTTGTTTGACTGTTAATAACGGCCCAGGCTTTCAAACGGGCTATGAGTGATGACCACTTTGGGTTTTACTTGTTTGGTCATTACAAACACCTCTCTTTATTTCAAAAAATATTCAAATAACAAAAAATACAAACACACAAACATTTTCTAAACCTAGAACTACGTAGCGTTTGATTCTCTACTAGGAGATACGTAGGAGCAGGGTCACGCCTCTGTCAATGCGCAAAAACAAACCATTTCCATTACCTTTCTTTCTTAATTCTTTTTTTTACAAAAAACCACAAAATATAAATAGGGGACTAAGTCGACTGTACAGTCGGGTTAGTCTGCTTTTTAGGTCACTAATGAACCGTTACGGATCATGTCCTAAAATCCCTATTTAAAATAAACAATTTCTAAAATAAAAAAATATACAAACACATCTCTTTCATTTAAAAAATCAAAAATCTTATTTTCGAAGTAGGGGATTAAGTCGGTCGTACGGCCGGCTTAGTCATCATTTTAGGATAAGTGAAATGTGGTCCTTCAGAGCCCCAGCGCTCCTTCAGCCCTCAGCGGCCCTTCAGAGCCCCAGCGCTCCTTCAGACCCCCAGTGGTCTTTCAACACAGATCACACAGTCGTAAAACCCCTATATTAAAAAATACCAACCAACAAACATTTTCTAACTAAAGAACTACGTAGCTTTGATTTCTCCATCACACATGGAGATATGTAGGAGCAGGGGCCCACTCCTGTCAAGCACCAAAAAACTAAAATTTTTATTAAGTCTTTTTCTTTCAATAAAAGGGTAAAAATAAACATTTTCAAAATTAACCTTTTTTTCCTACAACTAATTAGCAGGTAACCTTCCTTAGGAAGGATGTTGTGGGGTGCTAACACCTTCCCCATGCATAACCGACTCCCGAACCCTAATCTAGTCTCAAGGACCTTTATCCATTCCAAAGGGATTTACCGATGTTTGCCCTAAAAATTAAACGTTGGTGGCGGCTTCATCTTTTGCACCTTCGAGGAATCCTCGCCCGGATTTTTAGGTCGCTACAGCTGGCGACTTCACTGGGGACATTTTTTTTTAGAGAGTCAAACCTAGTCTAATTAGTTGTAGGAGTAGTTGTTAATTTAATGCTTTATTTTTACCCTACTTTGTCTTTTATTTTTTTATTGCATATTATATTCTCTTTGATGTGATATGTAAACATTAGGATACAAGACCACTTTTTGTATATGTGTTTGCTTGTTTTGCAGCTTGGGGATATATCTGTCATTTTTCTCCTACACACACTGCACAACTACACTTTTGCACACACGTGAGAATAGTCCTATACCCGGACTGGAGCATAAACTAAGTTAGAACGAGACTGTGTAGTAATGGCCCACTGGATGTACGCCCAGCTCGGTGGTTACGAAAGTCTCACCTAGAGTTTGGTCCCTTCGAGGGTGCTATCACTTCTAATAGCTTGCCTATTGTTGTGGCTAGCGTTCTCGAACGGGGTCGTTGGCTCTAGGAACCTTATTTAGGACCCTATAGATCTACCCCTTGGAAGGTTCACTTAATAGAACAACTTTAGAACATCTCTCAAGGAGCCTCTTTAGGACACAAAGGAGCATCATACCCCTTGCATTCAAACAAACCTAATACTTTTCTTTTTTCAAAATTTCTGAAAAAAACAAGAGAAAACGCTTTTTAAAATTTATCCCAAGAAAATGCCTCATGCGTTCCTTTTTTCTTTCGCATGACACAAAAAATATATGCATCGACATCTCATTTCGCATGCATTTCTATGACCGCCAGGGAATTGTAAGACCTTTTCGGCAAGGAGAGATGGATCGGGCCATAAAATTAAAAGGAACCATGCATTTGAAAGTCAAACAACAAAACTTGAGAAATCTGCGGGACCTTGGCAATGAAATGCCAGCATGGCGTCGTGACTTATTCACTGTCAAGTACGGGAATCTCCTGAGCCTCCTGGACGTTAAGGTACAAGCTGAAGCTATCACTGCACTGGGCCAGTATTTTGATACACCGTTACGGTGTTTCACTTTCCAAGATTATAAGCTAGCTCCAACATTGGAAGAGTTTGAAAATATTTTGTGTTTCCCTCCCGAGAATAAGAAGCCTTATCGGTACGTAGAGCATTATCCCCTACCTGAAAATTTATCCAAGATGTTGAAGTTTCCAACGTCAGAATTAGCTACAAAGATAGTGGAAATAGGTGGCAAAAAAGGTTTAACCAGAAAGTACCTAGAGAAGGAAGCTTCATTCTTGGCCAAAAAGAAAGATTGGGCTACTTTCATGGATGTCTTTGCTCTCCTCATCTATGGGATTCTTCTTTTCCCAAATGACAAAGATTTTGTTGAAGACACCGCAATTGATGTCTTTCTGGCCTTCAAGCTCCGAGGACAAAACCCCGCCTCAGTCGTTTTGGCTGATGTTTATTTTTCTCTCTGGGAACGTCATGAGAAAGGAGCAGGTGTGATATGGTGTTGTTTGCCTGTGTTGTACCGTTGGCTAACCTCTCATATATTCAAAAGAAGTCATCATATGGAAGTTAGGGGTAAGACTGAGTGGGCCCAGTACCTCGCCGGCCTAACAGGGAGCGACATCTCGTGGTATTCCCGAGATCAAAACATCGACGAATTTTTTTATCAGTGTGGAGACTTTCCAAATGTCCCCCTCATAGGAACGAAAGGTTGCATCAGTTACAATCCAGCCATTTCTCTAAGGCAGTTCGGTTATCCCATGATGAATCCACCTCCAGAAGAATCCCTATCTACATTTGAGCTAGAGTGCAGAGGCTCTAAAAATCTTGATATGTTAAGAAGGGTTAGCCGAGCTTGGGACAAATAGTCAAGAAAGGACGTGAACTAGGCCCTAGAGATATTGATGCTGGGGAAAACTATCTTCAATGGGTTGCACTTAGGGTCCGAGAGGTCGGGCTACCTTTTCGCCTCGCACTTGCCGCCGGCCATGAAATCCCTGAACCAGTTCCTGTCCTCAATGAAGAAGTAAAAGAAGTCAAAGTTGCCTTGACCAAATCTGAACAAGAAACGACTGAGCTGCAAGCCCAGCTGGAAAGAGCACTTAAAGAAAACGCAGGCCTGATGCGAGAAAATATCGTCAAAGGTAAACGCATTGCAGAATGCGAAGAAAGGTTAGAGGTCGGGAAGGCTAAGTTTCTTCGTGTGCAAGAAAGCTTTAGAGGTGCCAATGAAGAGCTTCAAGTACGTAACAGAGACCAAGACAGGGCCATTGACAATGCTTATGTATGGAAGAGTCGGTTGACAGAAGCTGTGGAGAAGGAAAAGGATCTTCAAACTCAGCTCCAAAGTTTGAGGGTGCAGTTGAAAGAAAAGATTGATGAGTATGAGGGTAGGCTTGCAACCGAAAGAGAAGCCAGAGGGGTGATACTGGGAAGACTCGAAGAATGTCAAGCAGCACTCCAAAAGGAGTTCAGAAATGCGAACGAGTTGAAAGAATTCGCTGATTACCAGAAGAACCTCTATGAAACAACCGAGAAAGAGCACGCATATCTAAAAGAGGAATACATGAAGCTGAATGATCATTGTCATTACCTCCAGGATAGGTTCTCAAATCTAGCTAAACTATGCAATGAAGCTATCATAGATGTTCCAGATCATTTGAAGGATGCTGATATCGTCATGTCCAGGGAGAATACCCCAGTCGAAGTCTTCAAATTTGTTCAGTATATGAAAGAGCTTATTGCCTTCTTAAAGATTAAGGCAAAGTGGCCCGGTGTAAAAAAAAGAAAGATGGCTTGGATGGCGTAGTTGTTTGAGTTCAAATTGCTATAGTTTCCATTGTAATCCCTGAAGAACTCGTTTGGTTGTACTTTCTTTAATCAATGAAGAATTCGTTTGGTTTAAATATCGATCCTAGTTTATCCTTCACTTGTGGAATGAGTGGTTTACAATTCCACAGGCTCAATGCGAGAAACCTGCATAGGCATCTCATGCACATTCATTCACGAACTTATGTTAAAAATTTTGAAAAAAAACTGAACGAAAAGGCAAACTGGTTCATCAACACCGCTACCGTACTCGCTTGCAAGCCAGGAAAATGACTGAGAGTCAAGACAACCAAGCGTTGAGAGATGATATCGAGCAGCTGAAGGAGAAGATGAACGAGATGATGGCCATGAAGGAGTAGATGGCCGATATTATGTAGCTTCTTGAAAAGAGAGTTGCAGATGAAAACACCTCAGTAGGAAATACCGGAAATATTGCTACAAGCCTCCCTCCGCCGCACAACTCTGGGTTTGATGGTCAGGGCCACTACTGGCCCCCTTATGGACTTCCTGTCGGCTACACACCTCCTACGATGGATGCCACTTTAGAGGGTGGCCCTACGGGGGTCGTGAATCCGAATCACAATATGTCTCAAGGACTGAATGAAACACCGCAAGTCCAGATCCCTACCACTATGCTGCAAGCTACGTTACAGAATTACACTCCGCTGTTAGTGACGAGTCATCAGACTCCTGTGCAAAATACCGGGAACTCCTCCCACTTATATATCCCACATGTGAGCTCAACTGCTGTCCCAATAGTCCATTCTTATAGCTACCCAACGTGGGACCCTCAATCTAGGGACATATATCAAATGCTCGAACAACGGTTAACGGCCATAGAGGGAACTAATACTTGGGCAAGAAATGCACATGATTTATGTCTCGTTCCCAACGTGGTTATTCCCCCTAAGTTTAAGGTGCCAGATTTTGATAAGTACAGAGGAGCAACATGTCCGGCAAGCCACCTAACTATGTACTGCAGGAAAATGGCTGCGTTCGCAAATGACGATAAGCTGCTTATCCACCACTTCCAAGACAGCTTAGCTGGGGCAGCTTCAAGTTGGTATATGCAGTTGACACCCACTCACATCCGGTGTTGGAAGGATCTCGCTGATGCTTTCCTTAAGCAGTATAAGTACAACACGGATATGGCTCCTGATAGGACTCAGCTACAAAACATGGCTAAAAGAGATAATGAGTCCTTCAAGGAATATGCTCAGCGTTGGAGAGGACTAGCAGCACAGGTAGAACCACCTCTGTTTGAAAAGGAAATGGTATCTATGTTTATGGAAACTCTTCCTTCACCCTTCTATGAAAAATTGATTGGGAGTGTATCGTCAAGTTTCTCGGATATGGTCGTTATTGGGGAAAGGCTGGAGAACGAAATGAGAAATGGGAAAATCGCTTATACTTCTCCCACTAACCAGAGAAAGCCCTTCTCCGGATTTCCTAAAAAGAAGGAAGGAGAAGCCAACGCCATCACAGGAACCGGAAAAACTTCCTACTCCAATCCCTCTCACACCAATCCGTTCTCAGCACAAACACTATCTACCCCACCTGCCCAAAACAACCAAGGCCATAAACCACAAAACTACTCAGACAGAAAGTTCATCCAGTTTGATCCAATCTCTATGTCATACTCCGACCTATTTCGCCACCTGCTCAGCCATAATTTAATCACCACCCGCCCAATGAGGCAGGTCCAACCCCCTTTTCCTAGAGGCTTCGACCCAACCACCACATGTGAATTTCATTCAGGAATGGTCGGCCATTCCATAGAAAACTGTAAGGCATTGAAGTATGTTGTCCAAGATCTAATCGCCTCGGGCTGGTTGAATTTCAAGGAAAATGGTCCTATTGTGGCTACCAACCCATTACCAGGACATGGCATGCCCTCGACTAATGCAATTGAGGATTCTACAGAACAGTCCCTAATCAGGAGGGTAGAATACATCCAGACACCCGTGGAAGCGACTCATGCTAATTTGTGTTCCTTTGGGATTATCAAGAGAGAATGCTCTGCAAAGAATCCATGCAATGACCATCACTGCATTGGAAACTGTGAGGCGTTCAAACAAGTTCTTCAGGACCTGTTGGACCGGCACATAATACAAATAGGCTCTCTAAAGAAAGAAGAAGACGTATCAACCATCCAGTCAAACAGGGGCAGGAACACAAATACTCGACGGTCGCTAGAGATTCTCTATAGCAAAGACTCAAGGATGGCCCTTGCTGCACCAAAGGCAATAACCATCCAGGTACCGACTCCGTTCCCTTTCAAAGATGCGAATGCAGTCCCGTAGAATTACAGTGTGAAATTTCAGAGCAATCCTGATGTCACCAACATCTCGGGAAGCAGCGGAATGACTCGAAGCGGGCGCGTCTATGCCCCTGAAGGACCCGGGGAAAGAAAATCAAATGAAATAGAAAGGATTGATAAAGGAAAAAACATAGAGGGAGAGCTGTCTGACAAAAATGCAGGCAAGAAAGCACTACTGAGCAAGAAGCCAGTGAGTTTCTAAAGATTATGAGGCAGAGTGAGTACAAGGTAGTGGATTAGCTGAATCAGACCCCCGCTAAGATATCCCTGCTATCACTATTACTCAATTCTGAAGCCCACCGCGCAACACTAATGAAGGTGCTGAGTGAAGCTCATGTCACTCACGACATCACAGTTGGTCAGTTTGATGGGATCGTCAGAAATATCGTTGCAAACAACTACCTCACCTTCACAGATGACGAGATCCCCGTTGAGGGAAGAGGACACAACAAGGATTTGCATATCTCCTTGAAATGTGGAGAATACTCTCTAGCTCGGGTACTTATCGATAATGGATCGTCCCTGAATGTACTACCCAAATCAACCATGAATAAGCTAGACGTAGATTGTTCATACATGAAACCCAGTTCCACACTGGTCAGGGCATTCGATGGGTCTAAAAGAGAGGTCATCAGAGAGATGGAGTTACCTGTACTGGTAGGTCCAAAGGTCTTCATAGTGAGTTTCCAAGTAATGGACATCAATCCGTCTTACAGTTGTCTTCTGGGAAGACCTTGGATCCATTCAGCTGGGGCTGTGCCCTCTTCTCTACATCAAAAGCTCAAGTTCATAGTCAACAACAAGTTGGTGGTCGTTTCGGGGGAAGAAGAGTTGCTAGTTAATAAACCGTTCCCAATCCGCTATGTTGAGGCTGCAGAAGAATCTTTCGAGACCGCCTTCCAAGCACTAGAAATTGAAAATGCTATCTTTGTCGGGGACGGGGCCCCCTCACGAAAAGCAAAGCTGTCCAAAGCTGCATTGATGATCGCTAAAGTCATGACAAGCAAGGGTTATCAAGCTTGAAGTGGTTTAGGGAAGACTGAACAAGGGATCCTTACACCCATACAGCTGCATGAAAACAAAGACAGACGTGGGATAGGGTACCGGCCTAGTCATGCTGAGAAAGGAAGGATCGCCGCGGAAAATAAGGAGCGGAGGTTGGCCAAACTTGAGGGTTGGGAGCCAGATATGAAGAAGATTTTCATCCGCGACATAAAGCAAAGCTTTCAGAGCGCAGGAATACTAGATCCTAACCATGTTGCAGCTATTGAAGATGATTCAAGTGCTGAAAATGGCGGTGTCAGTCTTGTGCGCCGTTGTCCTGCAAACGAAAAGCTCAACAATTGGGAGATTGTTGATTTTCCTATAGTTTTTAGTGCAAAGTAATTTTCTTTAATGCAATCCTATGGCTCTGCCCAAGGCCTTAGGACATTTCATAAGGGCACGCATGTTCCGTTTCAATATCAGTATCAATAAAATAACATTTTGAATTCTCTAATAAATTTCATTTCGCCTTGTTCCTTCTCTTTTATTTGTTTTCATTCCGTCAATTTTCGCTAATGCAGATCTAAAAATATCATCTTTGAAAATAACAATGCCAATCATTCATACCATAACTTTGATCACCCCATTAATCAAACCGAGGAGGATGTTGAAGATCATTGGGAAGCTCCTCAAGAGTTAATGAGAATGATGGAACAAGAGGAAAAGGCAATCCAACCTCACGAGGAATCTACGAAAACGATTAACTTGGGCACAGAAGAAGATAAGAAGGAAGTTAAAGTGGGCACCACAATGAAGGAAAGTGAGCGGGAGAAATCGATTCAACTCTTATTCGACTATGTCGACGTCTTTGCATGGACATACCAAGACATGCCAGGGCTAGACACAAACATAGTTGAACACAAGTTACCAGTAAAACCTAAATGCCCTCCAGTGCAGCAGAAGCTAAGAATAATGAAGCCAGACATGTCACTGAAAATCCGAGATGAGGTTAAAAAGCAGTTTGATGCCGGATTCTTAGCGGTAGCAAAGTATCCTCAATGGGTAGCCAACATTGTCCCGGTTCCAAAAAAGGATGGGAAGGTCAGAATGTGCGTCGATTATCGAGACCTGAACAGAGCAAGTCCTAAAGATGATTTCCCTTTGCCCCACATTGATGTCCTGGTGGATAGCACAGCGCAGCACTCTTTATTTTCCTTCATGGATGGATATTCCGGATATAATCAAATCAAGATGGCCCCCGAGGATAGGGAGAAAACCACCTTCATGACTCTCTGGGAACCTTCTGTTACAAAGTAATGCCATTCAGATTGAAGAACGCTGGTGCAACATACCAAAGGGCGATGGTAGCATTATTCCATGATATGATGCATAAAGAAATAGAGGTATACGTGGATGATATGATTGCCAAGTCCAAGACTGAGGAAGAGCATATTGTTAATCTGCGGAAACTCTTTGAACGTCTAAGGAAGTTCAAACTCAGATTAAACCCTGCTAAATGCACCTTCGGCGTAAGATCAGGAAAGCTGTTGGGGTTCGTAGTCAGTCAGAAGGGAATAGAGGTAGATCCAGACAAGGTACGAGCAATTCTTGAAATGTCAGCACCTAAAACTGAAAAAGAAGTCCGTGGGTTTCTGGGAAGATTGAACTACATCTCTAGATTCATATCCCAACTAACGTCTACCTGTGAGCCTATCTTCAAACTGCTGTGCAAGAATAAAGAAACCAAGTGGAACGATAACTGCCAAGAATCTTTCGAAAAGATCAAGAGGTACCTCCAAAACCCTCCGATTCTGATACCACCTGTATCAAACAGACCTCTCATCCTGTACTTAACAGTGCTAGAAAAATCGATGGGTTGTGTGCTGGGGCAACATGATGAATCCAAAAGGAAAGAACATGCCATCTATTACTTGAGTAAGCAGTTCACTGAGTGCGAGACAAGGTACTCATTGTTAGAAAGAACATGTTACGCTCTAGCCTGGGCTGCGCATAGTCTGAGGTAGTATATGCCAAGCCACACGACTTGGTTGGTATCTAAAATGGATCCGATCAAGTATATCTTTGAAAAACCCGCACTCACAGGAAGAATTGCTAGATGGAAAATGCTACTATCCGAGTACGATCTCTTATATGTTACGCAGAAAGCAATCAAGGGTAGTGCATTGGCTGAATACTTAGCACACCAACCAGTCGAGGATTACCAATCAATGCAATACGACTTCCCAAACGAAGATATAATGGCTCTATTCGAAGAAGGAAAGTCTCAAGATAATGAAAGATGGAGGATGTTATTTGATGGCGCTTCCAATGTGTGGGGGCATGGGGTCGGAGCTATATTTATCTCCCCGGATAATCGCTTCATACCGTTTACCGCTAGATTGAGCTTCTATTGCACCAACAACATTGCAGAATATGAAGCGTGCATTCTAGGCATCAAAGCGGCCCTTGAATGGAAAGTTAAGAGACTCGATGTATATGGAGACTCAGCCTTGGTCATCCACCAAATTAAGGGTGACTGGGAAGTTAGAGACTCCAAGTTGATACCTTATCGCGATCACATCCAAAAGATGATCAAGCCATTCGACGAGATCACTTTCCATCATCTCTCACGTGAAGAAAACCAGTTGGCCGATGCCTTAGCAACTCTGTCCTCAATGTTCAATGTCAATTGCGACAAGAATCTGACATTCATCAGGATCCAACACCGGGAATTACCAGCGCACCTTTGTATGGCAATTGAAGAAGAGCCTGACAGTAAGCCTTGGTATTATGATATCAGGCATTATATCACAAGCAGAGAATACCCTCCTGGTGCTTCAGAGAACGACTAGAGAACACTTAGAAGGTTATCGATGGGTTTCTTCCTAAATGGAGAAGTGCTTTACAAAAGAAATCATGATATGGTCCTCCTCAAATGTGTAGCAAAAGAGGAAGCGGAAAGAATCATGAAAGATATCCATGAAGGCTCGTTCGGAACTCATTCCAATGGGCATACCATGGCAAGAAAAATCCTAAGGGCTGGCTACTACTGGTTGACAATGGAGGCTGATTGCTTTAACTATGTGAGGAAGTGTCACAAATGTCAAGTTTATGCCGACAACATTCATGTGCCACCAGCCTCCTTGAATGTCCTAATAGCACCGTGGCCGTTCTCAATGTGGGGGATGGATGTCATTGGTCCCATCGAACCTAAGGCGTCAAATGGGCATCGGTTCATTCTGGTTGCTATTGATTAATTCACCAAATGGGTTGAAGCTGCTTCCTATCCCAGTGTGACAAGTTCATAAAAAGAGAATTGGTCTGCCGTTACGGCCTTCCAAATAAGATCATCACTGATAATGGGAGTAACTTGAATAACAAAATGATGAAAGAGCTGTGTGAAGACTTCAAAATTCAGCACCATAACTCTTCCCCATATCGTCAAAAAATGAATGGGGCAGTTGAAGCGAACAAGAATATAAAAAAGATTGTGAAAAAGATGGTGGTGACCTTCAAAGACTGGCATGAAATGCTCCCTTTTGCCTTGCATGGGTATCAGACCTCGGTTCGCACGTCAACAGGGGCAACTCCGTTTTCACTAGTATATGGGATGGAAGCAGTTCTTCCCATCGAAGTTGAAATACCCTCTCTACGGGTGCTAATGGAGACGAAATTAGACGAGGCAGAATGGGTTCGAACTCGTCTTGATCAGTTGAACCTCATAGAGGAAAAAAGGGTGGTTGCGTTGTGTCACGGGCAGCTGTACCAACAAAGAATGAAGAAGGCTTATGATAAGAAGGTTCGCCCTCGATAGTTTCAAGAAGGAGACCTCGTGCTCAAGAAAATTCAACCTATCCAAAAGGATTCCCGGGGAAAATGGACCCCAAACTACGAAGGACCTTATGTGATAAAGAAAGAATTCTCTGGAGGAGCTTTAATTCTCACAAAAATGGATGGTGAAGAAGTACTATGCCTAAAGAAATATATGAAAAAAGAAAAAGATGAGCCAAGCAAAATGAGCTCGCTAGGTTGAAAACCCGAAAGGGCGGCCTAGGCAAAAGTTAGAGCGACCCGGTGGATCGAAAACTCTAAAGAGCGGTCCAGGCAAAAATTAGGGTCAAAAAGTTGGACTTGGAAGAAATAAAAAGGCAGTCAACACTCCCAAAAGTTGGATGGTGGGTGGTCAAAATTATGCGTATGAGTGATTGGCACCTTCATTTCAAGAATACAAACAATCAAAAGATCTGTTTTTTCCTTTTTCTCATTTTTTTTAGTTTAAATTCTCAATGTAATTTTCAATCGGCGTGACCTTCCGTACGTTCGGTTTCCATATTAAACACTTTCTTTCTCCTGCTTGTTTTTCTTTCTTTGCTTTAAAGTGATGTTTTACGATAAATGATACTGAATTGTGAAACATGTGATGAACTGAGGGGCATTACAATCTTTGCGAAATTCCTAAAAATCACGGAAATAAGACGATCTCTCATGAACAAACTTGCAATGACGACGAGTAGCTGCATGACCACTTCAAACAACAAATCATAATAAGTCTGCGCCGAATCTAGCAATACTACTGCTCTGGACCACCCTAATGCCTCACGACTGAAACCTCGCAAGTTGATCGAATCAGTAAAAAGAAGCCAAAAGAGCAAAAGAGCAAAACTAGAAAAAAAGAGAGCTAGAAGAGAGCAAGAGAACAAAGAAAAAAGCTAAAGTGTAAAAGAAACAAAAAAATCATTCAGTATTTCATTCATCATCGCACTCAAAATTAATCACTGCAGATGCATACATCGCATACATGCCATATACATATCAAATGTGGTTTTTTCGTATCGACTCTCCGTGTCGACACGTATCTACATCCAATTCTTAAGCCAACGCGATTAATGTTGAATCCTATGTCGCGCGTTAGATCGCAGTGTTAGCAAAGACTAGCATAGATCCTTCAGACCAAATCGGTCCTTCAGTTCAGTTTGAATTAGCGCGTAAAACGCTACTTCGAGCTGCACCTTTAGATCATAACGTCGCCACGGAGCGCAACAGATCCTTCAGACCCCCAGTGGTCCTTCAGATTAGCTGTGTCTGCCTAAGGCATAGCGTAAATCCTTCGTGGTCAACATATCAGTTCCAGATCTGATCTTGACCCTCACGACCGCCCCGACATAGGTCACCCTCCGATTGTTTTACTAGTGCCATAACTAGTTGCAGTCCATCAGACCATTTTTGGTCCATCAGGCTCAGGCAGCCCTTCAGACCTGTCGGTCCTTCAGTTTCATTCAAACCAGTGCGCCAAGCGTTGCCTGAGAATTCGACCTTCAGACTAATCAGTCATTCAGAACCCTAGTGCTCCTTCAGACCCCCAACGGTCCTTCTTTATTTCCTTTCTCGTGAACACGCAAAGTGTCAACCGTTATCCGTGTCCCCACTTCTTTCTTTTTTTATCAAACAAAATTTGCGTCTGTTTAATCTTCATTTCCATTTCTACTACGAAAATCAAAGAATTTTTTAGTAAAATAAAATAAAGAGGGGCAGCTGTCATACCCTAATTTTGTCCGATTAATCAAAAATCCCAAAAAGAGTTTTTTTCCTCGCTCTCTCGTTGAGCCACGTATCATTTTAAGCTCGCGGGCGCAATATTATTTTGATGCTTCGTCTTTATTTTTATGAGCCTATTGTTATTGGCATAAAATACAACACAAACAAATTAAAAGTGTAAATATCTTTTCTTTTTGAAGCTGAACAATAACAAATATCCTTTTATTGAATAATCAGTTTTCTTTTACACATATAAACAAAAAAAAAGCGAAAAGAAGCAAATAGTACAGTTTTTTTTTTAAAAATATAATACAAAATTCAAAAAAAGAAGGAAAAGGGCAAAGCTTGCAGCTGCCCCATCTAGGGTTAGGGTTATCATTTTTCTTTCCTTGATGTTGTCCTTTGTGCCACCCATAGCCAGCCAGCTGCTGTCCTTGATCCTTATCCAATTGCTGTCCTTTTGATTCCTCCTCAAAGATGCTGTCCTTTTGATGCCATTTTTTTTGCCCTAATTGCTGACTGTCCTTTGACTCCTCAGCACCACACCACCCTGCCTATAAATACCAAACAGTGACAAAGTGAGGAGGGCAGAAAAAATACGCACTCAGTCACAGAATATACACACAGAGAGGCAAAAATTCACAACAATTAGAATCCAAACTAGGGTTCTACACTAAAACCCTAAATCATAGAGCATCTGAAACCCTAATTGCGGAAAGAAAATACAGAGCAGTCCAAAAAAGGAAAAGGCAGACAGAAGCTGAGGCAGAAAAGGAAAACGACTCCTCTGCTTCAAATTCCTGGGAACCTAGGTCGATTTTCAATCCTTTTTTCACTTAACGTTGCATAGTTTATTTATATGACTTGTTCATGAACTGATTTTCGTATAAACAGTTTTATTTTTCTTGAGAAATTGTTTCAGAATAAAATGTAAGGTTTAGGAAAGAAAAGGAAAAGAAAACAGAACATGAGGGAGACAGTGAGACATTGTGAGAGGAGACTATGAAAAAAAGAGAGAAACATTACCTCCGGCCACCGTTCACGGTGGCCTCCGCCGTAGCACCGCTGTAGCCCCGCCGTAGCACCGCCGTAGCCTCGCCGTAGCCATCCCTTAGCCTCCGTCAAACACCAAGCTGTAGCCCAAACGACCACCACCATAGTCACCGTACACCACCAAGCCATAGCCCAAACATCGCCGCACAACCACGACCGAACACCCCCCCTTCGCAACCACCACATCCTAAAGCACCCCACCGTCAACCACCATTGTTAACAGCCACCAAATCGTCACCTCATGGCCGTCCACCCCCATCACGGCCACCAGAAACCGTGACCCCACACTCTCCTCCCACGACCACCACACACACCTCCCCTCACACCGCTCTACCACTGTCAACCACCATCACGATAGCCACGCCTCAACCCTCACCCATGTCGCCGCCACGCCGTAGCCAGAACCACCACCGTACTCCTACTTTCGCAAAACACCACCACTCGCACAGCTCCACAACCGTAGGCCACCGTGAGTTCACCATTCCCATCGTGAAGCAAGTCCAGATCGGACGAAAAAGAAACCACGCCGTGAGCCCTCCTTTCTCTCTGTCTCTCTCATTTTCTTTCTCCATATCCCCCTCGCCTTCGTTCTTCTGAAAGAAATTTTGAGTTCGGTGAGAAGAGGGGAGAGCAAGATCAGTTCGGTGAAGAGAGGAGAGATCGAGTGGGAGGGGGGGAAGGGACGTCTCGGTCTGGTGAGGAAGAAGTGGGTGCGGCGCTAAGGAGAGAGAGAAAGGGGAATTTGGGTTGAAGGGTGAGAGTTGCGGCGCTGTGAGTTTCGAAAATTAGGACAGTTTTTTTTTAATTTCTTATTTTTATAGTCTAGGGTATAATTTATTTTTAATTATATCAGATTACTGCTTGCACCATCTATGTTGATAACCCACACCCCCCTGAAAAGCCCATGATTTGTGGGCTGGCGTTTCTGAAACTAAAACCGGGCCTCTTGCTGCTCGCACCCCCAGTTTTTAAAATACAACCCTTTTCTGCTAATCACACCCCATTTTACTACTGCACCCCCTGTTTCTCTTTTTTTAATTTTTTTTTTAAATAAACATTTTCTTTCACAAACCTATCTTTTTCCCAAATAACGAATACGTGTTTTCCTAAACATAAAAATGGTTTGTTGTCAAGGGTCACTCAGAGCTTAGCTTATTTGACTGTTAATAACGGCCCAGGCTTTCAAACGGGCTATGAGTGATGACCACTTTGGGTTTTACTTGTTTGGTCATTACAAACACCTCTCTTTATTTCAAAAAATATTCAAATAACAAAAAATACAAACACACAAACATTTTCTAAACCTAGTACTACGTAGCCTTTGATTCTCTACCCGGAGATACGTAGGAGCAGGGTCACGCCCCTGTCAATGCGCAAAAAGAAACCATTTCCATTACCTTTCTTTCTTAATTCATTTTTTTACAAAAAACCACAAAATATAAATAGGGGTAACATAGGGAAGTACAATAGCCTTCACTCGTGGATACCTGCAAACACTCATCACTCATCACTTAGAAAAAAACCTTAAACGGATTCATAACACTCATCACTCGGATGAACCGGCAAACAACATTTTTAGTCTTAAAAACAAATCAACTCTTACTCATTCACGCAGCGGAAAATCATAAGGGTTCAACTAAAACAAACGTTGTGACCATGTAAGATTTATAACATCAAAATCCGCAAAATAACATAAACAATATAAATAGTGTTCATCCCCCCCGAGTGCTACGTATCAGAGCGACGACACGACCGAACTAGTGAAGTACAATAGCCTTCACTCGTGGATACCTGCACGTTACCAACATAGGGGTAACATTCAAACAGAAGGGGTGAGATATCACACAGTATAAAGAATCGTATGAAAGACCGTATATCTAGGTCAGAAAGTCGGATAATCATAACACACAACAGGTCAACAACAGCATGAACATAACAGTCATTATCATCATAATAGTCAACATCAGCACGACAAGCATATATCCTCACAACAGTCAATATTCAACAACAACAGTCAATATACAACAACAACAGTTCACCACAGTCAGTGACTTCAAACATGCGGTATGAATGCGGGATGCTCACTAGAGGGCCAACTACCCTATAATGCATGTGGTATCGGGTCCAGCCAAATGAGGCTTCCAACAAAAATCCATGCCAAAAGAGGCAATCCAACGTGGTGGAGACTAGCTCCGGGGCCAACTACCCCATATGCAAATGATATGCATGCGACACAATGATGCAACACGGACAATCAACAACAAGCAACATATCTTAGCACACAATGACACAAGACTCAACACTGGCCATAGGCCTTCAACACAAAAATTCATGAACAGTTTGGGCCATTTGGCGATACCCTCAACAAAACAACTCGGGCCATTCGGCGGTACCCGCAACAAAACAAGGTGGGCCATTCGGCGGTACCCACAACAAAATCAACAACAACATAATCAACAACACGATAACAACGACAACAACATCAACAAAACAACAACATTCAGGCCAACAACTCAGCCACAACAATAGGCGCTAAGGCATCAACAACGAGCAACAACTGTAGGCGCTAAGGCGCCGACACGCAACAACAACAAACATAGGCGCTAATGCGCTGACATGCAACATCAACAATTCAACAATGGCCACCGGCCTATAACAACAAATCAACAGGACAACAGGGCGCTAAGGGCACCAACAACCACCCACAAAAATAGAAACAACACATATGATTTTCAGCAAACAGCAACATTAATCTTCAGCAATCAGCAACATTAATTTTCAGCAACAGCAACATGATTTTCAGTAAACAGCAACATTAATTTACAGCAACAGCAACATGATTTTCAGTAAACAGCAACATTAATTTACAGCAACAGCAACATGATTTTCAGTAAACAGCAACATTAATTTACAGCAACAGCAACATGATTTTCAGTAAACAGCAACATTAATTTACAGCAACAGCAACATGATTTTCAGTAAACAGCAACATTAATTTACAGCAACAACAACATGATTTTTAGTAAACAACAACATTAATTTACAGCAACAGCAACATGATTTTTAGTAAACAGCAACATTAATTTACAGCAACAGCAACATGATTTTCAGTAAACAGCAACAGCAACATGATTTTCAGTAAACAGCAACATTAATTTACAGCAACAGCAACATGATTTTTAGTAAACAGCAACATTAATTTACAGCAACAGCAACATGATTTTCAGTAAACAGAAACATTAATTTACAGCAAACATACCTCTACTTCGGTGAATTAATTAACCTATCAAATGGTATCGAAACTTAGCAAAGGACCCCTCTATGGAAAGCTAAGAATGTTTAGTTCCTGACTATAATATTTATTTTGCAAAATAATTGTCCAATTCGTACAGTTTCAGTAAATAAGCAACAAGGTTCAGAAAACAGGACAGCCACCATCACCTAGCTTGTGACACCTCTAAAATTATCAAAACTCAGTCAAATGACATGGGACTTGAGCCTAACCCGAAACAAATTGTGTGTATTTTTCAATGAATTAAGAATCATTCAAAAAGGAGTTCAAACGAAAACGTTATACATGAAATACCGAACCTATATCCAGATTGTTTCCAGAATTGTAACCTAACTTGTGACACCTATAACTTGAACTATACAACTCCAAATGCAACCAAACTAGTTCCAAATCAACAAGCATTAAGTCTAGTTTCTGAAAAGGTAAACCACATAATTTTTCGACCACTAGATTGTTCCCAGTTACTGTATAACCGAACTTATACCCAGTTTTCTTTGCGAATTAAAAACCCCAAATTGATTTCCAACCTCCACAAACATATTCAAACATCAACAAGTGATCTCAAACAACAACAAATAGGTTCAATCATCAACAATTGGTTCAACAAGGTAACACAAACATATAATCATACATGTGATAAATCATCATACATAGTATTGGGGCACAGGAACATCAATTACATGACAAAATAAACCAATATAGCATTCAAAGCATTTTATCAAACACATAATAAACATGATACACATATGATGACTACCAAACCCTAACCCACATACAACCCTTCATACCAACCCTTATAAAGCATGAACCTCACCCTTACCTTAGCTTTTAGAATCGAAACCCTAGCCTTAGGAAGTACCACGAAATCTAGCTTTCCTTCTCTCTCCTTGTGCTACGCTCTCTCTCTCTCTCTTGTGCCTTGTGGATTCACGCCTTCTTCTCTTCTTTTCTCTCTAGCCGTCGCCCTCTCCTCTCCTCTTCTCACTTTCTAATTGTGTTTTGTTTCTAATTATGAGAGAAACCCTAACCTAATTCCCTTAAGTAGACTCATCACCCATCATGGGCTATTTTCCTTAGCCCTATTCGCATACCCTATTGGGCTAGTTCCCTCCACTTAGTTATTTCCAATCCTAATATGCACCAACAGACTAAAATAATTAACTTACATTTCTATTATTATATCTATCACATAAAACTAATATAATTAATTAAATAAATAAATCAATAAATATTTAATTAATTTTGATGCGTTACAACTCTCCCCCACTTAAAAGAATTTCGTCCTCGAAATTTTACCTGATCCGAACAACCTCCAATGTAAACAATTGTTAGTAATAAAAGACAACAGTTGGTCGTTAACCGACATAACGACTCGATGACTTGGCCGGACGGACCAACCATCGTTCTGATACCACTATTGTAACACCCATTTCTACCCGGTAATTTATTAGCGTAAAATCAGAGTTTTCAACAATGAAAAAGATGTCACACTTTTCGACTTAAAAAAAAACCTTAAACGGATACATAACACTCATCACTCGGATGAACCGGCAAACAACATTTTTAGTCTTAAAAACAAGTCAACTCTTACTCTGTGACACCTATAACTCGAGCTATACAACCCCAAATGCAACCAAACTAGTGCCAAATTAACAAGCATTAAGTCTAGTTTCTGAAAAGGTAAACCACATAATTTTTGGACCACTAGATTGTTCCCAGTTACTGTATAACCGAACCTATACCCAGATCACCCCAGACAATGAGTTTAGCAACAAAATTGGCATCAATCATTCATCAATTTCAATAATTTCGAATATCATCAATAGATTTTCAAAGATTAAACAAATAGAATCAATCATTAAACAAACATAGGATCCCCTAATTCCCTACATAAAGTCCTTCATATACCCTATTATAGAGTTAGAACCCCACCCTTACCTTAGCTTTTAGAATCGAAACCCTAGCCTTAGGAAGTACCACGAAATCTAGCTTTCCTTCTCTCTCCTTCTGCTACGCTCTCTCTCTCTCTCTTGTGCCTTGTGGATTCACGCCTTCTTCTCTTCTTTTCTCTCTAGCCGTCGACCTCTCCTCTCCTCTTCTCACTTTCTAATTGTGTTTTGTTTCTAATTATGAGAGAAACCCTAACCTAATTCCCTTAAGTAGACTCATCACCCATCATGGCCTATTTTCCTTAGCCCTATTCGCATACCCTATTGGGCTAGTTCCCTCCACTTAGTTATTTCCAATCCTAATATGCACCAACACACTAAAATAATTAACTTACATTTCTATTATTATATCTATCACATAAAACTAATATAATTAATTAAATAAATAAATCAATAAGATTGGGCTACTTTCATGGATGTCTTTGCTCTCCTCATCTATGGGATTCTTCTTTTCCCAAATGACAAAGATTTTGTTGAGGACACCGCAATTGATGTCTTTCTGGCCTTCAAGCTCCGAGGACAAAACCCTGCCTCAGTCGTTTTGGCTGATGTTTGTTTTTCTCTCTGGGAACGTCATGAGAAAGGAGTAGGTGTGATATGGTTTTGTTTGCCTGTGTTGTACCGTTGGCTAACCTCTCATATATTCAAAAGAAGTCATCATATGGAAGTTAGGGGTAAGACTGAGTGGGCCCAGTACCTCGCCGGCCTAACAGGGAGCGACATCTCGTGGTATTCCCGAGATCAAAACATCGACGAATTTTTTTATCAGTGTGGAGACTTTCCAAATGTCCCCCTCATAGGAACGAAAGGTTGCATCAGTTACAATCCAGCCATTTCTCTAAGGCAGTTCGGTTATCCCATGATGAATCCACCTCCAGAAGAATCCCTATCTACATTTGAGCTAGAGTGCAGAGGCTCTAAAAATCTTGATATGTTAAGAAGGGTTAGCCGAGCTTGGGACAAAATAGTCAAGAAAGGACGTGAACTAGGCCCTAGAGATATTGATGCTGGGGAAAACTATCTTCAATGGGTTGCACTTAGGGTCCGAGAGGTCGGGCTACCTTTTTGCCTCGCACTTGCCGCCGGCCATGAAATCCCTAAACCAGTTCCTGTCCTCAATGAAGAAGTAAGAGAAGTCAAAGTTGCCTTGACCAAATCTGAACAAGAAACGACTGAGCTGCAAGCCCAGCTGGAAAGAGCACTTAAAGAAAACGCAGGCCTGATGCGAGAAAATATCGTCAAAGGTAAACGCATTGCAGAATGCGAAGAAAGGTTAGAGGCCGGGAAGGCTAAGTTTCTTCGTGTGCAAGAAAGCCTTAGAGGTGCCAACGAAGAGCTTCAAGTACGTAACAGAGACCGAGACAGGGCCATTGACAATGCTTATGTATGGAAGAGTCGGTTGACAGAAGCTGTGGAGAAGGAAAAGGATCTTCAAACTCAGCTCCAAAGTTTGAGGGCGCAGTTGAAAGAAAAGATTGATGAGTATGAGGGTAGGCTTGCAACCGAAAGAGAAGCCAGAGGGGTGATACTGGGAAGACTCGAAGAATGTCAAGCAGCACTCCAAAAGGAGTTCAGAAATGCGAACGAATTGAAAGAATTCGCTGATTACCAGAAGAACCTCTATGAAACAACCGAGAAAGAGCACGCATATCTAAAAGAGGAATACATGAAGCTGAATGATCATTGTCATTACCTCCAGGATAGGTTCTCAAATCTAGCTAAACTATGCAATGAAGCTATCATAGATGTTCCAGATCATTTGAAGGATGCTGATAACGTCATGTCCAGGAAGAATACCCCAGTCAAAGTCTTCAAATTTGTTCAGTATATGAAAGAGCTTATTGCCTTCTTAAAGATTAAGGCAAAGTGGCCCGGTGTAAAAAAAAGAAAGATGGCTTGGATGGCGTAGTTGTTTGAGTTCAAATTGCTGTAGTTTCCATTGTAATCCCTGAAGAACTCGTTTGGTTGTACTTTCTTTAATCAATGAAGAATTTGTTTGGTTTAAATATCGATCCTAGTTTATCCTTCACTTGTCGAATGAGTGGTTTACAATTCCACAGGCTCAATGCGAGAAACCTGCATAGGCATCTCATGCACATTCATTCATTCACGAACTTATGTTAAAAATTTTGAAAAAAAACTGAACGAAAAGGCAAACTGGTTCATCAACACCGCTACCGTACTCGCTTGCAAGCCAGGAAAATGACTGAGAGTCAAGACAACCAAGCGTTGAGAGATGATATCGAGCAGCTGAAGGAGAAGATGAACGAGATGATGGCCATGAAGGAGCAGATGGCCGATATTATGAAGCTTCTTGAAAAGAGAGTTGCAGACGAAAACACCTCAGTAGGAAATACCGGAAATATTGCTACAAGCCTCCCTCCGCCACACAACTCTGGGTTTGATGGTCAGGGCCACTACTGGCCCCCTTATGGACTTCCTGCCGGCTACACACCTCCTACGATGGATGCCACTTTAGAGGGTGGCCCTACGGGGGTCGTGAATCCGAATCACAATATGTCTCAAGGACTGAATGAAACACCGCAAGTCCAGATCCCTACCACTATGCTGCAAGCTACGTTACAGAATTACACTCCGCCGTTAGTGACGAGTCATCAGACTCCTGTGCAAAATACCGGGAACTCCTCCCACTTATATATCCCACATGTGAGCTCAACTGCTGTCCCAATGGTCCATTCTTATAGCTACCCAACGTGGGACCCTCAATCTAGGGACAGATATCAAATGCTCGAACAACGGTTAACGGCCATAGAGGGAACTAATACTTGGGCAAGAAATGCACATGATTTATGTCTCGTTCCCAACGTGGTTATTCCCCCTAAGTTTAAGGTGCCAGATTTTGATAAGTACAGAGGAGCAACATGTCCGGCAAGCCACCTAACTATGTACTGCAGGAAAATGGCTGCGTTCGCAAATGACGATAAGCTGCTTATCCACCACTTCCAAGACAGCTTAGCTGGGGCAGCTTCAAGTTGGTATATGCAGTTGACACCCACTCACATCCGGTGTTGGAAGGATCTCGCTGATGCTTTCCTTAAGCAGTATAAGTACAACACGGATATGGCTCCTGATAGGACTCAGCTACAAAACATGGCTAAAAGAGATAATGAGTCCTTCAAGGAATATGCTCAGCGTTGGAGAGGACTAGCAGCACAGGTAGAACCACCTCTGTTTGAAAAGGAAATGGTATCTATGTTTGTGGAAACTCTTCCTTCACCCTTCTATGAAAAAGTGATTGGGAGTGTATCGTCAAGTTTCTCGGATATGGTCGTTATTGGGGAAAGGCTAGAGAACGAAATGAGAAATGGGAAAATCGCTTATACTTCTCCCACTAACCAGAGAAAGCCCTTCTCCGGATTTCCTAAAAAGAAGGAAGGAGAAGCCAACGCCATCACAGGAACCGGAAAAACTTCCTACTCCAATCCCTCTCACACCAATCCGTTCTCAGCACAAACACTATCTACCCCACCTTCCCAAAACAACCAAGGCCATAAACCACAAAACTACTCAGACAGAAAGTTCATCCAGTTTGATCCAATCTCTATGTCATACTCCGACCTATTTCGCCACCTGCTCAGCCATAATTTAATCACCACCCGCCCAATGAGGCAGGTCCAACCCCCTTTTCCTAGAGGCTTCGACCCAAACACCACATGTGAATTTCATTCAGGAATGGTCGGCCATTCCATAGAAAACTGTAAGGCATTGAAGTATGTTGTCCAAGATCTAATCGCCTCGGGCTGGTTGAATTTCAAGGAAAATGGTCCTAATGTGGCTACCAACCCATTACCAGGACATGGCATGCCCTCGACTAATGCAATTGAGGATTCTACAGAACAGTCCCTAATCAGGAGGGTAGAATACATCCAGACACCCGTGGAAGCGACTCATGCTAATTTGTGTTCCTTTGGGATTTTCAAGAGAGAATGCACTGCAAAGAATCCATGCAATGACCATCACTGCATTGGAAACTGTGAGGCGTTCAAACAAGTTCTTCAGGACCTGTTGGACCGGCACATAATACAAATAGGCTCTCTAAAGAAAGAAGAAGACGTATCAACCATCCAGTCAAACAGGGGCAGGAACACAAATACTCGACGGTCGCTAGAGATTCTCTATAGCAAAGACTCAAGGATGGCCCTTGCTGCACCAAAGGCAATAACCATCCAGGTACCGACTCCGTTCCCTTTCAAAGACGTGAATGCAGTCCCGTAGAATTACAGTGTGAAAGTTCAGAGCAATCCTGATGTCACCAACATCTCGGGAAGCAGCAGAATGACTCGAAGCGGGCGCGTCTATGCCCCTGAAGGACCCGGGGAAAGAAAATCAAATGAAATAGAAAGGATTGATAAAGGAAAAACATAGAGGGAGAGCTGTCTGACAAAAATGCAGGCAAGAAAGCACTACTGAGCAAGAAGCCAGTTAGTTTCTAAAGATTATGAGGCAGAGTGAGTACAAGGTAGTGGATCAGCTGAATCAGACCCCCGCTAAGATATCCCTGCTATCACTATTACTCAATTCTGAAGCCCACCGCGCAACACTAATGAAGGTGCTGAGTGAAGCTCATGTCACTCACGACATCACAGTTGGTCAGTTTGATGGGATCGTCGGAAATATCGTTGCAAACAACTACCTCACCTTCACAGATGACGAGATCCCCGTTGAGGGAAGAGGACACAACAAGGCTTTGCATATCTCCATGAAATGTGGAGAATACTCTCTAGCTCGGGTACTTATCGATAATGGATCGTCCCTGAATGTACTACCCAAATCAACCATGAATAAGCTAGACGTAGATTGTTCATACATGAAACCCAGTTCTACACTGGTCAGGGAATTCGATGGGTCTAAAAGAGAGGTCATCGGAGAGATGGAGTTACCTGTACAGGTAGGTCCAAAGGTCTTCATAGTGAGTTTCCAAGTAATGGACATCAATCCGTCTTACAGTTGTTTTCTGGGAAGACCTTGGATCCATTCAGCTGGGGCTGTGCCCTCTTCTCTACATCAAAAGCTCAAGTTCATAGTCAACAACAAGTTGGTGGTCATTTCGGGGGAAGAAGAGTTGCTAGTTAATAAACCGTTCCCTATCCGCTATGTTGAGGCTGCAGAAGAATCTTTCGAGACCGCCTTCCAAGCACTAGAAATTGAAAATGCTATCTTTGTCGGGGACGGGACCCCATCGCGAAAACCAAAGCTGTCCAAAGCTGCATTGATGATCGCTAAAGTCATGACAAGCAAGGGTTATCAAGCTTGAAGTGGTTTAGGGAAGACTGAACAAGGGATCCTAACACCCATACAGCTGCATGAAAACAAAGACAGACGTGGGATAGGGTACCAACCTAGTCGTGCTGAGAAAGGAAGGATCGCCGCGGAAAAGAAGGAGCGGAGGTTGGCCAAACTTGAGGGTTGGGAGCCAGATATGAAGAAGATTTTCATCTGCGACATAAAGCAAAGCTTTCAGAGCGCAGGAATACTAGATCCTAACCATGTTGCAGCTATTGAAGATGATTCAAGTGCTGAAAATGGCGGTGTCAGTCTTGTGCGCCGTTGTCCTGCAAACGAAAAGCTCAACAATTGGGAGATTGTTGATTTTCCTATAGTTTTTAGTGCAAAGTAATTTTCTTTAATGCAATCCTATGGCTCTGCCCAAGGCCTTAGGACATTTCATAAGGGCACGCATGTTCCGTTTCAATATCAGTATCAACAAAATAACATTTTGAATTCTCTAATAAATTTCATTTCGCCTTGTTCTTTCTCTTTTATTTGTTTTCATTCCGTCAGTTTTCGCTAATGCAGATCTAAAAATATCATCTTTGAAAATAACAATGCCAATCATTCATACCATAACTTTGATCACCCCATTAATCAAACCGAGGAGGATGTTGAAGATCATTGGGAAGCTCCTCAAGAGTTAATGAGAATGATGGAACAAGAGGAAAAGGCAATCCAACCTCACGAGGAATCTACGAAAACGATTAACATGGGCACAGAAGAAGATAAGAAGGAAGTTAAAGTGGGCACCACAATGAAGGAAAGTGAGCGGGAGAAATTGATTCAACTCTTATTCGACTATGTCGACGTCTTTGCATGGACATACCAAGACATGCCAGGGCTAGACACAAACATAGTTGAACACAAGTTACCAGTAAAACCTGAATGCCCTCCAGTGCAGCAGAAGCTAAGAATAATGAAGCCAGACATGTCACTGAAAATCCGAGATGAGGTTAAAAAGCAGTTTGATGCCGGATTCTTAGCGGTAGCAAAGTATCCTCAATGGGTAGCCAACATTGTCCCGGTTCCAAAAAAGGATGGGAAGGTCAGAATGTGCGTCGATTATCGAGACCTGAACAGAGCAAGTCCTAAAGATGATTTCCCTTTGCCCCACATTGATGTCCTGGTGGATAGCACAGCGCAGCACTCTTTATTTTCCTTCATGGATGGATATTCTGGATATAATCAAATCAAGATGGCCCCCGAGGATAGGGAGAAAACCACCTTCATGACTCTCTGGGAACCTTCTGTTACAAAGTAATGCCATTCAGATTGAAGAACGCTGGTGCAACATACCAAAGGGCGATGGTAGCATTATTCCATGATATGATGCATAAAGAAATAGAGGTATACGTGGATGATATGATTGCCAAATCCAAGACTGAGGAAGAGCATATTGTTAATCTGCGGAAACTCTTTGAACGTCTAAGGAAGTTCAAACTCAGATTAAACCCTGCTAAGTGCACCTTCGGCGTAAGATCAGGAAAGCTGTTGGGGTTCATAGTCAGTCAGAAGGGAATAGAGGTAGATCGAGACAAGGTACGAGCAATTCTTGAAATGCCAGCACCTAAAACTGAAAAAGAAGTCCGTGGGTTTCCAGGAAGATTGAACTACATCTCTAGATTCATATCCCAATTAACGGCTACCTGTGAGCCTATCTTCAAACTGCTGTGCAAGAATCAAGAAACCAAGTGGAACGATAACTGCCAAGAATCTTTCGAAAAGATCAAGAGGTACCTCCAAAACCCTCCGATTCTGATACCACCTGTATCAAACAGACCTCTCATCCTGTACTTAACAGTGCTAGAAAAATCGAGGGGTTGTGTGCTGGGGCAACATGATGAATCCGAAAGGAAAGAACATGCCATCTATTACTTTAGTAAGAAGTTCACTGAGTGCGAGACAAGGTACTCATTGTTAGAAAGAACATGTTACGCTCTAGCCTGGGCTGCGCATCGTCTGAGGTAGTATATGCCAAGCCACACGACTTGGTTGGTATCTAAAATGGATCCGATCAAGTATATCTTTGAAAAACCCGCCCTCACAGGAAGAATTGCTAGATGGCAAATGCTACTATCCGAGTACGATCTCTTATATGTTACGCAGAAAGCAATCAAGGGTAGTGCATTGGCTGAATACTTAGCACACCAACCAGTCGAGGATTACCAATCAATGCAATACGACTTCCCAAACGAAGATATAATGGCTCTATTCGAAGAAGGAAAGTCTCAAGATGATGAAAGATGGAGGATGTTATTTGATGGCGCTTCCAATGTGTGGGGGCATGGGGTCGGAGCTATATTAATCTCCCCGGATAATCGCTTCATACCGTTTACCGCTAGATTGAGCTTCTATTGCACCAACAACATTGCAGAATATGAAGCGTGCATTCTAGGCATCAAAGCGGCCCTTGAATGGAAAGTTAAGAGACTCGATGTATATGGAGACTCAGCCTTGGTCATCCACCAAATTAAGGGTGACTGGGAAGTTAGAGACTCCAAGTTGATACCTTATCGCGATCACATCCAAAAGATGATCAAGCCATTCGACGAGATCACTTTCCATCATCTCTCACGTGAAGAAAACCAGTTGGCCGATGCCTTAGCAACTCTGTCCTCAATGTTCAATGTCAATTGCGACAAGAATCTGACATTCATCAGGATCCAACACCGGGAATTACCAGCGCACCTTTGTATGGCAATTGAAGAAGAGCCTGACAGTAAGCCTTGGTATTATGATATCAGGCATTATATCACAAGCAGAGAATACCCTCCTGGTGCTTCAGAGAACGACTAGAGAACACTTAGAAGGTTATCGATGGGTTTCTTCCTAAATGGAGAAGTGCTTTACAAAAGAAATCATGATATGGTCCTCCTCAAATGTGTAGCAAAAGAGGAAGCGGAAAGAATCATGAAAGATATCCATGAAGGCTCGTTCGGAACTCATTCCAATGGGCATACCATGGCAAGAAAAATCCTAAGGGCTGGCTACTACTGGTTGACAATGGAGGCTGATTGCTTTAACTATGTGAGGAGGTGTCACAAATGTCAAGTTTATGCCGACAACATTCATGTGCCACCAGCCTCCTTGAATGTCCTAATAGCACCGTGGCCGTTCTCAATGTGGGGGATGGATGTCATTGGTCCCATCGAACCTAAGGCGTCAAATGGGCATCGGTTCATTCTGGTTGCTATTGATTAATTCACCAAATGGGTTGAAGCTGCTTCCTATCCCAGTGTGACAAGTTCATAAAAAGAGAATTGGTCTGCCGTTACGGCCTTCCAAATAAGATCATCACTGATAATGGGAGTAACGTGAATAACAAAATGATGAAAGAGCTGTGTGAAGACTTCAAAATTCAGCACCATAACTCTTCCCCATATCGTCAAAAAATGAATGGGGCAGTTGAAGCGAACAAGAATATAAAAAAGATTGTGCAAAATATGGTGGTGAACTTCAAAGACTGGCATGAAATGCTCCCTTTTGCCTTGCATGGGTATCAGACCTCGGCTCGCACGTCAACAGGGGCAACTCCGTTTTCACTAGTATATGGGATGGAAGCAGTTCTTCCCATCGAAGTTGAAATACCCTCTCTACGGGTGCTAATGGAGACGAAATTAGACGAGGCAGAATGGGTTCGAACTCGTCTTGATCAGTTGAACCTCATAGAGGAAAAAAGGGTGGTTGCGTTGTGTCACGGGCAGCTGTACCAACAAAGAATGTAGAAGGCTTATGATAAGAAGGTTCGCCCTCGACAGTTTCAAGAAGGAGACCTCGTGCTCAAGAAAATTCTACCTATCCAAAAGGATTCCCGGGGAAAATGGACCCCAAACTACGAAGGACCTTATGTGATAAAGAAAGCATTCTCTGGAGGAGCTTTAATTCTCACAAAAATGGATGGTGAAGAAGTACTATGCCTAAAGAAATATATGAAAAAAGAAAAAGATGAGCCAAGCAAAATGAGCTCGCTAGGTTGAAAACCCGAAAGGGCGGCCTAGGCAAAAGTTAGAGCGACCCGGTGGATCGAAAACTCTAAAGAGCGGTCCAGGCAAAAATTAGGG
Organism: Astragalus membranaceus; assembly: GCA_039519185.1. Classification (NCBI taxonomy): domain Eukaryota; kingdom Viridiplantae; phylum Streptophyta; class Magnoliopsida; order Fabales; family Fabaceae; genus Astragalus; species Astragalus membranaceus. The sequence goes on along the minus strand of CM076848.1, from coordinate 86,138,263 downwards.
TCAAAAAGTTGGACTTGGAAGAAATAAAAAGGCAGTCAACACTCCCAAAAGTTGGATGGTGGGTGGTCAAAATTATGCGTATGAGTGATTGGCACCTTCATTTCAAGAATACAAACAATCAAAAGATCTGTTTTTTCCTTTTTCTTTAAATTCTCAATGTAATTTTCAATCAGCGTGACCTTCCGTACGTTCGGTTTCCATATTAAACACTTTCTTTCTCCTGCTTGTTTTTCTTTCTTTGCTTTAAAGTGATGTTTTACGATAAATGATACTGAATTGTGAAACATGTGATGAACTGAGGGGCATTACAATCTTTGCGAAATTCCTAAAAATCACGGAAATAAGACGATCTCTCATGAACAAACTTGCAATGAGGACGAGTAGCTGCATGACCACTTCAAACAACAAATCATAATAAGTCTGCGCCGAATCTAGCAATACTACTGCTCTGGACCACCCTAATGCCTCACGACTGAAACCTCGCAAGTTGATCGAATCAGTAAAAAGAAGCCAAAAGAGCAAAAGAGCAAAACTAGAAAAAAAAGAGAGCTAGAAGAGAGCAAGAGAACAAAGAAAAAAGCTAAAGTGCAAAAGAAACAAAAAAATCATTCAGTATTTCATTCATCATCGCACTCAAAATTAATCACTGCAGATGCATACATCGCATACATGCCATATACATATCAAATGTGGTTTTTTCGTATCGACTCTCCGTGTCGACACGTATCTACATCCAATTCTTAAGCCAACGCGATTAATGTTGAATCCTATGTCGCGCGTTAGATCGCAGTGTTAGCAAAGACTAGCATAGATCCTTCAGACCAAATCGGTCCTTCAGTTCAGTTTGAATTAGCGCGTAAAACGCTACTTCGAGCTGCACCTTTAGATCATAACGTCGCCACGGAGCGCAACAGATCCTTCAGACCCCCGGTGGTCCTTCAGATTAGCTGTGTCTGCCTAAGGCATAGCGTAAATCCTTCGTGGTCAACATATAAGTTCCAGATCTGATCTTGACCCTCACGACCGCCCCGACGTAGGTCACCCTCCGATTGTTTTACTAGTGCCATAACTAGTTGCAGTCCATCAGACCATTTTTGGTCCATCAGGCTCAGGCAGCCCTTCAGACCTGTCGGTCCTTCAGTTTCATTCAAACCAGTGCGCCAAGTGCTCCTTCAGACCCCCAACGGTCCTTCTTTATTTGCTTTCTCGTGAACACGCAAAGTGTCAACCGTTATCCGTATCCCCACTTCTTTCTTTTTTTATCAAACAAAATTTGCGTCTGTTTAATCTTCATTTCCATTTCTACTACGAAAATCCAAGAATTTTTTAGTAAAATAAAATAAAGAGGGGCAGCTGTCATACCCTAATTTTGTCCGATTAATCAAAAATCCCAAAAAGAGTTTTTTTCCTCGCTCTCTCGTTGAGCCACGTATCATTTTAAGCTCGCGGGCGCAATATTATTTTGATGCTTCGTCTTTATTTTTATGAGCCTATTGTTATTGGCATAAAATACAACACAAACAAATTAAGAGTGTAAATATCTTTTCTTTTTGAAGCTGAACAATAACAAATATCCTTTTATTGAATAATCAGTTTTCTTTTACACATATAAACAAAAAAAAAAGCGAAAAGAAGCAAATAGTACAGTTTTTTTTTAAAAAATATAATACAAAATTCAAAAAAAGAAGGAAAAGGGCGCAGCTTGCAGCTGCCCCATCTAGGGTTAGGGTTATCATTTTTCTTTCCTTGATGTTGTCCTTTGTGCCACCCATAGCCAGCCAGCTGCTGTCCTTGATCCTTATCCAATTGCTGTCCTTTTGATTCCTCCTCAAAGATGCTGTCCTTTTGATGCCATTTTTTTTGCCCTAATTGCTGACTGTCCTTTGACTCCTCAGCACCACACCACCCTGCCTATAAATACCAAACAGTGACATAGTGAGGAGGGCAGAAAAAATACGCACTCAGTCACAGAATATACACACAGAGAGGCAAAAATTCACAACAATTAGAATCCAAACTAGGGTTCTACACTAAAACCCTAAATCATAGAGCATCTGAAACCCTAATTGCGGAAAGAAAACACTACAAGAATTTAAGTTATTACTAGCTAACTCAATCCCCCAGTAATGCTGAAATTCGGCCAGAAATTGCACATTACTGACGAATTTAGTCCGCCAGTAATCAGCCTGAAAAACGGCCGCAGGTAATTGTTACTGGCGGAATTTCAGCCAGTAATGACTGGCGGATTTACTGGCCGAATTTCAGCCAGTAATTACTGGCTGAAATTCGGCCAGTAAATCCGCCAGTCATTACTGGCCGAATTTCAGCCAGTAAATCCTCCAGTAATTACTGGCTGAATATCAGCCACTAAACAACCAAATCCGCCAGTACTGTATTATATATTTATTTAAAAAAAATATTTTTCAAATGGTTTTTTATATTTAAAATTTGTTGATATTTAATTCGTTTTTTATTTAAATTTTTTAAAAATAATTTTTTAATTCATTTATTTAATTCAAAAAATAAAATAATTACTAAATATTTTTTTCTAAATGATAAAATTTTCATAAACTTAATGCAATAAAGTACTAATTAAAATATCCATTACAAAATATAAATGTTGGTGTCTGTGTCGAACTGCTGTTGGGGTTGCTGGAGTTGCTGTTGAGACTGTTGCTGCGGCTGAGGTCGAGGAAGCTGTTGAGACTGCATATGTGGTTGCTGGAATTGCTGTTGAGACTGTTGCTGCGGCTGAGAGTACGGCTGACCACATGTGCCCCGGAAAGTCATTAATGGTCCACATCAAAGCTGCCCTCATGTTGAAATTTTTTCTACGTGCTGCATCATAAGTTAAAACGCCATTCCACAACCTTTTGAGGTCATCAATCAAAGGTTGCAAATATATGTCAATACCAGCCGTTGGACTACTTGGCCCTGGAATAATAGAATTTAAAAACATGTATTGTTTAGACATACACATTTCTGGAGGAAGGTTGTATGGGGTAACAATAACTGGCCAACAAGAATACGGTGATGCCGATGCTTGAATATAGGGTGTGAAACCATCAGAGCACAAACCAAGCCGAACATTGCGTGGATCACTGGCAAAATCTGGATGTACACGATCAAAATGCTTCCAAGCTTCACCATCAGATGGATGACGTAACTCACCAGAATTATTTCTATTTTCATAGTGCCACGTCATTTTACCCGCAGTTTCCATTGCAGTAAACATCCTCTTCAGCCTTGGTATAATTGACAGATAGAACATTGCTTTCCTTGGCACTTGTTTGCCTTTGCTCGTCCCTTTTCTGCTGACACGATACCGTGGCTCTTGACAAACCTTGCATTGCAGCAACTCTCCATCATTTATGCCAAACTCATTATTATAATAGATCATGCAACCAGAAACACAACAATCAATTCTTATGGATTTCAAACCAAGTTTCGATACCAATCTTTTAGCATCATAATAACTCTGCGGCAAAAGTCCTCTGATTGGGGTTGCATCTAACATCATTTTAGTCATATATTCCATGCACAATTCCGCAACATTAAATTGAGACTTAAGACCCAACAACCGAACACACATTGATAATTTAGAGTCTTTAGATCCTTCAAATAATGGTTTATTTGTCTCGTTCAAAAACATATAAAACCTCTGAGCTTCCTTGTTTGGAACTTCGTCAGCATCATATTGTGGTTCTTCAAAATCCAAATTTACACCGACAGCATCAGATATCATTCCCTGAACAACATCAAGCAACTCATACCCTGTAGTGTTTGGATTACTACTAGATGTGGCAACGACTGGACTTGAAGTGTGACCTTCTACTTGAAAAGGAACATTGTCAACCGCAGGAACAGGAACTCCAGCTGCTACCTCGCCATGACGGGTCCATATCCAATAATTTGGCTTAAATCCATTATTGTACAAATCAAGTCGAACCTCACCTTCATTTTTTATAGATCGAAATACACATTTGAAGCAAGGACATCTAATTCCACCTTGTTGCTCAAATTCTTTTTGACGCTTAGCAAAAAGAACAAACTCTTCGACTCCTTCGACAAAACGTCTCTTCAACCCAGCTCTACCCGGATACATTCGATCATACATCCAACTACGATCCATTTTTTTGCATCAATGTTCTTAATATATACTACAACATAGTAATATGTGTATTAGAACAATACACATTCGTATCCAAATTATAATAACTACTAACTATTATTTATTAATCTATAGTGATTCTAACTATTAAAATAAACAAAATAATTACAAATAACATAATTATTAATAGTAAATATAACACAGATTTTATTTTCATAAGTACAACACAAAACAACACAATTTATACTATACTAAATAATATCTATGATACAAATATAATTAATATTATTTTAACAACACATTATTTTGATTTAATTCCTATTTTTTGATAATAACATTTTATCTTGTCAAAAAAAGATAATAACATTTTATATCATTTTACATATTAAACAATTTTTATTTGAATTTATCTAATTTTATTTTATTTATTTTTAATAAATAATTATTAATTAAAAATAACACTATAATATCAGTATATTAAAAAAAACAGTATATTAGTTAATAATAATAATTATAACACATTTATATTTTTTTGTCATACTGTAAAAGACTATAATAATAGTATATTATATTTTTTGGAAAAAAAATACTATATTATATTTATTTTAATCCGTAAATAATAATTTTATTTTAAAATATCCTAAAAAAACAGTATACCATTATAATAATTAATTTCAAAATATATTATAAAATATCAGTATATTATATATTTTTATAATATGTTATTTAAATCTTACTTAAATTATAAACAGATTTTAAAAATATACAACAATAAACAGATTGTAAAAAAAAACTCATTTTTTAACAATAATTATAAACAGATTTTAAAAACTAATTTTTTAATTATAAACACATTTTAAAAAAATACAACAATATATTATTTTATAATATATCACAGTAATTCGTTTTTAATTAACAGATTTTAAAAAACTTACAACTATAAATATTTAGTAAGAAATAACTTGATAACTAACCGGTAATGAAGGGAAGATTCTGGCTTGATGCTAATTCCGGTTTCTTTTGAGCAAATCTTCAACCAAACTTAAGCAAACTAACAAATATGATATATCAGAAATATTAACAACTCAGCTTTTAAAACAAAATATTAACGAAAACAACCTAATATGAAATATATTCTTACAAACATACCTTCAACAAATCTGGAAACTTTCGTTTAGAACTTGGAGAGAGATGGTGTGAATGAATGAAAAAAAATTTAGACACATTTGAGAGAAATAGTGGAATGAATAACAAATGAAATGAGAGGCTTCAGATTTTATAATGGAGGTAAGAAGGAGAAGACGCATTGTGGCAGTTACTGGCGGATTAAAGGCCGTTTCTGGCGGATTAAGAAGGAGAAGACGCAACGGCTGTCACGAATATTACTGGCGGATTTAAGTGCATTACTGGCGGAATTTTGGCAGCTGACAGCCCACGGATTTGACTAGCTGCAGTCGGTTTTCTGGCGGAAATTTCAGTTACTGGCGGAATTGGTCTGTGACGCGACATCTCACTGCCATCTTGTCTATATTACTGGCGGAACTTGCGTGTTACTGGCGGATATCATTACTGGCCATTTTTAACGGTCAATGCGCAGCTTTTGAGGGTATTTTCTGGCTGAAATTTTCGCCAGTAAATGCAATTACTGGCGGATATATTTATTTATAAAATTATTTTAGTTTTTCAATTAATTTCCGCCAGAAATTCCTACTCAATCCGCCAGTAAATATACTGGCTGTTTAAATTCGACAGAAATGTTATGGAATCCGCCAGAAACTTACTGGCAGACTAAATCCGCCAGAAATCGCATAATTCCACCAGAAAACTTACTGGCTGACTGATTCCGCCAGAAATGTCTAGCCAGTAATGCAAGTAATTCTTGTAGTGAACAGAACATGAGGGAGACAGTGAGACATTGTGAGAGGAGACTGTGAAAAAAAGAGAGAAACATTACCTCCGGCCACCGTTCACGGTGGCCTCCGCCGTAGCACCGCCGTAGCCCCGCCGTAGCCTCGCCTTAGCCATCCCTTAGCCTCCGTCAAACACCAAGCTGTAGCCCAAACGACCACCACCATAGTCACCGTACACCACCAAGCCATAGCCCAAACATCGCCGCACCACCACGACCGAACACCCCCCCTTCGCAACCACCACATCCTAAAGCACCCCACCGTCAACCACCATCACGATAGCCACGCCTCAACCCTCACCCATGTCGCCGCCACGCCGTAGCCAGAACCACCACCGTACTCCTACTTTCGCAAAACACCACCACTCGCACAGCTCCACAACCGTATGCCACCGTGAGTTCACCATTCCCATCGTGAAGCAAGTCCAGATCGGACGAAAAAGAAACCACGCCGTGAGCCCTCCTTTCTCTCTGTCTCTCTCATTTTCTTTCTCCATATCCCCCTCGCCTTCGTTCTTCTGAAAGAAATTTTGAGTTCGGTGAGAAGAGGGGAGAGCAAGATCAGTTCGGTGAAGAGAGGAGAGATCGAGTGGGGGGGGGGGGGAAGGGACGTCTCGGTCTGGTGAGGAAGAAGTGGGTGCGGCGCTAAGGAGAGAGAGAAAGGGGAATTTGGGTTGAAGGGTGAGAGTTGCGGCGCTGTGAGTTTCGAAAATTAGGACAGTTTTTTTTAATTTCTTATTTATATAGTCTAGGGTATAATTTATTTTTAATTATATCAGATTACTGCTTGCACCATCTATGTTGATAACCCACACCCCCCTGAAAAGCCCATGATTTGTGGGCTGGCGTTTCTGAAACTAAAACCGGGCCTCTTGCTGCTCGCACCCCCAGTTTTTAAAATACAACCCTTTTCTGCTAATCACACCCCATTTTACTACTGCACCCCCTGTTTCTCTTTTTTTAATTTTTTTTTTAAATAAACATTTTCTTTCACAAACCTATCTTTTTCCCAAATAACGAATACGTGTTTTCCTAAACATAAAAATGGTTTGTTGTCAAGGGTCACTCAGAGCTTAGCTTATTTGACTGTTAATAACGGCCCAGGCTTTCAAACGGGCTATGAGTGATGACCACTTTGGGTTTTACTTGTTTGGTCATTACAAACACCTCTCTTTATTTCAAAAAATATTCAAATAACAAAAAATACAAACACACAAACATTTTCTAAACCTAGTACTACGTAGCCTTTGATTCTCTACCCGGAGATACGTAGGAGCAGGGTCACGCCCCTGTCAATGCGCAAAAAGAAACCATTTCCATTACCTTTCTTTCTTAATTCATTTTTTTACAAAAAACCACAAAATATAAATAGGGGACTAAGTCGACTGTACAGTCGGGTTAGTCTGCTTTTTAGGTCACTAATGAACCGTTACGGATCATGTCCTAAAATCCCTATTTAAAATAAACAATTTCCAAAATTAAAAAATAAACAAACACATCTCTTTCATTTAAAAAATCAAAAATATTATTTTCGAAGTAGGGGATTAAGTCGGTCGTACGGCCGGGTTAGTCATCATTTTAGGATAAGTGAACTGTGGGCCTTCAGAGCCCCAGCGCTCCTTCAGCCCTCAGCGGCCCTTCAGAGCCCCAGTGCTCCTTCAGACCCCCAGTGGTCTTTCAACACAGATCACACAGTCCTAAAACCCCTATATTAAAAAATACCAACCAACAAACATTTTCTAACTAAAGAACTACGTAGCTTTGATTTCTCCATCGCACCTGGAGATACGTAGGAGCAGGGGCCTGTAACACCCATTTCTACCCGGTAATTTATTAGCGTAAAATCATAGTTTTCAACAATGAAACGGATGTCACACTTTTCGACTTAGAAAAAAACCTTAAACGGATTCATAACACTCATCACTCGGATGAACCGGCAAACAACATTTTTAGTCTTAAAAACAAATCAACCCTTACTCATTCACGCAGCGGAAAATCATAAGGGTTCAACTAAAACAAACGTTGTGACCATGTAAGATTTATAACATCAAAATCTGCAAAATAACATAAACAATATAAATAGTGTTCATCCCCCCCGAGTGCTACGTATCAGAGCGACGACACGACCGAACTAGTGAAGTACAACAGCCTTCACTCGTGGATACCTGCACGTTACCAACATAGGGGTAACATTCAAATAGAAGGGGTGAGATATCACACAGTATAAATAATCGTATGAAAGACCGTATATCTAGGTCAGAAAGTCAGATAATCATAACAGACAACAGGTCAACAACAGCATGAACATAACAGTCATTATCATCATAATAGTCAACATCAGCACGACAAGCATATATCCTCACAACAGTCAATATTCAACAACAACAGTCAATATACAACAACAACAGTTCACCACAGTCAGTGACTTCAAACATGCGGTATGAATGCGGGATGCTCACTAGAGGGCCAACAACCCTATAATGCATGTGGTACTGGGTCCAGCCAAATGAGGCTTCCAACAAAAATCCATGCCAAAATAGGCAATCCAACGTGGTGGAGACTAGCTCCGGGGCCAACTACCCCATATGCAAATGATATGGATGCGACACAATGATGCAACACGGACAATCAACAACAAGCAACATATCTTAGCACACAATGACACAAGACTCAACACTGGCCATAGGCCTTCAACACAAAAATTCATGAAAAGTTTGGGCCATTTGGCGATACCCTCAACAAAACAACTCGGGCCATTCGGCGGTACCCGCAACAAAACAAGGTGGGCCATTCGGCGGTACCCACAACAAAATCAACAACAACATAATCAACAACACGATAACAACGACAACAACATCAACAAAACAACAACATTCAGGCCAACAACTCAGCCACAACAATAGGCGCTAAGGCATCAACAACGAGCAACAACTGTAGGCGCTAAGGCGCCGACACGCAACAACAACAAACATAGGCGCTAATGCGCTGACATGCAACATCAACAATTCAACAATGGCCACCGGCCTATAACAACAAATCAACAGGACAACAGGGCGCTAAGGGCACCAACAACCACCCACAAAAATAGAAACAACACATATGATTTTCAGCAAACAGCAACATTAATCTTCAGCAATCAGCAACATTAATTTTCAGCAACAGCAACATGATTTTCAGTAAACAGCAACATTAATTTACAGCAACAACAACATGATTTTCAGTAAACAGCAACATTAATTTACAGCAACAGCAACATGATTTTCAGTAAACAGCAACATTAATTTACAGCAACAGCAACATGATTTTCAGTAAACAGCAACATTAATTTACAGCAACAGCAACATGATTTTTAGTAAACAACAACATTAATTTACAGCAACAGCAACATGATTTTTAGTAAACAGCAACATTAATTTACAGCAACAGCAACATGATTTTCAGTAAACAGCAACATTAATTTACAGCAACAGCAACATGATTTTCAGTAAACAGCAACATTAATTTACAGCAACAACAACATGATTTTTAGTAAACAGCAACATTAATTTACAGCAACAGCAACATGATTTTCAGTAAATAGAAACATTAATTTACAGCAAACATACCTCAACTTCGGTGAATTAATTAACCTATCAAATGGTATCAAAACTTAGCAAAGGACCCCTCTATGGAAAGCTAAGAATGTTTAGTTCCTGACTATAATTTTTATTTTGCAAAATAATTGTCCAATTCGTACAGTTTCAGTAAATAAGCAACAAGGTTCAGAAAACAGGACAGCCACCATTACCTAGCTTGTGACACCTCTAAAATTATCAAAAGTCAGTCAAATGACATGGGACTTGAGCCTAACCCGAAACAAATTGAGTGTATTTTTCAATGAATTAAGAATCATTCAAAAAGGAGTTCAAACGAAAATGTTATACATGAAATACCGAACCTATATCCAGATTGTTTCCAGAATTGTAACCTAACTTGTGACACCTATAACTCGAGCTATACAACTCCAAATGCAACCAAACTAGTTCCAAATCAACAAGCATTAAGTCTAGTTTCTGAAAAGGTAAACCACATAATTTTTCGACCACTAGATTGTTCCCAGTTACTGTATAACCGAACTTATACCCAGTTTTCTTTGCGAATTAAAAACCCCAAATTGATTTCCAACCTCCACAAACATACTCAAACATCAACAAGTGATCTCAAACAACAACAAATAGGTTCAATCATCAACAATTGGTTCAACAAGGTAACACAAACATATAATCATACATGTGATAAATCATCATACATAGTATTAGGGCACGGGAACATCAATTACATGACAAAATAAACGAATATAGCATTCAAAGCATTTTATCAAACACAGAATAAACATGATACACATATGATGACTACCAAACCCTAACCCACATACAACCCTTCATACCAACCCTTATAAAGCATGAACCTCACCCTTACCTTAGCTTTTAGAATCGAAACCCTAGCCTTAGGAAGTACCACGAAATCTAGCTTTCCTTCTCTCTCCTTGTGCTACGCTCTCTCTCTCTTGTGCCTTGTGGATTCATGCCTTCTTCTCTTCTTTTCTCTCTAGCCGTCGCCCTCTCCTCTCCTCTTCTCACTTTCTAATTGTGTTTTGTTTCTAATTATGAGAGAAACCCTAACCTAATTCCCTTAAGTAGACTCATCACCCATCATGGGCTATTTTCCTTAGCCCTATTCGCATACCCTATTGGGCTAGTTCCCTCCACTTAGTTATTTCCAATCCTAATATGCACCAACAGACTAAAATAATTAACTTACATTTCTATTATTATATCTATCACATAAAACTAATATAATTAATTAAATAAATAAATCAATAAATATTTAATTAATTTTGATGCGTTACAACTCTCCCCCACTTAAAAGAATTTCGTCCTCGAAATTTTACCTGATCCGAACAACCTGCAATGTAAACAATGGTTAGTACTAAAAGACAACAGTTGGTCCTTAACCGACATAACGACTCGATGACTTGGCCGGACGGACCAACCATCGTTCTGATACCACTATTGTAACACCCATTTCTACCCGGTAATTTATTAGCGTAAAATCAGAGTTTTCAACAATGAAACGGATGTCACACTTTTCGACTTAAAAAAAACCTTAAACGGATACATAACACTCATCACTCGGATGAACCGGCAAACAGCATTTTTAGTCTTAAAAACAAGTCAACTCTTACTCCGTGACACCTATAACTCGAGCTATACAACTCCAAATGCAACCAAACTAGTGCCAAATTAACAAGCATTAAGTCTAGTTTCTGAAAAGGTAAACCACATAATTTTTGGACCACTAGATTGTTCCCAGTTACTGTATAACCGAACCTATACCCAGATCACCCCAGACAATGAGTTTAGCAACAAAATTGGCATCAATCATTCATCAATTTCAATAATTTCGAATATCATCAATAGATTTTCAAAAATTAAACAAATAGAATCAATCATTAAACAAACATAGGATCCCCTAATTCCCTACATAAAGTCCTTCATATACCCTATTATAGAGTTAGAACCCCACCCTTAGCTTTTAGAATCGAAACCCTAGCCTTAGGAAGTACCACGAAATCTAGCTTTCCTTCTCTCTCCTTCTGCTACGCTCTCTCTCTCTCTCTCTCTTGTGCCTTGTGGATTCACGCCTTCTTCTCTTCTTTTCTCTCTAGCCGTCGCCCTCTCCTCTCCTCTTCTCACTTTCTAATGGTGTTTTGTTTCTAATTATGAGAGAAACCCTAACCTAATTCCCTTAAGTAGACTCATCACCCATCATGGCCTATTTTCCTTAGCCCTATTCGCATACCCTATTGGGCTAGTTCCCTCCACTTAGTTATTTCCAATCCTAATATGCACCAACACACTAAAATAATTAACTTACATTTCTATTATTATATCTATCACATAAAACTAATATAATTAATTAAATAAATAAATCAATAAATATTTAATTAATTTTGGGGCGTTACAGGGCCCACTCCTGTCGAGCACCAAAAAACTAAAATTTTTATTAAGTCTTTTTGTTTCAATAAAAGGGTAAAAATTAACATTTTCAAAATTAACATTTTTTTCCTACAACTAATTAGCAGGTAACCTTCCCGAACCCTAATATGGTCTCAAGGACCTTTATCCATTCCTAAGGGATTTACCGATGTTTGCCCTAAAAATTAAACGTTGGTGGCGGCTTCATCTTTTGCACCTTCGAGGAATCCTCGCCCGGATTTTTCGGTCGCTACACTCAAAGCTTCTCTTCTTCGCTTAACCTTCAACTGCTCCCACTTTCTATCCACATTCCCTTCATTGCCTCGCAGGCAACTCCTGCAGTCGTCGAACTTAGGCTAACTGAGCTATTATGGCCGAGGCACTCTATAAGCTGAAACTTGCTCTACTTCAGCTCTATCTGATATCCCTTGAGTTCAATCCCTCCTCGGGGTGTTCATATTGTATCATGCCTCGAGCTTCATCCATTATCCCTCAGGCTCAATCTCTCCTCGGGGCATTTATATTGTCTTTTACCTCGAGCCCCTCCTTTAAGATTGTTCCTTCAGCAAATATCTTCTATAAGTTGTAAGGTGATTCGCTCTCCCAGCTCTCGACCTACGACTTAATTTATTTTTGGGTGTTAACAATTGCCCCCCTTTGTGTGCTGTCGTGCGGCCGTGGGGACGTGACTAACGGTACAAAAACCCTTGATATGACCCGATGTGACGGTTGCAGTGACTTCCTACCATAATGTGGCATTTTGCGGTTCAGTTCACGCAAATCGAGAAGGCTGCACGGAGGTTCCCAAGGTTGCGCCAGTTACCTCCCCAAGGCTATAAATAGTCATTATGCCTACAGCATATGGCTTCTTGCACACTCACTCTTCCCTACACTTTGAGAGAAACCTTTGCCTTCCCCTTTCTTCTCAGACCGTGTTTCGTCAGCCATGGCAGCAAAACAACACGCTTCTTCCTCTGTTACCCCCTCCCTTCAAAGTGCTTCTTCATCCATTTTCACCACCATCGGCCCTTTATCTGTTCTTCGCCCTATCGCCACCAACGCCGATCACAGTTTCGAGGTGTTTAAGCAACGCTTCGGCTCCTGCAATCTCCCCCTAAAGACCTCCTGGTTCAACACTGAGGCCAAGTTTCATGATCTCCGAGGATGGTTGAAAAGCAACCCCGATTACAATGACTGGGTGACCCGCTTGGCCCAGCAAAAAGGGGAAACCTGGAAGGCGTGAGGGATCTACGACATGATCATGGTGTCGACCCACGAGGTTTCTCACAATGCTAATCTCCCGTTCCCTCTGATGTCCTTCTGGTTGACCACCCTGAACGCTTTCATATTCCCATGGAGCATCCTGGCCCCCATTTTGCTAGATCTGGCCGCCATCCCGGGGCTTCTTGCCAGCGGCATCGAGGTTCATGCCGATCCTGATTTCCTGGCCGTTGACCCTCCGTATACCTACGCTTAGGCCTTTTCCATCATTCTGGCTAACAACGCCAAGTCCTCCGGACCGGTCACCGACGGGGAACATCATGCTTTCCGTATGTATTTTTTCAACAAGTTGATTATTCAGCACCAAGTCGTTTGGCATTGTTAAGGAACTCTCTGTTTTTGTCCACTTGTTGCCGATATGACAGAAGTATGCATGGGGTCCCTTCTTCCTCGCCCTCCTCTATAAAAGTATGTATAGCTTCCTGAGGCAAATCGAGGACACGGGCTCGTATTCGAAGGCCGAAGGTCCCTTTTGGTTTCTGCAACTTTGGGCGCAACTTTACTTCCCCAATTTTACTCCTGACTTGTCAGCAGATTCCTCGGAGATCCTAGGATGTGCCCTTGCTGCCACCCCCAATTGGCCAGTGGAGCCTGTGGAGGCGCTTCGAGTTCTACTGGACATAGACCCCAATGAGTTCTGCTGGTGTCCGCCTTTGGAGAAGGACTTTGGCCCTCAATGGGTCTTCACCCCTCAGGATTTGGACCCCCCCTCGGGTGACCACTACCACATGGTAATTTATTGGAGCTGTGTCCTTGTGGCACGAGATTTTATTGCTGGTGCCAAACTCTCCTCCACTACCAACCCTCTTACCGTGGAACCTTACCACCCCAACTTCGACACCGAGGAAAGATTCTTCTCACCGATCTCAACAAGCTTCTGGCGGACTAGGAGGCAAGGTTCCTCTCTTTCTCTTGCGGTACCTATCACCGACATGTTGGTCAGACCAGCAGCTATGCTTCCTAGTGGTTTCTTATTCGGGAATATCTCTTCCTTCTCTCCACCACCGAATATCTTCAGCAATACGTGGGATCGGCCGTGGGCCTCTCTGCTCAGCCCACATCGATGGCTGCCCGTGCGAGTCCACCACCTCCCACAGCTGTCCATTCGGTGGCTAAACCAATGGAGACAGGGAAAAAGAAGAGACCATTGCTTTCCCGTCCTTCCCCTCATCGTTCTTCACCTCGTTTGAGATCCATTGGGGAACCCTCTTTTACCACTAGTAAGTCTTTTCGTTTTGCCCTGTCATTCTTTTCATCTTATTAATATAGCTTGACTAGGCATCGTCCTTGCGTAGCCCAAACGCCGGAGGTAGTTGCTCTGGACGATGATGAAGATGATGATGACGATGATGTTCCACTCCTTCACCGTAAAATAACTCGAGACATGCTTACTCTAGTTTCACCTCCCCCTACCACTCATGTTACTAGGGACCATTCCCCTCCTTTTAAGCGGCTGCGGGTAGGTTCTTTCTCTCAACGCCTTGTGCATTATGTCAATTAGCTGTTGCTTTCTAACTCTTGGGCGCTCCTGCAGAGGTTCCGCTCTTCATTGGAGTCACCTCCATCCTCTGAAGCCGAAAACCGTAATAGTCCAAGTTCAGGCTCTGTAAGTTTCCCCCTTTGCCTTTGTGCTTTGTTCATGGTTTCGTCACCCTTTCTTAAAGTTTCCTTTTGCAGGGATTTCCTCATGATGCTGCAATGGCCGATCCCCCTTCTCTCGAGGAGGCCAACCCTACCATCCCTCAGCAGCCCGAGGCTCTTGCCACCCTAGATGTGACTGGGGAAGAATTGGAACGCTATTTCCTTAGCCTAGACGTTCCAGTGGCCGATGCCTCCCCTGCAGATGCGGAGTTCAGTCGAGTGGAGGCTGCCTTGGCTGGGGAAATCCCAACGCATCCTAACCAGGTAGCTGTTGTCAGGGCTTCACTGTTTTGGCTTTCCAGCTCCTACGACGTTCCCTTTGTTAAGAAACAGGTGTTAAGGGAGATAGCACTGCAGCTTGGGGGCATTTCAAGTTTATATGGGCGAGCCAAGACTACCGAGGATCGAGCCCAATCTTCTTTGCAACAATTGGAGTCTCTTCAGACTGAAAAAGCTGGATATCGGGCCACCTTTGTTTTCCCGGACGAGAGAAAACGTGCTACGTTGGCCGAGAAGGAGAAGATTGCCTGTAGGGTGCAAACCATTGAAGACCAAATAGCTTCCTTCCAACTTGAGTTGGCCTCGCTCACTCCTCAGAACTTTGCAGCCACAAACAAACTTTCAAACATTACTTCTTACATTGTCCAGCTTTTCCGTTGCAGCTCTGTGCTAGATCCACACCTAGCACTCCTACACCCGCAACGACCTGGCTTGGAAGCCGATCTTGACAAGAGTTGTGAGGCTATTATGCAAGCAGTCAATGGATGGGGCACCCTGCAGATGTCCTTCGAGCAAGCCCTCTCCCCACCAGTCTTGGAGGCCGGGGAGTTACCTTTAGCTCAGACAGATGTCGAGGCTGAGGCAGGTAAGAAACCCTCTTCTCCATAACCTTCACCTTCTGGCAACGCCCCTACAGCCGAGGCAATAGGCCACGGGATCGACGCTGATTATGAGCTGGGGGCACCAGTATCAGAAGCACGCCGCCAACGGATCGCCCCTCCGGGAGCCTGGAGGTGCTAGGTTAGGCTGCAGAGGCAGATGAAGCTGCATTAGATGTTGTCATTGTGGAGGCTGTAGCAGGTGACATTACTGCGGAGGTTATTGCAGGAGCTGTGGTAGATGAGGTTGTAATGGATGAGCAATTTTAACTTCTTACTAGGTCGCCGGTATGTGGCGTACCACCCCGACAATTCTGGTTTATCTACCAATTATCCTTTCCTTTCATACTTTCCCAGAGGGTAGGATAATGTACTTAAAGATAATTGCCATTGATTTTCATTTCAAACACTTCTCTGTCTAACGTAATAAGATGGTACGCTCCCCCGTTGAATACTTTGCTTATAATATAGGGCCTATCCCAATTCGGGGACCACTTGCTAAAGTTGGGATCCTTCCTTCCAAGTGGCAGAATAGTTTTCCAAACAAGGTCGCCTTCAACAAACTTTTTTGGCTTGACATGTTTGTTGTACGCGCGGGCCCTTTTGGCTTTATTTATTTCTATCCTGCTGAGGACAGCCAGTTTGTCGTCATCAACGGAGTCCAACTGCATTAGCATGGCCTGTTGGTACTCATCCACACTAAGAGAGTGCTGCTGTAACACCCAAAATAATTTAATTAATTTATTTAATTTAATTATTTAGGTATTCATCTATTTATTTATTTTATTTGGTGTAATTAAATTAATATTTAATTAGATGGTGTGTAATTGGGCATTAGGAGGTGGTGTTAGTGATCGGGCTTAAGCTGGAGGAAAGCCCGTGATCCAGGCCCATGTGTTAGGCGAATTAGATGAGGGGTTAGAGTTTTGGCTAGTCATTCAGCGCAAAACCCTTAGAAGAGAGAAAAGAATTGCGAATTAGAGAGAGGAGAGGAGAAGAAGAAATTCGGCGCAACCAAGGAGAGGAGAAGAAGGGTAGTTGCTGTGGTTCTGTTGGTGACTCCGTAGAAAGAACCTAGTCTTCGGTATAATCAAGGTAAGGGTGGGTCTTACCTTATAATAGGGATTATAATGGGGTGTATGTGGGTTGTAGGAATTATATTGATCTCAATGTGTTTTTGTTGTTGTTATGATGCATGATTTTATTGGTGAAGATGTGATGTTCGCTATGTGTTGTCAAAAGGCATATGATGTTGTTAGATGTATGTGGGAATGAGAATGCAAGCCAAATGTTTGATAAAATGTGTATTTTAGAATGTTTGAACAATTACGTGATGTTTGATGTTGCCATGGGTGCGTATGAGGTATTGGGAAATTTTGTGATGTGGATGTCCAAGTTCTAGGCGCCTTAGGCGCCATTGTTGTTGCCAATTCCATGCATTGTTGCTGCTGTCTGGGCGCCATAGGCGCCTGTTGCCTATCTGCTGTGTTTCAGTGTTGCTGCCTTGGTGCAGTGGCGCCTTGGGCGCTGGATCCTTGTGCCTGGGCGGCAAGGGCGCCTAAATTTGGCTGCCCGTGTTGCGTTCCCAAGTCGTGTTTCTGAGTAGTCATGTTATTGGGATGTCTTTGGGGTTGAATTTTGGTTGCTAGGCTGTATGTTCTGAAAAATCACCGAGATCCCCTCCCCTGGGAGCCATGTTGCCTGCCTTGTGTTCTCTTGAAGTTTTTGGGTCCCTATGCCTAGGCACCAAGCCATTTGTGATTCCCTTGATGTTTTAGCATCTGTCTTAGCGTGGGATACCTTCCCTAATTATACTAAGTTGATCTAGTAAGGCTCCATGTTGTTCCAGTGCTGTTTGGGAAGGCGCCCTAGGCGCCCATGCACATGTCCCCTTGCCTGTGTCGCTGGTTCTGGTGCCCCAAGCGCCCAGAACTTGTTGTTATATCATATGTTGTAGGTTGGACCTTGCTCCTGAGCACTTTGTGTACTGTTGCGACATTTTGGTGGGTGCCCTGTCCCTGGGCGCCAAATCCTGCGCTGTGTTGCCAATCCTGTTCCCTGCGCCAGTTTTGTGTCTGGGCGCCAGGATCCCTGCTGGGCGCCAGGATCCCTGCTGCGCCAGTTTTTGTGTTCCTGCGCCAGTTTTGTGCTGCTGCGCCAGTTCTGTGTCTGGGCGCCAGGATCCCTGCTGGGCGCCAAGATCCCCCCCTGCGCCAGTTTTTGTGTTGCCTGTTGCTGTTTTTGTCTAAGCTGCGCCAGTTTTTGTGTTGCCTGTTGCTGTTTTTGTCTAAGCTGCGCCAGTTTTCTGCGCCAGTTTCCTGCGCCAGTTTCCTGCGCCAGTTTTCCTACGCCAGTTTTTGTGTGCTGCTGTTCCCTGCTAGGCGCCCAGCGCCTGGGAGCCATTTTCAGCACGTGTCTCAGTTTTGTCCTAAATTTGTTTTTGACGTATCTTTTGACTCGGGTGTCCGTTTTAAGTGCTTCAAAGTGCGTTTCGAAGCTTGTTCAGTCCTCTATCTGTATGTGCTACTGTAAGGTGGAAAATGATTAATTTGGCTGAAAGTTTCTGGACACTTGTATGTTGCTAATGATGTGGTAAAGTGACGGTGGGTCTACGGACCAAAAATGTTGGTGATGATTTTAGGCTGCGGTATTGACGTTGTGATTTATAATGATGATGTGTGTGACTTGGGGTTGTGAAAGATTATGCTTATTGATTGTTCATGGAGTCACATGCATACATTAGGCTGCGGTCTTGACGATGCATTTTTAGGCTGCGGTCTTGACGTTATTTTTTCGGCTGCGGTCGCGACGTGCCCAATTGGCTAATGAGAAGTGATGATGGTACCACATGCATTCTGCACCTCATACATGCATGCTCATCATTAATAATTTTGTTGGTGTGTGATATGGCTGCGTGACAATACATGTATATAAACTGTGAGTAGTTTCATATTTATATTGTGGATGTTGATATATGTATGTATATATATATATATAAATGTTTATTCGCGGTGGATGTTCCTGTGTATAAACTGTGGAAGTGGTATGTGTATAATATACAGGTATATGTATAAGCAAGTTACTGAATGTAATATATATATATATATATATATATATATATATATATGTATATAAGTTACTAAATGTCATTATATATATATATGTACAAGTTGCTGAGTGTTGTTATATATATGTATGAGTTTCTGGATGTTGTTATAAGTATAAAGTATACTTATATACATATAAATATATATGTTGCTGAAGTTGGTATGTGCATGAAAATATATATATATTGTTGAAGCTATTATATGTGCATATACATAAATAAATATATATATACTATGGAAGTTGCTATACATATATATAAATATGTAATTAAAAATATAAAATGTTGCTGTGATGGGTGTAGTTCTATATTCTAGCATACTGCTTATTATAAGCCTTATTATGCGGTTTATGTAACACCCCATTTCTACCCAGCTATTTATAATAAAAATCAGAGTTTAAAAATTTATCCCTTAAAGTCATTTCAATGGGATGCTACACATCACTTCAATTCAACAACAACAAAATCAACATAAACTTTTATTTCATCAGTATAATACGCAACACCATCATAGGATGGGATTTCTCAAAACTTTCATTATGTAATTCCACACACTAGGAAATAAACTTCATACACTACACAGCGGAAAATAGAAACAGTTCTAAAGAGACAACAACAGTCTCATTAACAAAACAGTTCAGCAAGGACAAATCAGCCAACTAGAACTAAGCCCATCCCCTAGGTGCTACGTATCAGAGCAGACCGACTCGGGAATGAAGGGGTAAGCCTTCACTCAGGGCTACCTGTGGTAAACAACAACAGAAGGGTGAGTCTCAAACCATATAATAAAGACTATAATAAGAAGTATATTTAATCATATGATCACACACATACAGTCATACAGTAGCATAGTTCATATCAACCAACGACTCACGTGCTCTTTATGAGACTAATGCAATGCACTCCTATATGTGGTACCACTTGCCCAGACCGCAGCCTCATCATTATAATATCAAACTCAGACCGCAGCCTTATCATCATAATATATAAACTCAGACCGCAGCCTTATCATCACAACATATAACTCAGACTGCAGCCTTATGTATGCATGAGACTCTATAAACAGGCCACAACCCAATCATACATCATTAACATCATTCCTCATTACTCGTCAATTTTAGTTTTAGCCCCCATGGCTTATGCCCCCATGGCTCATGCCCCCATGGCATCATCAATTATTCCACTCACTATCTCATCTCAATCACGTCCCAAGGACTAATCTCAACTAGAGGACTAAAATCTCATTCAAGGACCTAAACACCACTTAGGACCAAATAATACCTAGGGACCAAACCGTCACCTAGAAACCAAAACTGCACACACTTAAGCACAAGGCAGCACCAGGCGCCATTCTCCCACAAACTAGCGCCCCCCCGTGGCAACCAGCGCCTATGCACCCGTGGGGGTGTATAGGAAACGGCAACACAACTAGTACATTACTAGGACAACTCAAAAACGACATGTGCAGAGACAAAACCACCGGAGCCAAAACGTTCAAAATTAAGTTTGGGCACATGGATACAAGAGTTGGCACGGAGAAATATGCCCAGAAATTGAGTTACACCCAAAATACGTTTCACACGCGCACACACGCTGTTAAAATAGCGCCCACCGGGACATTTTCAAAACGACGCGTGCAAAACTAAAAATACCTTAGCCACAGTGCTTAAAATACAATTTGGGCAGGCGAATACAAAATTTGGCACGGGAAAATATGCTCAGAAATTGATTTGCACACAAAGCCTCCTTTACACAAGCTAAAACGATGCCCAATAGGACCATTTCAAAACAACGCGTGCAAAACTGGAAATTCTTTAGCCAAAGTGCTTAAAATACAATTTGGTCAGGTGAATACAAAATTTGGCTCGGGAAAATCTGCTTGGAACTCACAGCTCACCCCTAGGCACCACAAACATAGTCAAAACAACGCCCTCTAGGACAATTTCAAAACGGTACGTGAACAACTGAAAATTCTTTAGCCAAAATGTTTTAAATACAATTTGGTCAGGTGAATACAAAATTTGGCTCGGGAAAATCTGCTTGGAAATTGACTTGCACCCAAACACCCTTTTGTGCGCCTTGCCTAGGCGCAGGTAGCACCTTGGCGCCACCCCAGGCGCCACAGGGCAGCCACATTGGCGCCCTGCACAGACCCCACACACACACAGCAACCAGAACAGCAAGCAACATGCGCAACACAACACAAACTTGGCGCCCCATGCGTCCCAACCCTCACTAACATCAAATTCCCAATTCTCTTTCCAATTCAAATCACAACAACAATCATCAAACATGTTAAGCTCATACCAACAACATCAATTTCACACTCACACACTAATTACACATCAAAATACGAAATTAACATGTTATAGACCCTAACTCAAGCCTAAATCGATTTTCTCCTACAATTCGTCAATTTTCAACCAATCCAAACAATCCAACCAATATCATATAACATCAAATAGGACCCTATGATCTACATACGACCTATTATACTCTCTATTATAGAGTGAGACTCCCCTTACCTTAAATTAACCGAAGAAAGCACTTCTCACGGAGTCACCTACAAAACCTCGGCAACTAGCGTCATTCTTCTCCTTCTTCTCAAGGTGCGATGCTCTCCTTCTCTTCTCCCTAGGGTGCGCCGAATTCCTTCTCTCTTTTCTCTCCTCTCTTTCGTTTCTTTCTTTTCTTTGACAAATGGTGCGAATTGCACCAACCCTAGGAGCCTAAGTCATTGGGCTTGGGCTCTTGGGCCAATACTTGCCACCCCGGAATTATTGATACCGCTCCCTTTTCTTTTTAATTAAAACATCATCCTATTGTTTTATTATAACTATTCCATGAAATACCTAAGTAATTTAATTTAATAACTACTTAATTATTTTGGGGCGTTACAACTCTCCCCCACTTAGAACATTTTCGTCCTTGAAAATTTAGTCAAACTCACGAAACACTACCAAAACTCTCCTTCATCTCTAACCGTCCTCTCCCATAATCTATCGCATACTTGGCAGCAGACTAAACACCCTTCCACACACAAACTACAACCATCTAGACAACTAGCACTATCCACATTGCTGATCATTATTTCCTTGATTACCGGCGGTAAGTGATTGGGCGGCCGTCCCTCCTACTTGTTCAGCCAGGTAACTCCAGAAATAATAACCAGACTCATCACCTCCCAAAACTCACCGACTTACTACGACAATTAACCATAGACATGGTTATGCTCTAACCAGTTCATACTCGAGATTACATCTAACCCATTCAACGGCAGCAAGTAAGATTCACCACAAGGTCTCTGTCGAAGATCGATAAGGGACACTGAGGACACAACACACAAAGCAAGACTCGGACCCAACGATATTGTATCAACCTCTCACGGGCTAGATACAACCCAAACTGAAAGGTATTATATCAGCCTCTCACAGGCTAGATATAATTTCAGACTCTAGAATTCCATATGACAACACGCACAACCACACATCACAACCACAATCATAGTGCAGTCAAAACATCAAATAAGCACCATTCTCACTCGTCACAGGTTAGGTAGCTCATCACAATGATATCAAAGCATAGTCATACATCACATATTATAAAGAAGATAGTAACAAGGACACACATGGTTTACCCGCACTTTTAGTTATTCGAATCCAAATAATTCTTTATACTCTTAAGTTCGTCAATAGTAATCATTTCTTATTCAAATAGTAAAGCATCAAAATATCAACATAAGGTTAATTACTAACTCTAGTCCTATTGCATTCTCTTTTAATGTAGCATACAATATTTCTGAACATAAAATGTTACACTACTTGTTGGCTCTTTACCCATTCCTCAATGCAACGACATTATTTTATATTCATAATTCAAGTCTGAGACACGACAAGCACACCAAAACAATTAAATTTAAACGATCTCTACAAAAATAATAATATTTAATCACACATGAAGATCATACCAGCATATCACATAGGGTACTCAATTAACACCATAAACTTGGGAGTTCAATAAAAGCAAACGTGTAAGAACAATATCTACAATAATACCAACATGCTTTCATTTCTTAACATGCATTCCATATTTAACTCATTAAACCACTCAACACAATTGGCACAACTGCGAAATAATCTAATAGGAATTCGTTTTATTAAAAATAAGTTTGATACCAATATTGTATCCAATCATAAAATTTGTTTATTAGGGGTTCACAAACAATCTCATAACTCACTTCATTTTCAACTTACAAAACCCCGTAACACAATTAAAGAGGTACCAACCAAAATCAGACAATAAAATCAGTTGTAGACAATTAGAGTTCGCAAATAGTTTTTAAGCATGCATTTATTCTAGTCACCTCTACAGTCATATTTTATAAATTTCAATGAAACATAATTCCACCAATTTAAACACCAAACATTTACATTCATTTAAATATGTAAAAAGGGAAGTAACTAGACTCGATTAGGATACAAAAAGGCAAAGGGAAAACGGAGTCCAAACACTTAACACCTAATGATTCTAACACTTAACACCAAGTAGTTATACTCGAGAAGGAAATCAAAGTGTGCAACATTCAAGAGTGTGGAACAATCCTTTGCTATCGTCTAATTGGAATCTAGAAAGATACACTTCACAACCTCAATAGAATTAGAAATACCACAAAACAAGAGCCAGAGGAAAATACTTTCATAAAACCCAATTTTTTTCAAATATATTGAACTCGCCGTTAATCCAAAGCAGTCAATAATGGTATTTATAGGTTTTTGGTTCCATAGAGTAACAAGCTAATAAGGAGCACATCCATTTTATGGCACATAGTTCAAATCAGCTCAAAATCTTTTTCTTTGGGGTCATAAAGGAGTAAGTGAGACGTATTATACTAAGCCTTGTAGAAAAGAAGGTAGGATACTTAACACTACAACATTGATCAATTACACATTGTCAAATATAATTAAAACACGAGTACAAACATCATTTTAATTTTAAGAACTCGGCACTTCAAGTTATTAAGAAAACAGCACGTTTTTCAGCATAAAAATAGCGCTTCATTTTTGTAAAACGGCCGTATAATTATTTAAAAAAAAATGCAGCAGCTCATACCTCAATTAAAACGGCAGACATCACCCTAATTTATAAAAACAACACTTCATCTTCATAAAACCGCACTACACTTATTTCATAAAACAACAACTCATTCTATAAAAATAAACCGTAATATAGCAACTCATTTAGTTGGCAAACAGCAATACTTTGAATTGACAAAACAGCAACAACATACAATTTTTAGTCACTACACATAGCATCCTCTCAATTTATTTTCAATTTCGTTTATCATCTAAACACACAATTCAATCACCACCTACAACTCAACATTCAATTAAAGCTAGAACATCCATGCATCGTATTTCAATTCAATTTCAAGGTTCATACAACAAGAAGATTATGAACATAACAACAAAGACATGGTTCACGCATCAGGAAAACGGTACAGCACACATTATTAGCAGGGTATCTCCCCCACTAGTTCTCTTACCATAAGCAGTCTCCAGTTACTTTTACCTGCAGGAACATCACTACCACACAACCATTGGTTAGAACTAAACGGCAGTACTCGACTGCCGACTGACACGACGACTCGACAACTTGGTCGGACGGACCGACCATTGCTCTGATACCACTTTTGTAACACCCCATTTCTACCCAGCTATTTATAATAAAAATCAGAGTTTAAAAATTTATCCCTTAAAGTCATTTCAATGGGATGCTACACATCACTTCAATTCAACAACAACAAAATCAACATAAACTTTTATTTCATCAGTATAATACGCAACACCATCATAGGATGGGATTTCTCAAAACTTTCATTATGTAATTCCACACACTAGGAAATAAACTTCATACACTACGCAGCGGAAAATAGAAACAGTTCTAAAGAGACAACAACAGTCTCATTAACAAAACAGTTCAGCAAGGACAAATCAGCCAACTAGAACTAAGCCCATCCCCTAGGTGCTACGTATCAGAGCAGACCGACTCGGGAATGAAGGGGTAAGCCTTCACTCAGGGCTACCTGTGGTAAACAACAACAGAAGGGTGAGTCTCAAACCATATAATAAAGACTATAATAAGAAGTATATTTAATCATATGATCACACACATACAGTCATACAGTAGCATAGTTCATATCAACCAACGACTCACGTGCTCTTTATGAGACTAATGCAATGCACTCCTATATGTGGTACCACTTGCCCAGACCGCAGCCTCATCATTATAATATCAAACTCAGACCGCAGCCTTATCATCATAATATATAAACTCAGACCGCAGCCTTATCATCACAACATATAACTCAGACCGCAGCCTTATGTATGCATGAGACTCTATAAACATGCCACAACCCAATCATACAT
The DNA here is from genome assembly GCA_039519185.1 of Astragalus membranaceus. Classification (NCBI taxonomy): domain Eukaryota; kingdom Viridiplantae; phylum Streptophyta; class Magnoliopsida; order Fabales; family Fabaceae; genus Astragalus; species Astragalus membranaceus. The sequence continues at coordinate 86,112,895 of CM076848.1, read as the reverse complement.
CATTAACATCATTCCTCATTACTCGTCAATTTTAGTTTTAGCCCCCATGGCTTATGCCCCCATGGCTCATGCCCCCATGGCATCATCAATTATTCCACTCACTATCTCATCTCAATCACGTCCCAAGGACTAATCTCAACTAGAGGACTAAAATCTCATTCAAGGACCTAAACACCACTTAGGACCAAATAATACCTAGGGACCAAACCGTCACCTAGAAACCAAAACAGCACACACTTAAGCACAAGGCAGCACCAGGCGCCATTCTCCCACAAACTAGCGCCCCCCCGTGGCAACCAACGCCTATGCACCCGTGGGGGTGTATAGGAAACGGCAACACAACTAGTACATTACTAGGACAACTCAAAAACGACATGTGCAGAGACAAAACCACCGGAGCCAAAACGTTCAAAATTAAGTTTGGGCACATGGATACAAGAGTTGGCACGGAGAAATATGCCCAGAAATTGAGTTACACCCAAAATACGTTTCACACGCGCACACACGCTGTTAAAATAGCGCCCACCGGGACATTTTCAAAACGACGCGTGCAAAACTAAAAATACCTTAGCCACAGTGCTTAAAATACAATTTGGGCAGGCGAATACAAAATTTGGCACGGGAAAATATGCTCAGAAATTGATTTGCACACAAAGCCTCCTTTACACAAGCTAAAACGATGCCCAATAGGACCATTTCAAAACAACGCGTGCAAAACTGGAAATTCTTTAGCCAAAGTGCTTAAAATACAATTTGGTCAGGTGAATACAAAATTTGGCTCGGGAAAATCTGCTTGGAACTCACAGCTCACCCCTAGGCACCACAAACATAGTCAAAACAACGCCCTCTAGGACAATTTCAAAACGGTACGTGAACAACTGAAAATTCTTTAGCCAAAATGTTTTAAATACAATTTGGTCAGGTGAATACAAAATTTGGCTCGGGAAAATCTGCTTGGAAATTGACTTGCACCCAAACACCCTTTTGTGCGCCTTGCCTAGGCGCAGGCAGCACCTTGGCGCCACCCCAGGCGCCACAGGGCAGCCACATTGGCGCCCTGCACAGACCCCACACACACACAGCAACCAGAACAGCAAGCAACATGCGCAACACAACACAAACTTGGCGCCCCATGCGTCCCAACCCTCACTAACATCAAATTCCCAATTCTCTTTCCAATTCAAATCACAACAACAATCATCAAACAAGTTAAGCTCATACCAACAACATCAATTTCACACTCACACACTAATTACACATCAAAATACGAAATTAACATGTTATAGACCCTAACTCAAGCCTAAATCGATTTTCTCCTACAATTCGTCAATTTTCAACCAATCCAAACAATCCAACCAATATCATATAACATCAAATAGGACCCTATGATCTACATACGACCTATTATACTCTCTATTATAGAGTGAGACTCCCCTTACCTTAAATTAACCGAAGAAAGCACTTCTCACGGAGTCACCTACAAAACCTCGGCAACTAGCGTCATTCTTCTCCTTCTTCTCAAGGTGCGATGCTCTCCTTCTCTTCTCCCTAGGGTGCGCCTAATTCCTTCTCTCTTTTCTCTCCTCTCTTTCGTTTCTTTCTTTTCTTTGACAAATGGTGCGAATTGCACCAACCCTAGGAGCCTAAGTCATTGGGCTTGGGCTCTTGGGCCAATACTTGCCACCCCGGAATTATTGATACCGCTCCCTTTTCTTTTTAATTAAAACATCATCCTATTGTTTTATTATAACTATTCCATGAAATACCTAAGTAATTTAATTTAATAACTACTTAATTATTTTGGGGCGTTACAGTTTAGACTCACCCCTTTGTTGTTATTACTACAGGTAACCATGAGTGAAGGTTGTCTTCCTTCATTCCCGAGTCGGTGTTGTGCTCTGATACGTAACACTCAGGGGATGGGCGCTAGTTTTATTTTGTTTTGTTTATTAGACATGTTGAGACTGTTATGTTTTTATGAGATTGTATTTTTATTCCGCTGCGAGATGTTGAGGATTCGTTATGTGAGCTGAACTAAATATTTTTGAGGATTCCATCCCACTGTTTACGTGTTACGTATTATTCTGAAAATTTAACGGAGATTGTTATTTTACTGTTGTTGTTTATCTGAAGAGAATGTAGCATTCCGTTTGGTTTTGTTGAAAAATAATTTTTGCACTCTGATAATTATGATTTATATTTCCGGGTAGAAACGGGGTGTTACAGCTGCCGAGCCACTTTCAATGACGCCACACTAATCTCAAGCGGTAGTACAGCATCCTGACCATAAACTAAATGATGGGGGATTTCCTCCGTGGTTGTTGACTTGGAATTCCTCATGGCCCATAGGACCTTATTGGTAGCCTCGGCATGTCCATTTGCCTGGGCATATTAACGAGACGAGTGTCTCATCTTAATGCCATACTCTTGGGCAAAGGCCACCACTTGTTCTCCTGTGAGCATTGTAACTTGATCGGCTGTGATGGTCACGGGGATCCCAAACCTATATATGATTTGGTTTTCTATGAAATAGATTACCGCAGCCTGATTAACGCTCCCCAAGGGTACGACTTCCACCCATTTGGGGAAGTAATCGAATGCTACGATAATGAAGTTATGGCCCTTCGAGCTCGGAGGGTATATCTTGCCTATTAGGTCCATGGCCCACCCTCTAAAAAGCCAAAGTTTGACAATGGGATGGAGCTCGTCCGTAGGTACTTTCTGGATTGGCCCATGCAATTGGCAAGCTTCACAACTCTTTGCAAATTGGAAACAATCGGCCGTGATCGTCGGCCAATAGTACCCGTGTACCTGAGCCATTACCATATAAGCATCCTTCCTCCTGAGGCATCGTAATAATACCCCATTGGCGCTTCTCTTGTAAAGCTCACCCCCTATATTGATGTATTTGAGGGCCCTCTGCTTGACCTTAAAGTCAGCGTTAGTCGTTAGCTTATGGAGGTATTCTGATAGCACTCCGATTCAAGCATCGGCGGGATCAGCCTTAGCTGGTACCACAACATGTTGTTGTAGCACTTCGGTTATCATCTCCTTATACCCCGAGGCGTGTTGGGCCAAATCGTTTGCCTCTAGATTCTCGTTTCTAGGGACGTATGTGATCACGACATCGGTAAACAACTTTAACAAGTTATGAGCCGGGGACCGCAGCTGCTTGAGCTTTGCGTTGTAACACTTGTACTCCCCAGTGATTTGTTTGATCACCAACTGGGAATCCCCTTTTATCTCCACGTATTAGGCCTTCATGGTGGCTAAGATATCGAGTCCCATAATCAATGCCTCATACTCGGCTTGATTATTAGAAGATTGATCTCCTATCCTGCACATGAAGCTCCAAGTCCTTCCGCTGGGACTAGTGATTACCACACCAATGCCTGCCCCTGTTTTGTTGCTTGACCCATCGAACATGAGTGTCCAAGGTTTTAACCCTAAGTAGTTGATTGGTTCGGTGGGTAATTTGCACACCTCCACACATGGGTGTTGGGTTAGAAAGTCAGCCAAGGCTTGACCCTTAATAGCCCTTAGAGGTACGTAAGTTAAAGCGAACGCATTCAACTTAATGGCCCACTTTACAAGTCTTCCTTGCAAGACAGGCCTATTAAGAAGGTATCGAATGATGTGTACTTGGCACACAACCAAAACTTCCTTAGGTAATAGGTAATATTCAAGTTTAGAACAAGCATTGAACAATGATAAACAAAGCTTCTCAATAGGAGAATATCTGGTTTCGACATCGTTGAGGATCCTACTGAGATAAATATAGCTCGCTCCGCTTCATTATCGTCATCTTGAGCAAACAAACAGCCGATAGCTTGCTCCTCAGCCGCAATGTACAGCTTAAGAGGCTTGCCTGGCTGCAGAGGTACCATGACCGGGGGTTTAGTCAAGGCAGCCTTGATTTCATCAAATGCCTCATGTTGCTTAGTTCCCCAGACCATTTCTTCTGTGTTCTTTATCTTTAGTAGGGGTGAGAAAGCTTTCATCTTCCCAGCTGAGTTACCGATAAATCTTCTTAGGAAGTTAATCTTGCCAAGTAAGCTCTGCAATTCCTTCTTTTCCCTTGGAGGTCTCGCCTCTAGGATGACTCGAGCCTTGTTTTTGTCTACTTCAATGCCTTGGTTGTGAACTAAGAAGCCCAAAAAATTACCTGCAGATACGCCAAAGGCACATTTAGCAGGGTTCATTTTAAGATTGTGGAGTCTAATCCGCTTGAGAGCCGGCTCAAGCTCCACGAGATGGGCCTCGAAGCTCCCCTTTTCAACGACTTAGATTAATTTTTGCGCAGGTTTATGGAATGAACGAATTAGAACTTAAAATAGTAGATAACACACGAGACTTATACTGGTTCGGTCACCTCCCATTGACCTACGTCCAATCCTTACAAACCTTTGTCAGTTTTTCACTATCAAAACCAAGGTTTAAACTGGGTGCTTTCAAACCCTTACAGACTCAGGCACTCTTCACCTAGGATACCGCACCTTGTGCAAGAGCCCTCAAAAACAATTACAAACAAGAGATACCCCACCCTTGTTACAATAAAAAACCTAGAGAGATTCCCCACTCTCTAGTGCAACCAATTGACAAACAAGAGATTCCCCACCCTTGTTACAATCAAAAACCCTAGAGAGATTCCCCACTCTCTAGTATAAACCATTAACAATTTTAAACAAATTACAAGAATGTGATTAACAAGTGTGACAGTGCAATAGGGTTCGCGTTCTGCTTTGTGATTCATAGGTTGTTACTGTTTGTGAAACCCTAAGTCCCTATTTATAAATTCTGTAAAGTGGATAATCGATTGTCTTCTTTTAAAAACATAGTTTCATAATCGATTGTGTGCTTTTTTAAAAACAACTTCATAAGTGGATGATCGATTATGTTCTTATAAAAACATATATTCATAATCGATTGTTTGCTTCCAAGACCAAGTCCATAATCGATTGTGTGCTTTAAAAATCAAGTCCACAATCTTGTCATAATCGATCATCAGCTTGCCATAGGCTCATAATCGATTGTTTGCTTGTAATGATCGATTATGTGCTTTCAAATAGCCATTTTCTCATTCAATGATCGATTATGTGCTTGTAATCATTTGTGCCTAACCAATTTAGCATGCTTTTATCAATTGAATACATATGTTAGGTTGATTGTGTGAGTGCTACTGTGTTAAGTGATTTGAGATGATCCTCAAAAGTGGTTTACATCTCATTCCTAAGACACGACCAGACTTCCTAGCGTCTACCCTTGACACGGACATTCTTTCTTGAGTTGGTTGTGTCGTGGAGTTCCTTTTTGTCACATTATTTCAGATTTCTTCATCATCAAAACTTAACCTGCAACACAAGATATCCACATTCTCCCCCTTTTTGATGATAACAAAATTTCGATTCATCTTAGGTGGGAGGTTAGTTCATCAAGCAAAATAATGCACTAATTTTAATGATATGTATCTAGACTCCCCCTTACTTGATGCTCCCCCTATCTAAATGCAAAGTGACAATCATATTTTTCACCCCCTTTTTGTCATGATCAAAAGGGTTAATGCGAAACTTAGTTGGTGAGTCAAAAACGCAGCTATAGTGAAAGTCAGCCCATTGCATTTGAAGAAAAACACTGGTAGACATAAACCACAAAATGGTGTGAGAGCCGAGTTTCAATACTAGATAACCAAAAATAATTCAATCAATAGTTTATATTCCATTCAGATAAATGATAAATTAATGATTCCAAGTTCTCTTCGAATGAAAAAGAAAATTTCTTTTTGCTATGGTTTTGTAAAAGTATCACCTAGCTGTTTTGAAGACTCAACGAACTCAATCACACAATCTCCTTTTTGAACATATCTCTAAGAAAATGATGTCTATTCTCTATATACATAGTTCTAGAATGTTGAACGGGGCTTTTGATAGATTAATTGCACTTGTGTTGTCCCTTCTAGCCATACAAACATATGCAGTATGTCCTGGTTTGGCACAGTAATAACATCTAATATATGGACTAGTAGTGAACTTAGGTCTATAATTCACAATTCTTTTCATGAAATTGTTTCTTGGAGACCTAGGATGCACATGTTGTATGTTAGACATTTTTCCTATTGTCCATTCAAGGTCATGAATTTTTTTTCATATTCAGCACACTTATCACATACATAATTAGCTTTAAAACAACCAAGACTATAATTTTCTTTTCTAAGTTCTAATCTTTCCTTAGTTAAAGCAATAACTTCATTTTGGAGATGAGCAACTGCTTTCTTAGATTGACTTAATGCCTTAGCTAGTTTTAAAGAATCATTATGCATTTGAAGAAATGGTTCATGTAATTCATCATATGCATTTTGTCAAGTTTCAGACTTAGAATCTACCTGAGTTTCATTTTCACTGTCGTGGTCGGCTATGAGAGCAACTTGAGCTTCTTCACTTTCTGAATCATCTGATGAGTCTGTGTCATTGTCATCCCATGCTATGTAGGCTTCTCTACCTTGTTTTCTTTGGCTCCCTTTTTCTCAAACTTTGACAATTTTCTTTGTAAGTTCGGGCACTCCATCTTCATGTGTCCGGATTTGCCACATTCGTAGCAAGTTGGTGGACTTGAGAAGTTTTCCTTGGTTGAGAATCTTTTGGATGGAGAATTCTTCTTGAGGGCGGTTTTCTTTCTCATGAACTTTTAGAATTTTCTAACCATTAGATCCATCTTCTCATCGGCTTCACTGTCTTCATTTTCCAAATCATCACTATCATGAAGTGGAATTGAATAAGAAGCCTTGAGAGTTAAGCTCTTCTTTTTCTAGTCTTTTTCTTCATGCACTGCCAGATGGGTGATGTAACACCCCGGTATTTTTATCAAGCAAAAATACTCAAGTGCACCAAACCTTAATCATAAGAGATAATATTTCCAGCTCAGACAATGAATACAACTATAAATTTTTCGCTGAATTAAAACAAAACAGTCTTACACATAATCAAGACCATACCGTCCTCTGACCATAAACTGCAGTGACTAATGTATTTGGTATCATAAAGGAAGCGGAAGAAAGATAAAGTACTAAATACATAGGGTCTTAGTACATGGACAACAAAAGGAAATATAAACAAAGCATAAGGCTTTGTCAACGGCAAGCATCCGAGCTCAACCTACTCGTGCCTCTTCGATTTCCGCTGTCCCTGTGTCTCTTAAAACAACAACATTTAAACAGTGAGTTCTACCGAGACCCCTACTAACTCTCTCGGTTCAGTTATGAAATTCACTTATAATTCAGTGTGTCACCGACTGCCCTGACACTAATCCCGATGAATCACACTACAAAACCATGGTAACGTACCACCGACTGCCCCGAGGCTAATCCCGGCGAACGTTACCCAATACTCTTCGACACACCCCCGACTGCCCTGAGGCTAATCCCGGCGAACCCCTTACCAATAACAGTTTCGCTATTGGCTTAAGAGCCTAGGGTAGGGGATCATGACTGCCCCTCCTAGTATGTCAACATGGGTCGTCACGCAACTCGATATAATAAACATATCTACAATTATATGAACTCAATGTTCATTTACCTCAGACAAATAATTGAACATTACAAGTTAAATCCACATTCACTCTCGCATACTAATTCACCAAAGAATATTCAGTTAGGCCTCTGAATAAGCTTTCAAACGCATTTTAGAACACCTCAATCGGGTTCCTGGATCAAAAGTTATCGCGAAAACAAAAACAGTGTACAGTTGCTGAAAATCTGCAAACCGTCGCGACGCGATACGAAACCGTCGCGACGCGATACGAAACCGTCGCGACGCGAAAACAGTCAGAAATATTTTCGTTGTAAACTGAGGCTTGGTCGCGACGCGGTGGAGGGAGGTTGCGACGCGATGGAGACCTGATGCTGCAGGATTTTGGCAGTTTCGCGCGAAAACCGCTATTCCGCTCAATTCCGATTCTCGTTCCGATCGAAAATAGATTTGACAACCAATACAATAGACCCAATACAAACCACACAATAAATCAATCCAATCAAAAACTCAATCTAAATGAATTTTATCCAAAACGCTATTTTTCGAAATAACGGTTTTTGACTCAAAATTTCTCGGAACCAATCGACGCACAACTTATACCAAAACGGAATAAACCTAAACGTGAGTAAAACTCACCCTTGAAGCGAGAGTCGTTGCCGAGCCGAAATCACCAAGACTTCAAATCTCCAAATAACCACACAAACAATCCCCGCATAAACTTCCACGCTCCGACAACGCCCAAATCCGCTTCCAATCTCTCCGCTCAGTCACGAGACCTCTGTAAAGTACTATTCATCATCTTCAACCTCCAAGTCACTATTCACACATAACCCTCAAATTTGATTTACCATATCTCACCCAATCAAACCTTGATTCTTTCACTCAAAGCTAGTACCCAAGCCTCCATTTGAACTCCCTTAACCTTCAAACCGCTTTAGTGAAGAAGATAGCTCCAAGACCTCTCTGTTTCCTTCCAATTTCGAAAATGGTGAATTTGTGTAGAGTGAGTTTATGATGATGATGTTGGTACCAAATCGAAGAGGGAGTAACGCTGAATGTAACGCCCTAAAATAATTTAATTAATTAATTAATTAAGTTATTTGAAGGATTACAAAATTATTTAAGGGGAATAATTAAATTATATTGAGTTGAGAAATGCAAAGCGGTGAGTTTAATAATTATTATGGTTTATGTGTGGTGTGGTGGTGCATAGTCATAGTGTCGCATGACTCATGTTGCATAAAGCGGTGTGTCGGCTTCGGCCAAAGCGGTGCGGTGGCTTCGGCCAAAGCGGTGAGTGCCCTCCAGGCTAATAGCGGTGATGATGGATCCACATGCATGTTGCATTACATGCATTAGTCAAGCATTTGATGAGTTTGTGGATGAATTATGAATATGGTGATTATATTGAAAATGTGGTGAGTTGTTTTGAATTAGTGTCGCTTGCTGCCTTCCTTATTATAACGCTTTTCTTAATCATTATTATTTGTGTCAAGAGACTCACCCTACTGCCTTTGTTGCTTCTTATGTCGGCAACTTGCAGGTGATCGAGAGTGAGGGCATCCTTATGCCTCTTTTCTAGTAGTGTGTCAGCTCTGATATGTAGCACTAGGGGGAGGGCGTAGTAGTATTATTATTGTCATTTTGATGTATTGGATTGTCATATTGATGTATTGATACCATTCCGCTGTGTTGAGGCTATTTTATTTATGTGCTGTAAACTAAAACAGGTGTTGTGGGCCCGTCCCCAAACTATTCGTGCTATATATCGTGCTGTTGATTGTGGACTTTACGTCATTGATTTTAAACTAGATGATTTTTATAAGCGTTGAAATGTGACACCTTTTTCAATGATTCACATTCTTTTAAAACTCTGATTTTATATACCGCTTAATAGTTAATTTAGAAGGGGGTGTTACATTAGTGGTATCAGAGCTGAAGTTGGTCTGTCCGACCAAGTGTCTAGGTGTTATGTCTGTTGTATCTAATTATGTTTATTTGTGTAGAAATCTGATTCGATGGCAAGACGTGATGACGCTGCTTTGGCTGCTGCTCTGCAAGCCATAGCTCAAGCTGTTGGGAATCAGCACACGGCTGCTGATGCTAATGCTCGTAACTTAGCAACGTTCCAGAGGGAAAATCCACCCACCTTCAAGGGTCGGTATGACCCAGATGGAGCCTTGGCCTGGTTAAAGGAGATTGAGCGGGTCTTCCGTGTCATGGAGTGTTCTGCTGCTCAGAAAGTGAAATTGGGAACCCATATGCTAGCAGAGGAAGCTGACGACTGGTGGATGGGAATGTCGCGACGGTTAGAAAATGCTGGTGTGGAAGTTACTTGGGAGGTTTTCACAAGGGAGTTCAAGAGAAAGTACTACCCTGAGGATGTGCGAGCTAAGAAGGAAGTGGAATTTCTAGAGTTGAAGCAGGGAAATAAGACGGTAGCTGAGTATGCCGCCAAATTTGAGGAGTTAGCCAAATTCTGTCCTTACTATGCCAATGATGCCGATTCGGAGTTCTCCAAGTGTGTCAAATTTGAGAGTGGTCTGCGCCCTGATATAAAGAAAGCAATTGGGTATCAAGAGATTCGGGATTTTGCTAGATTGGTTGATAAGTGTAGGATCTATGAGGAAGACAGTAATGCTGCTTACAAGGCTGTGAAGGAAAATAGGAATTCTCAGTTTAGGGCAAAGCCCTATGATGTTGCTGGAAGTAAAGGTAAGTGGAAAGCAGGTACTGGTCAGAAGTCAAGTGGGGGAGGTGCCCCTTCGGACATTGTGTGTTATTCTTGTAAGAAGCCTGGTCATAAGAGTAATGAGTGCCCCGAGGCCAATTGTTTCAAGTGTGGTCGGAAGGGCCATAAAGCTGCCAACTGTGAAAAGAAAGGGATTGTCTGCTATAATTGTGAAGAAGTGGGGCATGTGAGTGCTAATTGTCCTAAACCCAAGAGGGAGAGAGCTAAAGGGAAAGTGTTTGCGCTGGCAGGATCCGAGGATGCTAACGAGATTAGAGCTACTTGCATTATTTATGGTATTCCTGTGATTGCTATAGTAGATACCGGTGCTACTCATTCTTTCATTGCTTCATTATGTGCTGAAAAATTGGGTCTTGAATTGTCTTCCATGATGAGGGAGATGGTTATTGATACTCCAGCTAAGGGGTCGGTAACTACCTCCCTAGTGTGTACTAAGTGTCCTCTGTCAGTCTTCGGCAGAGATTTTCTTGTGAACCTTATTTGTTTGCCTTTGCAGGGATTGGACGTTATCCATGGTATGGACTGGTTAGTTGAGAACCATGTGCATATCAATTGCTTCGAGAGATCTGTGAGTTTCCTTGTCCCTGAGGAAGAAGAATCTGCCTTGCTGCCTGCTGGTCAATTGCGTAGGTTAATGAGAGAAGAAGTTCATCTATTTGCCTTGATGGCGTCTCTGTCTGTTGAAAGTCAAGATATCATTGAGGGGTTGAAGGTAGTGTGCGAGTTTCCGGAAGTGTTCCCTGATGAGATTCCGAGTGTTCCGCCAGAGAGGGAGATTGAATTTGCTATTGATCTTGTGCCGGGTACGAGGCCTGTGTCTATGGCACCGTACCGGATGTCGGCGTCTGAATTATCTGAATTGAAGAGTCAGCTAGAGGAGTTACTTGAGAAGAAGTTCATAAGGCCTAGTGTGTCGTGTAACACCCCTTTCTACCCGTCACTTTATTTATAAGAATCAGAGTTTAAAAATTTCGTTCATAGGGAATGTTACACATACTTCAATAAAACGTCGCTTATCAATTTAAAACTGTTCAACTCAGTAATCATGCATTCACGTAGCACGTCACAAATAGAGAATCTCAAGCCTCAATTTAGCGTCGCTTATAAAACTCAACATAACAAAACCAACTACGCAGCGGAAAATGATAAAAACATAACAGAAGAGTCCACATGGACATAACGACAAAAATCATTAATAAATGTCGAGTTCGTTTCCCCCCCCCCTGAGTGCTACGTATCAGAGCATGACGACTCGACTCAAGAAGTGAAGCTAAGGCATTCACTGGGAATCACCTGCACGTTACCAACACGGGGGAAACATTCAAACAGGAAAGGGTGAGCATCATTTCAATCCATATAATAGAAAACATGATAAGAACTAATCATAGGCTACACACTAGAACAATCAGCATCCAAAACAGTAAATATCCACATCACAGTCATCATTCACATCACTTACAGTAACTCATCTCATGTCATGTAGGCTTATGAAATGCAACCCACTCGCGGGTATATGCATGAGGTACCTTTTCACAAACGTCGTTTAGCCCTTAAGGCCTCATCGTCACTTAGCCACTCAGGCCTCAAAAACGTCACTGGGTTTATGCATATGGCATGAGACACTATGACATGCACCACTCACAACGTCACTTGGCCATTTAGACCTTAACATCACTTAGCCCTTCGGGCCTCGAACGTCACTGGGTTTTCATCGTCACTTACACGTGAATATCAATCAACTCAAACAATAGCCACTGAGGGCAAAAACGTCATTTACTAACCACCAAGGGCATCATCGTCATTTACACGTCATTATAATTAATATTAGCCACCAAGGACAAAACAGTCATTTAACTAGCCACTAGGGGCATCATCGTCATTTACACGTCATTATAATTAATATTAGCCACCAAGGGCAAAACAGTCATTTAACTAGCCACTAGGGACATCATCGTCAAAATCATCATTTTTGACACCGCTTCGTTAAAATCACTGGTCGTGCTCAAAAGAGAATTCTCAAAGACACCAGAAATACCTTTGCATTGTCACAGCAACGATCACCGGGAACAGCCACTTCGGGCGCCCCAGCAACCTTCTGAAATTATAAATTTTTATTTTCAAAAAGGGAACACACAGATAGGCAACGGAAAATGCTTCACAACGCTTATTGAATCGTTCAAAACGGAGGTCTGAGTCAAAAGTTACGTTAAAAATAAGTTTGGACAAAATTAGGCAACATTCTGAAATTGGCGCCTTAGGCGCCCAGGCAACCTGGCAACACGCGCACTGGCGCCCAGCGCCCAGGCGCGCAACACACGCACACACACACACGCAACAGGCGCCCAGCGCCCAGGCGCAACACGCAGCAACACACACGGGCGCTCAGCGCCCAGTGCCTGGCGCCCAGCGCCTTGGCGCAACACACACACACGAGCATGGGCGCTCAGCGCCCAGTGCTGGCACCCAGCGCCCAGCCACACAGAATCTGGCAACACTCAGCAACACACACAAGGCGCCTTAGGCGCCCTTGCAGCAACCAAAATCACCATTTTTCCAGCAACTTTCCAAAACACCTAAAACTGATTTTTAGCAATTTAACTCATCAAAATCTTATATTTTTCAACACTCAAAATAACACTTAATTTAATCAATTAACAAAATTCCTTTGAGCACTATCATCACCATCACCTTGGCGCCCTAGGCGCCCATGCACACACTCACCCAAGTTGCGAAACCTCAACATTCCAACATACCAAATCATAATTTCATGAACACACAAATGCCAAAATCATCAAAGCACACACATAGTTCGCATCATCTCAAGGTTCGAATACTAAGTCAATTCGCATATGGCATACACATATATATATATATATATATATATATGAAAATCATCATCATGGGCAAACCAAAACATCAAGAACATCAAAGAACATCAAGAAACACATGGTTCTAGTATAAACCCTAGATCTAGGACCTATCATGAGATCTATTAGATGGAAGGATAGAGCTCCCCTAACCTCGAATTAGATGAATAGGATCTCTAGAGACGATCACGAACGGAACCACGGCAACCGGATCACACCTTCTCATTTCTCCTTGGAGCTTGCGACTTGCTCTCCTCCTCTCCTCCTCCCTACGGCGCACTTCTTTCTCTCCTCCTCTCAATTCTCCATTTTTCGCAAATGATCCCCAATGAACCCTAACCCCTAGGCACCACTTCGCATATGACTTGATTCATGGGCTTGGGCTTCTCACTTAAGCCCAAGTCCATCTAATTTGGCACCTCCATCTTCTAATACCCCCTACACATTTTAATATAATTTCTAATAATTAAATTATATCCACTTAATTAATTTAAATTCCTAAATACTTAATTAAATAATTTAATTAAATATTTTATGGTGTTACAACTCTCCCCCACTTAGAATATTTCGTCCTCGAAATTCACCTGTCAACGCCAACACTCTCCCTCTAAGGCCACCTAGACAACTAGTGCTATCTATCATGCTGATTATTATTGCTTTGATTACCGGCGGTAAGTGCTTGGGCGGCCCTATTGTAACACCCATTTTCTACCCCTTAGTTCGCACGTCATTATCAGGGTAATTTCATTTTCAAAAATGTTAATTGAGTTGATAGAAAAGAAGTGCCACATCGTCATAAAAATTGAACTTCACCAAAAATTCAACACGCCACAGCGGAATAAAGATAATAACTCGCTAAGCCTGTCGAACACGTCGCATACACTCCACATAGTCATTAAACAGTTAAATTAATTAAACTATCAAACTCCAGCCACGCCCCCTAGGTGCTACAGTATCAGAGAGCGACTCGACAACATCCCACAGCTAATAAGGAAGGCAGCAGGTCCTTCACTCGCGGTTACCTGCAGCGTTGCCACAATAGAGCAACATTCCAAGCAGAAGGGTGAGCTCAATTCAATCCATATAATAAATCCCATGATAAGCAGTAAGTCAAGTCACAGCACTAGAGTAAACACATCACAAATCATCAATCACGTCATTACAACAACTCATCACAATGCCATGCGGCTATATGAGATGCAACCCCCACCAGGGCATATGCATGATGGTACCATACTCGTCACTGCCACTATGGGCGAACATCGTCACTGCCACTATGGGCGAACATCGTCACTGCCACTATGGGCGAAATGCACATGCTATGAGACACTATGGACACATGTGCAACTACAAATCATCATAATCACAGCATCATCAAAATATGGACCACTAAGGGCAACAACGTCATTTAATTAGCCACTAAGGGCATCCTCGTCGTAATCACATCATCATCAAAATATTGGCCACTAAGGGCAACAACGTCATTTAATTAGCCACTAAGGGCATCCTCGTCATAATCATCACAATCACACCATCATCAAAAATATTGGCCACTAAGGGAAAAAGCGTAAATTAACTAACCACTAAGGGCATCATCGTCATAATCATCCATTTTGATACTAAAACGTTAAAACTGCTGGTTGTGCGCAAAAGGATTTTCAAAAATAAACTCAACATGGCTTCACAATGTCATGGGATGACCACCAGGGACAGCCTCTTGGGCGCCCAGAAAACACCAGAAAATGATAAGTTTTTATTTTAAAAATATGACACACAGGTAGACAACCGAAAAAGCTTTCCAACACTTTTTGAAACGTTTAAAACGGGTGCCCGAGTCAAAAGATATAGCGAAAACAGTTTTTATTAAAAATCGGGAACATCCTGAAAATGGCGCCCAGGCACAGGGATCCGGCGCCCAGCAACACAGAATTTGGCAACACAGGCAACAGGCGCGCGCACGGGCGCCATGCGCCCAGGGCAGCAACACACGCACTGGCGCGCAACACAGCGCCCAGGAGAGGGGATCCGGCGCCCAGAAACTGGCGCAGCTTAAACACAGTTTGATTCCAGAAATTTGACTCAACTTTGGAGACCCATAACTTGAGCTACACAACTCCAAATTGAACGAAACCAGTTCCAAAACGACCGGCTTTAAGTCTATTTTCAGAAGCAACCAGCCACGTAATTTTTGGATTAACAAAACAATACCAGTTTTAGAAAAACCGAACAGTGTCCAGAAATGCACACATATGGCGCCCAAGGCGCCTAGGAGTTACAAAATCTTATTTCTCATCAATTAAATTACTAATTCAACACCAAAATTCAATTACCATTATGAACATCAAATTACCACGGTCCTCTCCAATTATCATCAATCAAAATACCACCAAAACATTAATCAAACACTTGATATGCAATTCACCCTTTTAACAATTTGAACATCACTCTTGCAATTTTAATCATAGAATTCACAATCCAAATCATCATGATCATCCCATACATTCATAAATCAAACATGAAATCACACACATATCAAGAACATGGATAGATCTAGGATGTCCTAACTTACAACCCATCATGCCACCTATTATATAAATCGAATAAAACTCCCCTTACCTCTTAAACATATGCTCCTTAGGAGATGACCGAATGCACCACTAGAAACCACCGCAACACACGAGCCAAGGCCTTCAAATTGCGCAAACCTCCTCTCCTCTTCTCTCCAAGTCGCAAGCCTTCTCTCCCTTTCTCCTCATGTGCGCCACTCTCCCTCTCAATTCGCCTCACCTCACTCCTTTTTCTAAAAAAAAATGTGCTAATGAGCACTAAACCCTAATTTTTTTTGATTAAATATGCGCCTAGGTCATGGGTCATGGGCTCTCCTCAGCTTAAGCCCAATTTAATTGTCAACACCACCTCCTACTACAATACCACACCTTATTATATGCTATAATTTTTAATTGTACTAATTAAATAAAATAAACACCTAAATACTTAATTAAATAAATTAATTAAATATTTGGGGTGTTACAACTCTCCCCCACTTAGAATAATTTCGTCCTCGAAATTCCTCTGCTAATGCTAACACTCCTCCATTAAACGACTACGGTATCTAGGCAACTAGTGCCATCTATCCCGCTGATTATTATTCCTTTGATTACCGGCGATAAGTGATTGGGCGGCCGTCCCTCCTACTTGTTCAGCCAGGTAACTTCAAGTAGTAGTAATCAGGTTCCCTCTCCACTCCGCTGTGCCACTCTGGCAAACTGACTTGCATTCTACCTCACTCATCCACCTCATGGGCTCGCACACTAACAGACTGCTAACGGCCTGGTTTCTATGACAATGTCATTACAACAGATAATATATAGCACGCCACAACAATCAACATCATTACAACAACACATATTCATCAACACAGTCAGACTCCGGGACCAAATATCCCTTTTTAAAACAAGGGCCATAGGCCCACAACATCATGAAACTAATCAAACAATTCGGGCCGTCCAGCGGTACCCTCAACAAGACAATGTGGGCCATTCGGCGATACCCACAACAATAACAGCATAATAACTTGGGCCATTCGGCGGTACCCAAGACAACAACAAAACAACAACATAACTTGGGCCATTCGGCGGTACCCAAGACAACAACATAAGCAACGACATAATCATGACAATGGGCGCTAATGCGCCAACAACCCACAACAGCAATAACAAATCAACGATCAACTGAACTTGCCACTCAGGCACCTCAACGACGACAACAAAAACATATAAATGGCAGCTTATCAACATAGAAACAGCAGCTTAATAACATAAAAATAGTAGCAATTACAGCACAGAAACAGCAGCTTCAACATTATATAAACAGCATTTTTAATTCTGAGAAAACAACACTTTCAATTTTAGTAAACAGCACATTAAAATTTAAGCAAACAGCACGTTTAAATTGAGTAAAACAGTATCTTAAATATAAGTAAACAGCACCAATTATATTGAGGAAAACAGCTCTTTAAATCTTAAGGAACAGCAACACCAGTTTTTATAAAGAAAATCGGCAACATCATCTTTTATAAAACAGCAACAGTAACTTTTATTTACGGCAACAGCAGTATTCGCTTAACAGCAACAGCAACAATATTTTCCTAAAAACAGTGTCCGCAACAGCATTTAAAATGAACAGTGACAGCAACGACATTTTTATAAAAACAGTGACTTGTAAAAAATAATAGTAACAGCACCATTTGTTTCGTAAAAACAGCAACCTTAACTTAATAAAAACAGCAACATATTCGTTATAAAAACAGCACTATTATTTCCAAAAACAGCAGTAAAATCAACTCAAAAACAGCAACATTTAATTGCACAAACAGCAGCTAAACAGAGTTAAAAACAGCGACAACAGCAATACACAACTACTACCACAACAAGAATAATTCGACAACAACCATAAACACTACAACAACAACTACTATTGGAATAGTCCCAACAGAGTGACATCTTTATTATCTCAACTAATAATATTTAACAGCAACGATAACAACAACAATAGCAACCGCAACAAGTTCTACAACAACTTATATCGATACATTCTCTAGAATAACAACGTTATCACCTACTTGAATTATAACAACATCAACAATAGCAACAAGAACGACCGCAACAACAACAACATCATCGGCAACCACAACAATTACAATATCAACAACAATTTTCTAGAGTCCAAATAATAAGCTACATATCATCTATTAGACACAGTCAATTTATCAAGAATCCAGATAAGGCATTATTGCATCTAAGATCACATGTATCTACACATGGCACAATGACAATACATCAATTAGAGTCATTTTTAATTTTAGCTAGATATCTTCCCATAACAATTAAACTGATACTAAACGATTTGTTCAATTGCTCCTACAATGAACACACCTCGACTAATGATTTGGTCATTGCTCATACAATGGTTCACAAATAGCACATAACACATAAACACAAATCGGGGTCACCGGGTACCCCAAACGAGGAAATACTCACTGCACAAAAACTTTAGACGGCACAATAGTCACACAATTGACATATCACTAAAGTGATACCTCTACCCCAAAAACATTTATGAGACGAAGTGCGAAAAACGAGTGAAAACTGTCTTTCAAACAAAATCAACGATTTATTTCAGGAAATGATTTTCGCAAGAGGAAGGTGTCATCAACTCCTCAAATCATATAATAATCATTTAGAAGAACATCAAAGCCCATGGCGGTAAAACATTTCTTTTGATACGATAACTAGAATGACCTGAATTACAATATTGAAAATTCATCCCAACCCCGATAACATTTCCCTTCGGGTTCAAAAGAAGTAACTAATGCACCTTTCGAAAACCAAACATTTTCCAAATCAGCCGAGAAGTCAAAATCAAGTTTAGTAATATTAGTCACCAATCTCAAAAGTAATAGCTTTTTAGAATTAACGATAACATGAAATATAATCCACCCTTAAAATCGTTAAATCAAGAAACTTATTATTTTTAAAAGTAGATATAGCATGCCAGTCTAGGAATAACACCTAAAAACAATTAGTTAAATAACTCTACGAAACCCTCAAATCCTCGTTTACAAAATCACTTAATGCATGTAATCAAGGTAGATCATAGTAGCCCAGAATATGTGATTTTAGAGATCAAGGAGACAAAAGTAGTCAAACAAATGGCAACAATACAAGGTTTACACAGAGAAGACACAGAGTTCACACCTCGGAAACGCAATACAACACACAGTACCAGTAGGGGTATCTCCCCCACTAGTTCACTTACCATTAGCAACTCTTGGTTTACCTGCAACACAAATATTGGTCAGCACTTAAAAGACAGCAGTTGGTCGTACACCAACACAACGACTCGACGACTTGGCCGGACAGACCGAACTGCTCTGATACCACTATTGTAACACCCATTTTCTACCCCTTAGTTCGCACGTCATTATCAGGGTAATTTCATTTTCAAAAATGTTAATTGAGTTGATAGAAAAGAAGTGCCACATCGTCATAAAAATTGAACTTCACCAAAAATTCAACACGCCACAGCGGAATAAAGATAATAACTCGCTAAGCCTCTCGAACACGTCGCATACACTCCACATAGTCATTAAACAGTTAAATTAATTAAACTATCAAACTCCAGCCACGCCCCCTAGGTGCTACAGTATCAGAGAGCGACTCGACAACATCCCACAGCTAATAAGGAAGGCAGCAGGTCCTTCACTCGCGGTTACCTGCAGCGTTGCCACAATAGAGCAACATTCCAAGCAGAAGGGTGAGCTCAATTCAATCCATATAATAAATCCCATGATAAGCAGTAAGTCAAGTCACAGCACTAGAGTAAACACATCACAAATCATCAATCACGTCATTACAACAACTCATCACAATGCCATGCGGCTATATGAGATGCAACCCCCACCAGGGCATATGCATGATGGTACCATACTCGTCACTGCCACTATGGGCGAACATCGTCACTGCCACTATGGGCGAACATCGTCACTGCCACTATGGGCGAAATGCACATGCTATGAGACACTATGGACACATGTGCAACCACAAATCATCATAATCACAGCATCATCAAAATATGGACCACTAAGGGCAACAACGTCATTTAATTAGCCACTAAGGGCATCCTCGTCGTAATCACATCATCATCAAAATATTGGCCACTAAGAGCAACAACGTCATTTAATTAGCCACTAAGGGCATCCTCGTCATAATCATCACAATCACACCATCATCAAAAATATTGGCCACTAAGGGCAAAAGCGTAAATTAACTAACCACTAAGGGCATCATCGTCATAATCATCCATTTTGATACTAAAACGTTAAAACTGCTGGTTGTGCGCAAAAGGATTTTCAAAAATAAACTCAACATGGCTTCACAATGTCATGGGATGACCACCAGGGACAGCCTCTTGGGCGCCCAGAAAACACCAGAAAATGATAAGTTTTTATTTTAAAAATATGACACACAGGTAGACAACCGAAAAAGCTTTCCAACACTTTTTGAAACGTTTAAAACGGGTGCCCGAGTCAAAAGATATAGCGAAAACAGTTTTTATTAAAAATCGGGAACATCCTGAAAATGGCGCCCAGGCACAGGGATCCGGCGCCCAGCAACACAGAATTTGGCAACACAGGCAACAGGCGCGCGCACGGGCGCCATGCGCCCAGGGCAGCAACACACGCACTGGCGCGCAACACAGCGCCCAGGAGAGGGGATCCGGCGCCCAGAAACTGGCGCAGCTTAAACACAGTTTGATTCCAGAAATTTGACTCAACTTTGGAGACCCATAACTTGAGCTACACAACTCCAAATTGAACGAAACCAGTTCCAAAACGACCGGCTTTAAGTCTATTTTCAAAAGCAACCAGCCACGTAATTTTTGGATTAACAAAACAATACCAGTTTTAGAAAAACCGAACAGTGTCCAGAAATGCACACATATGGCGCCCAAGGCGCCTAGGAGTTACAAAATCTTATTTCTCATCAATTAAATTACTAATTCAACACCAAAATTCAATTACCAATATGAACATCAAATTACCACGGTCCTCTCCAATTATCATCAATCAAAATACCACCAAAACATTAATCAAACACTTGATATGCAATTCACCCTTTTAACAATTTGACCATCACTCTTGCAATTTTAATCATAGAATTCACAATCCAAATCATCATGATCATCCCATACATTCATAAATCAAACATGAAATCACACACATATCAAGAACATGGATAGATCTAGGATGTCCTAACTTACAACCCATCATGCCACCTATTATATAAATCGAATAAAACTCCCCTTACCTCTTAAACATATGCTCCTTAGGAGATGACCGAATGCACCACTAGAAACCACCGCAACACACGAGCCAAGGCCTTCAAATTGCGCAAACCTCCTCTCCTCTTCTCTCCAAGTCGCAAGCCTTCTCTCCCTTTCTCCTCATGTGCGCCACTCTCCCTCTCAATTCGCCTCACCTCACTCCTTTTTCTAAAAAAAAAAGTGCTAATGAGCACTAAACCCTAACTTTTTTTGATTAAATATGCGCCTAGGTCATGGGTCATGGGCTCTCCTCAGCTTAAGCCCAATTTAATTGTCAACACCACCTCCTACTACAATACCACACCTTATTATATGCTATAATTTTTAATTGTACTAATTAAATAAAATAAACACCTAAATACTTAATTAAATAAATTAATTAAATATTTGGGGTGTTACAGCCGTCCCTCCTACTTGTTCAGCCAGGTAACTTCAAGCAGTAATAATTCGACCCACTCTCTACTCCGCTGCGCTACTCTGATAAACTAGCTCGCATTTCACCTCACTCGTCTAACCTTGAGGATAACAAAATACATCAATCATCACAGCATCAAGACGAAATTCACAGGGTGCATAACAGTCGTACAACAAGTCTCATAATTTTAGTAACACGACAACAACATCCACAAACAACTCTGCCACTCAGGCGACATCAACAATTTCAACTGCCACTCAGGCGACATCAACAACTACAATTGCCACTCAGGCGACATCAACAATTACAATTGCCACTCAGGCGACATCAACAACTACAATTGCCACTCAGGCGACATCAACAACTACAATTGCCACTCAGGCGACACCAACAACTAAAAACCAACAACAGAGTAACATCATCAACAACAACAATATTAACAACTCAGTCACACAATCGGGCACTAAGGCACCGGCAACGGTTAACAATCGAATTAGGCACAACTCATAAAAATAGGGACAGCGCATAAGTGAGGAACAGTAACAGTACTTTGCGGTACAGTGAAAGTAATTTTTAAAGACAGCAACGATGATTTTTCAGGAAACAACAACAATCATCTTAGGAGGACAGCAGCAGTAGTTTTCAGAAAACAGTAACATTTATTCTCCTGAAAAAAACAGCCAATATAGTTTTCGGAAAAACAGTAGCAATATTTTTCAGAAAACAGCATCAATAATTTCCAGAAAAATAGCAACAAAAGCAAAACAACGACAACAATAGCGTCAACAACATCACGAGAAAGTTTACCAAATGCGTAAACGTAGTAAGACAGATCACAAAATCAGAGTGTTCAATCCTCAAATCGGTTTCAGAAAATTCAGAGAAATTAACAACTGAGTAATAGGACTTTATTATTTTCCAAGAGTTACAGCTTGCTGGTATGGCAATGACACCAAAAACAATTTAGTGGACCAATATCCACAAAACACTTAGCCTAGCGCGCCAACATAGAAGTAAAAACATGCTACAGCAAAAGTATTTACATAAAACTACACATCAACCGAGCTAAATTAGTTTAAGTTTTCATATGAACGTCTAACAACAAAACTAACTTTAGGAAAACATATATCAATCCTCGGTAGACATTATCATTTTAATATTTTCAAAACCACTCAGGAAGAGGCAACCAAAAGGAAATTTATCATAAAGACTCAAGCGCGCAATATCAAGCTTCACGGGGTACGTACTGGATTAGGATATAACTACTAACACAAAATCATGAAGACTCGGTACAGGCGATTTCATCTTATAGTTAAAGGCACATATACGATATGTACAGTCACACACATGCACAAAATACTTATTTAGAATTTTTCGACAAGGAAAAATAAGGCACGTTATAGGAATTGATTTTTTTTTTTCGTTATCTTAACCAGGTTGAATAGGGTATCTTCAAGAACATATGACAGTAAAAGTTAACTCAAGGAAGTGCAAAAATAGTGCCAGCGCACATTTTAAATGTCTAGGGCTTCTCAAAATCACGTAGCACAACTGCAAAGGGTATAACAGTCAGGTAAAATCATGCAGAACTTTGTATTGGAAAATTTACAGTTCACGGTCACGAAACAATTCGCAAAGGTTCGGCATGTTGAGGAAAACTAGACAAAGGACCGAATGGGGTAAAGTACGTGGGATAATACTAACAACATAACATATAGTCCACTTTTTAAAATCACTTCGTGGATTCGTACAAAAGAAGGAAACAATAGTCGTGATATCCAGACCAAAAATTTTATCGTTCGCTGCAGCCAAGGCAGTAAAAACGTCCTAACGCAATCGGCAAGACCGATTCACTAGGCACTTAGCGTGTAGCATCATTGTGCAAATCAGGAGCGTACTATAGTAAAACTTTTCACAAAGTTAGAGTCCATTCAAAATAAATATTTGACGCCAATATTGACATTTAATAGTAAAAATCTTTTTACACCAAGTTGAAATCCTTCGAAAAGAATCGAGGACAAACCATAGCACTCGAATGAAAACCTTCCCTCTTGAAGTGGTCAAAACACTACGGCAGTTATTAGTGCAGCAACAGCTTGAGATAGTTTACAAAAATAATATTTTCACAACGCACTCGGTTTTTCAAAACATCAAACGTATTCATAGGATTTTTCGTAAAAGCTCAGCGTCGACCTCTTAAAATAGTTCGGGCATATCAACATAAGAAGGTACATGCGACTTAACAATCCACAGCAACAGCAATTAATTCGACATTTTATGTAAAACACACAGAGCTCAATATCAACTAAAACACATGTGAACATTTAAACAACATGACAATTCATTTAGAAGCACGCAGCAATAAGGTCAACAATAAGGATCACAACAGCAAAACACAGTTCTCACACTGAATACACAATAGGGCACACAGCACTAGTAGGGAAATCTCCCCCACTAGTTCACTTACCAATAGAAACTTTCCGGTGTACCTGCAACACAAACAACGGTCAGCACTGAAAAGACAACAGTTGGTCACTATCTGACACAACGACTCGACGACTCGGCCGGACAGACCAACCATTGCTCTGATACCACTTATGTAACACCCCTTTCTACCCGTCACTTTATTTATAAGAATCAGAGTTTAAAAATTTCGTTCATAGGGAATGTTACACATACTTTAATAAAACGTCGCTTATCAATTTAAAACTGTTCAACTCAGTAATCATGCATTCACGTAGCACGTCACAAATAGAGAATCTCAAGCCTCAATTTAGCGTCGCTTATAAAACTCAACATAACAAAACCAACTACGCAGCGGAAAATGATAAAAACATAACAGAAGAGTCCACATGGACATAACGACAAAAATCATTAATAAATGTCGAGTTCGTTTCCCCCCCCCCCCCCCTGAGTGCTACGTATCAGAGCATGACGACTCGACTCAAGAAGTGAAGCTAAGGCATTCACTGGGAATCACCTGCACGTTACCAACACGGGGGTAACATTCAAACAGGAAAGGGTGAGCATCATTTCAATCCATATAATAGAAAACATGATAAGAACTAATCATAGGCTACACACTAGAACAATCAGCATCCAAAACACTAAATATCCACATCACAGTCATCATTCACATCACTTACAGTAACTCATCTCATGTCATGTAGGCTTATGAAATGCAACCCACTCGCGGGTATATGCATGAGGTACCTTTTCACAAACGTCGCTTAGCCCTTAAGGCCTCATCGTCACTTAGCCACTCAGGCCTCAAAAACGTCACTGGGTTTATGCATATGGCATGAGACACTATGACATGCACCACTCACAACACACAAACACCCAATTACTCAAATCATAGTCAACTATGTGACCCGTCACTTACCGGTTTGCTCGCAAGGAGCACAGCACCTGTCAAATTCACAATCAGCACACAACGTCACTTGGCCATTTAGACCTTAACATCACTTAGCCCTTCGGGCCTCGAACGTCACTGGGTTTTCATCGTCACTTACACGTGAATATCAATCAACTCAAACAATAGCCACTGAGGGCAAAAACGTCATTTACTAACCACCAAGGGCATCATCGTCATTTACACGTCATTATAATTAATATTAGCCACCAAGGGCAAAACAGTCATTTAACTAGCCACTAGGGGCATCATCGTCATTTACACGTCATTATAATTAATATTAGCCACCAAGGGCAAAACAGTCATTTAACTAGCCACTAGGGACATCATCGTCAAAATCATCATTTTTGACACCGCTTCGTTAAAATCACTGGTCGTGCTCAAAAGAGAATTCTCAAAGACACCAGAAATACCTTTGCATTGTCACAGCAACGATCACCTGGAACAGCCACTTGGGGCGCCCCAGCAACCTTCTGAAATTATAAATTTTTATTTTCAAAAAGGGAACACACAGATAGGCAACGGAAAATGCTTCGCAACGCTTTTTGAATCGTTCAAAACGGAGGTCTGAGTCAAAAGTTACGTTAAAAATAAGTTTGGACAAAATTAGGCAACATTCTGAAATTGGCGCCTTAGGCGCCCAGGCAACCAGGCAACACGCGCACTGGCGCCCAGCGCCCAGGCGCGCAACACACGCACACACACACACGCAACAGGCGCCCAGGCGCAACACGCAGCAACACACACGGGCGCTCAGCGCCCAGTGCCTGGCACCCAGCGCCCAGCCACACAGAATCTGGCAACACTCAGCAACACACACAAGGCGCCTTAGGCGCCCTTGCAGCAACCAAAATCACCATTTTTCCAGCAACTTTCCAAAACACCTAAAACTGATTTTTAGCAATTTAACTCATCAAAATCTTATATTTTTCAACACTCAAAATAACACTTAATTTAATCAATTAACAAAATTCCTTTGAGCACTATCATCACCATCACCTTGGCGTCCTAGGCGCCCATGCACACACTCACCCAAATTGCGAAACCTCAAGCATTCCAACATACCAAATCATAATTTCATGAACACACAAATGCCAAAATCATCAAAGCACACACATAGTTCGCATCATCTCAAGGTTCGAATACTAAGTCAATTCGCATATGGCATACACATATATATATATATATATATATATATGAAAATCATCATCATGGGCAAACCAAAACATCAAGAACATCAAAGAACATCAAGAAACACATGGTTCTAGTATAAACCCTAGATCTAGGACCTATCATGAGATCTATTAGATGGAAGGATAGAGCTCCCCTAACCTCGAATTAGATGAATAGGATCTCTAGAGACGATCACGAACGGAACCACGGCAACCGGATCACACCTTCTCATTTCTCCTTGGAGCTTGCGACTTGCTCTCCTCCTCTCCTCCTCCCTACGGCGCACTTCTTTCTCTCCTCCTCTCAATTCTCCATTTTTCGCAAATGATCCCCAATGAACCCTAACCCCTAGGCACCACTTCGCATATGACTTGATTCATGGGCTTGGGCTTCTCACTTAAGCCCAAGTCCATCTAATTTGGCACCTCCATCTTCTAATACCCCCTACACATTTTAATATAATTTCTAATAATTAAATTATATCCACTTAATTAATTTAAATTCCTAAATACTTAATTAAATAATTTAATTAAATATTTTAGGGTGTTACATGTCGCCTTGGGGAGCACCTGTATTGTTAGTAAAGAAGAAGGATGGAAGCATCAGGCTTTGCGTGGACTATAGACAGTTGAATAAAGTAACAATCAAAAACAGGTATCCGCTTCCGAGAATTGATGACTTGATGGATCAGTTGGTGGGTGCTAAGGTGTTTAGCAAGATCGACTTGAGGTCGGGTTATCACCAAATCAAGGTGAAGAATGATGACGTGCAGAAGACGGCTTTCAGAACTAGATATGGGCATTATGAATATTCTGTAATGCCGTTTGGTGTTACAAACGCACCCGGGGTGTTTATGGAGTACATGAACCGTACCTTCCATAGCTACTTGGATCGTTTTGTAGTGGTATTTATAGATGACATTTTGGTGTATTCCAAGACGGAAGAAGAGCACGCAGAGCACTTGAGGTTAGTGCTAGAAGTATTGAAGGAAAAGAAGCTTTATGCAAAATTGTCAAAGTGCGAGTTCTGGTTGCATAAGGTGAGTTTTCTTGGCCATGTGATATCTGGTGACGGTATAGCTGTAGACCCAGCCAAGGTTGATGCTGTGTTACAGTGGGAGAGCCCAAAGTCAGTGACTGAGATAAGGAGTTTCTTGGGTTTAGCCGGTTACTACAGGAGGTTTATAGAGGGTTTCTCTAAGCTAGCCCTTCCGTTGACTCAATTGACGTGTAAGGGGAAGGCTTTTGTGTGGGAAGCCCGGTGTGAAGAGAGCTTCAATGAGTTGAAGAAGAGGTTGACTACATCTTCTATTTTGATATTGCCTGTTCCAGAACAACCGTTTGTAGTGTATTGCGATGCTTCCAAGATGGGTTTAGGAGGTGTGCTGATGCAAGATGGTAAGGTAGTAGCCTATGCGTCTAGGCAGTTGAGAATTCATGAGAAGAACTACCCTACTCATGATTTAGAGCTTGCAGCGATTGTCTTTGCCTTGAAGATTTGGAGACACTATTTGTATGGTGCTAAGTTTGAGGTGTTCAGTGACCATAAGGGGTTGCAGTATTTATTTGATCAGAAAGAACTGAATATGAGGCAAAGGAGGTGGCTAGAATTATTGAAGGACTATGACTTTAGTTTGAACTACCATCCGGGGAAGGCTAATGTTGTAGCCGACGCTTTGAGTAGGAAGTCCCTTCATGTGTCTGCAATGATGGTGAAAGAACTCGAATTGATTGAGCAGTTTCGGGATTTAAGTTTGGTCTGTGAGGTAACGCCTAAGAGTGTAAGACTGGGAATGTTGAAGATTCACAATGAATTTTTAGATGTTATTAGAGCGGCTCAGAAACAAGATATTAAGTTAGTTGAAGCGGCAGTTGGGATTGATCATTCCGAGAGTAAGGATTATGAGATAGATGCACAAGATGTGTTGAGACACCGTGGAAGAATTTGTATTCCTGATGACGAAGAAATTAAGAAGGCAATCCTTGAAGAGGGTCATCGGAGTAAGTTGAGTATCCACCCAGGAGCCACAAAGATGTACCAAGATTTGAAGAAACTGTTTTGGTGGCCGGGCATGAAGCGAGATGTAGCCCAATTTGCGTATGCTTGTTTGACATGTCAGAAATCTAAGGTAGAGCATCAGAAGCCAGCAGGGTTGATGCAGCCACTGGATGTTCCGGAATGGAAGTGGGATAGTATCTCCATGGATTTTGTAACTGGGTTGCCGAATACAGTGAGAGGATTTGATGCTATATGGGTGATTGTGGATAGGTTGACAAAATCTGCTCACTTTTTGCCGATTAATATGACTTATCCGGTTCCGAGGTTGGCAGATATTTATGTTAAGACTATTGTGAAGCTGCATGGTGTTCCTTTGAGTATCGTGTCCGATCGGGATCCTAGATTTACTTCTGAATTTTGGAAAAGCTTGCAAGAGGCCTTAGGTTCTAAATTGAGATTGAGTTCCGCTTATCATCCCCAGACAGATGGGCAGACGGAAAGAACTATCCAGTCACTAGAGGATTTGTTGAGAGCATGCGTTCTTGAACAAGGAGGTTCATGGGATTCCCATTTGCCATTGATTGAATTCACTTATAATAATAGTTTTCATGCGAGTATTGGGATGGCGCCTTTCGAGGCATTGTATGGTAGGAGGTGCAGGACACCCTTGTGTTGGTATGAATCAGGGGAGAGTGTGGTGTTAGGCCCTGAGATTGTGCGGGAGACTACAGAGAAGGTGAAGATGATTCGAGAGAAGATGAAAGCCTCGCAGAGTAGGCAGAAGAGCTATCATGATAAGAGAAGAAAGGATCTAGAGTTTCAAGCCGGTGACCATGTATTCTTGAGAGTCACTCCGGTGACAGGTGTGGGTCGTGCCTTGAAATCTAAGAAGCTAACCCCTCGTTTTATTGGCCCTTACCAGATTTTGGAAAGAGTTGGGAGAGTTTCCTATCGGGTGGCATTGCCACCTAATTTGTCTAATCTGCACGACGTGTTCCATGTATCTCAGTTGCGGAAGTATGTACCTGATCCGTCGCACGTAATCCAGATGGATAATGTAGAGGTGAGGGAGAACCTCACCGTGGAGACTATGCCCGTTAGAATTGAAGACCGGGAGGTAAAGGTGTTAAGAGGCAAAGAGATCAATTTAGTGAAGGTGGTTTGGTTGGGAGCCGTGGGCGAGAGCATGACGTGGGAATTGGAAAGTAAGATGAAAGAAGCCTATCCAGAGTTATTTGATTCAGGTAATTTCGAGGACGAAATTCTCTAAGTGGGGGAGAGTTGTAACGCCCTAAAATAATTTAATTAATTAATTAAGTTATTTGAAGGATTACAAAATTATTTAAGGGGAATAATTAAATTAGAATTTGTTTTATTTCAGGGGGTGAGATGAATTAAAAGGGTGGTGTAAAAATGGGCCCAAGCCACTTAAGTGACCCAAGCCCATTCCAATTATCCTAAAACCTAAGAATTATTTTCATTCCACCAAAGAAAGGGAACCAGCGAAACTGAGAGAGTGAGAGGGAGGTGAGGCGCGACTTCCAGCATAAGGGGGAGAAGAGGAATTTGGCTCATCTTGGCTTAGGTAAGTCTTCTTTGATCTTTTCCCTTCCATTTTTTCTTCTCTTTCAAGTGGTGGTCTCAAATCCTTCTTTCTTCCATTGTTGTGTTGTTCTCCATGGCCTTGAAGCTCACGGTTGCGTAAGAGGAGAGGAAGGGGACTGCTGCACTTTCGTTTTTGTGGCTTGAGAGTGGCTGAGTTCTTCAATCACAAGGTCAGGGGGCTCTATTTATACCTATAATAATGCTTAAGTTGAGTTGTTGTGGTGATATAGGCTGAAGTGTTGTTTTGGTTGAATATTATACTAGTATGTTGTTGATGAATTGAGTTTTGTGAAATTGTTGAATAATGGTCACTGTTGAACTAATTGTTTTAGTCGAACTATTGCTTCCTTATAGTCCTATGAATTGTTGTTTTAGTGAAATGGTTAAATAATTGTTTTAGTTGAATATAATTGTTGAATATGATAGCTACTGGTTGTGTTGTTTTGTTGAGATAGGTTGAATTGTGGGTTTAATTGAATTATTGAGTAATTGTTAATGTGGGTGGGTGTTATAGTCGAGATGCTGCTTCCATGTGGTCTTAGTGAATTATTGTTGTTTTTGTGAAATTATGAATAATGGCTACTGTTGGTGGTTGTCTACTGGTAGGTTGAATTGTGGGTTTAGTTGAAATTATTGAATAATTGCTACTGGTTGTTGTTTCCTTGTGGTCTTAGTAAATTGTGTTGTTATTTGAAATTGTTGAATAATTATCATTGTTGAATTGTGGCTCTATTTCGAATTGCTCCTGTTATGTGGCTCTAGTGAATTGTTGTTCAAGGAAAATTGTTAAATAAATGCTACAGACTTGATTGTTTTGATGAATTAAGTGAATTGATGAATTAAGTTAGCTTGAATTGTTAAATGAAATTGTTGTTAGAGTGTTGAAGTTGTGGTGTGTGTAATTACGGGAGTGTGATTGAAAACATTAGATTACTAGCCTAAGGATATAAAGCGGTGTGTAAGGAGTTGTAATTGATTGGAGATGTGAAAGCGGTGAGGGACTCCGGTCCAAAGCGGTGCGATAACCTTAAGGCCTTTATGTTGATTATATTGAGTTGAGAAATGCAAAGCGGTGAGTTTAATAATTATTATGGTTTATGTGTGGTGTGGTGGTGCATAGTCATAGTGTCGCATGACTCATGTTGCATAAAGCGGTGTGTCGGCTTCGGCCAAAGCGGTGCGGTGGCTTCGGCCAAAGCGGTGAGTGCCCTCCAGGCTAATAGCGGTGATGATGGATCCACATGCATGTTGCATTACATGCATTAGTCAAGCATTTGATGAGTTTGTGGATGAATTATGAATATGATAATTATATTGAAAATGTGGTGAGTTGTTTTGAATTAGTGTCGCTTGCTGCCTTCCTTATTATAACGCTTTTCTTAATCATTATTATTTGTGTAAAGAGACTCACCCTACTGCCTTTGTTGCTTCTTATGTCGGCAACTTGCAGGTGATCGAGAGTGAGGGCATCCTTATGCCTCTTTTCTAGTAGTGTGTCAGCTCTGATATGTAGCACCAGGGGGAGGGCGTAGTAGTATTATTATTGTCGTTTTGATGTATTGGATTGTCATATTGATGTATTGATACCATTCCGCTTTGTTGAGGCTATTTTATTTATGTGCTGTAAACTAAAACAGGTGTTGTGGGCCCGTCCCCAAACTATTCGTGCTATATATCGTGCTGTTGATTGTGGACTTTACGTCATTGATTTTAAACTAGATGATTTTTATAAGCGTTGAAATGTGACACCTTTTTCAATGATTCACATTCTTTTAAAACTCTGATTTTATATACCGCTTAATAGTTAATTTAGAAGGGGGTGTTACACTGAACGTTTTTTGTGTTGGAAGGAAGTCGTTTTGATGAACCGAACTATCCCCTTTTTCCTCTTCTTCTTCCACACCCATTCTTTCTCTTCTTCATTTCCTTTCCTCTTCTCCTCTCTGTTTCTCTCGCTTCCCTTTCTTTCTTTTCTTTCTATTCTTTTTAATTCTTTCTTTTTCTCACTCACACACATACACGCATACACATATATTTATTTAATATATAAGTGGTAACGTGGTCATATTACCATATTGATCTAAATATCTTATTTCGATTCCAAAACTTCCTTGACCCGTATTATCCGGTTAACGATCCGATGACAACCAATAAATAATTTTAGCACTCAATAAATTTACCAGTCAAGTACTAATTTAATTTAATTGGGTTAACATCCAAATAATTCGGCTAATTATTTTGAGGATGTTACATTTTCCCCTAAACTTGAAAGAATTTTGTCCTCAAAATTTAGTCAAGTCTTACGATTGACTAACCGAGAACATACATTCTCAGAAAGGTCCAAATTTGCTGGAAAACATTCTTGAATTAACGAGATGAGTGTAGAAAATCTTCCCAAGTTGGCACGTCGATCTTTAAGTATGTTCGACTACTACCCTAGAACGCTTCTAAGATTACAGTCCGAACTCTCTTGTTACGAATCAACACGAGATACTCATCATTCGCCTACAGAGGCTCGGCACCACGTTCGAAAACACTTCCGAAGCTTCATTCCAACTATCCTCACTTGCTCCCCAACTTTGATTAATCTCAATCAAAGGGTCTAATACAAGACATTTGATAGAAATACAGGTTGAAAAAAATGAGGTCCACATAACGGTACTCCTCGATCGAGATAAGAACAAACACGCTTTCCTCAAAGGGTGTAAACACGTTCTCAACAACTGTCGAAAATTCCATAATAGTTCTCGTACACATTGACAATGTGACGGAAAAGTCATCTGTGAAACATCTTGACTCGCCCCCAAGATTTCGAGATAAAACTTTTCAAAAAGATGGAATGAGGGTTTTACTAAAAACTTTGACCATAAACGTAGAAATAAACCGTGGGGATATCAAATAAATTTGAAAACAATGAAAATCGCTTCAGTTGTTCTCAGAACAACTATCAAACAAAACTCAGAGCTCCTTCTCCTCTATAGCAACTTCCTCACGATGTTTTTTACCAATGACGCGCCCGATTCCTTTCTGGATTAGTCAATAGCGTTGAGAGTTCCCCTCAACCTTAGTAATCCTCCTAGGATTTTTCCTCAATCAAATTTTATTAGCCTCTTGATTCATTCCCAAAATTAACTTTAGCATGCGGGTTTTCACAAAAATGATTTTTTCAAAAGTATCACGCCGCACACCAAGCTTCACTTCGGAAATTTCAGTCACTTGCAAGCAGATCCATCAATTAATCCTTTGATGGTTATTCGCAACGTGAAAACAGTCAGCAGTTACCTCACTTACATATTCGTATTCACGTTCGTCTTGTCAAACGGAATCTCGTAAGACAATCTCATTGTTAACCTTCACCAATGAGAGGTTAACAAACTAATACCTCGCCACCAAAGTGGAAACTTATGGATGTACCCCAACTTAGATCGAAAAGACTCTAACAATTCCATTTCTTGCGTCATTAACTCTGCCATGTGAATGGATTCCCTACTCAGCGCATCCGTTACAACATTGGCCTCTCTTAAATGCTACTTCAACACAAATTTATAATCCTTCAGGAATTCAACCCATCTCCTTCGCCTGTTATTCAATTCTTTCTGATCAAACAGATACTTTAAACTCTTGTGACCACTAAAGACATCGAAACGAGACCCATACAGGTAACGTCTCCAAATCTTTAGTGCATACACAATAGCTGCCAACTCCAAATCATGAGTCGGATATTTCTCCTCATGAGTTTTCAATTGCCTGAACGCATAAGCTACCACCTGCTGATTCTGCATGAGAACACATCCTAAACCCTTCCCAGAAGCATCGCTGTAAATTTGGAATCCCAAAGACGGATCTGGAAGAATCAGGATTGGAGCAGAAGTCAACCAAACCTTCAATTCTTTAAAACATTCTTCACAATCAGCATCCCGCGTAAACGGTTGACCCTTACGAGTTAACCGAGTAAGTGGAAGAACCAATTGTGAGAATCCTTCGATAAACTTCCTGTAGTAACAGGCTAGACTTAGAAAACTTCTGATTTCAGTGACTGACGTTGGTCGTTCCCAATTCAACACAGCTCCCACCTTACTGGGATCCATCGCAACTCCCGATTAGGGAATCACCCGTCCCAAAAATTCACTTCCAGCATCCAGAAGTCACACTTAGATGGCTTGGCATACAATTTCTTTTCTCGGAGTACATTCAGAACAATGCGGAGAGGTTCAACATTCTCCTCAATGGTCTTCGGGTACACCAAGATATCATCAATGAAAACGACTACTAACTGATTTAGGTAAGTGTGGAAAACTCGGTTCATGTAATCCATGAATACCACTGGAGCATTAGTCAAACCAAAAGGCATCACTACAAATTCGTAATGTCCATACCTAGTACGGAAAGCTGCCTTCGGAATATCTGAAGGCTCTAGCTTTTATTTGATGATAACCCGACCTCAGATCAATTTTGAAAATACCACTGCACCTCGAAGTTGGTCAAGCAAATCGTCTATCCTTGGCAATGGATATTTGTTCTTAATCGTCACCTTGTTGAGTTGACGGTAGTCAATACACAATCTCATGCTTCCGTCCTTCTTCTTAACTAGCAACACCGGAGCACCCCATGGAGAAGCACTCGGTCGGATAAACCTCTTCGATATTATTTCTTCAAGTTGAGACTTCAGTTCCTTCAATTCCAAAGGAGACATTCTATAAGGAGCAATAGATATCGATCATGTACCAGGAATCAATTCTATTGAGAATTCTACCTCTCGGTCAGGAGGTAAGGATGAAACTTCTTCTGGAAAGACATCTAGAAATTCATTTACCACTTGCACGGATGAGAAATCTAAACCCGTTTCAGTAGATGCAGACAACATAATAAGGATAGCTTCCGCACCTTGGAATAATGACTGGCTTGCTTCGGTGTAAGAAATCATTGCTTCAAAATCTGCCTGTGTCAATCCTACGGATTCGGAGGCGAAGCTAATGGTTCGATCAGCACACTTGATTGTTACATGATTTTCAGCCATCCAATTCATACCCAGAACAATGTCCATACTTCTCACAGGCAAGCAAATAAATTTCACAACAAATTGTCTGTCCCTTATAACAAGTAGGCAATTTTCACACAATGATTGGGTCTGGAGATGACCCTTTGCCGCAGTTAAGATAGTTATTGGCTCGGATAGCGGAGACAATGCTAATCCCAACCGATCCACACATGCTTGTGCTATAAAACAATGGGTTGCACCCGAATTGTATAATATACTGACGGAGTTATTGAAAATTGATCCCATACCCTTTAGTAACTTGTCAGCAGTTGTAAGAAATCGTTGCTTCAAAATCTGCCTGTGTCAATCCTACGCTGGCTTGCTTCTGTGTAAGAAATCGTTGCTTCAAAATCTGCCCGTGTCAATCCTACGGATTCGGAGGCGAAGCTAATGGTTCGATCAGCACACTTGATTGTTACATGATTTTCAGCCATCCAATTCATACCCAGAACAATGTCCATACTTCTCACAGGCAAGCAAATAAATTTCACAACAAATTGTCTGTCCCTTATAACAAGTAGGCAATTTTCACACAATGATTGGGTCTGGAGATGACCCTTTGCCGCAGTTAAGATAGTTATTGGCTCGGATAGCGGAGACAATGCTAATCCCAACCGATCCACACATGCTTGTGCTATAAAACAATGGGTTGCACCCGAATTGTATAATATACTGACGGAGTTATTGAAAATTGATCCCATACCCTTTAGTAACTTGTCAGCAGTTGTAACTGTCTGAGCATCCAAAGTGTTGACGCATCCTTGCCTTGGAGCTGCTTGTAACTCCTTGGAACTCTTCCTTGCAGGGCACTTATTTGTATAGTGACCTTCTTCATTACAATAATAGCACCGATTGATCTGTGCTGATGATCACCCTGGTGATGTCTTCCATAGTTAGAACATCTTCTGACCTTTGAAGAATCAGAAAATTGCACCTGTTTTTCCTTTGATGAAATTATCTTAGGACTTTGCATTCGGAGAGTCCCTATGAGATCATCCTCGGCGACATAGGCTTATTTCACTAAGGCAACATAATTGGTAATAGTATAAGAACTGAGACCCTAAGTCATAAAAGCACAAAGTATTAAGTTGATCAGGCTCAATGTCTCTTAGCATCACAAGTATAATTACAACAAGGACTAACAAGGAATCGACTCAACCCTAAACTAAGTCCGACTAGGTCGAACTGCTCTGATACCAACTGTAACACCCCGGTATTTTTATCGAGTAAAAATACCCAAGTGCACCAAACCTTAATCATCAGAGATAATATTTCCGACTCAGACACTGAATACCACTCTAAATTTTTCGCTGAATTAAAACAAAACAGTCTTACACATAATCAAGACCATACGGTCCTCTGACCATAAACTGTAGTGACTAATGTATTCAGTATCATACAGGAAGCGGAAGAAAGATAAAGTACTAAATACATAGGGTCTTAGTACATGGACAACAAAAGGAAATATAAACAAAGCATAAGGCTTTGTCAACGGCAACCATCCGAGCTCAACCTACTCGTGCCTCTTCGATTTATGCTGTCCCTGTGTCTCTGTAAAACAACAACATTTAAACAGTGAGATATAATCTTAGTGAGTTCTACCGAGACCCCTACTAACTCTCTCGGTTCAGTTATGAAATTCATTTATAATTCAGTGCGTCACCGACTGCCCCGAGGCTAATCCCGATGAATCACACTACAAAACCATGGTAACATACCACCGACTGCCCCGAGGCTAATCCCAGCGAACATTACCCAATACTCTTCGACACACCACCGACTGCCCCGAGGCTAATCCCGGCGAACCCCTTACCAATAACAGTTTCGCTATTGGCCTTAGAGCCTAGGGTAGGGGATCATGACTGCCCCTCCTAGTATGTAAACATGGGTTGTCACCCAACTCGATATAATAAACATATCTACAATCATATGAACTCAAGGTTTATTTACCTCAGACAAATAATTGAACATTACAAGTTAAATCCACATTCACTCTCGCATACTAATTCATCACTTTTCAACACAATTTACGAATCCAAAAACAGTTCATTTTACCTTAAAAATAGAATATTCAGTTAGGCCTCTGAATAATCTTTCAAACGCATTTTAGAACACCTCAATCGGGTTCCTGGATCAAAAGTTATAGCGAAAACATAAACAGTGTACAGTTGTTGAAAATCTGCAAACCGTCGCGACGCGATACGAAACCATCGCGACGCGAAAACAGTTAGAAATATTTTCGTTGCAAACTGAGGCTTGGTCGCGACGCGAAGGAGGGAGGTCGAGACGCGATGGTGACCTGATGCTGCAGAATTTTGGCGGTTTCGCGCCAAAACCGTTATTCCGCTCAATTCCGATTCTCGTTCCGATCGAAAACAGATTTGACAACCAATACAATAGACCCAATACAAACCACACAATCAATAAATCCAATCAAAAACTCAATCTAAACTAATTTTATCCAAACCGCTATTTTTCGAAATAACGGTTTTTCACTCAAAATTTCTCGGAACCAATCGACGCACAAATTATACCAAAACGGAATAAACCTAAACGTGAGTAAAACTCACCCTTGAAGCGAGAGTCGTTTCCGAGCCGAAATCACCGAGACTTCAAATCTCCAAATAACTACACGAACAATCCCCGCATAAACTTCCACGCTCCGACAACGCCCAAATCCGCTTCCAATCTCTCCGCTCAATCACGAGACCTCTATAAAGTACTATTCATCATCTTCAACCTCCAAGTCACTATTCACACATAACCCTCAAATTTGATTTACCAAATCTCACCCAATCAAACCTTGATTCTTTCACTCCAAGCTAGTACCCAAGCCTCCATTTGAACTCCCTTAACCTTCAAACCGCTTTAGTGAAGAAGATAGCTCCAAGACCTCTCTTTTTCCTTCCAATTTGGTAAATGGTGAATTTGTGTAGAGTGAGTTGATGATGATGATGTTGGTACCAAATCGAAGAGGGAGTAACGCTGAACGTTTTTCGTGTTGGAAGGAAGTCGTTTTGATGAACCGAACTATCCCCTTTTTCCTCTTCTTCTTCCACACCCATTCTTTCTCTTCTTCTTTTCCTTTCCTCTTCTCCTCTCTGTTTCTCTCGCTTCCCTTTCTTTATTTTCTTTCTATTCTTTTTAATTCTTTCTTTTGCTCACTAACACACATACACGCATACACATTTATTTATTTAATATATAAGTGGTAACGTGGTCAAATTACCATATTGATCTAAATCTCTTATTTCGATTCCAAAACTTCCTTGACCCGTATTATCCGGTTAACGATCCGATGACAACCAATAAATAATTTTAGCACTCAATAAATTTACCAGTCAAGTACTAAATTAATTTAATTGGGTTAACATCCAAATAATTCGGCTAATTATTTTGAGGATGTTACAGGTGAGATCTAGTTCGTGCTCTTGTAGTTTTCCAAATAGAGTGGCGAGTGTCATAGTAGCTAAATTCCTTGATTCAGCTATAGCAATTAGTTTTGGTTGCCATTCTCTATTTAGGCATCTCAACACTTTGTTGATCAGGTCTTCAGTAGGGAATTATTTTCCTAATGAGCCGAGTTGATTCACTCTGAATGAACCTCTTTTTCATTTCTTGTATATTTTCTCCTTGATTCATTCTGAATAGTTCATATTGTCGGATGAGAGTGTTTGTTCTAGCTCTTTTTACCTCACTAGTACCTTCATGAGTGACTTGAAGATTGTCCCACATTTCTTGGGCAGTTTTACATTTTGACATGTTACTAAGTGGCTTCAGTCTCAAGAGGGGGGGTGAATTGATATTTCAAAAAGTAAGCCCCCTTTAAAGACTTGATTGATTTTTTGCACAGATTTATGGAACGAATTAACGAGAAACGAAAACTGAAAATAAAGCAGTAAAGAACACAGCGATTTTTATACTGGTTCGCTCACCTCCTAGTGACCTACGTCCAGTCCTCACACCCTTGTGAGATTTTCCACTAACACAACAAAGCTTACAGGTGCTTTGGAAACCTTTACAGACTCAGGCACTCTTCTAGGATACCCCACCTATGAAGAGCCCTCAAATCTACCACAACAAGAGATACCCCACCCTTGTTACAATCAACAACCCTAGAGAGATAACCCACTCCCTAGTACAAACAGAGGTGTGTGTGCTAGGGTTTAGTTTTGCGTTTCAGCGTAAGCGTAAAAATGGGTTGTTTTTTTCTTAGAAACACTAAGTCCTATTTATAGTCTTAGGAAAAAATATGATCGTTGAATGAGATCACACTAAGTAGAGAATCGATTTTTGGCTTAAAAGAGTTAAGAATGTAAATCGATTCTTGGCTTTGAAATAGGAACAATTGATCGATTAATTGCTTCTAAGAAATGAAATCGATTTGTGCTTTAGGGAAAAAGTTGGAAATCGATTTTAATTAAAATAAGGAAGATGCAAATCAATTCTTTAATTAGAGTAAGGAAGATAGAAATCGATTTTACTCTTTAAATTAATAGGCTTTGAATCGATTATGTAGTTCACAAAAACAATTGAGGAATCGATTTGATTCCTTAAGAGGAACAGGCTCAAAATCGATTTTCTTCTTTAGGGAAGAAGCCATGAATCTATTTTTTGATTGTTTACAATAAGCTCATAATTATGCAAAAAAACACTTTCTCGTGTTACGTGCCTTATCTATGCATGCTTGCGTTTACACAAGATGAAGGCTATGAGATTGTGAGATGAGTTGAGCTGACTCTCAAAAGCGGCTTACAAGATATCCTAAGACACGACCCAAACCCTAGATACTACCCTTACTTCTTGAGCTTTTTCAGTTTCTAAATTATCTGATGAATTCATATCATTGTCTTCCCATGCTATGTAGGCTTTTCTACCATTGTTTCCTTTGGACCCCTTTTTCTTAAACTTTGGCAATTTTATTTGTAAGTTCGGGCACTCCATCGTCATGTGTCCGGATCTACCACCTTCGTAGCAAGTTGGAGGACTTGACAAGTTTTGCTTGCTTGAGACTCCTTTGGATGAAGAATTCTTTTTGGGAGACCTTTTCCTTTTCATGAACTTTTTGAATTTTCTAACCATTTGATCCATATTCTCATTGACTTCATCATCCTTATTTTCTGAATCATCACTATCATCGGATGGATATGAAATAGAAGCCTTGAGAGCTAAACTTTTCTTTTCCTTGCCTTTTTCTTCATGCTCTGCTAGACGAGTGAGCTCTAACTCGTGCTCTAGTAGTTTTCCAAACAGGGTGGCAAGAGTCATCGTAGCTAAATTTCTTGATTCAGTTATCGCAGTTACCTTTGGTTACCATTCTCTATTTAGACATCTCAACACTTTGTTGATAAAGTCTTCGGGAGGGAACGATTTTCCTAATGATCCCAATTTGTTCACTATGTGAGTGAACCTCTTTTGCATTTCTTGTATCGATTCTCCATGATTCATTAATTCATATTCCCGGATGAGAGTATTAGTTCTTGCTCTTTTTACCTCACTAGTACCTTCATGAGTGACTTGAAGGTTGTCCCACATTTGTTGAGCAGTTTTACAATTCGACACTCTAAAAAATTCATCGGGACTAAGTGCGGAAGTGATAATGTTCTTGGCACGGGAATTGTGCTGAACTTTCCTTTTATCATTATTCGTCCATTCATTTCTTTCTTTCACTGTGAGTGCGCCATTTACCATGTGCGTGGGAACAAAAGGCCCATTTTCCAGAGCATCCCATAGATCTATATCTACCCTTCTATGAATATTCTCATTCTTTCTTTCCAACATGTATAGTCTTCCCCGTTGAATTCCGGAGGACGGGTAAGAGATGCACCCTCTTGCGTAGACCAACCTGAAGCCATTTCTCTTGAAGCTGCTAGGCCCTTTATACAAGAGTCTAGCTCTGATACCACTTGTTACCAAGTGGCTTTAGTCTCAAGAGCGGGGGTGAATTGAGATTTTAAAAATTAAGTACCCTTTAACGAATTGATTGATTTTCGCGCAGGTTTATGGAACGAATTAACGAGAAACGAAAACTTAAAATAAAACAGTAAAAAACACAGATTTTTATACTGGTTTGGTCACCTCCTAGTGACCTACGTCCAGTCCTCACACCCTTGTGAGATTTTCCAATAACACAACAAAGCTTACAGGTGCTTTGGAAACCTTTACAGACTCAGGCACTCTTCTCCTAAGCTACACCACCTATGAAGAGCCCTCAAATCTACCACAACAACAGCAACAAGAGATACCCCACTCCCTAGTACAAACAGCAACCATAGAGAGATCCCCCACTGCCTAGTACCAAATACAACGTAAAAATTAATTACAAATTAACAACCAAAATACCTCTTATGAAGGCAGATTATAACAACTTGAAGATCACCAACCCAACCTAACCCTTGAGAGAAATCAGCTCTGACAGATGAAAAATACTTGAAGAACAGAGGTGTGTGTGCTAGAGTTTAGTTTTGCGTTTCACCGTAAGCGTAAAAATGGGTTGTTTTTTTTCTGGGAAACACTAAGTCCTATTTATAGGCTTAGGAAAAAATATGACCGTTGAATGAGATCACACTAAGTAGAGAATCGATTTTTGGCTTAAAAGAGTTTAGAATGTAAATCGATTCTTGGCTTTGAGATAGGAACAATTGATCGATTAATTGCTTCTAAGAAATGAAATCGATTTGTGCTTTAGGGAAAAGGTTGGAAATCGATTTTAATTAAAATGAGAAAGATGCAAATCGATTCTTTAATTAGAGTAAGGAAGATGGAAATCGATTTTACTCTTTAAAATAATAGGCTATGAATCAATTATGTAGTTCACAAAAACAAGTGAGGAATCGATTTGCTTCTTTAAGAGAAACAGGCTCAAAATCGATTTTCTTCTTTAGGGAAGAAGCCATGAATCGATTTTGTGCTTGTTTGCAATAACCTCATAATTATGCAAAAAAACACTTTCTCATGTTACGTGCCTTACCTATGCATGCATGCGTTTAGACAAGATCAAGGCTATGGGATTGTGAGATGAGTTGAGCTGACTCTCAAAAGTGGCTTACAAGATATCCTAAGACACGACCCAAACCCTAGAGACTACCCTTATTTCTTGAGTCTTGTTTTCCTTGGATTTCCGCTTTGTCATTTTCCGCTTTGAACACATCATCATCAAAACCTAACCTGCTTTTCATTTTGACTTCGAACACATCATCATCAAAACCTAACCTGCAAAAGCAATATAACCACATGACACTCTAAAGAACTCATCGGGACTAAGTGCGGAAGTGATAATGTTCTTGGCACGGAGATTGTGTTGAACTTTCCTTTTATCATTATCCGTCCATTCATTACTTTCCTCTACTATGAGTACGTCATTAACCATGTGTGTGGGAACAAAAGGTCCATTTTCCACAACATCCCATACATCTATATATACCCCTTCTATGAATATTCTCATTCTTTCTTTCCAATAGGCATAATCTTTCCCGTTGAATCCCGGAGGACGGGTAAGATATGCACCCTCTTCCGTAGACAAACCTAAAGCCATTTCTCTTGAAACTGCTAGGCCCTTTAAACAAGAGTCTAGCTCTGATACCCCTTGTTACCAAGTGGCTTCAGTCTCAAGAGGGGGAGGGTGGGTGAATTGAGATTTTTGAAAACAGTTCCCCTTTTCAACGAGTTAGATTAATTTTTGCGCAGGGTTATGGAATGAACTAATTAGAACTTAAAACAGTAAGTAACACACGAGATTTATACTTGTTCGGTCACCTCCCAATGACCTACGTCCAGTCCTCACAAATCTTTAGGAGTTTTTCACTATCAAAACAAAGCTTTAAACCGGGTGCTTTCAAACCCTTACAGACGCAGTCACTCTTCACCTAGGATACCCCACCTTGTGCAAGAGTCCTAAAAAACAATTACAAACAAGAGATACCCTACCCTTGTTACAATCAAAACCCTAGAGAGATTCCCCACTCTCTAGTACAACCAATTGACAAACAAGAGATACCCCACCCTTGTTACAATCAAAAACCCTAGAGAGATTCCCCACTCTCTAGTATAAACCAATAACAATTTTAAACAAATTACAAGAAGATAAAAATACCTCTAAGAAGGCAGATACAACAACTCGAAGATTCCCAACCTAACCCTTGAGAGAGATCAGCTCAAAATGAAGAAGAACGTCAAGAACAAGTGTGACAGTGCAAAAGGGTTCGCGTTCTGCTTTGTGATTCGTAGGTTGTTACTGCTTGTGAAACCCTAAGTCCCTATTTATAGATTCTGTAAAAATATGACCGTTGGGACAATATTTAACACTGTTTCATAAGTGGATAATCGATTGTCTTCTTTTAAAGACATATTTTCATATTCAATTGTGTGCTTTTTTAAAAACAACTTCATAAGTGGATGATCGATTATGTTCTTATAAAAACATATATTCATAGTCGATTGTTTGCTTCCAAGACCATATCCATAATCGATTGTGTGCTTTAAAAATCAAGTCCACAATCTTATAATAATCGATCATCAGCTTTCCATAGGCTCATAATCGATTGTTTGCTTGTAATGATCAATTATGTGCTTTCAAATAGCCATTTTCTCATTCAATGATCGATTATGTGCTTGTAATCATTTGGGCCTAAACTATTTAGCATGCTTTTCACAATTTAAGACATATGTTAGGTTGATTGTGTGAGTGCTAGTGTGTTAAGTATTTTGGGATGATCCTCAAAAGTGGTTACATCTCATTCCTAAGACACGACCGGACTTCCTAGCGACAAATCTTGACATGGACATTCTTTCTTGAGTTGGTTGTTTCTTGGAGTTCCTTTTTGTCACTTTATTTCAGATTGCTTCATCATCAAAACTTAACCTGCAACATAGGATATCCACATTCTCCCCTTTTTTGATGATGACAGAATTTCGATTCATCTTAGGTGGGAGGTTAGTTCATGAAGCAAAATAATGCACTAATTTTAATGATATGTATCTAAACTCCCCCTTACTTGATGCTCCCCCTATCTAAATGCAAAGTGACAATCATATTTTTCTCCCCCTTTTTGTCATGATCAAAAGGGTTAATGCGAAACTTAGTTGGTGAGTCGAAAACACAGCTATAGTCAAAGTCAGCCCAATGCATTTGAAGAAAAAAACTGATAGACATAAACCACAAAATGGCGTGAGAGACGAGTTTCAACACAAGATAACCAAAAATAATTCAATCAACAGTTTATATTCCATTCTAATAAATGACAAATTAATGATTCCAAGTTCTCTTCGAATGAAAAAGCAAATTTCTTTTTGCTATGGTTTTGTAAAAGTATCACCTAGTTGTTTTGAAGACTCAACGAACTCAATCACACAATCTCCTTTTTGAACATATCTCTAAGAAAATGATGTCTATTCTCTATATACTTAGTTCTAGAATGTTGAACGACGCTCTTTGATAGATTAATTGCGCATGTGTTGTCGCTTTTAATCGGACCGTGATCTATATCAACACCATAGTTGAGATGTTGTTGTTTACT
Source organism: Astragalus membranaceus (assembly GCA_039519185.1). NCBI lineage: Eukaryota > Viridiplantae > Streptophyta > Magnoliopsida > Fabales > Fabaceae > Astragalus > Astragalus membranaceus. Next base: position 86,068,710 of record CM076848.1, on the reverse strand, counting down.
ATATTTCCTATTATTCTAACTGGCTTACTGATTTTGTCCTCAATGGTGCACGAATCAAAATCAAAGATTACTCTATTTTAATAATCACATATTTGGCTAATGCTTAGTAACTTATGCTTAAGATCTTCTACATAAAGCACATTATCATTAGAGGTGGATAGATCTTTACCAATCATACCTTCACCGAGGATTTTTCCTCTATTGCTGTTATCACACGTCACATGACAGCTTTTTCTGGGGGTGAATGTTAAGAGCTTTGTTATATCTCTAGTCATGTGCTTTGAGAATTTGCTATCAAGGTATTCTTTGGGTCCTTGTGGGTTAGTTCTTGGTAGAGTCCCTGTGGGAACCCACACCTTTTTCACAACTTGCCTGCTTCTAGCCATACAAACATATGCAGTATGTCCTGGTTTGGCACAGTAATAAAATCTAATATACGGACAAGTAGTGAACTTAGGTCTATAATTCACATTTCTTTTCGTGAAATTGTTTCTTGGAGACCTAGGATGCACATGTTGTATGTTGGACATTTTTCCTATTGTCCATTCAAGCTCATGAATTTTCTTTTCATATTCAGCACACTTATCACATACATAATTAGCTTTAAAACAACCAAGACTATAATTTTCTTTTCTAAGTTCTAATCTTTCCTTAGCTGAAGCAATAACTTCATTTTGGAGATGAGCAAGTGCTTTCTTAGATTGACTAAATGCCTTAGCTAGTTTTAAAGAATCATTATGCAATTGAAGAAATGCTTCATGTAATTCATCATATGCATTTTGTGAAGTTTCAGAGTTAGAATCTACCTGAGTTTCAGTTTCACTGTCGTGGTCAACTATGAGAGCAACTTGAGCTTCTTCACTTTCTGAATCATCTCATGAGTCTGTGTCATTGTCTTCCCATGCTATGTAGGCATTTCTACCCTTGTTTTCTTTGGATCCCTTTTTCTCAAACATTGACAGTTTTCGTTGTAAGTTCGGGCACTCCATCTTCATGTGTCCGTATTTGCCACATTCGTAGCAAGTTGGTGGACTTGAGAAGTTTTCCTTGCTTGAGAATCTTTTGGATGGAGAATTCTTCTTGAGGGCGGTTTTTTTTCTCATGAACTTTTTGAATTTTCTAACCATTAGATCCATCTTCTCATCGGCTTCACTATCTTTGTTTTCCGAATCATCACTATCATGAGGTGGATTTAAATAAGAAGCCTTTAGAGCTAAGATTTTCTTTTTCTTGTCTTTTTCTTCGTGCTCTGCCAGACAGGTGAGCTCTAGTTCGTGCTCTTGTAGTTTTCCAAAAAGAGTGGGGAGTGTCATAGTAGTTAAATTCCTTGATTCAGCTACAGCAATTACTTTTGGTTGCCATTCTCTATTTAGGCATCTCAGCACTTTGTTGATCAGGTCTTCGACAGGAAATGATTTTCCTAATGAGCCCAGTTGATTCACTTTGTGAGTGAACCTCTTTTTCATTTCTTGTATAGTTTCTCCTTGATTCAATCTGAATAGTTCATATTTCCAGATGAGAGTGTTTGTTCTTGATCTTTTTACCTCACTAGTTCCTTCATGAGTGACTTGAAGAACTCATCGGGACTAAGTGCGGAAGTGATAATGTTCTTGGCACGGAGATTGTGTTGAACTTTCCTTTCATCGTTATCTGTCCATTCATTTCTTTCCTTGACTATGAGTACGCCATTAACCATGTGTGTGGGAACAAAAGGTCCATTTTCCACAGCATCCCATACATCTATATATACCCCTTCTATGAATATTCTCATTTTTTCTTTCCAATATGCATAATCTTTCCCGTTGAATCCCGGAGGACGGGTAAGAGATGCACCCTCTTGTGTAGACCAACCTGAAGCCATTTCTCTTGAAGATGCTAGGCCCTTTAAACAAGAGTCTAGCTCTGATCCCACTTGTTACCTAGTGGCTTCAATCTCAAGAGGCGGAGGGGGTGAATTGAGATTTTTGAAAACAGTTCCCCTTTTCAACGACATAGATTAATTTTTGTGCAGGTTTATGGAATGAACGAATTAGAACTTAAAGCAGTAAATAACACACGAGATTTATACTGGTTCGGTCACCTCCCAATGACCTACGTCAAGTCCGCACAAATCTTTGTGAGTTTTTAACTATCAAAACAAAGCTTTAAACCTGGTGCTTTCAAACCCTTACAGACTCAGGCACTCTTCACCTAGGATACCCCACCTTGTGCAAAATCCCTCAAAAACAATTACAAACAAGAGATTCCCCACTCTCTAGTATAAACCAACAACAATTTTAAACAAATTACAAGAAGATAAAAATACCTCTAAGAAGGCAGATACAACAACTTGAAGATTCCCAACCTAACCCTTGAGAGAGATCAGCTCAAAATGATGAAGAACGTGAAGAACACCGTTGGGACAATTTTTAACACTGTTTCAACACTGGATAATCGATTGTCTTCTTTTTAAAACATAGTTTCATAATCGATTGTGTGCTTTTTTAAAAAACAACTTCATAAGTTGATAATCGATTATGTTCTTATAAAAACATATATTCATAATCGATTGTTTGCTTCAAAGACCAAGTCCATAATAGATTGCGTGCTTTAAAAATCAAGTCCACAATCTTGTCATAATCGATCATCAGCTTGTCATAGGCTCATAATCGATTGTTTGCTTGTAATGATCGATTATGTGCTTTCAAATAGCCATTTCGTCATTAAATGATCGATTATGTGCTTTCAAATAGCCATTTCCTCATCAAATAGCATGCTTTTATCAATTGAAGACATATGTTAGGTTGATTGTGTGAGTGCTAGTGTGTTAAGTGATTTGGGCTGATCCTCAAAAGTGGTTTACATCTCATTCCTAAGAAAGGCAAATGAAAGGGACAGGGGAATATGTTGTCTTTGATCCCACTATCATGGGTACTGGCAATATGACACAATCTATCAATGTTGTACACTTTTTTTGTTCCAAAATTAGTTTAGGGTTAAATATATATTTAGTCCCTATAAAAGTGGAACTTTTTATGTTTAGTTCATATTAAATTTTAGGCTAAATAGCACTTTTTGTCCTTTATCTTTGCTCCAGATTTCACTTTGGTCCTTTATCTTTTTTTTGGTCCGTTTTTGTCCTTTATCTTTCATTTTCGTTTCACTTTGGTCCTTTATCTTTTTTTTTGGTCCGTTTTGGTCCTTTAACTTTCCTTTTCGTTTCATTTTGGTCCCTCGCGGTAGTTTTAACTAAAATTACTATTATTTTAGTTAAAACATATTAATTGTTCATCAGATCTGGGAAACATATTAATTGTTTTAATTGAATTTTTTTAATTGTTTTAATGTTTTAATTGAATTAAATAATATTCATCCCAAAAAAAAGATAAAGGACCAAAGTGAAATCTGGAGCAAAGATAAAGGACCAAAAGTGCTATTTAGCCTAAATTTTAATGGGCATTTTCATCCCTCACAAATTCGTTGTCAGCAATTTTAGTTCTTGTGACTTTTGATAGCGCTTAGAAGCACTAAAAAAGTTCCGAAAAACCGCTATTAAAAGTCATGAGGGACTAATACTTCTGAAATCATATTTTTCGTGGATGAAAACACCTATTGAACTTTAATAGGGCTTAAACTTGAAAGGTCCCAATTTTATAGGGATTAAAAACATATTTAACCCTTTCAATTTATTATAGTTTTTTATATTAAAAATGGACTAATGAGGGGAAGGAATCATCATTTGTGCAATGTCATTTGGCATAGGAAATGAGCAACTCCCAGGGTTCAAGGCATAAGAACACATTTTAACCTTAATTTTCATGCGTGGTAAATAATATATTAAATATATATCCTATAATATATTATATAAATTATTATAATATATGGGAATATATAGTATTATATTTAGTATATTTATATTATTGATATTTTTCCTTTTATACGTGGCAATTAAATATAGTGAATCGTTTTTCCATACAAAGTTCAACAGCCTATACTATTTGAACATACACGTGAAGAAAGTGAGATCTATATACCAATCATGCATGCATCCACTTTTACAAGCAAGGGTTGGTCCGAGTGGTAACTAGACTCGGATCCAACTCTAAGATCTTAGGCACGAATCTTTGGTGTGGAAAAAACATTTTGGGAATGGGAGAACCACAAGGACCGGCAAAGCCGAATACATGTTGCCAGCTAGGTTTCCCGACGTAGATTAGCCATCGGCAAGGTCGGTGAATACTGAGCACAAATAACACTGTAACCAAAATAACGTGCATCCTTTTTTCAGTAATTTAACATTATATTATGATATTATTATATGTATATATACATAGATATATATACATAGATATATATATATATATATATATATATATAATAAATAATACATAACGAATATATAACCTCTACTATATTAAATAAATTATTATAATGTATGGGAATATATAGTATTATTTTTAATATATTTATATTATTGATTTTTTCCTTTTACAGGAAATTAATCTAGACTTAAATCATGAAAAAGTTATTTGAATTAAAAAAGTAAAGGGAGGAGGGTTCTACTTGGTAATTAAATGTAGTGAATCTATTTTCTATACCTGTATACACGTGCAGAAACTGAGATCTATATATGTCTCTATATGTATCCAGTTCTTCTGGCATTCTCTTCTCAACTGAACTTCAGTTGAATGGAAGACAACCAAATCCCTTCCTCTTAGATGGCTTCATCAATAACCCCAATTAGTCATACATCTCCAATTCACGATTGTGTGAAATTCATGTGAGTCCCATTAAATCAGTAGGTCTCATATCAGTTTCACCCAATAATACAATGAGTATTGATGGAAGAGTATCAAAGAGTATCATAGAGTGGTTCTCATATTAATACAGAGAGTGTTGCTACTACCTTTTTTAACGTTATTATCACCATTTTTTGATAATATATTATTTTTTTAATTTGCAATACGTTTTTCAATTGAACGTGAGAAATACAAAGCTGAATTAAACAGGATGAGGAAAATCCATAGCAAGCAAGAGAAAATGAAAGCACAGATCCTTAATTGGAGTGCTAGAATGCAGCCAATTCCCAATGATCCAAACGTCATTTCAAAAATGATTAATCTCCCTGACACTATGATTAGTGTTATTGCTAATGTTCTTACCCCAAACACTGCCATTCCATTAATAATAGCTTTGTTCCAAAGGGATATCTCTCTTCAACTCTTCACTCAAAGAAGGTTCACTGCTTAAGTTTTAGGATTTTAGGATTTTTTTTGGAAATGCCGCCAGTGCTCAAGTTTTATTAAGTATATGTTTAATACCAGCTATAGAAGTGAACATTCTTTGAGTGAAGAGTTGAAGAGATATATCCCTTTGCAATAAAGTTGTAGTTAATGGAAGGGCACTGTTTGGGGGTAGGAACAATTGCTAACTCCAACAATGTCAAGCAAGAAATAGCTTCATTTGTAATAACACTAATCATAGTGTCAGGGAGAATAATCATTTTTGAAATGATGTTTGGATCATTGGAAATTGGCTACATACTAGCACTCCAATTAAGGATCCATGCTTTCATTTTCTCTTGCCTACTATGGATTTTGCTCATCCTATTTAATTCAATTATGTTTTTCTCACTTTCAATTGATAAACGTACATCAAATTAAAAAATAGTATATTATCAGAAAATGAGGATACTAATGTTAAAAAAGGTACTAGCAAAACTCTCTATATTAACATGAGAACCACTCTAGGATACTCTTTGATAATCTTCCATCAATACTCACTATATGATTGGGTGAAACTTATGTGAGAACCACTTTGAAAATGCGACCTATAATTTAATGGGACTCACACGAATTTCACACAATCATGAAGTGTGTGTTGATGGGAAAATGTTAAAAAGAGTGTTAATATTACCATAGTTTCTAGATGTTTCCCTAAGAAGAATTGTCACTTGATGGGCAAATTTCACGTTCAACCAGCAATGAGCTCTTCTCATTTTTGTATGCTGCAATTTTTTGAAGAATACCAGTTGTTTCATGGTGCAATCTCAATTGTTATCTTTGGTACGTTTAAAATAATACAAATTAACATTGATTTTTGTTCTTTAAACAATAACAACATGAATGAATCACCTCAAGAGCTTTGGTTTTCAGTTCCAAGTCAGCTACATATTGTTGTTTCTTCTGTCTAGATCTCTCAGCTAAGTGCCGATTTAATAGCATTCTGCATGTATGTATACATGTAAACTTTGAGTGTGAAGAATAGGAATATGAAGATACAAAGTTAATAGGAATATTATTACGTTTCTTAGTGAAGAATAGGAATATGAAGATAAGGCCATAGTGTGAACTGAAATGCGCTTAACAAACTTCAGAGTAAACCAAATTAGAACTTAGGAATAAGGGAACCTTGGCAATATTCAGTTTCAATGTGATTGGAAAAACCACTTTCAATTTTGGACAATGAATGCTATCACAACACTACTAAGTCATTTATTAAGTAATTACTGATCCTAGTCTTGGCTATACTCATCTCTCTGATTCAACTTTATTTGTTACTGTTTTTACTGCTGTTTAGTATTTGAATTTACTGTCCAACTCTATAAATTTTTACCATGCTTTACTTTTTATTTTTTACCTCACTAAATCAAGTACTAGTAAGTGGACTTAGAACTTAATCTACACAAACCACATGAGAACGATATTTTCTTTTCACTGTATTACTTGTTTGACTGTGTATACTTGCATACATTTTTACACAATAAGTTTCTTGCGACGTTGTTGGGGACTATTAGAGTTAATTTCTAAAATCTTTGAATAGTATTTGCCTTAGAAGTATGAGAAGAGAGGCTAGAGAGAGAGAGTAGCAGGAATCAGAGCTGCTGCTATGGCTGAAATTAATGGCCCTAAAGTAAAGTTTTTGGGCCATCTGATATCCCAATCCGGTGTCGCAGTGGACCCCAGTAAGATTGAAGCTGTGGTAGACTGGGAACAACTATCTACAGTCACTGAAGTGAGAAGTTTCTTGGGATTAGCTGGGTATTTTCGGAGATTCATTCAAGGATTTTCTAAGCTGGTTCTTCCACTCACTCGGTTCACTCGCGAGGGTCAACCGTTTGTATGGGACTCTGGCTGTGATGAATGTTTCGCAGAATTGAAGAATCGTTCGACTTCTGCACCCATTCTAATTCTTCCAGATCCGTCCATGGGATTTCAAATTACTGTGATGCCTCTGGGAAGGGTTTAGGATGTGTCCTTATGTAGAATCAACAAGTAGTTGCTTATGCCTCTACACAATTGAAGCCGCATGAAGAGAATTACCCGACTCATGACTTAGAGTTGGCGGCGATTGTGTTTTCCTCAAAGATTTGGAGACATTACCTATACGGTTCTCGTTTCGAAGTCTTTAGTGATCACAAGAGGCTTAAGTACTTGTTTGATCAAAAGGAGCTGAACAACAGACAGAGAAGATGGGTAGAATTTCTGAAAGATTAGGATTTTGAGCTGAAGTACCATCCGGGAAAGGCTAATGTTGTAGCCGATGCTTTGAGTAGGAAGTCTATTCATACTACAGAGTTGATGATTCATGAGATGGCTTTGTTGGAACCGTTTAGGGATCTTCATTTGAAGGTGAAGCCAACGAAGAACAAATTGGTGTTGAGCCATATTCAGATTTCGAGTTCTTTGAGAAATCTGATTCGCTCATCCCAATAGGTAGATCTAGAGTTACAGACTCTGAAGAGGTTGTCAAACTACACCGAACATAGTGATGGTGTGATTTGTTTTGATGGTAGAATGTGTCCTGAGTGATGAAGGTATTAAGAAGCAGGTTTTAGAAGAAGCTCATAAGAGTCCGTTCTTAATACATTCTGGGTCTACCAAGATGTATAGAGATTTGAAGCAGTTGTATTAGTGGCCGGGTATGAAAGTGGAAATTGCAGAATTCGTGTCTCGATGCTTAACCTGTCAGAGGGTTAAGATAGAGCACCAAAAGCCTGTCGGTCAGTTGCAACCTTTGAATGTGCCAAAATGGAAATGGGAAAGTATTTCTATGGACTTTGTCATGGGTTTACCACGGTCCCAAGACGGAAATGATTCCATTTGGGTAGTGGTGGATCGCTTGACCAAGTCCGCTCATTTTATTCCGGTGCGTTCCAATCACAAGATTGCTAAGTTAGCAGAAGAGTATCTCAAGAATATTATGAAGTTACATGGAATCCCTACAAGTATCATCTGTGATCGTGATCCCAAGTTTACATCACGATTCTGGAAAGCATTGAACATGGCCTTAGGAACAACGGTATGTGCTAGTACCGCTTATCATCCGCAAACGGAGGGACAGACTGAAAGGACAATTCAGACTTTGGAAGATATGCTAAGAGCATGTGTACTTGACAGTGGAGGCCGATGGGAGGATCATCTTCCATTGGTGGAGTTTGCTTACAACAATAGTTACCATTCTAGTATCGGAATGGCTCCAAATGAAGCATTGTATGGAAGGAAGTGTAGAACACCATTATGTTGGTGGGATGTCGGTGAACTAAGGTTGTTGGGTCCTGATTTACTCCGTGAGACAACTGAAAAGATCCGACAGATTAGAGAAAGGATTAAGACTGCTCAGAGTCGACAAAAGAGCTACGCCAACAAAAGAAGAAGGCCATTGGAATTTGAAGAAGGAGATCATGTATTTCTAAGACTTTCTGCAACTATTGGTACCAGTATAGCATTGCGAGCGAAGAAGCTCAGTCCTCAGTATATTGGACCTTTCCAAATTATCGAGCGAGTTGGACCAGTAGCATACCACATTGCCTTACCTCCAGCTTTGCCTAAACTACATGATGTATTTCATGTATCGCAATTGAGGAAGGACATTCCCAATCCGAGTAAACTGTTAAGTTATGAAACGATCGACATCCGACCGGATTTGTCTTATCAGCCTACTCCAGTTCAAATCATCGAACGTGGCGAGAGAACGCTCCGAACGAGATCAATTCCTATGAGAGGATTGCCATGGGTTAATTAATTAGCGAGATGTCATGTTTAATTAATTAGCATAACTGATTAAATATGAGAGGATTGCCATGGGTTAAATAAATAAATTGTGTGTTGTTTGTTTAACCATATTGATCATAAGAATTATTTGATTATGTGATTAGAAATGAATTAAGTAGGGTTTAAGTGGGTAATTGGTAGAAAGGGAATGTAACATCCGCAAAATAATTAGTAGAATTATTTGGATGTTAATCCAATTAAATTAATTTAGTACTTAACTGGCAAATTTATCGGATGCTAAAATTATTTAATTGTTGTCAGCGGATCGTTAACCGGATAATACGGACCAAGGAAGTTTTGGAATCGAAATAGGAGATTTCGATCGATATGGTAATTTGACCGCGTTGCAACATATATATTAAATAAATAAATAAGTGTGTGTGTGTGTGTGTGTATGTGTTAAAAAGGAAAGAAAGGAAAGAATTAAGAAAGAAAAGGCACGCGTGAAACAGAAGAGAGAAACAGAGAAAAGGAGAAAAAAGAAAGAATGGAGAAAGTGAGAAAGGGAGGAAACGTAGAGGAAGAAGAGAAGAGGGAGAGAGAAGACCTCACCCAAACCTCAAGCTTCCTTCACCAAAAATGTTCCCCACATCCTTCTCTTCATTTTGACACCAAGATCTTCATCATCCATTCTTTATCCTCCATTTCACCATTTTCGAATTTGGAGAGGGAGGAGAAGAAATGTTGTGTTGCCTTCTTCATCAAGTGTCCTAGAGGTTAGGGAAGTCGAATATGTGGTTGGTTGCTAGCTTGGAATGATGAATCAAAGGTTTCAAGAGTTAGGGTTAGAGGAATCAAGATTTTGGGTTATGGATGAATAGTAAATTGGGGGTTGAAGAAGATGAATAGTGCATTTTGGAGGTCTCGGGATTGAGCTGAAAGATTGAAAGAGGTTGCGGACGTCGCCGGAGCGTGGAATGGATTCGGGGAACGTTCGTGTGGTTACTCGGTGATTTTGAAGTCTCGGTGATTTCGAGGTCTCGGAGTCGGTTCACGCTTCAAGGGTGAGTTTTACTCACGTTTAGGATTTTTGTTTTTCGAATTAATTGATAAACTGTTTTATCGCTTTCGCTGGACTGGAATATTATGTGATACTGTCTGATACGGGTTAGGAATCGATTGGGGGCAAGTCTCGGGTTGCGTCGCGTTAAAAATGGAATTTTTGGTGATTTGATTCGAGAGATTTTGATTTAAAACCGTTATTCGGAAAAATATGTCGTTTTTGATAAAATTCGTTTTGATTGAGTTTTTGATTTGATTGATTGATTGTGTGGTATTGGTTGGATTGGTTTTGCTGGTTGTCAAATCTGTTTTCAGTCGGAACGAGAATCGGAATTGAGCGGAATAGCGAATTTCGTAAGAAAACGGAAAATCTGCATTTTCTGCAGAGGGTCGCGTCGCGACCCGTCCCCTTCGCGTCGCGACCTGGCCCAGTTTTGTTACGCAAAATGTTTCTGTCGTTTTTCGCGTCGCGACGGTAGCAATTCGCGTCGCGACGTTTTGCAGATTTTCAACAGTTTTTCACTGTTTTTGTTTTCGCGATATCTTTTGATCCGGGAACCCGATTGAGGTGTTCTAAAATGCGTTGGAAATCTTATTCAAAGATCTATCTATTTATATAAATGAAATGGCATAATGGACTGTTTTTGAAGTTCTAAACTATTTCGAAAAACTGAATAATAGTACTCGTGTGCGAACATATGTTTTATTAATAATAAAGCGGACTATGAGTCCTACGTGATACGGTATAACTGACGCGGGACGATTATTATTTATCGTCTAAACCGGTGAGTAATTCACGATATATAAATTATATCGATTATAGGAGTCGGCCCAATGTGAGTGGTTATATATGATGGTAGATATATATATATATATATATATATATATATATATATATATATATATATATATTATATCGAGTTTGGGTGACGACCCATGTTAACATACTAGGCGGGGCAGTCATGATCCCTTACCCTAGGCTCCGTGCCGTTGGGAAACACTATTGGTTATGGGGTTCATCGCAGCTTAGCGTTCGCGCAGTCGGTGTTATGTTAAATTGTTGTTGTACGATTCATCGCAGCTTAGCGTTCGCGCAGTCGGTGTCGTACAGTGCGGTTCATCGCAGCTTAGCGTTCGCGCAGTCGGTGCCGTACCAAGTTATAACAGGTTAGCCGCAGCTTAGCGTTCGCGCAGTCGGCAGTATATTAAATGGTTGTCGTGCGATACACCGCAACTTAGCGTTCGCACAGTCGGTGTCGTACTTTGTTGTAACAAGTTGTCGTAGCTTAGCGTTCGCGCAGTCGGCATTTTGTTTAAAGTTAAAGAACGTGGTACACCGCAGCTTAGCGTTCGCGCAGTCGGTGTCGTGTTCGAATGGTCGTATAATTGAACCGAGAGTGTTAGTAGGGGTCTCGGTAGAACTCACTGAGATTGTATCTCACTGTTTATATTTTGTGGTTTTACAGAGAAGCAGGGGAAAAAGAAAAGGTGAAGAAGCACAGCTAGGTGGTGTGCATTTGAAGACGGTGAGGACTTAGTTTTCATTGTTATTGCCTTTTTCTCGAGATTTTTGTATTTTCGATTTTATAACTTCTATCAGTAAAAGTTGTAAAACCATTTCCGCTATTTCTTGGTATTTGGATATTGGACTCTAAGTTATGAGTTGTTTTTATTTATGTTCAATATCTAAAACAGGAAATATATCTCTGATTATTTTATGATGGTACACTTGGGTATTTTTACTCGATAAAAATACCGGGGTGTTACAGTTGGTATCAGAGCAGTTCGACCTAGTCGGACTTAGTTTAGGGTTGAGTCGATTCCTTGTTAGTCCTTTTTGTAATTACACTTGTGATGCTAAGAGACATTGAGCCTGATCAACTTAATACTTAGTGCATCATAAGCGGAATTATGACTGGATGATCAAGATGCAATCCTCGACCACAATCGGAATCTTCAACCAGTGCATCCTCAGGAAAGGTGACATGACGGTGGAAGAATACACCGCTAAGTTTGAGAAGTTGTCTCGGTTTTACCAAGTGGTGAAGTAAGCTTCGGATGACGAACGGAGAATGCAGAAGTATAAGACGGGCATATGTGCTTTTATGAATTATGGTCTCAGTTCTTATACTGCTACCAGTTATGTTGCCTTAGTGCAATCAACCTATGTCGCCGAGGATGATCTCATAAGAAATATTGGAAAGGAAAGAAGGTAGTTGATTTATCAACTCTAAATACAAAGTCCTAAGATAATTTCATCGAAGGAAAAGCAGATGCAATTCTTTGATTCTTCAAAGGTCAGGAGATGTTCTAACTGTGGAAGGCCTCACAGTGGTGATTGCAAGCGAAGATCCGATCGGTGCTATTACAGTAATGTAGAGGGTCACTATGGTAAAGAGTGCCCTGCAAGGAAAAGTTCTAAGGGGTCCCAAGCAGCTCCAAGGCAAAGACGAGTCAACCCTTTGGATGCTCAGACAATTACAACGGCTGACAGGTTACTGAAGGATATGGGATCTCTTTTCAATAACTCCGTCAGTATATTATGCGATTCGAGTGCAACCCATTATTTTACAGCACAATCAAGTGTGATCGGTTGGGACTAGCGAATCTCCGCTATCCGAACCGATAACTGTTTTAAACTGCTGCTAAGGGTCGTGTCCAGACCTAATCTTTGTATAGAATTGTCTACTTGTCATAGGAGGCAGAAATTTAGTTGTAGAATTTATTGTTTGCCTATGAGAAGTGTGGACACCATTTTGGGTATGAATTGGATGACTGCAAATCATGTTGCAATCGACGGTATTAATCAACAATCAGCTTCGCTTCAGAATCAGTTGAATTGTCTAGGACAAATTCTGAAGCGGTTACCTAGTTCACCTTAGACGGTCAATCTTCATTCCAAGGTGCGGGAGCACCCGTTAGTATGTTATCTGCATCCGCTGAAACTAGTTTAGATTTGGCGAACGTTCAGGTCGTGAATGACTTTCTGGATGTCTTCACGATGAAGTTTCTTCTGAACCTCCAGAGCGAGAGGTAGAGTTTACTATAGAATTGGTTCCTGGCACGGGATCCATATCTACTGTTTCTTATTGAGGGTTTCTTTAGAGTTAAAGGAAATGGAGTCTCAACTGGAAGAGTCGATGTTAAAGAAATTCCGTCGACCGAGAGTGCTCCTCTAAGGAGTGCTCTGGTGTGGTTAGCCGAAAGGAAAAATGGTAGCATGAGATTATGCATTGATTATCGACAACTCAACAAAGGGACGATCAAGAATAAATATCCCTTACCAAGGATAGACGATTTGCTTGAGAAATTTGAGGTGCTGCAGTGTTTCTAAAATTGATCTGAAGTCAGGATATCATCGAATAAGAGTTAGAGCCTTAGATATTCCGAAGACAGCTTTCCGTACTAAGTATGGACATTACGAGTTAGTAGTGATGCCTTTCGGTCTACCTAATGCTCCAGCGGTATCCATGGGTTACGTGAACCGAGTTTTCCACGCGTACCTAGATCAATTTGTAGTCGTTCTCATTGATGGTATCTTGATGTGCTCGAAGACCATTGAGGAGCGTGTCCAACATCTCCGCATTGTTCTGAAAGTACTCCGAGAAAATAAGTGTACTTGAAACCTTCGAAGTTTGATTTTTGGGTGTCGGAGGTAAAGTCTTTGAGACATGTGATTTCCCAAGTCGGGAGTTTCTGTAGATCCCAGTAAGAAAGAAGCGGTGTTGAATGGGAGTGACCGACATCAGCCGCAGAGATCAAAAGTTTCTGGGACTAGCCGGTTACTATAAGAGATTTGTTAAAGGGTTCTCACAGTTAGTTTTCCACTTACTCGGTTAACTCGTAAGGGTCATCCGATTACGTGGGATTCCGACTGTGAAGAATGTTTTCAAGAGTTGAAGATTTTGACTTCTGCTCCAATCCTGATTCTTCCGATCCGTTATTGGAATTTCAAATTTTCGATGACGCTTCAGGGAAGGGTTTAGGATGCATTCTAATGCAAAATTAACAAGTGATAGCATATGCTTCCAGACAAGTAAGGTCTCATGAGAAGAGTTATCCGACTCATGATTATGAGTTGGCAGCTATTGTGTGTGCACTGAAGATTTAGAGACGTTACCTGTATGGGTCTCGTTTCGATGTCTTTAGTGATCACAATAGTTTAAAGGTATCGGTTTGATCAGAAGGAACTGAATAGCAGGTAGAGAAGTGTGTTGAGTTTCAGGAGGATTATAAATTCGTGTCGATGTAGCATTCAAGAGAGGCTAGTGTTGTAACTGATGCACTGAGTAGGGAATCCATCCACATGACCGAGTTTATGATGCATAAGATGGAATTATCAGAGTCTTTCAGAGACTTAAATCTGAATTCAAGATCAAGGAGAAACCAGTTAGTGTTGAGCCATATGAGGATCTCTAGTTCCCTAAGGGATTCTATACGTTTAGCACAGGGAGTTGATGTGAAGCTACAATCACAAAGGTATTTCCAGATTTTACCATGGATAGTGATGGAGTCAGTTGTTCCAACGGTAGGATCTGTACGCCCGATGATGAGAAAAATAGAAGGCAAGTGTTAGAGGAAGTACACCGAAGTTTATATTCTGTTCCAGGGTGTACAGAAATGTAAAGCAGATGTATGAGTGGCAAGGTATTAGTTTGTTAACCTCTCCTTTGTGAAGGTTAACAAGGAGATAGTATTATGTGATTCCGTTTGACAAGTCAAACGTGAATTCGAATATGAAAATGAGTTGACGGTTGACTGTTTTACACATTGCGAATAAGCACCAAAGGACTAATTGATGGATCTGCTACAAGGGACTGAACTTTCCAAAGTGAAGTTTGGCGTGCGGTATGGTAGTTTTGAAAAATCATTTTTGTGAAAACCCGCATGCTAAAGTTAATTTTGGGAACGAATCTAGAGGCTAATGGAATCTGATTTAGGAAAATCCTAGAAGGATTACTTAAGTTGAGGGGAAGCTCTCAATGCTATTGACTAATTCGGAAAGGAATCGGGTACGTCGTTGGTGAAAACCTCGTGAAGAAGTTGCAATATAAGAAAAGGAGCTCTGAGTTCTGTTTGATAGTTGTTTGGAGAACAACTGAGGTGATTTTCATTACGTTCAATTTATTTGATGTCCCCGTGGTTTATTTCTACGTTTAAGATAAACGTTTCTGGTAAATCCTCATTCCATCTCCTTTCGAGAAGTGTTATCTCGAAATCTTGGGGGCGAGTCAAGAAGTTTCACAAGTGACTTTTCCGTCACATTTTTCAATGTGTACAGGAACTGTTATGGATTTTAGAAAATTTGCGGAGAACGTGTTTATACCCCCCCCCCTTTGAGAAAATCGTGTTTGTTTTTACCTCTGCCGAGGAGTGCCAGTTGTGGATCTCATACTCAACAGATATTCTATCAAGTGTCTTGTATTAGACCATTTGATTTAGATTAATCGAAGTTGGGGAGCAAGCGAGGATAATTAGAATGAAGCTTCAGAAGTGTTTTCAAATGCGGTGCCGAGCTTATGTAGGCGAAAGAAGAGTTTCTCGTGTCGATTCATAGTAAGAGAGTTCGGACTGTAATCTTAGAAGCGTTCTGGGGTAGTAGTAGATCATACCTGGAGATTGATGTGCCAACTTGGGAAGGTTTTCTACCCTAATTTCGTTCGTTCGAGATTGTTTTCAGCAACTTAAGACCTTTCTGAGAATGTCGATTCTCGATTAGTCGGATGAAAGACTTGACGAAATTTTGAGGACAAAATTCTTTCAAGTTGGGGAGAATGTAACATCCGCAAAATAATTAGTAGAATTATTTGGATGTTAATCCAATTAAATTAATTTAGTACTTAACTGGCAAATTTATCGGATGCTAAAATTATTTAATTGTTGTCAGCGGATCGTTAACCGGATAATACGGACCAAGGAAGTTTTGGAATCGAAATAGGAGATTTCTATCGATATGGTAATTTGACCGCGTTGCAACATATATATTAAATAAATAAATAAGTGTGTGTGTGTGTATGTGTTAAAAAGGAAAGAAAGGAAAGAATTAAGAAAGAAAAGGCACGCGTGAAACAGAAGAGAGAAACAGAGAAAAGGCGAAAAAAGAAAGAATGGAGAAAGTGAGAAAGGGAGGAAACGTAGAGGAAGAAGAGAAGAGGGAGAGAGAAGACCTCACCCAAACCTCAAGCTTCCTTCACCAAAAATGTTCCCCACATCCTTCTCTTCATTTTGACACCAAGATCTTCATCATCCATTCTTTATCCTCCATTTCACCATTTTCGAATTTGGAGAGGGAGGAGAAGAAATGTTGTGTTGCCTTCTTCATCAAGTGTCCTAGAGGTTAGGGAAGTCGAATATGTGGTTGGTTGCTAGCTTGGAATGATGAATCAAAGGTTTCAAGAGTTAGGGTTAGAGGAATCAAGATTTTGGGTTATGGATGAATAGTAAATTGGGGGTTGAAGAAGATGAATAGTGCATTTTGGAGGTCTCGGGATTGAGCTGAAAGATTGAAAGAGGTTGCGGACGTCGCCGGAGCGTGGAATGGATTCGGGGAACGTTCGTGTGGTTACTCGGTGATTTTGAAGTCTCGGTGATTTCGAGGTCTCGGAGTCGGTTCACGCTTCAAGGGTGAGTTTTACTCACGTTTAGGATTTTTGTTTTTCGAATTAATTGATAAACTGTTTTATCGCTTTCGCTGGACTGGAATATTATGTGATACTGTCTGATACGGGTTAGGAATCGATTGGGGGCAAGTCTCGGGTTGCGTCGCGTTAAAAATGGAATTTTTGGTGATTTGATTCGAGAGATTTTGATTTAAAACCGTTATTCGGAAAAATATGTCGTTTTTGATAAAATTCGTTTTGATTGAGTTTTTGATTTGATTGATTGATTGTGTGGTATTGGTTGGATTGGTTTTGCTGGTTGTCAAATCTGTTTTCAGTCGGAACGAGAATCGGAATTGAGCGGAATAGCGAATTTCGTAAGAAAACGGAAAATCTGCATTTTCTGCAGAGGGTCGCGTCGCGACCCGTCCCCTTCGCGTCGCGACCTGGCCCAGTTTTGTTACGCAAAATGTTTCTGTCGTTTTTCGCGTCGCGACGGTAGCAATTCGCGTCGCGACGTTTTGCAGATTTTCAACAGTTTTTCACTGTTTTTGTTTTCGCGATATCTTTTGATCCGGGAACCCGATTGAGGTGTTCTAAAATGCGTTGGAAAGCTTATTCAAAGATCTATCTATTTATATAAATGAAATGGCATAATGGACTGTTTTTGAAGTTCTAAACTATTTCGAAAAACTGAATAATAGTACTCGTGTGCGAACATATGTTTTATTAATAATAAAGCGGACTATGAGTCCTACGTGATACGGTATAACTGACGCGGGACGATTATTATTTATCGTCTAAACCGGTGAGTAATTCACGATATATAAATTATATCGATTATAGGAGTCGGCCCAATGTGAGTGGTTATATATGATGGTAGATATATATATATATATATATATATATATATATATATATATATATATATATATATTATATCGAGTTTGGGTGACGACCCATGTTAACATACTAGGCGGGGCAGTCATGATCCCTTACCCTAGGCTCCGTGCCGTTAGGAAACACTATTGGTTATGGGGTTCATCGCAGCTTAGCGTTCGCGCAGTCGGTGTTATGTTAAATTGTTGTTGTACGATTCATCGCAGCTTAGCGTTCGCGCAGTCGGTGTCGTACAGTGCGGTTCATCGCAGCTTAGCGTTCGCGCAGTCGGTGCCGTACCAAGTTATAACAGGTTAGCCGCAGCTTAGCGTTCGCGCAGTCGGCAGTATATTAAATGGTTGTCGTGCGATACACCGCAACTTAGCGTTCGCACAGTCGGTGTCGTACTTTGTTGTAACAAGTTGTCGTAGCTTAGCGTTCGCGCAGTCGGCATTTTGTTTAAAGTTAAAGAACGTGGTACACCGCAGCTTAGCGTTCGCGCAGTCGGTGTCGTGTTCGAATGGTCGTATAATTGAACCGAGAGTGTTAGTAGGGGTCTCGGTAGAACTCACTGAGATTGTATCTCACTGTTTATATTTTGTGGTTTTACAGAGAAGCAGGGGAAAAAGAAAAGGTGAAGAAGCACAGCTAGGTGGTGTGAATATGAAGACGGTGAAGACTTAGTTTTCATTGTTATTGCCTTTTTCTCGAGATTTTTGTATTTTCGATTTTATAACTTCTATCAGTAAAAGTTGTAAAACCATTTCCGCTATTTCTTGGTATTTGGATATTGGACTCTAAGTTATGAGTTGTTTTTATTTATGTTCAATATCTAAAACAGGAAATATATCTCTGATTATTTTATGATGGTACACTTGGGTATTTTTACTCGATAAAAATACCGGGGTGTTACAGAGAAAAACAGTATTTTCCACTGTATTTTTTAAAACAGCCCCAGCTGAGTCACTTAAGCCTACACTTACCCTCAGCTCACCAAAACACACACACACCACATCATTTGAAACTGAAAAAGAAAAAGAGAGAAGAGAGGAGCTTGAGAAAGAGAGAGTGAGGCGTGTGGGAGGGAGAAAGAAGAAAGGGAGAGAACTCCTACAATTCTGGATGCATGTCATAGATTCTTGTATCATTCTACTCCAATTGTTCTCTTCTTTCCACTGATACTCAAATCACCATAAACATTATCCTTTTTCCTCAGATCACCATTATCACCCCTTCGAGCTCAAATGTTGGGAATGGAGGTTTGAACTTTGCATGTGATTATTGAAGCTGGATAATCAGTAACTAGAACACCTTAACCCACTACATTGTGATTTTGAAGCAATAGAGTGAGGGTTAGATTCTTGTATCATTCTACTCCAATTGTTCTCTTCTTTCCACTGATACTCAAATCACCATAAACATTATCCTTTTTCCTCAGATCACCATTATCACCCCTTCGAGCTCAAATGTTGGGAATGGAGGTTTGAACTTTGCATGTGATTATTGAAGCTGGATAATCAGTAACTAGAACACCTTAACCCACTACATTGTGATTTTGAAGCAATAGAGTGAGGGTTAGATTCTGTACTTGGTAGTGGAGGGGTTTTGAGTTCGAGTTTGAGAGGAAAGTTCGCGTTCAAGGATTGTTCGTGGGGATACTTTATAGTCGCATTCCGGTGATTTGTTGTTTGGGTGATTTTCATCACTTCGGGTGAGTTCTATACTCGCTTAGGGAATTGTTGTCGAAATGATAAATTTCATGTTCTGTTACTGTTTTCGGTTCGTAAGTGTCATACCCCAATTTTGTCCGGCTTAGGGCAAAACCCTAATTTTCAACCAAAAATAAGTAAATCAAGTCTTGGCATTCGTCCTAGAGGTTAGGGAGAGCATCATGCTTGCATCTTAGAAGTTTCAGAATGCATTTTAGGGTTAGAAAAGCATTGCATGGCATTTTAGAGCACTTTAGAGCATTTCTAGGGTTTCTAGGGTTTTTCCTCGTTCAAAGGGTATTTTGGTAATTTCGCCAAAAAGACGTATTTTCTCATCACGCATGCATTTCTAGGGTTTTAGAGTCATCCAAAAGGTCTCAGGATCATTGTTAAAGTGGAAATGAAGTTTGGAGCAAAATCAGGGTTTTTGGGACCAAAAGGGCATTTTGGTCATTTCTCACAAAAGGGCTTATAAAAATAATTTTGTATGAAAATATTTTTCAAAAAAAGCCTCATGCATGAAAATAATTTTTTAGGAAGTATAAAATTGATTTTATCATGCATATAATGTATTCTTGATGAATAAGGAAATAATCGATTACGTCATATCCTTCCTTCAAGCAAATAATCGATTATCTACTCTGAAAATCAAGCAAATAATCGATTATCTACTTGAAAATCAAGGGGATAATCGATTATCCACTCTGAAAAGCAAAGGAGATAATCGATTATCTACTCTGAAATAATTCAGGAGCATAATCGATTATCCCATATTCTCACTAAGGACCATAATCGATTATCACCTATTTTGGAAAGTTTCTATGATTTTGGAAAGTGCCTAATCGATTACATACTTCTCTTCTTCAAGCCTATAATCGATTATCCTCCTGAAAAGTGTTCAGGAGCATAATCGATTATCCTCCTTTATAACTAACCATCATAATCGATTATCAACATTTTTGGAAAGTACCTAATCGATTAATTCAAGCACCTAATCGATTATCAGTCTAAAAACAATTGAACACATAATCGATTATGCATACCAAGTGTGTTTTAAAATAATCGATTAGCCTATTTCCTAAAATAGATTAAATCTGATTTCCTATAAATAGGCACCTCGTTTTTCATTTCAACAGACAGATTTTCACGAACACACACCACAATTACACAACTCCTCTCTGCTTCTCAGGGACAGATTTTCACGAGATCAGAGAAAAAACCCATTTTTCTCGAAATCTCTCACATTTTAGAAAAAAAACTCTTCTACGCTTTATTTTTTCGCTCTATTCGTTCCGTTGGTCCGTCTGAGCTGATCTTCTGCAAGAGTTAGTTGAAGTTGCGTTCTTCAAGTGGTAGTATCTGCCTTCATCAGAGGTATTTCTGTCTTTATATTTGTTAATATTTAATCATTGTGATCCATGCCAAAATTGCCCTATGTGATTTAGTTTAGTTATAGTGTCATTGTTGATGATGAACCATATGATTCCCACTTATGCCTAGTGCATCATGTTCTAAGTGGTGAAGATGGTCTCAAATGATTCAACCTCCCCCTTTCAAACCCTTTTAGTTTATATGATGATTGGCAATGTGATTCACACTTGTGCACTTGTGCACTTAATCTTAAGTGTGAGGATTGACCAAAGTGATTCAACATTCTTTGATACTTTGGTCGCTAAATAATTTGCTTGCCTATGCTGGCCAATGATCATGATTGAGGCAACTTTTTTGCTTGAGCTTACAGCGTCATCGTCTACTCTCATATAGAATATCATCAATACTTAGATAGGTCCATTTCTTACATTGCATCTTCCACTAGATGTGCATTTAGATTCCCCTTGCGTTTTGTAGAAATATTTGAGTATGGTTCTCGCCTAGCATCTTCCACTAGATGTGCATTTAGGTTCAGTCTTGCCTACTCTTGTATTTTTGCTTGATGCCCAATTCAAGTTCCCTCCTTGCCTATCTATGCGTTGTGATCTACTATGTGTAGTTTAGACTTGATTTCTGTTGGCGAATTCAAATATTGTTGCTTAATGATTTGATTCCACTGATTGTGTTATGCTTGAATCCACCAATTCTTTCTCGCATTCATTGTTTTCATTTCTAAACGACCTGGCACAAAAACGGTTACTAGTGGCAATCCATCACAACCTTTGATTGGTTTGATTGCCATGAAAGCCTCAATTTCAAAAGAATTTTCGTAAGCATAAAGCAAGCTACTAGTGATAATCCATCACAACCTTTGTTGGTTTGATTATCATGAACGCGTCCAATTTCAAAAAGCATTTGTCTAGGTATCAAAGAATCAAAAGCAAGTTATTAGCGGTGGTCCATCATAACCTTTGTTAGTTTGATCATCATGAAAGCTTTCATTTTCTAAAACCTCATCAAAAATATTTTCATTTTTAAGGCTCGTTAGAACTACGTCGCTTTGATTCCCATTTGGGATACGTAGGAGCGAGTCAAATTCTCGTCAAGCGCGACCATAAAAATTTTTAGCATTTGCATAACAAAAGGAAAGAGTTATTTTCATAACAGAAAAGAATCACTTTTGCAAACCAAGCTCATTTTCAGAACGAACACCTTTTCCTTTCTAAAAACATTTTCAACCCATCGTCGCTAGTGGCTAATCAGAACCTTTGTTCGTCTAGCCATTGGTGGCGATGTCTTTTTCCCAAAAGAACAACAAGCGATGATCACTCATAACCTTTGTTAGTTTGATCATTCGCGCCAATCAATCTCTTTCGAAAACCATTTTCAAAAGAACAAATAAAAACGAGTCGCTACTAATAGTCAATCAGAACCTTTGTTCGTTTGACTGGCGGTAGTGACTCTCATTTTCAAGAGTACTTAGCGGTGATTACCCATAACCTTGGTTAGTTTAATCATTCACTAAATGCTCGTCCTATTTCGAAAACTCACTAAAAAAGATAAAAAACAAAAACTTTTCAAGAAGACAAAGAAGAACTACGTAGCTTTGAATTCTCCATCGCACCAGGAGATACGTAGGAGCGGGCCACATCCCGTCAAGCATAACAAATAAAAATCATTTTTCACAATAAGTTTTCAAACAATCATTTTCAAAAGAAGAAGAACTACGTAGCTTTGAGTTCTCCATCGCACCGGGAGATACGTAGGAGCGGGCCATGTCCCGTCAAGCACTTTTTTTCTAAAAAACCATTTTTCCCCCTTTTTCATAATAAATAAATATTTTCATTAAGAATTTTTCAATAAGAAGTAGAGAGGCAAAATCAAGTATTTTCAAGTCAACACACTAAAACCACACATTTAATTAAAGGTTCCCTCTCAATAGAGAGGACGTGTGGGGTGCTAACACCTTACCTGCGCGTAACCGACTCCCGAACCCTATTCTCTAGTTTCGCAAGGCCAATCGCTTTCCAAAAAAGGTTTTCCTAATATTTTCCTTAATAAATATTGGTGGCGGCTTCATTGTCTTAGGAAAAGTTGTGAACGAGGAAGGTTCTCCCTCGGGGACTTTTTCGGGCGCAACAGCAAGTTTTTGCGTCAAAAATCGTATTTTGAAACCGTAACGTTTAATGTGTTTGGATGAACGATTATGTGATGATATTGTGTGATTGATTATGGTTGCTGTTTGGTGCCAAGTTTATGTGTTGTTATGTTCGGGAATCGATCGGGATGAACATTGGAATCGAACGGGATGGTAACGTTTCATGAAAACAGCAAATTTATGGGCACTGATGCATACGCCAGGACCGTGCGCCCCTGCGCACGGGTTGTTCGCGTGCTACGCAAAACACTTTTAAAACACGCCCGGGTCGTGCGCCTTAGTGCACGGACCGTTCTCCCTGTTCGGTCTCTGCGTGCCAAAATTTTTAAAAACACGCACGGGTCGTGCGCCTTAGCGCACGGACCTTGCGTCAGCTTCTGTTACCCTCTTTCAGAACAAGTTTTAGGCCATTCCAATTGGTTCCAAGTCCATTCTAATCCCTTCCCCAACCCTATGTTTTGACAAATAAACTGTAATTCGCATAAATCAGCGTAGCTTTGAATGAGTTAATGGAAAATTGTCCAAGTATGTTAAATGTACGATAACCGGTTAGGGTTACGATTGGGAAAACACAAGTATATGTTAATACAATGGGTTAAAGGTTCATTGAGGTTTTGGTAACCACTAAGATGACTTGATATTGTATCAAGGTATGTTAAATAATGATATGATAAAGAATTACTTGATTTTATTCAAGGTATGATAATGAAGTACTTGATGAAAGGATCAAGGTATGATAAAGGGGTGATGACCTCTATGATAGTACACTAGGGGAGGGAAGTCATGAGCCCATAACCTAGGCCCCTTCTATGTTGGCCCACTGATGAAAGGATTAGTGGATTGGGTTCACCAAAAGCCAAAGAAATAACCGGATAAGGTAGGCTCGAGGTGTTGCGCTATGTCAAAGAAAAGATAAGACATAATACGTAGTCCCTTATTAGGGCTACAAGAAGTAAAGAAATATATGTCCACATGGTCGCTTATTAGGGCCATGATGTTCAAGTAAAAGCATAATGAACCGCTAGAGTTAGTACTAAGATAATGTTTATCTCACCCGTTATTATTGTGGTTTTTACAGAGAAACAGGGAAAGGCAAAGGCAAAGAAGCACGGCTAGACGGTGTACTTTATCGAGCTGCTATTGAAGAATTAGTTTTATGACTATGCCATTTCCCCTTTGTTATCTTTGTAGTTCCGATTGTTTAACTATTATTCGCTAACAGTTGTAAATCGTTTCCGCTACTTATAATCTGGATATTGAACACCAGGTTGTATAAGTTTTAAGTCATGAGACTTAATTACTTTATGTTAAGTTTAATGAGGTTTATTGACTCATATGATAATAATTTATCGAAGTTTTTAGTTGGGTTCAATATTCCAGGCATACAAGTTAACTCTGATGCATGCCATGCTGTACATTTCGGTATCTCTTCAAGTTAGAAATACTGGGGTGTTACATTATGGTATCAGAGTAAATCGACCTAGTCGGCCTTAGATTAGTTCTAGAAATACTGGGGTGTTACAATTGGGGTCTCTGTCCCAACTAACATTGAAATGGCAAATGAAAGGGAAAGGGGAATATGTTGGCTTTGATCCCACTACCATGGATACTGACATTATGACACAATCTAACAATGTTGCACACTTTTTTTGATAAAAAATTAGTTTAGGGTTAAATATATATTTAGTCCCTATAAAAGTGGAACTTTTTATGTTTTTTTTGACATAAGAACTTTTTATGTTTAGTTCCTATTAAATTTTAATTGGCATTTTCATCCCTCACAAATTCGTTGTCAGCAATTCTATTTCTTGTGACTTTTGATAGCGCTTAGAAGCGCTATAAAAGCTCCAAAAAACCCTATTAAAATTCTTGAGGGAATAATACTGCTGAAAACAAATTTTTCAAGGATGAAAACGCCTATTAAAATTTAATAGGGCTTAAAATTGAAAGGTCCCGATTTTATAAGTATTAACAACATATTTAACCTATCAATTTCTTATTTTAGTTTGATATTAAAAATGGACTAATGAAGGGAAGGAATCATCATTAGTGCAATGTCAATTGGTATAGGAAATGCGCAACTCACAGGGTTCATGGCATAAGAACACATGTTAAACTTTAATTTGCATTCATGGGACTGGAGGAGTGCTGAGGTGGGTGCAGTTTTGAGAGTGTATATTTGAAGTAAGACTCTAAATAATTTATTAGTTCTTCCAATACCAAACATGCATCCACTTTTACCAACCAGGGTAGATCCGACTGGTAACGGAGCTCGAATCCAACTCTAAGGTCTCAGGTTCGAATCTTTAGTGTGGAGAAAACTCTGGGATTGGGAGAACCACTCGAAACGGCAAAGCAGAGTACATGTCGCCAGCTAGGTTCCTCAATGTAGATTAGTCACAGACAAAGTTGGTGAATACTGCACACCAATAACATGGTAACCAAAATAACATGCACCCTTTTTTCAGTAGTTTTTTATTATATTGTTAATATACATATATATATTATTAATGATAAATAATATATTTAACATATGTCCTATAATATATTATATAAATTATTATACTATATGGGAATATATAGTATTATATTTAATATATTTATATTATTGATATTTTTTCTCTTATAGGAAACGAATCTAGACTTAAATCATGAAAAAGTTCTTTAATTTAAAAAATTAAAGAGAGGAGGGTTATACATGGTAGTCAAATATAGTGAATCTATTTTCCATACAAAGTACAACGGCCTATACTACTTGAACATACACGTGAAGAAAGTGAGATCTATATACCAAACATGTATCCTCTTTTACCAACAAGGGTTGGTTCGAGTAGTAACTAGGCTTGGATCCAACTCTAAGGTCTCAGGTACGAATCCTTGGTGTGAAAGAAACATTATGGGAATAGGAGAACCACACAGACCGGCAAAGCGGGGTACATGTCATCAGCCAGGTTTCCCGACGTAGACTAGGCACCGTCAAAGTCGGTGAATACTGAGCACCAGTAACACAGTAACCAAACTAACGTGCACCCTTTTTTCAGTAGTTGAATATTATATTATTATATTATATATATATATATATATATAATAAATAATACATAATAAATATATATCCTATAATATATTATATAAATTATTATAATATATGGGCATATATAGTATTATATTTGATATATTTATATTATTGATATTTTTCATCTTATAGGAAATGAATCTATACTTAAATCACGAAAGTGGTAATTAAATATAGTGAATCTATTTTCCATACAAAGTACAACAGCCATTACTACTTGAACATACACGTGAAGAAAGTGAGATCTATATACCAAACATGCATCCTCTTTAATCAACAAGAGTTGGCCCGAGTGGTAACTAGGCTTGGATCCAACTCTAAGGTCTCAGGTATGAATATTTGGAGTGGAAAAAACATTATGGGAATGGGAGAACCATACGGACCGGCAAAGCCGGGTACATGTCGCCAACTAGGTTTCCCGACGTAGATTAGGTACGGGCAAAGTCGGTGAATACTGAGCACCAATAACACGGTAACCAAAATAAAGTGCACCCTTTTTCAGTAGTTTAATATTTTATTGTTAATATATATATATATATTTATATATTATTATTGATACATAATATATTATATAAATTATTATAATATATGGGAATATATAGTATTATATTTAATATATTTATATTATTGATATTTTTCCTCTTATAGGAAACGAATCTGGACTTAAATCATGAAAAAGTTCTTTAATTTAATAAATTAAAGAGAGGAGGGTTATACATGGTAGTTAAATATAGTGAATCTATTTTCCATACAAAGTACAACAGCCTATACTACATGAACATACACGTGAAGAAAGTGAGATGTATATACCAAACAAGTATCATTTTTTACCAACAAGGGTTGGTTCGAGTGGTAACTAGACTTTGATCCAACTCTAAGGTGTCTGGTACGAATCCTTGGTGTGGAAGAAACATTATGGGAATGGGAGAACCACACGGACCGGCAAAGCGGGGTACATGTCGTCAGCCTGGTTTCCCAACGTAGACTAGCCACCAGCAAAGTCGGTGAATACTGAGCACCAATAACACAGTAACCAAAATAACGTGCACCCTTTTTTCAGTAGTTGAATATTATATAATTATATTATATATATATAGATATATATATATATATAATAAATAATACACAATAAATATTTATGTTATAATATATTATATAAATTATTATAATATATGGGAATATATTGTATTATATTGAATATATTTATATTATTGATTTTTCCCTTTTACAGGAAATTAATCTAGACTTAAATCATGAAAAAGTTCTTTGAATTAAAAAAGTAAAGGGATGAGGGTTATACTTGGTAATTAAATGTAGGGAATCATTTTCTATACTTGCATACACGTGAAGAAACTGAGATCTATATAAGTCTCTATATGTATCCATTTCTTCTTGCATTCTCTTCTCATTAGAATTTCAGTTCAATGGAAGACAACCAAATCCCTTCTTCTTAGATGGCTCCGTCATTACCCCCAATTAGTCCTGCATCCCCAATTCACGATTGTGTGAAATTCATGTGAGTCCATTATCAGTAGGTCTCACTTTCAAAGTGGTTTTCACATGAGTTTTACCCAATAATAGAGTGAGTATTGATGGCAAAGTATCAAAGAGTATCATAGAGTGATTCTCATATTAATCCAAAGAGTGTTGCTAGTACCTTTTTTAACGTTGTTATCAACATTTTCTGATAATTTTTTTTATTTGCAGTACGTTTTTCAATTGAACGTGAGGAAAACCAAGCTGAATTAAAACGGATGAGAAAAATCCAAAGCAAACAAAAGCAAATGAAAGCATAGATCCTTAATTGGAGTGCTAGTATGCAGCCAATTGCCAATGATCCAAACGTCACTTCAAAAATGCTTAATCTCCCTAACACTATGTTTAGTGCTATTGCAAATGAAGCTGTTTCTTGTTTGACATTGTTGGAGTTAAAAAATGCTCCTACCCCAAACACTGCCCTTCCATTAACAAAAGCTTTATTGCAATGGGATATCTCTCTTCAACTCTTCACTCAAAGAAGGTTCACTGCTATAGTTGGTATTAAACATATACTTAATAAAACTTGAGCACTGTTAGCATTTCCAATATGTGTGAAAAATGTAATTTTAGGATTTTTTTCGAAATGCCAACTGTGCTCAAGTTTTATTAAGTATACGTTTAATACCAGCTATAGCAGTGAACCTTCTTTGAGTGAAGAGTTGAAGAGATATATCCCTTTGCAATAAAGTTGTAGTTAATGGAAGGGCACTGTTTGGGGTAGGAACATTTTCTAACTCCAACAATGTCATGCAAGAAACAGCTTCATTAGCAATAGCACTAATCATAGTGTTAGGGAGATTAATCCTTTTTGAAATGATGTTTGGATCATTGGGAATTGGCTGCTTACTATCACTCCAATTAAGGATCCGTGCTTTCATTTTCTCTTGCCTACTATGGATTGTCCTCATCCTATTTAATTCAATTATGTTTTTCTCACTTTCAATTGATAAACGTTCAACAAATTAAAAAATAATATATTATCAAAAAATGAGGATAATAATGTTAAAAAAGGTACTCACAAAACTCTCTATAATAACATGAGAACCACTCTAGGATACTCTTTGATAGTCTTCCATCAATACTCACTCTATGATTGGGTAAAACTTATGTGAGAACCACTTTGAAAATGGGACCAATAATTTAATGGGACTCACATGCATTTCACACAATCATGAAGTCTGTGTTGATGGGAAAATGTTAAAAAGAGTGTTAATATTACCATAAGTTCTAGATGTTTCTCTAAAAAGAATTGTAACTTGGTGGGCCCATTTCACGTTCCACCAGCAATGAGCTCTTCTCATTTTTGTATCCCGCAATTTTTTGATGATTACCAGTTATTTCATCATGCAATCTCAAATGTTATCTTTGATATGTTTAAAATAATACAAATTAACATTGATTTTTGTTCTTTAAACAATAATAACATGAATTAATCACCTTAAGAGCTTCAGTTTTCAGTTCCAACTCAGCTACATATTGTTGTTTCCTCCGTCTAGATCTCTCAGCTAAGTGCCGATTTAATAGTATTCAGCATGTATGTATACCTGTAAGATTTGTGTGTGAAGAATAGGAATATGAAGATACAAAGTTGTTGTCGTCAAAACTCTTAGGTCCTAGCCGTGGGTTCGGCCAGGCGTTTGGACAGTCTTTGATTCCTCTGTTTTTCAAGCAATTGCGTTGAGGAGGGAACTCTGCTCCCCAACTGTGGGTTTCTAACTCCTCCAAAGAGTGTCAGGTTGGGAAGTGGGGACACGAGGATTGGATTATCTATTGGCTAATGCATAAAAGTAAAGGAAAGTAAAAATGCGATAAAGATAAATTGCGAGAGAAAAAATAAGTTTTGTATTTGATTGATTGTTCTGTACAAGGTACCCTTCTCCATATATATAGATTGGCCCTCGTCGGCCACTAAACGAGCCAACATTTGCCTACCGTTGGATCAATTGAAGATCAACGCCTAATTTCGCTTCTAGCCTTAAGAAATCGGAGCCATTACCCACAATCCCACTAGCATGGTTGGTGGGGTGCAAAAACCGCATCGCTCCACTCCTCAAAGCTTCTCTTCTTCGCTTAACCTTCAATTGCTCCCACGTTCTATCCACATGCCCTTCCTTGCCTCGCAGGCAACTCCTTTTTGCCTCGGTCACATACCCCCTCGACTGATCCTTGTCGGCCTACAGCCGTCGAACTTAGGCTAACTCAACTATTATGGCCGAGGCACTCTATAAGCTGAAACTTGCTCTACTTTAGTTCTATCTGATATCCCTTGAGCTCATATTGTGTCATGCCTCGAGCTTCATCCATTATCCCTCGGGCTCAATCTCTCCTCGGGGCATTTATATTGTCTTTTACCTCGAGCCCCTCCTTTAAGATTGCTCCTTCAGCAAATATCTTCTATAAGTTGTCAGGTGATTCGCCTCGGTGTCCTGGTCTCCCCTGAATTCTCTCTCCCAGCCCTCGGCCTACGACATAATTTATTTTTGGGATTCCCCCCTTTTTGTGATGTCGCGTGGCCATGGGGACGTGACTGATGGTACAAAAACCCTTGATATGACCCGATGTGACGGTTGCAGTGACTTCCTGCCATTATGTGACATTTTGCGGTTCGGTTCACGCAAATCGAAAAGGTAGCGCAGCGGTTCCCAAGGTTACGCCAGTTACCCCCCCCCCCCCCCAAGGCTATAAATAGTCATTATCCCTACAGCATATGGCTTCTTGCACACTCACTCTTCCGTACACTTTGAGAGAAACCTTTGCCTTCCCCTTTCTTCTCAGACAGTGTTTCGTCAGCCATGGCAGCCAAACAACACGATTCTTCCTCTGTTACCCCCTCTCTTCAGAGTGCTTCTTCATCCATTTTCACCACCATCGGCCCTTTATCTGTTCTCACCCTATCGCCACCAACGCCGATCACAGTTCTCGCCCTAAAGACCTCCTAGTTCAACACTGAGGCCAAGTTTCACGATCTCAGGGGATGGCCGAAAAGCAACTCCGATTACAATGACTGGGTGGCCCTATTGGCCAAGCAAAAGGGGGAAACCTGGAAGGCGTGGGGCATCTACGACATGATCATGGTGTCGACCCAGGAGGTTTATCACAACGCTAATCTCTCGTTCCCTCTGATGTCCTTCTGGTTGACCACCCTGAACGCTTTCATATTCCCATGGAGCATCCTAGCCCCCACTTTGGTAGACGTGGCCGCCAGCCTGGGGCTGCCTGCCAGCGACATCGAGGTTCACGCCGATCCTGATTTCCTGGCCGTTGACCCTCAATATACCTACGCTTCGGCCTTTTCCAACATCCGGGCTTACAACGCCAAGTCCTCCGGACCGGTCACCGATGGGGAACATCATACTTTCCATCATGTGTCGCTTAGAAGGGCCATTGGCATAAAAGTTAAAGAAAATATTTAATGTAACGAGTAGTTGCTTAGTAGGGCTACACGTTACAAGATATACTTCATGCGTCGCTTAGGAGGGCCATGAGTATGAAACAAAAGAAATAATGAACCATTAGAGTTAGTAAGGGGTCTCGATAGGACTCACTGAGATAATGTTTATCTCACCCTTTAATTATTGTGGTTTTTACAGAGAAACAGGGGAAAGCAAAGGCGAAGAAGCACGGTTAGCCGGTGCGACTCTTGGAGTCATTGAAGATTGAATTTCATGTTTAGACCTTTGTCCCATTTGTTGTTTCTATGTTATCGATTGTATAACTATCATTGTATCAGTTGTAAATCGTTTGTGCTACTTTAGGTTTTGAGTATTGAACACCAGGATTGTATAAGTCTTAAGTTGTGAAACTTAAGCATTTTCAGGAAGTTAATGAGGTTCATAGAACCGTTTGATATGTATTATCGAAATTTTTAGTTTGTGTTCAGTATTCATTAACAGGAAGTTACTCTGATGTATGCCATTTAGTGCATTTCGGTAATTCTACATGTTAGAATTTATCGGGGTGTTACATTATGGTATCAGAGAAGTTCGACCTAGTCGGGCTTAGTTTAGTTTAGGGTCGAGTCGATTCCTTGTTAGTCTTTGTTGTAATTACACTTGTGATACAAAGAGACATTGAGCCTGATCAAATTAATACTTGGTGTATCATAAGCGGAATTATGGAAGGATGACCAAGATGTAGTCCTCGACCAAGACCGAAGTTCCTTAAAACCCGTTTCATCTTAGGGAATATTGGAAAGAAGAAGGTAGTTAAGCCATCAACTCCAAATGCAAAGTTAAAAGGTAACCTATCAAGGGAAAGAAAGTGCAGTTGTATGATTCCTCAAGATTCTCCAAGTGTTTGCTGGTAGGAAGCCCAAGAGGTGAATGTCGTCCTAGTGCGACTCAGTGGGAATTTTTTAAGAAAAAGGGGTCACTCAATCCAGAGTGCCCAAAAAGAGGAAAAGAAAGAGTCAGATAAGCCTACTTCAGCTCGAGAGAGGATCTACACTGTAGATGCTCAGAAAGTCAAGACTACAGACACTCCTCTGAGAATGTGGATATTGTCCTAGGTATGAGTTGGATGACTGCCAACCATGTGACTATTGAATGTTTTCATCGGACTAATCGGTTTTGCCTCCGAGTCATTGGAGCTACAACGGCCCAACTCTGAAGTTGTTATTTCTTTCACTTCAACCAGTAACTATTTGTTCCAAGGCGCAGAAGCTTATGTCATGATGTTGTTTGCATCCACTGAGACAGGTCTGGATTTATCTTCTGTGCAAGTTGTTAATGAATTTCTTGATGTGTTTCCTAATGAAGTTCCTTCGTTACCTCCGGATCGTGAGGTGGAGTTTTCTATAGAGTTGGTTCCGGGCACTGGACCAATTTCTATAGCCCCGCATAGACTGTCGCCGTTAGAGTTGAGAGAATTGAAAGTCCAATTGGAAGAGCTAATTTCCAAACAGTTTATCCGGCCGAGTGCCTCACCATGGGGTGCTCCAGTGTTGCTTGTCAAGAAGAAGGATGGAAGTATGAGATTGTGTATTGATTACCGTCAGTCGAACAAGGTGATTATTAAGAACAAGTACCCGCTACCGAGGATTGATGATTTACTAGACCAATTGAGGGGAGCTTCTGTATTTTCAAAAGATTGATTTGAGGTCCGGCTATCAACAAATCAGAGTTCAAGCTTTGGACATCCCGAAGACCGCTTTCCGTACGAGGTATGGACATTACGAATTTGTAGTGATGCCCTTCGGTTTGACCAATGCTCCAGCCATATTTATGGACTATATGAATCGGATTTTTTAATCCCTATCTGGATCAGTTTGTAGTAGTGTTCATTGATGATATCTTGGTGTACTCTAAGACAATCGAGGAGCATGTGCAGCATCTCCGAATTGTTCTGAACGTACTCCGGGAGAAGAAGTTGTACGCTAAGCCATCCAAATGTGATTTTTGGATGCCCGAAGTTAAGTTTCTGGGCCATGTGATATCTCGAGTCGGTGTTGCAGTGGATCCCAGTAAGATTGAAGCTGTGGTAGACTGGAAACAACAATCTACGGTTACTGAGGTGAGAAGTTTCTTGGGATTAGCTGGGTATTATCGGAGATTCATTCAAGGATTTTCCCAGCTGGTTCTTCCACTCACTCGGTTAACTTGCAAGGGTCAGCCGTTTGTGTGGGACTCAGATTGTGATGATTGTTTTGCGGAATTGAAGAATCGTTTGACTTCTGCACCTGTCCTGATTCTTCCAGATCCGTCCGTAGGATTCCAAATCTATTGCGACGCCTCTGGTAAGGGTTTAGGATGTGTCCTTATGTAGAATCAACAAGTTGTTGCTTATGCCTCCAGACAGTTAAAGCCGAATGAGGAGAATTACCGAACTCATGATTTAGAGTTGGCGGCGATTGTGTTTGCCCTAAAGATTTGGAGACATTGGCTGTAGGGGTCTCGTTTCGAAGTCTTTAGTGACCACAAGAGCCTTAAGTATTTGTTTAACCAAAAGGAGCTGAACAACAGACATAGAAGATGGGTAGAGTTTCTGAAAGATTATGAGTTTGAATTGAAGTACCATCCAGGGAAGGCTAATGTTGTGGCCGATGCTTTGAGCAGAAAGTCTATCCACACTGCAGAGTTAATGATTCATGAGATGACCTTGTTGGAATCGTTTAGAGACCTGACTTTGAAAGTGAAGTCGAGGAGGAACAGGTTGGTTGAGCCATATTCAGATTTCGAGTTCCTTGAGAAATTTGATTCGCTCAGCCCAAGAGGTTGATTTAGAGCCGCAAGCGCAGAAGAGGTTGCCGAGTTACACCGAAGACGGTGATGGTGTAATTTGTTTTGATGGTAGAATCTGTGTGCCGAATGATGAGAATGTGAAGAGGCAAGTTTTAGAAGAGGCTCATAAGAGTCAGTTCTCAATACATCCTGGGTGTACCAAGATGTATCGAGATTTGAAGCAATTGTACTGGTGGCCGGGTATGAAAGTGGAAGTTGCAGAGTTTGTGTCTCGATGCTCGACTTGTCAAAGGGTCAAGATAAAGCACCCGAAGCCAGGCGGCCAGTTACAGCCGTTGAATGTGCCAGAATGGAAATGGGAAAGCATTTCTATGGATTTTGCCATGGGATTGCCACGGTCCCAAGCCAGAAATGATTCTATTTGGGTAGTGGTGGATCGCTTGACCAAGTCCACCCATTTTATTCCGGTACGTTCGAATCACAAAGATGCAAAATTAGCAGATGAATATCTCAAGAATATCGTGAAGTTTCACAGAATCCCTACAAGTATCATATGTGATCGAGATCCCAAGTTCACATCTCGATTCTGGAGAACGTTGAATATGGCGTTGGGGATAATGGTGTGTGCTAGCACCGCTTACCATCCACAGACAGACGGACAAATAGAGAGAATGATTCAGACATTGGAAGATATGTTGAGAGCTTGTGTACTTGACAGTGGAGGCCGATGGGAGAATCATCTTCCATTGGTGGAATTTTCATGCAATAACAGTTACCATTCTAGTATCGGAATGGCTCCATATGAAGCATTATAAGGAAGGAAGTGTAGGACACCATTGTGTTGGTGGGATGTAGGTGAGCAGAGATTGTTGGGACCGGATTTAGTCAGTGAGACTACGGAGAAGATCCAACAGATCAGAGAAAGGATGAAGACCGCCCATAGTCGGCAAAAGAGTTACGCCGATCAAAGAAGAAAGCCTTTAGAGTTTGACGCAGGAGATCATGTGTTTTTGAGGCTATCTCCAACCATTGGTACCGGTATTACATTGTGAGCGAAGAAGCTCAGTCCTTGATATGTTGGGCCTTTTCAAATTATCGAGCGAGTTGGGCCAGTAGCATATCGCATTGCATTACCTCCAGCATTGTCCAGATTGCATGATGTGTTTCATATATCGCAACTGAGGAAGTATATCCCCGATCCGAGTCAGCCGTTGAGTTATGAGATGATTGACTTCAGACCGGATTTATCTTATCAGCCTACACCAGTCAAGATCATCGAACGTGGCGAGAAAGCGCTCCGAATGAGATCGATTCCCATTGTCAAAGAGCTTTGGGATGATGCATCACACGACGAAGCGACATGGGAAGTAGA
This sequence comes from Astragalus membranaceus, assembly GCA_039519185.1. Lineage (NCBI taxonomy): Eukaryota > Viridiplantae > Streptophyta > Magnoliopsida > Fabales > Fabaceae > Astragalus > Astragalus membranaceus. Next base: position 86,033,797 of record CM076848.1, on the reverse strand, counting down.
GGAGAACATGCGGGTGAAATATCCCCATCTTTTTCGGTTGAGGTACGTTTTGTCAATTTTGAGGACAAAATTTTTAAAAGTTGGGGTGATTGTAACATCCCCAATTTAGCTAATTTCATTTATTGAAATTAGCAAGAGGTCTCGAGATAATTAATTAGCATTATTGATTAATTATGATATGGTGAGTTAATTGGGATTTTAAGCAAATAGGAGCACAGGGGTATTTTCATCTTTTCCACCCATTAATGAGTTTCAGCTAAATCATCTTTCACAAAACACAACTTTATGCAATATGTGATTATTGTATAAATTATTGATTTTTATGTGATTAGAAATGAATTAAGTGGAGTTTAAAAAGGGGTAGTGAACCAAGGGTGTTTTGGTCAATTCCCTACCACTTAAACCTTCAGCTCCTTATTCTGAAACACAACATCCTTACCTTCATCACCATCATTTCCAGAAACAGAAACATAGAGAGGGAGTACCTTGATGCATGTTACATCCAAAACCACCATTCAAACCAGTTTTTCAACCTCCATCTACTGATACAAACAACATCCACTACACCCTTCTCATCCTCATTCCACCATTTTCGCACCTCAAGTTCCAAGTGAGAAGAAAATGGATTCCTAGCTTGCATGTGGTTCAAATAGAACTTTAGGAGAGGTTTGAAGCCTTACATTTCAGTTGGAGTGTTGCGGTGCAAGATGAGGAGCAACATTTCGAATTAGAAACACATTTGGAGAAGGTTCAGTGGCTAGAGACAGTTTTGACCCAGTCCACTTGTTTCTATTACAAGTCCCTGAAGAATTTTCGAATCGGTATGAAGTCTATACCATACGAAACTAGACAAAATTGTCTACACAATGGGCACTGGTTTGAGGGGTTTTAGTTAAGAGTAGACCTAGATACATTGGTTGCAAATCTGCTTATTGATGCTGTGAAAACAGAATCGGAGATGGGAATGTCGGTTCGTCAAGTTTGGATTCGAATCGCCAAAGTTCGGGAGACGCCAATTCCGTAGACAAGAGGGAAGTCCAATAGCTGGGGTTTGAGTTTGGTTTCTATTCCGAAGTCAGATTCGAGTCCTAGACGAGTTCGTGACACTTTGGAGCGGATTCGGGATAGTTCGCGAGTTTCGATTCGTTCGAGTTCATGGAGTTTTGATATTGTGTGCGATTTTCATCGCAAGAGGTGAGTTCTATACTCGCTTAGGGATGTCTAATGTTGAGTCGTTATGTTTTCTGAAACGACATCCCTTTAAAAATCCGCTTTGTGAAAATTAGACGAAACCGTTTTATCGAAAAACCGTTAATTGTGAATTGTTCGAGTTGATTGAATTATTGATTGATGATATGATGTTATGTGTTGTTTGACTGGTTATATAGACTGGACTGTTGTTAATATGTTAGAATATTGATCGGAACGAAATTGGAACCGAAACGGAACGGAAAAAGTTACACGAAACTGGAAATTTTACTACTGTCATGGACGCACGGATCGTGCCTCACAAGGGCACGGGTCGTGCGCCTTGTTCGAAGTAGCCAAGAAAATGGATTTTTGACACAGCACGGGTCGTGCGCCCCTGGCACGGACAGTGCGTGACCTACGCAAATCAGTTTTTACAATTTTAGAACACGCCCGGATCGTGCGCCCTGTAACATTTTAAACTGAGTTTTTATTGATACGCACGCGCGGGTCGTGCGCCTCTGGAGCACGGACCGTGCGGATCCTTCTGTTACCCTAATTCAAAACCCTTTTTATTCTGTTCCAAACGATTCTGATTCCTTTCCGATTGATTCCCCAATGTTTCCCAAGGATGGAAACACACTTATGTCATGAAATGAAAGAAGTTGAGGTAAATCTCACAAGTTATAAATGTTAAGGAAAACCGTACATTAATAAGACGCGAGTGTACACACGTTAATTCATACAAGTCAAGATAAGAAATGTTTAATTCAAAGATAAGATACCTTCCCTTGAGGAAGGGTAGACGGTACATGAATGAATTTTCGGGTACATGTATATATATATATATATATATATATAAAATATATAATTGAGGTCAAGGATGACGACCCTTAGAGGATTAGCATACTAGGGGAGGGGAAGTCATGAGCCCCAAAACCTAGACTCAAAACGTTTCGCCCACTAGTAATAGCGGGATGGGTTCACCGAAAGCCAAAGAAGTGCCTAAGAATAGGTAGGCTTGAGGTGTTATGCTAGAATAATGAAAGTAAAGGAAAGGTAATGCGTAGTCGCTTAGTAGGGCTACAAATTACAAGAGGTAAAATATAATATGCTTCATGTGTCGCTTAGAAGGGCCATGAGCATAAAAGTTAAAGAAAATAATTAATGTAACGAGTAGTTGCTTAATAGGGCTACACGTTACAAGATATACTTCATGCGTCGCTTAGGAGGGCCATGAGTATGAAACAAAGGAAATAATGAACCGCTAGAGTTAGTAAGAGGTCTCGATAGGACTCACTGACACTAGTGGAAAAAATGGATTCTTCATCATCAATTAATATCGGTTCAAAAACTAACTGATGTTGAAAATATGGCGGTGGCATTTTTGAAATTACCATTAAAGTTTTGCCATCGGTTGAGAATCCAACCGATGTAGAATTGCACACCAAAGGTAAGATTACACATTTAATATCAGGTCCAATGGCAACTGATGCGGTAAACCGAAAATTAACATCATCTCTCTAATTGCAACTGATGCGAAAAATCCCCAATTTTTTTGAGCTCTCTCTAGTACAACCAATTGAAAAACAAGAGATATCCCACTCTTGTTACAATCAAAACCCTAGAGATATTCCCCACTCTCTAATACAACCAATTGACAAAGAAGAGATACCCCACCCTTGTTACAATCAAAAACCCTAGAGAGATTCCCCAATCTCTAGTATAAACAAACAACAGTTTTAAACAAATTACAAGAAGATAAAAATACCTCTAAGAAGGCAGATACAACAACTCGAAGATTCCCAACCTAACCCTTGAGAGAGATCAGCTCAAAATGATGAAGAACGTGAAGATCAAGTGTGACAGTGCAATAGGGTTCGCGTTCTGCTTTGTGATTCGTAGGTTGTTACTGTTTGTGAAACCCTAAGTCCCTATTTATAGATTCTGTAAAAATATGACCGTTGGGACAATTTTTAACACTGTTTCATAAGTGGATAATCGACTGTTTTCTTTTAAAAACATAGTTTCATAATCGATTGTGTGCTTTTTTAAAAACAACTTCAGAAGTGGATGATCGATTATGTTCTTTTAAAAGCTTATATTCATAATCGATTGTTTGCTTCCAAGACCAAGTCCATAATCGATTGTGTGCTTTAAAAATCAAGTCCATAATCTTGTCATAATCGATCATCAGCTTGTCATAGGCTCATAATCGATTGTTTGCTTGTAATGATCGATTATGTGCTTTCAAATAGCCATTTTCTCATTCAATGATCGATTATGTCCTTGTAATTAATCATTTGTTCCTAACCTATTTAGCATGCTTTTATCAATTGAAGACATATGTTAGGTTGATTGTGTGAGTGCTAGTGTGTTAAGTGATTTGAGATGATCCTCAAAAGTGGTTTACATCTCATTCCTAAGACACGACCGAACTTCCTAGCGTCTATCCTTGACACGGACATTCTTTCCTGAGTTGGTTGTGTCTTGGAGTTCCTTTTTGTCACATTATTTCAGATTGCTTCATCATCAAAACTTAACCTGCAAAATAAGATATCCACATTCTCCCCCTTTTTGATTATGACAAAATTTCAATTCATCTTAGGTGGGAGTTTAGTTCATCAAGCAAAATAATGCACTAATTTTAATGATATGTATCTAGACCCCCCCTTACTTGATGCTCCCCCTATCTAAATGCAAAGTGACAATCATATTTTTCTCCCCCTTTTGTCATGATCAAAGTGGTTAATGTGAAACGTAGTTGGTGAGTCGAAAACACAGCTATAGTGAAAGTCAGCCATTGCATTTGAAGAAAAAAACTGATAGACATAAACCACAAAATGGCGTGAGAGCGGGTTTCAACACAAGATAACCAAAAATAATTCAATCAACAGTTTATATTCCATTCAAATAAAAGATAAATTAATGATTCCAAAATCTCTTCGAATAAAAAAGCAAATTTCTTTTTGCTATGGTTTTGTAAAAGTATCACCTAGCTGTTTTGAAGACTCAACGAACTCAATCACACAATCTCCTTTTTGAACATATCTCTAAGAAAATGATGTCTATTCTCTATATACTTAGTTCTAGAATGTTGAATGAGGCTCTTTGATAGATTAATTGCGCTTGTGTTGTCGCTTTTAATCGGATTGTGATCTATATCGACACCATAGTTGAGATGTTGTTGTTTACTATATTTCCTATTATTCTAACTTGCTTATTGATTTTGTCCTCAATGGTGCATGAATCAAAATCAAAGATTACTCTCTTTTAATAATCACATCTTTGTCTAATGGTTAGTAACTTATGCTTAAGATCTTCTACATAAAGCACATTATCAATAGAGGTGGATAGATCTTTACCAATCTTACCTTCACCGAGGATTCTTCCTCTATTTCTCTTATCACAAGTCACATGACCGCTTTTCTGGTGGTGAATGTTAAGTGCTTTGTTATATCTTCAGTCATGTGCTTTGAGCATTTGCTATCCAGGTATTTATCTGTCCCCCATACCTTGAAGCATACCTGCAATAAGATCAAGTTGAAAATTTTGGTACTCAAATTTCTTTGGGTCCTTGTGGGTTAGTACTTGGTAGAGTCCCTTTGGGAACCCACACCTTTTTCACAACTTGCCTGCTTCTAGACATACAAACATATGCAGTATGTCCTGGTTTGGGACAATAGTAACATCTAATATATGGACTAGTAGTGAACTTAGGTCTATAATTCACATTTCTTTTCATGAAATTGTTTCTTGGAGACCTAGGATGCACATGTTGTATGTTAGACATTTTTCCAATTGTCCATTCAAGTTCATGAATTTTCTTTTCATATTCAGCACACTTATCACATACATAATTAGCTTTAAAACAACCAAGACTATAATTTTCTTTTCTAAGTTCTATTCTTTCCTTAGTTAAAGCAATAACTTCATGTTGGAGATGAGCAACTGCTTTCTTAGATCGACTTAATGCCTTAGATACTTTTAAAGAATCATAATGCAATTCAAGAAATGCTTCATGTAATTCATCATATGCATTTTGTGAAGTTTCAGAGTTAGAATCTACCTGAGTTTCATTTTCACTGTCGTGGTCGGCTATGAGAGCATCTTGAGCTTCTTCACTTTCTTAATCATCTGATGAGTCTGTGTCATTGCCTTTCCATGCTATGTAGGCTTTTCTACCATTGTTTTCTTTGGATCCTTTTTTCTCAAACTTTGACAGTTTTCTTTGTAAGTTCGGGCACTCCATCTTCATGTGTCCGGATTTGCCACATTCGTAGCAAGTTGGTGGACTTGTGAAGTTTTCCTTGCTCGAGAATCTTTTGGATGGAGAATTCTTCTTGAGGGCGGTTTTCTTTCTCATGAACTTTTTGAATTTTCTAACCATTAGATCCATCTTCTCATCGGCTTCATTATCTTCATTTTCCGAATAATCACTATCGTGAAGTGGACTTGAATAAGAAGCCTTGAGAGCTAAGCTTTTCTTTTTCTTGTCTTTTTCTTCGTGCTCTGCCAGACGGGTGAGCTCTAGTTCATTCGCTTGTAGTTTTCCAAAAAGAGTGGCGAGTGTCATAGTTGCTAAATTCCTTGATTCAGCTATAGCAATTACTTTTGGTTGTCATTCTCTATTTAGGCATCTCAGCACTTTGTTGATCAGGTCTTCGGCAGGGAATGATTTTCCTAAGGAGCCCAGTTGATTCACTATGCGAGTGAACCTCTTTTTCATTTCTTGTATAGTTTCTCCTTGATTCATTCTGAATAGTTCATATTCCCGGATGAGAGTGTTTGTTCTTTCTCTTTTTACCTCACTAGTACCTTCATGAGTGACTTGAAGAACTCATCGGGACTAAGTGCGGAAGTGATAATGTTCTTGGCACGGAGATTGCGTTGAACTTTCCTTTCATCGTTATCTGTCCATTCATTTCTTTCCTTGACTATGAGTACGCCAATAACCATGTGTGTGGGAACAAAAGGTCCATTTTCCACAGCATCCCATACATCTATATATACCCCTTCTATGAATATTCTCATTTTTTCTTTCCAATATGCATAATCTTTCCCATTGAATCCCGGAGGACAGGTAAGAGATGCACCCTCTTGTGTAGACCAACCTGAAGCCATTTCTCTTTAAGATGCTAGGACCTTTAAACAAGAGTCTAGCTCTGATCCCACTTGTTACCAAGTGGCTTCAGTCTCAAGAGGCGGAGGGGGTGAATTGAGATTTTTGAAAACAGTTCCCCTTTTCAACGACGTAGATTAATTTTTGTGCAGGTTTATGGAATGAACGAATTAGAACTTAAAATAGTAAGTAACACACGAGATTTATACTGGTTCGGTCACCTCCCAATGACCTACGTCAAGTCCACACAAATCTTTGTGAGTTTTTAACTATCAAAACAAAGCTTTAAACCGGGTGCTTTCAAACCCTTACAGACTCAGGCACTCTTCACCTAGGATACCCCTCCTTGTGCAAAATCCCTCAAAAACAATTACAAATAAGAGATTCCCCACTCTCTAGTATAAACCAATAACAATTTTAAACAAATTACAAGAAGATAAAAATACCTCTAAGAAGGCATATACAACAACTTGATGATTCCCAACCTAACCCTTGAGAGAGATCAGCTCAAAATGAAGAAGAACATGAAGAACACCATTGGGACAATTTTTAACACCGTTTCATCACTGGATAATCGATTGTCTTCTTTTTAAAACATAGTTTCATAATCGATTGTGTGCTTTTTTAAAAAACAACTTCATAAGTTGATAATCGATTATGTTCTTATAAAAACATATATTCATAATCGATTGTTTGCTTCCAAGACCAAGTCCATAATAGATTGCGTGCTTTGAAAATCAAGTCCACAATCTTGTCATAATCGATCATCAGCTTGTCATAGGCTCATAATCGATTGTTTGCTTGTAATGCTCGATTATGTGCTTTCAAATAGCCATTTTCTCATTAAATGATCGATTATGTGCTTGTAATATTTAGCATGCTTTTATCAATTGAAGACATATGTTAGGTTGATTGTGTGAGTGCTAGTGTGTTAAGTGATTTGGGCTGATCCTCAAAAGTGGTTTACATCTCATTCCTAAGAAAGGCAAATGAAAGGGATAGGGGAATATGTTGTCTTTGATCCCACTATCATGGATACTGGCAATATGACACAATCTATCAATGTTGTACACTTTTTTTGTTCCAAAATTAGTTTAGGGTTAAATATATATTTAGTCCCTATAAAAGTGGAACTTTTTATGTTTAGTTCATATTAAATTTTAGGCTAAATAGCACTTTTGGTCCTTTATCTTTGCTCCAGATTTCACTTTGGTCCTTTATCTTTTTTTGGTCCGTTTTGGTCCTTTATCTTTCATTTTCGTTTCACTTTGGTCCTTTATCTTTTTTTGGTCCATTTTGGTCTTTTAACTTTCCTTTTCGTTTCATTTTGGTCCCTCACCTTAGTTTTAACTAAAATTAATATTATTTAATTCAATTAAAACATTAAAACAATTAAAAAAATACAATTTTTAAAAACACAAATTAAAAACACAAATACCTTCACTCCCTCCACTGTCACTCTCTCCTCTCCTCTCCCTTTCTCCATCACCACCGTCACTCTCTCCTCCCCTTCGCCGTCGCATCTTTCTTTCGTTTGCACTCCAACAAAAATTGCTTCGTTTTCGCTGCCTTTGCTTCGTTTTCGTTTTTGATCTCCAACAAAAATTGGTCCCAGATCTCCCCTCTCTCTCTCTCTCCAGATCAAACAAATCCCCAAATCGAACATATCTTCTTCTCACTGTGATCGCTGGATCTGTGTTCCTCACCATCACTGTCGCATCCTTCTTCTTCATTGTTGTTGTTCGCTCGATCTGTTGGATCCGTGTTCTTCCAGATTCATTGAAGGGGTGGGAGAGGGAGAGAGATGCGAAGGGGTGGGAGAGGGAGAGAGATGCGAAGGGGTGGGAGAGGGACAGTGATGGTGCGAAGGGGTGGGTTTCTGCGCAGAGAGAAAGAAAGGAAAAGAAGGAAAAATGAAATGGTGGCAACGGTGGTGGGACGGTGGCAGCGGTGGTGGGACGGTGGGGACGGTGGGAGAGGGAGGTTGAATGTTCATCAGATCTGGGAAACATATTAATTGTTTTAATTGAATTTTTTTAATTGTTTTAATGTTTTAAGTGAATTAAATAATATTAATTTTAGTTAAAACTAACGCGAGGGACCAAAATGAAACGAAAATGAAAGATAAAGGACCAAAACGGACCAAAAAAAAGATAAAGGACCAAAGTGAAACGAAAATGAAAGATAAAGGACCAAAACGGACCAAAAAAAAGATAAAGGACCAAAGTGAAATCTGGAGCAAAGATAAAGGACCAAAAGTGCTATTTAGCCTAAATTTTAATGGGCATTTTCATCCCTCACAAATTCGTTGTCAGCAATTTTAGTTCTTGTGACTTTTGATTGCGCCTAGAAGCTAAAAAAGTTCCGAAAAACCGCTATTAAAAGTCATGAGGGACTAATACTTCTGAAATCAAATTTTTCGTGGATGAAAACACCTATTAAACTTTAATATGGCTTAAACTTGAATGGTCTCAATTTTATACGGATTAAAAACATATTTAACCCTTTCAATTTATTATTATTTTTTATTTTAAAAATGGACTAATGAGGGGAAGGAATCATCATTTGTGCAATGTCATTTGGCATAGGAAATGAGCAACTCCCAGGGTTCAAGGCATAAGATCACATGTGAACCTTAATTTTCATGCGTGGGACTAGAGTAATGGTGAGGTGGGTGCTGTAACACCCTAAAATTATTTAATTAATTTATTTAATTAAGTAATTGGGGATTTAAATTAAATTATTTGATGTGATTTAGTTAATTAGAATTTATGCTAACATGTGTAGGAAGTATTAGAAAGTGGAGGTGCCAAACCAAATGGACTTGGGCCTAAGTGAGAAGCCCAAGCCCATTATTCTTGTCATATGCGAAGTGGATAGGCTAGTTGGAGGCTAGGGTTTTGGTGAAAATTGCGAAGTTGCAAGAGAGAGCAAGAGAGAAAGAGAAATAGCGTGAGAAAGAGAGAGAGAGCAAGGCGGCCAAGAGGAGAAGGAGAAGAAAATTCGAAGATCAAGGAGGAAGGAGATCTCCGTTGTTGCTGTGGATCTGTAGGTGACTGCATCCTAGGCATCGAATTCTTCTTGAAAAGGTTAGGGGAGCTCTATCCTTCCATCTAATAAATCTATGATAGGCCCTAGATCTAAGGTTTCTACTAGATCCATGATGTTCTTGATGTTCTTTGCGTTCTTGATGTTCTTGATGTTCACTTTCATATATATGTATATCATGAGTCTATGCGAATTGATTTATTGCTTGGTTTTGATCTATGAATTGCATTATTGGTGGTGTTATGCGTATGTGATGAGAATTTGAATGTTGATCTATGCGTTTGGCTTGTTGAAGAATGTGGTCGCATAAGGGGTTGTGGGAGTTGGGCGCCTAGGGCGCCATGATGGGGTTAGTGATGTTGTTTGGTTTAATTGAGTTTTGATAAAATTGAGTTTTAGTGTTTTTGAATGAGAAAAGTGCGTTTTTAGTTGCTGGAAAAATTGAGTTTTTACACTTTAAAATTTGTTAGGAAACCAATTTTTAGTGTTGAAGAAATTGTTGAACAAATTCTGGATGTTGCTGCTGTTTCTGGGCGCTAAGCGCCTATGCTGGGCGCTGGGCGCTGGGCGCCTGAGGCGTGTGCGTTGTGCGTGTGTGCGCGCCTGGGCGCTGGGCGCCTGTGGCGCTGTGTTGCGTGTTGCGTTGTGCGCGCGCCTGGGCGCTAGGCGCCCGTGTCTTGTTGTGTTGCGCTGTGTTGCGCGTTGTTGCCCTGGGCGCATGGCGCCCGTGTTGTGTTGCGCTGTGTTGCGCGTGGTTGCTCCTGGGCGCTGGGCGCCAGTGCCCGTGTTGCCTGGTTGCCTGGGCGCCTAAGGCGCCAATTTTCAGAACGTTGCCTAATTCTTCCCAAACTTATTTTTATCATAACTTTTGACTCAGACGCCCGTTTTGAACGATTCGAAAAGTGTCGTGAAGCTTTTTACGTTGTCTATCTGTGGGTTAAATTTTTAAAATGAAAATTTGTTATTTTCTGATGGTTTGTGGGCGCCCAAGTGGCCGTCCCCGGTGATCGTCCCAGTGACATTGAAAAATGATATGAAGCTCTTTAAAAATCCCTTTCGGTGTATAAACAACAGTTTTAGCGAAGTAATGTCAAAAATGATGATTTTGACGATGATGCCCTCGGGGCTAGTTAAATGACTGTCTCGCCCTTAGTGGCTATTTATTATTAGTTATGACGTGTAAAACACTGTTTTGCCCCTAGTGGCCAAAGTTGTAGATAATGATGTGTAAATGACGAGGATGCCCTTGGTGGTTAGTCAAATGACGTTTTTGCCCTCAGTGGTTATTGTTTGAGTTGATTGATGTTATGTGTGAGTGACGATGAAAAACCAGTGATGTTTGGGGCCCGAAGGGCTAAGTGATGTTAAGGTCTAAATGGCCAAGTGACGTTTTGTGTTGATTATGAATTGACAGGTGCTGTGCTCTTTGCGAGTAAACGGGTAAGTGACGGGTCACATAGTTGACTATGATTTGAGTAATTGTGTGTTTGTGTGTTGTGAATGGTGCATGTCATAGTGTCTCATGCCCATATGCATAAATCCAGTGACGTTTTGGGGCCTGAGTGGCTAAGTGACGATGAGGCCTTAAGGGCTAAGCGACGTTTTTGTGAAAAGGTACCTTCATGCATATACCCGCGAGTGGGTTGCATTTCATAAAATCTACATGACATGAGATGAGTTATTGTAAATGATGTGAATGATGACTGTGATGTGGATGTTTAGTGTATTGGATGCTGATTGTTCTAGTGCGTAGCCTATGATTAGCACTTATCATATTTTCTATTATATGGATTGAAAAGATGCTCACCCTTTCCTGTTTGAATGTTACCCCCGTGTTGGTAACGTGCAGGTGATTCCCAGTGAATGCCTTAGCTTCACTTCTTGAGTCGAGTCGTCATGCTCTGATACGTAGCACTCAGGGGGGAAAACGAACTCGATGTTTTATTAATGATTTTCTGGTTGTTATGTCCATGTGGACCTTTCTGTTATGTTTTAATTATTTTCCGCTGCGTAGTTGGTTTTTGTTATGTTGAGTTTTATAAGAGACGTTAAAATGAGGCTTGAGATTCTGATATTGTGACGTGCTACGTGGATGTATGACCTTTGAGTTAAACTGTTTTTAAAATTGATAAGCGACGTTTTATTGAGGTGTGTGTAACATTCCCTATGAACGAAATTTTTAAACTCTGATTTTTATAAACAAAGCGACGGGTAGAAAGGGGTGTTACAGGTGCAGGTTTAAGAGTGTATATTTGAAATAAGACTTTAAATAATTTATTAGTTCTACCTATATCAAACATGCAAGCGTGGGGTTCAGCAGTTGGGGTGAACCTCCCTTAAATATAGTGAATCGTTTTTCCATACAAAGTTCAACAGCCTATACTACTTGAACATACACGTGGTAACCAACTCTAAGGTCTCCTGTTCGAATCTTTGGAGTGGAGAAAACCCAGTGGGAATGGGAGCACCACTCAGACAGGCAAAACAGGGTACATTTCGCCAGCTAGGTTCCCCGATGTAGATTAGTCATCGACAAAGTAGGTGAATACTACACACCAATAATACGGTAACCAAAATAACATGTACCCTTTTTTCAGTAGTCTTTTATTATATTGTTAATATATATATATATATATATATATATATATATATATATATATATTATTAATGGTAAATAATATATTAAATATATATCCTATAATATATTATATAAATTATTATAATATATGGGAATATATAGTATTATATTTAGTATATTTATATTATTGATATTTTTCTTTTTATACATGGCAATTAAATATAGTGAATCATTCTTCCATACAAAGTTCAACAGCCTATACTACTTGAACATACACGTGAAGAAAGTGAGATCTATATACCAATCATGCATCCACTTTTACAAGCAAGGGTTGGTCCGAGTGGTAACTAGACTCGGATCCAACTCTAAGATCTTAGGCACGAATCTTTGGTGTGGAAAAAACATTATGGGAATGGGAGAACCACAAGGACCGGCAAAGCCGAATACATGTTGCCAGCTAGGTTTCCCGACGTAGATTAGCCATCGGCAAGGTCGGTGAATACTGAGCACGAATAACACTGTAACCAAAATAACGTGCATCCTTTTTTCAGTAATTTAATATTATATTACGATATTATTATATGTATATATACATAGATATATATATACATAGATATAGATATATATATATATATAATAATATATATCCTCTACTATATTAAATAAATTATTATAATGTATGGGAATATATAGTATTATATTTAATATATTTATATTATTGATTTATTGCTTGGTTTTGATCTATGAATTGCATTATTGGTGGTGTTATGCGTATGTGATGAGAATTTGAATGTTGATCTATGCGTTTGGCTTGTTGAAGAATGTGGTCGCATAAGGGGTTGTGGGAGTTGGGCGCCTAGGGCGCCATGATGGGGTTAGTGATGTTGTTTGGTTTAATTGAGTTTTGATAAAATTGAGTTTTAGTGTTTTTGAATGAGAAAAGTGCGTTTTTAGTTGCTGGAAAAATTGAGTTTTTACACTTTAAAATTTGTTAGGAAACCAATTTTTAGTGTTGAAGAAATTGTTGAACAAATTCTGGATGTTGCTGCTGTTTCTGGGCGCTAAGCGCCTATGCTGGGCGCTGGGCGCCTGAGGCGTGTGCGTTGTGCGTGTGTGCGCGCCTGGGCGCTGGGCGCCTGTGGCGCTGTGTTGCGTGTTGCGTTGTGCGCGCGCCTGGGCGCTAGGCGCCCGTGTCTTGTTGTGTTGCGCTGTGTTGCGCGTTGTTGCCCTGGGCGCATGGCGCCCGTGTTGTGTTGCGCTGTGTTGCGCGTGGTTGCTCCTGGGCGCTGGGCGCCAGTGCCCGTGTTGCCTGGTTGCCTGGGCGCCTAAGGCGCCAATTTTCAGAACGTTGCCTAATTCTTCCCAAACTTATTTTTATCATAACTTTTGACTCAGACGCCCGTTTTGAACGATTCGAAAAGTGTCGTGAAGCTTTTTACGTTGTCTATCTGTGGGTTAAATTTTTAAAATGAAAATTTGTTATTTTCTGATGGTTTGTGGGCGCCCAAGTGGCCGTCCCCGGTGATCGTCCCAGTGACATTGAAAAATGATATGAAGCTCTTTAAAAATCCCTTTCGGTGTATAAACAACAGTTTTAGCGAAGTAATGTCAAAAATGATGATTTTGACGATGATGCCCTCGGGGCTAGTTAAATGACTGTCTCGCCCTTAGTGGCTATTTATTATTAGTTATGACGTGTAAAACACTGTTTTGCCCCTAGTGGCCAAAGTTGTAGATAATGATGTGTAAATGACGAGGATGCCCTTGGTGGTTAGTCAAATGACGTTTTTGCCCTCAGTGGTTAATGTTTGAGTTGATTGATGTTATGTGTGAGTGACGATGAAAAACCAGTGATGTTTGGGGCCCGAAGGGCTAAGTGATGTTAAGGTCTAAATGGCCAAGTGACGTTTTGTGTTGATTATGAATTGACAGGTGCTGTGCTCTTTGCGAGTAAACGGGTAAGTGACGGGTCACATAGTTGACTATGATTTGAGTAATTGTGTGTTTGTGTGTTGTGAATGGTGCATGTCATAGTGTCTCATGCCCATATGCATAAATCCAGTGACGTTTTGGGGCCTGAGTGGCTAAGTGACGATGAGGCCTTAAGGGCTAAGCGACGTTTTTGTGAAAAGGTACCTTCATGCATATACCCGCGAGTGGGTTGCATTTCATAAAATCTACATGACATGAGATGAGTTATTGTAAATGATGTGAATGATGACTGTGATGTGGATGTTTAGTGTATTGGATGCTGATTGTTCTAGTGCGTAGCCTATGATTAGCACTTATCATATTTTCTATTATATGGATTGAAAAGATGCTCACCCTTTCCTGTTTGAATGTTACCCCCGTGTTGGTAACGTGCAGGTGATTCCCAGTGAATGCCTTAGCTTCACTTCTTGAGTCGAGTCGTCATGCTCTGATACGTAACACTCAGGGGGGAAAACGAACTCGATGTTTTATTAATGATTTTCTGGTTGTTATGTCCATGTGGACCTTTCTGTTATGTTTTAATTATTTTCCGCTGCGTAGTTGGTTTTTGTTATGTTGAGTTTTATAAGAGACGTTAAAATGAGGCTTGAGATTCTGATATTGTGACGTGCTACGTGGATGTATGACCTTTGAGTTAAACTGTTTTTAAAATTGATAAGCGACGTTTTATTGAGGTGTGTGTAACATTCCCTATGAACGAAATTTTTAAACTCTGATTTTTATAAACAAAGCGACGGGTAGAAAGGGGTGTTACAGGTGCAGGTTTAAGAGTGTATATTTGAAATAAGACTTTAAATAATTTATTAGTTCTACCTATATCAAACATGCAAGCGTGGGGTTCAGCAGTTGGGGTGAACCTCCCTTAAATATAGTGAATCGTTTTTCCATACAAAGTTCAACAGCCTATACTACTTGAACATACACGTGGTAACCAACTCTAAGGTCTCCTGTTCGAATCTTTGGAGTGGAGAAAACCCAGTGGGAATGGGAGCACCACTCAGACAGGCAAAACAGGGTACATTTCGCCAGCTAGGTTCCCCGATGTAGATTAGTCATCGACAAAGTAGGTGAATACTACACACCAATAATACGGTAACCAAAATAACATGTACCCTTTTTTCAGTAGTCTTTTATTATATTGTTAATATATATATATATATATATATATATATATATATATTATTAATGGTAAATAATATATTAAATATATATCCTATAATATATTATATAAATTATTATAATATATGGGAATATATAGTATTATATTTAGTATATTTATATTATTGATATTTTTCTTTTTATACATGGCAATTAAATATAGTGAATCATTCTTCCATACAAAGTTCAACAGCCTATACTACTTGAACATACACGTGAAGAAAGTGAGATCTATATACCAATCATGCATCCACTTTTACAAGCAAGGGTTGGTCCGAGTGGTAACTAGACTCGGATCCAACTCTAAGATCTTAGGCACGAATCTTTGGTGTGGAAAAAACATTATGGGAATGGGAGAACCACAAGGACCGGCAAAGCCGAATACATGTTGCCAGCTAGGTTTCCCGACGTAGATTAGCCATCGGCAAGGTCGGTGAATACTGAGCACGAATAACACTGTAACCAAAATAACGTGCATCCTTTTTTCAGTAATTTAATATTATATTACGATATTATTATATGTATATATACATAGATATATATATACATAGATATAGATATATATATATATATATAATAATATATATCCTCTACTATATTAAATAAATTATTATAATGTATGGGAATATATAGTATTATATTTAATATATTTATATTATTGATTTTTTCCTTTTACAGGAAATTAATGTAGACTTAAATCATGAAAAAGTTCTTTGAATTAAAAAAGTAAAGGGAGGAGGGTTCTACTTGGTAATTAAATGTAGTGAATCTATTTTCTATACCTGTATACACGTGAAGAAACTGAGATCTATATATGTCTCTATATGTATCCAGTTCTTCTTGCATTCTCTTCTCAACTGAACTTCAGTTCAATGGAAGACAACCAAATCCCTTCCTCTTAGATGGCTTCATCAATAACCCCACTTAGTCATACATCTCCAATTCACGATTGTGTGAAATTCATGTGAGTCCCATTAAATCAATAGGTCTCATATCAGTTTCACCCAATAATACAATGAGTATTGATGGAAGAGTATCAAAGAGTATCATAGAGTGGTTCTCATATTAATACAGAGAGTGTTGCTACTACCTTTTTTAACGTTATTATCACCATTTTCTGATAATATATTATTTTTTTAATTTGCAATACGTTTTTCAATTGAACGTGAGAAATACAAAGCTGAATTAAACAGGATGAGGAAAATCCATAGCAAGCAAGAGCAAATGAAAGCACAGATCCTTAATCGGAGTGCTAGAATGCAGCCAATTCAGAATGATCCAAACGTCATTTCAAAAATGATTAATCTCCCTGACACTATGATTAGTGTTATTGCTAATGTTCTTACCCCAAACACTGCCTTCCATTAATAATAGCTTTGTTCCAAAGGGATATCTCTCTTCAACTCTTCACTCAAAGAAGGTTCACTGCTTAAGTTTTAGGATTTTAGGATTTTTTTTGGAAATGCCGCCAGTGCTCAAGTTTTATTAAGTATATGTTTAATACCAGCTATAGAAGTGAATCTTCTTTGAGTGAAGAGTTGAAGAGATATATCCCTTTGCAATAAAGTTGTAGTTAATGGAAGGGCACTGTTTGGGGGTAGGAACAATTGCTAACTCCAACAATGTCAAGCAAGAAATAGCTTCATTTGTAATAACACTAATCATAGTGTCAGGGAGATTAATCATTTTTGAAACGATGTTTGGATCATTGGGAATTCGCTACATACTAGCACTCCAATTAAGGATCCATGCTTTCATTTTCTCTTTCCTACTATGGATTTTTCTCATCCTATTTAATTCAATTATGTTTTTCTCACTTTCAATTGATAAACGTACATCAAATTAAAAAATAGTATATTATCAGAAAATGAGGATACTAATGTTAAAAAAGGTACTAGCAAAACTCTCTATATTAACATGAGAACCACTCTAGGATACTCTTTGGTAATCTTCCATCAATACTCACGATATGATTGGGTGAAACTTATGTGAGAACCACTTTGAAAATGGGACCTATAATTTAATGGGACTCACACAAATTTCACACAATCATGAAGTGTGTGTTGATGGGAAAATGTTAAAAAGAGTGTTAATATTACCATAGTTTCTAGATGTTTCCCTAAGAAGAATTGTCACTTGATGGGCAAATTTCACGTTCCACCAGCAATGAGCCCTTTTCATTTTTGTACGCTGCAATTTTTTGAAGAATACCAGTTGTTTCATGATGCAATCTCAATTGTTATCTTTGGTACGTTTAAAATAATACAAATTAACATTGATTTTTGTTCTTTAAACAATAACAACATGAATGAATCACCTCAAGAGCTTTGGTTTTCAGTTCCAAGTCAGCTACATATTGTTGTTTCTTCTATCTAGATCTCTCAGCTAAGTGCAGATTTAATAGCATTCTGCATGTATGTATACATGTAAACTTTGAGTGTGAAGAATAGGAATATGAAGATACAAAGTTAATAGGAATATTATTACGTTTCTTAGTGAAGAATAGGAATATGAAGATAAGGCCATAGTGTGAACTGAAATGCGCTTAACAAACTTCAGAGTAAACCAAATTAGAACTTAGGAATAAGGGAACCATGGCAATATTCAGTTTCAATGTGATTGGAAAAACCACTTTCAATTTTGGACAATGAATGCTATCACAACACTGGTCACAACACTAAGTCATTTATTAAGTAATTACTGATCCTAGTCTTGGCTATACTCATCTCTCTGATTCAACTTTATTTGTTACTGTTTTTACTGCTGTTTAGTATTTGAATTTACTGTCCAACTCTATAAATTTTTACCATGCTTTACTCTTTATTTTTTACCTCACTAAATCAAGTACTAGTAAGTGGACTTAGAACTTAATCTACACAAACCACATGAGAACGATATTTTCTTTTCACTGTATTACTTGTTTGACTGTGTATACTTGCATACATTTTTACACAATAAGTTTCTTGCGACGTTGTTGGGGACTATTAGAGTTAATTTCTAAAATCTTTGAATAGTATTTGCCTTAGAAGTATGAGAAGAGAGGCTAGAGAGAGAGAGTAGCAGGAATCAGAGCTGCTGCTATGGCTGAAATTAATGGCCCTAAAGTAAAGTTTCTGGGCCATCTGATATCCCAATCCGGTGTCGCAGTGGACCCCAGTAAGATTGAAGCTGTGGTAGACTGGGAACAACCATCTACAGTCACTGAAGTGAGAATTTTCTTGGGATTAGCTGGGTATTATCGGAGATTCATTCAAGGATTTTCTCAGCTGGTTCTTCCACTCACTCGGTTCACTCGCAAGGGTCAACCGTTTGTATGGGACTCTGACTGTGATGAATGTTTCGCAGAATTGAAGAATCGTTCGACTTCTGCACCCATTCTAATTCTTCCAGATCCGTCTATGGGATTTCAAATTACTGTGATGCCTCTGGTAAGGGTTTAGGATGTGTCCTTATGCAGAATCAACAGGTAGTTGCTTATGCCTCTAGACAATTGAAGTCGCATGAAGAGAATTACCCGACTCATGACTTAGAGTTGGCGGCGATTGTGTTTTCCTCAAAGATTAGGAGACATTACCTATACGATTCTCGTTTCAAAGTCTTTAGTGATCACAAGAGGCTTAAGTACTTGTTTGATCAAAAGGAGCTGAACAACAGACAGAGAAGATGGGTAGAATTTCTGAAAGATTAGGATATTGAGCTGAAGTACCATCCGGGAAAGGCTAATGTTGTACCCGATGCTTTGAGTAGGAAGTCTATTCATACTACAGAGTTGATGATTCATGAGATGGCTTTGTTGGAACCGTTTAGGGATCTTCATTTGAAGGTGAAGCCAACGAAGAACAAATTGGTGTTGAGCCATATTCAGATTTTGAGTTCTTTGAGAAATCTGATTCCCTCAGCCCAATAGGTAGATCTAGAGTTACAGACTCACAAGAGGTTGCCAAACTACACCGAAGATAGTGATGGTGTGATTTGTTTTTATGGTAGAATGTGTCCTGAGTGATGAAGGTATTAAGAAGCAGGTTTTAGAAGAAGCTCATAAGAGTCCGTTCTTAATACATTCTGGGTCTACCAAGATGTATAGAGATTTGAAGCAGTTGTATTGGTGGCCGGGTATGAAAGTGGAAATTGCAGAATTCGTGTCTCGATGCTTAACCTGTCAGAGGGTTAAGATAGAGCACCAAAAGCCTGTCGGTCAGTTGCAACCTTTGAATGTGCCAAAATGGAAATGGGAAAGTATTTCTATGGACTTTGTCATGGGGTTACCACGGTCCCAAGACGGAAATGATTCCATTTGGGTAGTGGTGGATCGCTTGACCAAGTCCGCTCATTTTATTCCGGTGCGTTCCAATCACAAGATTGCTAAGTTAGCAGAAGAGTATCTCAAAAATATTATGAAGTTACATGGAATCCCTACAAGTATCATCTGTGATCGTAATCCCAAGTTTACATCACGATTCTGAAAAGCATTGAACATGGCCTTAGGAACAACGGTATGTGCTAGTACCGCTTATCATCCGCAAACGAAGGGACAGACTGAAAGGACAATTCAGACTTTGGAAGATATGCTAAGAGCATGTGTACTTGACAGTGGAGGCCGATGGGAGGATCATCTTCCATTGGTGGAGTTTGCTTACAACAACAGTTACCATTCTAGTATCGGAATGGCTCCATATGAAGCATTGTATGGAAGGAAGTGTAGAACACCATTGTGTTGGTGGAATGTCGGTGAACTAAGGCTGTTGGGTCCTGATTTACTCCGTGAGACTACTGAAAAGATCCGACAGATTAGAGAAAGGATTAAGACTGCTCAGAGTCGACAAAAGAGCTACGCCAACAAAAGAAGAAGGCCATTGGAATTTGAAGAAGGAGATCATGTATTTCTGAGACTTTCTGCAACTATTGGTACCAGTATAGCATTGCGAGCGAAGAAGCTCAGTTCTCAGTATATTGGACCTTTCCAAATTATCGAGCGAGTTGGACCAGTAGCATACCGCATTGCCTTACCTCCAGCTTTGCCTAAACTACATGATGTATTTCATGTATCGCAATTGAGGAAGTACATTCCCAATCCGAGTCAACTGTTAAGTTATGAAACGATCGACATCCGACCGGATTTGTCTTATCAGCCTACTCCAATTCAAATCATCGAACGTGGCGAGAGAACGCTCCGAACGAGATCAATTTCTATGAGAGGATTGCCATGGGTTAATTAATTAACGAGATGTCATGTTTAATTAATTAGCATAACTGATTAAATATGAGAGGATTGCCATTGGTTAAATAAATAAATTGTGTGGTGTTTGTTTAACCATATTGATCATAAGAATTATTTGATTATGCGATTAGAAATGAATTAAGTAGGGTTTAAGTGGGTAATTGGTAGAAAGGGAAAAACAGTATTTTCCACTGTATTTTTTAAAACAGCCCCAGCTGAGTCACTTAAGCCTACACTTACCCTCAGCTCACCAAAACACACACACACCACATCATTTGAAACTGGAACAGAAAAAGAGAGAAGAGAGGAGCATGAGAAAGAGAGAGTGAGGCGTGAGGGAGGGAGAAAGAAGAAAGGGAGAGAACTCCCACAATTCTGGATGCATGTCATAGATTCTTGTACCATTCTACTCCAATTGTTCTCTTCTTTCCACTGATACTCAAATCACCATAAACATTATCCTTTTTCCTCAAATCACCATTATCACCCCTTCGAGCTCAAATGTTGGGAAGGGAGGTTTGAACTTTGCATGTGATTATTGAAGGTCGATAATCAGTAACTAGAGCACCTTAACCCACTACATTGTGATTTTGAAGCAATAGAGTGAGGGTTAGATTCTGTACTTGGTAGTGGAGCGGTTTTGAGTTCGAGTTTGAGAGGAAAGTTCGCGTTCAAGGATTGTTCGTGGGGATACTTTATAGTCGCATTCCGGTGATTTGTTGTTTGGGTAATTTTCATCACTTCGGGTGAGTTCTATACTCGCTTAGGGAATTGTTGTCGAAATGATAAATTTCATGTTCTGTTACTGTTTTCGGTTCGTAAGTTTTTGCGTCAAAAACCGTATTTTGAAACCGTAACGTTTAATGTGTTTGGATGAACGATTATGTGATGATATTGTGTGATTGATTATGATTGCTGTTTGGAGCCAAGTTTATGTGTTGTTATGTTCGGGAATCGATCGGGATGAACATTGGAATCGAACCGGATGGTAACGTTTCATGAAAACAGCAAATTTATGGGCACTGATGCATACGCCAGGACTGTGCGCCCCTACGCACGGGTTGTTCGCGTGCTACGGAAAACACTTTTAAAACACGCCCGGGTCGTGCGCCTTAGTGCACGGACCGTTCCCCCTGTTCGGTCTCTGCGTGCCAAAATTTTTAAAAACACGCACGGGTCGTGCGCCTTAGCGCACGGACCTTGCGTCAGCTTCTGTTACCCTCTTTCAGAGCATGTTTTAGGCCATTCCAATTGGTTCCAAGTCCATTCTAATCCCTTCCCCAACCCTATGTGTTGACAAATAAACTGTAATTCGCATAAATCAGCGTAGCTTTGAATGAGTTATTGGAAAATTGTCCAAGTATGTTAAATGTACGATAACCGGTTAGGGTTACGATTGGGAAAACACAAGTATATGTTAATACAATGGATTAAAGGTTCATTGAGGTTTTGGTAACCACTAAGATGACTTTATATTGTATCAAGGTATGTTAAATAATGATATGATAAAGAATTACTTGATTTTATTCAAGGTATGATAATCAACTAATTGATGAAAGGATCAAGGTATGATAAAGGGGTGATGACCTCTATGATAGTACACTAGGGGAGGGAAGTCATGAGCCCATAACCTAGGCCCCTTCTATGTTGGCCCACTGATGAAAGGATTAGTGGATTGGGTTCAACAAAAGCCAAAGAAATAACCGGATAAGGTAGGCTCGAGGTGTTGTGCTATGTCAAAGAAAAGATAAGACATAATACGTTGTCCCTTATTAGGGCTACAAGAAGTAAAGAAATATATGTCCACATGGTCGCTTATTAGGGCCATGATGTTCATGTAAAAGCATATTGAACCGCTAGAGTTAGTAAGGGGTCTCGATAGGACTCACTAAGATAATGTTTATATCACCCGTTATTATTGTGGTTTTTACAGAGAAACAGGGAACGGCAAAGGCAAAGAAGCACGGCTAGACGGTGTGCTTTATGGAGCTGCTATTGAAGAATTAGTTTTATGACTATGCCATTTCCCCTTTGTTATCTTTGTAGTTCCGATTGTTTAACTATTATTCGCTAACAGTTGTAAATCGTTTACGCTACTTATGTTTTGGATATTGCACACCAGGTTGTACAAGTCTTAAGTCATGAGACTTAACTAATTTATGTTAAGTTTAATGAGGTTTGTTGACCCATATGATAATTATTTATCGAAGTTTTTAGTTGGGTTCAATATTCCAGGCATACAAGTTAACTCTGATGCATGCCATGCTGTACATTTCGGTATCTCTACAAGTTAGAAATACTGGGGTTGTACATTATGGTATCAGAGCAGTTCGACCTAGTCGGCCTTAGATTAGTTCTAGAAATACTGGGGTGTTACAATTGGGGTCTCTGTCCCAACTAACATTGAAATGGCAAATGAAAGGGAAAGGGGAATACGTTGTCTTTGATCCCACTACCATGGATACTGACATTATGACACAATCTAACAATGTTGCACACTTTTTTTGATAAAAAATTAGTTTAGGGTTAAATATATATTTAGTCCCTATAAAAGTGAAAGTTTTTATGTTTTTTTTTTGACATAAGAACTTTTTATGTTTAGTTCCTATTAAATTTTCATTGGCATTTGCATCCCTCACAAATTCGTTGTCAGCAATTCTATTTCTTGTGACTTTTGATAGCGCTTAGAAGCGCTATAAAAGCTCCAAAAAACCCTATTAAAATTCTTGAGGGAATAATACCACTGAAAACAAATTTTTCAAGGATGAAAACGCCTATTAAAATTTAATAGGGCTTAAAATTGAAAGGTCCCGATTTTATAGGTATTAAAAACATATTGAACCCATCAATTTCTTATTTTAGTTTGATATTAAAAATGGACTAATGAAGGGAAGGAATCATCATTAGTGCAATGTCAATTGGCATAGGAAATGCGCAACTCACAGGGTTCATGGCATAAGAACACATGTTAAACTTTAATTTGCATTCATGGGACTGGAGGAGTGCTGAGGTGGGTGCAGTTTTGAGAGTGTATATTTGAAGTAAGACTTTAAATAATTTATTAGTTCTTCCAATACCAAACATGCATCCACTTTTACCAACCAGGGTTGATCCGACTGGTAACGGGGCTCGAATCCAACTCTAAGGTCTCAGGTTCGAATCTTTAGTGTGGAGAAAACTCTGTGGGATTGGGAGAACCACTCGAAACGGCAAAGCAGAGTACATGTCGCCAGCTAGGTTCTTCAATGTAGATTAGTCACCGACAAAGTTGGTGAATACTACACACCAATAACATGGTAACCAAAATAACATGCACCCTTTTTTCCGTAGTTTTTTATTATATTGTTAATATACATATATATATATTATTAATGATAAATAATATGTTAAACATATATCCTATAATATATTATATAAATAATTATAATATATGGGAATATATAGTATTATATTTAATATATTTATATTATTGATATTTTTTCTCTTATAGGAAACGAATCTAGACTTAAATCATGAAAAAGTTCTTTAATTTAAAAAATTAAAGAGAGGAGGGTTATACATGGTAGTCAAATATAGTGAATCTATTTTCCATACAAAGTACAACGGCCTATACTACTTGAACATACACGTGATGAAAGTGAGATCTATATACCAAACATGTATCCTCTTTTACCAACAAGGGTTGGTTCGAGTAGTAACTAGGCTTGGATCCAACTCTAAGGTCTCAGGTACGGATCCTTGGTGTGGAAGAAACATTATGGGAATAGGAGAACCACACGGACCGGCAAAGCGGGGTACATGTCATCAGCCAGGTTTCCAGACGTAGACTAGCCACCGTCAAAGTCGGTGAATACTGAGCACCAGTAACACAGTAACCAAACTAACGTGCACCCTTTTTTCAGTAGTTGAATATTATATTATTATATTATATATATATATATATATAGATATATAGATATATATATATATATATATATATATAATAATACATAATAAATATATATCCTATAATATATTATATAAATTATTATAATATATGGGAATATATAGTATTATATTTGATATATTTATATTAGATATTTTTCATCTTATAGGAAATGAATCTATACTTAAATCACGAAAAATTCTTTAAATTAAAAAATTAAAGAGAGGAGGGTTATACATGGTAATTAAATATAGTGAATCTATTTTCCATACAAAGTACAACAGCCATTACTACTTGAACATACACGTGAAGAAAGTGAGATCTATATACCAAACATGCATCCTCTTTAATCAACAAGAGTTGGCCCGAGTAGTAACTAGGCTTGGATCCAACTCTAAGGTCTCAGGTATGAATATTTGGAGTGGAAAAAACATTATGGGAATGGGAGAACCATACGGACCGGCAAAGCCGGGTACATGTCGCCAACTAGGTTTCCCGACGTAGATTAGGCACGGGCAAAGTCGGTGAATACTGAGCACCAATAACACGGTAACCAAAATAAAGTGCACCCTTTTTCAGTAGTTTAATATTATATTGTTAATATATATATATATATATATATATATATATATTATTAATGATACATAATATATTATATAAATTATTATAATATATGGGAATATATAGTATTATATTTAATATATTTATATTATTGATATTTTTCCTCTTATAGGAAACGAATCTAGACTTAAATCATGAAAAAGTTCTTTCATTTAATAAATTAAAGAGAGGAGGGTTATACATGGTAGTTAAATATAGTGAATCTATTTTCCATACAAAGTACAACGGCCTATACTACTTGAACATACACGTGAATAAAGTGAGATGTATATACCAAACAAGTATGCTTTTTTACCAACAATGGTTGGTTCGAGTGGTAACTAGACTTTCATCCAACTCTAAGGTGTCTGGTACGAATCCTTGGTGTGGAAGAAACATTATGGGAATGGGAAAACCACACGGACCGGCAAAGCGGGGTACATGTCGTCAGCCTGGTCTCCCAACGTAGACTAGCCACCGGCAAAGTCGGTGAATACTGAGCACCAATAACACAGTAACCAAAATAACGTGCACCCTTTTTTCAGTAGTTGAATATTATATAATTATATTATTATATATATATATATAATAAATAATACACAATAAATATATATGTTATAATATATTATATAAATTATTATAATATATGGGAATATATTGTATTATATTTAATATACTTATATTATTGATTTTTCCCTTTTACAGGAAATTAGTCTAGACTTAAATCATGAAAAAGTTCTGTGAATTAAAAAAGTAAAGGGATGAGGGTTATTCTTGGTAATTAAATGTAGTGAATCATTTTCTATACTTGCATACACGTGAAGAAACTGAGATCTATATAAGTCTCTATATGTATCCATTTCTTCTTGCATTCTCTTCTCAACAGAATTTCAGTTCAATGGAAGACAACCAAATCCCTTCTTCTTAGATGGCTCCGTCATTACCCCCAACGATTGTGTGAAATTCATGTGAGTCCATTATCAGTAGGTCTCACTTTCAAAGTGGCCTTCACATGAGTTTTACCCAATAATAGAGTGAGTATTGATGGAAAAGTATCAAAGAGTATCATAGAGTGATTCTCATATTAATCCAGAGAGTGTTGCTAGTACTTTTTTTAACGTTGTTATCACAATTTTCTGATAATTTTTTTTTATTTGCAGTACGTTTTTCAGTTGAACGTGAGGAAAACCAAGCTGAATTAAAACGGATGAGAAAAATCCAAAGCAAACAAAAGCAAATGAAAGCATAGATCCTTAATTGGAGTGCTAGTATGCAGCCAATTGCCAATGATCCAAACGTCACTTCAAAAATGATTAATCTCCCTAACACTATGATTAGTGCTATTGCAAATGAAGCTGTTTCTTGTTTGACATTGTTGGAGTTAAAAAATGCTCCTACCCCAAACACTGCCCTTCCATTAACAAAAGCTTTATTGCAATGGGATATCTCTCTTCAACTCTTCACTCAAAGAAGGTTCACTGCTATATTTGGTATTAAACATATACTTAATAAAACTTGAGCACTGTTAGCATTTCCAATATGTGTGAAAAATGTAATTTTAGGATTTTTTCCGAAATGCCAACAGTGCTCAAGTTTTATTAAGTATACGTTTAATACCAGCTATAGCAGTGAACCTTCTTTGAGTGAAGAGTTGAAGAGATATATCCCTTTGCAATAAAGTTGTAGTTAATGGAAGGGCACTGTTTGGGGTAGGAACATTTTCTAACTCCAACAATGTCAAGCAAGAAACAGCTTCATTAGCAATAGCAATAATCATAGTGTTAGGGAGATTAATCCTTTTTGAAATGATGTTTGGATCATTGGGAATTGGCTGCTTACTTGCACTCCAATTAAGGATCCGTGCTTTCATTTTCTCTTGCCTACTATGGATTTTCCTCATCCTATTTAATTCAATTATGTTTTTCTCACTTTCAATTGATAAACGTACAACAAATTAAAAAATAATATATTATCAGAAAATGAGGATAATAATGTTAAAAAAGGTACTCACAAAACTCTCTATAATAACATGAGAACCACTCTAGGATACTCTTTGATAGTCTTCCATCAATACTCACTCTATGATTGGGTAAAACTTATGTGAGAACCACTTTGAAAATGGGACCAATAATTTAATGGGACTCACATGCATTTCACACAATCATGAAGTCTGTGTTGATGGGAAAATGTTAAAAAGAGTGTTAATATTACCATAGTTTCTAGATGTTTCTCTAAAAATAATTGTAACTTGGTGGGCCCATTTCACGTTCCACCAGCAATGAGCTCTTCTCATTTTTGTATCCCGCAATTTTTTGATGATTACCAGTTATTTCATCATGCAATCGCAAATGTTATCTTTGATATGTTTAAAATAATACAAATTAACATTGATTTTTGTTCTTTAAACAATAATAACATGAATTAATCACCTCAAGAGCTTCAGTTTTCAGTTCCAACCTAGCTACATATTGTTGTTTCCTCCGTCTAGATCTCTCAGCTAAGTGCCGATTTAATAGTATTCAGCATGTATGTATACCTGTAAGATTTGTGTGTGAAGAATAGGAATATGAAGATACAAAGTTGTTGTCGTCAAAACTCTTAGGTCCTAGCCGTGGGTCCGGCCAGGCATTAGGACAGTCTTTGATTCCTCTGTTTTTCAAGCAATTGCGTTGAGGAGGGAACTCTGCTCCCCAACTGTGGGTTCCTAACTCCTCCAAAGAGTGTCAGGTTGGGTAGAGGGGACACGACGATTGGATTATCTATTGGCTAATGCATAAATATAAAGGAAAGTAAAAATGCGATAAAGATAAATTTCGAGAGAAAAAATAAGTTTTGTATTTGATTGATTGTTCTGTACAAGGTACTGTTCTCTATATATATAGATAGGCCCTTGTCGGCCACTAAGCGAGCCAACATTTGCCTACCGTTGGATCAATTGAAGATCAACGCCTAATTTCGCTCCTAGCCTTAAGAAATCGGAGCCATTACCCACGATCCCACTAGCATGGTTGGTGGGGTGCAAAAACCGCATCGCTCTACTCCTCAAAGCTTCTCTTCTTTGCTTAACCTTCAATTGCTCCCACGTTCTATCCACATGCCCTTCCTTGCCTCGCAGGCAACTCCTTTTTGCCTCAGTCACATACCCCCTCGACTGATCCTTGTCGCCCTGCAGCCGTCGAACTTAGGCTAACTCAACTATTATGGCCGAGGCACTCTATAAGCTGAAACTTGCTCTACTTCAGTTCTATCTGATATCCCCTGAGCTCATATTCTATCATGCCTCGAGCTTCATCCATTATCCCTCGGGCTCAATCTCTCCTCGGGGCATTTATATTGTCTTTTACCTCGAGCCCCTCCTTTAAGATTGTTCCTTCAGCAAATATCTTCTATAAGTTGTCAGGTGATTCGCCTCGGTGTCCTGGCCTCCCCTGAATTCTCTCTCCCAGCCCTCGGCTTACGACATAATTTATTTTTGGGTTGCCCCTCTTTTTGTGATGTCGCGCGGCCGTGGGGACGTGACTGATGGTACAAAAACCCTTGATATGACCCGATGTGACGGTTGCAGTGACTTCCTGCCATTATGTGACATTTTGCGGTTGGGTTCACCCAAATCGAAAAGGTAGCGCAGCGGTTCCCAAGGTTACGGCGGTTACCCCCCCCCCCCCCCAAGGCTATAAATAGTCATTATCCCTACAGCATATGGCTCCTTGCACACTCACTCTTCCCTACACTTTGAGAGAAACCTTTGCCTTCCCCTTTCTTCTCAGACAGTGTTTCGTCAACCATGGCAGCCAAACAACACGCTTCTTCCTCTGTTACCCCCTCTCTTCAGAGTGCTTCTTCATCCATTTTCACCACCATCGGCCTTTTATCTGTTCTCGCCCTATCGCCACCAACGCCGATCACAGTTTCGAGGTCTTTAAACAATGCTTCGGCTCCTGCAATCTCCCTCTAAAGACCTCCTGGTTCAACACTAAGGCCAAGTTTCACGATCTCAGGGGATGGCCGAAAAGCAACTCCGATTACAATGACTGGGTGGCCCTCTTGGCCAAGCAAAAGGGGGAAACCTGGAAGGCGTGGGGCATCTACGACATGATCATGGTGTCGACCCAGGAGGTTTCTCACAACGCTAATCTCCCGTTCCCTCTGATGTCCTTCTGGTTGACCACCCTGAACGCTTTCATATTCCCACGGAGCATCCTGGCCCCCACTTTGCTAGACGTGGCCGCCAGCCTGGGGCTTCCTGCCAGCGACATCGAGGTTCACGCCGATCCTGATTTCCTGGTCGTTGACCCTCCATATACCTACGCTTCGGCCTTTTCCAACATCCGGGCTAACAACGCCATGTCCTCCGGACCGGTCACCGATGGGGAACATCATACTTTCCGTATGTATTTTTTCAACAAGTTGATTCTTTGGCGTTGTTAAGGAACTCTCTGCTTTTGTCCACTTGCTGCAGATAGGACAGAAGTATGCATGGGGTCCCTTCTTCCTCGCCCTCCTCTACAAAAGTATGGATAGCTTCCTGAGGCAAATCGAGGACAAGGGCTCCTATTCGAAGGCCGAAGGTCCCTTTTGGTTTCTGCAACTTTGGGCGCAACTTTACTTCCCCAATTTTACTCCTGACTTGTAACATCCCCAATTTAGCTAATTTCATTTATTGAAATTAGCAAGAGGTCTCGAGATAATTAATTAGCATTATTGATTAATTATGATATGGTGAGTTAATTGGGATTTTAAGCAAATAGGAGCACAGGGGTATTTTCGTCTTTTCCACCCATTAATGAGTTTCAGCTAAATCATCTTTCACAAAACACAACTTTATGCAGTATGTGATTATTGTGTAAATTATTGATTTTTATGGGATTAGAAATGAATTATGTGGAGTTTAAAAAGGGGTAGTGAACCAAGGGTGTTTTGGTCAATTCCCTACCACTTAAACCTTCAACTCCTTATTCTGAAACACAACATCCTTACCTTCATCACCATCATTTCCAGAAACAGAAACATAGAGAGGGGTTAGAGAGGAGAGGGTGAGAGAGCTAGAGGAGGAAGAAGGAAGGGGATCTTCCACATCCCTTGATGCATGTTACATCCAAAACCACCATTCAAACCAGTTTTTCAACCTCCATCTACTGATACAAACAACATCCACTACACCCTTCTCATCCTCATTCCACCATTTTCGCACCTCAAGTTCCAGGTGAGAAGAAAATGGATTCCTAGCTTGCATGTGGTTCCAATAGAACTTTAGGTGAGGTTTGAAGCCTTACATTTCAGTTGGAGTGTTGCGGTGCAAGATGAGGAGCCACATTTTGAATTAGAAACACATTTGGAGAAGGTTCAGTGGCTAGAGGTGATGGGATTCGAAGTTGGGGTTGAAGATACTCAAGTTCACCAATAGGGAAACAAATCCAGTAGAAAATCCGTTTGTACCATCTTCGCTGTTTATCATATATCTCTCTGTACACAACTCAGTTGATCGTGATTTTTGTCAATTCAGAAACTATCCACGAAATGCTTTGAATTAGGCACATGAATGAACCGATTTCTTTGAGTATGATGGAAGAAAAATGAATTACAAGTTTCAGTTTTGGATTAGAGACAGTTTTGACCCAGTCCACTTGTTTCTGTTACAACTCCCTGACGAATTGTCGAATCGGTTTGAATTCTATACCATATGAAACTAGAAAAAATTATCTAGATACATTGACCTAGATACATTGGTTGCAAATCTGCTTATTGATGCTGTGAAAACAGAATCAGAGTTGGGAATGTCGGTTCGTCAAGTTTCGATTCGAATCGCCAAAGTTCGGGAGATGCCGATTCCGTAGACAAGAAGGAAGTCCAGTAGCTGGGGTTTGAGTTTGGTTGCTGTTCTGAAGTCAGAGTCGAGTCCTAGACGATTTCGTGACACTTTGGAGCGGATTCGGGATAGTTCGCGAGTTTCGATTCGTTCGGATTCACGGAGTTTTGATATTGTGTGCGATTTTCATCGCAAGAGGTGAGTTCTATACTCGCTCAGAGATGTTTAATGTTGAGTCGTTATGTTTTCTGAAACGATATCCCTTTAAAAATCCGCTTTGTGAAAATTAGACGAAATCGTTTTATCGAAAAACCGTTAATTGTGAATTGTTCGAGTTGATTGAATTATTGATTGATGATATGGTGTTATGTGTTGTTTGACTGGTTATCTGGACTGGACTGTTGTTAATATGTTAGGATATCGATCGGAACGAAATTGGAACCGAAACGGAACGGAAAAAGTTACACGAAACTGGAAATTTTACTACTGTCATGGACGCATGGATCGTGCCTCACAAGGGCACGGGTCGTGCGCCTTGTTCGCAGTAGCCAAGAAAATGGATTTTTGACACAGCACGGGTCGTGCGCCCCTGGGCACGGACCGTCCGTGACCTACGCAAATAAGTTTTTACAATTTTAGAACACGCCCGAATCGTGCGCCTTGGTGGCACGGATCGTGCGCCCTGTAACATTTTAAACCGAGTTTTTATTGATACGCACGGGTCGTGCGCCTCTGGAGCACGAACCGTGCGGATCCTTCTGTTACCCTAATTTAAAACCCTTTTTATTCCGTTCCTAATGATTCCGATTCCTTTCCGATTGATTCCCCAATGTTTCCCAAGGATGGAAACCCACTTGTGTCATGAAATGAAAGAAGTTAAGGTAAATCTCACAAGTTATAAATGTTAAGGAAAACCGTACATTAGTAAGACGCGAGTGTACACACGTTAATTCATACAAGTCAAGATAAGAAATGTTTAATTCAAAGACAAGATACCTTCCCTTGAGGAAGGGTAGACGGTACATGAATGAATTTTAGACGGCCCAATGCGGGTACATGTATATATATATATATATATATATATATATATAAAATATATATAATTGAGGTCAAGGGTGAAGACCCTTAGAGGATTAGCATACTAGGGGAGGGGAAGTCATGAGCCCCAAAACCTAGACTCAAAAGGTTTCGCCCACTAGTAATAGCGGGATGGGTTCACCGAAAGCCAAAGAAGTGGCTAAGAATAGGTAGGCTTGAGGTGTTATGCTAGAATAATGAAAGTAAAGGAAAGGTAATGCGTAGTCGCTTAGTAGGGCTACAAATTACAAGAGGTAAAATATAATATGCTTCATGTGTCGCTTAGAAAGGCCATGGGCATAAAAGTTAAAGAAAATAATTAATGTAACGAGTAGTTGCTGAGTAGGGCTACACGTTACAAGATATACTTCATGCGTCGCTTAGGAGGGCCATGAGTATGAAACAAAGGAAATAATGAACCGCTAGAGTTAGTAAGGGGTCTCGATAGGACTCACTGAGATAATGTTTATCTCACCCTTTAATTATTGTGGTTTTTACAGAGAAACAAGGGAAAGCAAAGGCGAAGAAGCACGGTTAGCCGGTGCGACTCTTGGAGTCATTGAAGATTGAGTTTCATGTTTAGTCATTTGTCCCATTTGCCGTTTCTATGTTATCGATTGTATAACTATCATTGTATCAGTTGTAAATCGTTTGCACTACTTTAGGTTTTGAGTATTGAACACCAGGATTGTATAAGTCTTAAGTTGTGAAACTTAAGCATTTTCAGGAAGTTAATGAGGTTCATAGCACTGTTTGATATGTATTATCGAAATTTTTAGTTTGTGTTCAATATTCATTAACAGGAAGTTACTCTGATGTATGCCATTTAGTGCATTTCGGTAATTCAACATGTTAGAATTTATCGGGGTGTTACATTATGGTATCAGAGAAGTTCGACCTAGTCGGGCTTAGTTTAGTTTAGGGTCGAGTCGATTCCTTGTTAGTCTTTGTTGTAATTACACTTGTGATCCAAAGAGAGATTGAGCCTGATCAACTTAATACTTGGTGTATCATAAGCGGAATTATGGAAGGATGACCAAGATGTAGTCCTCGACCAAGACCGAAGTCCCTTAAAACCCGTTTCATCTTAGGGAATATTCGAAAGAAGAAGGTAGTTAAGCCATCAACTCCGAATGCAAAGTTAAAAGGTAACCTATCAAGGGAAAGAAACTGCAGTTGTATGATTCCTCAAGATTCTCCAAGTGTTTTGCTTGTAGGACGCCCAAGAGGTGAATGTCGTCCTAGTGCGACTCAGTGGTAATATTTTAAGAAAAAGGGGTCACTCAATCCAGAGTGCCCAAAAAGAGGAAAAGAAAGAGTCAGATAAGCCTACTTCAGCTCGAGAGAGGATCTACACTGCAGATGCTCAGAAAGTCAAGACTACAGACACTCCTCCGAGAATGTGGATATTGTCCTAGGTATGAGTTGGATGACTGCCAACCATGTGACTATTGATTGTTTTCATCAGACTAATCGGTTTCGCCTCCGAGTCAGTGGAGCTACAACCGCCCAATTCTAAAGTTGTTATTTCTTTCACTTCAACCAGTAACTATTTGTTCCAAGGCACATAAGCTTATGTCATGATGTTGTTTGCATCCACTGAGACAGGTCTGGATTTATCTTCTGTGCAAGTTGTTAATGAATTTCTTGATGTGTTTCCTGATGAAGTTCCTTCGTTACCTCCGGATCGTGAGGTGGAGTTTTCTATAGAGTTGGTTCCGGGCACTGGACCAATTTCTATAGCCCCGCATAGACTGTCGTCGTTAGAGTTGAGAGAATTGAAAGTCCAATTGGAAGAGCTAATTTCCAAAATGTTTATCCGGCCGAGTGCCTCACCATGGGGTGCTCGAGTGTTGCTTGTCAAGAAGAAGGACGGAAGATTGATTTGAGGATTGATGATTTACTAGACCAATTGAGGGGAGCTTCTGTATTTTCAAAAGATTGATTTAAGGTCCGGCTATCAACAAATCAGAGTTCGAGCTTTGGACATCCCGAAGATCGCTTTCCGTACGAGGTATGGACATTACGAATTTGTAATGATGCCCTTCGGTTTGACCAATGCTCCAGCCATATTTATGAACTATATGAATCGGATTTTTTAATCCCTATCTGGATCAGTTTGTAGTAGTGTTCATTGATGATATCTTGGTGTACTCTAAGACAATCGAGGAGCATGTGCAACATCTCCGAATTGTTCTGAACGTACTCCGGGAGAAGAAGTTGTACGCTATGCCATCCAAATTTGATTTTTGGATGCCCGAAGTTAAGTTTCTGGGCCATGTGATATCTCGGGCCGGTGTTGCAGTGGATCCTAGTAAGATTGAAGCTGTGGTAGTCTGGAAACAACCGTCTACGGTTACTGAGGTGAGAAGTTTCTTGGGATTAGCTGGGTATTATCGGAGATTCATTCAAGGATTTTCCCAACTGCTTTTTCCACTCACTCGGTTAACTCGCAAGGGTCAGCCGTTTGTGTGGGACTCAGATTGTGATGATTATTTTGCGGAATTGAAGAATCATTTGACTTCTGCACCTGTCCTGATTCTTCCAGATCCGTCCGTAGGATTCCAAATCTATTGCGACGCCTCTGGTAAGGGTTTGGGATGTGTCCTTATGTAGAATCAACAAGTTGTTGCTTATGCCTCCAGACAGTTGAAGCCGAATGAGGAGAATTACCAAACTCATGATTTAGAGTTGGCGGCGATTGTGTTTGCCCTAAAGATTTGGAGACATTGCCTGTAGGGGTCTCGTTTCTAAGTCTTTAGTGACCACAAGAGCCTTAAGTATTTGTTTAACTAAAAGGAGCTCAACAACAGACATAGAAGATGGGTAGAGTTTCTGAAAGATTATGAGTTTGAATTGAAGTACCATCCGGGGAAGGCTAATGTTGTGGCCGATGCTTTGAGCAGAAAGTCTATCCACACTGCAGAGTTAATGATTCATGAGATGACCTTGTTGGAATCGTTTAGAGACCTGAATTTGAAAGTGAAGCCGAGGAGGAACAAGTTGGTTGAGCCATATTCAGATTTCGAGTTCCTTGAGAAATTTGATTCGCTCAACCCAAGAGGTTGATTTAGAGCCGCAAGCGCAGAAGAGGTTGCCGAGTTACACCGAAGACGGTGATGGTGTAATTTGTTTTGATGGTAGAATATGTGTGCCGAATGATGAGAATGTGAAGAGGCAAGTTTTAGAAGAGGCTCATAAGAGTCAGTTCTCAATACATCCTCGGTCTACCAAGATGTATCGAGATTTGAAGCAATTGTACTGGTGCCGGGTATGAAAGTGGAAGTTGCAGAGTTTGAGTCTCGATGCTCGACTTGTCAAAGGGTAAAGATAGAGCACTCGAAGCCAGGCGGCCAGTTACAGCCGTTGAATGTGCCAGAATGGAAATGGGAAAACATTTCTATGGATTTTGTCATGGGATTGCCACGGTCCCCAGCCGGAAATGATTCTATTTGGGTAGTGGTGGATCGCTTGACCAAGTATGCCCATTTTATTCCGGTACGTTCGAATCACAAAGATGCAAAATTAGCAGATGAATATCTCAAGAATATCATGAAGTTGCACGGTGTAACGCCCAAATATTTAATTAAAATTATTTAATTAAATATTTAGGTATTCGATTATTTATTTATTTATTTTAGTTGGTGTAATTATATTAACGTTGGACTAAGGGGTGTGTAATTGAATATTAGGGGATGGTGTTAGTGATCGGGCTTAAGCTGGAGGAAAGCCCGTGATCCAACTCCACTAGCCAGGTGCATAGGAGAAGCGCCTAGGCTAGGGTTTGGTGCTCATTTGCGAATTGTTTGAGGAAAAAGAAAAGAAAAGTTGCGAATAGAGAAGAAAAGAGAGAGAGGTCGCGAAATAGAGAGAGGAGTGGAGAAGAGGTTTGGCGCACACCCAAGGGAGGAGAAGAAGAGGAGTTCGCACATCCAAGGAGAAGAGAGGAGCCGTGTCGCTGAGGTTTTGTTGGTGACTCGATCAAGAGAATTGGTGCTCTCCTACTATAAGGTAAGGGTGGGGTTCTTTCTTATAATGGGGTTTTATGGTGGGGTTATGTGGGGATAGGCCCTACAATACCCTTGGATTGATTTTGATGTTTGATTTGGTGTTAGTTGAATCATAACTAGGTTGAATTGAAATTGGGCATTGTTGGTGATTGATTGTGATCATAAGAAATTGGTGATTCATTGTTGTTATAACTAATTGCATGCTAGGTGTTCGATGAATTGTTATTTGATGTAATGATTGATAATTCATGGTGATTGGCATTGGTGATTGAGGATTGGTGATTTAAATTGGTGAAATAACGAAATTATTGAACCCTAGGGCGCCATGGGCGCCATTGTCCTAGATGCTGTTTTTAGCGCCCTGCTGCTAGGCGACGTGTGCCCGGATGTTGTTGCTGCTGTGTTCTGAGACCTGGGCGCCATGGGCGCCAGAGTTGCTGGTGTTGCGTTCCCTGTGTGTGTTGCTGTTTTTGGCGGCCTGTGCCTGGGCACCGTGTCTGGCTCTGTTGCCTGGGTGCTTCTGTTGCTGTTTCTGGCGCCCTGTGCATGGGCGCCGTGTCTGGTGGGTGTGTGCGTGTGCCAGTGTGTGTGTGTGTTGCTGTATCTTGGCGCAGGGGCGCCATGGGCGCCTGTTCCTGTGTTGTGTTGCGCGCTATCTTGGCGCAGGGGCGCCATGGGCGCCATGGGCGCTGTGTCTGGGCGTGTCCTGTTTGTGTTGCGTTTTGTTCTGGGTTGTCTGGGCGCCAAGGGCGCCATTTGCTGCAGTGTTGTCTGTTGTGTTGCTGCTTGTTGCTGGGCGCCCTGCTCCTGGGCGCCAGTTTGCTGTGTTGCGTTTTCCTGCTAGGCGCCCAGTGCCTGGGCGCCATTTTCAGGATGTTCCTCAATTTTTCCCCGGTTTTGTTTTTGACATATCTTTTGACTCGGGAGTCCGATTTAGACGTTTCAAAATGTTTTGGAAAGCTTATTCAGAGGCCTAGCTGAATATTCTAATTTGAGGCAAAGTAGTCCATTTTTCTGGAAAATTGTTAACCGTTGGTGTAGTCGTTAAATGGTGATGTTTTAAAAAGAAAGTTGTCGTGTCTCAAATGCTTTGGAAAAATTGTCGTGGTCCCAAATGTTTTGGAAAATTGTCGCTTTTGTTCGGTGTTGGAAAAAATCATCGCGTCTCAAATGTTTTGGAAATTGTTGTCCTCTTGGTGTCTTGGTGCGGTTTGAGCTATGTGTGAAGGCTCCAAATTTTGGTGTTCCGTTGTTTCGGGTGGTTTGGTGTCTCGGTGTCGTTGGGCTAGGTGTGAAAGCCCAATTTTGGTGATATTCGGTGATTAATTTTGGTGTGTCATATTGTGACTATTTTGGATGATTGTCTGTGTGCATTCATGGTGTCGCATACAGCATGTGCATTTATTTTGGTGAAGGCTTTTGGTCTTGGAGCTAGGTGTGAAAGCTCAAATTTTATAAAACTAGTGAGCCTGATGTGAAAGCTCAATTTTTGGTGAATTGGTGAGCCGGGTGTGAAAGCTCTCAATTTTGGTGACGCCTCTATTTACAGGCAAAATTTTTGGTGATTTGGTACCACATGCATATGCCCGTTGGTGTGGGTTGCATTCATGCATTGTCATGACATTTGGTGACTGGTTGTAATGTTTATAATTTGTGGATACCTTGTATGCAGGAATCTTACTATAGGACAAAGAGTCCTAATTGATTTTGATGATGAAAAACAAGATAAAGAAAGTATGAGCAAGTGAAGAACTAGAAGAGCAAAGGAAAAAGAAAAGCAATCACAAGCAACAAATCATCCAAGTCAAGGCAAGCCCAAAGAATGAAGAATTGAAGACTTTTTAGGGTTGTCCTAAAATTAAGGGTAGTCCTTAGGGTTTGGGTGAGTGATTAGGAATTTTGTAAGCTCTCGCAGAGGTCGGCTCATATCTCAAGTCTCGCGGTTTTCAAAATGCATGCATAATATATAAAACCCTAAAAGCATTTTTGAAAAACCTAAAACAAGTTTTCCAAACTAAAAACAAAGTAAAGAATCGATTCACCATGATTTAAACCAAAGCATGAATCGATTCTCATCCCTATATGGCAAGTCCTAAGGTTTTTTGGAAACTAAGAATCGATTCTCTTAAAGCATGAATCGATTCACACCTCTGAAACAATTCAGGTGAGGAATCGATTCACACCTATTTTAACTAAAGTATGAATCGATTCACCTATGTTTTAAATGAGCCATGAATCGATTCACTCAAGTGTCAACTAAACCATGAATCGATTCACACTTTAAAAAGGAAAGTTTTTGTGAAAAAGGCAATGGCATGAATCGATTCCTTCTTTCTTTGTAATCTTACATGAATCGATTCACACTTAATCTCCTATAAATAGGGCGCCTCTTTTCACTCTCAAATCAATCAACCCATTCGCATATCATCTCCTATCTCTTTACAAAAACTCTTATATTTTCTCTGGTGCTCTATTCGTTCCGTTGGTCCGTCAAAGAGCTGATCTGTTGCTAAGAGTTAGTTGGGGTTGTATTCTTCAAGTTGTAATATCTGCCTACACTAGAGGTATTTCTGCATTTACAATTGTTTACTATTTAATTGTTGTGTTTTGTTCTAGGGAGTGGGGTATCTCTCTAGGGTAGCTGCATGTACTAGGAAGTGGGGTATCTTTCTAGGGCAGTTGATTGTAACAGGGGTGGGGTATCTCTTGTTATTGTTATATTAGATCTGAGGGCTCTCTATAGGTGGGGTATCCTAGGAGGAGAGTGCCTGAGTCTGTAAAGGTTTTCCAAGGCACCTGTAAGCCTTGTTGTGTTAGTGGAAAAATCTCACAAGGGTGTGAGGACTGGACGTAGGTCACTAGGAGGTGACCGAACCAGG
Organism: Astragalus membranaceus; assembly: GCA_039519185.1. Lineage (NCBI taxonomy): Eukaryota > Viridiplantae > Streptophyta > Magnoliopsida > Fabales > Fabaceae > Astragalus > Astragalus membranaceus. The sequence continues at coordinate 85,995,196 of CM076848.1, read as the reverse complement.
ATAAATCTCTGCGTGCTTTACTGCTTTCCTGCTTTACTGTTATACCGCTTTACTGCTTTATATTCTAATTCCTTCGCTTCCACTTAACCTGCGCGAAAATTGATCTAAGTCATTGAAAAGGGGAAAAACGTTTTCGAAAGATCTGAAAAGTTTTAAATCTCAATTCACCCCCCCTCTTGAGACTGAAGCCACTTGGTAACATAATTTGACGTATGTTTATAATTTGATGTGTGTAGTGGAGTGGTAGATATAGTTGTCATATTCTAGCATAATTCCTATTATTTTACGCTATTATATTGAAGATATCTCACCCCTTCTGTTTGAATGTTACCCCTATGCGGTAACGTGCAGGGGATTGCGAGTGAAGGCTTTAGGTACCTTCGCTATTCTGAGTCGGTGTCGTTGGTGTCCTTTGCTTTGATGTGTAACACTCAAGGGGGGGATAAACGCTAAACTTTGGTTGTTGCATTTTATTTGTTTGGAGTCCATTCAGGACGTCATGATTTTTGTATTGTTTTGAATCTTGTTTCTATTTCCGCTGCGTGGTGATGTATTTTGACAAAGTTATTTATATCGTATGAGACGTTTTATTTAACTATGAATGTGTGACATCTCTTTTCGAAATATGAAATAAATTTTTGTAACTCTGATTTTATTCAAATATTACCGGGTAGAAAAGGGGTGTTACACACGAAATCCCTACAAGTATCATATGTGATCGAGATCCGAAGTTCACATCTCGATTCTGGAGAACGTTAAATATGGCGTTGGGGATAACGGTGTGTGCTAGCACCGCTTACCATCCACAGACAGACGGACAAATAGAGAGAACGATTCAGACATTGGAAGATATGTTGAGAGCTTGTGTACTTGACAGTGGAGGCCGATGGGAGAATCATCTTCCATTGGTGGAATTTTCATACAATAACAGTTACCATTCTAGTATCGGAATGGCTCCATATGAAGCATTATAAGGAAGGAAGTGCAGGACACCATTGCGTTGGTGGGATGTAGGTGAGCAGAGATTGTTGGGACCGGATTTAGTCCGTGAGACTACGGAGAAGATCCAACAGATCAGAGAAAGGATGAAGACCGCCCATAGTCAGCAAAAGAGTTACGCCGATAAAAGAAGAAAGCCTTTAGAGTTTGACGCAGGAGATCATGTGTTTTTGAGGCTATCTCCAACCATTGGTACCGGTATTACATTGTGAGCGAAGAAGCTCAGTCCTCGATATGTTGGGCCTTTCCAAATCATCGAGCGAGTTGGGCCAGTAGCATATCGCATTGCATTACCTCCAGCATTGTCCAGATTGCATGATGTGTTTCATATATCGCAACTGAGGAAGTATATCCCCGATCCGAGTCAGCCGTTGAGTTATGAGATGATTGACATCAGACCGGATTTATCTTATCAGCCTACTCCAGTCAAGATCATCGAATGTGGCGAGAAAGCGCTCTGAATGAGATCCAATCCCATTGTCAAAGAGCTTTGGGATGATGCATCACACGACGAAGCGACATGGGAAGTAGAGGAGAACATGCAGGTGAAATATCCCCATCTTTTTCGGTTGAGGTACGTTTTGTCAATTTTGAGGACAAAATTTTTAAAAGTTGGGGTGATTGTAACATCCCCAATTTAGCTAATTTCATTTATTGAAATTAGCATGAGGTCTCGAGATAATTAATTAGCATTATTGATTAATTATGATATGGTGAGTTAATTGGGATTTTAAGCAAATAGGAGCACAGGGGTATTTTCGTCTTTTCCACCCATTAATGAGTTTCAGCTAAATCATCTTTCACAAAAGACAACTTTATGCAATATGTGATTATTGTATAAATTATTGATTTTTAAGGGATTAGAAATGAATTAAGTGGAGTTTAAAAGGGGTAGTGAACCAAGGGTGTTTTGGTCAATTCCCTACCACTTAAACCTTCAACTCCTTATTCTGAAACACAACATCCTTACCTTCATCACCATCATTTCCAGAAACAGAAACATAGAGAGGGATTAGAGAGGAGAGGGTGAGAGAGCTAGAGGAGGAAGAAGGAAGGGGATCTTCCACATCCCTTGATGCATGTTACATCCAAAACCACCATTCAAACCAGTTTTTAAACCTCCATCTACTGATACAAACAACATCCACTACACCCTTCTCATCCTCATTCCACCATTTTCGCACCTCAAGTTCCAAGTGAGAAGAAAATGGATTCCTAGCTTGCATGTGGTTCAAATAGAACTTTAGGAGAGGTTTGAAGCCTTAAATTTCAGTTGGAGTGTTGCGGTGCAAGATGAGGAGCAACATTTCGAATTAGAAACACATTTGGAGAAGGTTCAGTGGCTAGAGGTGCTGGGATTCGAAGTTGGGGTTGAAGATACTCAAGTTCACCAATAGGGAAACAAATCCAGTAGAAAACCCGTTTGTACCATCTTCGTTGTTTATCATATATCTCTCTGTACACAACTCGGTTGATCGTGATTTTTGTCAATTCAGAAACTAGACACGAAATTATTCGAATTAGGCACAAGAATGAACCGATTTTGTTGAGTATGATGGAAGAAAAATGAACTACAAGTTTCAGTTTTGGATTAGAGACAGTTTTGACCCAGTCCACTTGTTTCTATTACAAGTCCCTGAAGAATTGTCAAATCGGTTTGAAGTCTATACCATATGAAACTAGACAAAATTGTCTACACAATGGGCACTGGTTTGAGGGGTTTTAGTTAAGAATTGACCAAGATACATTGGTTGCAAATCTGCTTATTGATGCTGTGAAAACAGAATCGGAGTTGGGAATGTCGGTTCGTCAAGTTTCGATTCGAATCGCTAAAGTTCGGGAGACGCTGATTCCGTAGACAAGAGGGAAGTCCAGTAGCAGGGGTTTGAGTTTGGTTTCTGTTCCGAAGTCAGAGTCGAGTCCTAGACGAGTTCGTGACACTTTGGAGCGGATTCGGGATAGTTCACGAGTTTCGATTCGTTCGAGTTCACGGAGTTTTGATATTGTGTGTGATTTTCATCGCAAGAGGTGAGCTCTATACTCGCTTAGGGATGTTCAATGTTGAGTCGTTATGTTTTCTGAAACGATATCCCTTTAAAAATCCTCTTTGTGAAAATTAGACGAAATCGTTTTATTGAAAAACCGTTAATTGTGAATTGTTCGAGTTGATTGAATTATTGATTGATGATATGATGTTATGTGTTGTTTGACTGGTTATCTGGAATGGACTGTTGTTAATATGTTAGAATATCGATCGGAACGAAATTGGAACCGAAACGGAACGGAAAAAGTTACACGAAACTGGAAATTTTACTACTGTCATGGACGCACGGATCGTGCCTCACAAGGGCACGGGTCGTGCGCCTTGTTCGAAGTAGCCAAGAAAATGGATTTTTGACACAGCACGGGTCGTGCGCCCCTGGAAACGGACCGTGCGTGACCTACGCAAATCAGTTTTTACAATTTTAGAACACTCCCGGATCGTGCGCCCTGTAACATTTTAAACTGAGTTTTTATTGATACGCACGCGCGGGTCGTGCGCCTCTGGAGCGCGGACCGTGCGGATCCTTCTGTTACCCTAATTCAAAACCCTTTTTATTCCATTCCAAACGATTCCGATTCCTTTCCGATTGATTCCCCAATATTTCCCAAGGATGGAAACACACTTATGTCATGAAATGAAAGAAGTTGAGGTAAATCTCACAAGTTATAAATGTTAAGCATAACCGTACATTAGTAAGACACGAGTGTACACACGTTAATTCATACAAGTCAAGATAAGAAATGTTTAATTCAAAGACAAGATACCTTCCCTTGAGGAAGGGTAGACGGTACATGAATGAATTTTCGGGTACAAGTATATATATATATATATATATATATATATATATATATATATATATATATATATATATATATATATATATATATATATATATATATATGAAATATATAATTTAGGTCAAGCATGACGACCCTTAGAGGATTAGCATACTAGGGAAGGGGAAGTCATGAGCCCCAAAACCTAGACTCAAAAGGTTTCGCCCACTAGTAATAGCGGGATGGGTTCACCGAAAGCCAAAGAAGTGCCTAAGAATAGGTAGGCTTGAGGTGTTATGCTAGAATAATGAAAGTAAAGGAAAGGTAATGCGTAGTCGCTTAGTAGGGCTACAAATTACAAGAGGTAAAATATAATATGCTTCATGTGTCGCTTAGAAGGGCCATGAGCATAAAAGTTAAAGAAAATAATTAATGTAACGAGTAGTTGCTTAATAGGGCTACACGTTACAAGATATACTTCATGCGTCGCTTAGGAGGGCCATGAGTATGAAACAAAGGAAATAATGAACCGCTAGAGTTAGTAAGGGGTCTCGATAGGACTCACTGACACTAGTGGAAAAAATGGATTCTGCATCATCAATTAATATCGGTTCAAAAACTAACTGATGTTGAAAATAAGGCGGTGGCATTTTTGAAATTATCATTAAAGTTTTGGCATCGGTTGAGGCTCCAACCGATGTAGAATTGCACACCTAAGGCAAGATTACACATTTAATATCAGGTCCAATGGCAACTGATGCGGTAAACCGAAAATTAACATCATCTCTCTAATTGCAACTGATGCGAAAAATCCCCAATTTTTTTGAGCTCTCTATAGTACAACCAATTGACAAACAAGAGATATCCCACCCTAGTTACAATCAAAACCCTAGAGAGATTCCCCACTCTCTAGTACAACCAATTGACAAAGAAGAGATACCCCACCCTTGTTACAATCAAAAACCCTAGAGAGATTCCCCAGTCTCTAGTATAAACAAACAACAATTTTAAACAAATTACAAGAAGATAAAAATACCTCTAAGAAGGCGGATACAACAACTCGAAGATTCTCAACCTAACCCTTGAGAGAGATCAGCTCAAAATGATGAAGAACATGAATAACAAGTGTGACAGTGCAATAGGGTTCGCGTTCTGCTTTGTGATTCGTAGGTTGTTACTGTTTGTGAAACCCTAAGTCCCTATTTATAGATTATGTAAAAATATGACCGTTGGGACAATTTTTAACACTGTTTCATAAGTGGATAATCGATTGTCTTCTTTTAAAAACATAGTTTCATAATCGATTGTGGGCTTTTTTAAAAACAACTTCATAAGTGGATGATCGATTATGTTCTTTTAAAAGCTTATATTCATAATCGATTGTTTGCTTCCAAGACCAAGTCCATAATCGATCATCAGCTTGTCATAGGCTCATAATCGATTGTTTGCTTGTAATGATCGATTATGTGCTTTCAAATAGCCATTTTCTCATTCAACGATCGATTATGTCCTTGTAATTAATCATTTGTTCCTAACCTATTTAGCATGCTTTTATCAATTGAAGACATATGTTAGGTTGATTGTGTGAGTGCTAGTGTGTTAAGTGATTTGAGATGATCCTCAAAAGTGGTTTACATCTCATTCCTAAGACACGGCCGAACTTCCTAGCGTCTATCCTTGACACGGACATTCTTTCCTGAGTTGGTTGTGTCTTGGAGTTCCTTTTTGTCACATTATTTCAGATTGCTTCATCATCAAAACTTAACCTGCAACATAAGATATCCACATTCTCCCCCTTTTTGATTATGACAAAATTTCAATTCATCTTAGGTGGGAGTTTAGTTCATCAAGCAAAATAATGCACTAATTTTAATGATATGTATCTAGACTCCCCCTTACTTGATGCTCCCCCTATCTAAATGCAAAGTGACAATCATATTTTTCTCCCCCTTTTGTCATGATCAAAGTGGTTAATGTGAAACGTAGTTGGTGAGTCGAAAACACAGCTATAGTGAAAGTCAGCCATTGCATTTGAAGAAAAAAACTGATAGACATAAACCACAAAATGGCGTGAGAGCGGGTTTCAACACAAGATAACCAAAAATAATTCAATCAACAGTTTATATTCCATTCAAATAAAAGATAAATTAATGATTCCAAGTTCTCTTCGAATAAAAAAGCAAATTTCTTTTTGCTATGGTTTTGTAAAAGCATCACCTAGCTGTTTTGAAGACTCAACGAACTCAATCACACAATCTCCTTTTTGAACATATCTCTAAGAAAATGATGTCTATTCTCTATATACTTAGTTCTAGAATGTTGAATGAGGCTCTTTGATAGATTAATTGCGCTTGTGTTGTCGCTTTTAATCGGATTGTGATCTATATCGACACCATAGTTGAGATGTTGTTGTTTACTATATTTCCTATTATTCTAACTTGCTTATTGATTTTGTCCTCAATGGTGCATGAATCAAAATCAAAGATTACTCTCTTTTAATAATCACATATTTGTCTAATGCTTAGTAACTTATGCTTAAGATCTTCTACATAAAGCACATTATCAATAGAGGTGGATAGATCTTTACCAATCTTACCTTCACCGAGGATTCTTCCTCTATTTCTCTTATCACAAGTCACATGACCGCTTTTCTGGGGGTGAATGTTAAGAGCTTTGTTATATCTTCAGTCATGTGCTTTGAGCATTTGCTATCCAGGTATTTCTCTGTCCCCCATACCTTGAAGCATACCTGCAATAAGATCAAGTTGAAAATTTTGGTACTCAAATTTCTTTGGGTCCTTGTGGGTTAGTACTTGGTAGAGTCTCTTTGGGAACCCACACCTTTTTCACAACTTGCCTGCTTCTAGCCATACAAACATATGCAGTATGTCCTGGTTTGGGACAGTAATAACATCTAATATATGGACTAGTAGTGAACTTAGGTCTATAATTCACGTTTCTTTTCATGAAATTGTTTCTTGGAGACCTAGGATGCACATGTTGTATGTTAGACATTTTTCCAATTGTCCATTCAAGTTCATGAATTTTCTTTTCATATTCAGCACACTTATCACATACATAATTAGCTTTAAAACAACCAAGACTATAATTTTCTTTTCTAAGTTCTATTCTTTCCTTAGTTAAAGCAATAACTTCATGTTGGACATGAGCAACTGCTTTCTTAGATCGACTTAATGCCTTAGCTACTTTTAAAGAATCATAATGCAATTCAAGAAATGCTTCATGTAATTCATCATATGCATTTTGTGAAGTTTCAGAGTTAGAATCTACCTGAGTTTCATTTTCACTGTCGTGGTCGGCTATGAGAGCATCTTGAGCTTCTTCACTTTCTTAATCATCTGATGAGACTGTGTCATTGTCTTCCCATGCTATGTAGGCTTTTCTACCATTGTTTTCTTTGGATCCCTTTTCTCAAAATTTGACAGTTTTCTTTGTAAGTTCGGGCACTCCATCTTCATGTGTCCGGATTTGCCACATTCGTAGCAAGTTGGTGGACTTGTGAAGTTTTCCTTGCTCGAGAATCTTTTGGATGGAGAATTCTTCTTGAGGGCGGTTTTCTTTCTCATGAACTTTTTGAATTTTCTAACCATTAGATCCATCTTCTCATCGGCTTCACTATCTTCATTTTTCGAGTAATCACTATCGTGAAGTGGACTTGAATAAGAAGCCTTGAGAGCTAGGCTTTTCTTTTTCTTGTCTTTTTCTTCGTGCTCTGCCAGACGGGTGAGCTCTAGTTCATTCTCTTGTAGTTTTCCAAAAAGAGTGGCGAGTGTCATAGTTGCTAATTTCCATGATTCAGCTATAGCAATTACTTTTGGTTGTCATTCTCTATTTAGGCATCTCAGCACTTTGTTGATTAGGTCTTCGGCAGGGAATGATTTTCCTAAGGAGCCCAGTTGATTCACTATGTGAGTGAACCTCTTTTTCATTTCTTGTATAGTTTCTCCTTGATTCATTCTGAATAGTTCATATTCCCGGATGAGAGTGTTTGTTCTTTCTCTTTTTACCTCACTACTACCTTCATGAGTGACTTGAAAAACTCATCGGGACTAAGTGCGGAAGTGATAATGTTCTTGGCACGGAGATTGTGTTGAACTTTCCTTTCATCGTTATCTGTCCATTCATTTCTTTCCTTGACTATGAGTACGCCAATAACCATGTGTGTGGGAACAAAAGGTCCATTTTCGACAGCATCCCATACATCTATATATACCCCTTCTATGAATATTCTTTTTTTTTCTTTCCAATATGCATAATCTTTCCCATTGAATCCCGGAGGACGGGTAAGAGATGCACCCTCTTGTGTAGACCAACCTGAAGCCATTTCTCTTGAAGATGCTAGGCCCTTTAAACAAGAGTCTAGCTCTGATCCCACTTGTTACCAAGTGGCTTCAGTCTCAAGAGGCGGAGGGGGTGAATTGAGATTTTTGAAAACAGTTCCCCTTTTCAACGACATAGATTAATTTTTGTGCAGGTTTATGGAATGAACGAATTAGAACTTAAAACAGTAAATAACACACGAGATTTATACTGGTTCGGTCACCTCCCAATGACCTACGTCAAGTCCGCACAAATGTTTGTGTGTTTTTAACTATCAAAACAAAGCTTTAAACCGGGTGCTTTCAAACCCTTACAGACTCAGGCACTCTTCACCTAGGATACCCCACCTTGTGCAAAATCCCTCAAAAACAATTACAAACAAGAGATTCCCCACTCTCTAGTATAAACCAATAACAATTTTAAACAAATTACAAGAAGATAAAAATACCTCTAAGAAGGCAGATACAACAACTTGAAGATTCCCAACCTAACCCTTGAGAGAGATCAGCTCAAAATGATGAAGAACGTGAAGAACACCGTTGGGACAATTTTTAACACTGTTTCATCACTGGATAATCGATTGTCTTCTTTTTAAAACATAGTTTCATAGTCAATTGTGTGCTTTTTTAAAAAACAACTTCATAAGTTGATAATCGATTATGTTCTTATAAAAACATATATTCATAATCGATTGTTTGCTTCCAAGACCAAGTCCATAATAGATTGCGTGCTTTAAAAATCAAGTCCACAATCTTGTCATAATTGATCATCAGCTTGTCATAGGCTCATAATCGATTGTTTGCTTGTAATGATCGATTATGTGCTTTCAAATAGCCATTTTCTCATTAAATGATCGATTATGTGCTTGTAATATTTAGCATGCTTTTATCAATTGAAGACATATGTTAGGTTGATTGTGTGAGTGCTTGTGTGTTAAGTGATTTGGGCTGATCCTCAAAGTGGTTTACATCTCATTCCTAAGAAAGGCAAATGAAAGGGACAAGGGAATATGTTGTCTTTGATCCCACTATCATGGATACTGGCAATATGACACAATCTATCAATGTTGTACACTTTTTTTGTTCCAAAATTAGTTTAGGGTTAAATATATATTTAGTCCCTATAAATGTGGAACTTTTTATGTTTAGTTCATATTAAATTTTAGGCTAAATAGCACTTTTGGTCCTTTATCTTTGCTCCAGATTTCACTTTGGTCCTTTATCTTTTTTTTGGTCCGTTTTGGTCCTTTATCTTTCATTTTCGTTTCACTTTGTTCCTTTATCTTTTTTTTGGTCCGTTTTGGTCCTTTAACTTTCCTTTTCGTTTCATTTTGGTCCCTCACGTTAGTTTTAACTAAAATTAATATTATTTAATTCAATTAAAACATTAAAACAATTAAAAAAATACAATTTTTAAAAACACAAATTAAAAACACAAATACCTTCACTCCCTCCACTGTCACTCTCTCCTCTCCTCTCCTCTCCCTTTCTCCATCACCACCGTCACTCTCTCCTCCCCTTCGCCGTCGCATCTTTCTTTCGTTTGCACTCCAACAAAAATTAATGTTCATCAGATCTGGGAAACATATTAATTGTTTTAATTTAATTTTTTTAATTGTTTTAATGTTTTAATTGAACTAAATAATATTAATTTTAGTTAAAACTAACGTGAGGGACCAAAATGAAACGAAAATGAAAGATAAAGGACCAAAACGGACCAAAAAAAAGATAAAGGACCAAAGTGAAATCTGGAGCAAAGATAAAGGACCAAAAGTGCTATTTAGCCTAAATTTTAATGGGCATTTTCATCCCTCACAAATTCGTTGTCAGCAATTTTAGTTCTTGTGACTTTTGATAGCGCTTAGAAGCGCTAAAAAAGTTCCGAAAAACCGCTATTAAAAGTCATGAGGGACTAATACTTCTGAAATCAAATTTTTCGTGGATGAAAACACCTATTAAACTTTAATAGCGCTTAAACTTGAAAGGTCCCAATTTTATAGGGATTAAAAACATATTTAACCCTTTCAATTTATTATTATTTTTTATTTTAAAAATGGACTAATGAGGGGAAGGAATCATCATTTGTGCAATCTCATTTGGCATAGGAAATGAGCAACTCCCAGGGTTCAAGGCATAAGAACACATGTGAACCTTAATTTTCATGCGTGGGACTAGAGTAGTGGTGAGGTGGGTGCAGGTTTAAGAGTGTATATTTGAAATAAGACTTTAAATAAATTATTAGTTCTACCTATACCAAACATGCAAGCGTGGGGTTCAGCAGTTGGGGCGAACCTCCCTTAAATATAGTGAATCGTTTTTCCATACAAAGTTCAACAGCCTATACTACTTGAACATACACGTGGTAACCAACTCTAAGGTCTCATGTTCCCATCTTTGGAGTGGAGAAAACCCAGTGGGAATGGGAGCACCACTCAGACAAGCAAAACAGGGTACATTTCGCCAGCTAGGTTCCCCGATGTAGATTAGTCATTGACAAAGTAGGTGAATACTACACACCAATAATACGGTAACCAAAATAACATGTACCCTTTTTTCAGTAGTCTTTTATTATATTGTTAATATATATATATATATATATATATATTATTAATGGTAAATAATATATTAAATATATATCCTATAATATATTATATAAATTATTATAATATATGGGAATATATAGTATTATACTTAGTATATTTATATTATTGATATTTTTCCTTTCATATATGGCAATTAAATATAGTGAATCATTTTTCCATACAAAGGTCAACAGCCTATTCTACTTGAACATACACGTGAAGAAAGTGAGATCTATATACCAATCATGCATCCACTTTTACAAGCAAGGGTTAGGCACGAATCTTTGGTGTGGAAAAAACATTATGGGAATGGGAGAACCAAAAGGACCGGCAAAGCCAAATACATGTTGCCAGCTAGGTTTCCCGACGTAGATTAGCCATCGGCAAGGTCGGTGAATACTGAGCACGAATAACACTGTAACCAAAATAACGTGCATCCTTTTTTCAGTAATTTAATATTATATTACGATATTATTATATGTATATATACATAGATATATATACATATATATATATATATATAATAAATAATACATAACGAATATATATCCTCTACTATATTAAATAAATTATTATAATGTATGGGAATATATAGTATTATATTTAATATATTTATATTATTGATTTTTTCCTTTTACAGGAAATTAATCTAGACTTAAATCATGAAAAAGTTCTTCGAATTAAAAAAGTAAAGGGAGGAGGGTTCTACTTGGTAATTAAATGTAGTGAATCTATTTTCTATACCTGTATACACGTGAAGAAACTGAGATCTATATATGTCTCTATATGTATCTAGTTCTTCTTGCATTCTCTTCTCAACTGAACTTCAGTTCAATGGAAGACAACCAAATCCCTTCCTCTTAGATGGCTTCATCAATAACCCCAATTAGTCATACATCTCCAATTCACGATTGTGTGAAATTCATGTGAGTCCCATTAAATCAGTAGGCCTCATATCCGTTTCACCCAATAATACAATGAGTATTGATGGAAGAGTATCAAAGAGTATCATAGAGTGGTTCTCATATTAATACAGAGAGTGTTGCTACTACCTTTTTTAACGTTATTATCACCATTTTCTGATAATATATTATTTTTTTAATTTGCAATACGTTTTTCAATTGAACGTGAGAAATACAAAGCTGAATTAAACAGGATGAGGAAAATCCATAGCAAGCAAGAGCAAATGAAAGCACAGATCCTTAATTGGAGTGCTAGAATGCAGCCAATTCCCAATGATCCAAACGTCATTTCAAAAATGATTAATCTCCCCGACACTATGATTAGTGTTATTGCTAATGTTCTTACCCCAAACACTGCCCTTCCATTAATAATAGCTTTGTTCCAAAGGGATACCTCTCTTCAACTCTTCACTCAAAGAAGGTTCACTGCTTAAGTTTTAGGATTTTAGGATTTTTTTTGGAAATGCCGCCAGTGCTCAAGTTTTATTAAGTATATGTTTAATACCAGCTATAGAAGTGAACCTTCTTTGAGTGAAGAGTTGAAGAGATATATCCCTTTGCAATAAAGTTGTAGTTAATGGAAGGGCACTGTTTGGGGGTAGGAACAATTGCTAACTCCAACAATGTCAAGCAAGAAATAGCTTCATTTGTAATAACACTAATCATAGTGTCAGCGAGATTAATCATTTTTGAAATGGTGTTTGGATCATTGGGAATTGGCTACATACTAGCACTCCAATTAAGGATCCATGCTTTCATTTTCTCTTGCCTACTATGGATTTTGCTCATCCTATTTAATTCAATTATGTTTTTCTCACTTTCAATTGATAAACGTACATCAAATTAAAAAATAGTATATTATCAGAAGATGAGGATACTAATGTTAAAAAAGGTACTAGCAAAACTCTCTATATTAACATGAGAACCACTCTAGGATACTCTTTGATAATCTTCCATCAATACTCACTATATGATTGGGTGAAACTTATGTGAGAACCACTTTGAAAATGGGACCTATAATTTAATGGGACTCACACGAATTTCACACAATCATGAAGTGTGTGTTGATGGGAAAATGTTAAAAAGAGTGTTAATATTACCATAGTTTCTAGATGTTTCCCTAAGAAGAATTGTCACTTGATGGGCAAATTTCACGTTCCACCAGCAATGAGCTCTTCTCATTTTTGTATGTTGCAATTTTTTGAAGAATACCAGTTGTTTCATGATGCAATCTCAATTGTTATCTTTGGTACGTTTAAAATAATACAAATTAACATTGATTTTTGTTCTTTAAACAATAACGACATGAATGAATCACCTCAAGAGCTTTGGTTTTCAGTTCCAAGTCAGCTACATATTGTTGTTTCTTCTGTCTAGATCTCTCAGCTAAGTGCCGATTTAATAGCATTCTGCATGTATGTATATATGTAAACTTTGAGTGTGAAGAATAGGAATATGAAGATACAAAGTTAATAGGAATATTATTACGTTTCTTAGTGAAGAATAGGAATATGAAGATAAGGCCATAGTGTGAACTGAAATGCGCTTAACAAACTTCAGAGTAAACCAAATTAGAACTTAGGAATAAGGGAACCTTGGCAATATTCAGTTTCAATGTGATTGGAAAAACCACTTTCAATTTTGGACAATGAATGCTATCACAACACTGGTCACAGCACTAAGTCATTTAGTAATTACTGATCCTAGTCTTGGCTATACTCATCTCTCTGATTCAACTTTATTTGTTTCTGTTTTTACAGCTGTTTAGTATTTGAATTTACTGTCCAACTCTACAAATATTTACCATGCTTTACTTTTTATTTTTTACCTCACTAAATCAAGTACTAGTAAGTGGACTTAGAACTTAATCTACACAAACCACATGAGAACGGTATTTTCTTTTCACTGTATTACTTGTTTGACTGTGTATACTTGCATACATTTTTACACAATAAGTTTCTTGCGACGTTGTTGGGGACTATTAGAGTTAATTTCTAAAATCTTTGAATAGTATCTGCCTTAGAAGTATGAGAAGAGAGGCTAGAGAGAGAGAGTAGCAGGAATCAGAGCTGCTAGTACTATGGCTGAAATTAATGGCCCTAAAGTAAAGTTTCTGGGCCATCTGATATCCCAATCCGGTGTCGCAGTGGACCCCAGTAAGATTGAAGCTGTGGTAGACTGGGAACAACCATCTACAGTCACTGAAGTGAGAAGTTTCTTGGGATTAGATGGGTATTATCGGAGATTCATTCAAGGATTTTCTCAGCTGCTTCTTCCACTCACTCGTTTCACTCGCAAGGGTCAACCGTTTGTATGGGACTCAGACTGTGATGAATGCTTCGCAGAATTGAAGAATCGTTCGACTTCTGCACCCATTCTAATTCTTCTAGATCCGTCTATGGGATTTCAAATTACTGTGATGCCTCTGGTAAGGGTTTAGGATGTGTCCTTATGCAGAATCAACAGGTAGTTGCTTATGCCTCTAGACAATTGAAGCCGCATGAAGAGAATTACCCGACTCATGACTTAGAGTTGGCGGCGATTGTGTTTTCCTCAAAGATTTGGAGACATTACCTATACGATTCTCGTTTCGAAGTCTTTAGTGATCACAAGAGGCTTAAGTACTTGTTTGATCAAAAGGAGCTGAACAACAGACAGAGAAGATGGGTAGAATTTCTGAAAGATTAGGATTTTGAGCTGAAGTACCATCCGGGAAAGGCTAATGTTGTAGCCGATGCTTTGAGTAGGAAGTCTATTCATACTACAGAGTTGATGATTCATGAGATGGCTTTGTTGGAACCGTTTAGGGATCTTCATTTGAAGGTGAAGCCAACGAAGAACAAATTGGTGTTGAGCCATATTCAGATTTCGAGTTCTTTGAGAAATCTGATTCGCTCAGCCCAATAGGTAGATCTAGAGTTACATACTCAGAAGAGGTTGCCAAACTACACCGAAGATAGTGATGGTGTGATTTCTTTTGATGGTAGAATGTGTCCTGAGTGATGAAGGTATTAAGAAGCAGGTTTTAGAAGAAGCTCATAAGAGTCCGTTCTTAATACATTCTGGGTCTACAAAGATGTATAGAGATTTGAAGCAGTTGTATTGGTGGCCGGGTATGAAAGTGGAAATTGCAGAATTCGTGTCTCGATGCTTAACCTGTCAGAGGGTTAAGATAGAGCACCAAAAGCCTGTCGGTCAGTTGCAACCTTTGAATGTGCCAAAATGGAAATGGGAAAGTATTTCTATGGACTTTTTCATGGGGTTACCACGGTCCCAAGACGGAAATGATTCCATTTGGGTAGTGGTGGATCGCTTGACCAAGTCCGCTCATTTTATTCCGGTGCGTTCCAATCACAAGATTGCTAAGTTAGCAGAAGAGTATCTCAAGAATATTATGAAGTTACATGGAATCCCTACAAGTATCATCTGTAATCGTGATCCGAAGTTTACATCACGATTCTGGAAAGCATTGAACATGGCCTTAGGAACAACGGTATGTGCTAGTACTGCTTATCATCCGCAAACGGAGGGACAGACTGAAAGGACAATTCAGACATTGGAAGATATGCTAAGAGCATGTGTACTTGACAGTGGAGGCCGATGGGAGGATCACCTTCCATTGGTGGAGTTTTCTTCCAACAACAGTTACCATTCTAGTATCGGAATGGCTCCATATGAAGCATTGTATGGAAGGAAGTGTAGAACACCATTGTGCTGGTGGGATGTCGGTGACCTAAGGTTGTTGGGTCCTGATTTACTTCGTGAGACTACTAAAAAGATTCGACAGATTAGAGAAAGGATGAAGACTGCTCAGAGTCGACAAAAGAGCTACGCCGACAAAAGAAGAAGGCCATTGGAATCTGAAGAAGGAGATCATGTATTTCTGAGACTTTCTGCAACTACTGGTACCTGTATAGCATTGCGAGCAAAAAAGCTCAGTCCTCAGTATATTGGACCTTTCCAAATTATCGAGCGAGTTGGACCAGAAGCATACCGCATTGCCTTACCTCCAGCTTTGCCTAAACTACATGATGTATTTCATGTATCGCAATTGAGGAAGTACATTCCCAATCCGAGTCAACTGTTAATTTATGAAACGATCGACATCCGACCGGATTTGTCTTATCAGCCTACTCCAATTCAAATCATCGAACGTGGCGAGAGAACGCTCCGAACGAGATCAATTCCTATGAGAGGATTGCCATGGGTTAATTAATTAGTGATATGTCATGTTTAATTAATTAGCATAACTGATTAATTATGAGAGGATTGCCATGGGTTAAATAAATAAATTGTGTGTTGTTTGTTTAACCATATTGATCATAAGAATTATTTGATTATGCGATTAGAAATGAATTAAGTAGGGTTTAAGTGGGTAATTGGTAGAAAGGGAGAAACAGTATTTTCCACTGTATTTTTTAAAACAGCCCCAGCTGAGTCACTTAAGCCTACACTTACCCTCAGCTCACCTCAACACACACACACCACATCATTTGAAACTGAAACAGAAAAAGAGAGAAGAGAGGAGCTTGAGAAAGAGAGAGTGAGGCGTGAGGGAGGGAGAAAGAAGAAAGGGAGAGAACTCCCACAATTCTGGATGCTTGTCATAGATTCTTGTACCATTCTACTCCAATTGTTCTCTTCTTTCCACTGATACTCAAATCACCATAAACATTATCCTTTTTCCTCAAATCACCATTATCACCCCTTCGAGCTCAAATGTTGGGAATGGAGGTTTGAACTTTGCATGTGATTATTGAAGCTGGATAATCAGTAACTAGAGCACCTTAACCCACTACATTGTGATTTTGAAGCAACAAAGTGAGGGTTAGATTCTGTACTTGGTAGTGGAGCGGTTTTGAGTTCGAGTTTGAGAGGAAAGTTCGCGTTCAAGGATTGTTCGTGGGGATACTTTATAGTCGCATTCCGGTGATTTGTTTTTTGGGTGACTTTCATCACTTCGGGTGAGTTCTATACTCTCTTAGGGAATTGTTGTCGAAATGATAAATTTCATGCTCTGTTACTGTTTTCGGTTCGTAAGTTTTTGCGTCAAAAACCGTATTTTGAAACCGTAACGTTTAATGTGTTTGGATGAACGATTATGTGATGATATTGTGTGATTGATTATGATTTCTGTTTGGTGCCAAGTTTATGTGTTGTTATATTCGGGAATCGATCGGGGTGAACATTGGAATCGAACGGGATGGTAACGTTTCATGAAAACAGCAAATTTATGGGCACTAATGCATACGCCAGGACCGTGCGCCCCTGCGCACGTGTTGTTCGCGTGCTGCACAAAACAATTTTAAAACACGCCCGGGTCGTGCGCCTTAGTGCACGGACCGTTCGCCCTGTTCAGTCTCTGCGTGCCAAAACTTTTAAAAACACGCACGGGTCGTGCGCCTTAGCGCACGGACCTTGCGTCAGCTTCTGTTACCCTCTTTCAGAACATGTTTTAGGCCATTCCAATTGGTTCCAAGTCCATTCTAATCCCTTCCCCAACCCTATGTATTGACAAATAAACTGTAATTCGCATAAATCAGCGTAGCTTTGAATGAGTTATTGGAAAATTGTCCAAGTATTTTAAATGTACGATAACCGGATAGGGTTACGATTGGGAAAACACAAGTATATGTTAATACAATGGATTAAAGGTTCATTGAGGTTTTGGTAACCACTAAGATGACTTGATATTGTATCAAGGTATGTTAAATAATGATATGATAAAGAATTACTTGATTTTATTCAATGTATGTTAATGAACTACTTGATGAAAGGATCAAGGTATGATAAAGGGGTGATGACCTCTATCATAGTACACTAGGGGAGGGAAGTCATGAGCCCATAACCTAGTCCCCTTCTATGTTTGCCAACTGATGAAAGGATTAGTGGATTGGGTTCACCAAAAGCCAAAGAAATAACCAGATAAGGTAGGCTCGAGGTGTTGTGCTATGTCAAAGAAAATAGAAGACATAATACGTAGTCCCTTATTAGGTCTACAAGAAGTAAATAAATATATGTCCACATGGTCGCTTATTAGGGCCATGATGTTCAAGTAAAAGCATAATGAACCGCTATAGTTAGTAAGGGGTCTCGATAGGACTCACTAAGATAATGTTTATCTCACCCGTTATTATTGTGGTTTTTACAGGGACTCACAAAGAAGCACGGCTAGACGGTGTGCTTTATGGAGCTGCTATTGGAGAATTAGTTTTATGACTATGCCATTTCCCCTTTGTTATCTTTGTAGTTCCGATTGTTTAACTATTATTAGCTAACAGTTGTAAATCGTTTCCGCTACTTATGTTTTGGATATTGAACACCAGGTTGTATAAGTCTTAAGTCATGAGACTTAATTACTTTATGTTAAGTTTAATGAGGTTTATTGACCCATATGATAATTATTTATCGAAGTTTTTAGTTGGGTTCAATATTCCAGGCATACAAGTTAACTCTGATGCATGCCATGCTGTACATTTCGGTATCTCTACAAGTTAGAAATACTGGGGTGTTACATTATGGTATCAGAGCAGTTCGACCTAGTCGGCCTTAGATTAGTTCTAGAAATACTGGGGTGTTACAATTGGGGTCTCTGTCCCAACTAACATTGAAATGGCAAATGAAAGGGAAAGGGGAATATGTTGTCTTTGATCCCACTACCATGGATACTGACATTATGACACAATCTAACAATGTTGCACACTTTTTTTGATAAAAAATTAGTTTAGGGTTAAATATATATTTAGTCCCTATAAAAGTGGAACTTTTTATGTTTTTTTTTGACATAAGAACTTTTTATGTTTAGTTCCTATTAAATTTTAATTGGCATTTTCATCCCTCACAAATTCGGTGTCAGCAATTCTATTTCTTGTGACTTTTGATAGCGCTTAGAAGCTCTATAAAAGCTCCAAAAAACCCTATTAAAATTCTTGAGGGAATAATACCGCGGAAAACAAATTTTTCAAGGATGAAAACGCCTATTAAAATTTAATAGGGCTTAAAATTGAAAGGTCCCGATTTTATAGGTATTAAAAACAAATTTAACCCATCAATTTCTTATTTTAGTTTGATATTAAAAATGGACTAATGAAGGGAAGGAATCATCATTAGTGCAATGTCAATTGGCATAGGAAATGCGCAACTCACAGGGTTCATGGCATAAGAACACATGTTAAACTTTAATTTGCATTCATGGGACTGGAGGAGTGCTGAGGTGGGTGCAGTTTTGAGAGTGTATATTTGAAGTAAGAATTTAAATAATTTATTAGTTCTTCCAATACCAAACATGCATCCACTTTTACCAACCAGGGTTGATCCGACTGGTAACGGGGCTCGAATCCAACTCTAAGGTCTCAGGTTCGAATCTTTAGTGTGGAGAAAACTCTGTGGGATTGGGAGAACCACTCGAAACGGCAAAGCAGAGTACATGTCGCCAGCTAGGTTCCTCAATGTAGATTAGTCACCGACAATGTTGGTGAAAACTACACACCAATAACATGGTAACCAAAATAACATGCACCCTTTTTTCAGTAGTTTTTTATTATATTGTTAATATACATATATATATTATTAATGATAAATAATATGTTAAACATATATCCTATAATATATTATATAAATTATTATAATATATGGGAATATATAGTATTATATTTAATATATTTATATTATTGATGTTCTGGAGTGGCCCAATAGGCCCAACGAGACAGTCCAGCGCAACCTGCGGCAAGGGGGTGCTGCGCACAGCAACCAGGTGCAACATGGGCCAGCGGCCCATTCGACCAAGGCCGGCCCAACTCGGCCCACGCAAGGCGTGCTCCGCAAGACGCGCCAACGGCCAGGGCGCCCCTATCACCATAAATACATGGCAGAGCTCCATAATCAAGTATGTTTTACTCACCTTGTGACCCTGCCCGTTGAAGCACCTCTGACTTGAGCGTTGGAGTGCCTTTGCAGGTACCACCCGCGTGCGGCTTACAACTCGGTCCCTCACCACAGCGACCGATCAACGTCATCAACAACAACCCATCGTATTGATCAGGTACGATCAATTGGCGACCACAGTGGGAGGCCCGAGCGCTATTCCACATCAAATCATGCCGCCGCGTCAGAAACGTACTTCATCCAGGCTCAATCAACCTGGGTCGAACGCCCAACCCGAGCATACCCCGGAGGGCGTGCCTGTGACCATTCACGAATCACAAGGCGACCCTCCCCAATCTCCTGCGGTGCAGGGCGGTCGAGGACCGGTGTTGGGACGAATTCAACGGCCGGTCCAGCAACAAGAAATCCCGGCCGAGCTGGCCGATGCCGGGGTCACAGAGCCTCTCCCAGAGCATGTGACCCAGGCAGTCCTCCAAATACTGCAGAACAAGAATCAGCTCATAGCCGACCGAGAAGCGCTCATCTCCCAGTATGAGCGGGCTGAAGCCTCGACCCGCCCGCGCGCGGCTCGCAGGAACGATCAAATACAAGAACCTAGGCCGCCTCCTAGATATAGGACGATGCCTAGAGGAGGCATTTCACGTAGAAGAAGTGTGTCGCACCGTTCACCTCCTCGCAGGAACGTGCGCAGTCGCCGTCCCCCCCGTGAAGATTACGATTATGCGGACTCTAGCTATCGACCAGATTCAGGATGGTCGCCAACTAGATATTCCTCCTACGAATCCTCTGATTCTCAGAGATCGAGAAGCCGATCCTGGGATTCATACGAAGAGTTCGACGATTACCACGATGGAGAAATCAGAGACGTCTCTCAGATCGCTAACCGACCAAGGCGACACCACTCAGGGCGACCTGGAGGTCGATCGTCGTCACATGTACCGCGGCACCACAGGCAACACCCGCCCGCGGCAGGGGGATTTGGCGGTCATCCATCGACCAGCGTTGGTCACTATGGCATGCCGGTCAACCTCGCAATGCTGCCTCGTGGGGTTGATCTGGCCCCGACCGGCCAAGGACCCTTTACCAGAGGTACTTCAACAACTACTGCAGCTATAGAGAGCTAGGTCGGACAATGAAGTGCAGACTTTTTCCTCAGTCGCTCGAAGGTCGGGCGTTAGAATGGTGGGAAACCCTACGTCCCAACACCATCTCTTCTTGGAAAGGTCTCGTGACAATGTTCCTAGCCAATTATACAGCCAACCGCTGCCAGTACAGATATGAAGAGCACTTGGACACGATCGTCCAAGGAGAGAATGAATCCCTGAGGGAGTACATCGACCGATTCAACACTGAAGCCGACACGGTCCGCGACCTGTCAGATAGAGACAAGTTGAAATATCTAAAACGTGGTATAAGAGAGGACCACAGGTTTGCAGTAGAGTTCACGTTGAACCACTATAGCGACCTCGGCATGTTTCTTCGAAGGGCCAACGATCATATGGCTTACGAAGAAAAATTGGCCGCTAGGAAGGGCGCCCGAGCGCGACCCAAAGAGGAGCACAACAGGCCAGGTAGCGGGCAAGAAAGCCACCGTGAATACCGACCTAAGAAATATGAACAGCGCACAAAGTTGAATACTCCCGTTGCGCAAATCTATTCTGAGCGACAGAACAGAGAGTTCCTGAACATGAAGCGACCTGACCCCCTCGTCCTCAAAGAAAGGCATCGACCGACCAAGAAGTACTGCCAATACCATTGTAGTAAGGGGCACGATACGAACGATTGTATGGCCCTCAAAGACGATATCGAGGACCTGATTCAAAGGGGAGAGCTGAGGGAGTATGTTCTAGAGGAAGATGATGAGTTCAGCCCGCGAGCTGAAGAATGAATTCAAACGTTCCAAGCCACATGGGGAATGGGTCGATGACGACCCTACAAACTTGTACTGATACTCGATCGATCAATAAAGTACAGGCGAGCACTCTTTTTACTGAGGCTCGACCTTTTGAAAGTGTTTTACTGAAAGTAGCGAGCGACCTCAGTAAAGTAGCGAGCGATCGAACATGAACTAAAATTAAACTTTCGAATCAAAAGTACACAACGTGTCCACCACGGTCGAGACTGGGCGCCCAATCCACCGACCGTTCGCAGGCCGGCAAGATGCATCAAACCTCGAATAGGCTACGCCATTTCATCCCTGTAGGTCGGCCGCGCGAGGCTACACAAGGGGGCAACGAATCAAGCCTCGAGTAGGCTGCGATTGGTCGCTTCCTACAGGTCGGTCCCGCGAGGCTCTCCGGCGACCAGGTCAAGAGTCAACAAAGAGTGCCATCGAATGGCCTGATCGAGTGCCATCGAATGGCCCAAACGAGAGCCGCCGAGCGGCCCAAAAGAGTGCCGTCGAACGGCCTAATAGAGTGCCATCGAATGGCCCAATCGAGAGTCGCCGAGCGGCCCAAAAGAGTGCCGTCGAACGGCCCAATCGAGAGCCATCGAATGGCCCAAGTGTGATCAATGATGCGAGGAGCTAAATGGCCCCAACGAATATGGCCAATAAACGACCGGCCACAGCGAAGAGCCACCGAGAGCCCCAGGCGACCACATTCCTCAAATAGGCCGTGCTAGGTTGCTCCCCGCAGGTCGAGAGCCCCAGGCGACCAGTCAAAACGCTTAAGCAAACTTAAGCACCATCGAAGCGACCTAAGGAAAGTCGCACCCTTCAAGGGCGAGTTCGGTCTGAGTCGGTACTTGGTAAACTGCCCAAGGGACAGGGCCGAGACCCGACCGGTTAAAACGATTCGAGCCTCAGGTCGGTCTTAAGCGAGCCGACCTGGACAAGAAGCTTTTCCTGCCAGCGAGCCTATCCTTCTCTTGCATGACCGACTTTATACCCGCTAAAGCAGAATCCAGAGCGACCTCTGCCACACCGGTCCCGCGCGACCTAACGAGGGGCATCGACCCCAGAACACCGGCCGGTCCCGTGCGACCACACGGGTGGCAGCGACCACCTTCCCATCGGCCAAACGTCACGTCATCTCAAACAACGGAGGTCGGCAGCGACCGATGCCAAACTCAACGATCAATAGGCGGCAGCGACCGTCAGTCACCCTTCCACAACTCGAATGCAGGGGGGCAACGATTCAAGCCTCAGCCCGCTCTTAAGCGACCTAGGCTTGGGGGGCAACTGTTCTGGAGTGGCCCAATAGGCCCAACGAGACAGTCCAGCGCAACCTGCGGCAAGGGGGTGCTGCGCACAGCAACCAGGTGCAACATGGGCCAGCGGCCCATTCGACCAAGGCCGGCCCAACTCGGCCCACGCAAGGCGTGCTCCGCAAGACGCGCCAACGGCCAGGGCGCCCCTATCACCATAAATACATGGCAGAGCTCCATAATCAGGTACGTTTTACTCACCTTGTGACCCTGCCCGTTGAAGCACCTCTGACTTGAGCATTGGAGTGCCTTTGCAGGTACCACCCGCGTGCGGCTTACAACTCGGTCCCTCACCACAGCGACCGATCAACGTCATCAACAACAACCCATCGTATTTGATCAGGTACGATCAATTGATATTTTTTCTCTTATAGGAAACGAATCTAGACTTAAATCATGAAAAAGTTCTTTAATTTAAAAAATTAAAGAGAGGAGGGTTATACATGGTAGTCAAATATAGTGAATCAATTTTCCATACAAAGTACAACGACCTATACTACTTGAACATACACGTGATGAAAGTGAGATCTATATACCAAACATGTATCCTCTTTTACCAACAAGGGTTGGTTCGAGTAGTAACTAGGCTTGGATCCAACTCTAAGGTCTCAGGTACGAATCCTTGGTGTGGAAGAAACATTATGGGAATAGGAGAACCACACGGACCGGCAAAGCGGGGTACATGTCATCAGCCAGGTTTCCCGACGTAGACTAGCCACCGTCAAAGTCGGTGAATACTGAGCACCAGTAACACAGTAACCAAACTAACGTGCACCCTTTTTTCAGTAGTTGAATATTATATTATTATATTATATATATATATATATATATATATATATAATAAATAATACATAATAAATATATATCCTATAGTATATTATATAAATTATTATATTATATGGGAATATATAGTATTATATTTGATATATTTATATTAGATATTTTTCATCTTATAGGAAATGAATCTATACTTAAATCACGAAAAAAGTTTTAAATTAAAAAATTAAAGAGAGGAGGGTTATACATGGTAATTAAATATAGTGAATCTATTTTCCATACAAAGTACAACAGCCATTACTACTTGAACATACACGCGAAGAAAGTGAGATCTATATACCAAACATGCATTCTCTTTAATCAACAAGAGTTGGCCCGAGTGGTAACTAGGCTTGGATCCAACTCTAAGGTCTCAGGTATGAATATATGGAGTGGAAAAAACATTATGGGAATGGGAGAACCATACGGACCGGCAAAGCCGGGTACATGTCGCCAACTAGGTTTCCCGACGTAGATTAGGCACGGGCAAAATCGGTGAATACTGAGCACCAATAACGCGGTAACCAAAATAAAGTGCACCCTTTTTCAGTAGTTTAATATTATATTGTTAATATATATATATATATTATTAATGATACATAATATATTAGATAAATTATTATAATATATGGGAATATATAGTATTATTTTTAATATATTTATATTATTGATATTTTTCCTCTTATAGGAAACGAATCTGGACTTAAATCATAAAAAAGTTCTTTAATTTAATAAATTAAAGAGAGGAGGGTTATACATGGGAGTTAAATATAGTGAATCGATTTTCCATACAAAGTACAACAGCCTATACTACTTGAACATACACGTGAAGAAAGTGAGATGTATATACCAAACAAGTATCCTTTTTTACCAACAAGGGTTGGTTCGAGTGGTAACTAGACTTTGTTCCAACTCTAAGGTGTCTGGTACGAATCCTTGGTGTGGAAGAAACATTATGGGAATGGGAGAACCACACGGACCGGCAAAGCGGGGTACATGTCGTCAGCCTGGTTTCCCAACGTAGACTAGCCACCGGCAAAGTCGGTGAATACTGATCACCAATAACACAGTAACCAAAATAACGTGCACCCTTTTTTCAGTAGTTGAATATTATATAATTATATTATTATATATATATATATATATATAATAATACACAATAAATATATATGTTAAAATATATTATATAAATTATTATAATATATGGGAATATATTGTATTATATTTAATATATTTATATTATTGATTTTTCCCTTTTACAGGAAATTAATCTAGACTTAAATCATGAAAAAGTTATTTGAATTAAAAAAGTAAAGGGATGAGGGTTATACTTGGTAATTAAATGTAGTGAATCATTTTCTATACTTGCATACACGTGAAGAAACTGAGATCTATATAAGTCTCTATATGTATCCATTTCTTCTTGCATTCTCTTCTCAACAGAATTTCAGTTCAATGGAAGACAACCAAATCCCTTCGTCTTAGATGGCTCCGTCATTACCCCCAATTAGTCCTGCATCCCCAATTCACGATTGTGTGAAATTCATGTGAGTCCATTATCAGTAGGTCTCACTTTCAAAGTGGTTTTCACATGAGTTTTACCCAATAATAGAGTGAGTATTGATGGAAAAGTATCAAAGAGTATCATAGAGTGATTCTCATATTAATCCAGAGAGTGTTGCTAGTACCTTTTTTAACGTTGTTATCACCATTTTCTGATAATTATTTTTATTTGCAGTATGTTTTTCAATTGAACGTGAGGAAAACCAAGCGGAATTAAATAGGATGAGAAAAATCCAAAGAAAACAAAAGCAAATGAAAGCATAGATCCTTAATTGGAGTGCTAGTATGCAGCCAATTCCCAATGATCCAAACGTCACTTCAAAAATGATTAATCTCCCTAACACTATGATTAGTGCTATTGCAAGTGAAGCTGTTTCTTGTTTGACATTGTTGGAGTTAAAAAATGCTCCTACCCCAAACACTGCCCTTCCATTAACAAAAGCTTTATTGCAATGGGATATCTCTCTTCAACTCTTCACTCAAAGAAGGTTCACTGCTATAGTTGGTATTAAACATATACTTAATAAAACTTGAGCACTGTTAGCATTTCCAATATGTGTGAAAAATGTAATTTTAGGATTTTTTTCGAAATGCCAACAGTGCTCAAGTTTTATTAAGTATACGTTTAATACCAGCTATAGCAGTGAACCTTCTTTGAGTGAAGAGTTGAAGAGATATATCCCTTTGCAATAAAGTTGTAGTTAATGGAAGGGCACTGTTTGGGGTAGGAACATTTTCTAACTCCAACAATGTCAAGCAAGAAACAGCTTCATTAGCAATAGCACTAATCATAGTGTTAGGGAGATTAATCCTTTTTGAAATGATGTTTGGATCATTGGGAATTGGCTGCTTACTAGCCCTCCAATTAAGGATCTGTGCTTTCATTTTCTCTTGCCTACTATGGATTGTCCTCATCCTATTTAATTCAATTATGTTTTTCTCACTTTCAATTGATAAACGTACAACAAATTAAAAAACAATATATTATCAGAAAATGAGGATAATAATGTTAAAAAAGGTACACACAAAACTCTCTATAATAACATGAGAACCACTCTAGGATACTCTTTGATAGTGTTCCATCAATACTCACTCTATGATTGGGTAAAACTTATGTGAGAACCACTTTGAAAATGGGACCTATAGTTTAATGGGACTCACATGCATTTCACACAATCATGAAGTCTGTGTTGATGGGAAAATGTTAAAAAGAGTGTTAATATTACCATAGTTTCTAGATGTTTCTCTAAAAAGAATTGTAACTTGGTGGGCCCATTTCACGTTCCACCAGCAATGAGCTCTTCTCATTTTTGTATCCCGCAATTTTTTGATGATTACCAGTTATTTCATCATGCAATCTCAAATGTTATCTTTGATATATTTAAAATAATACAAATTAACATTGATTTTTGTTCTTTAAACAATAATAACATGAATTAATCACCTCAAGAGCTTCAGTTTTCAGTTCCAACTCAGCTACATATTGTTGTTTCCTCCGTCTAGATCTCTCAGCTAAGTGCCGATTTAATAGTATTCAGCATTCATGTATACCTGTAAGATTTGTGTGTGAAGAATAGGAATATGAAGATACAAAGTTATTGTCGTCAAAACTTAGGTCCTAGCCGTGGGTTCGGCCAGGCATTTGGACAGTCTTTGATTCCTCTGTTTTTCAAGCAATTGCGTTGAGGAGGGAACTCTGCTCCCCAACTGTGATAAAGATAATGCATAAAGGTAAAAGAAAGTAAAAATGCGATAAAGATAAATTGCGAGAGAAAAAATAAGTTTTGTATTTGATTGATTGTTCTGTACAAGGTACTCTTCTCTCTATATATAGATAGGCCCTCGTCGGCCACTAAGCGTGTAACACCCCTTTTCTACCCGTTATTTATTCATTTAAAATCAGAGTTTCAAAAATTCTTTTCTTTGCTACACCAGAAAGGAGTGCCACATTTTCACTTGAACTCGAAACGAACGTATTTAATTCACTTATAAACATATCGGATACACAGCACTTCAAATTCTCATTCATTAAGCAGCGGATTTTCAAAAGGTTTAACTTCAACAAATCTTAACATCTTTTAAAGGCTCTTTAAAGGCAACTCAACAACAATACAACCTGATAAACATAAAGTACAACTAGGCATTCAATTTCCCCCCCGGGTGCTACGTATTAGAGCCAGACACAACCGACTAGAAGAAGGTATGAGGATAACCTTCACTCGTTATCACCTGCACGTTGCCGACATGAGAAGCAACATAAAGGCAGTAGGGTGAGTCTCTTTACATAAATAATAGCATATAGGATAAGCATTATACTAGGGAAAGCAACTAGAAGCACCAATTCACAACGATATCAACATACACCATTAAATTTACAATCACCAAGAAACATCACCGAATGCATGATTAGTGCATGAAATGCAACCCAACTCCAAGGGCATATGCATGTGGATCCATCACCAAAATAATTGATTTGACCATTAGAAACATCACCAATTAACACACCTCCAATTACAGCTCTAAGACTAGCAATTAACCCACCAGTTACACCAACACCAATTAAATAGACTAATTTAAGTCATCAACATGGAACAGGCAAAAATAAGCAAAACTGCACTTAGACACTAACTAAGACACAAACTGCAACACAGGGCAGCACACTGGCGCCCTGGCGCAACACAAACAACAAAACAAACTGCAACACAGGGCAGCACACTGGCGCCCTGGCGCAACACAATCAGCAACGCAAACTGCAACACAACTAAGACACAGGCGCACACTGGGCAGCACACTGGCGCCCAGGTGCAACACAACTAAGACACAGGCGCACACTGGGCAGCACACTGGCGCCCAGGTGCAACACAGCACAATTGCTGAATTCCTACAGCAGTGCACCTACTTCGGCGAATTAATTAAAATAGCAAAAGACATCGGATTTCAACAAAAGACCACTCATTAGAAAGCCCTCTGAGTTTAGTTTCTGCCTATGATTTTTATTTTTCAAACTAAGTATCCAGTTGGTACAGTTTTTCAAAACACTACACTGAGGTACCAAAATCGGACAGAACTCTCTACCCAGCTTGCAACCAAATTTTCTTTCTCATTTCTTAATGAAACTTCGTGAAACCAGTGCCTATTTCGTAGAGAATTAAGTCTACTTTCCAATGAAACAAGAATCGTTCAAAACGGAGTTCAATTGATAACACAAAGCCTACAAAAACCAAACCTACTTATAGTTTGATTCCAGAAATTTGACCCAACTTTGGAGACTCGTAACTTGAGCTACACAACTCCAAATTGAACGAACCCAGTGCCAAAACGACCGGCTTTAAGTCTATTTTCAAAAACAAACAGCCACATAATTTTTGGATCAACCAAATAGTACCAGTTTCAGAAAAACCGAAACAGTGTCCAGAAATGCACAAAAACCATAAACAAGTAGAACTCATCATGATCAATTCCCAAACAACAATTTCAACACCACATACTTATGCATTTCGTCAAACACCACATAAGCATAGTAACCTCACCTCCAAAACTCATAAGGTAATATCATCAAACACCTTGCATACGTAACTTGTATCATGTTCATTTCAACAACAAACAACATAGATTCATCAAATTGAGGTCAAACATAACATCAACCATGAAAACAACACAACAATCAATCAATTAATTATCCTAGAGCCTAACCCACATAGAACACTCATCATATAAGTTATTATGAATGAAAGAGAGCCCCCTAACCTTAGAAAATTGAAGAACCAAGCAAAACTGCTAGCAACCAACAAGAATCACCAACTAAGTGAGCTTTTTCCTCCCTTTCCTTGAAGCCTTCATGCCAAAACCACCTCTTCTTCTCCCCTTTGCAACCTTCGGCCGCCGCTCCCTCTCTCCCTCTTCTCACTTTCTATTCTCTTTTCTTTGCTTCAATGAGCACCTTCTCATAAGACCCCTAGGTTTATTAGTTGAACTTGGACCACTTAATGGGTCATGGGCCATGGATCATGGGCTTTCCACTTAAGCCCTAATTTAATTAGTTGGTGCCACCAATTTCCTAATACCACACCTCCACTTAATTAATTAATATAATTTTCTCAATAATCTAATTATGTCAACTAAAATAAATTAAATACCTAGATACTTAATTAAATAAATAAATTAAATATTTAGGGTGTTACAACTCTCCCCCACTTAGAACAATTTCGTCCTCGAAATTTCTCTTCCAATGCTAACACTCCTCCATTAACCGACTACGGCATCTAGGCAACTAGTGCTATCTAATACACTGATCGTCATTCCTTTGATTACCGGCGACAAGTGCTTGGGCGGCCGTCCCTCCTACTTATTCAGCCAGGTAACTTCAAGAAGTGACAATCAGGGTTAAACTCCAACGGTTCCCTAGGGGTGGGCGTAATCATATCGGTACCCTATGATCACCCCAAGATTCCATTAAGGTTCTTTCCCATCATAACATGCCCCAAATACAGCCACAAAATCAAGGCAACTGCAACATTAACAGCAGTCTATGACGCATATAGAATTCACAACATCAGCAGCCAAGCTAATAATTTAGCAACCAAACAATTCATCACTCAGTCAACAATCGACACTCAGTCTTGGCCGCAGCCCACTCAATCAACAAACCACTAAACCTGCTACTCAGGCACATCAATGACACAAGACTCAACACGGCCACAGGGCCGCAACATGAAATTAACGCTTGCTACAAGCATACAACATAAGATTCACCAAGCAATTTGGGCCATTCAGCGGTACCCAAGACAACAACAAAACAACAACATAATCATCAACAATATCATTTAACAACCATACTACCGAAACAACAAATCAACAATGGCCGACGGCCTAAAACAACAAATCAACAACAGCAAGTAACAGGTCTCACATTAACGATTCGACATTAAACAACTTAACACCTTAATCAATTATTATCAAACAGTTAAGGAATCAAGGCAACATGAATACATATTCAAGCATGATGATATCACTTTAATTCGTTAACATGGCAACAACACAACTAGGTTTTAAGACATGCAGCAAAATTTGTCTAACAAGGCATCAAGGCATACACATGGTAATTATCAAAATCCTAGATCACACACTACACGATTTCAATAATACAAACATTCACGTACAAAACATTTTGTTTAGATTTTTCAACACGAGAAATAAAACATGTCATAGAAATTGGTTTTCTCTCTACAAGACTGAACGTCGGCTTAAACAGTTTGAATAAAATATTCTTAAGAACACAAGGCAATAGAAGCTAACTCAAAGAAGCTCACAACAGTGCCCTTTTATAGAAAAAAAAACAATTTTCAATGCTACTATCAGTATACAACCATAGAATTGTTTATGAGTAGTTCAAAAGCAATTTTCAAAATCTCTTAACTTTTTAGACCACAAACCACAAAATAGGGCCACTCATAAAAATAGGGACAGTCAGCAACCAAAGCAGGCACAACCCAGAAAATAGCAGCAGTGTACAAAAGTAGGGACAGTAACAGTTATTTTTGGAAACAGTGACGGCGGTCTCTGGAAACAGTAACAACGACTTTCAAAAGACAGCAACAATAATTTTCTGAAACAGCAATAATCATTTTCAGAAAACAGCAACAATTATTTTTCTGAAAACGGCAATAATCATTTTCAGAAAACAGCAACAATTATTTTTCTGAAAACGGCAATAATCATTTTCAGAAAACAGCAACAATTATTTTTCTGAAAACAGCAATAATTAAAACAGCAACTGTAAAACAGCAACAGTAATTTAAATAAAACAGCAACAAATCAGAGTTTCAAAAATTCTTTTCTTTGCTACACCAGAAAGGAGTGCCACATTTTCACTTGAACTCGAAACGAACGTATTTAATTCACTTA
Organism: Astragalus membranaceus; assembly: GCA_039519185.1. Classification (NCBI taxonomy): domain Eukaryota; kingdom Viridiplantae; phylum Streptophyta; class Magnoliopsida; order Fabales; family Fabaceae; genus Astragalus; species Astragalus membranaceus. Next base: position 85,964,116 of record CM076848.1, on the reverse strand, counting down.
TAAACATATCGGATACACAGCACTTCAAATTCTCATTCATTAAGCAGCGGATTTTCTAAAGGTTTAACTTCAACAAATCTTAACATCTTTTAAAGGCTCTTCAAAGGCAACTCAACAACAATACAACCTGATAAACATAAAGTACAACTAGGCATTCAATTTCCCCCCCGGGTGCTACGTATTAGAGCCAGACACAACCGACAAGAAGAAGGTATGAGGATAACCTTCACTCGCTATCACCTGCACGTTGCCGACATGAGAAGCAACATAAAAGCAGTAGGGTGAGTCTCTTTACATAAATAATAGCATACAGGATAAGCATTATACTAGGGAAAGCAACTAGAAGCACCAATTCACAACGATATCAACATACACCATTAAATTTACAATCACCAAGAAACATCACCGAATGCATTATTAGTGCATGAAATGCAACCCAACTCCAAGGGCATATGCATGTGGATCCATCACCAAAATAATTGATTTGACCATTAGAAACATCACCAATTAACACACCTCCAATTACAGCTCTAAGGCTAGCAATTAACCCACCAGTTACACCAACACCAATTAAATAGACTAATTTAAGTCATCAACACGGAACAGGCAAAAATAAGCAAAACTGCACTTAGACACTAACTAAGACACAAACTGCAACACAGGGCAGCACACTAGCGCCCTGGCGCAACACAAACAGCAACACAAACTGCAACACAAGGCAGCACACTGGCGCCCTGGCGCAACACAATCAGCAACGCAAACTGCAACACAACTAAGACACAGGCGCACACTGGCGCCCAGGTGCATCACAGCACAAGTGCTGAATTCCTACAGCAGTGCACCTACTTCGGCGAATTAATTAAAATAGCAAACGACATCGGATTTCAACAAAAGACCACTCATTAGAAAGCCCTCTGAGTGTAGTTTCTGCCTATGATTTTTATTTATCAAAATAAGTATCCAGTTGGTACAGTTTTTCAAAACACTACACTGAGGTACCAAAATCGGACAGAACTCTCTACCCAGCTTGCAACCAAATTTTCTTTCTCATTTCTTAATGAAATTTCGTGAAACCAGTGCCTATTTCGTAGAGAATTAAGTGTACTTTCCAATGAAACAAGAATTGTTCAAAACGGAGTTCAATTGATAACACAAAGCCTACAAAAACCGAACCTACTCACAGTTTGATTCCAGAAATTTGACCCAACTTTGGAGACTCATAACTTGAGCTACACAACTCCAAATTGAACGAACCCAGTGCCAAAACGACCGGCTTTAAGTCTATTTTCCAAAACAAACAGCCACATAATTTTTGGATCAACCAAACAGTACCAGTTTCAGAAAAACCGAAACAGTGTCCAGAAATGCACAAAAACCATAAACAAGTAGAACTCATCATGATCAATTCCCAAACAACAATTTCAACACCACATACTTAAGCATTTCGTCAAACACCACATAAGCATAGTAACCTCACCTCCAAAACTCATAGGGTAATATCATCAAACACCTTGCATACGTAACTTGTATCATGTTCATTTCAACAAAAAACAACATAGATTCATCAAATTGAGTTCAAACATAACATCAACCATGAAAACAACACAACAATCAATCAATTAATTATCCTAGAGCCTAACCCACATAGAACACTCATCATATAAGTTATTATGAATGAAAGAGAGCCCCCTAACCTTAGAAAATTGAAGAACCAAGCAAAACTCCTAGCAACCAACAAGAATCACCAACTAAGCGAGCTTTTTCCTCCCTTTCCTTGAAGCCTTCACGCCAAAACCACCTCTTCTTCTCCCCTTTGCAACCTTCGGCCGCCGCTCCCTCTCTCCCTCTTCTCACTTTCTATTTTCTTTTCTTTGCTCCAATGAGCACCTTCTCATAAGACCCCTAGGTTTATTAGTTGAACTTGGACCACTTAATGGGTCATGGGCCATGGATCACGGGCTTTCCACTTAAGCCCTAATTTAATTAGTTGGTGCCACCAATTTCCTAATACCACACCTCCACTTAATTAATTAATATAATTTTCTTAATAATCTAATTATATCAACTAAAATAAATTAAATACCTAAATACTTAATTAAATAAATTAATTAAATATTTAGGGTGTTACAGAGCGAGCCATTACCCACGATCCCACTAGCATGGTTGGTGGGGTGCAAAAACCGCATCGCTCCACTCCTCAAAGCTTCTCTTCTTCGCTTAACCTTCAATTGCTCCTACGTTCTATCCACATGCCCATCCTTGCCTCGCAGGCAACTCCTTTTTGCCTCGGTCACATACCCTTTCGACTGATCCTTGTCGGCCTGCAGCCGTCGTGTAACACCCTAAATATTTAATTAATTTATTTAATTAAGTTTTTAGGAATTTATTTAATTTATTGGGTATAATTTAATTAATTAGAAATTATATTAATATGTGTAGGTGGTATTAGAAGGTGGAGGTGCCAAACTAGATGGACTTGGGCTTAAGTGAGAAGCCCAAGCCCATGACTCTTGTCATATGCGAAGTAGACAAGCGCTTAGGGGTTAGGGTTTCCTTGCTAGCATTTGCGAAAACTTGAGGATTAGAGAAAAGAGAGGAGAGGCGCGCCGTTGGAGAGGAGAAGAAGAGAAGAGAGGTCGCGCCACCAAGAGAGGAAAGGATCGTGGATTGTTGCCGTGTTTCCGTTCGTGGTCGTCTCGAGGGCTCCTACTCTTCGAATACGAGGTAAGGGGATGTCCTATCAATTCTTATAATGATTCCTATGATAGATCCTAAGTAGTGATAGCCTAGATTTTTAACTATGATTATGCTGATGTTTGCGAAATCCATGTTCTTGTTGTTGCTATATGCGTAATTCATGTTGGTGCTTGGGATTGTTGTTGATTTCGATGGTTGGGTATAATTTTGACGATTTCAATGTATATCAATGATGGGTGTAATGTGTGTTATAATTGATTCAAGTAACAATTTGAGAAAAATGATGTTTGTGCTGAAATTGTGTGAAAATCTGGTGCTGGGAGTGTTTTGGGCGCCAGGCGCCCTGTGCTGGGCGCCAAGGGTGCCAGTGCGCGTTGCAGTGTGCGTGGGTTGGCGCTGGGTGCCAGCGCTGGGCGCTGAGCACCCGTGTGCGTGTGTGCGTGCGTAGCGCTGGGCGCTGGGTGCCAGCGCTGGGCGCTGAGCGCCCGTGTGTGTGGTTGCTTGTTGCGCCAAGGCGCTGGGCGCCTATGTGTGCGTGTTGCGTTTCTACTGGGCGCCAGGTGCCTGGGCGCTGGGCGCCCATGGCGCCAGTTTGTCTGGATGTTCCCAAAATATTTTCGAAAACTGTTTTCGCTATATCTTTTGACTCAGATATCCGTTTTGAACGTTTCAAAAAGCGTTGTGAAGCATTTTCAGTTGTCTATCTATGTGCCCCATTTTTTTTAATAAAAACTTATAATTTTAGAAGGTTGCTGGGCGCCCAAGTGGCTGTCCCCTGTGGTCATTGCTGTGACATTCAAAACTCGTTTTGGTGTCTTTAAAAATTCTCTTTTGTGTATAACCAGTGGTGTTAACGTTTTAGTGTCAAAAGTAATGATTTTGACGATGATGCCCTTAGTGGCTAGTTAAATGACTGTTTTGCCCCTAGTGGCTATTATTATTTATATTGACGTGTAAATGACTGTTTTGCCCCTAGTGGCTATTATTATTTGTATTGACGTGTAAATGACTGTTTTGCCCTTAGAGGCTAATATTATTTATAATGATGTGTAAATGACGATGATGCCCTTAGTGGCTAGTTAAATGACTGTTTTGCCCCTAGTGGCTATTATTATTTATAATGACGTGTAAATGACGATGATGCCCTTGGTGGCTAGTAAATGACGTTTTTGCCCTCAGTGGCTATTGTTTGAGTTGATGACATTTATGTATAAGTGATGATGAAACCCAGTGACGTTTGAGGCCCGAAAGGCTAAGTGATGTTAAGGCCTAAAAGGCTAAGTGATGTTGTTGTTGTGTAAATTGTGAAATGACAGGTGCTGTGCCTCTTATTTGGCAAACCGGTAAATGACGGGTCACATAGTTGACTGTGATTTGTGTATTTGAGTATTTGTGTGTTTGTGAGTGGTGCATGTCATAGTGTCTCATGCCCCATATGCATAAACCCAGTGACGTTTTGAGGCCCAAGTGGCTAAGTGACGATGAGGCCTTAATGGCTAAGCGACGTTTGTGAAAAGGTACCTCATGCATATGCCCGCGAGTGGGTTGCATTTCATATGCCTACATGACATAGTGATGGGTTATTGTAGTGATGTGACTGATGATTGTGCTGTGATTAATTTAGAGCTGTGACTTAACTTATTATTTATCATATGATTTATTATATGAATTGAATTGGACTCACCCTTCTGTTCGAATGTTACCCCATGCGGTAACGTGCAGGTGATTGCGAGTGAAGTACTAGGTACCTTCACTAATCCGAGTCGAGTCGTCACGCTCTGATACGTAGCACTCAGGGGGGGGGGGGGATGAACTTATTGTTATGATTGGTTTTGGTTGTTATGTTTTGTTGATAATTTGGTTTTATTTTGTTATTCCGCTGCGTAGTTGATTTTATTGACGTTAATTTTTATTGCGATGATAACTGTGGTTTTGAGATTCGCCTTATAGTGATGTGCTACGTAATACATGGTTATTATGTTTTTGAGCCGTTTTATTGAGAAGTGTAGTTTTATTGAAGCATGTGTAACATCCTTTGCAATGAAAAGAAATTTTGAAAACTCTGATATTTTCCAATTAAATTAACGGGTAGAAAAGGGGTGTTACATTAGTGGTATCAGAGCAGTTCGGTCTGTCCGGCCAAGTTGTCCAGTCGTAGTGTCAACTGACAACGGTGTGTTGTCAGTTATATCTAACTGTTGTTGTTGTAGCAAGTGAGTTGAGATGGCTGGGAGGATCGATGCTGCTGCTGCTGTGGTTGGGCTGCTGCTGAATGTTGTAGGAAGTTGAATCTTGTTTTGCCGGTTATGAATGGAGAAATGGTAGTCGATACTCCTGCGAAGGGGTCGGTGATTACGTCCCAGGTGTGTTCTCAGTGTCCCGTGTCGATCTTCGGCAGGGACTTTATTGTGAATTTTGTTTGCTTGCCGTTGAGAGGTCTGGATGTAATCTTAGGCATGGACTGGTTAGAGAATAATCACGTTCATATCAACTGTCGTAGCAAGTCGGTTAGTTTCGGGGAAGAGGATTCTGTTTTGGTATCTGCTGGTCAGTTGAAGAAGTTGAAGAAAGAAGGAGTTCAGCTATTTGCGTTGATGGCATCATTGTCTGCTGAGAGTCAGGCTGTTATTGAAGAACTGCAAGTGGTACGCGAGTTTCCTGAGGTTTTTCCTGATGAAATTCTGGGGGTGCCACCGGAAAGAGAAGTTGAGTTTTCGATTGATCTTGTACCTGGTACGAGGCCTGTGTCTATGGCACCGTACAGGATGTCGGCGTCTGAATTGTCTGAGTTGAAGACGCAACTCGAAGAATTGCTTGAGAAAAAGTTTGTGAGACCGAGTGTATCACCGTGGGGAGCTCCGGTATTGTTAGTGAAGAAGAAAGATGGGAGTATGAGGTTATGTGTGGACTATCGTCAGTTGAAGAAGGTAACTATCAAGAATAAGTATCCGCTTCCGAGGATCGACGATTTGATGGATCAGTTAGTGGGTGCCCGTGTTTTTAGCAAAACTGATTTGAGGTCCGGATATCATCAGATTAAAGTAAAGGATAAGATGTTCAGAAGACAGCGTTCAGGACAAGGTATGGGCATTATGAGTATTCAGTGATGCCGTTCGGTGTGACCAATGCTCCTGGTGTATTTATGGAATATATGAATCGTATTTTCCATAATTACCTAGACCGGTTTGTGGTGATCTTCATAGGTGACATTCTAGTTTATTCTAAGTCAGAGGAAGAGCATGCTGAGCACCTGAAGACAGTGTTAGAAGTTTTGAAAGAGAAAAAGTTGTATGCTAAGTTATCAAAGTGTGAGTTCTGGCTGAAAGAGGTGAGTTTCCTTGGGCACGTGATTTCTGGTAATGGTATTGCGGTGGATCCGGCAAAAGTGGAGGCAGTATTGGAGTGGGAGGCTCCGAAGTCCGCAACAGAGATTAGAAGCTTTTTGGGTTTGGCTGGGTACTACAGGAGGTTCATCGAGGGTTTTTCCAAGTTGGCCCTTCCGTTGACTCAGTTGACTTGTAAGGGTAAAGTTTTCGTTTGGGATGCTCGGTGTGAGGAAAGTTTTATGGAACTGAAAAAGAGATTGACAACGTCGCCTGTTTTGACGTTGCCTAATCCGGAGGAACCGTTTGTTGTATATTGTGACGCTTCGAAGATGGGTCTGGGTGGTGTTCTGATGCAAGATGGGAAAGTCATTGCGTATGCGTCGAGGCAGTTGCGGGTTCATGAGAAAAACTACCCTACGCATGATTTGGAATTGGCTGCTGTGGTATTTGTGCTTAAGAATTGGAGGCACTACCTTTATGGTTCGAGGTTTGAAGTGTTCAGTGATCATAAGAGTCTAAAGTACCTGTTTGATCAGAAAGAGTTGAATATGAGACAGCGTCGGTGGTTGGAGCTCTTGAAGGATTATGACTTTGGTTTGAATTATCATCCCGGCAAAGCTAATGTCGTGGCTGATGCTTTAAGCAGGAAGTCTTTGTGTAACACCCCTTTCTACCCGTCACTTTATTTATAAAAATCAGAGTTTAAAAAAAATTTCGTTCATAGGGAATGTTACACATACTTCAGTAAAACGTCGCTTATCAATTTAAAACAGTTCAACTCAATAATTATGCATTCACGTAGCACGTCACAAATAAAAGAATCTCAAGCCTCAATTTAACGTCGCTTATAAAACTCAACATAACAAAACCAACTACGCAGCGGAACTAATAAAACATAACAGAAGAGTCCACATGGACATAACAACCAAAAATCATTAATAAATATATCGAGTTCGTTTTCCCCCCCTGAGTGCTACGTATCAGAGCATGACGACTCGACTCAAGAAGTGAAGCTAAGGCATTCACTGGGAATCACCTGCACGTTACCAACACGGGGGTAACATTCAAACAGGAAAGGGTGAGCATCATTTCAATCCATATAATAGAAAATATGATAAGTACTAATCATAGGCTACACACTAGAACAATCAGCATCCAAAACACTAAATATCCACATCACAGTCATCATTCACATCACTTACAATAGCTCATCTCATGTCATGTAGGCTTATGAAAATGCAACCAACTCGCGGGTATATGCATGAGGTACCTTTTCACAAAACGTCGCTTAGCCCTTAAGGCCTCATCGTCACTTAGCCACTCAGGCCTCAAAACGTCACTGGGTTTATGCATATGGGCATGAGACACTATGACATGCACCACTCACAACACACAAACGCACAATTACTCAAATCATAGTCAACTATGTGACCCGTCACTTACCGGTTTGCTCGCAAAGAGCACAGCACCTGTCAAATTCATAATCAGCACACAACGTCACTTGGCCATTTAGACCTTAACATCACTTAGCCCTTCGGGCCTCAAACGTCACTGGGTTTTCATCGTCACTCACACATAAATATCAATCAACTCAAATAATAGCCACTGAGGGCAAAAACGTCATTTACTAGCCACCAAGGGCATCATCGTCATTTACACGTCATTATAATTTAATTTTAGCCACCAAGGGCAAAACAGTCATTTAACTAGCCACTAGGGGCATCATCGTCAAAATCATCATTTTTGACACCACTTCGTTAAAAATCACTGGTCGTACTCAAAAGAGAGTTTTTAAAGACACCAAAAATACCTTTGCATTGTCACAGCAACGATCACCGGGAACAGCCACTTGGGGCGCCCCAGCAACCTTCCGAAATTATAAATTTTTATTTTCAAAAAGGGAACACACAGATAGGCAGCGGAAAATGTTTCACAACGCTTTTTGAATCGTTCAAAACAGATGTCTGAGTCAAAAGTTATGTCAAAAATAAGTTTGAGAAAAATTAAACAACATCCTGAAATTGGCGCCTTAGGCGCCCAGGCAACCAGGCAACACGCGCACTGGCGCCCAGCGCCCAGGCACGCAACACAAGCGCACACACGCACGACAGGCGCGCACACGGGCGCCATGCGCCCAGGGGCAATAGCGCGCAACACAGCACGGGCGCAGCACGGGCGCCATGCGTCCAGACGCAACACGCGCACACAGGCGCAACACAGCACGGGCGCGGGCAGCGCTTTGGCGCCCTTGGCGCCCTGGGACAGGAACAGCGCGCAACACACTGGCACACTGGGCGCCTTGCGCCTAGACACAATGCACACAGCCATGCGCCCAGTCATGGGGCGCCAACTTCCTGAAACACAGAAAACATCCAGCAACACAATTTTTTTTATAAAATACGTCCATCACATAGGAGTCAAAACCTGCAACCATTTTCAACACACAACACAGCTTGGCATAGGGCGCCCCACTCATGGGCGCCTACTTCCATGACCAATTTCAGCAACAACATTCTTGGCACAGGGCGCCCTACTCATGGGCGCCTAATTCTGCACCTAGGCAACCAAAAATCCAGCAACACAACAAGCACAAAAAAATTGATTTTTAGCAATTATCATCACTATCACTTTGGCGCCCTTGGCGCCTATGCACACACTCACTCAATTTACGAAAACTCAAGCATACCAATTCATAATCTCATGAACGCACAATGCCAAAAATTCGCACATCAAGAACACATCAAGAAATCAACATATATATATATAACCCAACAATTCAATTCGCAAATATATATGAAAAAAAAATTAAACATCAACGACATATCAAGAACAACTCAAGGATTCATGGCATGCATCAATTCGCATATATAAAAAAAATCAAAGTCAACAATATATCAAGAACACATCAAGAAATCTAGTCTAACCCTAGATCTAGGACCCATCATATGATTTATTAGATAGAATGATAGAGCTCCCCTAACCTTTTCAAGAAGAAGAATTCGATGCCCTAGGAGTAGTCACCTACAGAGCCACAGCAACAACGGAGATCCCCTTCCTCTTGATCTTCGAAATTCCTCTCCTCTTTCTCCTCTTGGCCGCCTCTTCCTCTCTCTTTCTCACGCTCCTCTCTTTCTTTTCTCTCTTGTCTCAAAATTTCGCAAAATGTCCACCACAAACCCTAACCCCTAATCACTAGTCCACTTCGCATACTTGTGGATCATGGGCTTGGGCCTTCCACTCAAGCCCAAGTCATGCAAGTGGCGCCTCCACTCCCTCCTAATACCACCAAAATTAATAAAAATCTAATTAATTACATTATATCAAATAAATTAAATTAAATCCCCAATTACTTAATTAAATAAATTAATTAAATATTTTAGGGTGTTACAACTCTCCCCCACTTAGAATATTTCGTCCTCGAAATTTACCTGATCAAACAACTCTGGGTAGGATTCTCGCATCTTGCTCTCTAGCTCCCAAGTCATACTCTCGCCGGCAGCTCCTAGCCAGACCACTTTCACTAATGCAATCTCTTTGCCTCTAAGCGCCTTCACTTCACGATCCTCAATCCGTACGGGCATCGTCTCCACAGTAAGATTGTCCCGCACCTCTACATCATCCATATGGATCACATGAGATGGATCCGAAACATACTTCCGAAGTTGCGACACGTGAAACACGTCATGCAAGTTCAAAAGATTTGGCGGTAAAGCCACTCTATAAGCCACATTTCCGATTCTTTCAGAAATCTGATAAGGACCAACAAATCGAGGGGTGAGCTTCTTCGATTTCAACGCTCGACCAACACCGGTAATAGGAGAAACCCTCAAGAACACATGCTCACCCTCTTGAAATTCTAAATCTTTCTTCCGCTTGTCATGATAACTCTTCTGACGACTCTGCGAAGCCTTCATCTTTTCACGGATCATCTTGATCTTCTCTGTAGTCTCCCGGACAATCTCCGGTCCCAACACTACACTCTCTCCCGACTCATACCAACACAATGGCGTTCTACACTTTCGACCATATAATGCTTCAAACGGTGCCATCCCAATACTGGAATGGTAACTGTTGTTATAAGTAAACTCAATCAACGCAAGGTAGGAATCCCATGAACCCCGCTGTTCCAATACACAAGCCCTCAACAAATCCTCTAATGACTGAATTGTCCTCTCTGACTGACCGTCTGTCTGAGGATGATATGCTGAACTCATTTTCATCTTTGAACCCAATTCCTTCTGCAAACTCGTCCAAAACTCAGAAGTGAACCTCGGATCCCTATCTGACACAATACTCTTCGGAACACCGTGCAGCTTCACAATTTCTTTGACATAGACCTCTGCCAACCTCGACACCGGATAAGTGATATTAATAGGAATAAAGTGGGCAGATTTCGTCAACCTATCAACGACCACCCAAATAGTGTCATAACCCTTAGCTGTATTCGGCAATCCCGTCACAAAATCCATCGCAATGCTATCCCATTTCCACTCTGGAACTTCCAACGGTTGCATTAACCCTGCAGGCTTCTGATGCTCAACCTTAGATTTCTGACAGGTCAAACAGGCATACACAAACTGTGCCACATCTCTCTTCATACCATACCACCAAAACATCTTTTTCAGATCCTGATACATTTTCGTCGCTCCAGGATGGATACTCAACTTGCTACGGTGACCCTCCTCTAAAATTGCCTTTCTCATCTCTTCGTTGTCCGGAACACAGATCCTACCCCGGAACTTCAACACACCACTGGAATCTAATTTGAAATCTTCATCTTCAGATTGACCGACCCCATTAATTAAATCCACTAATTTGACATCTGTTTTCTGAGCTTCCCTGATGCTGCCCAGGAAATCATTATCGATCTTTAACATTCCCAGCTTGACATTGCGAGGTGTCATTTTACAAACCAAACTCAAATCTCTGAATTCCTCGATCAACTCTAATTCTTTCACCATCATCACCGACATATGCAACGACTTTCTGCTTAAAGCATCAGCCACGACATTGGCTTTGCCGGGATGATAGTTCAAACCAAAGTCATAATCCTTCAAGATCTCCAACCACCGACGCTGTCTCATATTCAACTCTTTCCGATCGAACAGATACTTTAAACTCTTATGATCACTGAACACTTCGAACCTCGAACCATAAAGGTAGTGCCTCCAAATCTTAAGCACAAATACCACAGCAGCCAACTCCAAATCATGCGTAGGGTAATTTTTCTCATGAATCCGCAATTGCCTCGATGCATACGCAACAACCTTTCCATCTTGCATCAGCACACCACCCAGACCCATCTTCGAAGCGTCACAATACACAACAAATTGCTTTTCTGGATTAGGCAACGTCAAAACAGGCGACGTCGTCAATCTCTTTTTCAGTTCCATAAAACTTTCCTCACATCGAGCATCCCAAACGAAAACTTTACCCTTACAAGTCAACTGAGTCAACGGAAGGGCCAACTTGGAAAAACCCTCGATGAACCTCCTGTAGTACCCAGCCAAACCCAAAAAGCTTCTAATCTCTGCCTAGTAGCCAACCACCAGTCGTCGGCCTCCTCGGCTAACATGTGGGTACCAAAACGGACCTTCTGCTCAACAGTACAGTCCATCACTCTGAAAATCCTCTCGATCTCCTTCAACCAAGCCATAGCACCATCTGGATCATATTTGCCCTTAAAGGTGGGCGGACTCTCTCTCTGGAAGGTAGTCAGACTCCGAAAACCAGCATTATCTCCAGCATTCTGCTGACCCTGCACAGCCTGAGCCATAGCCTGCAATGCAGCAGCAAGAGCAGCGTCGTTCCTCCCAGCCATTATGAACTATCACTGCAGCACAAACCAAAGATTCAGAACTAATCTATTGTCACAAGACACTATGACAGGACAACATTGGCCGGACAGACCGAACTGCTCTGATACCACTAATGTAACACCCCTTTCTACCCGTCACTTTATTTATAAAAATCAGAGTTTAAAAAAAATTTTGTTCATAGGGAATGTTACACATACTTCAGTAAAACGTCGCTTATCAATTTAAAACAGTTCAACTCAATAATTATGCATTCACGTAGCACGTCACAAATAAAAGAATCTCAAGCCTCAATTTAACGTCGCTTATAAAACTCAACATAACAAAACCAACTACGCAGCAGAACTAATAAAACATAACAGAAGAGTCCACATGGACATAACAACCAAAAATCATTAATAAATATATCGAGTTCGTTTTCCCCCCTGAGTGCTACGTATCAGAGCATGACGACTCGACTCAAGAAGTGAAGCTAAGGCATTCACTGGGAATCACCTGCACGTTACCAACACGGGGGTAACATTCAAACAGGAAAGGGTGAGCATCATTTCAATCCATATAATAGAAAATATGATAAGTACTAATCATAGGCTACACACTAGAACAATCAGCATCCAAAACACTAAATATCCACATCACAGTCATCATTCACATCACTTACAATAGCTCATCTCATGTCATGTAGGCTTATGAAAATGCAACCCACTCGCGGGTATATGCATGAGGTACCTTTTCACAAAACGTCGCTTAGCCCTTAAGGCCTCATCGTCACTTAGCCACTCAGGCCTCAAAACGTCACTGGGTTTATGCATATGGGCATGAGACACTATGACATGCACCACTCACAACACACAAACGCACAATTACTCAAATCATAGTCAACTATGTGACCCGTCACTTACCGGTTTGCTCGCAAAGAGCACAACACCTGTCAAATTCATAATCAGCACACAACGTCACTTGGCCATTTAGACCTTAACATCACTTAGCCCCTCGGGCCTCAAACGTCACTGGGTTTTCATCGTCACTCACACATAAATATCAATCAACTCAAATAATAGCCACTGAGGGCAAAAACGTCATTTACTAGCCACCAAGGGCATCATCGTCATTTACACGTCATTATAATTTAATTTTAGCCACCAAGGGCAAAACAGTCATTTAACTAGCCACTAGGGGCATCATCGTCAAAATCATCATTTTTGACACCACGTCGTTAAAAATCACTGGTCGTACTCAAAAGAGAGTTTTTAAAGACACCAAAAATACCTTTGCATTGTCACAGCAACGATCACCGGGAACAGCCAGTTGGGGCGCCCCAGCAACCTTCTGAAATTATAAATTTTTATTTTCAAAAAGGGAACACACAAATAGGCAGCGGAAAATGTTTCACAACGCTTTTTGAATCGTTCAAAACAGATGTCTGAGTCAAAAGTTATGTCAAAAATAAGTTTGAGAAAAATTAAACAACATCCTGAAATTGGCGCCTTAGGCGCCCAGGCAACCAGGCAACACACGCACTGGCGCCCAGCGCCCAGGCGCGCAACACAAGCGCACACACGCACGACAGGCGCGCACACGGGCGCCATGCGCCCAGGGGCAATAGCGCGCAACACAGCGCGGGCGCAGCACGGGCGCCATGTGTAACGCCCCAAAATAATTTAATTATTTATTTAATTAAGTTATTTAAGGCTTACAATATTTATTTAATTTAATTAAATAATTCAAGTTTAATTATTTTATTTTATTTTATTAGGAGGTGTTGTCACTAATTAAGTGGTGCGAGCAAGGGCCCGTGATCCACAATTAGGCCCGTGGCCCATTTCTTGGCATAGGAGTCGAATCATTAGGGGTCTAGGGAGTTAGTTGCAATTCACTCAAGTGAGAAAAAGAAAGAAAAGAAACGTAAGAGAGAGTGGGAAGAGAAAAGTTGCGAAGAAAAGAAGAGAAGAAGAGGAGAAGGCGAAACTCATAGAGAAGAGGAGGAGGCTCGTTGGTGGTTTGCATTCTTCCCTTGGAGCTTGGCTAACATTTCGACTTCCATAAGGTTAGGGGGTCCTCTTTTTGTTCTTAATAATTATGCGAATTGTGAATTGCTTAGGGTTAGGGTTCTAGGTTAGTTCTATGAATGATTTGTGATGTTAATGATTGATTCATAATATTGTGATGCTTGATGATTGAATTGCTATGTTGGAAATCGCATGATTGATGTTGAATTGTTGCTAAATGCGAATTGGAGACCATATGTTTGAATATATGATTATTTGGTGATTATATGGTGAAATTGAGAATCATGGTGACACTTTAGTAATATATATGTAATTGGGCGTTTTGGTGAATTTTAATTGGTAATTGAAAGTGGAAAAAAATTCTGTTTGGAAGCCCCTAGGCGCCTTAGGCGCCATATGCATGTTGCTGAAATTTTCTGTTTTGCGCCATGGTCATGGGCGCGAAGTGCCCAGCAGTGTGCTGTGCCAGTTTCCAAAAATTCTGTTGCCTGTGTTGCCATTCTGTGTTGCTGTGCCTGTTGCCGGTGTTGCCATTCTGTGTCCCTGTGCTGTCAGTTTTGGCACTTGTTGCTTGTGTCATGGGCGCCAAGGGCCCCAAAGTCCGGGTGATAGTTTTGCGAAAATTGTTTTCAGGTTTTTATACTCAGGTAAAATGGCTCATGAAAAATGATTTTTGGCAACAAAGGAGTTGAGTTGCATATTTTCACTAGGTGCCTAGTGCATGGGCGCCAAAAATGAGGTTCAGTTTTTGATGAAATTTTAATTTGGTTTTCATGTTCTGAGCATTTGGCTCGTGTAAAATCAATTTCGAAGGAAAATAAATTTTGTTGCATGTTGGCCTTAGGCGCCTAGTGCCTGGGCGCCGTGTTGCTGTGCTGAGCACCTGTGCGTGTTGTTCCCCTGGGCGCCTAGCGCCTGTGCGCTGTTGCGCGTGTTGTTCCCCTGGGCGCCTAGCGCCTGTGCGCTGTTGCGCGTGTTGTTCCCCTGGGCGCCTAGCGCCTGTGCGCTGTTGCGCGTGTCGTTCCTGGGCGCCAAGCGCCCATGCGCCTGTGCGTGTTGCCTCTCCCATGCGCCAAGCGCCCATGCGCCAAGCGCTGTGTTGCCCCTGGGCGCCCAGCGCCCATGCGCCAGTTTCCAGGATGTCTAAATATTTTTCCTTTTTGTTTTTAATGTAACTTTTGACTCGGTTATCCAAATTTAACGGTTCAAAATGCGTTTCGAAGCTAATTTCAGTGTCTATTCAATGGTCTCAATTTTATGCAAAAATAAATTATTTTTACTGGTGTTCCTGGCTGAAGGTGTTCAAGTGTCCAAATGGCTATTTTTATCCATTTTCCCTATGTCGTGTCAATGTCCTGAGTTGGTCTATTTGAATTGGTGTTGGTGTGGGTGGTGAGCTGAAATGGTGAGTGATGATGAGGTGAGATTGGTGAGCAGAGGCTTCGGCCTAATTTTAATTTGGTGAGTTAAATAATGCACTATGGTGAGATTAGAATTTAAAATGGTGAATTGATTGATTTGTGGTGTGTTGTGATGCATTCTCCATAACACCTCATGAAGCATGTGCATTATTGGTGAGCAGAGGCTACGGCCTAATTTTATTTGGTGAGCAGAGGCTACGGCCTACTTGTATTTGGTGACGGATCCGACATGCATGTACCCGTGGAGTTTGGGTTGCATTACATTGCATAATCATATATTGTGTAGTGCTGTTTGGAAATAGAATGTTGATGTGATTGTTCCATTGTTGTGAATTGGTGTGCCTGGTTTCCTTTTTCCTATGCATTGCGTAATTCCCATATGTTATTAATTATGAAAAGAGACTCACCCTACTGCCTTTATGTTGCTTCTTATGTCGGCTGTAACACCCTAAAATAATTTAATTAAGTAATTGATTAAATTATTTAAAGTGTTGCACTATTTTATTTTATTATGTGATGATATAGTATTTTATTTTAATTGAAGGGGATGGCGTTGGTAATACCGGAATTTCAAGTGACGGCCCAAGAGGCCCAAGCCCGTTGGCTTAGGCGCTCCTTAGACACTAGGGGTCTAGGTCGCGCCTCACTAGTGTCAAAAGAAAGAAAGAAAGTCGAAATAGAGAAGAAAAGAAAGAAAGTCGAAGAGAGGAGAAGAGAAGGAAGGAGCGATTTCAAGCTTGGAGTTAGGGTTTGTGCACCTTGATCCTAGGTAAGGGTTCTTAACCTTCTATGATTCGATTTCTTTTCCCTATCAAGTGCTTAAGTTTCGTTTTCCCTAACCCCTTTCTTTTTGATCAAATTCGCGAATGGTCCAAGAGAAGGAGAGAGAGGGCGTGTTCGTGGATAAGGGAAGAAGAAGGGAAGAATTCTTGTTGCGGTGGTGTGTCGGTGCTTCGGTGGGAAGAGCTCTAGTGTCGTCATAATCAAGGTTAGGGGAGTCTCACTCTATAATAGAGAATATAATAGGTTGTATGTAAACCATAGGATTCCACTTGACACTACTTGTTAATTGTTAGAATTGTTTAGGTTAGTTGAATTTGATAATTGTTGTGGTTACTTCGATTTCCCTATGCTAAGGTTTGGATTTCATGTGTTGATTTTGTGCCTTGATGTGTTCCTAATATATATATGAGATTGAATGTTGTTGGTATGAGCACAATGTAATTTGTGAATGTTATGGTGATTTGGTTTAGAAAAATGAGTAAGAATTTTTGGTGTTCTGGTTGTGTTGGGGCGCCTGGGCGCCTAGTGCTGGGGGGGAATTGGCGCCCTGGGCGCTGTTTTCTGTTGCTGGGCGTGTGGGTGTTCTGGGCAGGGCGCCTGTGTTGTTGCCTGTGGCGCCTGGGGTGGCGCCAGGTTGCTGCCTATGCTTAGGCAAGGCGCATAAATCATGTTTTTGGGTAAACTCAGTTTCTAAGCATATTTTACCGAGCCAAACTTTGTATTCACCTGACCAAATCATATTTTAAGTACTTTGGCTAAAGAATTTCTGGATTTGCACTTGTGGCTTTGAAATTGTCCGATTGGGCATCATTTTGGCTTGTTTTAGGGGTGCCTTGTGCACACATCATTTTCTGAGCATATTTTACCGAGCCAAACTTTGTATTGACCTGACCAAATGTTATTTAAAACACTTTGGCTAAAGAATTTCTGGATTTGCACTTGTGGTTTTGAAATTGTCCGGTTGGGCATCATTTTGGCTTGTTTTAGGGGTGCCTTGTGCACACATCATTTTCTGAGCATATTTTACCGAGCCAAACTTTGTATTGACCTGACCAAATGTTATTTAAAACACTTTGGCTAAAGAATTTCTGGATTTGCACTTGTGGTTTTGAAATTGTCCGGTTGGGCATCATTGTGGCTTGTTTTAGGGGTGCCTTGTGCACGCATCATTTTCTGAGCATATTTTACCGAGCCAAACTTTGTATTGACCTGACCAAATGTTATTTAAAACACTTTGGCTAAAGAATTTCTGGATTTGCACTTGTGGTTTTGAAATGGTCCTATTGGGCATCGCTTGGCTTGTTTTAGGGGTGCCTTGGATGCATCTCATTTTCTGAACCATATTTTCCCTAGCCAAATTCTGTATTCACGTGACCAAATCCCATTTTGAACCTTTTGGCTAGAGCGGTTTCAATTTTTAAGGTAGCCTACTTTGTTTGTGCGTTTGGGTGTTGTGTGGGCGCCAAGTGTGGCCGCCCAGGGTGCCAAGTGGGGCGCCCATGACTTGTGTTCGAGTTTCGGGTCTAATGGTGCTAGATTGGTCCCTAAGTGTTATCCTAGTCATAGGGACGTGATTGTGAGGAGAAAATAATGAGTTGGTTGATGATGAGGCCATGGGGGCTAAAACTAAGATTAATTAAAAATGTGATATAGGATACATGGACCGTGTTGTTAATAATTATGATCGTGGTTTTGTCATGGAGTCTCATGCATACATAAGGCTGCGGTCTGAGTTGTTAATTACGATAATAAGGCTGAGGTCTGAGTTCTAAATTGAAATGATAAGGCTGCGGTCTGAGTTGATATTATGATGATAAGGCTGCGGTCTGGGAAAATGGTACCACATGCATAACTGTATTGCATACATCCTCATGATAAGCATGCTAGTTGGTGATTGTATGGACTATGCTACTGTGTGACTGTGTGAGTGTGATGCTATGACGTAATATACTTCTTATTATAATCTTTATTATGTAGTTGAGACTCACCCTTCTGTTGTTGTTTACCACAGGTAGTCCTGAGTGAAGGCCTACTCCTTTCACTCCCGAGTCGGTCTGCTCTGATACGTGACACCTAGGGGGTTGGATTAGGGATTTTAATGTTATTCATTTGTCGTTGAATTTTATATGCTTTGAGTTGATGATTTTTGATGAGCCTGTTGTTCGGCATATTTTGGAGATTGTGTTATTTTTCCGCTGCGAGTCATCTAAATTACAATGTGTGGATTTTATTGGTGAAGTCACGTGTACCCTAAATTATTTAATGGTGTTGCGTATTATAAGTGTGTAACGAAGGCTTACACCGATTTGACCGTTGTTAAATTAAGCTTATGTGTAGCATTCCATTCGAAAAGAAATTTTGAAACTCTGATCTCTATAATAAATAGCCGGGTAGAATGGGGTGTTACATCGGCAACGTGCATGTAATAACGAGTGAAGGATTCCTTTATGCCTTCGTCTGGTAGGAAGTGTCACGCTCTGATACGTAGCACCAGGGGGGGGGGGTGTCCTATGTTTATGCATTATTTTTCCTAAACTGTTAGATTTGATTGGTGATGTATTGGTTTTAAATTTTAGAACTCATATTTATTCCGCTGCTGATGGTGATTGGTTTTAGTTGATGCGAACTAAACATTTTTCTCATGGTGTTATGTATCTTGTTATTTATGAGGTAAATGTAGCACTCGCTTGAATTGTTTTCAAAAAAAAAAAAAAAAAGACTCTGATTTTATTTAAAAGTAAAGTTATTAGAAAATGGGTGTTACACCATGCGTCCAGACGCAACACGCGCACACAGGCGCAACACAGCACGGGCGCGGGCAGCGCTTTGGCGCCCTGGGACAGGAACAGCGCGCAACACACTGGCACACTGGGCGCCTTGCGCCTAGACACAATGCACACAGCCATGCGCCCAGTCATGGGGCGCCAACTTCCTGAAACACAGAAAACATCCAGCAACACAATTTTTTTTATAAAATACGTCCATCACATAGGAGTCAAAACCTGCAACCATTTTCAACACACAACACAGCTTGGCACAGGGCGCCCCACTCATGGGCGCCTTGTAACACCCCTTTTCCAATAACTTTACTTTTAAATAAAATCAGAGTCTTTTTTTTTTTTTTTTGAAAACAATTCAAGCGAGTGCTACATTTACCTCATAAATAACAAGATACATAACACCATGAGAAAAATGTTTAGTTCGCATCAACTAAAACCAATCACCATCAGCAGCGGAATAAATATGAGTTCTAAAATTTAAAACCAATACATCACCAATCAAATCTAACAGTTTAGGAAAAATAATGCATAAACATAGGACACCCCCCCCCT
Source organism: Astragalus membranaceus (assembly GCA_039519185.1). Classification (NCBI taxonomy): domain Eukaryota; kingdom Viridiplantae; phylum Streptophyta; class Magnoliopsida; order Fabales; family Fabaceae; genus Astragalus; species Astragalus membranaceus. The sequence goes on along the minus strand of CM076848.1, from coordinate 85,944,732 downwards.
GGTGCTACGTATCAGAGCGTGACACTTCCTACCAGACGAAGGCATAAAGGAATCCTTCACTCGTTATTACCTGCACGTTGCCGACATAAGAAGCAACATAAAGGCAGTAGGGTGAGTCTCTTTTCATAATTAATAACATATGGGAATTACGCAATGCATAGGAAAAAGGAAACCAGGCACACCAATTCACAACAATGGAACAATCACATCAACATTCTATTTCCAAACAGCACTACACAATATATGATTATGCAATGTAATGCAACCCAAACTCCACGGGTACATGCATGTCGGATCCGTCACCAAATACAAGTAGGCCGTAGCCTCTGCTCACCAAATAAAATTAGGCCGTAGCCTCTGCTCACCAATAATGCACATGCTTCATGAGGTGTTATGGAGAATGCATCACAACACACCACAAATCAATCAATTCACCATTTTAAATTCTAATCTCACCATAGTGCATTATTTAACTCACCAAATTAAAATTAGGCCGAAGCCTCTGCTCACCAATCTCACCTCATCATCACTCACCATTTCAGCTCACCACCCACACCAACACCAATTCAAATAGACCAACTCAGGACATTGACACGACATAGGGAAAATGGATAAAAATAGCCATTTGGACACTTGAACACCTTCAGCCAGGAACACCAGTAAAAATAATTTATTTTTGCATAAAATTGAGACCATTGAATAGACACTGAAATTAGCTTCGAAACGCATTTTGAACCGTTAAATTTGGATAACCGAGTCAAAAGTTACATTAAAAACAAAAAGGAAAAATATTTAGACATCCTGGAAACTGGCGCATGGGCGCTGGGCGCCCAGGGGCAACACAGCGCTTGGCGCATGGGCGCTTGGCGCATGGGAGAGGCAACACGCACAGGCGCATGGGCGCTTGGCGCCCAGGAACGACACGCGCAACAGCGCACAGGCGCTAGGCGCCCAGGGGAACAACACGCGCAACAGCGCACAGGCGCTAGGCGCCCAGGGGAACAACACGCGCAACAGCGCACAGGCGCTAGGCGCCCAGGGGAACAACACGCACAGGCGCTCAGCACAGCAACACGGCGCCCAGGCACTAGGCGCCTAAGGCCAACATGCAACAAAATTTATTTTCCTTCGAAATTGATTTTACACGAGCCAAATGCTCAGAACATGAAAACCAAATTAAAATTCCATCAAAAACTGAACCTCATTTTTGGCGCCCATGCACTAGGCACCTAGTGAAAATATGCAACTCAACTCCTTTGTTGCCAAAAATCATTTTTCATGAGCCATTTTACCTGAGTATAAAAACCTGAAAACAATTTTCGCAAAACTATCACCCGGACTTTGGGGCCCTTGGCGCCCATGACACAAGCAACAAGTGCCAAAACTGACAGCACAGGGACACAGAATGGCAACACAGGCAACAGGCACAGCAACACAGAATGGCAACACAGGCAACAGAATTTTTGGAAACTGGCACAGCACACTGCTGGGCACTTCGCGCCCATGACCATGGCGCAAAACAGAAAATTTCAGCAACATGCATATGGCGCCTAAGGCGCCTAGGGGCTTCCAAACAGAATTTTTTCCACTTTCAATTACCAATTAAAATTCACCAAAACGCCCAATTACATATATATTACTAAAGTGTCACCATGATTCTCAATTTCACCATATAATCACCAAATAATCATATATTCAAACATATGGTCTCCAATTCGCATTTAGCAACAATTCAACATCAATCATGCGATTTCCAACATAGCAATTCAATCATCAAGCATCACAATATTATGAATCAATCATTAACATCACAAATCATTCATAGAACTAACCTAGAACCCTAACCCTAAGCAATTCACAATTCGCATAATTATTAAGAACAAAAAGAGGACCCCCTAACCTTATGGAAGTCGAAATGTTAGCCAAGCTCCAAGGGAAGAATGCAAACCACCAACGAGCCTCCTCCTCTTCTCTATGAGTTTCGCCTTCTCCTCTTCTTCTCTTCTTTTCTTCGCAACTTTTCTCTTCCCACTCTCTCTTACGTTTCTTTTCTTTCTTTTTCTCACTTGAGTGAATTGCAACTAACTCCCTAGACCCCTAATGATTCGACTCCTATGCCAAGGAATGGGCCACGGGCCTAATTGTGGATCACGGGCCCTTGCTCGCACCACTTAATTAGTGACAACACCTCCTAATAAAATAAAATAAAATAATTAAACTTGAATTATTTAATTAAATTAAATAAATATTGTAAGCCTTAAATAACTTAATTAAATAAATAATTAAATTATTTTGGGGCGTTACAACTCTCCCCCACTTAGAATATTTCGTCCTCGAAATTACCTGAATCAAACAACTCCGGATATGCTTCCCGCATCTTGCTCTCCAGCTCCCAAGTCATACTCTCGCCAGCAGCTCCTAACCAAACCACTTTCACCAAAAGAATTTCTTTCCCTCTCAGAGTCTTCACTTCTCTATCTTCAATCCGCACAGGCATAGTCTCCACGGTGAGATTATCCCGCACCTCTACTTCATCCATCTGAATCACATGAGACGGGTCCGGAACATACTTTCGAAGTTGTGACACGTGAAACACGTCATGCAAGTTCGAAAGATTAGGTGGTAGAGCCACCCTATAGGCAACACATCCCACCCTCTCCGTAATCTGATACGGACCAATGAAACGGGGAGTTAACTTCTTAGATTTCAAGGCACGCCCAACACCAGTCACCGGAGTGACTCTCAGAAACACATGATCACCGGCCTGAAACTCTAAATCCTTCCTTCTCTTATCATGATAGCTCTTTTGTCGACTCTGCGACGCTTTCATCTTCTCACGGATTAATTTTACCTTCTCAGTTGTTTCTCGCACAATCTCAGGCCCCAACACTGCACTCTCCCCAGATTCATACCAACACAACGGAGTCCTACATCTCCGACCATACAATGCCTCAAACGGTGCCATACCAATACTAGAATGAAAACTGTTGTTATAGGTGAACTCTATCAACGAAAGATGAGAATCCCATGAACCTCCCTGCTCAAGAACACATGCCCTCAACAAGTCCTCTAACGACGGAATAGTCCTCTCCGTCTGACCATCTGTCTGCGGATGATAAGCGGAGCTCAACCTCAACTTAGAACCCAAAGCTTCCTGCAAACTTTTCCAAAATTCAGATGTGAATCTTGGATCTCTATAAGATACAATACTAAGCGGAACGCCATGCAACTTCACAATAGTCTTGATGTAGATTTCTGCCAACTTTGGAACTGGATAGGTCATATTAATTGGCAAGAAATGAGCAGACTTAGACAACCTGTCCACAACCACCCATATAGCATCGAACCCTCTCACTGTATTTGGCAAACCAGTTACAAAATCCATGGAAATGCTATCCCATTTCCATTCCGGAATCTCCAATGGTTGCATCAACCCCGCAGGCTTCTGATGCTCAATCTTAGACTTCTGACAAGTCAGACACGAATACACAAACTGCGCCACATCCTTCTTCATACCAGGCCACCAGAACATTCTCTTCAAATCTTGGTACATTTTCGTAGCTCCTGGATGAATACTCAACTTGCTCCTATGGCTCTCCTCAAGAATCATTCTCTTCATCTCAGCATCGTCAGGAATGCAGATCCTATCTCTGAATCTCAATACACCTTGGGAATCTAACTTGAAATCTCCATCCACATCTTGATCATTCACAACTAACAGGTCTACCAACTTTACATCTGACTTTTGTGCTTCTCGGACACTAACCAAAAATTCATTGCCGATCTTCAACATCCCCAATCTGACACTCTGCGGTGTCACTTCACAAACCAGGCTCATGTCCCGAAACTGCTCAATCAACTCTAACTCTTTCACCATCATAGCCGACATATGCAAACTCTTCCGACTTAAAGCATCAGCCACGACATTAGCTTTGCCGGGGTGATAGTTCAAGCCGAAATCATAATCCTTCAGCAATTCTAGCCAACGTCTCTGCCTCATATTTAGCTCCTTCTGATCAAACAAGTATTTTAAACTCTTATGGTCGCTAAACACTTCAAATCTGGTACCATACAGATAGTGCCTCCAAATTTTCTGCACAAACACAATTGCAGCTAGCTCCAAATCAGGAGTAGGGTAGTTCTTCTCATGGGTCCTCAACTGTCTGGACGCATAAGCTACTACCTTACCCTCTTGCATCAATACACCTCCCAAACCCATCTTGGAAGCATCACAATATACTACAAACGGTCGATCAGGAACAGGCAAAGTCAAAACGGGCGATGTAGTCAACCTCTTTTTCAACTCATTGAAGCTCTCCTCACAGCGAGCATCCCACACAAAAGCTCTTCCTTTACATGTCAATTGAGTCAACGGAAGTGCCAACCTCGAGAAACCTTCAATAAATCTCCTGTAATAACCAGCTAATCCCAAAAAGCTTCTAATCTATGTAACTGACTTCGGGCTCTCCCATTGGGACACAGCATCAACCTTGGCTGGGTCCACAGCTATACCATTACCAGAGATAATATGACCAAGGAAACCTACTTCATTCAGCCAGAACTCACACTTAGACAATTTTGCATTCAATTTCTTTTCTTTCAATACTTCCAGCACTAACCTCAAATGTTCTGCGTGCTCCTCTTCTGTCTTAGAATACACCAGAATGTCGTCAATAAACACAACTACAAACCGATCCAAGTAACTATGAAAAGTACGATTCATGTACTCCATAAACACACCCGGCGCATTGGTAACACCAAACGACATAACAGAATACTCATAGTGCCCATATCTCGTTCTGAAAGCGGTTTTCTGAATGTCTTCATCCTTTACCTTGATCTGGTGATAACCCGACCTCAAATCGATTTTACTAAACACCTTAGCACCTACCAACTGGTCCATCAGATCATCAATTCTGGGAAGCGGATACCGGTTCTTTATTGTCACTTTGTTCAATTGCCTATAATCGACACAAAGTCTCATACTCCCGTCCTTCTTTTTCACTAACAATACCGGAGCACCCCACGGTGACACACTTGGCCTTACAAATTTCTTCTCAAGTAGATCTTCTAATTGCTTTTTCAATTCAGACAACTCTGAGGCTGACATTCGGTACGGTGCCATAGACACAGGCCTAGTACCAGGTATAAGATCAATGGCAAACTCAACCTCCCTCTCTGGCGGGACACTTGGAATTTCATCCGGGAACACTTCAGGGAACTCACACACTACTTGAACCCTGTCAATGATCGCCTGATTCTCAGCAGACAATGACGCCATCAAGGCAAACAGATGAAATCCTTCCCTCATTACCTTATGCAAATGACCAGCAGGAAACAACACTGATTCTTCCTCTTCGGGAGGAAAGAAACTCACAGATCTCCGGAAACAATTAATATGCACATGGTTAAATACTAACCAGTCCATACCAAGAATGACATCCAACCCTCCCAACGGCAAACAAATTAAATCAACAAGAAAGTCTCTGCCGAAGATTGACAGAGGGCACTTAGCACACACAAGAGAGGTAGTTACTGAACCCTTAGCTGGAGTGTCAATAACCATCCCCCTCATCATAGAAGATAAAACAAGGTCCAATTTCTCAGCACACAAAGCAGCAATAAATGAATGCGTAGCACCAGTATCAATAATAGCAATCAAAGGAATACCATTAATAAAACATGTACCTCTAATCTCATTAGTATCCTCTGATCCTGCGAGAGCAAACACTTTTCCATGGGACTTCTCTTTCTTCGGCTTAGTACACTTAGTACTAATATGACCTGATTCCCCGCAATTGTAGCACACCACATCCCTTTTCTCACATTTCGCAGCCACATGACCCTCTTTACCGCATTTGAAACATTTATTATCTGAGCAGTCAAAACTCTTGTGACCCGGCTTGCCACACCTGTAGCACACAACCTTCGCAGGGGCATCTCCCCCACTTGTTTTCTTATTATCAGCATACCTCTGCTTACCTTTACCAGCTGGAACCTCATATGGCTTACCCCGATTCTGAAATTTACCTCTCAGATCCCTCATGACCTTAGAATGAGCATTACTATCATCCTCATATATCCTGCAACTGTCGATCAAATCAGCGAATACCCGAATCTTCTGGTACCCTACAGCTTTCTTGATATCAGCCCTCAGTCCATTCTCAAACTTAATACACTTTGAGAACTCAGAATCAGCATCAGCATAATGGGGATAAAACTTAGCCAATTCAGTGAACTTGGCAGCATACTCTGTCACTGACATGCTTCCTTGCTTCAGCTCAAGGAATTCTATTTCTTTCTTACCTCTCACATCTTCAGGAAAATACTTCCGCAAGAACTCTCTACGGAAAACAGCCCAAGTTATCTCTTCATTAGCAGTTTCTAATCTCTGCCTCACCTCCATCCACCAATCATCAGCTTCCTCTGCCAGCGTATGGGTACCATACCTGACCTTCTGCGCATCATCACAATCCATGACCCGAAATATCCTTTCAATCTCTTTCAGCCATGCCAGAGCACCATCTGGATTATACTTGCCCTTAAAGACAGGTGGGTTCTCTCTCTGGAACGTAGCCAAATTGCGCGTCCCATCATTAACAGCACCGGGTATATTACCCATCGCCCCGGCTATAGCCTGCAAGGCAGCAGCAAGTGCAGCATCGTCCCGTCTGGCCATTCTAGCACTGCAACAGAAAACAAAATTCAGAAACGAGTAACAAACTCAATGTTACTCAACACGACGACTCGACTACCGGCCGGACAGACCGAACTGCTCTGATACCACTAATGTAACACCCCTTTTCTAATAACTTTACTTTTAAATAAAATCAGAGTCTTTTTTTTTTTTTTTTGAAAACAATTCAAGCGAGTGCTACATTTACCTCATAAATAACAAGATACATAACACCATGAGAAAAATGTTTAGTTCGCATCAACTAAAACCAATCACCATCAGCAGCGGAATAAATATGAGTTCTAAAATTTAAAACCAATACATCACCAATCAAATCTAACAGTTTAGGAAAAATAATGCATAAACATAGGACACCCCCCCTGGTGCTACGTATCAGAGCGTGACACTTCCTACCAGACGAAGGCATAAAGGAATCCTTCACTCGTTATTACCTGCACGTTGCCGACATAAGAAGCAACATAAAGGCAGTAGGGTGAGTCTCTTTTCATAATTAATAACATATGGGAATTACGCAATGCATAGGAAAAAGGAAACCAGGCACACCAATTCACAACAATGGAACAATCACATCAACATTCTATTTCCAAACAGCACTACACAATATATGATTATGCAATGTAATGCAACCCAAACTCCACGGGTACATGCATGTCGGATCCGTCACCAAATACAAGTAGGCCGTAGCCTCTGCTCACCAAATAAAATTAGGCCGTAGCCTCTGCTCACCAATAATGCACATGCTTCATGAGGTGTTATGGAGAATGCATCACAACACACCACAAATCAATCAATTCACCATTTTAAATTCTAATCTCACCATAGTGCATTATTTAACTCACCAAATTAAAATTAGGCCGAAGCCTCTGCTCACCAATCTCACCTCATCATCACTCACCATTTCAGCTCACCACCCACACCAACACCAATTCAAATAGACCAACTCAGGACATTGACACGACATAGGGAAAATGGATAAAAATAGCCATTTGGACACTTGAACACCTTCAGCCAGGAACACCAGTAAAAATAATTTATTTTTGCATAAAATTGAGACCATTGAATAGACACTGAAATTAGCTTCGAAACGCATTTTGAACCGTTAAATTTGGATAACCGAGTCAAAAGTTACATTAAAAACAAAAAGGAAAAATATTTAGACATCCTGGAAACTGGCGCATGGGCGCTGGGCGCCCAGGGGCAACACAGCGCTTGGCGCATGGGCGCTTGGCGCATGGGAGAGGCAACACGCACAGGCGCATGGGCGCTTGGCGCCCAGGAACGACACGCGCAACAGCGCACAGGCGCTAGGCGCCCAGGGGAACAACACGCGCAACAGCGCACAGGCGCTAGGCGCCCAGGGGAACAACACGCGCAACAGCGCACAGGCGCTAGGCGCCCAGGGGAACAACACGCACAGGCGCTCAGCACAGCAACACGGCGCCCAGGCACTAGGCGCCTAAGGCCAACATGCAACAAAATTTATTTTCCTTCGAAATTGATTTTACACGAGCCAAATGCTCAGAACATGAAAACCAAATTAAAATTTCATCAAAAACTGAACCTCATTTTTGGCGCCCATGCACTAGGCACCTAGTGAAAATATGCAACTCAACTCCTTTGTTGCCAAAAATCATTTTTCATGAGCCATTTTACCTGAGTATAAAAACCTGAAAACAATTTTCGCAAAACTATCACCCGGACTTTGGGGCCCTTGGCGCCCATGACACAAGCAACAAGTGCCAAAACTGACAGCACAGGGACACAGAATGGCAACACAGGCAACAGGCACAGCAACACAGAATGGCAACACAGGCAACAGAATTTTTGGAAACTGGCACAGCACACTGCTGGGCACTTCGCGCCCATGACCATGGCGCAAAACAGAAAATTTCAGCAACATGCATATGGCGCCTAAGGCGCCTAGGGGCTTCCAAACAGAATTTTTTCCACTTTCAATTACCAATTAAAATTCACCAAAACGCCCAATTACATATATATTACTAAAGTGTCACCATGATTCTCAATTTCACCATATAATCACCAAATAATCATATATTCAAACATATGGTCTCCAATTCGCATTTAGCAACAATTCAACATCAATCATGCGATTTCCAACATAGCAATTCAATCATCAAGCATCACAATATTATGAATCAATCATTAACATCACAAATCATTCATAGAACTAACCTAGAACCCTAACCCTAAGCAATTCACAATTCGCATAATTATTAAGAACAAAAAGAGGACCCCCTAACCTTATGGAAGTCGAAATGTTAGCCAAGCTCCAAGGGAAGAATGCAAACCACCAACGAGCCTCTTCCTCTTCTCTATGAGTTTCGCCTTCTCCTCTTCTTCTCTTCTTTTCTTCGCAACTTTTCTCTTCCCACTCTCTCTTACGTTTCTTTTCTTTCTTTTTCTCACTTGAGTGAATTGCAACTAACTCCCTAAACCCCTAATGATTCGACTCCTATGCCAAGGAATGGGCCACGGGCCTAATTGTGGATCACGGGCCCTTGCTCGCACCACTTAATTAGTGACAACACCTCCTAATAAAATAAAATAAAATAATTAAACTTGAATTATTTAATTAAATTAAATAAATATTGTAAGCCTTAAATAACTTAATTAAATAAATAATTAAATTATTTTGGGGCGTTACACGCCTACTTCCATGACCAATTTCAGCAACAACATTCTTGGCACAGGGCGCCCTACTCATGGGCGCCTAATTCTGCACCTAGGCAACCAAAAATCCAGCAACACAACAAGCACAAAAAAATTGATTTTTAGCAATTATCATCACTATCACTTTGGCGCCCTAGGCGCCTATGCACACACTCACTCAATTTACGAAAACTCAAGCATACCAATTCATAATCTCATGAACGCACAATGCCAAAAATTCGCACATCAAGAACACATCAAGAAATCAACATATATATATAACCCAACAATTCAATTCGCATATATATATGAAAAAAAAATTTCAACATCAACGACATATCAAGAACAACTCAAGGATTCATGGCATGCATCAATTCGCATATATAAAAAAAATCAACGTCAACAATATATCAAGAACACATCAAGAAATCTAGTCTAACCCTAGATCTAGGACCCATCATATGATTTATTAGATAGAATGATAGAGCTCCCCTAACCTTTTCAAGAAGAAGAATTCGATGCCCTAGGAGTAGTCACCTACAGAGCCACAGCAACAACGGAGATCCCCTTCCTCTTGATCTTCGAAATTCCTCTCCTCCGTCTCCTCTTGGCCGCCTCTTCCTCTCTCTTTCTCACGCTCCTCTCTTTCTTTTCTCTCTTGTCTCAAAATTTCGCAAAATGTCCACCACAAACCCTAACCCCTAATCACTAGTCCACTTCGCATACTTGTGGATCATGGGCTTGGGCCTTCCACTAAAGCCCAAGTCATGCAAGTGGCGCCTCCACTCCCTCCTAATACCACCAAAATTAATAAAAATCTAATTAATTACATTATATCAAATAAATTAAATTAAATCCCCAATTACTTAATTAAATAAATTAATTAAATATTTTAGGGTGTTACACTTTGCATATGTCGGCGATGATGGTGAAAGAATTAGAGTTGATTGAGGAATTCAGAGATTTGAGTTTGGTTTGTAAAATGACACCTCGCAGTGTCAAGCTGGGAATGTTAAAGATCGATAATGATTTCCTGGGCAGCATCAGAGAAACTCAGAAGTCAGATGTCAAGTTAGTAGATTTGATTAATGGGGTTGGTCAATCCGAAGAAGAAGATTTCAAATTAGATTCCAGTGGTGTGTTGAGGTTCCGGGGTAGGATTTGTGTTCCGGATGATGAGGAAATGAAAAAGGCAATTTTAGAGGAGGGTCACCGTAGCAAGTTGAGTATCCATCCTGGGGCGACGAAAATGTATCAAGATCTGAAAAAGATGTTTTGGTGGTACGGCATGAAGAGAGATGTGGCACAGTTTGTCTATGCCTGTTTGACCTGTCAAAAGTCGAAGGTTGAACACCAGAAGCCAGCGGGGTTAATGCAACCGTTGGAAGTTCCAGAGTGGAAGTGGGACAGCATTGCGATGGATTTTGTGACGGGATTGCCTCAGACAGATGGTCAGTCAGAGAGTTTTGGACGGGTTTGCAGAAGGAATTGGGTTCAAAGTTAAAAATGAGTTCGGCGTATCATCCTCAGACAGATGGTCAGTCAGAGAGAACAATTCAGTCGTTAGAAGATTTGTTGAGGGCTTGTGTATTGGAACAACGGGGTTCATGGGATTCCTACCTTGCGCTGATTGAGTTTACCTACAACAACAGTTACCATTCCAGTATCGGGATGGCACCGTTTGAAGCATTGTATGGCCGAAAGTGTAGAACGCCATTGTGTTGGTATGAGTCGGGAGAGAGTGTAGTGTTGGGACCGGAGATTGTCCGGGAGACTACAGAGAAAATCAAGATGATCCGTGAAAAGATGAAGGCTTCGCAGAGTCGTCAGAAGAGTTATCATGACAAGCGGAGGAAGGATTTAGAGTTTCAGGAAGGTGAGCATGTGTTCTTGAGGGTTTCTCCTATTACCGGTGTTGGTCGAGCGTTGAAATCGAAGAAGCTCACTCCTCGATTTGTTGGTCCTTATCAGATTTCTGAAAGAATCGGAAATGTGGCTTATAGAGTGGCTTTACCGCCAAATCTTTCGAATTTGCATGACGTGTTTCATGTGTCGCAACTTCGGAAGTATGTTTCGGATCCATCTCATGTGATCCATAGGGATGATGTAGAGGTGCGGGATAATCTCACTGTGGAGACGATGCCCGTACGGATTGAGGATCGTGAAGTGAAAGTGCTTAGAGGCAAAGAGATTGCATTAGTGAAAGTGGTTTGGCTAGGAGCTGCCGGCGAAAGCATGACTTGGGAGCTAGAGAGCAAGATGCGAGAGTCCTACCCTGAATTGTTTGATCAGGTAAATTTCGAGGACGAAATATTCTAAATGGGGGAGAGTTGTAACACCCTAAATATTTAATTAATTTATTTAATTAAGTATTTGGGAATTTATTTAATTTATTGGGTATAATTTAATTAATTAGAAATTATATTCATATGTGTAGGTGGTATTAGAAGGTGGAGGTGCCAAACTAGATGGACTTGGGCTTAAGTGAGAAGCCCAAGCCCATGACTCTTGTCATATGCGAAGTAGACAAGCGCTTAGGGGTTAGGGTTTCCTTGCTAGCATTTGCGAAAACTTGAGGATTAGAGAAAAGAGAGGAGAGGCGCGCCGTTGGAGAGGAGAAGAAGAGAAGAGAGGTCGCGCCACCAAGAGAGGAAAGGATCGTGGATTGTTGCCGTGTTTCCGTTCGTGATCGTCTCGAGGGCTCCTACTCTTCGAATACGAGGTAAGGGGATGTCCTATCAATTCTTATAATGATTCCTATGATAGATCCTAAGTAGTGATAGCCTAGATTTTTAACTATGATTATGCTGATGTTTGCGAAATCCATGTTCTTGTTGTTGCTATATGCGTAATTCATGTTGGTGCTTGGGATTGTTGTTGATTTCGATGGTTGGGTATAATTTTGACGATTTCAATGTATATCAATGATGGGTGTAATGTGTGTTATAATTGATTCAAGTAACAATTTGAGAAAAATGATGTTTGTGCTGAAATTGTGTGAAAATCTGGTGCTGGGAGTGTTCTGGGCGCCAGGCGCCCTGTGCTGTGCGCCAAGGGCGCCAGTGCGCGTTGCAGTGTGCGTGGGTGGGCGCTGGGTGCCAGCGCTGGGCGCTGAGCGCCCGTGTGCGTGTGTGCGTGCGTAGCGCTGGGCGCTGGGTGCCAGCGCTGGGCGCTGAGCGCCCGTGTGTGTGGTTGCTTGTTGCGCCAAGGCGCTGGGTGCCAGGCGCTGGGCGCTGGGCGCCCATGTGTGCGTGTTGCGTTTCTGCTGGGCGCCAGGTGCCTGGGCGCTGGGCGCCCATGGCGCCAGTTTGTCAGGATGTTCCCAAAATATTTTCGAAAACTGTTTTCGCTCTATCTTTTGACTCGGATATCTGTTTTGAACGTTTCAAAAAGCGTTGTGAAGCATTTTCAGTTGTCTATCTATGTGCCCCATTTTTTTAAATAAACACTTATAATTTTAGAAGGTTGCTGGGCGCCCAAGTGGCTGTCCCCTGTGGTCATTGCTGTGACATTGAAAACTCGTTTTGGTGTCTTTAAAAATTCTCTTTTGTGTATAACCAGTGGTGTTAATGTTTTAGTGTCAAAAGTAATGATTTTAAAGATGATGCCCTTAGTGGCTAGTTAAATGACTGTTTTGCCCCTAGTGGCTATTATTATTTTATTGACGTGTAAATGACTGTTTTGCCCCTAGTGGCTATTATTATTTGTATTGACGTGTAAATGACTGTTTTGCCCTTAGAGGCTAATATTATTTATAATGATGTGTAAATGACGATGATGCCCTTAGTGGCTAGTTAAATGACTGTTTTGCCCCTAGTGGCTATTATTATTTATAATGATGTGTAAATGACGATGATGCCCTTGGTGGCTAGTAAATGACGTTTTTGCCCTCAGTGGCTATTGTTTGAGTTGATGACATTATGTATAAGTGATGATGAAACCCAGTGACGTTTGAGGCCCGAAAGGCTAAGTGATGTTAAGGCCTAAGAGGCTAAGTGATGTTGTTGTTGTGTAAATTGTGAATTGACAGGTGCTGTGCCTCTTATTTGGCAAACCGGTAAGTGACGGGTCACATAGTTGACTGTGATTTGTGTATTTGAGTATTTGTTTGTTTGTGAGTGGTGCATGTCATAGTGTCTCATTCCCCATATGCATAAACCCAGTGACGTTTTGAGGCCCAAGTGGCTAAGTGACGATGAGGGCTTCATGGCTAAGCGACCTTTGTGAAAAGGTACCTCATGCATATGCCCGCGAGTGGGTTGCATTTCATATGCCTACATGACATAGTGATGGGTTATTGTAGTGATGTGACTGATGATTGTGCTGTGATTAATTTAGAGCTGTGACTTGACTTATTATTTATCATATGATTTATTATATGAATTGAATTGGACTCACCCTTCTGTTTGAATGTTACCCTCATGCGGTAACGTGCAGGTGATTGCGAGTGAAGGACTAGGTACCTTCACTAATCCGAGTCGAGTCGTCACGCTCTGATACGTAGCACTCAGGGGGGGGGGACGAACTTATTGTTATGATTGGTTTTGGTTGTTATGTTTTGTTGATAATTTGGTTTTATTTTGTTATTCCGCTGCGTAGTTGATTTTATTGACGTTAATTTTTATTGCGATGATAACTGTGGTTTTGAGATTCACCTTATAGTGATGTGCTACGTAATACATGGTTATTATGTTTTTGAGCCGTTTTATTGAGAAGTGTAGTTTTATTGAAGCATGTGTAACATCCTTTGCAATGAAAAGAAATTTTGAAAACTCTGATATTTTCCAATTAAATTAACGGGTAGAAAAGGGGTGTTACACGTCGAACTTAGGCTAACTCAACTATTATGGCCGAGGCACTCTATAAGCTGAAACTTGCTCTACTTTAGCTCTATCTGATATTGTAACACCCCAAAAATAATAGATTAATTTATTTAATTAGTTAAAAGAAATTGGGTGGTAGAAATAATAATATAGTTATTATTTATTACTTATTAAAATGAGTATAAGGTGTTTTAAATAAAATAAGGAGCAGTATTGGAATCGGATAAGTGTTGTAATTAAATTGGGCTTAAGCTGCGGGGAAGCCCGCAATCCAAGCCCGACAACCTAAGCGCATATAAAAGCTGAGATTTTAAGGTTTTGGTTCATTTGAGAAAAAGAAAGGAAAAATGTGAAATAGAGAGAGTGGGAAGGGAAGGAGGGCGCGGCGCCCATGGGGAGAGGAGGAGAGGTGAAGTGCGCAAAGCTCCAAGGAGAAAGGAGAAGGTGTGATCCGGTTGCCATGGTTCCGTTCGTGATCGTCTCTAGGGATCCTATTCATCTAATTCGAGGTTAGGGGAGTCTCGCTCTATAATAGAGAATATAATAGGTTGTATGTAGATTGTTAGATTTGTTAGATTGGTTGAAATTGATAATTGGCGTGATTAATTTGATTCCCTATGCTAAGATTTAGATTTCATGTGTTGATTTTATGCCTTTTTGTGTTCTTAATGTATAAATGTGAGGTTGAATGTTGTTGGTACGAGCATGATGTATTTTATGATTTTTGTGGTGATTTGATTTGGAAAATAAATTGAGAATTTGATGTTTTAAGCTTGTGTTGGGGCGCCTAGGCGTCAAGTTGCTGGGGGGAAGATGGCGCACTGGGCGCTGTCCTGTTGCTGGGTGCGTGTGTGGTCTGTGCAGGGCGCCCATGTTGCTGCCCTGTGGCGCCTGGGGTGGCGCCAGGTTGCTGCCTGTGCTTAGGCAAGGCGCACAAAACATGTTTTTGGATAAAACTCAGTTTCTGAACATATTTTCCCTAGCCAAATTTTGTATTCACCAGACCAAATGGTATTTAAAACATTTTGGCTAAAGAATTTTCAGTTGTTCACGCATTGTTTTGAAATTGTCCTAGAGGACGTTGTTTTGACTATGTTTGTGGTGCCTAGGGGTGAGCTGTGAGTTCTGAACATATTTTCCCTAGCCAAACTTTGTATCCACCTGACCAAATTGTATTTTAAGCACTTTGGCTAAAGAATTTCCAGATTTGCACTTGTTGTTTTGAAAGGGTCCTATTGGACATCGTTTTAGCTTGTGTAAAGGGGGCGTTGTGTGCAAATCAGTTTCTGAACATATTTTCCCTAGCCAAACTTTGTATTCACCTGACCAAATTGTATTTTAAGCACTTTGGCTAAAGAATTTCCAGATTTGCACTTGTCGTTTTGAAATGGTCCTATTGGACATCGTTTTAGCTTGTGTAAAGGGGGCGTTGTGTGCAAATCAGTTTCTGAGCATATTTTCCCGAGTCAAACTTTGTATTCACCTGACCAAATTGTATTTTAATCACTTTGGCTAAAGAATTTCCAGGTTTGCATGTGTGGTTTTGAAATGGTCCTATTGGGCATCGTTTCGTCTTGTGTAAAGGGGACCTTGTGTGCAAAGCGATTTCTGAGCATATTTTCCCGAGCCAAATTTTGTATCCACGTGATCAAATCCCATTTTGAACATTTTGGCTAGAGCGGTTTTAACTTCCAGGTGGCCTACTATGTTTGTGCGCGTACGTGTTGTGTTGGGCGCCAAGTGTGGCCGCCCAGGGCGCCAAGTGGTGCGCCCGTGCTTTGTGTTTTGGTTTCGGTCCCAAAAGTGACCGATTGGTCCCTAAGTGCTAGCCTAGTCCTAGAGGCGTGATTGAGATGAGAAAATGAATGAGTTGATTGATGATGAGGCCATGGGGGCTACAACTAAGATTAATAAAGATGTGATATAGGATGTATGGACTGTGTTGTTAAGAGTTATGATTGTGGTTGTTGTCATGGAGACTCATGCATACATAAGGCTGCGGTCTGAGTTTTATATTATGATGATAAGGCTGCGGTCTGAGTTCTAAATTGAAATGGTAAGGCTGCGGTCTGAGTTGATATTATGATGATAAGGCTGCGGTCTGGGAAAATGGTACCACATGCATAACTGTATTGCATACATCCTCATGATAACCATGTGAGTTGCTGATTGTATGAACTATGCTGCTGTGTGACTGTATGAGTGCGATACTATGATGAAATATACTTCTTATTATAGTCTTTATTATATGGTTCGAGACTCACCCTTCTGTTGTTGTTTACCACAGGTAGTCCTGAGTGAAGGCCTACTCCTTTCACTCCCGAGTCGGTCTGCTCTGATACGTGACACCTAGGGGGCGGGCTTAGGATTCTAGTGTTATTCATTTGCTGTTGAATTTTTATATGCATTGATTTAATGATTTTGATGAGGCTGTTGTTCGGCGCTTTCGAGATTATGTTATTTTTCCGCTGTGAGACATCTAATTATAATGTGTGGATTTTATTGGTGAAGTCATGAGTACCCTAAATTATTTAATGGTGTTGCGTATCATAAAGGTGTAATGAAGGCTTATACTGATTTGACCGTTGTTAGATTAAAATTATGTGTAGCATTCCATTGAAATGAAATTTTGAAACTCTGATCTCTATGAAAAATAGCCGGGTAGAATGGGGTGTTACAGATATCCCTTGAGCTCATATTGTATCATTCCTCGAGCTTCATCCATTATCCCTCGGGCTCAATCTCTCCTCGGGGCATTTATATTGTCTTTTACCTCGAGCCCCTCCTTTAAGATTGTTCCTTCAGCAAATATCTTCTATAAGTTGTCAGGTGATTCGCCTCGGTGTCCTGGTCTCCCCTGAATTCTCTCTCCCAGCCCTCGGCCTACGACATAATTTATTTTTGGGTTGCCCCCCTTTTGTGATGTCGCGCGGCCGTGGGGACGTGACTGATGGTACAAAACCCCTTGATATGACCCGATGTGACGGTTGTAGTGACTTCCTGGCATTATGTGACATTTTGCGGTTCGGTTCTCGCAAATCGAAAAGGTAGCGCAGCGGTTCCCAAGGTTACGCCAGTTACCCCCCAAGGCTATAAATAGTCATTATCCCTACAGCATATGGCTTCTTGCACACTCACTCTTCCCTACACTTTGAGAGAAACCTTTGCCTTCCCCGTTCTTCTCAGACCGTGTTTCGTCAGCCATGGCAGCCAAACAACACGCTTCTTCCTCTGTTACCCCCTCTCTTCAGAGTGCTTCTTCATCCATTTTCACCACCATCGGCCCTTTATCTGTTCTCGCCCTATCGCCACCAACGCCGATCACAGTTTCGAGGTCCTTAAACAATGCTTCGACTCCTGCAATCTCCCTCTAAAGACCTCCTGGTTCAACACTGAGGCCAAGTTTCACGATCTAAGGGGATGGCCGAAAAGCAACTCCGATTACAATGACTGGGTGGCCCTCTTAGCCAAGCAAAAGGGGGAAACCTGAAAGGCGTGGGGCATCTAGGACATGATCATGGTGTCGACCCAGGAGGTTTCTCACAACGCTAATCTCCTGTTCCCTCTGATGTCCTTATGGTTGACCACCCTGAACGCTTTCATATTCCCATGGAGCATCCTGGCCCCCACTTTGCTAGACGTGGCCGCCAGCCTGGGGCTTCCTGCCAGCGACATCGAGGTTCACGCCGATCCTGATTTCCTGGCCCTTGACCCTCCATATACCTACGCTTCGGCCTTTTCCAACATCCGGGCTATGGTGAGTTAATTGGGATTTTAAGCAAATAGGAGCACAGGGGTATTTTCGTCTTTTCCACCCATTAATGAGTTTCAGCTAAATCATCTTTCACAAAACACAACTTTATGCAATATGTGATTATTGTATAAATTATTGATTTTTATGGGATTAGAAATGAATTAAGTGGAGTTTAAAAAGGGGTAGTGAACCAAGGGTGTTTTGGTCAATTCCCTACCACTTAAACCTTCAACTCCTTATTCTGAAACACAACATCCTTACGTTCATCACCATCATTTCCAGAAACAGAAACATAGAGAGGGATTAGAGAGGAGAGGGTGAGAGAGCTAGAGGAGGAAGAAGGAAGGGGATCTTCCACATCCCTCGATGCATGTTACATCCAAAACCACCATTCAAACCAGTTTTTCAACCTCCATATACTGATACAAACAACATCCACTACACCCTTCTCATCCTCATTCCACCATTTTCCCACCTCAAGTTCCAGGTGAGAAGAAAATGGATTCCTAGCTTGCATGTGGTTCCAATAGAACTTTAGGAGAGGTTTGAAGCCTTACATTTCAGTTGGAGTGTTGCGGTGCAAGATGAGGAGCCACATTTCGAATTAGAAACACATTTGGAGAAGGTTCAGTGGCTAGAGGTGCTGGGATTCGAAGTTGGGGTTGAAGATACTCAAGTTCACCAATAGGGAAACAAATCCAGTAGAAAATCCGTTTGTACCATCTTCGTTGTTTATCATATATCTCTCTGTACACAACTCAGTTGATCGTGATTTTTGTCAATTCAGAAACTATCCACGAAATCTTCGAATTAGGCACAAGAATGAACCGATTTCATTGAGTATGATGGAAGAAAAATGAATTACAAGTTTCAGTTTTGGATTAGAGATAGTTTTGACCCAGTCCACTTGTTTCTAATACAACTCCCCGAAGAATGGTCGAATCGGTTTGAATTCTATACCATATGAAACTAGACAAAATTGTCTACATAATGGGCACTGGTTTGAGGGGTTTTAGTTAAGAATTGACCTAGATACATTCGTTGCAAATCTGCTTATGGATGCTGTGAAAACAGAATCGGAGATGGGAATGTCGGTTCGTCAAATTTCGATTCGAATCGCCACAGTTCGGGAGACGCAGATTCCGTAGACAAGAGGGAAGTCCAGTAGCTGGGGTTTGAGTTTGGTTGCTGTTCCGAAGTCAGAGTCGAGTCCTAGACGAGTTCGTGACACTTTGGAGCGGATTCGGGATAGTTCGCGAGTTTCGATTCGTTCGGATTCACAGAGTTTTGACATTGTGTGCGATTTTCATCGCAAGAGGTGAGTTCTATACTCGCTTAGAGATGTTTAATGTTGAGTCGTTATGTTTTCTGAAACGATATCCCTTTAAAAATGCGCTTTGTGAAAATTAGATGAAATCGTTTTATCGAAAAACCGTTAATTGTGAATTGTTCGAGTTGATTGAATTATTGATTGATGATATGGTGTTATGTGTTGTTTGACTGGTTATCTGGACTGGACTGTTGTTAATATGTTAGGATATCGATCGGAACGAAATTGGAACCGAAACGGAACGGAAAAAGTTACACGAAACTGGAATTTTTACTACTGTCATGGACGCATGGATCGTGCCTCACAAGGGCACGGGTCGTGCGCCTTGTTCGCAGTAGCCAAGAAAATGGATTTTTGACACAGCACGGGTCGTGCCCCCCTGGGCACGGACCGTGCGTGACCTACGCAAATAAGTTTTTACAATTTTAGAACACGCCCAGATCGCGCGCCTTGGTGGCACGGACCGTGCGCCCTGTAACATTTTAAACTGAGTTTTTTTTGATACGCACGGGTCGTGCGCCTCTGGAGCACGGACCGTGCGGATCCTTCTGTTACCCTAATTCAAAACCCTTTTTATTCCGTTCCAAACGATTCCGATTCCTTTCCGATTGATTCCCCAAGGTTTCCCAAGGATGGAAACGCACTTATGTCATGAAATGAAAGAAGTTGAGGTAAATCTCACAAGTTATAAATGTTAAGGAAAACCGTACATTAATAAGACGCGAGTGTACACACGTTAATTCATACAAGTCAAGATAAGAAATGTTTAATTCAAAGACAAGATACCTTCCCTTGAGGAAGGGTAGACGGTACATGTATATATATATATATATATATATATATATATATAAAAATATATATATAATTGAGGTCAAGGGTGAAGACCCTTAGAGGATTAGCATACTAGGGGAGGGGAAGTCATGAGCCCCAAAACCTAGACTCAAAAGGTTTCGCCCACTAGTAATAGCGGGATGGGTTCACCGAAAGCCAAAGAAGTGCCTAAGAATAGGTAGGCTTGAGGTGTTATGCTAGAATAATGAAAGTAAAGGAAAGGTAATGCGTAGTCGCTTAGTAGGGCTACAAATTACAAGAGGTAAAATATAATATGCTTCATGTGTCGCTTAGAAGGGCCATGAGCATAAAAGTTAAAGAAAATAATTAATGTAACGAGTAGTTGCTTAATAGGGCTACACGTTACAAGATATACTTCATGCGTCGCTTAGGAGGGCCATGAGTATGAAACAAAGGAAATAATGAACCGCTAGAGTTAGTAAGGGGTCTCGATAGGACTCACTGAGATAATGTTTATCTCACCCTTTAATTATTGTGGTTTTTACAGAGAAACAGGGGAAAGCAAAGGCGAAGAAGCACGGTTAGCCGGTGCGACTCTTGGAGTCATTGAAGATTGAGTTTCATGTTTAGACCTTTGTCCCATTTGTCGTTTCTATGTTATCGATTGTATAACTATCATTGTATCAGTTGTAAATCGTTTGCGCTACTTTAGGTTTTGAGTATTGAACACCAGGATTCTATAAGTCTTAAGTTGTGAAACTTAAGCATTTTCAGGAAGTTAATGAGGTTCATAGAACCGTTTGATATGTATTATCGAAATTTTTAGTTTGTGTTCAATATTCATTAACAGGAAGTTACTCTGATGTATGCCATTTAGCGCATTTCGGTAATTCTACATGTTAGAATTTATCGGGGTGTTACATTATGGTATCAGAGAAGTTCGACCTAGTCGAGCTTAGTTTAGTTTAGGGTCGAATCGATTCCTTGTTAGTCTTTGTTGTAATTACACTTGTGATGCAAAGAGACATTGAGCCTGATCAACTTAATACTTGGTGTATCATAAGCGGAATTATGGAAGGATGACCAAAATGTAGTCCCCGACCAAGACCGAAGTTCCTTAAAACCCGTTTCATCTTTGGGAATATTGGAAAGAATAAGGTAGTTAAGCCATCAACTCCGAATGCAAAGTTAAAAGGTAACCTATCAAGGGAAAGAAAGTGCAGTTGTATGATTCCTCAAGATTCTCCAAGTGTTTTGCTGGTAGGAAGCCCAAGAGGTGAATGTCGTCCTAGTGCGACCTAGTGGTAATATTTTAAGAAAAAGGGGTCACTCAATCCAGAGTGCCCAAAAAGAGGAAAATAAAGAGTCAGATAAGCCTACTTCAGCTCGAGAGAGGGTCTACACTGTAGATGCTCAGAAAGTCAAGACTACAGACACTCCTCCTAGAATGTGGATATTGTCCTAGGTATGAGTTGGATGACTGCCAACCATGTGACTATTGAGTGTTTTCATCAGACTAATCGGTTTCGCCTCCGAGTTAGTGGAGCTACAACTGCCCAATTCTGAAGTTGTTATTTCTTTCACTTCAACCAGTAACTGTTTGTTCCAAGGCGCAGAAGCTTATGTCAGGATGTTGTTTGCATCCACTGAGACAGGTCTGGATTTATCTTCTGTGCAAGTTGTTAATGAATTTCTTGATGTGTTTCCTGATGAAGTTCCTTCGTTACCTCCGGATCGTTAGGTGGAGTTTTCTATACAGTTGGTTCCGGACACTGGACCAATTTCTATAGCCCCACATAGACTGTCGCCGTTAGAGTTGAGAGAATTGAAAGTCCAATTGGAAGAGCTAATTTCCAAACAGTTTATCTGGACGAGTGCCTCACCATGGGGTGCTCCAGTGTTGCTTGTCAAGAAAAAGGACGGAAGTATGAGATTGTGTATTGATTACCGTCAGTCGAACAAGGTGATTATTAAGAACAAGTACCCACTACCGAGGATTGATGATTTACTAGACCAATTGAGGGGAGCTTCTGTATTTTCAAAAGATTGATTTGAGGTCCGGCTATCAACAAATCAGAGTTCGAGCTTTGGACATCCCGAAGATCGCTTTCCGTACGAGGTATGGACATTACGAATTTGTAATGATGCCCTTCAGTTTGACCAATGCTCCAGCCATATTTATGGACTATATGAATCGGATTTTTTAATCCCTATCTGGATCAGTTTGTAGTAGTGTTCATTGATGATATCTTGGTGTACTCTAAGATAATCGAGGAGCATGTGCAACATCTCCGAATTATTCTGAACGTACTCCGGGAGAAGAAGTTGTACGCTAAGCCATCCAAATGTGATTTTTGAATGCCCGAAGTTAAGTTTCTGGGCCATGTGATATCTCGGGCTGGTGTTGCAGTGGATTCCAGTAAGATTGAAGCTGTGGTAGACTGGAAACAACCGTCTACGGTTACTGAGGTGAGAAGTTTCTTGGGATTAGCTGGGTATTATCGGAGATTCATTCAAGGATTTTCCCAGCTGGTTCTTCCACTCACTCGGTTAACTCGCAAGGGTCAGCCGTTTGTGTGGGACTCAGATTGTGATGATTGTTTTGCGGAATTGAAGAATCGTTTGACTTCTGCACCTGTCCTGATTCTTCCAGATCCGTCCGTAGGATTCCAAATCTATTGCGACACCTCTCGTAAGGGTTTGGGATGTGTCCATACGCAGAATCAACAAGTTGTTGCTTATGCCTCCAGACAGTTGAAGCCGAATGAGGAGAATTACCTAACTCATGATTTAGAGTGGGCGGCGATTGTGTTTGCCCTAAAGATTTGGAGACATTGCCTGTAGGGGTCTCGTTTCGAAGTCTTTAGTGACCACAAGAGCCTTAAGTATTTGTTTAACCAAAAGGAGCTAAACAACAGACATAGAAGATGGGTAGAGTTTTTGAAAGATTATGAGTTTGAATTGAAGTACCATCCGGGGAAGGCTAATGTTGTGGCCGATGCTTTGAGCAGAAAGTCTATCCACACTGCAGAGTTAATGATTCATGAGATGACCTTGTTGGAATCGTTTAGAGACCTGAATTTGAAAGTGAAGCCGAGGAGGAACAGGTTGGTTGAGCCATATTCAGATTTCGAGTTCCTTGAGAAATGTGATTCGCTCAGCCCAAGAGGTTGATTTAGAGCCGCAAGCGCAGAAGAGTTTGCCGAGTTACACCGAAGACGGTGATGGTGTAATTTGTTTTGATGGTAGAATCTGTGTGCCGAATGATGAGAATGTGAAGAGGCAAGTTTTAGAAGAGATTCATAAGAGTCAGTTCTCAATATATCCTGGGTCTACCAAGATGTATCGAGATTTGAAGTAATTGTACTGGTGGCCGGGTATGAAAGTGGAAGTTGCAGAGTTTGTGTCTCGATGGGAGCACCCGAAGCCAGGCAGCCAGTTACAGCCGTTGAATGTGCCAGAATGGAAATGGGAAAGCATTTCTATGGATTTTGTCATGGGATTGCCACGGTCCCAAGCCGGAAATGATTCTATTTAGGTAGTGGTGGATCGCTTGACCAAGTCCGCCCATTTTATTCTGGTACGTTCGAATCACAAAGATGCAAAATTAGCAGATGAATATCTCAAGAATATCGTGAAGTTGCACGGAATCCCTACAAGTATCATATGTGATCGAGATCCCAAGTTCACATCTCGATTCTTGAGAACGCTGAATATGGCGTTGGGGATAACGGTGTGTGCTAGCACCGCTTACCATCCACAGACAGACGGACAAATAGAGAGAATGATTCAGACATTGGAAGATATGTTGAGAGCTTGTGTAGTTGACAGTGGAGGCCGATGGGAGAATCATCTTCCATTGGTGGAATTTTCATACAATAACAGTTACCATTCTAGTATCGGAATGGCTCCATATGAAGCATTATAAGGAAGGAAGTGTAGGACACCATTGTGTTGGTGGGATGTAGGTGAGCAGAGATTGTTGGGACCGGATTTAGTCCGTGAGACTACGGAGAAGA
The DNA here is from genome assembly GCA_039519185.1 of Astragalus membranaceus. Lineage (NCBI taxonomy): Eukaryota > Viridiplantae > Streptophyta > Magnoliopsida > Fabales > Fabaceae > Astragalus > Astragalus membranaceus. Next base: position 85,920,647 of record CM076848.1, on the reverse strand, counting down.
TCCAACAGATCAGAGAAAGGATGAAGACCGCCCATAGTCGGCAAAAGAGTTACGCCGATAAAAGAAGAAAGCCTTTAGAGTTTGACGCAGGAGATCATGTGTTTTTGAGGCTATCTCCAACCATTGGTACCGGTATTACATTGTGAGCGAAGAAGCTCAGTCCTCGATATGTTGGGCCTTTCCAAATTATCGAGCGAGTTGGGCCAGTAGCATATCGCATTGCATTACCTCCAGCATTGTCCAGATTGCATGATGTGTTTCATATATCGCAACTGAGGAAGTATATATCCGATCCGAGTCAGCCGTTGAGTTATGAGATGATTCACATCAGACCGGATTTATCTTATCAGCCTACTCCAGTCAGGATCATCGAACGTGGCGAGAAAGCGCTCCGAATGAGATCGATTCCCATCGTCAAAGAGCTTTGGGATGATGCATCACACGATGAAGCGACATGGGAAGTAGAGGAGAACATGCGGGTGAAATATCCCCATCTTTTTCGGTTGAGGTACGTTTTGTCAATTTTGGGGACAAAAGTTTTAAAAGTTGGGGTGATTGTAACATCCCCAATTTAGCTAATTTCATTTATTGAAATTAGCAAGAGGTCTCGAGATAATTAATTAGCATTATTGATTAATTATGATATGGTGAGTTAAGTGGGATTTTAAGCAAATAGGAGCACAGGGGTATTTTCGTCTTTTCCACCCATTAATGAGTTTCAGCTAAATCATCTTTCACAAAACACAACTTTATGCAATATGTGATTATTGTATAAATTATTGATTTTTATGGGATTAGAAATGAATTAAGTGGAGTTTAAAAAGGGGTAGTGAACCAAGGGTGTTTTGCTCAATTCCCTACCGCTTAAACCTTCAACTCCTTATTCTGAAACACAACATCCTTACCTTCATCACCATCATTTCCAGAAACAGAAACATAGAGAGGGATTAGAGAGGAGAGGGTGAGAGAGCAGGAAGAAGGAAGGGGATCTTCCACATCCCTTGATGCATGTTACATCCAAAACCACCATTCAAACCAGCTTTTCAACCCCCATCTACTGATACAAACAACATCCACTACACCCTTCTCATCCTCATTCCACCATTTTCGCACCTCAAGTTCCAAGTGAGAAGAAAATGGATTCCTAGCTTGCATGTGGTTCAAATAGAACTTTAGGAGAGGTTTGAAGCCTTACATTTCAGTTGGAGTGTTGCGGTGCAAGATGAGGAGCCACATTTCGAATTAGAAACACATTTGGAGAAGGTTCAGTGGCTAGAGGTGCTGGGATTCGAAGTTGGGGTTGAAGATACTCAAGTTCACCAATAGGGAAACAAATCCAGTAGAAAACCCGTTTGTACCATCTTCGTTGTTTATCATATATCTCTCTGTACACAACTCAGTTGATCGTGATTTTTGTCAATTCCGAAACTAGACACGAAATGCTTCTAATTAGGCACAAGAATGAACCGATTGCATTGAGTATGATGGAAGAAAAATGAATTTCAAGTTTCAGTTTTGGACTAGAGACAGTTTTGACCCAGTCCACTTGTTTCTATTACAAGTCCCTAAAGAATTGTCGAATCGGTTTGAAGTCTATACCATATGAAATTAGACAAAATTGTCTACACAATGGGCACTGGTTTGAGGGGTTTTAGTTAAGAATTGACCTAGATACATTGGTTGCAAATCTGCTTATTGATGCTGTGAAAACAGAATCGGAGTTGGGAATGTCGGTTCGTCAAGTTTCGATTCGAATCGCCAAAGTTCGGGAGACGACGATTCCGTAGACAAGAGGGAAGTCCAGTAGCTGGGGTTTGAGTTTGGTTTCTGTTCCAAAGTCAGATTCGGGATAGTTCGCGAGTTTCGATTCGTTCGAGTTCACGGAGTTTTGATATTGTGTGCGATTTTCATCGCAAGAGGTGAGTTCTATACTCGCTTAGGGATGTTTATTGTTGAGTCGTTATGTTTTCTGAAACGATATCCCTTTAAAAATCCGCTTTGTGAAAATTAGACGAAACCGTTTTATCGAAAAACCGTTAATTGTGAATTGTTCGAGTTGATTGAATTATTGATTGATGATATGATGTTATGTGTTGTTTGACTGGTTATCTGGACTGGACTGTTGTTAATATGTTAGGATATCGATCGGAACGAAATTGGAACCGAAAGGGAACGGAAAAAGTTACACGAAACTGGAAATTTTACTACTGTCATGGACGCACGGATCGTGCCTCACAAGGGCATGGGTCGTGCGCCTTGTTCGCAGTAGCCAAGAAAATGGATTTTTGACACAGCACGGGTCGTGCGCCCCTGGGAACGGACCGTGCGTGACCTACGCAAATAAGTTTTTACAATTTTAGAACACGCCCGGATCGTGCGCCCTGTAACATTTTAAACTGAGTTTTTATTGATACGCACGCGCGGGTCGTGCGCCTCTGGAGCACGGACCATGCGGATCTTTCTGTTACCCTAATTCAAAACCCTTTTTATTCCGTTCCAAACGATTCTGATTCCTTTCCGATTGATTCCCCGATGTTTCCCAAGGATGGAAACACACTTATGTCATGAAATGAAAGAAGTTGAGGTAAATCTCACAAGTTATAAATGTTAAGGAACACCGTATATTAGTAAGACGCGAGTGTACACACGTTAATTCATACAAGTCAAGATAAGAAATGTTTAATTCAAAGACAAGATACCTTCCCTTGAGGAAGGGTAGCCGGTACATGAATGAATTTTAGACGGCCCAATGCGGGTACATGTATATATATATATATATATAATATAATTGAGGTCAAGGATGACGACCCTTAGAGGATTAGCATACTAGGGGAGGGGAAGTCATGAGCCCCAAAACCTAGACTCAAAAGGTTTTTCCCACTAGTAATAGCGGGATGGGTTCACCGAAAGCCAAAGAAGTGCCTAAGAATAGGTAGGCTTGAGGTGTTATGCTAGAATAATGAAAGTAAAGGAAAGGTAATGCGTAGTCACTTAGTAGGGCTACAAATTACAAGAGGTAAAATATAATATGCTTCATGTGTCGCTTAGAAGGGCCATGAGCATAAAAGTTAAAGAAAATAATTAATGTAACGAGTAGTTGCTTAATAGGGCTACACGTTACAAGATATACTTCATGCGTCGCTTAGGAGGGCCATGAGTATGAAACAAAGGAAATAATGAACCGCTAGAGTTAGTAAGGGGTCTCGATAGGACTCACTGACGCTAGTGGAAAAAATGGATTCTGCATCATCAATTAATATCGGTTCAAAAACTAACTGATGTTGAAAATAAGGTGGTGGCATTTTTGAAATTATCATTAAAGTTTTGGCATCGGTTGAGGCTCTAACCGATGTAGAATTGCACACCTAAGGCAAGATTACACATTTAATATCAGGTCCAATGGCAACTGATGCGGAAAACCGAAAATTAACATCATCTCTCTAATTGCAACTGATGCGAAAAATCCCCAATTTTTTTGAGCTCTCGCGACATTTCATTTAGCGCTTCGTTCTCACATTCCGCGTTCTCACAGGAAACCCTCTCACACGTCGTTCTCTCCCTCTCACTCTGTGTCGTTCTCTCTCACCCTCTCACCCTAAACCCCAAACGTTCTCCACGCCGTTCTCTCTGCGTCGTCCACGCCGCTCTCTCAGCACTGTCCACACCGCTGCTACGTCCAGGTCGTTGCTAGTTGCGCCGACGCTGTCTTTTGAAACCCACATCGTCGCTGTCTTGATCTCTTGCATCACCGCCTCTTCATGTAAGTTCCATTCTATTTTTCTCTTCTGGACTTTCCTATTTCCGTTTTCATTCTCTAAACCAGGTATGTACACGTTTCCATTTTGTTTTGCTCTTCTGTGCTTTCCTATTTTCGTTTTCAATAATATTCTCTTCTCCTATTTCAAAGATTTTGTGGGGAAAGAGGTGAAAAACGATTTGGCCATCAAAGGCACTTTGCGTTCCGTCAAGCAGCACCCCAACATCAAGCTCGAAAACACTACAAGAAAGACAAGTACCCCCACATGGTAACCCCTTCATCTCTTCAACTCTCTAGTGTTTATGATTATTATTATTGCTGTTTGTTGAAGGAATTGTATGATGTTGTGTGATTAACCAGGGAAATGTGGGATTGATCTTCACAAAAGGTGACTTGAAGGAGGTTAGCGAAGAGGTTGCCAAGTACAAGGTGAATTGATCTTTCAACAATTATCTCATTTCATGTTTTTTTTTGTGTGTATCACACTCAATGGCATTATGGCACTGTTGGTTTGTTTTTGTTGTGATGTGATACTTATTTGATTTATTATTGGCTATGTGTCTGTTTAATTGTTTGTCAAACATATTATCGATTTAGATTATTTTACCAAATTGAATGTGTTAAAAGTTCAGTTGAAAATTATGTAATTTGTCTTTTGATGCATTTTCATCTAAAAACAAGCTTGAAGTAAACCCTAGCATAGAATTTTTGGTTATTCAAAAACTTCTCTTCATCACTACTAAATTCCAAAGAAAATTTTCTTGAGAACAATCAATCAGGGTTAAGAAATTTTCAAGATTAAGCTTGTGGTTCTAAGTCCCCAAACAGTTGCAAGTTGCAAATTTATGGTTGGCTTTTGAGTTCTCTTAGCTCTAACAGTTGCAAGTTGTTCCTAAGTTTTATCCCTACCATATTTTGTACGTTTTCTAGTTTATGTGGTTGGCTATTGATGTTATCTTTGATTGTCATTATGCTCATTCTGAATTCTTTTAAATGTTAGTTTGATGCATGACAAAATGGGGCAGTTTTTGTAAGCACTTGTCATGCTATCCAATAATAACTGTCTTTTATCTAATTAGGTTGGCGCCCCTGCTCGTGTTGGTTTGGTTGCTCCAATTGACGTCGTTGTTCCTCCTGGCAACACACGGCTCGACCCCTCGCAAACATCTTTCTTCCAGGTACATAATCTTGTTAATTTTTCTCAATGAATTTTATTGCTACAGATCTGATGCTTATGTTTATTGATTTTTTATCCTCACTTTAGGTTCTCAACATTCCTACCAAAATTAACAAGGGTACTGTGGAAATCATTACCCCTGTTGAACTCATTAAAAAGGGAGACAAGGTGGGGTCTTCTGAAGCTGCTTTGCTTGCCAAGTTAGGCATAAGGCCATTTTCGTATGGGCTTGTTGTCCTTTCTGTTTATGATAACGGCTCAGTATTTATCCCTAAAGTTCTTGATCTTACTGAGGATGACCTCATGGGGAAGTTTGCCATTGGTGTCTCAATGGTTACTTCTCTTTCATTGGCCATCTCATACCCAACACTTGCTGCTGCCCCACACATGTTTGTCAATGCCTACAAGAATGTTCTAGCTGTTGCAGTGGCAACTGAATATTCTTTCCCTGAGGCAGACAAGGTTAAGGAATTCCTCAAGGTAGATTTCCTTTTCAGAGTTGAATCATTTGACACTAAATTAGTGATCGGATATTTCAATGTTTCTTATTCAATGGTTTTGTTCAACGCAGGACCCAAGTAAGTTTGCTGTGGCTGCAGTTGCTGCACCTGCTGCTGCTTCTGGTGGTGCCCCAGCTGCTGCTGCTGCTAAGGAGGAGGAGAAGAAGGATGAGCCAGCTGATCAACTTTGGTGTTTGCTTAGGTTATGTTTAAGTAACTTTTTGGTTATGTTTTGTATTATGTTATATGCCTAGTACAAACATTGTATAGTTCTTTCTCTTTTCTCATCTTTTTTGTTGTTGTTGAGTTTAATGGATTGATATAACCAATCTTGCTTTTGCAAATGAATTCAATGATTATTGGTTTATTGAAACCAGGAGGATATTGTGACTGATATTTGCATTGTGATTCTCATTTTTTTTTATGTTATCCTCTAATTGTAGACATAATTGTAGCATGAGTTAGCAAAAATATATATATTCTGTTTATGGTATTTAACAAAGCAAAACTGGTGAGTAATTTATAAATAAATGAATATACGTACAAATCGTGAATTTTTATTTTTTTTAAAAAAAGTTAGTTTTAACATCGGTTCCGATCAGGTCCGTACCTGATGCAAAATGTGCGTACTTTTAACATCACCTGAATCTATAACGGACACGGAACTGATGCGAAAAGTCATTTTTAACCGATGCGAAAAGCCTAAATTGTAGTAGTGTGAGATAATGTTTATCTCACCCTTTAATTATTGTGGTTTTTACAGAGAAACAGGGGAAAGCAAAGGCGAAGAAGCACGGTTAGCCGGTGCGACTCTTAGAGTCATTGAAGATTGAGTTTCATGTTTAGACCTTTGTCCCATTTGCCGTTTCTATGTTATCGATTGTATAATTATCATTGTATCAGTTGTAAATCGTTTTCGCTACTTTATGTTTTGAGTATTGAACACCAGGATTGTATAAGTCTTAAGTTGGGAAACTTAAGCATTTTCAGGAAGTTAATGAGGTTCATAGAACCGTTTGATATGTATTATCGAAATTTTTAGTTTGTGCTCAATATTCATTAACAGGAAGTTACTCTGATGTATGTCATTTAGTGCATTTCGGTAATTCTACATGTTAGAATTTATCGGGGTGTTACATGACTTGTCTACAGATTCCTCGGAGATCCTGGGATGTGCCCTTGCTGCCACCCCCAATTTGCCAGTGTAGCGTGTGGAGGAGCTTCGAGTCCTGCCGGACATAGACCCCAATGAGTTTTGCTGGTGTCCGCCTTTGGAGAAGGACCATGGCCCTCAGGATTTGGACCCCCCTCGGGTGACCACTACGACATGGTCATTCATTCGAGTTGTGTCCTTATGGCTCTAGATTTGATTGCTGGTGCCAAGCTCTCCTCCACTACCAACCCTCTTACCGTGGAACCTTACCACTACAACTTCGTCACCGAGGAAAGATTCTTCTCACCGATCTCAACAAGATTCTGGCGGACCAGGAGGCAAGGTTCCTCTCTTTCTCTTGGGGTACCTATCACCGCCATGTTGGTCATACCAGCAGCTATGCTTCCTGGTGGTTTCTTGTTCGAGAATATCTCTTCTTCTCCCCACCACCAAATATCTTCAGCGATACGTGGGATCGGCCGTGGGCCTCTCTGCTCAACCCACATCGATGGCTGCCCGTGCGAGTCCACCACCTCCCACAGCTGTCCATTCGGTGGCTAAACAAACGGAGACAGGGAAAAAGAAGAGACCATTGATTTCCAGTCCTTCCCCTCATCATTCTTCACCTCGTCTGAGATCCATTGGGCAACTCTCTTCTACCACTAGTAAGTCTTTTGGTTTTGTCCTGTCATTCTTTTCATCTTATTGTCGCACCCCGAAAAATTCTTGGAGGGATTTTTCTTCGCACAACGGGATTTTAGAGTCGCCACCAATATTTTTTAAAGGTAAAACATCGGAAAAACCTTTTTTGGAAAGCAATGGTCTTTGGAACCATTAGATTTGGGTTCGGGGGTCTAATTACGTATGAGGAAGGTATTAGCACCCCATAACGTCCCTTCAAAGAAGGGTTACCTTAATTAAATATGTGATTTGCAAAGTTGATTCGGAAAAATGCTTTGTTTTTACCTCTTTTGTTGATGAATGACTTAATGAAAAATCTTTAGTTTTCGCGCTTGATGGAGGGGATCCACTCCTACGTATCTCCCGGTGCGATGGAGAATTCAAAGCAACGTAGTTCTTGTTTTTGAAAAATGTTTTATTTTGGAAAAGTGTTTGGTTTTTGAAAGGAAAAATGTTTTTGGTTTGTTGTGCTTGACGGAGAGTATCCGCTCCTACGTATCTCCCGGTGCGATGGAGAACTCAAAGCTACGTAGTTCTGGGTTTCTAGAAAAAGGTTTTTGTTTTTTATCTTGTTTAATTGTAAAATTGAGCTTTCATGATGATCAATTGAGCAAAGGCTCCAAGTGACCACCAATAGCACTCCATTGTTAATAATCATGCAAGCAAAGGCTTCGCAAGACTACTAACAAAGTTTTTGATTTAATGAAAATCTTTAGGAAAATTAGGCATTCATGATGATCAATTGAGCAAAGGCTCCAAGTGACCACCATTAGCACTCCATTGTTAATAATCATGCAAGCAAAGGCTTTGCAAGACTACTAACAAAGTTTTTGATTTAGTGAAAATCTTCAGGAAAATTAGGCATTCATGACGATCAATTGAGCAAAGGCTCCAAGTGATCGCCGCTAGTACCTCATTGTTAATAATCATGCAAGCAAAGGCTTCGCAAGACTACTAACAAAGTTTGATTTTGAAGAGTTTTCGCAATTGGATTGATTCTTGTTTAGGGAATGATTTTGATGCTTGAAAAAGCTTTTGATTGAAAATGGACCTAGACTACACACATTATGACACGATACATAGATAGGCAAGGAATGAACCCAAGTTGAACATTTTTGGCAAAAATGCATGAATAGGCAAGAAAATGAACCTAAGTTGCACATCTTATTGAAGATGCTAGGCAATGGGATGAACCTAACTAGGCATTTATGACACAATATGTGAATAGGCAAAGGCATTTCAAAGCACAAGTGATATCAAACTTCTAATGAATCACTTGCAAAACCCTAAGGATTTCACATCAACATTAGACATAAGCACCCATGTGGTATCCTTTTGATGTCATCAATGTCTAATACATTTCTTCAATCAACCACATGGAAGGAATAAATTAAAAGGGGCATTTGCCTCATGCAAGATCATAGGCAAGTCTTAAGACTAAATTGACAAGTTTAGGCAATTAGGGTGTTGAATCCATTTAGGTAATCTTTGACACTTGGGATATGCACAAGTGCATAGGTGTCAAATCCTCTTACCAAATCGTCAACACAAAACCAAAAATTGTTTCAAAACAATTACCTATTTGCAAGACCAAGAGCATTCCAAAATGATTTATGAGCTGTTTTTGGTAATCAAAGCAATTGGTAAGGAAAGGAAACTTAAATTTGCATTCTTGTTCACTAGGAATCACAAAAGAAATTGAATCCTCTTAGGCAATCCTCAACACTTAAAGTGTGCATCAAAGCACAAGTGAGAGTCCTCTTGCCAATCATCAACATAGGGCATGATTTGCAAGAAAATTCATGAGAACAACAAGTTTTAAGCAAACAAACATCATAATCAAGGTTCAATTCCAAGGAATTGCAAGATTAAACAACCAACTCATCAAAAATCTCATAAACTCTAATTTCTTTGAAACATGCGAAACTAACATAAACCCTAAATCTCATTTTATTCATGGAAACACAAGATAATGCAAGAAAACAACATAGATTAAACTTTTGGCAAGGATTCACATGATCAAGCAAAGAAATGCATAACAATCACACAAACCCTAATTTTCCTCTAATATGCGAAATGAATAAGCTTCAAATCATCACTTTATTCATGAAAACTGTAACAGCCCAAAATAATTAGTTAATTTATTTAATTAATTATCCAGGGTTGGTGTTTGAGAAAAATAAAATAAAATGATAGGAATAATTATTTAGGGATTTTATGTGATAGAATATTAGAAATATTTAGTTGTTAGTATATGTGGATAGGTGGTGGCGAATTAGAGGTGTTAGTGGAGGCCCATGATTAAGTCATAAACTAAGAAAGCCCATGATTGGTTAAGTGAGCCTATAAATAAGGAGTTTTTAAGTTAGGGTTTCATTAGTTGAGAAAATTAGATTTTGTGAGAGAGTGAGAGCTAAGGAGTGGCGGCCAAGGCAAGGAAAAAGAGAGGAAATTTCGTGGCTTCCATAGAGAAAAAGAAAGAGAGGAGTTCGTGACCAAGAAAGAAAAGAGGAGAGAGAAGAGAAGCTAGGTTTTTCAAGGTTTCTAAGCCTAAGGATTCGAGTTCTTCAATAAGGTAAGGGGGCTCTCGTTCATAGTTAATAATTTATAAACCACGAAATCATGAGGACTAGGTGTTAGGAGTAGTTGTTTAAATTGCTGTTGATGTTTATAATATCTATATGTAGCTGAAGTGTGATGGTTGTTTGTGTTTTTGAATTCACTGTTTTGAGATGTTCTGACATAGGTTTAGTATTTCAGTGACTGAGAACGTTTTACTAATTGAAAAATTATGTGGTTTGTCATTTCGAAAACTTGATTGAATGCTTGTTAATTTGACGCTGGTTTGGTTGCGTTTAAAGCTGTGAAGATCGAGTTATGAATTCCACAAGTTAGGGTAATATTCTGGAAGCATTCTGGACATAGGTTCGGTATTTTTAAAACTGGGAACTTTCTGTTTGTCAAAAAATTATGGGACTTTTTTTTTAGAAAACAGGCTTAATTTTGGTCACTTTGGCACTGGTTTGGTTAAATTTGGAGTAGTGTAGCTCGAGTTATGAGCGTCCCAAGTCAGGTCAAATTTCTGGACTTAAACTAGGTATAGGTTCAGTGTTTCAGGTCTTGTGTCTTCAATTGAACTCTGATTTGAACGATTCTTTTTCCATTAGAAACTATACTCAAATTTCTTTTGTTAAGGCTAAGGTTTTGTTCCGTTTGGTCAAGTGTAAGTCAGTTTAGAGTGATTTGAAGTGGAAGGACAGAATCTGTCCAGCCTGGGAACCATTCGGGTTGTTTCTAAAAACTGTACTAACTGGCTCATTGTTTTGAAACTTTAAATATATGTTCAGAAACTACACATCTGTAGCTTTCCAACGAGGGGTCTTTTGTAATTTTCCGATGTCGTTTACTATTTTAACTAATTCGCCGAATCCTGGCTGCCGTGTTCGCGTAGCCCAGGGTGTCGCTGTTGTTCCCAAATTTGTTTTCTAAATATCTTTTGACTCGGGTGTCCAAATTTGATGGTTCAAAATGAGTTTCGAAGCTTATTCAGGTGCCTACCTGGATATTCTAATTTTAGGCAAAAATAAATTATTTTTCAGAGGGTTCTGGGCAGATGTTGTCCGAGGTGTCTAAAATGTAGTTTTGCTTGCCTACTCCGTGTCGATGTCCTAAAAGGGTTTAATTGAATTGGTGTTGGTGTAAGGGTGGGGTTCTGACCTTATAATGGTGTATATGAAGGGTTCGTATGTGGGGTTTGGGTATCCTAGGCTATCGGTGTTGTATTGTTCGTTTTATGCACATGAATTGTTTGATAATTTGCCTAGATGTGTTGAATCTATGTGCTGATAATTGAGTGGGCAAACGATGATGTTGAATCTATGTGTTGATAATTTTGGAGTGGATTTGCAGGTGACCTTGTAACAGGTAAAATAGCCCTATTTATGGGCAACAAGTCGAATTATAGGCCTATGGCCAACGTGGTTTATTGTCGCTAAGTCGCTGTAGAATGATTAATTATGTCGTCCTGTGCATTCCTACTTGTCGCATTGCATGGCATCCCAAGCATTTCCAAGTCGCTATTAAGTCGGAGGTTTTGCCTCATTTATAAGTCGTTGATGCCCCTATTTACGGGTATATTTTTAAGTCGGGAGTTCTGCTCCAAATGGTACCACATGCAAATGCCCAGTGGAGTTTTGGGTTGCATTTCATACATTGCATACACGTCCTGTGTTTGATTGCGTCTTCTTAAACTAATGGTGTAACTGTATTCTGGGTGTAACTGTATTTGGTGTGACGGTACTCGGTGTAACAGTATTCGGCGTAACTGGATTTGGTGTAATTGTATTGATGGTGTAGTTAAATTGATGGTATCCCTGGTGTGCCTATTATTCTGTGTTTCTTGTTTTATCTATTATTATCTATGTAGTGAGACTCACCCTACTGCGTCGTGTTGCCTCGTATGTCGGCAACCTGCAGGTGACGGTGACTGAAGGTGGCTAGAGATTCTTCTTCTAGTATGGTCGAGTCGGCTCTGATACGTAGCACTCGGGAGGGTTGTCCTTGTGTCTTTCCTTATGTGTTATGTATATGCCTTTCTAAGTTGTAAACCTTTTGAAGTATGATTGCCAAGTTAAACCTTTTTATTTCCGCTGCATGTTTTTGAAAAGAAGTTAGTTATAATTAAAGTACTCTGTTTGCGAAGTGGTTTTCCGGTTCGAAAAATGTGACACTCTTTCGGCGCGAAGAACTCTGATATTATTTTTTTTAATAAACCGTTGGGTAGAAAATGGGGTGTTACAAAAACCACAAGAAATGAGTGAAATAACAACGACACACAATTTATTCTAAAGTAGAGAAGCATTCCAAGCACCCAAGCCTCCCAAAGTGCTTCTCAAGATACTTGAAACACATCTCTCACTCATCAACAACAACTATGCTAACATTATGACATTAAAATGCAATGGGATGCCAAAATGAAGTGATGATTTACATCTTTGATGCTAAAATTGGAAGGTGATGCTAGGTTTCAAAGTATACCTCAACTCCAAGCTAGAATAAGGAAGGAAATGAGATGAATGAATGCAAAACCCCTTTAATCTACTCTTCAATCTTCAACTTTGAACTTGATCCTTGAATTTGAAGGTGAATCTTTGAGAAGAATGCAAGAAGGAAGGAAGATTTAGTGTAGGAAAGGTGTTTTAATGGATGGTTGAGTGAAGAAATTGAAAAAGATGAGGTGAGGGAGAGGAGGAGGTTCGGCCAAGGAGAGGGGGAAGGAGAGGCTTTTGTGCAAAAAATGAACTTGTCCTTTATATATGGTCTTGGGTGAAATTAGGGTTAAGGGTAGAATAGGAATGGGATGTTCTATTTTAAGTAAGTTTGCAATTTCTTATGAAGGAGTGAGTGTGAGAGGATGGTGTCATTTAAAAAAAGGGTATGAATCTACATGAGAGTGTGTGGGAATTAGGGATGTGTATGAAATGGGTAGGATTAAGGATAGTACAAGAATATTCTTAAGGAATAATTGTACAATAGAAGAGTGTGGAAGAAATTGCGGACAGAGAGAGTGAGGGAATTCGGCCAAGGAGAACAAAATGGGGAGGGAAAATTGCTTCTCCTTTTTGGTCTTTTGTCTTATTGAGGACACTTTGTACTTTCTATTTGAATTTTGAATTTTTGGGCATGCAAATAATAGTGCACCTATTGAAAATGTGTCACATATTTTTGGGCACCATAAAAATATCCCTCTAATTATTCATGACAATAAAAGTTTTCATTTAATAATCGGGGAATATTTAATGGTCCTTTTTCAGCTTTCTTGTGCAATAAAAATAGGAAAAATGCCTTTTAATTATTTTGAAATAGGATTTTCTTCCAAAAAATTATACGAAAATTATCCTTGATAGAATAAATTGTATTTTTCATCCTTGACTTGGTTTAGTTCAAAAATAATTAACTTGCCCTCATTTGAATGCCCACAGATATTGAAACATGCACTATTTTATTCCCTAAAATTCTCAAAAATTAATAAAAATGTTTTTTTTTTGGGTGCCAAAAATTAATAACGATCAATAAATGGCCTTTATGAAGATTAAAATGCATGCACAAATGGCAAGGGCAAAAGGGAAGCTCACGCAGTTACGACTGGCCCGTGCGCGTAATTCAAATAAAAATGCGAGATAGGGGACAAATACACATAAATGCGAAAGTCCATTAACCTACACAAATTATGAATTACCCTTATTGTTTCCATTTTTGTTTGAAAAAAAAGGTTTTGACTTGGGCGGACAAAATTAGGGTATGACACTTATTAATATAGCTTGACTAGGCATCGTCCTTGCGTAGCCCAAACGCCGGAGGTAGTTGCCCTGGACGATGATGATGACGATGATGTTCCACTCCTTCACCGTAAAAGAACTCGAGACCTGCTTACTCTAGTTTCACCCCCCTGCCACTCATGTTATTGGGGACCATTCCCCTCATTTTAAGCGGCTGCGGGTAGGTTCTTTCTCTCAATCCCTTGTGCATTTTGTCAATTAGCTGTTGGTTTCTAACTCTTGGGGCGCTCCTGCAGAGGTTCCGCTCTTCAGTGGAGTCACCTCCATCCTCTAAAGCCGAAAACCGTAATAGTCCAAGTTCAGGATCTGTAAGTCTCCCCCTTTGCCTTTGTGCTTTTTTCATGGTTGTCATCACCCTTTCTTATAGTTTCCTTTTGCAGCGATTTCCTCATGATGCTGAAATGGCCGATCCCCCTTTTGCAGGGATTTACTAGTTATGTTGTTGTTGTCGTGGGTATCGCCGAATGGCCCACATTGTTGTTTTGTCTTGGGTATCGCCGAATGGCCCAAGTTGTGTTGTTGTTCTGTCGTGGGTACCGCCGTATGGCCCACATGGTTTTGTTGTTAGTATTGCTGACTTGTTTTGTGGGCCTATGTCCATTGTTAAAAAGGGATAGGTGATCCTGGAGTTTAACTGTGTTGATGCTATGCGTTGTTGTAATAATATTAACTATTCTGATATACCGTGTGTTGTCGATCTTAATGATGTTGTCATAGAAACCAAACCATTAGCAGGCTGTTAGTGTGCGTACCCATAAGGGTAGATGAGTAAGGTAGGATGTAAGTTAGTCTATCGGAGTAGCATAGCAGAGTAGAGATTGAGCCTGATTATTACTGCTTGAAAAGTTACCTGGCTGAACAAGTAGGAGGGACGGCCGCCCAAGCACTTACCACCGGTAATCAAAGCAATAGTAATCAGCATGAGAGATAGCACTAGTTGCCTAGATGGAGGTAGTGGGTAGCGGAGGAATGTTGGCTTTGGCAGGTAAATTTCGAGGACGAAATTCTTTTAAGTGGGGGAGAGTTGTAACACCCCCAAAAATATTTATTTGGTTGTGTAATTAATTATATGAGGTTATGTGATAGGAATAATATTTATTTAGTTATTTATGTGTTTATTTGTTTGAGTAATTATTTATTTGTTAATTAATTGGAGGTTTTAGGTGATAGAAGAATAGAATGATATATGTGGGCCTTATTGGGTTTAGGATTAATTAAATAGGATGTGAGTGGTATAAGTAATAATATGGTGTTTAGTAATTAAATTGGGTAGTGGAAGGAGGCCCGTGATTCAAGAGCCCATGACTTAAGTGAGAATATAAAAGGCTAAAATTTGGGTAAGTGCTCATTTTTTTCCACCCAAAACAAAAGAAAAGAAAAGAATAGAGAGAGAGAAGAAAGAAAGGAGTGTGCGACGGCCAGCAAGGGAGGAGAGGGAGAAATCGTGGAGGCACCAAGGAAGGAGGAAGCTAGTGGCGGTTCTTGGTGGTTTCTTGGAGCTTGGCTTGGGTTCTTCATTTTCTAAGGTTAGGGGGTTCTTCTTTCCATTCTTAATAACTTATTTGATAGGTGTTGTCTAGGGTTAGGTTCTAGGGTGATTTCCATGAATGATTGGTATGTTTTGATGTTGTTGCTATGCTGAATTTTAATTGTGCAAAGATATGTTCGATTGGTGTTGAATTGTACACGATAGGAATTGTGCATGCCCATTGTTTGGTGTTATGATTGAATGAATTTTTGGTGGAAAATGTGATGGCTATTGTTCATTTAAGTGATTGGCATTGGTGATTTTATTTGGTGATTTTTTGTTGAGAGGAACTCAAAAAGTGTAGAAGCCTTAGGTGCCCTAGAGTGTTGCTTGTGTTGCTGGAATTCTGCTCCTAGGCGCCCTGCTGCTGGGCGCCATGAGCTGTGCTGCGCCTGTTGTGTTCTGCTGCGGTGCCAGGCGCTGGGCGCCCTCCTGGGCGCCTGTCTCTCTGTGTTTTCAGTTCTGGCGCTAGGCGCCTTGTGCCATGGGCGCCAAGGGCCCCAATTTTCTGGTAATTGTTTTGCCAATTTTGGCTTTTGGTTTTCATGTCCAAGTTAAATGGCTCGTGTAAAATGATTTTGGCCATCAAAAGAGTTGTATCTCGTGTTTTCCTTAGGCGCCTAGTCCATGGGCGCCAATGTTGCGTCTCCTATTTTGCCAAAATTTTTGCTGGGTTCCCCTATTCTGAGTAATTGGCTCGTGCAAAATTAATTTTGAGTCAATTGAGCTGTTTTCCGTGTTGGCCTTAGGCGCCTAGTGCCTGGGCGCCGTGTTCCCCTGCGCCAGTTCCTGCGCCAGTGCGCCAGGCCAGTGTTGCTGCTCCTGGGCGCCCAGCGCCTATGCGCCAGTTCCAGAATGTCTAAGTATTTTCCCGATTTTGTTTCAATCATAACTTTTGACTCGGTTATCCAAATTGGACGGTTCAAAATGCGTTTCGAAGCTAATTTCAGTGTCTATCCAAATGTTCTGGTTTTATGCAAAAATGGATTATTTTTCTGATGGTTCTGGACTGAAGTTGTTCAAGGTGTCTAATTGCCATTTTTAGTCACTTTCTCCTATCCCGTGTCAATGTCCTAAAACGATTTAATTAAATTGGTACTGATTTATTGGTGAGTTTATTTGGTGAGATATTTGGTGAGTTTATTTGGTGTGATATTTGGTGAGTTTATCGGTGAGTTTATATGGTGAGTTGATTTAATGGTGAATTGGTGAGTTGTGTGGTGTGTTGTGGTGCATTGTCATGGCGTCTCATGAACCATGTGCATTATCGGTGAGCAGAGGCTTCGGCCTAATTTTATTTGGTGAGCAGAGGCTTCGGCCTAATTGTATTTGGTGACGGATCCGACATGCATGTGCCCGTGGAGTTTGGGTTGCATTTCATGCATAACCATATATTTTGTAACGATGTTTGGATATTGTAATTTTGATGTGGTTGCTGCCATTGTTGTGAATCGGTGTGCCTAGTTACTTTTCCTATGCAGTGCTTATTCCATATGTTATTAATTATGAAAAGAGACTCACCCTACTGCTTTTATGTTGCTTCTTATGTCGGCAACGTGCAGGTATTAGCGAGTGAAGGTTACCCTTATGCCTTCGTCTGGTAGAGTGTGTCATGCTCTGATACGTAGCACCGGGGGGCGTCTTATGTTTATGTGTTGTTTTATTTATACTGTTAGACTGTTATTGGTGATGTATTGGACTTGTTTTCGAACTTATTATTACTCCGCTGTGGTAGTGATTGTATTTCGTTGAAGCGAACTAAACCGGTATTTTATGGTGCTATGTATCTTGTGGCTTTTAGCCGAACTATGCAAATTTGAAGTTGTTGATTAATGGAGTAAGTGTAGCACTCTCTTATATTGTTTTCAAAAAAAAAAAAAATAAACTCTGATTTTATTAAATAGTAAGGTTACTAGAAAGGGGTGTTACATTAGTGGTATCAGAGCAATGGTTGGTCCGTCCGGCCAAGTCGTCGAGTCGTTGCGTCGGTTAACGACCAACTGTTGTCTTTTTAGTGCTGACCATTGTTGTGTTGCAGGTACACCAAAAGTTGCCAATGGTAGGTGAACTAGTGGGGGAGATGTCCCTACTAGTGTTATATGTTTTGTTGTGTTCCTAGGTGTGAATCATGTGCTGTTGTTTTGGTTGGTTTTTAACCTTCTTGTTGTGAGAACTCTGTGATTTTATTTATTGTGTGTTGTATCGTATTTGTGTGTGAACCCTGTTTTTTTTTTTCTGTTTTTGGTTCTTATTGTTAACTTTCCGGTTGTGTGAATCTTGACTTCATTAGTGTGGTCCCCAATGATTTACACCGTGATTTGGCGACCCAAGTTTTGAATGTGTAATTGATGTGCTTGTGTGCTTCCAACGATGTGATTGTTGTTAATACTCACGTGTGTTTTGATTTGCTTAAACTATTTTAATTAATCAACACTAAGCCTTACGTGAAACTCTTTTGTGGTGTGTCTTGATGTTAAGGCTAATTGTATTGTAAAATGGTTTTGCTGATTATTTAAGTTGTTACTATGTTGATAACATGCAATAATGTTTCGATCACTCTGAGTAATGACGTCCCCGCTTAAAAATGTTAAGTTTCCATTCCCTTGACTTATAACTGTTTTCTATTGAAGGGCTAAATTTGCTATATTGCTACCAATCAACTTATGCATGTTAGTCGATTATCTTTCTTTACTCTGTGTCCCTGATTATTTTTGACATGCAGTGATTGTGAGTTTAGAGTCCTCATGAATTATTTTTTAATTCCCATGCTTCGTGAAGTTGATATTGAGCGCTTGAATTTTTAGACAAAATCTTTTTGGTTATTGCCTCCTGATTTACACTGTGTGGTTTTGTAACCTGGGAAGTAAGGGGATTCCTGAAAATGTTTTTGAAACATCTATTAAACAATTTTACGGTTGGATACTGACTTTGGCATTGGAAATTATTTTAATAAATGGACACTGACCTGGTATAAAGTTTTTACCAATGTTACAGTGTGCACTGTCTTGACTGCTGTAAATGATAAAGTTTTGGTTTGAAAGCTACAACTATTGTCTTCTCCTATTTCTACAACCCCGTGAGATGATTTTGAAAAGTGGACTATATTTTATGTTGTTGTTAGTATCCCATGTGTTTTACTCTATTTGGCCTTTTGCTTAATTTCCCTCAACATGTGATGTTTCCAACTCCGAACCTTTGCGAACTATTTCGTGACCGTGAGCTGTAATTTCCTACGCTGAATTTTCCCTGATTTTGTTTTAGCTGTTGCACTCTTTATAATTGGTGCCACGTGATTTTGAGAGACCTTAAACATTTAAATTGTGCACTGGCACTGTTTTTGCACTTCCTTGAGTTAGCTTTTACTGTCATATGTTCTTGAGGATACCTTATTCAAACTGGTTAAGCTAACGAGAAAATCAATTCCTATAACGTGCCTTATTTTCCGTGTCGAAAAATTCTAAATAAGTATTTTGTGCATGTGTGTGGTTGTACATTTCGTATATGTGCCTTTAACTATGAATAGAAATCGCCTGTACCGAGTCTTCATGATTTTGTGTTAGTAGTTATATTTCTAATCCAGTATGTACCACGTGAAGCTTGATATTGTGCGCTTGAGTCTTTATGATAAATTTCCTTTTGGTTGCTTCTTCCTGAGTAGTTTTGAAAATATTAAAATGATAATGTCTGCCGAGGATGGATATATGTTTTCCTAATGTTAGTTTTGTTGCTAGACGTTCATATGAATGCTTAAACTAATTTGGTTCGGTTGATGTGTAGTTTTATGTAAATACTTTTGCTGTAGCATGTTTTTACTTCTATGTTGACGCTATTGTTGTCGTTGTTTTGCTTTTGTTGCTGTTTTTCTGGAAATTATTGATGCTGTTTTCTGAAAAATATTGCTACTGTTTTCCGAAAACTATATTGGCTGTTTTTCAGGAAAATAAATGTCACTGTTTTCTGAAAACTACTGCTGCTGTCCTCCTAAGATAATTGTTGTTGTTTCCTGAAAAATCATTGTTGCTGTCTTTAAAAATTACTTTCACTGTACGGAAAAGTACTGTTACTGTTCCTAACTTATGCGCTGCCCCTATTTTTATGAGTTGTGCCTATTTCGATTGTTAACTGTTGCCGGTGCCTTAGTGCCCGATTGTTGTGACTAGGTTGCTAGCCCTGATATTGTTTACTATTGATGATGTTATTACTAGTTATGTTGTTGTTGTCGTGGGTATCGCCGAATGGCCCACATTGTTGTTTTGTCTTGGGTATCGCCGAATGGCCCAAGTTGTGTTGTTGTTCTGTCGTGGGTACCGCCGTATGGCCCACATGGTTTTGTTGTTAGTATTGCTGACTTGTTTTGTGGGCCTATGTCCATTGTTAAAAAGGGATAGGTGATCCTGGAGTTTAACTGTGTTGATGCTATGCGTTGTTGTAATAATATTAACTATTCTGATATACCGTGTGTTGTCGATCTTAATGATGTTGTCATAGAAACCAAACCATTAGCAGGCTGTTAGTGCTTGAAGTTACCTGGCTGAACAAGTAGGAGGGACGGCCGCCCAAGCACTTACCACCGGTAATCAAAGCAATAGTAATCAGCATGAGAGATAGCACTAGTTGCCTAGATGGAGGTAGTGGGTAGCGGAGGAATGTTGGCTTTGGCAGGTAAATTTCGAGGACGAAATTCTTTTAAGTGGGGGAGAGTTGTAACACCCCAAAAATATTTATTTGGTTGTGTAATTAATTATATGAGGTTATGTGATAGGAATAATATTTATTTAGTTATTTATGTGTTTATTTGTTTGAGTAATTATTTATTTGTTAATTAATTGGAGGTTTTAGGTGATAGAAGAATAGAATGATATATGTGGGCCTTATTGGGTTTAGGATTAATTAAATAGGATGTTAGTGGTATAAGTAATAATATGGTGTTTAGTAATTAAATTGGGTAGTGGAAGGAGGCCCGTGATTCAAGAGCCCATGACTTAAGTGAGAATATAAAAGGCTAAAATTTGGGTAAGTGCTCATTTTTTTCCACCCAAAACAAAAGAAAAGAAAAGAATAGAGAGAGAGAAGAAAGAAAGGAGTGTGCGACGGCCAGCAAGGGAGGAGAGGGAGAAATCGTGGAGGCACCAAGAAAGGAGGAAGCTAGTGGTGGTTCTTGGTGGTTGTGTAACACCCCCTTTCTACCCTTTGATTTTAATTTAGAAAATCAGAGTTCAAAAATCATTTTCGATTTCACCACGAGGGTGTCACACATACGTCAAAATAAAATCTCAAGTCTCAAATAAAATGGTACGTCGTCAAAGGTGCAATACATAGCACTCCACAATAGGGGAAACTCAAAACATCGAAAACTACGTCATAAAATCCAACGACAACGCAGCGGAAAATAAATCAACCCATCAACGGTATAAAAATCTAAGTACATCAGCAAAACATCAAATACATTCCCCCCAGGTGCTACGTATCAGAGCATGAGGACTCGACCCAAGAAGTGAGCTAAGACCTTCACTGGGAATCACCTGCACGTTACCAACACGGGGGTAACATTCAAACAGGAAAGGGTGAGCATCATTTCAATCCATATAATAGAAAATATGATAAGTACTAATCGTAGGCTACGCACTAGAGCAATCTGCATCCAAAACACTAAATATTCACATCACAGTCATCATTCGCATTACTTACAATAACTCATTTCATGTCATGTAGGCATATGAAATGCAACCCACTCGCGGGCATATGCATGAGGTACCTTTTCTCAGAAGTAGCTTTGTAATGAGCAGTACTGTCCTCCTCAAAGATTCTGCAACTGTCAACCAGATCTGCGAACACACGAATCTTCTGATAACCAATGGCCTTTTTAATATCAGGCCTTAACCCATTCTCAAATTTGATGCATTTCAAAAATTCAGCTGTAGCCTCACTGTAGTGTGGATAAAATTTTGCTAATTCCACAAATTTTGCCGCATAGGCAGTCACAGACATACCACCCTGCTTCAGCTCCAAAAACTCTATCTCTTTCTTCCCTCGGACGTCTTCAGGAAAATATTTTCTCAGAAATTCCCTGCTGAATACCTCCCAAGTAATCTCTTCCTGCACAGCCTCTAACCTCTGCCTAGTAGCCAACCACCAGTCGTCGGCCTCCTCGGCTAACATGTGGGTACCAAAACGGACCTTCTGCTCAACAGTACAGTCCATCACCCTGAAAATCCTCTCGATCTCCTTCAACCAAGCCATAGCACCATCTGGATCATATTTGCCCTTAAAGGTGGGCGGATTCTCTCTCTGGAAGGTAGTCAGACTCCGAAAACCAGCATTATCTCCAGCATTCTGCTGACCCTGCACAGCCTGAGCCATAGCTTGCAATGCAGCAGCAAGAGCAGCGTCGTTCCTCCCAGCCATTATGAACTATCACTGCAGCACAAACCAAAGATTCAGAACTAATCTATGGTCATAAGACACTATGACAGGACAACATTGGCCGGACAGACCGAACTGCTCTGATACCACTAATGTAACACCCCCTTTCTACCCTTTGATTTTAATTTAGAAAATCAGAGTTCAAAAATCATTTTCGATTTCACCACGAGGGTGTCACACATACGTCAAAATAAAATCTCAAGTCTCAAATAAAATGGTACGTCGTCAAAGGTGCAATACATAGCACTCCACAATAGGGGAAACTCAAAACATCGAAAACTACGTCATAAAATCCAACGACAACGCAGCGGAAAATAAATCAACCCATCAACGGTATAAAAATCTAAGTACATCAGCAAAACATCAAATACATTCCCCCCAGGTGCTACGTATCAGAGCATGACGACTCGACCCAAGAAGTGAAGCTAAGACCTTCACTGGGAATCACCTGCACGTTACCAACATGGGGGTAACATTCAAACAGGAAAGGGTGAGCATCATTTCAATCCATATAATAGAAAATATGATAAGTACTAATCGTAGGCTACGCACTAGAGCAATCTGCATCCAAAACACTAAATATTCACATCACAGTCATCATTCGCATTACTTACAATAACTCATTTCATGTCATGTAGGCATATGAAATGCAACCCACTCGCGGGCATATGCATGAGGTACCTTTTCACAAACGTCGCTTAGCCCTTAAGGCCTCATCGTCACTTAGCCACTCAGGCCTCAAAAACGTCACTGGGTTTATGCATATGGGCATGAGACACTATGACATGCACCACTCACCAAACACACAAACACACAATTACTCAAATCATAGTCAACTATGTGACCCGTCACTTACCGGGTTGCTCACAAAGAGCACAGCACCTGTCAATTTCACAATCAGCACACAACGTCACTTGACCATTTAGACCTTAACATCACTTAGCCCTTCGGGTCTCAAACGTCACTGGGTTTTCATCGTCACTTACACATAAATATCATTCAACTCAAACAATAGCCACTGAGGGCAAAAACGTCATTTACTAGCCACCAGGGGCATCATCGTCATTTACACGTCATTATAATTAATATTAGCCACCAAGGGCAAAACAGTCATTTAACTAGCCACTAGGGGCATCATCGTCAAAATCATCATTTTTGACACCACTTCGTTAAAAATCACTGGTCGTACTCAAAAGAGAGTTTTTACAGACACCAAAAATACCTTTGCATTGTCACAGCAACGATCACCGGGAACCGCCACTTGGGGTGCCCCAGCAACCTTCTGAAATTATAAATTTTTATTTTCAAAAAGGGAACACACAGATAGGCAACGGAAAATGCTTCACAACGCTTTTTGAATCATTAAAAACGGATGTCTGAGTCAAAAGTTATGTTAAAAATAAGTTTGGAAAAATTAGGCAACATTCTGAAATTGGCGCCTTAGGCGCCCAGGCACCAGGCAACACGCGCACTGGCGCCCAGCGCCCAGGCGCGCAACACACGCACACACGCACGCACAACAGGCGCCCAGCGCCCAGGCGCGCAACACACGCACACACGCACGCACAACAGGCGCCCAGCGCCCAGGCGCAACACGCAGCGCGCCTGACACAACATGTAACGCCCCAAAATAATTTAATTATTTATTTAATTAAGTTATTTAAGGCTTGCAATATTTAATTAATTTAATTAAATAATCCGAGTTTAAGTATTTTATTTTATTTTATTAGGAGGTGCTGTTACTATTTAAGTGGTGCGAGCAAGGGCCCGTGATCCACCATTAGGCCCGTGGCCCACTTCTTTGGCATAGGAGTCGAATTATTTGGGGTCTAGGGAGTGAGTGGCAAAATTCACCCAAGTGAGAAAAGAAAGAAAAAGTAACGTAAGAAGGAGAGAAGAGGAGAGTTGCGAAGAGAAGGAGAAGGAAGGGGCGAAGCTCAAAGAGAAGAAGAGGAGGCTCATTGGTGGTGCGCATTCTTCACTTGGAGCTTGGCTAGCAAATTCGATTTCCATAAGGTTAGGGGGTCCTCTTTTTATCTTTAATGGCTTATGCGAATTGTAGTGCCTAGGGTTAGGTTCTAGGATAAATCATATGAATGAATTGCGTGTTGATTGAATTAATCGTAGTGTTGTAATATATGATCATGGATTGCCTATGTTGAAAATCGCATGAATTGATGTTTGATTATTGCAAAATGTGAATTGTATGTCATATGTTTGAATATATGACTTGTTGACACTTGTTTGTTGAAAACGGAGGATCATGGTGAACCTTAGTATCATATATGTAATTGGGCGTTTTGGTGAATTTTAATTGGTAATTGAGAGTGGGAGAATTTCTGTTTGGATGCCCCTAGGCGCCTTAGGCGCCATATGGATTGTTGCTGAAAATTCTGTTTTGCGCCATGGTCATGGGCGCCAAGTGCCCAGCAGTGTGCTGTGCCAGTTTTCCAAAAATTCTGTTGCCTGTGTTGCCCAGCAGTGTGCTGTCCCTGTTGCCTGTGTTGCCTCCTGTGTTCCTGTGCTGCCAGTTTTGGCACTTGTTGCTTGAGTCATGGGCGCCAAGGGCCCCAAAGTTCTGGTGATAGTTTTGTGAAAATTGTTTTCAGGTTTTTATACTTGGGTAAAATGGCTCATGAAAACTGATTTTGGTCAAGAAAGGAGTTGAGTTGCGTAATTTCACTAGGTGCCTAGTGCATGGGCGCCAAAATTAAAGTTCAGCTTTTGATAAAATTTTTATTGAGTTTTCATGTCCTGAGCATTTGGCTCGTGTAAAATGAATTTCGAAGCAAAATGAGTTGTGTAGCATGTTGGCCTTAGGCGCCTAGTGCTTGGGCGCCATGTTGCTGCTGTTCCCTGGGCGCGCCTGTGCGCGTTGTTGCTTCTGGGCGCCAGCGCCTATGTGCGCGTGTTGCCTCTTGGGCGCCTAGCGCCTGTGCGCTGTTGCGCGCTTGTTCCCCTGGGCGCCTAGCGCCTGTGCGCTGTTGCGCGTGTTGCTCCTGGGCGCCAAGCGCCTATGCGCCTGTGCGCTGTTGCGTGTTGCCTCTCCTGGGCGCCAAGCGCCCATGCGCCAAGCGCTGTGTTGCCCCTGGGCGCCCAGCGCCCATGCGCCTGTTTCCAGAATGTCTAACATTTTTCCTAAACTGTTTTTAATATAACTTTTGACTCGGTTATCCAAATTCAACGGTTCAAAATGCGTTTTGAAGCTAATTTCAGTGCCTATCCAATAGTCTCAATTTTATGCAAAAATAATTTATTTTCACTGGTGTTTCTGGCTGATGGTGTTCAAGTGTCCAAATGGCTATTTTTACCCACTTTCCCTATGTTGTGTCAATGTCCTAAGCTGGTCTATTTGAATTGGTGTTGGTGTGAGTGGTGAGCTGAATTGGTGAGTGTGATAGGGTGAGATTGGTGAGCAGAGGCTACGGCCTAATTTTAATTTGGTGAGCTGATTAATATACAATGGTGAGATCATGAATTTTAAATGATGAATTGCTTGGACTTGGTGTGTTGTAATGCATTCCCATAGCATCTCATGGACATATGCATTATTGGTGAGCAGAGGCTACGGCCTAATTTTAATTGGTGAGCAGAGGCTTCGGCCTAGTTTGATTTGGTGAGCAGAGGCTACGGCCTATTTGTATTGGTGACGGATCCGACATGCATGTACCCGTGGAGTTTGGGTTGCATTACATACATAATCATATATTATATAGTGCTGTTTGGAATTTAGTATGCTGATGCGAATGTTTCCTATTGTTATGAATTGGTGTGCCTGGTTTCCTTTTCCTATGCAGTGCTTAATTCTCCTATGTTATTAATTATGAAAAGAGACTCACCCTACTGCTTTTATGTTGCTTCTTATGTCGGCAACGTGCAGGTAATAGCGAGTGAAGGATTTCTTATGCCTTCGTCTGGTAGGAAGTGTCACGCTCTGATACGTAGCACCAGGGGGGGGTGTCCTTATGTTTATGCTTTATTTTCCTAAAACTGTTAGTTTTCATTGGTGATGTATTGGCTTTAATTTTGAACTGATTATTATTCCGCTGCTGATGGTGATTGGATTTAGTTGATGCGAACTAAACCTTTTTCTTATGGTGTTATGTATCTTGATTTTTATGGAGTAAGTGTAGCACTCACTTTAATTGTTTTCAAAAAAAAAAAAAAAGAGACTCTGATTTTATTAAAAGTAAAGTTATTAGAAAAGGGGTGTTACATTAGTGGTATCAGAGCAGTTCGGTCTGTCCGGCCAAGTCGTCTTGTCATAGTGTCTTATGACAAATAGAATTGTTAGATTAGTTCTAAATTTCTGTTTGTGCTGCAGTGATAGTTTGAAATGGCCAGACGGGACGATGCTGCACTTGCTGCTGCCTTGCAGGCTATAGCCGGGGCGATGGGTAATATACCCGGTGCTGTTAATGATGGGACGCGCAATTTGGCTACGTTCCAGAGAGAGAATCCACCTGTCTTTAAGGGCAAGTATAATCCAGATGGTGCTCTAGCATGGCTGAAAGAGATTGAAAGGATATTTCGGGTCATGGATTGTAATGATGCGCAGAAGGTCAGGTATGGTACCCATACGCTGGCAGAGGAAGCTGATGATTGGTGGATGGAGGTGAGGCAGAGGTTAGAGACTGCCAATGAAGAGATAACTTGGGCTGTTTTCCGTAGAGAGTTCTTGCGGAAATATTTTCCTGAAGATGTGAGAGGTAAGAAAGAAATAGAATTCCTTGAGCTGAAGCAAGGAAGCATGTAAGTGACAGAGTATGCTGCCAAGTTCACTGAATTGGCTAAGTTTTATCCCCATTATACTGATGCTGATTCTGAGTTCTCAAAGTGTATTAAGTTTGAGAATGGGCTGAGGGCTGATATTAAGAAGGCTGTAGGGTACCAGAAGATTCGGGTATTCGCTGATTTGATCGACAGTTGCAGGATATATGAGGATGATAGTAATGCTCACTCCAGGGTCATGAAGGATCTGAGGGGTAAATTTCAGAACCAGGGTAAACCGTATGAGGCTCCAGCTGGTAAGGGTAAGCAGAGGTATGCTGATAATAAGAAAACAAGTGGGGGAGATGCCCCTGCGAAGGTTGTGTGCTACAGGTGTGGCAAACCGGGTCACAAGAGTTTTGACTGCTCAGATAATAAATGTTTCAAGTGCGGTAAGGAAGGTCACGTGGCTGCGAAATGTGAGAAAAGGGATGTGGTGTGTTACAATTGCGGGGAATCAGGTCATATTAGTACTAAGTGTACTAAACCGAAGAAAGAGAAGTCCCATGGAAAGGTGTTTGCTCTCGCAGGATCAGAGGACACTAATGAGATTCGAGGTACATGTTTTATTAATGGTATTCCTTCGATTGCTATTATTGATGCTGGTGCTACGCATTCATTTATTGCTGCCTTGTGTGCTGAGAAATTGGACCTTGTTTTATCTTCTATGATGAGGGAGATGGTTATTGACACTCCAGCTAAGGGTTCAGTAACTACCTCTCTTGTGTGTGCTAAGTGCCCTCTGTCAATATTCGGCAGAGATTTTCTTGTTGATCTTATTTGTTTGCCGTTGGGAGGGTTGGACGTCATTCTTGGTATGGACTGGTTAGTATTTAACCATGTGCATATTAATTGTTTCCGGAGATCTGTGAGTTTCTTTCCTCCCGAAGAGGAAGAATCAGTGTTGTTGCCTGCTGGTCATTTGCATAAGGTAATGAAGGAGGGAGTTCATCTGTTTGCTTTGATGGCGTCATTGTCTGCTGAGAATCAGGCAATCATTGAAAGGGTTCCAGTAGTGTGTGAGTTCCCTGAAGTGTTCCCAGATGAAATTCCAAGTGTTCCGCCAGAGAGGGAGGTTGAGTTTGCCATTGACCTTATACCTGGTACTAGGCCTGTGTCTATGGCACCGTACCGAATGTCAGCCTCAGAGTTGTCTGAATTGAAAAAGCAATTAGAAGATCTGCTTGAGAAGAAATTTGTAAGGCCAAGTGTGTCACCGTGGGGTGCTCCGGTATTGTTAGTGAAAAAGAAGGACGGGAGCATGAGACTTTGTGTCGATTATAGGCAATTGAACAAAGTGACAATAAAGAACAGGTATCCGCTTCCCAGAATTGATGATCTGATGGACCAGTTGGTAGGTGCTAAGGTGTTTAGTAAAATCGATTTGAGGTCAGGTTATCACCAGATCAAGGTAAAGGATGAAGACATTCAGAAAACCGCTTTCAGAACGAGATATGGGCACTATGAGTATTCTGTGATGCCGTTTGGTGTTACCAACGCGCCGGGTGTGTTTATGGAGTACATGAATCGTACTTTCCATAGTTACTTGGATCGGTTTGTCGTTGTGTTTATTGACGACATTCTGGTGTATTCTAAGACAGAAGAGGAGCATGCAGAACATATGAGGTTAGTGCTAGAAGTGCTGAAAGAAAAGAAATTGTATGCAAAATTGTCTAAGTGTGAGTTCTGGCTGAATGAAGTAGGTTTCCTTGGTCATATTATCTCTGGTAATGGTATAGCTGTGGACCCAGCCAAGGTTGATGCTGTGTCTCAATGGGAGAGCCCGAAGTCAGTTACAGAAATCAGAAGCTTCTTGGGATTAGCTGGTTATTATAGGAGATTTATTGAAGGTTTCTCGAAGTTGGCACTTCCGTTGACTCAATTGACGTGTAAGGGAAAAGCTTTTGTGTGGGATGCACGCTGTGAGGAGAGCTTCAATGAGTTGAAGAAGAGGTTGACCACATCGCCCGTTTTGACTTTGCCTGTTCCTGATCGACCGTTTGTAGTATATTGCGATGCTTCCAAGATGGGTTTGGGAGGTGTATTGATGCAAGAGGGTAAGGTAGTAGCTTATGCGTCCAGACAGTTGAGGACCCATGAGAAGAACTACCCTACTCATGATTTGGAACTAGCTGCAATCGTGTTTGTGCTAAAAATTTGGAGGCACTATCTGTATGGTACCAGATTTGAAGTGTTTAGTGACCATAAGAGTCTGAAATACTTGTTTGATCAGAAGGAGCTAAATATGAGACAGAGACGTTGGCTAGAATTGCTGAAGGATTATGATTTCGGCTTGAACTATCACCCCGGCAAAGCTAATGTCGTGGCTGATGCTTTAAGTCGGAAGAGTTTGCATATGTCGGCTATGATGGTGAAAGAGTTAGAATTGATTGAGCAGTTTCGGGACATGAGTCTGGTTTGTGAAGTGACACCGCAGAGTGTCAGATTGGGGATGTTGAAGATCGGAAATGAATTTTTGGTTAGTGTCCGAGAAGCACAAAAGTCAGATGTAAAGTTGGTAGACCTGTTGGTTGTGAATGATCAAGATGTGGATGGAGATTTCAAGTTAGATTCCCAAGGTGTATTGAGATTCAGAGATAGGATCTGCATTCCTGACGATGCTGAGATGAAGAGAATGATTCTTGAGGAGAGCCATAGAAGCAAGTTGAGTATTCATCCCGGGGCTACGAAAATGTACCAAGATTTGAAGAAAATGTTCTGGTGGCCTGGTATGAAGAAGGATGTGGCTCAGTTTGTGTATTCTTGTCTGACTTGTCAGAAGTCTAAAATTGAGCATCAGAAGCCTGCGGGGTTGATGCAACCATTGGAGATTCCGGAATGGAAATGGGATAGCATTTCCATGGATTTTGTAACTGGTTTGCCAAATACAGTGAGAGGGTTTGATGCCATATGGGTGGTTGTGGACAGGTTGTCTAAGTCTGCTCATTTCTTACCAATTAATATGACTTATCCAGTTCCAAAGTTGGCAGAAATCTACATTAAGACTATTGTGAAGTTGCATGGCGTTCCGCTTAGTATTGTGTCTGATAGAGATCCAAGATTCACATCTGAGTTTTGGAAAAGTTTGCAGGAAGCTTTGGGTTCTAAGTTGAGGTGGAGCTCCGCTTATCATCCGCAGACAGATGGTCAGACGGAGAGGACTATTCAGTCATTAGAGGACTTGTTGAGAGCATGTGTTCTTGAGCAGGGAGGTTCATGGGATTCTCATCTTTCATTGATAGAATTCACCTATAACAACAGTTTTCACTCTAGTATTGGTATGGCACCGTTTGAGGCATTGTATGGTCGGAGATGTAGGACTCCGTTGTGTTGGTATGAATCTGGGGAGAGTGCAGTGTTGGGGCCTGAAATTGTGCGAGAAACAACTGAGAAGGTAAAATTGATCCGTGAGAAGATGAAAGCGTCGCAGAGTCGACAAAAGAGCTATCATGATAAGAGAAGGAAGGATTTAGAGTTCCAGGCAGGTGATCATGTGTTCCTGAGAGTCACTCCGGTGACTGGTGTTGGGCGTGCCTTGAAATCTAAGAAGTTAACTCCCCGTTTCATTGGTCCGTATCAGATTACGGAGAGGGTGGGAAGTGTTGCATATAGGGTGGCTTTGCCGCCTAATCTTTCAAACTTGCATGACGTGTTTCACGTGTCACAACTTCGAAAGTATGTTCCGGACCCGTCCCATGTGATTCAGATGGATGAAGTAGAGGTGCGGGATAATCTCACCGTGGAGACTATGCCTGTGCGGATTGAAGATAGAGAAGTGAAGACTCTGAGAGGGAAAGAAATTCTTTTGGTGAAAGTGGTTTGGTTAGGAGCTGCTGGTGAGAGTATGACTTGGGAGCTGGAGAGCAAGATGCGGGAAGCATATCCAGAGTTGTTTGATTCAGGTAATTTCGAGGACGAAATATTCTAAGTGGGGGAGAGTTGTAACGCCCCAAAATAATTTAATTATTTATTTAATTAAGTTATTTAAGGCTTGCAATATTTATTTAATTTAATTAAATAATCCGAGTTTAAGTATTTTATTTTATTTTATTAGGAGGTGCTGTTACTATTTAAGTGGTGCGAGCAAGGGCCCGTGATCCACCATTAGGCCCGTGGCCCACTTCTTTGGCATAGGAGTCGAATTATTTGGGGTCTAGGGAGTGAGTGGCAAAATTCACCCAAGTGAGAAAAGAAAGAAAAAGTAACGTAAGAAGGAGAGAAGAGGAGAGTTGCGAAGAGAAGGAGAAGGAAGGGGCGAAGCTCAAAGAGAAGAAGAGGAGGCTCATTGGTGGTGCGCATTCTTCACTTGGAGCTTGGCTAGCAAATTCGATTTCCATAAGGTTAGGGGGTCCTCTTTTTATCTTTAATGGCTTATGCGAATTGTAGTGCCTAGGGTTAGGTTCTAGGATAAATCATATGAATGAATTGCGTGTTGATTGAATTAATCGTAGTGTTGTAATATATGATCATGGATTGCCTATGTTGAAAATCGCATGAATTGATGTTTGATTATTGCAAAATGTGAATTGTATGTCATATGTTTGAATATATGACTTGTTGACACTTGTTTGTTGAAAACGGAGGATCATGGTGAACCTTAGTATCATATATGTAATTGGGCGTTTTGGTGAATTTTAATTGGTAATTGAGAGTGGGAGAATTTCTGTTTGGATGCCCCTAGGCGCCTTAGGCGCCATATGGATTGTTGCTGAAAATTCTGTTTTGCGCCATGGTCATGGGCGCCAAGTGCCCAGCAGTGTGCTGTGCCAGTTTTCCAAAAATTCTGTTGCCTGTGTTGCCCAGCAGTGTGCTGTCCCTGTTGCCTGTGTTGCCTCCTGTGTTCCTGTGCTGCCAGTTTTGGCACTTGTTGCTTGAGTCATGGGCGCCAAGGGCCCCAAAGTTCTGGTGATAGTTTTGTGAAAATTGTTTTCAGGTTTTTATACTTGGGTAAAATGGCTCATGAAAACTGATTTTGGTCAAGAAAGGAGTTGAGTTGCGTAATTTCACTAGGTGCCTAGTGCATGGGCGCCAAAATTAAAGTTCAGCTTTTGATAAAATTTTTATTGAGTTTTCATGTCCTGAGCATTTGGCTCGTGTAAAATGAATTTCGAAGCAAAATGAGTTGTGTAGCATGTTGGCCTTAGGCGCCTAGTGCTTGGGCGCCATGTTGCTGCTGTTCCCTGGGCGCGCCTGTGCGCGTTGTTGCTTCTGGGCGCCAGCGCCTATGTGCGCGTGTTGCCTCTTGGGCGCCTAGCGCCTGTGCGCTGTTGCGCGCTTGTTCCCCTGGGCGCCTAGCGCCTGTGCGCTGTTGCGCGTGTTGCTCCTGGGCGCCAAGCGCCTATGCGCCTGTGCGCTGTTGCGTGTTGCCTCTCCTGGGCGCCAAGCGCCCATGCGCCAAGCGCTGTGTTGCCCCTGGGCGCCCAGCGCCCATGCGCCTGTTTCCAGAATGTCTAACATTTTTCCTAAACTGTTTTTAATATAACTTTTGACTCGGTTATCCAAATTCAACGGTTCAAAATGCGTTTTGAAGCTAATTTCAGTGCCTATCCAATAGTCTCAATTTTATGCAAAAATAATTTATTTTCACTGGTGTTTCTGGCTGATGGTGTTCAAGTGTCCAAATGGCTATTTTTACCCACTTTCCCTATGTTGTGTCAATGTCCTAAGCTGGTCTATTTGAATTGGTGTTGGTGTGAGTGGTGAGCTGAATTGGTGAGTGTGATAGGGTGAGATTGGTGAGCAGAGGCTACGGCCTAATTTTAATTTGGTGAGCTGATTAATATACAATGGTGAGATCATGAATTTTAAATGATGAATTGCTTGGACTTGGTGTGTTGTAATGCATTCCCATAGCATCTCATGGACATATGCATTATTGGTGAGCAGAGGCTACGGCCTAATTTTAATTGGTGAGCAGAGGCTTCGGCCTAGTTTGATTTGGTGAGCAGAGGCTACGGCCTATTTGTATTGGTGACGGATCCGACATGCATGTACCCGTGGAGTTTGGGTTGCATTACATACATAATCATATATTATATAGTGCTGTTTGGAATTTAGTATGCTGATGCGAATGTTTCCTATTGTTATGAATTGGTGTGCCTGGTTTCCTTTTCCTATGCAGTGCTTAATTCTCCTATGTTATTAATTATGAAAAGAGACTCACCCTACTGCTTTTATGTTGCTTCTTATGTCGGCAACGTGCAGGTAATAGCGAGTGAAGGATTTCTTATGCCTTCGTCTGGTAGGAAGTGTCACGCTCTGATACGTAGCACCAGGGGGGGGGTGTCCTTATGTTTATGCTTTATTTTCCTAAAACTGTTAGTTTTCATTGGTGATGTATTGGCTTTAATTTTGAACTGATTATTATTCCGCTGCTGATGGTGATTGGATTTAGTTGATGCGAACTAAACCTTTTTCTTATGGTGTTATGTATCTTGATTTTTATGGAGTAAGTGTAGCACTCACTTTAATTGTTTTCAAAAAAAAAAAAAAAGAGACTCTGATTTTATTAAAAGTAAAGTTATTAGAAAAGGGGTGTTACACAACACACGGGCGCTCAGCGCCCAGCACCAGCGCCCCAGCGCAACACCCAGCAACATGCGCTGGAAACTTGGCGCCCACACACCAGCACAGCAACACACACAAGGCGCCTTAGGCGCCCTTGCAGCAACCAAAATCCACTATTTTTCCAGCAACTTTCAAAACACCAAAAATTGATTTTTAGCAATTTAACACACCAAAATTTTATATTTTTTTCAGCACCCAAAATGGCTCTTAATTTAATCAGTTTATCAAAAATTCATTTAGGCACTATCATCACCATCACCTTGGCGCCCTAGGCGCCTATGCACACACCCACCAAATTTGCGAAACCTCAAGCATTCCAACATACCAAATCATAATTTCGTGAATACACAAATGCCAAAAATCACAAAATAAACGCATAGGTCGCATTCTCCTCAATGTTCAAATCCAACAATCAATTCGCACACATATATAGGTAAAAAAATCAACATCAAAACATATCAAGAACACATCAAGAAATCATGGCATGCATCAAGAATCTAGTCTAAACCCTAGATCTAGGACCCATCATATGATCTATTAGATAGAAGGATAGAGCTCCCCTAACCTTTTAAGAAGAAGAATTCGAGCCTTAGGATGCAGTCACCAACAGAGCCTCAGCAACAATGGAGATCTCCTTCCTCCTTGATCTTCGAGTTTTTCTCCTCTCTTGGCCGCCCTTGCTCCTTCTTTCTCACGCTCCTCTCTTTCTCTCTTGCTCTCTCTTTCGATTTCGCAACCCCTAGCAAAACCCTAACCTCCAACTAACCAAGCCACTTCGCATACTTGTGGATCATGGGCTTGGGCCTTTCATTTAAGCCCAAGTCATGCAAGTGGCGCCTCCACTCCCTCCTAATACCACCAAAAAATTAATAAAATTTTAATTAATTACATTATATCAAGTAATTTAATTTAATTTCCCAAATACTTAATTAAATAAATTAATTAAATATTTTAGGGTGTTACAGGTTGCTTGGAGCTTGGCTTGGGTTCTTCATTTTCTAAGGTTAGGGGGTTCTTCTTTCCATTCTTAATAACTTATGTGATAGGTGTTGTCTAGGGTTAGGTTCTAGGGTGATTTCCATGAATGATTGGTATGTTTTGATGTTGTTGCTATGCTGAATTTTAATTGTGCAAAGATATGTTCGATTGGTGTTGAATTGTACACAATAGGAATTGTGCATGCCCATTGTTTGGTGTTATGATTGAATGAATTTTTGGTGGAAAATGTGATGGCTATTGTTCATTTAAGTGACTGGCATTGGTGATTTAATTTGGTAATTTTTTGTTGAGAGGAACTCAAAAAGTGTAGAAGCCTTAGGCGCCCTAGAGAGTTGCTTGTGTTGCTGGAATTCTGCTCCTAGGCGCCCTGCTGCTGGGCGCCATGAGCTGTGCTGCGCCTGTTGTGTTCTGCTGCGGTCCCAGGCGCTGGGCGCCCACCTGGGCGCCTGTCTCTCTGTGTTTTCAGTTCTGGCGCTAGGCGCCTTGTGCCATGGGCGCCAAGGGCCCCAATTTTCTGGTAATTGTTTTGCCAATTTTGGATTTTGGTTTTCATGTCCAAGTTAAATGGCTCGTGTAAAATGATTTTGGCCATCAAAAGAGTTGTATCTCGTGTTTTCCTTAGGCGCCTAGTCCATGGGCGCCAATGTTGCGTCTCCTATTTTGCCAAAATTTTTGCTGGGTTCCCCTATTCTGAGTAATTGGCTCGTGCAAAATTAATTTTGGAGTCAATTGAGCTGTTTTCCGTGTTGGCCTTAGGCGCCTAGTGCCTGGGCGCCGTGTTCCCCTGCGCCAGTTCCTGCGCCAGTGCGCCAGGCCAGTGTTACTGCTCCTGGGCGCCCAGCGCCTATGCGCCAGTTCCAGAATGTCTAAGTATTTTCCCGATTTTGTTTCAATCATAACTTTTGACTCGGTTATCCAAATTGGACGGTTCAAAATGCGTTTCGAAGCTAATTTCAGTGTCTATCCAAATGTTCTGGTTTTATGCAAAAATGGATTATTTTTCTGATGGTTCTGGAATGAAGTTGTTCAAGGTGTCTAATTGCCATTTTTATTCACTTTCTCCTATCCAGTGTCAATGTCCTAAAACGATTTAATTAAATTGGTACTGATTTATTGGTGAGTTTATTTGCTGAGATATTTGGTGAGTTTATTTGGTGTGATATTTGGTGAGTTTATCGGTGAGTTTATATGGTGAGTTGATTTAATGGTGAATTGGTGAGTTGTGTGGTGTGTTGTGGTGCATTGTCATGGCGTCTCATGAACCATGTGCATTATCGGTGAGCAGAGGCTTCGGCCTAATTTTATTTGGTGAGCAGAGGCTTCGGCCTAATTGTATTTGGTGACGGATCCGACATGCATGTGCCCGTGGAGTTTGGGTTGCATTTCATGCATAACCATATATTTTGTAACGATGTTTGGATATTGTAATTTTGATGTGGTTGCTGCCATTGTTGTGAATCGGTGTGCCTAGTTACTTTTCCTATGCAATGCTTATTCCATATGTTATTAATTATGAAAAGAGACTCACCCTACTGCTTTTATGTTGCTTCTTGTGTCGGCAACGTGCAGGTATTAGCGAGTGAAGGTTACCCTTATGCCTTCGTCTGGTAGAGTGTGTCATTCTCTGATACGTAGCACCGGGGGGCGTCTTATGTTTATGTGTTGTTTTATTTATACTGTTAGACTGTTATTGGTGATGTATTGGACTTGTTTTCGAACTTATTATTATTCCGCTGTGGTAGTGATTGTATTTCGTTGAAGCGAACTAAACCGGTATTTTATGGTGCTATGTATCTTGTGGCTTTTAGCCGAACTATGCAAATTTGAAGTTGTTGATTAATGGAGTAAGTGTAGCTGTAACACCCCTTTTCTACCCGTTAATTTAATTGGTAAAATATCAGAGTTTTCAAATTTTAATTACACCACATGGGATGTCACACTTACTTCGTTAAACATCACGCGCCAAATTACTCGCTTTTCGAAAACAGTCTTATAATACTTAGAAAACGTCATTGTAAATTAAAAATACAATTTCACAGCGGAAAATCCAACAATTATACACAGTCTTGAATAAACTAAAACAACGTTCTATTTTCCCCCAAGTGTTACATAATCAGAGCAGACGACCCGACTCAGCTAGTGAAGATGCCTAAGCCTTCACTGGAGCTCACCTGCACGTTACCGCATAGGGGTAACATTCAAACAGAAGGGGTGAGTTCATCTAACCATATAATAAAGCATATGATAAGCACTAAGCTAGAGTTACGACACTATATCTACCACACCATGAAACGTCAAGTCAATCATCAAGGATAAAACAGTCAATTCCATCATCAAGTTACTCGGCACAACCAGTCGTCACAATGTCATGCAGGAGTATGAAATGCAACCCACTCGCGGGCATATGCATGAGGTACCTTTTCACAAACGTCGCTTAGCCATTAAGGCCTCATCGTCACTTAGCCACTTGGGCCTCAAAACGTCACTGGGTTTATGCATATGGGGCATGAGACACTATGACATGCACCACTCACAAACACACAAATACTCAAATACACCAAATCACAGTCAACTGGGTGACTCGTCACTTACCGGTTTGCCAAATAAGAGGCACAGCACCTGTCAATTCACAATTTACACAACAACAACATCACTTAGCCTTTTAGGCCTTAACATCACTTAGCCTTTCGGGCCTCAAACGTCACTGGGTTTTCATCGTCACTTATACATGAATATCATCAGCTCAAACAATAGCCACTGAGGGCAAAAACGTCATTTACTAGCCACCAAGGGCATCATCGTCATTTACACGTCATTATAGATAATAATAGCCACGAAGGGCAAAACAGTCATTTAACTAGCCACTAGGGGCATCATCGTCAAAATCATCATTTTTGACATTACTTCGTTAAAACTGTGGTCATACGCAAAGGGGGATTTTTAAAGGCACCAAAACGATTTTTCAATGTCACAGCAACGACCACCGGGGACAGCCACTTGGGCGCCCAGCAACCTTCTGAAATTATAAGTTTTTATTTTTAAAAATGGAACACATAGATAGACAACTGAAAATGCTTCACAACTCTTTTTGAATCGTTCAAAACGGATGTCCGAGTCAAAAGATATAGCGAAAACAGTTTTCGAAAACATTTGGGAACATCCTGAAAAACTGGCGCCATGGGCGCCCAGCGCCCAGGCACCTGGCGCCCAGCGCCCAGCAAAACGCAACACACCCACACGCAACACACGCACACGGGCGCTCAGCGCCCAGCGCTGGCACCCAGCGCCCAGCGCAACGCACACACTCACACACACGGGCGCTCAGCGCCCAGCGCTGGCACCCAGCGCCCAGCGCTCCACAGACAGCAACACACACGGGCGCTCAGCGCCCAGCAAGGGCGCCTGGCGCCCAGAACACTCCCAGCAACCAGAATTCTTGCTCTAAACACCCACAAATCATGCCAAAACATCATCAAACATAATCAAACCATTCTCAAACATACCGATCATCACCAATTGCATATGAACACCATCTAACACAACCAAATCATCATCAAAACGCGTCCAATCACCTTGAACATACACATTATCACATTTATCTCAAAATCATCATCAACCACAATTTCCCAAATAACAAGTTATCATATGCCTAGGGTTCATCAATAATCTCTAGAAATGCATAAAACGGCACACATAGAGCCTACCCTTACTTAGTCCCCATCATAAAACCCTATTATAGAGAAGATGAGACCCACCCTTACCTTAGGTTATGACGAACACGCTATCTCCGTATACGTAAGCTCCAAAGATCACCGCAACACGATCCTTTCCCTTTGCTCATGTGCGCGCCTCCTCTCCCCTTTCTTCTCACCCTCACGGCTCCTTTTCCCTCTCTCTCTCAATTCGCCACTTTCTTTTCTTTTTGCGCAAAATGAACTAAACCCTAAAATTTTAGCTTAAATATGCGCTTAGGTTGTTGGGCTTGGATTGCGGGCTTTCCCGCAGCTTAAGCCCAACTAATTTGCAGCACCACCTCCTAATACAATACCACTCCTTATTTTATTTAAAACACCTTATAATTACTTCAACAAATCATAATTAATAATTATATTATTACTCTACCACCAAAATCTCTTTTAATTAATTAAAATAATTTATTCTATTATTTTTGGGGTGTTACAACTCTCCCCCACTTAAAATATTTCGTCCTCGAAATTTACCTGCCACGCCAACACTCTCCCTCTAAGGCCACCTAGACAACTAGGGCCATCTATATGCTGATTTCTGTTGCTTTGATTACCGGCGGTAAGTGCTTGGGCGGCCGTCCCTCCTACTTGTTCAGCCAGGTAACTTCAAGCAGTAATAATCAGACTCACTCTCTACCCCGCTGCGCTACTCTGATAAACTAGCTCGCATTCTACCTCACTCATCTACCCTTAAGGATAACAAAATACATCAATCATCACATCATCACAACGAAACTCACCGGGCGCATAACAGTCGTACCACAAGCCTCATAATTTAGCAACATGACAACAACATCAACGAACAACTTTGCCACTCAGGCGACATCAACAACTAAAATTGCCACTCAGGCGACATCAACGACTAAAATTGCCACTCAGGCGACATCAACAACTAAAATTGCCACTCAGGCGACATCAACGACTAAAATTGCCACTCAGGCGACATCAGCAACTAAAATTGCCACTCAGCCGACATCAACAACGACAAACCAACAGCAAAGCAACATCATCAATAACAATATAACTTGGGCCATTCGGCGGTACCCAAGACAACACCAAAACATCAACATTATTACGAGTCAACCACAAGCAACAACAAAGCAACAATGCGGAGACAACTCCGGGACCAACAATCCTATAATCAATAACGCATCAACAACTTCAGGCACCAAAGCGCCGACACTGCAACAACGATTTGGGACACTAAGCCACCGACAACACAACAACAATTTAATTCGACCGACACGCCCAAAAAATCAACGACACCAAAAACAGTCAATTTTGCCTTGAAATTAGAATACTCAGTTAGGCCTCTGATTAAGCTTTCCAAAACATTTTAGTTTACTCAAATCGGACTCCTGGGTCAAAAGATATTGCAAAAACATTTTTCCGTTACAATGACAGCATAAACGAAGCAACGCAGGCAATTCCAGCACTCACACATAAACTTCAACAATTTATTTACCCTATCAAACGACATCGGAATTTAGCAAACAACCCCTCTACGGAAAACTTACGGAGTCTAGTTTCTGGCTATATTTTTAGAATTTCAAAATGATGAGTCCAATAGCACAGTTTTCGCAAACAAGGCAGTAGGTCCAGAAAATGGGGCAGCGACTGTGTCCAAAGTTGTGACTCTTCTACAATGCCCAAAACAAACCCAAATAACACGAAACTTCAGCCTAAACAGTAAATCATTTTGTCAAGTTTTCAAAGAAATTGGATTCATTCGAAAAGGAGTTCATTTGAAAACACCACAATTAAAACACTGACCCTATGTCCAGACGGTCCCCCGAAATTTTACCCTAACTTGCGAAGCCCATAACTGGAGCTATACTACTCCTAATGCGACCAAACCAAAGCCAAAATGACCAGCGTTCAGCCTAGTTTCTAAAATTGTGAGCTACATAATTTATCAACTAGTAAAACAGTCCCAGTTTAGCCGAAAGTCAAACCTACTCAGAAAGTGCCTACACAGTGAGCTTAGCAACAAATTAAGCATCCAAGCAGCCACAAATTCAGCCATCAAGCATAGTTTAAACTTCCCAATAATCATATACCAACCAATTAAAATACATCAATCACTTCAACACACTCGCTATGTAAATTACAAGCAATACATACTCTATATAAATCAAACAATACATAGAGCACGCCAAACTTCTTAACCAATTTGAACATCATAGAGCACACAAGGTTTTTAAAATCGACACAACAACAAACCATTACTCTGTTTCAATTAAAACCAACAAGAAAAATCATTTTCCAATCCAACAAAACTTCACCTCTATACTTCCTCATTTAAAATCCCAAGTCAAAAATAATTTTATTTCCTTTGATCTCCACCACTTCAACACCCACGTTCATTCATTAAAAATAGATTTATTACTAATTTTAGTATCCAACCGTAAAACCGTCCATTAGACATTTCAAAAACAATTCCAGAAATCATTTTACTTTTCAGATCACAAAACTACATAGCACAAGGCATTAGTACTACTCAAATAAACGGTTTTCAGAAACATCAATAATTAAACAGCAACACTAATCCTTAGAAAACAGTTCAATATTTCCAACAACAGCAACATCGATCTTTTAAAACGGCAATTAAACAGTAACAACAATAATATTTCCCAGCTAACAACAACAGTGGTTTAATGGTACAATAACCCAACTACGTAACAATAGACAAACAGCAATGGCAATAACACAGTATTTACTTTGCAGCACAACAGTAACTTAATTTACAGTAGCAGCAATCACCAAAAGCACATAAGCACAACAACAGGGTCAAAATAAAAGTCACAACCAAACGACACAGGGTTCACACGGGGCACAACATAGCAAACAGCACACAATACCAGTAGGGGCGTCTCCCCCACTAGTTTACTTACCATAGCAGCTTCCGTCTACTTGTACCTGCAGGAACTTCACCACACCACAAACCAATGGTCAAGACTAAAAGACAACAGTTGGTCGTTAACCGACACAACGACTCTACGACTTGGCCGGACGGACCAACCATTGCTCTGATACCACTAATGTAACACCCCTTTTCTACCCGTTAATTTAATTGGTAAAATATCAGAGTTTTCAAATTTTAATTACACCACATGGGATGTCACACTTACTTCGTTAAACATCACGCGCCAAATTACTCGCTTTTCGAAAACAGTCTTATAATACTTACAAAACGTCATTGTAAATTGAAAATACAATTTCACAGCGGGAAATCCAACAATTATACACAGTCTTGAATAAACTAAAACAACGTTCTATTTTCCCCCAAGTGTTACATAATCAGAGCAGACGACCCGACTCAGCTAGTGAAGATGCCTAAGCCTTCACTGGAGCTCACCTGCACGTTACCGCATAGGGGTAACATTCAAACAGAAGGGGTGAGTTCATCTAACCATATAATAAAGCATATGATAAGCACTAAGCTAGAGTTACGACACTATATCTACCACACCATGAAACGTCAAGTCAATCATCAAGGATAAAACAGTCAATTCCATCATCAAGTTACTCGGCAAAACCAGTCGTCACAATGTCATGCAGGAGTATGAAATGCAACCCACTCGCGGGCATATGCATGAGGTACCTTTTCACAAACGTCGCTTAGCCATTAAGGCCTCATCGTCACTTAGCCACTTGGGCCTCAAAACGTCACTGGGTTTATGCATATGGGGCATGAGACACTATGACATGCACCACTCACAAACACACAAATACTCAAATACACCAAATCACAGTCAACTGGGTGACTCGTCACTTACCGGTTTGCCAAATAAGAGGCACAGCACCTGTCAATTCACAATTTACACAACAACAACATCACTTAGCCTTTTAGGCCTTAACATCACTTAGCCTTTCGGGCCTCAAACGTCACTGGGTTTTCATCGTCACTTATACATGAATATCATCAGCTCAAACAATAGCCACTGAGGGCAAAAACGTCATTTACTAGCCACCAAGGGCATCATCGTCATTTACACGTCATTATAGATAATAATAGCCACGAAGGGCAAAACAGTCATTTAACTAGCCACTAGGGGCATCATCGTCAAAATCATCATTTTTGACATTACTTCGTTAAAACTGTGGTCATACGCAAAGGGGGATTTTTAAAGGCACCAAAACGATTTTTCAATGTCACAGCAACGACCACCGGGGACAGCCACTTGGGCGCCCAGCAACCTTCTGAAATTAAAAGTTTTTATTTTTAAAAATGGAACAAATAGATAGACAACTGACAATGCTTCACAACGCTTTTTGAATCGTTCAAAACGGATGTCCGAGTCAAAAGATATAGCGAAAACAGTTTTCGAAAACATTTGGGAACATCCTGAAAAACTGGCGCCATGGGCGCCCAGCGCCCAGGCACCTGGCACCCAGCGCCCAGCAAAACGCAACACACCCACACGCAACACACGCACACGGGCGCTCAGCGCCCAGCGCTGGCACCCAGCGCCCAGCGCAACGCACACACTCACACACACGGGCGCTCAGCGCCCAGCGCTCCACAGACAGCAACACACACGGGCGCTCAGCGCCCAGCAAGGGCGCCTGGCGCCCAGAACACTCCCAGCAACCAAAATTCTTGCTCTAAACACCCACAAATCATGCCAAAACATCATCAAACATAATCAAACCGTTCTCAAACATACCGATCATCACCAATTGCATATGAACACCATCTAACACAACCAAATCATCATCAAAACGCGTCCAATCACCTTGAACATACACATTATCACATTTATCTCAAAATCATCATCAACCACAATTTCCCAAATAACAAGTTATCATATGCCTAGGGTTCATCAATAATCTCTAGAAATGCATAAAACGGCACACATAGAGCCTACCCTTACTTAGTCCCCATCATAAAACCCTATTATAGAGAAGATGAGACCCACCCTTACCTTAGGTTATGACGAACACGCTATCTCCGTATACGTAAGCTCCAAAGATCACCGCAACACGATCCTTTCCCTTTGCTCATGTGCGCGCCTCCTCTCCCCTTTCTTCTCACCCTCACGGCTCCCTTTCCCTCTCTCTCTCTCAATTCGCCACTTTCTTTTCTTTTTGCGCAAAATGAACTAAACCCTAAAATTTTAGCTTAAATATGCGCTTAGGTTGTTGGGCTTGGATTGCGGGCTTTCCCGCAGCTTAAGCCCAACTAATTTGCAGCACCACCTCCTAATACAATACCACTCCTTATTTTATTTAAAACACCTTATAATTACTTCAACAAATAATAATTAATAATTATATTATTACTCTACCACCAAAATCTCTTTTAATTAATTAAAATAATTTATTCTATTATTTTTGGGGTGTTACAGTAGCACTCTCTTATATTGTTTTCAAAAAAAAAAAAAAAACTCTGATTTTATTAAATAGTAAGGTTACTAGAAGGGGGTGTTACATTAGCGGTATCAGAGCAATGGTTGGTCCGTCCGGCCAAGTCGTCGAGTCGTTGCGTCGGTTAACGACCAACTGTTGTCTTTTTAGTGCTGACCATTGTTGTGTTGCAGGTACACCAAAAGTTGCCAATGGTAGGTGAACTAGTGGGGGAGA
The DNA here is from genome assembly GCA_039519185.1 of Astragalus membranaceus. Taxonomy (NCBI): domain Eukaryota; kingdom Viridiplantae; phylum Streptophyta; class Magnoliopsida; order Fabales; family Fabaceae; genus Astragalus; species Astragalus membranaceus. The sequence continues at coordinate 85,877,422 of CM076848.1, read as the reverse complement.
TGTCCCTACTAGTGTTATATGTTTTGTTGTGTTCCTAGGTGTGAATCATGTGCTGTTGTTTTGGTTGGTTTTTAACCTTCTTGTTGTGAGAACTCTGTGATTTTACTTATTGTGTGTTGTATCGTATTTGTGTGTGAACCCTGTTTTTTTTTTCTGTTTTTGGTTCTTATTGTTAACTTTCCGGTTGTGTGAATCTTGACTTCATTAGTGTGGTCCCCAATGATTTACACCGTGATTTGGCGACCCAAGTTTTGAATGTGTAATTGATGTGCTTGTGTGCTTCCAACGATGTGATTGTTGTTAATACTCACGTGTGTTTTGATTTGCTTAAACTATTTTAATTAATCAACACTAAGCCTTACGTGAAACTCTTTTGTGGTGTGTCTTGATGTTAAGGCTAATTGTATTGTAAAATGGTTTTGCTGATTATTTAAGTTGTTACTATGTTGATAACATGCAATAATGTTTCGATCACTCTGAGTAATGACGTCCCCGCTTAAAAATGTTAAGTTTCCATTCCCTTGACTTATAACTGTTTTCTATTGAAGGGCTAAATTTGCTATATTGCTACCAATCAACTTATGCATGTTAGTCGGCTAATCTTTCTTTACTCTGTGTCCCTGATTATTTTTGACATGCAGTGATTGTGAGTTTAGAGTCCTCATGAATTATTTTCTAATTCCCATGCTTCGTGAAGTTGACATTGAGCGCTTGAATTTTTAGACAGAATATTTTTGGTTATTGCCTCCTGATTTACACTGTGTGGTTTTGTAACCTGGGAAGTAAGGGGATTCCTGAAAATGTTTTTGAAACATCTATTAAACAATTTTACGGTTGGATACTGACTTTGGCATTGGAAATTATTTTAATAAATGGACACTGACCTGGTATAAAGTTTTTACCAATGTTACAGTGTGCACTGTCTTGACTGCTGTAAATGATAAAGTTTTGGTTTGAAAGCTACAACTATTGTCTTCTCCTATTTCTACAACCCCGAGAGATGATTTTGAAAAGTGGACTATATTTTATGTTGTTGTTAGTATCCCATGTATTTTACTCTATTTGGCCTTTTGCTTAATTTCCCTCAACATGTGATGTTTCCAACTCCGAACCTTTGCGAACTATTTCGTGACCGTGAGCTGTAATTTCCTACGCTGAATTTTCCCTGATTTTGTTTTAGCTGTTGCACTCTTTATAATTGGTGCCACGTGATTTTGAGAGACCTTAAACATTTAAATTGTGCACTGGCACTGTTTTTGCACTTCCTTGAGTTAGCTTTTACTGTCATATGTTCTTGAGGATACCTTATTCAAACTGGTTAAGCTAACGAGAAAATCAATTCCTATAACGTGCCTTATTTTCCGTGTCGAAAAATTCTAAATAAGTATTTTGTGCATGTGTGTGGTTGTACATTTCGTATATGTGCCTTTAACTATGAATAGAAATCGCCTGTACCGAGTCTTCATGATTTTGTGTTAGTAGTTATATTTCTAATCCAGTATGTACCACGTGAAGCTTGATATTGTGCGCTTGAGTCTTTATGATAAATTTCCTTTTGGTTGCTTCTTCCTGAGTAGTTTTGAAAATATTAAAATGATAATGTCTGCCGAGGATGGATATATGTTTTCCTAAAGTTAGTTTTGTTGCTAGACGTTCATATGAATGCTTAAACTAATTTGGTTCGGTTGATGTGTAGTTTTATGTAAATACTTTTGCTGTAGCATGTTTTTACTTCTATGTTGACGCTATTGTTGTCGTTGTTTTGCTTTTGTTGCTGTTTTTCTGGAAATTATTGATGCTGTTTTCTGAAAAATATTGCTACTGTTTTCCGAAAACTATATTGGCTGTTTTTCAGGAAAATAAATGTCACTGTTTTCTGAAAACTACTGCTGCTGTCCTCCTAAGATAATTGTTGTTGTTTCCTGAAAAATCATTGTTGCTATCTTTAAAAATTACTTTCACTGTACCGAAAAGTACTGTTACTGTTCCTAACTTATGCGCTGCCCCTATTTTTATGAGTTGTGCCTATTTCGATTGTTAACTGTTGCCGGTGCCTTAGTGCCCGATTGTTGTGACTAGGTTGCTAGCCCTGATATTGTTTACTATTGATGATGTTATTACTAGTTATGTTGTTGTTGTCGTGGGTATCGCCGAATGGCCCACATTGTTGTTTTGTCTTGGGTATCGCCGAATGGCCCAAGTTGTGTTGTTGTTCTGTCGTGGGTACCGCCGTATGGCCCACATGGTTTTGTTGTTAGTATTGCTGACTTGTTTTGTGGGCCTATGGCCATTGTTAAAAAGGGATAGGTGATCCTGGAGTTTAACTGTGTTGATGCTATGCGTTGTTGTAATAATATTAACTATTGTGATATACCGTGTGTTGTCGATCTTAATGATGTTGTCATAGAAACCAAACCATTAGCAGGCTGTTAGTGTGCGTACCCATAAGGGTAGATGAGTAAGGTAGGATGTAAGTTAGTCTATCGGAGTAGCATAGCAGAGTAGAGAGTGAGCCTGATTATTACTGCTTGAAGTTACCTGGCTGAACAAGTAGGAGGGACGGCCGCCCAAGCACTTACCACCGATAATCAAAGCAATAGTAATCAGCATGAGAGATAGCACTAGTTGCCTAGATGGAGGTAGTGGGTAGCGGAGGAATGTTGGCTTTGGCAGGTAAATTTCGAGGACCAAATTCTTTTAATTGGGGGAGAGTTGTAACACCCCAAAAATATTTATTTGGTTGTGTAATTAATTATATGAGGTTATGTGATAGGAATAATATTTATTTAGTTATTTATGTGTTTATTTGTTTGAGTAATTATTTATTTGTTAATTTATTGGAGGTTTTAGGTGATAGAAGAATAGAATGATATATGTGGGCCTTATTGGGTTTAGGATTAATTAAATAGGATGTGAGTGGTATAAGTAATAATATGGTGTTTAGTAATTAAATTGGGTAGTGGAAGGAGGCCCGTGATTCAAGAGCCCATGACTTAAGTGAGAATATAAAAGGCTAAAATTTGGGTAAGTGCTCATTTTTTTCCACCCAAAACAAAAGAAAAGAAAAGAATAGAGAGAGAGAGAAGAAAGAAAGGAGTGTGCGACGGCCAGCAAGGGAGGAGAGGGAGAAATCGTGGAGGCACCAAGAAAGGAGGAAGCTAGTGGTGGTTCTTGGTGGTTGCTTGGAGCTTGGCTTGGGTTCTTCATTTTCTAAGGTTAGGGGGTTCTTCTTTCCATTCTTAATAACTTATGTGATAGGTGTTGTCTAGGGTTAGGTTCTAGGGTGATTTCCATGAATGATTGGTATGTTTTGATGTTGTTGCTATGCTGAATTTTAATTGTGCAAAGATATGTTCGATTGGTGTTGGATTGTACACAATAGGAATTGTGCATGCCCATTGTTTGGTGTTATGATTGAATGAATTTTTGGTGGAAAATGTGATGGCTATTGTTCATATAAGTGATTGGCATTGGTGATTTAATTTGGTGATTTTTTGTTGAGAGGAACTCAAAAAGTGTAGGAGCCTTAGGGGCCCTAGAGTGTTGCTTGTGTTGCTGGAATTCTGCTCCTAGGCGCCCTGCTGCTGGGCGCCATGAGCTGTGCTGCGCCTGTTGTGTTCTGCTGCGGTCCCAGGCGCTGGGCGCCCTCCTGGGCGCCTGTCTCTCTGTGTTTTCAGTTCTGGCGCTAGGCGCCTTGTGCCATGGGCGCCAAGGGCCCCAATTTTCTGGTAATTGTTTTGCCAATTTTAGCTTTTGGTTTTCATGTCCAAGTTAAATGGCTCGTGTAAAATGATTTTGGCCATCAAAAGAGTTGTATCTCGTGTTTTCCTTAGGCGCCTAGTCCATGGGCGCCAATGTTGCGTCTCCTATTTTGCCAAAATTTTTGTTGGGTTCCCCTATTTTGAGTAATTGGCTCGTGCAAAATTAATTTTGGAGTCAATTGAGCTGTTTTCCGTGTTGGCCTTAGGCGCCTAGTGCCTGGGCGCCGTGTTCCCCTGCGCCAGTTCCTGCGCCAGGCCAGTGTTGCTGCTCCTGGGCGCCCAGCGCCTATGCGCCAGTTCCAGAATGTCTAAGTATTTTCCCGATTTTGTTTCAATCATAACTTTTGACTCGGTTATCCAAATTGGACGGTTCAAAATGCGTTTCGAAGCTAATTTCAGTGTCTATCCAAGTGTTCTGGTTTTATGCAAAGATGGATTATTTTTCTGATGGTTCTGGACTGAAGTTGTTCAAGGTGTCTAATTGCCATTTTTATTCACTTTCTCCTATCCCGTGTCAATGTCCTAAAACGATTTAATTAAATTGGTACTGATTTATTGGTGAGTTTATTTGGTGAGATATTTGGTGAGTTTATTTGTTGTGATATTTGGTGAGTTTATCGGTGAGTTTATATGGTGATTTGATTTAATGGTGAATTGGTGAGTTGTGTGGTGTGTTGTGGTGCATTTTCATGGCGTCTCATGAACCATGTGCATTATCGGTGAGCAGAGGCTTCAGCCTAATTTTATTTGGTGAGCAGAGGCTTCGGCCTAATTGTATTTGGTGACGGATCCGACATGCATGTGCCCGTGGAGTTTGGGTTGCATTTCATGCATAACCATATATTTTGTAACGATGTTTGGATATTGTAATTTTGATGTGGTTGCTGCCATTGTTGTGAATCGGTGTGCCTAGTTACTTTTCCTATGCAGTGCTTATTCCATATGTTATTAATTATGAAAAGAGACTCACCATACTGCTTTTATGTTGCTTCTTATGTCGGCAACGTGCAGGTATTAGCGAGTGAAGGTTACCCTTATGCCTTCGTCTGGTAGAGTGTGTCATGCTCTGATACGTAGCACCGGGGGGCGTCTTATGTTTATGTGTTGTTTTATTTATACTGTTAGACTGTTATTGATGATGTATTGGACTTGTTTTCGAACTTATTATTATTCCGCTGTGGTAGTGATTGTATTTCGTTGAAGCGAACTAAACCGGTATTTTATGGTGCTATGTATCTTGTGGCTTTTAGCCGAACTATGCAAATTTGAAGTTGTTGATTAATGGAGTAAGTGTAGCACTCTCTTATATTGTTTTCAAAAAAAAAAAAAAAGAAACTCTGATTTTATTAAATAGTAAGGTTACTAGAAGGGGGGTGTTACACCAACCCTACCATCCCTCAGCAGCCCGAGGCTCTTGCCACCCCAGATGTGACTGAGGAAGAATTGGAACGCTATTTCCTTAGCCTAGACGTTCCAGTGGAGGTTGCCTTGGCTGGGGGAATCCCAACTGATCCTAACCAGGTAGCTGATGTCAAGGCTTCACTGTTTCGGCTTTCCAGCTCCTACGACGTTCCCTTTGTTAAGAAAGAGGTGTTAAGGGAGATAGCACTGCAGCTTGGGGGCATTTCATTTTTATATGGGCGAGCCAAGACTACCCAGGATTGAGCCCAATCTTCTTTGCAACAATTGGAGTCTCTTCAGGCTGAAAAAGCTGGATATCGGGCCACCTTATTTTCCCTGGACCAGAGAAAACGTGCAACGCTGGCCGAGAAGGAGAAGATTGCCTGCAGGGTGCAAACCATTGTAGACCAAATAGCTTCCTTCCAATTTGAGTTAGCCTCGCTCACTCCTCAGCACTTTGCATCCACAAACAAATTTTCAAACATTACTTCTTACATTGTCCAGCTTTTCCGTTGCAGCTCTACACTAGATCCACACCTAGCACTCCTACTCCCGCAACGACCTGGCTTGGAAGCCGATCTTGACAAGAGTCGTGAGGCTATTATGCAAGTAGTCAATGGATGGGTCACCCTGCGGACGTCCTTCGAGCAAACCCTAGCCCCACCAGTCTTGGAGGTCGGGGAGTTACGTTTAGCTCAGACAGATGTCGAGGCTGAGGCAGGTAAGCAACCCTCTTCTCCAAAACCTTCACCTTCTGGCAATGCCCCTATAGCTGAGGCACCAGTATCGGAAGCACGCCGCCACCGGATTTCCCCTCCGGGAGCCTGGAGGTGCTAGGTGAGGCTGCAGCTGTAAAGGCAGATGAAGCTGCATTAGATGCTGTCATTCTGGAGGCTGTAGCAGGTGACATTACTGCGGAGGTTATTTCGGGAGCTGTGGCAGATGAGGTTGTAATTGATGAGCAATATTAACTTCTTACTAGGTCGCCGGTATCTGGCGTACCACCCTGACAATTCTGGTTTATCTACCAATTCTCCTTTCCTTTCATACTTTCCCATAGGGTGGGATAATATGCTTTAAGATAATTGCCATTGATTTTCATTTCAAACTCTTCTCTGTCTAACGTAATAAGATGGTATGCTCCCCCGTTGAATACTTCGCTTATAATATAGGGTGTATCCCAATTCGAGGACCACTTGCCAAAGTTGGGATCCTTCCTTCCAAGTGGCAGAATAGTTTTCCAAACAAGGTCGCCTTCAACAAACTTTTCTGGCTTGGCATGTTTGTTGTAGGCGCGGGCCCTTTTGGCTTTATTTATTTCTATCCTCCTGAGGACAGCCAGTTTGTCGTCATCAACCGAGTCCAACTCCATTAGCATGGCCTGTTGGTACTCATCCACACTAAGAGAGTGCTGCCGAGCCACTTTCAATGATGCCACACTAATCTCAAGCGGTAGTACAACATCCTGACCATAAACTAAATGATAAGGGGTTTCCCCCGTGGCTGTTGACTTGGAATTCCTCATGGCCCATAGGACCTCATTAAGGGTTTCTTGATGAGTTCGATGATGATTTTAATGGTAGTCTTGGCATGTCCATTTGCCTGGGCATAATAAGGAGACGAGTGTCTCATCTTAATACCGTACTCTTCGGCAAAGGCCACCACTTGTTCTCCTGTGAGCATTGTACCTTGATCGGCTGTGATGGTCTCGGAGATCCCAAACCTATATATGATTTGGTTTTCTATGAAATTGATTTCCGCGGCGTGATTAACGCTCCCAGGGGGTACGACTTCCACCCATTTGGGGAAGTAATCGGTGGCTACGATAATGAAGTTATGGCCCTTCGAGCTTGGAGGGTATATCTTGCCTATTAGGTCCATGACCCACCCTCTGAAAGGCCACAGTTTGACAGTGGGGTAGAGCTCGTCCGCAGGTACTCTCTGGATTGGCCCATGCAATTGGCCAGCTTCATAACTCTTTGCAAATTGGAAACAATCGGCCGTGATTGTTGGCCAATAGTACACGTGTCTGTAGATATGCCACTTCATGTTGGGCCAAATCGTTTGCCTCTCGATTCTCGTTTCTAGGGACGTATATGATCACGACATCGGTAAACAACTTTAACAAGTTATGAGCCGAGGACCGCAGCTGCTTGAGCTTTGCGTTGTAACACTTGTACTCCCCGGTGATTTGTTTGTTCACCAACTGGGAATCCCTTTTTATTTCCACGTACTGGGCCTTCATGGCGGCTAAGATATCGAGTCCCATAATCAAGGCCTCATACTCGGCCTGATTATTAGAAGCTTGATCTCCTATCCTGCACATGAACCTCCAAGTTCTACCGCTGGGACTAGTGATTACCACACCAATGCCTGCCCCTGTTTTGGTGCTTCACCCATTGAACATGAGTGTCCAAGGTTTTAACCCTAAGTAGTTGATAGGTTCGGTGGGTAATTCGCACACCTCCACGCATGGGTGTTAGGCTAGAAAGTCAGCCAAGGCTTGACCCTTAATAGCCCTTAGAGGTACGTAAGTTAAAGCAAACACATTCAATTTAATGGCCCACTTTACAAGTCTTCCTTACAAGACAAGCCAATTAAGAAGCTATCGAATGATGTCTACTTTGCACACAACCAAAACTTCCTTAGGTAATTAGTAGTATTCATGTTTAGAACAGGCATTGAACAACGAAAAACAAAGCTTCTCAATAGGAGAATATCTGGTTTTGATATCGTTGAGGATCCTACTGAGATAAATATAGCTCGCTCCGCTTCATTATCGTCATCTTGAGCCAACAAACAGCCGATAGCTTGCTCCTCGGCGGCAATGTACAACTTAAGAGGCTTGCCTGGCTGCAGAGGTACCAAGACCGGGGGTTTACTCAACGCAGCCTTGATTTGATCAAATGCTTCCTGTTGCTTAGTTCCCCAGACCATTTCTTCTGTGTTCTTTATCTTTAGTAGGGGTGAGAAAGCTTTCATCTTCCCAGTTGAGTTGCCGATAAATCTTCTTAGGAAGTTAATCTTGCCAAGTAAGCTCTGCAATTCCTTCTTTGTCCTTGGAGGTCTCACCACTAGGATGGCTCAAGCCTTGTTTTTGTCTACTTCAATGCCTTGGTGGCGCACTAAGAAGCCCAGAAAATTACCTGCAGATACGCCAAAGGCACATTTAGCAGGGTTCATTTTAAGATTGTGGAGGCTCATCCGCTTGAGAGCCTGCTCAAGCTCCACGAGACGGGCCTCGAAGCTCCCCTTTTCAACGACTTAGATTAATTTTTGCGCGGGTTTATGGAATGAACGAATTAGAAATTAAAATAGTAGATAACACACGAGATTTATATTGGTTCGGTCACCTCCCAGTGACCTACGTCCAGTCCTCACAAACCTTTGTGAGTTTTTCACTATCAAAACAAAGGTTTAAATCGGGTGCTTTCAAACCCTTACAGACTCAGACACTCTTCACCTAGGATACCCCACCTTGTGCAAGAGCCCTAAAAAAAATTACAAATAAGAGATGAAACATCCCTAATTTTTAAAATAACATTTTAAGAGAATTTTATGTAATCACTAATCGAACGAGATAATAATGTGCTACTCAGATATGGAACGGTCGAGAAAACGATATTGGGCGAATAAACTTTGGCTCAAAACACATTAGTATTCAGCCGTTAAATTACGGCCTTAGCAATGAATTATAGGAGGATTTGGAGCTGAGGGGTATTGTGGTCATTTTGCACCTTAAACTCACCTCAGTCCCAAAAAGGGAAAACTCCCTCTCCACCTCACTTAAGCTCAATTCCAATTCAGCAAACTGAATAGAAAAAAACAGAAGCAAAGTAGGGAGAAAGAAGGAAGAGGGGCGAGAAAGAGGAGAAGGAAGGAAAGGCTTGAGCCAAGTTCACCCACCCTTGCATGTAAGTATTCAGGCCTTCTTTCCACTCCATTTTCGATTCTCCTTCTATTGGTATAACTTTCAAAGTCTGATTCACTCTCCTTCCCTCATCTCCATGTTTCGACCATGAAGCCCCAATTGGTGAAGATGGTGATGTTTGTGTGTTAGATGGGCTTGCATGTTCCGAAGAGACTGCTCTAGAGGAAGTTCTGAAGTGACATTTCGAATTGGAAGGGAGTTTAGGACGAATTGAGTTGCTGGTTCGGTTTGGTAAGAAGAAGTTACTGTCTTGGAGATCGGTTCGTTTCTAGCGGGGATTGTTCGAGAGTATTTCGTTCGGTGACTTCGTCTCTCGGCTCAACTCTCGAGATTTACGTATCAGTGAGTTCTACTCACGGATTAGGGAAATTTGAATATTCTGAACCTTTTTCGTTCTCAGTTATATGGTAAAATCGTTGATTTCGAAATAAGTGTCGAGTCGGAAACCGCTTTTGAAAACAATACGTTTTAATGGTTTTTATCGAAATATTGAGTAACCTATGAATTGTTCGTTTTAAACGCTTTCCCTGGAATATGGTCTGGAATATGGCTTGTTAAATCTGTTTTGAGGTTGGAGAACGATCAGAATTCGATTTGGGCGAGAAATGGAAAGCGGAATGAGAAACTAGAATTCTGTAACAGAACAGGCCGCACGGGTCGTGCGCGCCTCGGCACAGACCGTGCGCCCACTTCGGTTTGGCTATGTGATTTTGGTGCATCACGCTCGGGTCGTGCGCCCCTGGGCACGAACCTTGCGTGAGCTTCTGTTACCGGTTCCCGATTTCTCGTTTCGTCGCTCCTTTCGATCCCAAATCACTTATAATCTTCCTCCCACTCAATTTTAAGGATATTGCCCTAATAAAATCAATGTTTTGAGCACGTTCGGCATTATTTTGGAAAACGGGGTTTTGAAGGTTTAAATTATTGAAAAACCGAAACTTAGACCGCGTGTGAGATAATGTTTTTGGCAAAACAAACCGGATCATGGATCCTTCTCGACGCTATGATTATAACGCGGGATGTCTAACTTTGAATTCATTAAAACGGGTTATAGATCGAAAATAGACATAGATATCAAAAACTTGAAAGACGGTCCAATGCGGACGTGATGAATATTTTATTATATATCGCGTTGGGTGACGACCCGACAAGTAGCATACTTGGGAGGGAAGTCATGATCCCTTACCTAGGCCCTGGATACGTTTTGGCGTGGTCAATTCGTGGGTTTTCGGGATTGTGGCTGGTTTGCACGGCCGATTTATGCTAAGTTAAGAACACGATTCTCCGAGATTGTGGCTTGTATGCACGGTCGAGTTTCGTTTGGTAAGTGAATGGTTATAAATTAATCAATGAAGCTTAATAATATATAATAGTACTTCATTACCGAGATTGTTGGTTTGTATGCACGGTCGGTAATTGGACTAGTTATATATGTAGACGCAAATAGTGATAAACATACTATGTTGCAACGGTTTTAAACTAAACCGAGAGATAGTGAGGGGGCACGGTAGAACTCAGAGACATGTTGTCTCACCCAATCATTGTTGTTGTTTTTACAGAGAAGCAGGGCAAGAGGAAGAGTAACCGGCACGGATAGGTGACGTGCTCGTGGAGATGTCAAGGATTGATAGTCATGATGTTTATTTCCTATTCTGTTGTCTCTGTATGGTCATATAACTTGTAGTCGTTATGAGTTGTATGAACCCCTTTTGAATTCTGTTTATTAAGTATTGAACACGGAGTTGTATTCCTTTTTGGATCTTGGATTCGTGTATGGAATTAAGACGGCTTAGTCCGAAGTATTATGTTTTAATTCGGAAAAAGTTTGTACGTTCAATACTTAAGCAGGAATTGTGTCCTCTGATTATTGCTATAATTGTGCATTACGGTATATCTACATGTTAGAAATATCTGGGTGTTACAAGAGATACCCCACCCTTGTTACAATCAAAACCCTAGAGAGGTTCCCCACTCTCTAGTACAACCAACTGACAAACAAGAGATTCCCCACCCTTGTTAAAATCAAAACCCTAGAGAGATTCCCCACTCTCTAGTATAAACCAATAACAATTTTAAACAAATTACAAGAAGATAAAAATACTTCTAAGAAGGCGGATACAACAACTTGAAGATTCCCAACTTAACCCTTGAGAGAGATCAGCTCAAAATGATGTAGAACGTGAAGAACAAGTGTGAAAGTGCAATAGGGTTCGCGTTCTGCTTTGTTATTCATAGGTTGTTACTGTTTGTGAAACCCTAAGTCCCTATTTATAGATTCTGTAAAATTATGACCATTGGGACAATTTTAAAACTTATAATCATAATCGATTGCCTGCTTCCAAGACCAAGTCCATAATAGATTGTGTGCTTTAAAAATCAAGTCCACAATCTTGGCATAATCGATCATCAGCTTGCCATAGGCTCATAATCGATTTTTTGCTTGTAATGATCGATTATGTGCTTTCAAATAGCCATTTTCTCATTCAATGATCGATTATGTGCTTGTAATCATTTGTGCCTAACCAATTTAGCATGCTTTTATCAATTGAAGACATATGTTAGGTTGATTGTGTGAGTGCTAGTGTGTTAAGTGATTTGTGATGATCCTCGAAAGTGGTTTACATCTCATTCCTAAGACACGACCGGACTTCCTAGCGTCTACCCTTCACACGGACATTGTTTCTTGAGTTGGTTGTGTCTTGGAGTTCCTTTTTGTCACTTTATTTCAGATTTCTTCATCATCAAAACTTAACCTGCAACACAAGATATCCACATTCTCCCCATTTTTGATGATGACAAAATTTCGATTCATCTTAGGTGGGAGGTTAGTTCATCAAGCAAAATAATGCACTAATTTTAATGATATGTATCTAGACTCCCCGTTACTTGATGCTCCCCCTATCTAAATGCAAAGTGACAATCATATTTTTCTCCCCCTTTTTGTCATGAACAAAAGGGTTAATGCGAAACTTAGTTGGTGAGTCGAAAACACAGCTATAGTGAAAGTCAGCCCATTGCATTTGTAGAAAAAAACTGATAGACATAAACCACAAAATGGCGTGAGAGACGGGTTTCAACACAAGATAACCAAAACTATTTCAATCAACAGTTTATATTCCATTCAAATAAATGATAAATTAATGATTCCAAGTTCTCTTCGAATGAAAAAGCAAATTTCTTTTTGCTATGGTTTTGTAAAAGTATCACCTAGCTGTTTTGAAGACTCAACGAACTCAATCACACAATCTCCTTTTTGAACATATCTCTAAGGAAATGATGTCTATTCTCTATATACATAGTTCTAGAATGTTGAACGGGGCTTTTGATTGATTAATTGCGCTTGTGTTGTCGCTTTTAGTCGGACTGTGATCTATATCGACACCATAGTTGAGATGTTGCTGTTTACTATATTTCCTATTATTCTAACTTGCTTACTGATTTTGTCCTCAATGGTGCATGAATCAAAATCAAAGATTACTTTATTTTAATAATCACATATTTGTCTAATTCTTAGTAACTTATGCTTAAGATCTTCTACCTAAAGCACATTATCAATAGAGGTGGATAGATCTTTACCAATCTTACCTTCACCGAGGATTCTTCCTCTATTGTTGTTGTCACAAGTCACATGACCGCTTTTTCTGGGGGTGAATGTTAAGAACTTTGTTATATCTCCAGTCATGTGCTTTGAGCATTTGCTATCAAGGTATTTATCTGTCCCCCATTCCTTGAAGCATACCTATGATAAGATCAAGTTGAAAACTTTGGTACTCAAATTTCTTTGGGTCCTTGTGGGTTAGTACTTGGTAGAGTCCCTTTGAGAACCCACATGTAACATCCTCAAAATAATTAGCCGAATTATTTGGATGTTAACCCAATTAAATTAATTTAGTACTTGACTGGTAAATTTATTGAGTGCTAAAATTATTTATTGGTTGTCATCGGATCGTTAACCGTATAATACGGGTCAAGGAAGTTTTGGAATCGAAATAAGAGATTTAGATCAATATGGTAATTGGATCACGTTACCACGTATATATTAATAAATATATATATATATGTATGCGTGAATGTGTGTGTGAGTGAAGAGAAGAAAAGAATTAATTAAAAGAAAGGAAGAAAAGAAAGAAAGCAGCGAGAGAAGAGAAACAGAGAGGGAAAGGAGAGAAAAGAAAAGAGAAAGAAAGGGTGAGGAAGAAGAAGAGGAAAAAGGGGAAAGTTAGGCTTATCAAAACGACTTCCTTCCAACACGAAAAATGCTCAGCGTTACTTCCTCTTCGATTTGGTGCCAAGATCTTCATCATCAACTCACTCTCTCTCACTTTGCCATTTTCGAATTTGAGAGGAGAAATTGGAGTTTTGATGGTTGTAGCTCAAGGGAAAGCTTTGGATGGTGTTTGGGAGCGAGCTCAAGGTGGATTGCGCAAATATTGAAGTTCGATTTGGGGTTTGTGAAGAATCAAGAGGTTAGGGTGCAAATTGGGGTTTTTGTGAATAGTAGTTTTGGAGGTTAGGGATGATGAATAGTGTCCATGGAGGATTTCGAGGAATTCGGTATTTCGGTCAATAAGAGGTTTCGTGATCGAGTGGTAAGCTTCGGAAGCGGATTTGAGCGTCGTCGGAACGGAAATTTTATGCGGGGAATGTTCGTGTGGTTACTCGGTGAATTCGGCTCGATCGTGGTTCACGCTTCAAGGGTGAGTTTTACTCACGTTTAGGCTTTTGAATTAATAAACTTAATTTGCGAAATGTGTTTCGGTTTTGGTTCGTTATCGAAAACGTACTTTGTACGAAAATCGCGTTTTATGTCCAATTGGTTTTTGGATTGATTGATTGATGATTATTATTGTTTGTATATGTTTTGGACTGTTTTTATGTTGGGACTGGACTGGAACAGGTATCGGAATTGGTCGGAACGACAAAAAAATGCGAAAACGGGAAAAAATACAATGCTGTCAAAAGCGCACGACCCGTGCGTCTCAGGCGCACGGACCGTGCGGGTCTTTCTGTTTCTATTTTCAAAAACGCATTACAGGGCGCACGACCCGTGCGTATGAGAGCACGAACCGTGCGCTGTGTTCTGTCCAAATTTTCCAAACTTGCCCGAAACGATCCCAATCGATTCCAATCCTCTCCTAATCCTTTCCTAACCTTTCTATGATGATATTAGGCTTATAATGCCATGATTTTGGGTATGTTTCAAAAGGGTTTATAAAATACTTTTGCAGTTGAAATTGTTTCGAAAAGCCGAACAATAGTACACGTGTGCGGATATATTTTATTAATAATAAAGCGGACTATGAGTCCTACGTGGTATGGTATAACTGACGCGTGATGGTTATTATTTATTCGTCTAAACCTGTCTACGATTCACGATATATATTATATCGACTATAGAGAACGGCCCAATGCGGGTACTATGTTCGATTAACGGTCAAATATAGATGGACTAAATGTTCATTGAGTATAGGTGAACTAACAGGTCATCGAGTGTAGATATATTTAATATATATCGGGTTTGGGTGACGACCCATGTTGACATACTAGGAGGGGCAGTCATGATCCCCTACCCTAGGCTCTGAGGCCAATAGCGAAACTGTTATTGGTAAGGGGTTCGCCGGGATTAGCCTCGGGGCAGTCGGTGGTGTGTCAAAGAGTATTGAGTAACGTTCACCGGGATTAGCCTCGGGGCAGTCGGTGGTGTGTCAAAGAGTATTGAGTAACGTTCACCGGGATTAGCCTCGGGGCAGTCGGTGGTACGTTACTATGATTTTGTTGTGTGGTTCGCCGGGATTAGCCTCGGGGCAGTCGGTGACGCACTGAGTGATAGTAGGTTCGCCGGGATTAGTCTCGGGGCAGTCGGTGGAATGCTATGTGTAAAATAATGCGGTTCATCGGGAGTTAGCGTTCGCACAGTCGATGACGTGTTGAGTTAACAATGTGTTAAAATTGGACCGAGAGTGTTAGTAGGGGTCTCGGTAGAACTCACTGGGATTGTATCTCACTGTTTATATGTTGTTGTTTTACAGAGAAGCAGGGAAAGTGGAAATTGAGGAGACACGAGTAGGTGGCACTCGGATGGTGGCTGAAGACTTAGCTTTATGCTTAAATTTATGTTTTCCCTTGTTATCTATGTATCACAACATTATGTTTTTAGTGTGATATCTTATTTCCGCTTTCTTGTACGATATTGAACACTGTATTTCACTGATGGTTTGTGGTCTTATTTATGTTTAAGACTGTCCTGTTGTTATTCTGTGAAAATTTTATAGTGGTGTTCAGTATTTAAACAGGAAATATATCTCTGATGATTTAGGTTTGGTACACTTGGGTATTTTTACTCGATAAAAATACCGGGGTGTTACAGTTGGTATCAGAGCGGTTCGACCAAGTCGGACTTAGTTTAGGATTGAGTCGATTCCTTGTTAGTCCTTTTTGTAATTACACTTGTGATGCTAAGAGACATTGAGCCTGATCAACTTAGTACTTAGTGCATCATAAGCGGAATTATGGAAGGATGACCAAGACGCAATCCTCGACCAAGACCGAAGTCTCCAACCGGTGCATCCTCGGGAAAGGTGATATGACGGTGGAAGAATACACCGCTAAGTTTGAGAAGTTGTCTCAGTTTTACCAAGTGGTAAAGTAAGCTCCGGATGACGAATGGAGAATGCAGATGTATAAGAAGGGCCTTAGTGCTTTTATGACTTAGGGTCTCAGTTCTTATACTATTACCAATTATGTTTCCTTGGTACAATCAGCCTATGTCGCCGAGGATGATCTCATAGGAAAAATGGGAAAGGAAAGAAGGTAGTTGAATTATCAACTCCGAATGCAAAGTCCTAAGACAATTTCATCAAAGGAAAAGCAGATGCAATTCTTTGATTCTTCAACTGTGGAAAGCCTCACAGTGGTAATTGCAAGCAAAGATCTAATCGATGCTATTATAGTAATGTAGAGGGTCACTATGGTAAAGAGTGCCCTGTAAGGAAGAGTTCCAAGGAGTTACAAGCAGCTCTATGGCAAGGACGAGTCAACACTCTAGATGCTTAGACAGTCACAACTGCATACAATTTGACGAGGGGTATGGGATTACTTTTCAATAACTCCGTCAGTATATTATACGATTCGGGTGCGACCCATTGTTTTACAGCACAATCATGTGCGGATCGGTTGGGACTAGCGTTGTCTCCGCTGTCCGAGCCAATAGCTATTTCTACTGCTGCTAAAGATCGTGTCCAGACCCAATTGTGGATACCTTGTGTTGCAGGTAACCTGATATTGCAGGATGTGTTTTGATGATGAAAAAGACAAAGGTAAGGTTGACGGTCAAAAGTCAATAAAAGTGACTAAACGTCAAAGTCACAATCCAAGACAAGCAAGCCAAGAACTGAAGATTCAAGTTTAAGGGTAGTCCTTAAAAATAAGGGTAGTCCTTAGGGTTTGGGTGTGTCTTAGGAAAAAGTGTAAGCTCTTTCAAAGGTCAGCTCGTATATCAAAGTCTCACACACTCACAAAGTTTTTTTTTAAGGTGCATGCATACTTACGTAAACATTCTTATCACCTTTAAAATAACAAAATCGATTTCCTCATGCATAAAAAAATATCAAAATCGATTTTTAGGTAAAATAGAAAAGGTAGAAATCGATTGTCAGGCCATGCTTTTTCAATACACAAATCGATTTCTGAGCCAAATAAATTTTAAGGGAAGAATCGATTCCCAATCTTTTGCACATAACTGAGAATCGATTCCCACTTGTCTCAGGCAAGCTGAAAATCGATTCATACATATTTTCACTAAGTATAGAATCGATTCCTAGCTTTCCATGGTACTCAAGAATCGATTTCCCATATTTTCCAAACAAAGATAAATCGATTCCTCACCTAAATAAATCGATTCCTAGATCAAATACATTTTAACAAAGAATCGATTCCTACACTATTTTCAACGTAAAAATGAATTCCTCATAGCCTATAAATAGGCAGTGCTTCACGATTCATTTCACACAACACAACCCATTTGTACGAATCAGAAAAACTTTTGAGAAAACTCTTCACGCTTTTACTTTTGCTCATCACACACCGTTGGTCTGTCTGAGCTGATCTGTTGCTAAGAGTTAGTTGGGGTTGCATTCTTCAAGTTGTAATATCTGCCTTCATTAGAGGTATTTCTGCATTTACAATTGTTTATTATTTAATTGTTGTGTTTTGTTCTAGGGAGTGGGGTATCTCTCTAGGGTAGCTGCATGTACTAGGAAGTGGGGTATCTTTCTAGGGCAGTTGATTGTAACAGGGGTGGGGTATCTCTTGTTATTGTTTTATTAGATCTGAGGGCTCTCCATAGGTGGGGTATCCTAGGAGGAGAGTGCCTGAGTCTGTAAAGGTTTTCCAAGGCACCTGTAAGCCTTGTTGTTTTGGTTAGTGGAAAATCTCACAAGGGTGTGAGGACTGGACGTAGGTCACTAGGAGGTGACCGAACCAGGATAAATCTCTGCGTGCTTTACTGCTTTCCTGCTTTACTGTTATACTGCTTTACTGCTTTCCTGCTTTACTGCTATACCGCTTTACTGCTTTATATTCTAATTCCTTCGCTTCCACTTAACCTGCGCGAAATTGATCTAAGTCATTGAAAAAGGGGAAAAACATTTTCGAAAGATCTGAAAAGTTTTAAATCTCAATTCACCCCCCCTCTTGAGACTGAAGCCACTTGGTAACAAGTGGTATCAGAGCTAGACTCTTGTATAAAGGGCCTAGCAGCTTCAAGAGAAATGGCTTCAGGTTGGTCTACGCAAGAGGGTGCTTCTCTTACCCGTCCTCCGGGATTCAACGGGAAAGATTATGCATATTGGAAAGAAAGAATGAGAATCTTTATTGAAGGGGTAGACTTAGATGTTTGGGATGCTGTGGAAAAAGGACCCTATGTCCCCACACACTTAGTAGATGGTATTCTTACTATTAAAAGTAGAAATGAATGGTCTGATGATGAGAAAAGAAAAGTGCAACATAATTTACGTGCCAAAAATATTATTACTTCTGCTTTAAGTCCTGATGAATTTTTTCGAGTTTCAAACTGTAAATCTGCCCAAGAAATGTGGGATAATCTCCAAGTTACTCATGAGGGTACAAATGAAGTGAAAAGGGCAAGGACAAATACTCTTATCAGAGAGTACGAATTATTTAGAATGAATACAGGTGAAACAATACCAGAAATGCAGAAAAGGTTCACTCACATTGTGAATCAGTTAAGCTTGTTGGGTAAGTCATTTCCTGCAGAGGATCTAATCAACAAAGTTCTGAGATGTCTGATCATGAAAGCGAGAATGAAAACGAGGTAATTTCTAACCCTGACTCTTTACAAAATGCATATGATGATTTATATGAAGCTTTCACTGAGTTGCATGATGATTCTATGAAATTAGCTAAGGCATTAGATAAATCAAAGAAAACCATTGCTAATCTTCAAGATGAAGTTAATATTTTAACTAAAGAAAAATTAGAACTTAGGAAAGAAAATGATAAACTTGTGTTTGTTAAAGAAAATTATGCATGTGATAAATGTATAGAACATGAAAAGAAAATCAATGAGCTTGAATGTACAATAGACAAAATGCCCAAATTGCATCTTAGGATTCAGAGAAATAATTTTGTGAAAAGCAATATGCATCATAGACCTAAGTTTTCCATTAAACCTTATATTAGATGTTACTATTGTGATAAACCTGGACATACAGCTTCTGTTTGCAGGGCAAGAGGTAAGCAAACTATGGAAAAGGTATGGGTTCCCAAAAGGACCATACCAAACACTAACCCACAAGGACCCAAAGAGATTTGGGTACCTAAAACCTTGTTTTGAACCAATGCAGGTATGCTTCAAGGTACGGGGGTCAGATTGGTACCTTGACAGCGGATGCTCAAAGCACATGACTGGAGATATTACAAAGTTCCTAACTCTTACCCCCAGATCAAGCGGTCATGTGACTTATGGTGACAATAACAGAGGAAGAATCCTTGGTGAAGGTAAGGTTGGTAAAGACTTATCTACTGCTATTGATAATGTGCTCTATGTTGAAGGGCTTAAACATAATCTTTTAAGCATTAGCCAACTTTGTGATAAAGGAAATAGAGTAATATTTGACTCAGGTTCATGCATCATTGAGGATAAACAAAGTAAACAAGTTAGAATGATAGGAAATAGAGTAGAAAACATATACATGATGAGTTTAGATAGTGTTTCATCACATAATGCATGTTGCCTCATTAGTAAGGAAGAAAACTCTTGGTTATGGCACCGTAGGACAGCTCATATTCATATGGATCATCTTAACAAGCTAGTGTCTAAAGATCTAGTTAGTGGTTTGCCTAATATCAAGTTTGAAAAAGACAAATTGTGTGATGCATGCCAAAAGGGTAAACAGGTAAAAGTGTCCTTTAAATCAAAGAATATTGTGTCTACTAACAAACCTTTGCAGCTGTTACACATGGATCTATTTGGTCCCTCAAGGACAAAAAGTTATGGTGGAAATTACTATGCTCTAGTTATAGTAGATGATTATTCAAGGTATACCTGGACTCTCTTTCTGGCAAATAAGAGCGAAGCTTTTGGAGCATTCAAAATACTTGCTCGCAGCATTCAAAATGAGAAAGAATTGAAGATTGTCTCAATTCGATCTGATCACGGTGGAGAATTTGAAAATGAAAAATTCGAAATCTTATGTGAAGAACTTGGTATAAATCACAACTTCTCAGCACCTAGAACTCCTCAACAAAATGGAGTCGTTGAAAGGAAAAATCGATCATTGGAGGAACTTGCCAGAACAATGCTAAATGATCATGACATCCCAAAATACTTTTGGGCGGATGCTGTAAGTACTGCTTGTTATGTTATGAATAGAGTTCTAATTAGGCCTATTTTAAAGAAAACCCCCTATGAACTTTACAAGGGGAGAAAACCAAATATTTCACACCTTCACACCTTTGGTTGCAAATGTTTTGTATTGAATAATGGAAAAGACAACCTAGGTAAATTCGATGCTAAAGCTGACGAAGGAATTTTTCTTGGTTACTCTTTATCTAGCAAGGCCTTTAGAATTTTTAATAAAAGAAATAAGGTAATTGAGGAATCTGTACATGTTACATTTGATGAAACTAACCCCAAAAAGCTGGGAAAGGTTATTGATATTGCAGATGAACCTGAAGAGTTAGAGATAGGTGAGAAGAAGAAAGAAGAAGAAACAAAAACCACCCCTCAAGAGAAGTCAGAAGAAGGATCAAGCAGTGAACTTCCCAAGGAATGGAGAATCCCAAGGGATCACTCGCTTGAAAATGTCATAGGTGATGTAACAAAAGGGGCAACTACTCGTAACTCTCTTCGAAATGCATGTAATCATATGGCTTTCGTATCTCAAATTGAACCTAGAAATATAGATGAAGCCGTAGTTGATGAACATTGGACAATTGCTATGCAAGAAGAGTTGAATCAGTTTGAAAGAAATGAAGTGTGGGATCTAGTTCCTAGACCTGATAAACACCAGATAATAGGCACAAAATGGGTGTTTAAAAACAAGCTAGACGAATCAGGTATAATAATTAGGAACAAAGCTAGACTAGTTGCTAAAGGTTATAATCAAGAAGAAGGAATAGACTATGATGAAACGTATGCTCCTGTAGCTAGATTAGAAGCTATTCGCATGTTACTTGCTTTTGCATCAATCATGGATTTTAAATTGTATCAAATGGATGTTAAGAGCGCTTTCTTAAATGGTTTTATCCAAGAAGTATTTGTTGAACAACCTCCTGGTTTTGAAAATTTCGAAAAACCAGACCATGTTTTTAAACTCAAAAAGGCTCTATATGGTCTGAAGCAAGCTCCCAGAGCTTGGTACGAAAGATTGAGCAAATTCCTACTCAATCATAACTTTCAAAGAGGAAAAGTTGACACTACACTTTTTATAAAAAGGTCAAAAGATGACATCTTACTCGTGCAAATTTATGTGGATGATATTATTTTCGGTGCTACTAATGAATTGCTTTGCAAAGAATTTTCAAGTATTATGCAGAATGAATTTGAAATGTCAATGATGGGAGAACTCAACTTCTTCCTTGGGCTTCAAATAAAACAAACAAACAACGGCATCTTCATATCTCAATCAAAGTACTGCAATGAACTACTCAAAAGATTCGAAATGGACAAAGCAAAAGAAATGTCCACACCAATGAGCACCTCATGCTACTTGGACAAAGATGAAGAAGGTAAACCGGTAGAACTAAGCAAATATCAAGGTATGATTGGCTCTCTTCTCTACTTAACTGCTAGTAGACCGGACATCATGTTTAGTGTTTGCATGTGTGCTAGGTATCAAGCAAATCCAAAAGAGTCACATTTAGTAGCTGTCAAAAGAATAATGAGATATCTGGTAGGCACTCAAAATGTTGGTCTATGGTACCCAAAAGGCGCCACATGTAGTCTTATTGGATATTCAGATTCTGACTTTGCAGGATGTAAATTGGACAGAAAAAGCACTAGTGGAACATGTCACATACTAGGTAGTGCATTAGTCTCATGGCACAGTAAGAAACAAGTCAGTGTCGCACTGTCAACTGCTGAAGCAGAATATGTTGCAGCAGGGAGTTGTTGTGCACAAATCCTCTGGATGAAGCAACAACTTCTTGACTATGGTATAGATCTAGATCATATCCCTATAAAATGCGACAATACCAACACTATCAATCTTACAAAGAACCCCGTCCAACACTCTAGGACCAAGCATATAGAGATAAGACACCATTTTCTTAGAGATCATGTCCAAAAAGGGGATTGTGTAATTGAATTTGTGGAATCGGCAAAACAGCTAGCTGATATATTTACAAAACCTTTACAAAAAGAAACCTTCTTCTTCATTCGAAGAGAACTTGGAATCATTGATTCCTCTTCATGCTGTTAGATTCGCAGGAGAAGAAAAGAGTATTTAATATTTAGAATAAAGTGTTAATATTTAGCATGCATTTGCACTTACTTGCATACAGTCAATAAAACAGGGGGAGCATCATGATAGGGGGAGTATCGTATACATTATCTGTTTGAACTAACCTCCCACCTTGAGATGAGTTAATGTTTTGTCATCATCAAAAAGGGGGAGAATGTGGATACCTTGTGTTGCAGGTAACCTGATATTGCAGGATGTGTTTTGATGATGAAAAAGACAAAGGTAAGGTTGACGGTCAAAAGTCAATAAAAGTGACTAAACGTCAAAGTCACAATCCAAGACAAGCAAGCCAAGAACTGAAGATTCAAGTTTAAGGGTAGTCCTTAAAAATAAGGGTAGTCCTTAGGGTTTGGGTGTGTCTTAGGAAAAAGTGTAAGCTCTTTCAAAGGTCAGCTCGTATATCAAAGTCTCACACACTCACAAAGTTTTTTTTAAGGTGCATGCATACTTACGTAAACATTCTTATCACCTTTAAAATAACAAAATCGATTTCCTCATGCATAAACAAATATCAAAATCGATTTTCAGGTAAAATAGAAAAGGTAGAAATCGATTGTCAGGCCATGCTTTTTCAATACACAAATCGATTTCTGAGCCAAATAAATTTTAAGGGAAGAATCGATTCCCAATCTTTTGCACATAACTGAGAATCGATTCCCACTTGTCTCAGGCAAGCTGAAAATCGATTCATACATATTTTCACTAAGTATAGAATCGATTCCTAGCTTTCCATGGTACTCAAGAATCGATTTCCCATATTTTCCAAACAAAGATAAATCGATTCCTCACCTAAATAAATCGATTCCTAGATCAAATACATTTTAACAAAGAATCGATTCCTACACTATTTTCAACGTAAAAATGAATTCCTCATAGCCTATAAATAGGCAGTGCTTCACGATTCATTTCACACAACACAACCCATTTGTACGAATCAGAAAAACTTTTGAGAAAACTCTTCACGCTTTTACTTTTGCTCATCACACACCGTTGGTCTGTCTGAGCTGATCTGTTGCTAAGAGTTAGTTGGGGTTGCATTCTTCAAGTTGTAATATCTGCCTTCATTAGAGGTATTTCTGCATTTACAATTGTTTATTATTTAATTGTTGTGTTTTGTTCTAGGGAGTGGGGTATCTCTCTAGGGTAGCTGCATGTACTAGGAAGTGGGGTATCTTTCTAGGGCAGTTGATTGTAACAGGGGTGGGGTATCTCTTGTTATTGTTTTATTAGATCTGAGGGCTCTCCATAGGTGGGGTATCCTAGGAGGAGAGTGCCTGAGTCTGTAAAGGTTTTCCAAGGCACCTGTAAGCCTTGTTGTTTTGGTTAGTGGAAAATCTCACAAGGGTGTGAGGACTGGACGTAGGTCACTAGGAGGTGACCGAACCAGGATAAATCTCTCCGTGCTTTACTGCTTTCCTGCTTTACTGTTATACTGCTTTACTGCTTTCCTGCTTTACTGCTATACCGCTTTACTGCTTTATATTCTAATTTCTTCGCTTCCACTTAACCTGCGCGAAATTGATCTAAGTCATTGAAAAAGGGGAAAAACATTTTCGAAAGATCTGAAAAGTTTTAAATCTCAATTCACCCCCCCCTCTTGAGACTGAAGCCACTTGGTAACACCAATCCTTGTGTCAGAATTGTCTACTTGTCATATGAGGCAGAAATTTCGTTGTAGAATTTATTGTTTGCCTATGAGAAGTGTGGACACCACTTTGGGTATGAATTGGATGACTGCAAATCATGTTGCAATCGACTGTGTTAATCAACTATCAGCTTCGCTTCAGAATCAGTTGAATTGTCTAGGACAAATTCTGAAGCGGTTACCTAGTTCACCATAGACGGTCAATCTTCATTCCAAGTTGCGGAAGCACGTGTTAGTATGTTATCTGCATCCACTGAAACTTGTTTAGATTTGGCGAACATTCAGGTTGTGAATGACTTTCTGGATGTTTTCACGATGAAGTTTCTTCTGAACCTCCAGAGCGAGAGGTAGAGTTTACTGTAGAATTGGTTCCTGGCACGGGATCAATATCTATTGTTTCTTATTGAATGTTTCTTTAGAATTAAAGGACATGGAGTCTCAACTTGAAGAGTCGATGTTAAAGAAATTCATTCGACCGAGTGCTTCTGTAAGGAGTGCTCTGGTGTGGTTAGTCGAAAGGATAGACGATTTGCTTGAGCAATTTGAGGTGCTGCAGTGTTTTCTAAAAATTGATCTGAGGTCAGGATATCATCAAATAAAAGTTAGAGCCTTAGATATTCCGAAGACAGCCTTCCGTACTAGGTATGGACATTATGTGTTTGTAGTGATGCCCTTCGGTTTGACTAATGCTCCAGCGGTATTCATGGATTACCTGAACCGAGTTTTTCCTCAATTACCTAGATCAATTTGTAGTCGTTTTCATTGATGGTATCTTGATGTGCTCGAAGACCATTGAGGAGCATGTCCAACATCTCCTCATTGTTCTGAAAGTACTCCGAGAAAATAAGTTGTACTTGAAACCTTCGAAGTGTGATTTTTGGGTGTCAGAGGTAAAGTCTTTGGGACATGTGATTTCCCAAGTCGGGAGTTTCTGTAGATCCCAGTAAAATAGAAGCTGTGTTGAATTGGGAGCGACCGACCTCAGTCACAGAGATCGGAAGTTTTTGGGTCTAGCCGGTTACTATAAGAGATTTGTTCAAGGGTTCTCACAGTTAGTTATTCCACTCACTCGACTAACTCGAAAGGGTCAACCGCTTACGTGGGATGCTTATTGTGAAGGATGTTTCCAAATTTACGGCGATGTTTTTGGGAAGGGTTTAGGAGGTGCTCTGGTGCAGAATCATCAAGTGGTAGCTTATGCGTCCAGACAGTTGAAGATCCATGAGGAGAATTATCCAACTTATGATTTGCAGCTGACAGCTATTGTGTATGCACCGAAGATTTGGAGACATTACCTGTATGGGTCTCGTTTAGAAATCTTTAGTGATCACCAGAGTTTAAAGTATCTGTTTGATCAAAAAGAACAGAATAACAGGCAAAGAAGATGGGTAGAATTTCTGAAGGATTATGACTTCGAGTTGAAGTATCATCCAGGAAAGGCCAATGTTGTAGCTGATGCGCTGAGTAAGAAATCCATTCACATGGCAGAGTTAATAATGCAAGAAATGGAATTGTAAGAGTCTTTTAGATCTAAGTTGGGGTACATCCATAAGTTTCCACTTTAGTGGCAAGGTTTTGGTGTTAACCTTTCGCTTGAGAAGGTTAACGATCAAATGGCATTTTGTGATTCCGTTTGACAAGTCAAACGTGAATACGAATATGAAAGTGAGGTGACTGTTGACTGTTTTTCACATTGCGATTAACCACCAAAGGATTAATTGATGGATCTGCTTGCAAGAGTCTGAAATTTTCGAAGTGAAGCTCGGCGTGCGGTATGGTAGTTTTGAAAAATCATTTTGTGAAAACCCACATGCTAAAGTTAATTTTGGGAGCGAATCAAGAGGCTAATAAAAAATTTCATTGAGGAAAAATCCTAGAAGGATTACTTAGGTTGAGGGGAAACTCTCGACGCTATTGACAAATTCAGAAAGGAATCAGGTGCGTCGTTGTTAAATACGTCATGAGGAAGTTGCAAAAGAGGGAAAGGAACTCTGAGTTCTGTTTGATAGTTGTCTTGAGAACAACTGAGGTAATTTGCATTACATTCAAATTTATTTGATGTCCCCGCGGTTCACTTCTACGTTTAAGATAAACGTTTCTGGTAAATCCTCATTCCATCTTCTTTCGAAAAGTGTTATCTCGGAATCTTGGGGGCGAGTCAAGAAGTTTCACAAGTGACTTTTCCGTCACATTGTCGGTGTGTACGAGAACTGTCATGGATTTTAGAAGGTTTGTTGAAAACGTGTTTATACCCTTCGAAGAAATTGTGTTTGTTTTTACCTTTACCGAAGAGTACCGTTATGCGGACCTCATTTTTCAACGTGTATTTCTATCAAGCGTCTTGTATTAAACCCTTTGATTTTGATTAATCAAAGTTGGGGCGTAAGCGAGGATAATTGGAATGAAGCTTCGGAAGTGTTTTCAAACGCGGTGCCGAGCCTATGTAGGCGAATGATGAGTTTCTCGTGTAAACTCGTAACAAGAGAGTTCGTATCAGGGTAGTAGTGGATCATACTTGGAGATTGATGTGCCAACTTTAGGAAGATTTTCTACACTCATTTCGTTAATTCAAGATTGTTTTCTCGCAAATTTAGACCTTTCTGAGAATGTCGATCCTCGGTTAGTCGGATAAAAGACTTAGCGAAATTTTGAGGAAAAAATTCTTTCAAGTTGGGGAGAATGTAACATCCTCAAAATAATTAGCCGAATTATTTGGATGTTAACCCAATTAAATTAATTTAGTACTTGACTAGTAAATTTTTTGAGTGCTAAAATTATTTATTGGTTGTCATCGGATCGTTAACCGTATAATACGGGTCAAGGAAGTTTTGGAATCGAAATAAGAGATTTAGATCAATATGGTAATTGGATCACGTGACTACGTATATATTAATAAATATATATGTGTATGCGTGAATGTGTGTGTGAGTGAAGAGAAGAAAAGAATTAATTAAAAGAAAGGAAGAAAAGAAAGAAAGCAGCGAGAGAAGAGAAACAGAGAGGGAAAGGAGAGAAAAGAAAAGAGAAAGAAAGGGTGAGGAAGAAGAAGAGGAAAAAGGGGAAAGTTAGGCTCATCAAAACGACTTCCTTCCAACACGAAAAATGCTCAGCGTTACTTCCTCTTCGATTTGGTGCCAAGATCTTCATCATCAACTCACTCTCTCTCACTTTGCCATTTTCGAATTTGAGAGGAGAAATTGGAGTTTTGATGGTTGTAGCTCAAGGGAAAGCTTTGGATGGTGTTTATAAAATAGTACACGTGATTTTGGGTATGTTTCAAAAGGGTTTATAAAATACTTTTGAAGTTGAAATTGTTTCGAAAAGCCGAACAATAGTACACGTGTGCGGATATATTTTATTAATAATAAAGCGGACTATGAGTCCTACGTGGTATGGTATAACTGACGCGTGATGGTTATTATTTATTCGTCTAAACCTGTCTACGATTCACGATATATATATTATATCGACTATAGAGAACGGCCCAATGCGGGTATTATGTTCGATTAACGGTCAAATATAGATGGACTAAATGTTCATTGAGTATAGGTGAACTAACAGGTCATCGAGTGTAGATATATTTAATATATATCGGGTTTGGGTGACGACCCATGTTGACATACTAGGAGGGGCAGTCATGATCCCCTACCCTAGGCTCTGAGGCCAATAGCGAAACTGTTATTGGTAAGGGGTTCGCCGGGATTAGCCTCGGGGCAGTCGGTGGTGTGTCAAAGAGTATTGAGTAACGTTCACCGGGATTAGCCTCGGGGCAGTCGGTGGTACGTTACTATGATTTTGTAGTGTGGTTCGCCGGGATTAGCCTCGGGGCAGTCGGTGGTGTGTCAAAGAGTATTGAGTAACGTTCACCGGGATTAGCCTCGGGGCAGTCGGTGACGCACTGAGTGATAGCAGGTTCGCCGGGATTAGTCTCGGGGCAGTCGGTGGAATGCTATGTGTAAAATAATGCGGTTCATCGGGAGTTAGCGTTCGCGCAGTCGATGACGTGTTGAGTTAACAATGTGTTAAAATTGGACCGAGAGTGTTAGTAGGGGTCTCGGTAGAACTCACTGAGATTGTATCTCACTGTTTATATGTTGTTGTTTTACAGAGAAGCAGGGAAAGTGGAAATTGAGGAGACACGAGTAGGTGGCACTCGGATGGTGGCTGAAGACTTAGCTTTATGCTTAAGTTTATGTTTTCCCTTGTTATCTATGTATCACAACATTATGTTTTTAGTGTTATATCTTATTTCCGCTTTCTTGTACGATATTGAACACTGTATTTCACTGATGGTTTGTGGTCTTATTTATGTTTAAGACTGTCCTGTTGTTATTCAGTGAAAATTTTATAGTGGTGTTCAGTATTTAAACAGGAAATATATCTCTGATGATTTAGGTTTGGTACACTTGGGTATTTTTACTCGATAAAAATACCGGGGTGTTACACCACACGTTTTTTTCTACTTGCCTGCTTCTAGCGATACAAACATATGCAGTATGTCCAGGTTTGGCACAGTAATAGCATCGAATATATGGACTAGTACTGAACTTAGGTCTATAATTCACATTTCTTTTCATGAAATTGTTTCTTGGAGACCTAGGATGCACATGTTGTGCTCATGAATGTTTTTTCATATTCAGCACACTTATCACATACATAATTAGCTTTAAAACAACCAAGACTATAATTTTTTTTTGTAAGTTCTAATCTTTCCTTAGTTAAAGCAATAACTTCATTTTGGAGATGAGCAACTACTTTGTTAGATTGACTTAATGCCTTAGCTAGTTTTAAAGAATAATTATGCAATTCAAGAAATGCTTCATGTAATTCATCATATGGATTTTGTGAAGTTTCAGAGTTAGAATCTACCTGAGTTTCATTTTCACTATCGTGGTCGGCTATGAGAGCAACTTGAGCTTCTTCACTTTCTGAATCATCTGATGAGTCTGTGTCATTGTCTTCCCATGCTATGTAGGCTTTTCTACCCTTGTTTTCTTTGGCTCCCTTTTTCTCAAAGTTTGAAAGTTTTCTTTGTAAGTTCGGGTACTCCATCTTCATGTGTCCGGATTTGCCACATTCGTAGCAAGTTGGTGGACATGAGAAGTTTTCCTTACTTGAGAATCTTTTAGATGGAGAATTCTTCTTGAGGGCGGTTTTCTTTCTCATGAACTTTTTGAATTTTCTAACCATTAGATCCATCTTCTCATCGGCTTCACTGTCTTCATTTTCCAAATCATCACTATCATGAAATGGATTTGAATAAGAAGCCTTGAGAGCTAAGCTTTTCTTTTTCTTGTCTTTTTCTTCATGCTCTGCCAGACGGGTGAGCTCTAGTTGGTGCTCTTGTAGTTTTCCAAAAAGAGTGGCGAGTGTCATAGTAGCTAAATTCCTTGATTCAGCTATAGCAATTACTTTTGGTTGCCATTCTCTATTTAGGCATCTCAGCACTTTGTTGATCAGGTCTTCGGCAGGGAATGATTTTCCTAATGAGCCCAGTTGATTCACTATGTGAGTGAACCTATTTTTCATTTCTTGTATAGTTTCTCCTTGAATCATTCTGAATAGTTCATATTCCCGGATGAGAGTGTTTGTTCTAGCTCTTTTTACCTCACTAGTACCTTCATGAGTGACTTGAAGATTGTCCCACATTTCTTGGGCAGTTTTACAATTCGACACTCTAAAGAATTCATCGGGACTAAGTGCGGAAGTGATAATGTTTTTGGCACGGAAATTGTGTTGAACTTTCCTTTTATCATTATCCGTCCATTTATTTCTTTCTTTCACTGTGAGTGCGCCATTTACCATGTGCGTGGGAACAAAAGGTCCATTTTCCACAGCATCCAATATATCTATATCTACCCCTTCTATGAATATTCTCATTCTTTCTTTCAAATATGCATAGTCTTCACCGTTGAATCCCGGAGGACGGGTAAGAGATGCACCCTCTTGCGTAGACCAACCTGAAGCCATTTCTCTTGAAGCTGCTAGGCCCTTTATACATGAGTCTAGCTCTGATACCACTTGTTACCAAGTGGCTTCTGTCTCAAGAGGGGGGGTGAATTGAGATTTTAAAAATTAAGTCCCCTTTAACGACTTGATTGATTTTTTCGTGCAGGTTTATGGAACGAATTAACGAGAAATGAAAACTGAATATAAAGCAGTTAAGAACACAGATTTTTATATTGGTTCGATCACCTCCTAGTGACCTACGTCCATTCCTCACACCCTTGTGAGATTTTCCACTAACACAACAAAGCTTACAGGTGCTTTGGAAACCTTTACAGACTCAGGCACTCTTCTCCTAGGATACCCCACCTATGAAGAGCCCTCAAATCTACCACAACAACAGCAACAAGATATACCCCACCCTTGTTACAATCAACAACCCTAGAGAGATACCCCACTCCCTGGTACAAACAGCAACCCTAGAGTGATACCCCACTCTCTAGTACCAAATACAACGTAAAAATGAAATACAAATTAACAACCAAAATACCTCTTATGAAGGCAGATTATAACAACTTGAAGATCACCAACCCAACCTAACCCTTGAGAGAAATCAGCTCTGACAGATGAAAAATACTTGAAGAACAGAGGTGTGTGTGCTAGGGTTTAGTTTTGCGTTTCACCGTAAGCGTAAAAATGGGTTGTTTTTTCTGAGAAACACTAAGGCCTATTTATAGGCTTAGGAAAAAATATGACCGTTGAATGAGATCACACTAAGTAGAGAATCTATTTTTGGCTTAAAAGAGTTTAGAATGTAAATCGATTCTTGGCTTTGAAATAGGAACAATTGATCGATTAATTGCTTCTAAGAAATGAAATCGATTTGTGCTTTAGGGTAAAGGTTGGAAATCGATTTTAATTAAAAATAAGGAAGATGCAAATCGGTTCTTTAATTAGGGTAAGGAAGATGGAAATCGATTTTACTCTTTAAAATAATAGGCTATGAATCGATTATGTAGTTCACAAAAACAAGAGAGGAATCGATTTGCTTCTTTAAGAGGAACAGGCTCAAAATCGATTTTCTTCTTTAGGGAAGAAGCCATGAATCGATTTTGTGCTTCTTTGCAATAACCTCATAATTATGCAAAAAAACACTTTCTCATGTTACGTGCCTTACCTATGAATGCATGCGTTTAGACAAGATGAAGGCTATGAGATTGTGAGATGAGTTGAGCTGACTCTCAAAAGTGGCTTACAAGATATCCTAAGACACGACCCAAGTCCTAAAGAGTTTTCTTTATCAGTTCGGGCACTCCATCTCCATGTGTCCGGAGTTGCCACATTCGTCGCAAGTTGGTGGACTTGAGAAGTTTTCCTTGCTTGAGAATCTTTTGGACGGAGAATTCTTATTGAGGGCGGTTTTCTTTCTCATGAACTTTTTGAATTTTCTAACCATTAGATCCATCTTCTCATCGGCTTCACTATCTTCATTTTCGGAATCATCACGATCATGAAGTGGATTTGAATAAGAAGCCTTGAGAGCTAAGCTTTTCTTTTTCTTGTCTTTTTCTTCGTGCTCTGCCAGACAGGTGAGCTCTAGTTCGTGCTCTTGTAGTTTTCCAAAAAGAGTGGCGAGTGTCATAGTAGTTAAATTCCTTGATTCAGCTATAGCAATTACTTTTGGTTGCCATTCTCTATTTAGGAATCTCAGCACTTTATTGATCAGGTCTTCGGGAACCTCTTTTTCCTAATGAGCCCAGTTGATTCACTATGTGAGTGAACCTCTTTTTCATTCCTTGTATAGTTTCTCCTTGATTCATTTTGAATAGTTCATATTCCCGGATGAGAGTGTTTGTTCTTGATCTTTTTACCTCACTAGTACCTTCATGAGTGACTTGAAGATTGTCCCACATTTCTTGGGCTGTTTTACATTTTGACACTCTAAAGAACTCATCGGGACTAAGTGCGGAAGTGATAATGTTCTTGGCACGGAGATTGTGTTGAACTTTACTTTTATCGTTATCCGTCCATTCAATTCTTTCCTTGACTATGAGTACGCCATTAACCATATGTGTGGGGAAAAAAGGTCCATTTTCCACAACATCCCATACATCTATATATACCCCTTCTATGAATATTCTCATTCTTTCTTTCCAATATGGATAATCTTTCCCGTTGAATTCCGGAGGACGAGTAAGAGATGCACCCTCTTGCGAAGACCAACCTGAAGCCATTTCTCTTGAAGCTGCTAGTCCCTTTAAACAAGTGTCTAGCTCTGATACCACTTGTTACCAAGTGTCTTCAGTCTCAAGAGGGGGAAGGGGGTGAATTGACATTTTTGAAAATAGTTCCCCTTTTCAACGACTTAGATTAATTTATGCGCAGGTTTATGGAATGAACGAATTAGAACTTAATTAAAAGAGTAAGTAACACACGAGAGTTATACTGGTTCGGTCACCTCCCAACGACGTACGTCCAGTCCTCACAAGTCTTTGTGAGTTTTTGACTATCAAAACAAAGCTTTAAACCGGGTGCTTTCAAACCCTTACAGACTCGGGCACTCTTCACTTAGGATACCCCATCTTGTGCAAGAGCCTTCAGAAACAATTATAAACAAGAGATACCCCACCATTGTTACAATCAAAACCCTAGAGTGATTCCCCACTTTCCCCACTCTCTAGTACAACCAATTGACAAACAAGAGATACCCCACCCTTGTTTCAATCAAAACCCTTGAGAGATTCCCCACTCTCTAGTACAACCAATTGACAAACAAGAGATACCCCACCCTTGTTACAATCAAAAACCCTAGAGAGATTCCCCACTCTCTAGTATAAACCATTAACAATTTTACACAAATTACAAGAAGATAAAAAAACCTCTAAGAAGGCGGATACAACAACTTGAAGATTCCCAACCTAACCCTTGAGAGAGATCAGCTCAAAATGATGAAGAACGTGAAGAACAAGTGTGACAGTGCAATAGGATTCGCGTTCTGCTTTGTGATTCGTAGGTTGTTACTGTTTGTGAAACCCTAAGTCCCTATTTAAAGATTCTGTAAAAATATGACCGTTGGGATAATTTTTAACACTGTTTCATAAGTGAATAATCGATTGTCTTCTTTTAAAAACATAGTTTCATAATCAATTGTGTGCTTTTTTAAAAAACAACTTCATTAGTTGATGATCGATTATGTTCTAATAAAAACATATATTCATAATCGATTGTTTGCTTCCAAGACCAAGTCCATAATCGATTGTGTGCTTTAAAAATCAAGTCCACAATCTTGTCATAATCGATCATCAGCTTGCCATAGGCTCATAATCGATTGTTTGCTTGTAATAATCGATTATGTGCTTTCAAATAGCCATTTTCTCATTCAATGATCGATTATGTGCTTGTAATCATTTGTGCCTAACTTATTTAGCATGCTTTTTATCAATTGAAGACATATGTTAGGTTGATTGTGTGAGTGCTAGTGTGTTAAGTGATTTGAGATGATCCTCAAAAGCGGTTTACATCTCACTCCTAAGACACGACCGGACTTCCTAGCGTCTACCCATGACACGGACATTCTTTCTTGAGTTAGATGTATCTTGGAGTTCCTTTTTGTCACTTTATTTCAGATTGCTTCATTATCAAAACTTAACCTGCAACATAAGATATCCACAATCATGTCATGGAAAATGGCGTTCATCGCCCTTTGATACGTGGCCCCTGCGTTTTTGTAGCCAGAGTAGCCATCCATGAATGTCAAGATGGCATTGTTAGCCGCGGCATCGACCAACATGTCGGCCACAGGCATACCATCTCATCTTTCGGAGTGGCCAAGTTCAGGTTTCTATAATTAATACAAACCCTTACCTGGACATTCTTTTTAATCACGGGGACTATGTTAGATTGCCACTCTACGTACCTGGCAGTTCTTATGAATCATGCTTTCAGCAATCTCTCCACTTCAGCTTTGATCTGGGGCATCAGCTGTGGGTTGAATCTCCTCGGTGGCTGCTTATAGGGCTTGCAACCTTCCTTAATAGGTAGCCTATGTTCTACCAGTGTCCTCTCAAGACCCGACACTTCATGGTAATCCCACGCAAAGCAGTCGCGGTACTCCTTAATCAAATCTACCATCTGATCTTGTAACACCCCTTTTCTAATAACCTTACTATTTAATAAAATCAGAGTTTCTTCTTTTTTTTTTTTGAAAACAATTTAAGCGAGTGCTACACTTACTCCATTAAATCAACAACTTCAATTTTCAGAGTTCGATTAAAAACCACAAGATACATAGCACCATAACAAAAAGAACCGTTTAGTTCACATCAACTAAATACAGTCACTACCAGCAGCGGTATAATGATTAAGTTCGAAAAACAAAACCAATACATCACCAAAATAATCTAACAGAATAAAGACAATAACACTTAAGCATAAGACGCCCCCCCGGTGCTACGTATCAGAGCATGACACTTCCTACCAGACGAAGGCATAAGGGTAACCTTCGCTCGTTATTACCTGCACGTTGCCGACATAAGAAGCAACATAAAAGCAGTAGGGTGAGTCTCTTTTCATAATTAATAACATATGGAAATAAGCACTGCAATAGGAAAAGGTAACCAGGCACACCGATTCACAACAATGGCAACCACCACATCAAAATCACATTTCCAAAAAACACTACATAATATATGGTTATGCATGAAATGCAACCCAAACTCCACGGGGACATGCATGTCGGATCCGTCACCAAATACAAATAGGCCGTAGCCTCTGCTCACCAAAATAAAATTAGGCCGAAGCCTCTGCTCACCAATAATGCACATGTCTCATGAGATGCTATGGAAATGCACCACAACACACCACACAATTCCTCAATTCGCCATTAAATCAACTCACCATTTTATTCGTATTCTCACCATTGTATTAATCAGCTCACCAATTAAAATTAGGCTGAAGCCTCTGCTCACCAATCACACCATAATACACTCACCAACTCACCCACCACTCACACCAACACCAATTTCAATTAGGCCAATTTAGGATTTGACACGACATAGGGAAAATGAATAAAAATTGAAATTAGACACCTAGACCAACTTCAGTCCAGAACCACCATTAAATTAACTCATTTTTGCATAAAACCAGAATATTTAGATAGACACTGAAATTAGCTTCGAAACGCATTTTGAACCGTTAAATTTGGATAACTGAGTCAAAAGTTACATTAAAAACAAAATCGGAAAAATTGGGCAACATCCTGATTTTTGGGCGCCCAGCAAAAACTGGCGCAGGGCGCCTAGCGCCCAGACACTGGCGCTGGAAAAACTGGTGTAACACCCCCTTCTAAATTAACTATTAATCCGTATATAAAATCAGAGTCTTAAAAGAATATAAATCATTGAAGAAGGTGTCACATTTCAACGCTTATAAAAATCAACTAGTTTATAATCAAGTGACGTGAAGTCCACAGTCAATAGCACGATATATAGCACGATAGTTTAGGGACGGGCCCACAAACACCTGTTTTAGTTTACAGCACATGATAAAGTATTCATCAACACAGCGGATGATCTCAAATCTAGAGTTATACTCAGTACATCACCATAACAGTCTAACACATCAAAATAACAATAAATAGTATTACTACGCCCTCCCCCTGGTGCTACATATCAGAGCTGACACGACTACTAGTAGAAGGCACAAGACTGCCCTCACTCGCGATTACCTGCAAGTTGCCGACATAAGAAGCAACAAAGGCAGTAGGGTGAGTCTCTTTACACAAATAATAATAATTAAGAGGAGCGTTATAATCAGGAAGGCAGCAAACAACACCCACTCATAACAAACAGTACATTCATCCTTTAAGTCATAACCATCAATAAACACTATCAACATATGTATGAATATATGCATGTATGCAACATGCATGAGGATCCTTCATCACCGCACTATGCCTTGAGGGCACTCACCGCTTTGGCCGAAGCCACCACACCGCTTTGGCCGAAGCCCACACACCGCTTTATGCACATGAGTCATGAGACACTATGACAATGCACTACGATAATTATTAAACTCGCCGCTTTTTATTTCTCAATTTAATATCATCAACATATAGGCCTTAAGGTTATCGCACCGCTTTGGACCGGAGTCCCTCACCGCTTTCACATCTCCAAATAATTACAACTCCGTACACACCGCTTTGTATCCTTAGGCTAGTAAATCTAATTTTTTTTTTTACAATTACACTTCCCCGCAACTACACACACCTACGCAGTACACACAACACACCCGCACGGGGCTGCCCAATTTGGCGCCCCTGCGCAACACCACCAGCACGCACCACACGCGCACGGGGCTGCCCAATTTGGCGCCCCTGCGCAACACCACCAGCACACACCACAACTTCAACACTTTAACAACAATTTTATCTAATATTTCAACAATTAGTTCACACCGCTTCAACACCAATTCGATTGATTAATTATTAATTACAACGCAACCGACATATAACTACATTCTTTTCATTGAGGTAATTAATCAAGTAACTTATAGGCACAATTCTTATCATGCTCATCCTCACCCCACTCAACATGCTTTACTACATAAACTCAACATAACAACAAGGCATCAACACCACATTCAACAATTCAACTAATTCACTATAACAACAAGCAATCAACACAATATTCAGCCATTCAAATTAACTCAATATAACAACAAACAGTAACATAATATCCACCATTCAACTAACTCAATTCAACAACAAGTTATTAACACACATTCAACAATCCAACTCCTACAACCTATCCTACATATATCGCATATCTTAAGCATTATTATAGGTATAAAGTAGAGCCCCCTAACCTCAAGGATTGAAGGACTCCAAGCTAAACACCAAACCACTAAGCAAGCAAGCAATCTCTTTTTCCCCCTTTTTCCTTGAGAAAACCGTAGCCTCACTCTCCTAGAGAAAACTTGAGAGAACTTCCTCCCCTTCCTTTCCTTTCACCCACGCCTCCTCTCTTTTTTTTTTCTTTTCCTTCCTTCTTTTTCTTCTTTTCTTCTTTTTCTTTCTTTTAACTTCGAAATTAATTTTGCACGAGCCAAATACTCAGAATATGAGAAACCAACAAAAATTTTGGCAAAAAGTGGCACGCATCATTGGCGCCCATGGACTAGGCGCCTAAGGCCAAGACAGACCACAACTCCTATGACTCCAAAAATTGTTTTGCACGAGCCATTTAACTTGGACATGAAAACCCAGTATCAATTTTCGCAAAATAAGCAACAGAAAATGGGGACCCTTGGCGCCCATGGCACAAGGCGCCTAGTGCCAAAACTGGCAACACAGTGGCACAGGCGCCCAGGAGGGCACCCAGCGCCCAGATACAGCAACAGACACAACAGTGGCAGAATTCCCAGCAACACACACACACCTAGGGCGCCTAAGGCTCCATCAATTTTTGAGTTCCTCTCAACCAAAATTCACCAAATTAAATCACCAATGCCAATTTATCATATGAACAGTAACCATCACCTTTTTCCACAAAAAAAGATTCATTCAATCATAGCATCAAACAATGGGCATGCATCATTCCAATTGTGTACAATTTCAACACAAATCAAACATCTCTTTGCACAATTAAAAATTCAGCATAGCACAACATCACAATATACCAATCATTCATAGAAAATCACCCTAGGACCTAACCCTAGGCATTACTCATCACATAAGCTATTAAAGATAAAAAGAGGACCCCCTAACCTCTTAGAATTCGCACCACCAAGCAAAGCTCCAAAGAATTGCAAGACACCAACAAGCTCTTCCTCCTCCTTGAGTGATTCGCCCTATTTCCTCTTCTCCTCTTCTCTTCGCGACTTCTCCTCTTCTCACTCTCTCTTTTTACGTTTTCTTTTCTTTCTTTTGCACACTTGAGTAAAATGAGAACTAACTCCCAAGACCCCTAAGTGAGTCGACTCCTATGACTATCCAATGGGTCATGGGCTCACTTGTGGGTCATGGACCCCCATGCACCATCTAATTCGTGACAACACCTCCTAATTAAATAAAATAAAATAAATTACACCTTGAATTAGTTAATTAAATTAAATAAATATTGTAAGCCTTAAATAACTTAATTAAATAAATAATTAAATTATTTTGGGGCGTTACAACTCTCCCCCACTTAGAATATTTCGTCCTCGAAATTACCTGAATCAAACAACTCCGGATATGCTTCCCGCATCTTACTCTCCAGCTCCCAAGTCATACTTTCACCAGCAGCTCCTAACCAAACCACTTTCACCAAAGGAATCTCCTTCCCTCTCAGAATCTTCACTTCTCTATCTTCAATTCGCACAGGCATAGTCTCCACCGTGAGATTATCCCGCACCTCTACTTCGTCCATCTGAATCACATGAGACGGGTCCGGAACATACTTTCGAAGTTGTGACACGTGAAACACGTCATGCAAGTTCGAAAGATTAGGCGGCAAGGCCACCCTATAGGCAACACTTCCCACCCTTTCCGTAATCTGATACGGACCAATGAAATGGGGAGTTAACTTCTTTGATTTCAAGGCACGCCCAACACCAGTCACCGGAGTGACTCTCAGGAACACATGATCACCGGCCTGAAACTCTAAATCCTTCATTCTCTTATCATGATAGCTCTTTTGTCGACTCTGCGACGCTTTCATCTTCTCACGGATTAATTTTACCTTCTCAGTTGTTTCTCGCACCATCTCAGGCCCCAATACTGCACTCTCTCCAGATTCATACCAACATAACGGAGTCCTACATCTCCGACCATACAACGCCTCAAACGGTGCCATTCAAATACTAGAATGAAAACTGTTATTGTAGGTGAACTCTATCAACGGAAGATGAGAATCCCACGAACCTCTCTGCTCAAGAACACATGCTCTCAACAAGTCCTCTAACGACTGAATAGTTCTCTCCGTCTGACCATCTGTCTGCGGATGATAATCGGAGCTCAACCTCAACTTAGAACCCAAAGATTCTTGCAAACTTTTCCAAAATTCAGAAGTGAATCTTGGATCTCTATCAGATACAATACTAAGCGGAACGCCATGCAACTTCACAATTGTCTTGATGTAGATCTCTGCCAACTTTGGAACTGGATAAGTAATATTAATTGGTAAGAAATGAGCAGACTTTGACAACCTGTCCACAACCACCCATATAGCATCAAACCCTCTCACTGTATTTGGCAAACCAGTCACAAAATCCATGGAAATGCTATCCCATTTCCATTCCGGAATCTCCAATGGTTGCATCAACCCCGCGGGCTTCTGATGCTCAATCTTAGACTTCTGACAAGTCAGACAAGAATACACAAACTGGGCCACATCCTTCTTCATACCAGGCCACCAGAACAACTTCTTCAAATCTTGGTACATTTTCGTAGCCCCTGGATGAATACTCAACTTGCTCCTATGGCTCTCCTCAAGAATCATTCTCTTCATCTCAGCATCATCAGGAATGCAGATCCTATCTCTGAATCTCAATACACCTTGGGAATCTAACTTGAAATCCCCATTCACAGCTAGATCATTCACAACTAACAAGTCCACCAACTTTACATCTGACTTTTGGGCTTCTCGAATACTAACCAAAAATTCATTGCCAATCTTCAACATTCCCAATCTGACACTCTGCGGTGTCACTTCACAAACCAGACTCATGTCCCGGAACTGCTCAATCAACTCTAATTCTTTCACCATCATAGCCGACATATGCAAGCTCTTCCGACTTAAAGCATCAGCCACGACATTAGCTTTGCCGGGGTGATAGTTCAAGCCAAAATCATAATCCTTCAGCAGTTCTAACCAACGTCTCTGTCTCATATTCAGCTCCTTCTGATCGAACAAGTATTTCAAACTCTTATGGTCACTAAACACTTCAAATCTAGTACCATACAGATAGTGCCTCCAAATTTTCAGCACAAACACAATTGCAGCTAGCTCCAAATCATTAGTAGGGTAGTTCTTCTCATGGGTCCTCAACTGTCTAGACGCATAAGCTACTACCTTACCTTCTTGCATTAACACACCTCCCAAACCCATCTTGGAAGCATCGCAATATACAACAAACGGTTGATCCGGAACAGGCAAAGTCAAAACGGGCGACGTTGTCAACCTCTTTTTCAACTCATTGAAGCTCTCCTCACATCGAGCATCCCACACAAATGCTTTTCCCTTACACGTCAATTGAGTCAACGGAAGGGCCAACTTCGAGAAACCTTCAATAAATCTCCTGTAATAACCAGCTAATCCCAAGAAGCTTCTAATCTCTGTAACTGACCTCGGGCACTCCCATTGCAACACCGCATCAATCTTGGCTGGATCCACAGCTATACCATTACCAGAAATAATATGACCAAGGAAACCTACTTCATTCAGCCAGAACTCACACTTAGACAACTTTGCATACAGTTTCTTTTCTTTCAACACTTCTAGTACTAACCTCAAATGTTCGGCATGCTCCTCTTCTGTCTTAGAATACACCAGAATGTCGTCAATAAACACAACTACAAATCGATCCAAGTAACTATGGAAGGTACGATTCATGTACTCCATAAACACTCCCGGAGCGTTGGTAACACCAAACGACATCACTTAATATTCATAGTGCCCATATCTCGTTCTGAAAGCGGTTTTCTGAATGTCTTCATCCTTTACCTTGATCTGGTGATAACCCGACCTCAAATCGATTTTGCTAAACACTTTAGCACCTACCAACTGGTCCATCAAATCATCAATTCTGGGAAGCGGGTACCTGTTCTTTATTGTCACCTTGTTCAATTGCCTATAATCGACACAAAGTCTCATACTCCCATCCTTCTTTTTCACTAACAATACCGGAGCACCCCATGGTGACACACTTGGCCTTACAAATTTCTTCTCAAGTAGATCTTCTAATTGCTTTTTCAATTCAGACAACTCTGAGGCTGACATTCGGTACGGTGCCATAGACACAGGCCTAGTACCAGGTATAAGATCAATAGCAAACTCAACCTCCCTCTCTGGCGGAACACTTGGGATTTCATCCGGGAACACTTCAGGAAACTCACACACTACTTGTACCCCTTCAATGATCGCCTGATTCTCAGCAGACAGTGACGCCATCAAAGCAAACAGATGAACTCCTTCTTTCATTACCTTATGCAATTGACCAGCAGGCAACAAAACGGATTCTTCTTCTTCGGGAGGAAGGAAACTCACAGATTTTCGAAAACAATTAATATGTACATGGTTAACTACTAACCAGTCCATACCAAGGATGACATCCAACCCTCCGAACGGCAAACAAATAAGATCAACAAGGAAATCTCTGCCGAAGATTGACAGAGGGCACTTAGCACACACAAGAGAGGTAGTTACTGAACCCTTAGCTGGAGTGTCAATAACCATCTCCCTCATCATAGAAGACAAAGCAAGGTCCAATTTTTTCAGCACATAAAGCAGCAATAAATGAATGCGTAGCACCAGTATCAATAATAGCAATCAAAGGAATAACATTAATAAAACATGTACCTCTAATCTCATTAGTATCCTCTGATCCTGCGAGAGC
Source organism: Astragalus membranaceus (assembly GCA_039519185.1). Lineage (NCBI taxonomy): Eukaryota > Viridiplantae > Streptophyta > Magnoliopsida > Fabales > Fabaceae > Astragalus > Astragalus membranaceus. The sequence goes on along the minus strand of CM076848.1, from coordinate 85,836,160 downwards.
AAACACTTTTCCATGGGACTTCTCTTTCTTCGGCTTAGTACACTTGGTACTAATATGACCTACTTCCCCACAGTTGTAGCACACCACATCCCTTTTTTCACATTTCGCAGCTACATGACCCTCTTTACCGCACTTGAAACATTTATTATCCGAGCAGTCAAAACTCTTATGGCCCGGCTTGCCACACCTGTAGCACACAACCTTCGCAGGGGCATCTCCCCCACTTGGTTTCTTACTATCAGCATACCTCTGCTTACCCTTACCTGTAGGAACCTCATATGGCTTACCCCTGTTCTGAAATTTACCCCTCTGATCTCTCATGACGTTGGAGTGAGCATTACTATCATCTTCGAATATCCTGCAACTGTCGATCAAATCAGCGAATACCCGAATCTTCTGGTACCCTATAGCTTTCTTTATATCAGTCCTCAGTCCATTCTCAAATTTAATACATTTTGAAAATTCAGAATCAGCATCAGCATAGTGGGGATAAAACTTAGCCAATTCAGTGAACTTGGCAGCATACTCTGTCACTGACATGCTTCCTTGCTTTAACTCAAGGAATTCTATTTCTTTCTTTCCCCTCACATCTTCTGGAAAATACTTCCGTAGGAACTCTCTGCGGAAAACAGCCCAAGTTATCTCCTCATTAGCAGTTTCTAACCTCTGCCTAACCTCCATCCACCAATCGTCAGCTTCTTCTGCCAGCGTATGGGTACCATACCTGACCTTCTGCGCATCGTCACAATCCATGACACGAAATATCCTTTCGATCTCTTTCAGCCATGCTAGAGCACCATCTGGATTGTACTTGCCCTTAAAAACAGGTGGATTCTCCCTCTGGAACGTGGCTAAACTGCGAGTCCCAGCATTTTCAGCACCATTTTGCTGGTTCCCAACAGCCTGAGCCATAGCCTGCAAAGCAGCAGCAAGAGCAGCGTCGTTTCTCCCAGCCATTTCAAACTATCACTGCAGCCCAAACAGAAATTTAGAACTAATCTAACAATTCTATTTGTCATAAGACACTATGACAGGACGACTTGGCCGGACAGACCGAACTGCTCTGATACCACTAATGTAACACCCCTTTTCTAATAACCTTACTATTTAATAAAATCAGAGTTTCTTGTTTTTTTTTTGAAAACAATTTAAGCGAGTGCTACACTTACTCCATTAAGTCAACAACTTCAATTTTCAGAGTTCGATTAAAAACCACAAGATACATAGCACCATAACAAAAAGAACCGTTTAGTTCACATCAACTAAATACAGTCACTACCAGCAGCGGAATAATGATTAAGTTTGAAAAACAAAACCAATACATCACCAAAATAATCTAACAGAATAAAGACAATAACACTTAAGCATAAGACGCCCCCCCGGTGCTACGTATCAGAGCATGACACTTCCTACCAGACGAAGGCATAAGGGTAACCTTCACTCGTTATTACCTGCACGTTGCCGACATAAGAAGCAACATAAAAGCAGTAGGGTGAGTCTCTTTTCATAATTAATAACATATGGAAATAAGCACTGCAATAGGAAAAGGTAACCAGGCACACCGATTCACAACAATGGCAACCACCACATCAAAATCACATTTCCAAACAACACTACATAATATATGGTTATGCATGAAATGCAACCCAAACTCCACGGGCACATGCATGTCGGATCCGTCACCAAATACAAATAGGTCGTAGCCTCTGCTCACCAAAATAAAATTAGGCCGAAGCCTCTGCTCACCAATAATGCACATGTCTCATGAGATGCTATGGAAATGCACCACAACACACCACACAATTCCTCAATTCGCCATTAAATCAACTCACCATTTTATTCGTATTCTCACCATTGTATTAATCAGCTCACCAATTAAAATTAGGCCGAAGCCTCTGCTCACCAATCACACCATAATACACTCACCAACTCACCCACCACTCACACCAACACCAATTTCAATTAGGCCAATTTAGGATTTGACACGACATAGGGAAAATGAATAAAAATTGAAATTAGACACCTAGACCAACTTCAGTCCAGAACCACCATTAAATTAACTCATTTTTGCATAAAACCCGAATATTTAGATAGACACTGAAATTAGCTTCGAAACGCATTTTGAACCGTTAAATTTGGATAACCGAGTCAAAAGTTACATTAAAAACAAAGTCGGAAAAATTGGGCAACATCCTGATTTTTGGGCGCCCAGAAAAAACTGGCGCAGGGCGCCTAGCGCCCAGACACTGGCGCTGGAAAAACTGGCGCAGAGCGCCTAGCAAAAACTGGCGCAGGGTGCCTAGCGCCCAGACAGCGCTGGAAAAACTGGCGCAGAGCGCCTAGCAAAACTGGCGCAGGAACACGGCGCCCATGCATAAGGCGCGTTGGCAAAACACGCAAGGAAACTCTTTTAACTTCGAAATTAATTTTGCACGAGCCAAATACTCAGAATATAAGAACCCAACAAAAATTTTGGCAAAAAGTGGCACGCATCATTGGCGCCCATGGAGTAGGCGCCTAAGGCCAAGACAGACCACAACTCCTATGACTCCAAAAATTGTTTTGCACGAGCCATTTAACTTGGACATGAAAACCCAGTATCAATTTTCGCAAAATAAGCAACAGAAAATGGGGACCCTTGGCGCCCATGGCACAAGGCGCCTAGTGCCAAAACTGGCAACACAGTGGCACAGGCGTCCAGGAGGGCACCCAGCGCCCAGATACAGCAACAGACACAACAGTGGCAGAATTCCCAGCAACACACACACACCTAGGGCGCCTAAGGCTCCATCAATTTTTGAGTTCCTCTCAACCAAAATTCACCAAATTAAATCACCAATGCCAATTTATCATATGAACAGTAACCATCACCTTTTTCCACAAAAAAAGATTCATTCAATCATAGCATCAAACAATGGGCATGCATCATTCCAATTGTGTACAATTTCAACACAAATCAAACATCTCTTTGCACAATTAAAAATTCAGCATAGCACAACATCACAATATACCAATCATTCATAGAAAATCACCCTAGGACCTAACCCTAGGCATTACTCATCACATAAGCTATTAAAGATAAAAAGAGGACCCCCTAACCTCTTAGAATTCGCACCACCAAGCAAAGCTCCAAAGAATTGCAAGACACCAACAAGCTCTTCCTCCTCCTTGAGTGATTCGCCCTATTTCCTCTTCTCCTCTTCTCTTCGCGACTTCTCCTCTTCTCACTCTCTCTTTTTACGTTTTCTTTTCGTTCTTTTGCACACTTGAGTAAAATGAGAACTAACTCCCAAGACCCCTAAGTGAGTCGACTCCTATGACTATCCAATGGGTCATGGGCCCCCATGCACCATCTAATTCGTGACAACACCTCCTAATTAAATAAAATAAAATAAATTACACCTTGAATTAGTTAATTAAATTAAATAAATATTGTAAGCCTTAAAATGAATTAGTTAACGATAATCAGAGGACACAAATTCCTGTTTAGATATTGAACATACAAACTTTTAAAATGAATTAAAAGTAACATTCGGAACGTCCCGACTTCATATAATAGAAGTTACTCGGTCCACAACCAAAATGATTACAACACCCAAGTTTAATAACTAAAACAGGAAACACAAATACGGTTCGTACAACTCATAAACAATACAAGTCATACAACAATGACAAAGACAGCAAAAGGAAACATAAGAGGATCAAGACTAGGTCCTTGACATCTCCAAGAGCATGTCACCTACTCATGCCTGACAGTCTTCTTCTTTCCTTGATTCTCAGAAAAACAGCAACAATGATAGGGTGAGATAACATATCTCAGTGAGCTCTACCGTGCCCCCTCACTAACACTCGTTTCAATTATTAAACTGTTACAACATATTGTTAATAGCCATCACAAGCTACAAATCGAAATGCCGACTGTACAACGATTACGAATCCCGGCAAATCGTGCTCTTAACTTAGCTTAGCATAAATCGGCTATACAACGACTACGAATCCCGATAACCCACGTTTGACCACGCCAAAACGTATACAGGGCCTAGGAAAGGGATCATGACTTCCCTCCCTAGTATGCTACTCGTCGGGTCGTCACCCAATGTGATATATAATAAAATACATATCGTGTTTGCATTGGACCGTCTCATAAGTTTTAGATAATCTATATCTATTTCGATCTATAATCCGTTTTGATGAATTCAAAGTTAGACATCCGGCATTATAATCACAGTACATGGTTAGACATATAGTCTGGTTAGTTGTTAAAAGAATGTGAACCCACACGAAATCTAATAGTTGGTTTCTTTCCAGAATTATCACCTTCAAAAACAGGGCATTTTATAAATTAGACCGCATATTAGATTAGGTCTGTTAATAAGCTTTCCAATGCATTTGAAAATACGTCAATCGGACACCCGAGTCAAAAGTTATGGTAAAAACAATTTCAATTAGGGTTGCTGAAAAATAACACTGCGTCGCGACGCGAAAGGGTTCCGTCGCGATGCGAAAACTCTCAGTGAAGAAATTGTCTCAAAGAATGGTTGAAAATAGCTGTTCTGAAAGAATGGACCCTTTTCTTTCTAGTAGACTACCCCAGAACTGCACTCGTGACCTTCTCCACCCCCTGTGGAGTTTTTGCCTTCCATGGGAATTGAACCATTTACCTGGGGCATAAGTACATGCTCAATGCATTCCCACTACCAATTGATCTAGTAGATCAATTGGTAGTGGGAATGCATTGAGCATGTACTTGAGCCCCAGGGTACATGGTTTGATTCCCACCGAAGGCAAAAAACTCTACAGGGGGGTAGAGATGGTCATGATGTACAGTTCTGGGGTAGCCTACTAGAAAGAAAAGGGCCCACGCTGTTACAGCTATACTCATCTCTCTGATTCAACTTTATTTGTTATTGTTTTTACTGCTGTTTAATATTCAATTTTTTACCATGCTTTACTTTTTATTTTTTACCACACTAACTCAAGTACTAGTAAGTGGACTTAGAACTTATTCTACATAATCTTTACGGGAACGATATTTTCTTATCACTGTATTACTTGTTTGACTGTGTATACTTGCACACGTTTTTACACAATAAGTTTTTTGCGACGTTGTTGGGGATTATTAGAGTAAATTTCTAAAATCTTTGAATATGGCAGAAATTCGAGCTGCTGCTATGGCAGAAATTAATGCTCATAGATCATTCAAGTAGATGAGAAAGGCAATGCAATTGTGGTCTCTGTCCCAACTAACATTGAAATGGGAAATAAAAGGGACAGGGGAATATGTTGTCTTTGATCCCACTACGATGGATACTGACATTATGACACAATCTATCAATGTTGCACACTTTTTTTGATCCAAAATTAGTTTAGGGTTAAATATATATTTAGCCCCTATAAAAGTGGAACTTTTTATGTTTAGTTCCTATTAAATTTTAATGGGCATTTTCATCCCTCACAAATTCGTTGTTAGCAATTTTAGTTCTTGTGACTTTTGATAGCTCTTAGAAGCGCTATAAAAGCTCCGAAAAACCGCTATTAAAAGTCATGAGGGACTAATATTGCTGAAAACAAATTTTTCATGGATGATAACGCCTATTAAAATTTAATAGGGCTTAAAATTGAAATGTCCCAATTTTATAGGTACTAAAACCATATTTAACCCATCAATTTCTTATTTTAGTTTGTTATTAAAAATGGACCAATGAAGGGTAGGAATCATCATTAGTGCAATGTCAATTGGCATCGGAAATGAGTAACTCACAGGGTTCAGTTAAACTTTAATTGCATTCACGGGACTAGAGGAGTGCTGAGGTGGGTGCAGTTTTGAGAGTGTATATTTGAAATAAGACTTTAAATAATTTATTAGTTCTTCCTATACCAAACATGCATCCTCTTTTACCATCAAGGGTTGATCCGAGTGGTAACTGGCCTCGGATCCAACTCTAAGGTCTCAGTTTCGAATCTTTGGTGTGTAGAAAACTCTGGGAATGGGAGAACCACTCAGACCGGCAAAGCAGGGTACATGTCGCCAGCTATGTTCCTCGATGTAGAGTAGTCACCGACAAGGTCGGTGAATACTGCACACCGATAACACGGTAACCAAAATAACATGCACCCTTTTTACAGTAGTTTTTTATTATTTTGTTAATATATATATATATATATATATATATATATTTATATTATTAATGATAATTAATATATTAAATATATATCCTATAATATATTATATAAAGTATTATAATATATGGGAATATATAGTATTATATTTAATATATTTATATTATTGATATTTTTCCTTTTATAGGAAATGAATCTAGACTTAAATCATGAAAAAATTCTTTAAATTAAAAAATGAAAGAGAGGAGGGTTATACATGGTAATTAAATTAAGTGAATCTATTTTCCATACAAAGTACAACGGCCATTACTACTTGAACATACACGTGAAGAAAGTGAGATCTATATACCAAACATGTATCCTCTTTTACCAACAAGGGTTGGTCCGAGTGGTAACTTGGCTTGGATCCAACTCTAAGGTCTCAAGAACGAATCATTGGTGTGGAAAAAACATTATGGTAATGGGAGAATCACATGGACTGGGAAAGCCGGGTACATGTTGCCAACTAGGTTTCCCGACGTGGATTAGCCACCGGCAAAGTCGGTGAATACTGAGCACCAATAACACGGTAACCAAACTAACGTGCACCCTTTTTTCAGTAGTTTATTATTATATTAATATATTATTATATATATAGATTTCTATATATATAATATATAATACATAATAAATATATATCCTATAATATATTATATAAATTATTATAATATGTGGGAATATATAGTATTATATTTAATATATTTATATTATTGATTTTTTCCTTTTACAGGAAATTAGTCAAGACTTAAATCATGAAAAAGTTCTTTGAATAAAAAAAGTAAAGGGAGGAGGGTTATACTTGGTAATTAAATGTAGTGAATCTATTTTCTATACATGCGTACACGTGAAGAAACTGAGATCTATATATGTCTCTATATGTGTAACATCCCTAATTTTTAAAAGACTCGTACTATGATGCCTAAGACCGAGTAACTATTTGTGGGAATAATTGGTCGTGTCTCGGGGATTAATAGTCGAGGAAAAGTCCAAATAAATCCAACTCTACATTTAATTGTGGCTTAGTCATGATTGAAATGAACGATTCAGATACTTACCTAGATGGAAATGAACGATTCAGCTGAAGGGTAAAATCGTCATTTCGCCTCACATCGAAGACGTATCAATTGAGTGAGCAGTTAGTCTCGACTCGAATGAGGATTAGTCGAGGAACCTATGCCGAGCGGAAAGCCATAAGATTATTGGGGTTTTAGCATCAAAAACCATGACTTAATGGGCCAAGGGCATTTTGGTCCTTTCACAGCCACTTATTTCCTCAACCCAAATGACCTCAGCTGAACCCAAATCAACTCCTCATTTTCAGTTCAGCAAGCTAGAGAGAAGAGAGGAAGGGCTTGAGGAAAGAAGGAGAGATAGAGGGAGGGTTTGTTAATGCATGTCTTCATTTTTATGACCATTAGAATCAGAATTCCCTCTTCTTCTTATCTATACCAGAATCATCATCATCTAACCACTCATCCCCCTGCTTCCATTTTCGAATCACTTGAAGAAAAGAGAGGGTTTTGAGTGCTTTTTCACCAATTTCGCACCTATGAGGCTTTGAAGACTCCAATTCAGTTCTTGTTTCGTTTTTGGGGTCCAAACAAGAACTATAGGGTTTGGTTCAGATTTGGAAGGTGTTTTGAAGGTTATGGAGCTTCTGGTACAGAGGGTGGAAGCTCAAATTCGAAATGGCAAGTGATTGAAGATGATGATCAAGCTAATCAGAAATTCTGGGTAAAACCCGTTTTACCCACCTTCATTGTTTTCATCGTATCTCACTGTACACTACTCCGATGATCGTGATTCTTATCCCTCTGGAAACTAGACACAAATATATTCATTTTGGGCACACGAACCGTATGATTTAATGGAGAAATGAAGGAGATATCATGTCCCCAAGTTACGGTTTCAGAATCAAGCACTATCCTGGACCAGTCACCTTGCCTTGGTGATATCTCCCAAACCACTGGATGCATGCGTGTGAATCTTCATCCATCAGAAAGTACACAAGATTAGCTTCACAATGAGCACTGTTTTGGATAGTTTTGGTTACGAATTGGTCTAGTTATGGCTGTTGCAAAAGTGTGCCTTGATTCTAGAAAACAGAAAGAAGAGCTGGACATTGTTCATCGAAATTGGGTTCGATTCGCCAAAGTCTCGAGAGCCATCAGTTCTATCTACCCGGAGAGGAGTTCAGTAGCAAGAGTGAATGATTGAGTTGCTGTTTGTGCAAGTGGAGCCATTGAGTTTAGTTACGGAGGCATTCGGAGCGTGTTCGTGATTACGGGGATTGTTCGAGTGGTTAACGGTTCGGTTGTTCGAGCGAGGACGCGACTTCTGTAACACCCCTTTTCTACCTTATATTACACGTCATTTATCAGAGTAATCCCTTTCAAAAATATTATTTTCATTGATAGAAAAGAAATGCTACAACTTCATTAAAAATAACCTCATCAATTGCACTCTTCAAATTCGTGCAACAAAACATCCTTCATGGAAAATCAAATCCTCAAAATTCACATCACAGCGGAATAAACAACAACTCACCAATAACTCTCAAACACGTCTCAAATATATTAATAAAATCGTTAAAACAACTAATTAAATCATTTATCAAAATTCACCCACGCCCCCTAGGTGTTACAGTATCAGAGAGTGACACAAAATACATCCCAAGAGCTAAAAGGAAGGTGGCAGATCCTTCACTCGCGATTACCTGCAGCGTTGCCACAATAGAGCAACATTCCAAGCAGAAGGGGTGAGAATTTTAACAAAACATAATCAAGCATATGATAGAGTAATGGAGACAAACAATTCTACAACATCATTATTAACATCACATCATCATCACCAAACACCAACTCACAACACAGTTTGGCAACAAGCCACAATCATGATCGTGCATGTAACTGCAACCCCACCAGGGCATATGCATGATGGTACCATATTCATCACAATTAAGAGGCCGAAGCCTATTCTTCACAGAAGGCCGAAGCCTATTCTTCACGACATGCGCATGCCATGAGACTCTATATACACATGTGCATTTCATCAAAAACACTCACCTGGAGTACTCATCATCATCGTCATCAAACACTCATAGAGTGTATTCGTCACAATTCATCCCAATCACATTACATCATTATCACACATATCATTTTTGAAATTTGGGTAGCCACACATTTGGAGTTTAGAAAAACATCCCGTTTTAATTTAGTGAACACCACATTTTATTTGAAAGGACATCACATTTTAAATTCGGTAAACACCACATTTATTAAGCTTGGGAGACACTATATTTGGATTGAGAAAACGTCACATTTTTGCTAGTAGAAACGTCACCATTCTATGGAGGAATATCACTTTTGAATTTAAGGAAAACACCGCATTTTTAATTGGGAAAAACTTCACATTTTGTGGAGAATCATCACATCTACATTGGAGAAAAACTTCACATTTAATAGTGAAAACATCATATTTTTATTGGGAAAATATCACATTTTTAATTGGAGAAAACGGTGTGAAAACAGCAAGAAAATCAGTGGAAAAACAGTGAACAACAGTGGGAAATAATGGCTCGCGCTTGGGGCGCGAGCGGGGCGCGAACGGGGCGCGAACGGACAGCAACAACACGCCCAGCGCAGCACGCCTTGCGCCTGGGGCGCGACCCCAGCGCGAGTGAGGCGCGATTGGTCAGAAACAGTTTCACTTGCAGAATTATTCAGATTTTCAAAGTTTTCATCCAGACATCATCCAATCATCAAAACACAATTTCATCACACATCGTTCATTGCCCAATTCAACACAATTTCATTAAGACATCATCAAATTCATCAAAGAACAATCATCAAGAATTCATCAAGTAATCCCTCAAAATGTTCATCAAAGCAAACCTCGAAATTCCCCGAAGGGGAACGTCAACAACTCATCAAACAAAACCTCAACATTTCAATTACACCACTACACCCAAAAATCCCACAAAACCCCAATCACATACTCGATTTTGTTGAATTAAAATGCTCACCCTTACCTCGAATTTCGCGTGTTCCGAAAGACAATGACGAAGAGTCACGAACAAAACCCAGCAACACAACGAACGAAGCTCCTCCTTCCTCTTCGATACCGTAGTCACGCCCACTTCTTGATCAAGGGGGAAATCAACATACGCAGATTAGGGCTTGAAAGTCACAACATTAGGAAGGGAAGAAAAACGACAAGGACGGATTGAGAATTCTTACCTAACGAAACCCCGAGCGAATTCCCTTTCTTCTTCTCCTTTAGCGCCGTACGATGCTCTCTCTCTTCTCACTCTCTCAAATTTCGTTTTGTTTCTCTGATGCAAGGAGTGAGGCGCAAAACCCTATCCCCTTAGCTTCAGGAGCCTCAGGAGCGCCTAAGCTATTGGGCTTGGGCTTCCTGGCCATTCTTCACCACACCTGAGTTGCCAACATCACCCCCAATATTCGTTCCACTTCCTGCACAACGCCCATCATTTTACTTAATTTAATCACGTTTCCAATGAAATTAATAATTAAATTAAATAATTTAATTAAATTATTTCCGGGGTGTTACAACTCTCCCCCACTTAGGATTTTTCGTCCTCGAAAACATACCTGATTCAAACAACTCCGGATACGACTCTCGCATCTTATCCTCCAGCTCCCAAGTCAGGCTTTCACCAGATGCCCCAAACCATACCACCTTCACCAGATTGATCCTCTTACCTCGAAGGGTCTTCACTTCCCAATCCTCAATTCGTACAGGTACGGTCTCCACAATGAGATTATCTCGCACCTCTACATCATCTGGTTGGATCACATGAGACGGATCTGCAATATACTTCCGAAGCTGCGACACGTGAAACACGTCGTGCAAGTTCGAAAGATTAGGTGGCAAGGCCACCCGATATGCAACACTTCCAACTCTTTCCGTAATCTGATACGGCCCAATGAAACGAGGAGTCAACTTCTTTGATTTCAGCGCACGCCCGACACCAGTCATAGGTGTGACCCTCAAGAACACGTGGTCACCCGCTTCAAACTCTAAATCTCTCCTCCTCTTATCATGGTAGCTCTTCTGTCTACTCTGCGACGCTTTCATTTTCTCTCGGATCATCTTCACTTTCTCAGTAGTTTCTCTAACCAGCTCAGGTCCAAGTATCAAACTTTCCCCAGTCTCATACCAACATACCGGAGTCCTACACCTCCGACCATATAACGCTTGAAACGGTGCCATCCCAATACTGGAATGATAACTATTGTTGTAGGTGAACTCAATTAACGGGAGATGAGTATCCCACGCACCTCCCTACTCTAGCACACATGATCTCAGCAGGTCTTCCAATGATTGGATTGTCCTTTCTGTCTGCCCATCAGTCTGAGGATGATAAGCTGAACTCAACCTCAATTTCGAACCCAACTCCTTCTGTAAACTACTCCAAAATTCCGAAATAAACCTTGGGTCTCTATCAGACACAATGCACAAAGGAACCCCATGCAGCTTCACAATCACCTGAATGTAGATTTCAGCCAATCTCGACACTGGATACTTAATGCCGATAGGAATAAAATGAGCCGACTTCGTCAACCTATCCACAACCACCCAAATTGAATCATGCCCTCTCACCGTATTGGGTAACCCAGTCACAAAATCCATGGAGATACTATCCTACTTCCACTCTGGAACATTCAACGGTTGCATCATTCCCGCAGGCTTCTGATGCTCGACCTTCGATTTCTGACAGGTCAAACACGAATACACAAACTGCTCCACATCGCGCTTCAACCCAGGCCACCAGAACATCTTTTTCAGATCTTGGTACATCTTCGTCGCTCCAGGATGGATACTCAACTTACTCCTATGCCCTTCCTCAAGAATTGCCTTTCTCATTTCCTCATCTTCGGGAACACAAATTCTTCCACGATACCTCAATACATTCTGAGCATCTAATTCGAAGTCCTCATTTTCAGACTGGCCAATCTCACTCATCAGATCAACCAATTTCATATCTAATTTCTGTGCTTCCCGGATACTAGCCAGAAAATCATTGCCAATTTTCAACATACCCAACCTGACACTCTGATGTGTGACTTCACAAACTAGACTCATGTCCCTGAATTGCTCTATCAACTCAAGCTCTCTGGCCATCAATGCCGACATATGCAAAGTCTTCCGACTCAGAGCATCTGCAACCACATTAGCTTTACCTGGGTGATAACTCAATTCAAAATCATAATCTTTTAATAGCTCTAACCACCGGCGCTGCCTCATATTCAACTCTTTCTGATCGAACAGATACCGAAGACTCTTGTGATCACTGAACACCTCAAATCTCGATCCATACAAATAATGTCTCCAAATCTTCAATGCAAACACCACAGCAGCAAGTTCTAAGTCATGAGTGGGGTAATTCTTCTCATGAATTCTCAATTGCCTCGACGCATAAGCGACCACCTTCCCATTCTGCATAAGCACACCACCCAAACCCATCTTGGAAGCATCACAGTATACTACAAATGGCTCAACCGGACTAGGTAGGGTCAATACTGGAGACGTAGTCAACCTCCTCTTCAGCTCATTGAAACTTTCTTCACATCGGTCATCCCAAACAAAAGCCTTGCCCTTGCAAGTTAATTGAGTCAATGGCAGAGCCAACTTCGAAAACCCCTCAATGAATCTTCTATAATAGCCAGCCAATCCCAGAAAACTCCTTATTTCAGTAACTGACTTTGGAGACTCCCATTGCAACACTGCATCAACTTTGGAAGGATCCACCGCAATCCCCTCCCTAGAAATCACATGACCGAGAAAACTGACCTTTTTCAACCAAAACTCACACTTGGACAACTTGGCATATAACTTTCGACTCCTCAGAATTTCTAACACCAACCTCAGGTGTTCCGCATGCTCCTCTTCTGAATAGAGTAAATCAGAATGTCATCAATGAAAACCACCACAAACTTGTCCAAGTACTCACGGAAGATTTGGTTCATGTATCCCATGAATACCCCCGGCGCATTAGTCACACCGAAAGGCATAACGGAATACTCATAGTGTCCATATCTTGTCCTAAATGCCGTCTTCTGGACATCTTCATCCTTGACCTTGATCTGATGATAACCAGACCTTAAGTCAATATTGCTAAATACTTTAGCACCCACTAACTGATCCATCAAGTCATCAATTCTTGGCAACGGATACTTGTTCTTGATTGTAACTTTATTTAACTGTCGATAGTCTACACACAACCTCATACTACCATCTTTCTTTTTCACTAGCAACACTGGAGCTCCCCAAGGTGACACACTCGGTCTTACAAACTTCTTTTCTAATAAATCTTCAAGTTGCTTTTTCAATTCTGCCAACTCAGATGCAGACATTCTATATGGTGCCATAGACACAGGCTTAGTGCCAGGAACCAGATCAATAGCAAACTCCACCTCTCCCTCTGGTGGTACATCCGGAATCTCATCAGGGAACACCTCAGAAAACTCACGCACTACCGGCAACACATCAATCTTTGCTTGGCTCTCGGCAGACAACGACGCCAACAGAGAAAACAGCTGAACCTCTTCTCTCATCACTCTATGCAGCTGACCCGCAGATAACAAACCAGACTCCTCTTCAAGCGACTCAAAACTCACGGACCTTTCCCGACAGTTGATATGGACATGGTTATCAACTAACCAGTCCATACCCAGAATGACATCCATTCCACTCAGCGGCAAACAGATCAAATCAATTAAGAATTCTCTACCATATATAGATACAGGACATTTGGCACAAACAGCGGAGGTAGTCACCGAACCCTTAGCTGGAGTGTCGATAACCATCTCCCTCAACATATCAGATAAAACAAGGCTTAATTTCTCAACACATGCAGCAGCAATAAAACTATGGGTAGCACCCGTATCAACAATAGCAATAAGAGGGGAATCATTGATATAGCACGTACCTCGAATCTCATTCACCACGTCAGACTCAGCCAGAGCGAACACTTTTCCAAAAGACTTCTCCTTCTTGGGTTTTGAGCACTGTGTACTGATGTGACCACTCTCCTCACAATTGAAGCATACTACATCTTTCTTATCACAGTTGAAAGACATGTGTCCCTCCTTCCCACACTTGTAACATCTCTTCTTCTCCTTATTTGGGCAATCTGGACTCTTATGGCCTACTTTCCCACACGTGTAACAAGTAACACTGGCTATAGCATCTCCTCCACTTCGCTTAGGCCCACCAACATACTTACCTTTGCCCTTACCAGCAGGCGCCTCATATGGCTTACCACGACTTGAGAAATTCTTTTGCTTTTCTTTCATAACTCTGGAGAAGGCATTATTGTCCTCCTCAAAAATTCTGGCGCTATTAACCAACAATGGAAACACACGAATTTGCTGGTACCCTATGGCTCTCTTAATGTCAGCACGCAACCCATTTTCAAACTTGATGCATTTGGAGAACTCTTCACCCTCTCTATCATAATGAGGATAAAACTTAGACAGCTCAGTAAACTTTGCAGCATACTCCGTTACAGTCATGCTACCTTGCTCAAGTCTCAGAAACTCAACCTCCTTCTTCCCGCGGACATCCTCCGGATAGTACTTTCTCTTGAATTCCCTCTCAAACACAGCCCAAGTAACCTCCTCATTGGCAGCCGTCAACCCCTGGCTAGTCGTCCTCCACCAGTCATAAGCCTCTTTCTTCAACATATGTGTGCCATAGCGAACCTTCTGAGCATCGGTGCAATCCATAACGCGGAAGATCCACTCCATCTCACTTAGCCACTCAAGGGCACCATCAGGATTATACCCGCCTTCAAAAGTAGGAGGGTTCTCACGCTGGAACGTAGCCAAACTACGCGTCCCATCACCAATAGCATTGGGTATGTTACCCACAACCCCAGCTATAGCCTGCAAAGCAGCAGCAAGTGCAGCATCGTTCAGTCCTGCCATTCTAGCACTGCAACAGCAAACAGAATTCAGAAACGAGTAACAAACTCAAATGTTACTCAACTAGACTACTCAACCACCGGCCGGACAGACCGAACTGCTCTGATACCACTAATGTAACACCCCTTTTCTACCCTTATATTACACGTCATTTATCAGAGTAATCCCTTTCAAAAATATTATTTTCATTGATAGAAAAGAAATGCTACAACTTCATTAAAAACAACCTCATCAATTGCACTCTTCAAATTCGTGCAACAAAACATCCTTCATGGAAAATCAAATCCTCAAAATTCACATCACAGCGGAATAAACAACAACTCACCAATAACTCTCAAACACGTCTCAAATATATTAATAAAATCGTTAAAACAACTAATTAAATCGTTTATCAAAATTCACCCACGCCCCCTAGGTGTTACAGTATCAGAGAGTGACACAAAATACATCCCAAGAGCTAAAAGGAAGGTGGCAGATCCTTCACTCGCGATTACCTGCAGCGTTGCCACAATAGAGCAACATTCCAAGCAGAAGGGGTGAGAATTTTAACAAAACATAATCAAGCATATGATAGAGTAATGGAGACAAACAATTCTACAACATCATTATTAACATCACATCATCATCACCAAACACCAACTCACAACACAGTTTGGCAACAAGCCACAATCATGATCGTGCATGTAAATGCAACCCCACCAGGGCATATGCATGATGGTACCATATTCATCACAATTAAGAGGCCGAAGCCTATTCTTCACAGAAGGCCGAAGCCTATTCTTCACGACATGCACATGCCATGAGACTCTATATACACATGTGCATTTCATCAAAAACACTCACCTGGAGTACTCATCATCATCGTCATCAAACACTCATAGAGTGTATTCGTCACAATTCATCCCAATCACATTACATCATTATCACATATATCATTTTTGAAATTTGGGTAGCCACACATTTGGAGTTTAGAAAAACATCCCGTTTTAATTTAGTGAACACCACATTTTATTTGAAAGGACATCACATTTTAAATTCGGTAAACACCACATTTATTAAGCTTGGGAGACACTATATTTGGATTGAGAAAACGTCACATTTTTGCTAGTATAAACGTCACCATTCTATGGAGGAATATCACTTTTGAATTTAAGGAAAACACCGCATTTTTAATTGGGAAAAACTTCACATTTTGTGGAGAATCATCACATCTACATTGGAGAAAAACTTCACATTTAATAGTGAAAACATCATATTTTTATTGGGAAAATATCACATTTTTAATTGGAGAAAACGGTGTGAAAACAGCAAGAAAATCAGTGGAAAAACAGTGAACAACAGTGGGAAATAATGGCTCGCGCTTGGGGCGCGAGCGGGGGGCGAACGGGGCGCGAACGAACAGCAACAACACGCCCAGCGCAGCACGCCTTGCGCCTGGGGCGCGACCCGAGCGCGAGTGAGGCGCGATTGGTCAGAAACAATTTCACTTGCAGAATTATTCAGATTTTCAAAGTTTTCATCCAGACATCATCCAATCATCAAAACACAATTTCATCACACATCGTTCATTGCCCAATTCAACACAATTTCATTAAGACATCATCAAATTCATCAAAGAACAATCATCAAGAATTCATCAAGTAATCCCTCAAAATGTTCATCAAAGCAAACCTCGAAATTCCCCGAAGGGGAACGTCAACAACTCATCAAACAAAACCTCAACATTTCAATTACACCACTACACCCAAAAATCCCACAAAACCCCAATCACATACTCGATTTTGATGAATTAAAATGCTCACCCTTACCTCGAATTTCGCGTGTTCCGGAACACAATGACGAAGAGTCACGAACAAAACCCAGCAACACAACGAACGAAGCTCCTCCTTCCTCTTCGATACCGTAGTCACGCCCACTTCTTGATCAAGGGGGAAATCAACATACGGAGATTAGGGCTTGAAAGTCACAACATTAGGAAGGGAAGAAAAACGACAAGGACGGATTGAGAATTCTTACCTAACGAAACCCCGAGCGAATTCCCTTTCTTCTTCTCCTTTAGCGCCGTACGATGCTCTCTCTCTTCTCACTCTCTCAAATTTCGTTTTCTTTCTCTGATGCAAGGAGTGAGGCGCAAAACCCTATCCGCTTAGCTTCAGGAGCCTCAAGAGCGCCTAAGCTATTGGGCTTGGGCTTCCTGGCCATTCTTCACCACACCTGAGTTGCCAACATCACCCCCAATATTCGTTCCACTTCCTGCACAACGCCCATCATTTTAATTAATTTAATCACGTTTCCAATGAAATTAATAATTAAATTAAATAATTTAATTAAATTATTTCCGGGGTGTTACAACTTCTCGGAGACTCGTCAAACCGGTGAGTTTTACTCACGATTAGGGATTCATTTTTATTGACTTGAATACTCTGGAATTCTGTTTGTGAAACTATTCCGCTCTCGAAACATTTTATCGAGTCAAAAACCGTTTTCGGGAAAATAGCGTTTTACGGTTTTTCGGTGAATATATAGGTTTTTATCGATTTGTTGATTTAAATGCTTTCACTTGAATATGGGAAGAAATGTTGGTTATAATATCTATTTTCAAGTCTCGATGGTTAGGAAATGTCTCGGGGTCGAATAGAAAGCGAAACGGTACAAAACGGGTTTCGAAATGCTGTTTTCAGCCAATTCTGGCTTCCATCGCGACGCGGCCCGCGGCCATCGCGTCGCGACCCCAGTGAATTTTGTGACGCAAAAGTTTCTGTCACTTTTCGCGTCGTGATGGTATCTGTTCGCGTTGCGACGGTTTGCAGTTTTCACTTAAAAGTCCCTGAACGTTCTCGCAATAACTTCTGATCCGGGAACCCGAATGAGGTGTTCTAAAATGCGTTGGAAAGCTTATTCAAAGACCTAACTATATATATACATAATTTGAATTGGAAATTATACTGTTTTTGAAAGTAAAAGCTGTTTTCAAAACCGAATTGTAGACCGCGTGTGAGCATACGTTGTTGAATAATAACCGGATTATAGATCCCTCTCGACGCTATGATTATAACGCCGGATGTCTAACTTCGAATTCATCAAAACGGGTTATAGATCAACAATAGTCATAGATATAGATATCTGAAACTTAAAGACGGTCCAATGCGGACATGATGTATATTTTATTATATATCGCGTTGGGTGACGACCCGACAAGTAGCATACTAGGAAGGGAAGTCATGATCCCTCACCCTAGGCCCTGAAACGTTTTGGCGTGGTCAAACGTGGGTTATCGGGATTGTTGGTTTGTATGCACGGCCGATTTATGCTAAGTTAGTTTCACGATTCTCCGAGATTGTGGTTTGTATGCACGGTCGGGTTTCGTTTGGTAAGCGAATGGTTATAAATTAATCAATGAGGCTTAACAATATATAATAGTACTCCATTACCGAGATTGTTGGTTTCTATGCACGGTCGGTAATTAGGCTAGTTATATATATTGACGCAAATAGTGATAAATATACTATGTTGCAATGGTTTTAAAATAAACCGAGTGATAGTGAGGGGGCACGGTAGAACTCACTGAGACAAGTTGTCTCACCCTATCATTGTTGTTGTTTTTACAGAGAACAGGAAACGGAGAAGCAAACGGGATGGTCAGTTGTCAGGCTCGAGAAGGAGTTGGAGATGTGACATTCCATCCATGTTTTAGATTGCTTTGATGTAGTCTTTGTATTCGGTCTTATGACTCGAAATTGTATTATGTTATTTCATAGTTTCCGCTGTTTCTTGTAAGGATTTATATCTGAACAGGAATTTTTATACTCTGATGTAAAACAAATTGTATATTTAGGTATTTCTTTGTTTTAGAAATACCGGGGTGTTACAATATGTATCCATTTTTTCTTGCATTCTCTTGTCAACAGAACTTCAGTTCAATGGAAGACAACCAAATCCCTTCTTCTTAGATGGCTCCATCAATACCCCCAATTAATCCATCATTTCCAATTCATGATTGTGTGAAATTCATGTGAGTCCCATTAAATTAGTAGGTCTCATTTTCAAAGGGTTTCTCACATGTGTTTCACCCAGTAATAGAGTGAGTATTGGTGGAAGAATATCAAAGAGTATCAAAGTGCGGTTCTCATATTAATACAGAGAGTGTTGCTAGCACCTTTTTTAACGTTATTATCACCATTTTCTGATAATATATTATTTTTTTAATTTGCAGCACGTTTTTCAATTGAACGTGAGAAAGACAAAGCTGAATTAAACAGGATGAGGAAAATCCATAGCAAGCAAGAGCAAATGAAAGCACAGATCCTTAATTGGAGTGCTAGTATGCAGCCAATTCCCAGTGATCCAAATGTCATTTCAAAAATGACTAATCTCCCTAACATTATGATTACTGCTATTGCTATTGAAGCTGTTTCTTGTTTGACATTGTTGGAGTTTGAAAATGTTCCTACCCCAAAGACTGCCCTTCCATTAACAATAGCTGGTTCACTGCTATAGCTGGTATTAAACATATACTTAATAAACCTTGAGCACTGTTGGTATTTCCAGTATGTGTGAAAAACGTAATTTTAGGATTTTTTTGGAAATGCGAAGAGTGCTCAAGTTTTATTAAGTATATGTTTAATACCAGCTATAGTAGTGAACCTTCTTTGAGTGATGAGTTGAAGAGATATATCCCTTTGCAATAAAGTTGTAGTTAATGGAAGGGGACTATTTGGGGTAGGAACATTTTCTAACTCCAACAATGTCAAGCGAGAAACAGCTTCATTAGCAATAGCACAAATCATAGTGTCAGGGAGATTAATCATTTATGAAATGATGTTTGGATCATTGGGAATTGGCTGCATACTAGCACTCCAATTAAGGATCTGTGTTTTCATTTTTCCTTGCCTACTATGGATTTTCCTCATCCTATTTAATTTAGTTATGTTTTTCTCAGTTTCAATTGATAAACGTACAGCAAATTAAAAAATAATATATTATCAGAAAATGAGGATAATAATGTTAAAAAAGGTACTAGCAAAGCTCGCTATATTAACATGAGAACCACTCTAGGATACTCTTTGATACTCTTCCAGCAATACTCACTTTATGATTGGGTGAAACTTATATAAGAACCACTTTGAAAATGGGACCAATAATTTATTGGGACTCACACGAATTTCACACAATCATGAAGTGTGTGTTGATGGGAAAATGTTAAAAAGAGTGTTAATATTACCATAGTTTCTAGTGTTTCTCTAAGAAGAATTGTCACTTGATTGGCCAATTTCACGTTCCACCAGCAATGAGCTCTTCTCATTTTTGTATGCTGTAATTTTTTGATGAATACCAGTTATTTCATCATGCAATCTCAAATGTTATCTTTGATATGTTTAAAATAATACAAATTAACATTGATTTTTGTTATTTAAATAATAATAACATGAATTAATCACCTCAAGAGCTTCGGTTTTCAGTTCCAACTCAGCTACATATTGTTGTTTCCTCTGTCTAGATCTCTCTGCTAAGTGCCGATTTAATAGCATTCTGCATGTATGTATACATGTAAGATTTGTGTGTGAAGAATAGGAATATGAAGATACAAAGTTAATAGGAATATTATTACGTTTCTTAGTGAAGAATAGAAATATGAAGATAAGGCCATGGTGTGAACTGAAATGCGCTTAACAAACTTCAGAGTAAACCAAATGGGAACTTAGGAATAAGGGAACCTTGGCAATATTCCGTTTCATAGTGATTGGAAAACCCACTTTCAATTCTGCACAATGAATGCTATCACAGCACTAAGTCATATATTGAGTAATTACTGATTCTAGTCTTGGCTATACTCATCTCTCCGATTCAACTTTATTTGTTACTATTTGAATTTACTATCCAACACTATGAATTTTTTCCATGCTTTACTTTTTATATTTTACCTCACTAACTAAAGTACTAGTAAGTGGACTTAGAACTTAATCTACATTATGACACAATCTATCAATGCTGCACACTATTTTTGATCCAAAATTAGTTTAGGGTTAAATATTTATATTTAGTCCCTTTAAAGTGAAACTGTTTATGTTTAGTTCCTATTAAATTTTCATCTCTCACAAATTCGTTGTCAGTAATTTTACTTCGCTTTAAAAGCTCT
This sequence comes from Astragalus membranaceus, assembly GCA_039519185.1. Lineage (NCBI taxonomy): Eukaryota > Viridiplantae > Streptophyta > Magnoliopsida > Fabales > Fabaceae > Astragalus > Astragalus membranaceus. The sequence goes on along the minus strand of CM076848.1, from coordinate 85,814,914 downwards.
GAAAAGCCGCTATTAAAAGTCATGAGCGACTAATACGACTGAAAACAAATTTTTAAAGGATGAAAACGCCTATTAAAACTTAATTGGGCTTAAAATTGAAAGGTCCCAGCCTTTGGGCAGCCTATGTTCTACCAGTGTCCTCGGTGGCTGCTTATTTGGGCTTGCAACATTCCTTAATGGGCAGCCTATGTTCTACTAGTGTCCTCTCAAGACCAGGTATTTCATAGTAATCCCACAAAAAGCAGTCGCGGTACTCCTTAATCAAATCCACCATCTGATCTCGTTTCTTTGGTTGTAACTTGCCACTAACCTTGGTCATTATTGGTTCGTCTTCGTCTCCTAGATTCACTTCCACTAGAGGGTCTTGAGCTTCAAAAGTGGGCACCCTTATTTGGATGGGCTCTATGTGAGGGGGTTCGGCCAACATCCTGTCCTCGGGGTTATCCAAAATCCTCTGACTCGGGGGTTATCGGAGCCCATGTTCTTCGTGTATTGCACGAAACATAGCCTCCTAAATGCTGGATTCAACCTGGAACAGGTGCAATCGATCCAGCAGGCTCTGTACTTCTGGTCGGCCAACATTTTGAGTTCAAAGCCCTTCTTTGTCCAATCACATCGTAGTTTCCTGGAATAGATATAGGGCGCAAGTAAGAGGAATAGAAAACAGCCTCAAACATCTTTACCTCGGCAAGGAATGGATTGGGATCAGTGATATGTCCATTTTATGTGTCTTTTTAGTACTTATTTTTATTAAGTTATTCGGTATTTTAGTTCTATTCTAGAGCTATTTTACTACATTTTCGTTTTATTTTAATTTCAGGCTAAGTATTGAGAAAAGAGAAAAATATGAGCTTCAAAAGCAAGATGTCAAAGTCCCAAGGCCAAAGGAAATAATAGGGGTCAAAAGGAAGCAAGGAAGGTCAACAATTAAGCCAAGAGTCAGACCTTGTCGATGCGCCCCAAGAGCATACTCATACGTCCAAGCGCAGATTCAACAGTTTTATACACATTTACACCATTTTGGTCATATCTCACAATCCAGGAATCCGATTGAGGTGTTCTTTGATGCGTTGGAAAGCTAATGAAAAATTATATCTTTATAGTCCAGTAGCATGCACGACCCATTCACAAAATAGTACCAACCGTTCGTTTGCTTTGGATGCCAAAACAGTTAGATTTTGCTCTTTTATGGCTTGTAATTGGCTTTAACTCTGACTGTAATTGGCTTTCATTGCTTGTAATCTTAATTAACTCATTTGTTCCCTAGATTAGCTTATAAATAGCACAAATTTCTTAGTGCTAAGATCATCCTTTGTCATTGCAAAATTGCTCTCAAAGTGAATCAAAGTTCTTATTTTCTTAAAATTCTTGCATTTTATTTTCTTGCACTTTATTTTATGCTCTTTATTTTCTTGCACTTTTACTTTCTTGTTCTTACTTTCCAGCAACTTTACTTTCTGCAATTTGTCACTTTCTTTTACATTTAGTCATTTACAATTCCGTTATTTATCTTTCCGTCATTTACAACTCATGTCTTCATCTTCTTCTTCTAAGTTTTTGTCTACTATGATCATGAGTGAGTAGACTCATTTTAGTCTTGGGATTGTGGGACTAATCCAATGATAGACCCCAAACAATCCCAAGTCTAAAATCTATTTTGTTAAAGTTTATATTTTAGTTTAATCCCATCAATTATAAGTTTTATATTGGACCTATGGGATTAAACAAGAGAAACAAAACATGAGAATAGTTTTGGGACTCTTGGGACTAAAAAGGCTTCTACTTAAGGGGTTCTGGCATAAATCAACCATGAGAATAGGTTTGATTATTGGTTCAAGACACACTTTGGTATTCCGAGAGGAAACTTGAGTTACCATTGAATGCATTGTTCATAAAATATGAACCTTACATAAAATAGAGAATGGATGCGGCATTGTGAATTCGTATATCATTGTGATGAAACCACAATCCTAGGACACTATTATTTATAAATTTAAAACCAAAACAATCAACTCCTTCTACTAAATCATTCCTTTTAGCTAATCACCACCAAAAATAATATCGGTAATCACACAACTCCCTGTGGATCGATAACTCTTTTATTACCCGATATAACTGTATACTTGTTGTTTATCAAGTTTTTGGCGCCGTTGCCGGGGACTTTTGTGATGTTGATTGATTTTTCGGTATCGGTTAGACTAAATGTTTTTTTCTTGTTACTATGAATAAGCATGTATTTATTTTCTTTAGGGAGGAATGGGAATACTTTGAGGAATTATAGCAACCACCACCACGTTGCTTAAAAGGGATATACAAAAGTGTATTTGTTTTCTTCAAGGAGGAATGGGAATCTTATGAGTCATAGTTGCCAGCACCACCACCTTTCTTTCAAGGGTTATTAAAAAAAAACATGAAACAAAAATTGAGAAAAACATTGTTGTTGAGGTAGATCAAAATAATGGTAAAGCGGTAGTGGAAGATGATTCACAAGAGATATACCATGAAATGGAAAGTACAACGGAAATTGGAATTTCTCCTTGAATAAGTATATTAATTTAAATGCAAGTGTGGATGTTACAATGTTGTGCCATTTATCTTATTTTTCACCTTCCTTTGTGAAAATAACATTTGATCTAGGAGGAATTGAAAATAAGATCTTATTGCTTACACAACTTCCATTTTACAAGCCATGGGATCCAGGAATATGTTTTCATTCTTCATGTGTCACTTGGTCTTTATGCTTCAAGCAATGGGACCCAGGGATAAGTGTATAAAGGACAAAGGTCAAGCTAATGACCATAAACGAGCGTTGCGTGGGAGGCAACCCACTGGTTTACCTATGTTTTGTTTTTCTGGAATAAGAAGAAAAGCTACCAATGCTAGACAATGTGAGCTTTCTTACCGCTCTCATATATTCTCTATCTAGTTTTACATTGAGGACAATGTTTGGTCCAAGCATGGTGGGTATCTTACCCTTTTTACAGTTTTTCTTGCTTTTTGTTTTTATTGAATCTAGTTTGCTTTGAATAAATATCATCTCCCCTTGTTACAAGTCTTTGTAAACTTCCTAAAAGCATGTTTTTAAAAGGCCTCTTTTGGATAAATATTTGAGGCTCATAGCATTCATCTAGGTGGACTGGCTGGTAAAAATAAGATAACCGTTTGTTTTTTGCTGCTTCTTGGCTTTTCACACACACACACACAGTCTTGAGACTGGCTTTTGCTTATTAGTACTATTAGGAAGATTGAAAAGAAACTAGTAATCTGGTTCTCTTGGTGACATTCCCCAGATGCCAGGTTACTAGAGAAAAATTTCTGAGTTGGGGTATCAAGAACAAGAAAAAAAAGAGAAAAAGAAAAGAAAAAAATGCAATTTAGTACATCAAGCAAAATGGCCTGACCACTTTAGTTCAGATTGAAAAATTTAAAAATTGAATGCCCAGCGTATAAAGAACCTCCTTTGAGACCCGGTCTTGTGAATGGCAGACCCAAGCTTAAGAATGCTAGGGAACTGGTTCTATGCTGACATTGATATCTTTTCTATTGTGCTGATACCTCAAACTTGTCTCTTAATTCAGAAAAAGCCCAAGTAGTAAGTCTCGAACCAAAGAAGAAGTGCTGAAATTTACCTTCGGTTCACTTAAGGATTACTCTCAGTGTTAGGCTTTGGGTCGGCCAACATTTTGAGTTCAAAGCCCTTCTTTGTCCAATCACAAGACTATATACCCCCTTCCTCGTAGTTTCCTGGAATAGATATAGGGCGCAAGTAAGAGGAATAGAAAACAGCCTCGAACATCTTTACCGCGGCAGGGAATGGGTTGGGATCAGCCTCAACTATCTCCACCTTATCACTTATCCATATCATTAATTTATGATGTAGCGTGGAGGGAACGCATTAACTAGTGTGGATCCAGTCTCTCTCTAGAATTACAGCATAGGAGGGGTTCCCCTCGATGACAAAGAAAGCTGAACGAGTCACCTTCGACCGAACTGTTACATCGGCTACCAGCACCCCAAGAACATGAGATGGGTGGCCCATGAAACTTTTCATGGTAATGGTCGTAGGGATGAGATCCTCAGCATTCTTACCTAGCTTCTTCATTGTTGTCAGCGGCATGATGATCACAACAGCTCTACCATCCATGAAGACCCGATTAAATAGTTTCCCATTCAGGTGGGCTTTAATATAGAGGGGCGTCAAGTGTCTGGTCATGTCTGTTGTGGGCTTCTCAAACAACATTCCTTCCGTAACTGGTCCCTCGAGCTTTGTCAAGGCATCCCATTCGGCCACCCCAGCAAAAACATCCCCCTCGAGGGCCTTTGGTAGGAGTCCCACCATTTCTAGGCCAGTAAAGAACTCCCCATCGTCTTCGTCCATAATGTCATCCAAGATTGATTCTATGATAGAATTACCATCAAGATTGATTCGACCTAAGGGGTTCTCTTCTTCTTCACCCAAGAGATCATCTTCAGCAATTTCCTCCTCAGTCATTATTCCCTCGCCAGGGAGAGTGCTGATTGGCTAAAGTCATCCAGGGTTATGCGGGCCATACAAACATTCCCTTACTGCTTCGGTGAGTGGGCTGTCAATTTCATCCACCACCCCTATCATGGTATTGGGCTCTTCTTCCTCCTCACTGGATGTGTCAGGACCAGCGTCCTCAGGGTCTCGCTGCTCTAGAGCTTTATCCTCGGCAGGTTTTGGGAAATCTTGTTCTAGCGCCGTGGCTAGTGAGGCCGCAGGAATAGCCTGTGTATTCCCTTCCCTGGCTGAGGTGAGCATCTGCAACGTTTCCCTCATTCTGTGGAAGGCCCTTACCCTTTGCAACCTCCTCTTCTGCGAGTGAGATTTGGAGGCCGCCTTAGGAGGTGATACTACTGATACCGCTTTGGTCATCCACTGGTCTTGGGGTACTCCTGAGGGAGTTTTCACAGTTTTAGTGGCTCTCAACTCACGATCATTCAGCACTGTGATATCCACTGACATTGAGTCTTGCGCACTAGTGACCTGTACAGCCTCCTTTCTCCCTTTGAGTGAGATGTCTCCCCTGGGCCTGGCACATCGGCTTGCTCGATAGATTTATCAGCTGGCCGATCGTGCCCCCCAAGCAGGAGGTGTTGGTGTCTCAGATCTTTGGGCCGAGGTGCTTGCCTCTTAGGATTGAGTTTGGACAAGTGTAGCTCCCTGAGATCGTGGACCAGCCTTTCTGGCTTGGGAAGTCTCTTCTGAGGTTCTTAACGCTGGCTTGACTCCCTTACCTGCAGCCTGTCTTGCAAGAGAGCTACACGCTCAGCCACAGTGGATCCCTCAGCAGGGGTCCCAATCGATCAAAGGCTGAGACTCTTCTTTCTGGGAGAGGTTCTTGTTTTGGGACCCATACTCCCTTAGAAGGAAACCAGGTTAATGTTCATGCTGGGGAAAGAGTCGGTGTCAACGGTCAATTTTGATACTCCTTTATCGACCATCTTAAACCTCCTTTTCTTGATGGCTTCTTGAATGGCTCGGCGAAAGATAATGCAATTGGCGGTGGCGTGATTCAATGAATTGTGCCATCTGCAATATTTCTTTCCTTGATTTGTTTATCCTTCAACAGGTAGTCGAAGATCTGATCCGCCTTAGATATGTCAAATGAGTACTCAGACTTGTTTTCCACCTCCTCCTTCTCCTTCCCTTTAGCAGGCTTAAGAGCAGGACATAGGTAATCGGCTGACTCATCATAGTCAGAGTCTTCTTCAATGTCAACTACTGACACCAGCTGAGGTCCTCGACCCCTAGTGGCCCTCCTCCCCTCTTTCTTCTGTATGAACTGTTCAATTCGGATAGCCCTGGAGGCGAGGCCATTGAGGTCAATGCAAGCTTATCCAATAAGCTTCTCCTTCAATTGAGGGTGCAATCCAGAGATGGCCATGGAAGTGAGTTGTGATTCTGGAAAAGCTACTGATCATTATCCAGTCATCTTTCTGAATCATTCAATGAAGTCGATCACAACCTCGTCCACCTTCTGCCGTAAATTCATGAGATCGGCTGCGGTGACCTCGGGCTGTGGCCAATAAAACCTGTCATGGAAGCACCTTTCCATGTCTAGCTAGGTCTTAATAGAATCAGATGGGACTGAAGAGTACCATGAGAATGCAGTTCCTGTCAATGACAAGGGGAGCAACTGTAGCCTGTGATATTCATTCTGGTTCCCTTCTCCACATTGGGCCGAGAATCGGCCGATGTGTTCCATTGTAGACTTGCCATCGTCCACGGAAAATGTAGCAAAGTTAGGTGTTTTGAATCCTCTGGGCAGAGGTACCGACTTGTCCACCCACTCGGGGTAAGGTTTCCTCTACACCGGTATGTCGAGCGGTTTCAACTGCACACCGAAGAACTTCTTGATGGTGTCAGATATTAAATTCGGGTCTAGGAGTTGGGGCCCCGATGGTCTTTCTGGTGGAGGCATTGGTCGCCACAGTTTATCTGGGGGACCCTGCGCCCCTGGCTGCGGTGGTTCCTAAGGTGGAGCATCTGTCCATGGTTGTCCAGGCATCACTTGGGCTAGGTTAACAGAGCCAGTTCCTGGTACAGGTGCCTAATTGCCTCGATGAGGTGGAAACTGGTTCCATGGTGGCTCGATCGGGACATCATTCATCTGTGTCTGTAAACTAAGAACCTATCGGGTAGGTACCGAGTGCTCCGTAGTACGGCTGGCTGGGAGGTAGGCTTGTCGAGCTAGGTGGGTTCTGGACCCATGGCTGCTGACTCGGGAAATACCCGCATGTCCTGCCAATCCCAGATTCTGGGGTGAAGGCTTGCCCCCCAGCGTAGCCCGGATTGTTAGTCGTGGTAGAACATCCATAGGATGATCCTTGCGGCATACTGATAACTCTATTTTATATAGAGTTATTTATGCATCTAAACATAACTATTTGCTTGAAATCAAGTGTAATATGTGTTAAATATAGTAGTATGAATACAATAACAACCTTTATGGTTTCAAGATGAATGTCATTCATAATTTAGCACTTTCTATATATATATATATTGGTATGTTTGATGTGTTTGTTCGGTGCACCTGCAGTTGATGCACCTGCACCAGGAAAACAACAGTTCATCTGCACTAAATACATTTACAACAGGGCAACTGCACTAAGGTGCATCTGCCCCATCCTGCACTAAAGACATATTACCCAACATTGGAAGCACCTCAATCCATACCTATACATAAACACCTCAATGACATCATGCTTAGTCACAAGTCACATGGAGGCACATGCCAACATGCAAAGGAGGCGCCTAAAATAGAAGACCATCACGAGGGGTCCTTCATAAAGGACACGTGGCCTTCCACAATTGGACCTCTCTTTGAGGTTGAGTGTTGGACTCAATTCCCTTCATCAAATTTCTGAAAAGTAACCATGGTTAAACCTCCTTAGGATAACTTGATCCCCAAGCAAACAGTCACTTGAAGGAAACCTCCAAGGCTATATAAAGGCTTCCACTTCTCATTTGAAAGAACATCCACATACATTCCATTATAATCCATGATAATTTCCTTTCTTGTATTTTATTTCTTTTCATAGTTTTAAGTTAGTAGTTAGTTTGCAAGAAGGTAAGGAAGGAACTGACGACTTCTCCCTTCACTTCTTCATCAAGTTAGTTAGGTGCAGGAAGTCAGTGATCTGCACTGCTGGGCAAACTTATGCAAGAGTTCTTCAATCGGTGTAATCTCTACCCTATTGGTATCTCTTGTACTTTCCATTATATCAACATGTTTCATTTCATCCATTTTTGCCTTGCAATGCATATTATGAGCTAAACCTCTTTGGTTGAGACGTTCTAACTTTATAATGAGCTTTTGAGTAAGTTATTGTGCTTTTAAGTGTTGAATGCATTTTGGTTCTAGTGTTATACTACATCCATCTTATTTTAAGGTTGATCGCTTAGAATAAGTAGAGTTATATTCATAGACATGGTTTATAACTAGAAATCAAGAACTAATAAGGGTGAGTGTTTTAATGAATGCTTTGTTAACTTGTGTAATAAAGAAAACTTTTTTAAAACCATGTTAAGTCCTAGACATAGGATAACATAGTCCTTAGGGTGATACAGTGGGTACTTTAAAGGCAGGAGTGAACTTATTTAGCAAGCCTAGACATAGGAAGCTTGTAACGAAACTCTGAAGAAAGTAGCTGAAAGGCACATACTGATGCAGCTGCCCTCAATGCATCTGCACCACATATACACACAAAACTCACAAAAGTGATTTATTTAGTGAAGACATCTCAACTATCATTCTCAACTGATTTCCTCCATATTTTCTTGCATATTTACATTATGTTTTCCTAAGCATTAACATCCAAAATTGTGAGTAGTGTAGGTGCACTAATTTATATCATCTTAAACATACAAGAGTTAATCCAATCCCTGTGGGTTCGATCTTTTATACTACTTGTTTGTGACTATGTATGCTTGCACATCTTTTTCACACACCACAGACCCATCAAGCCTGCGGCCTTGGGCGGCCTTCTGGCCAATTGCACTTGTCCCTACTGAAGAGAAGTCGTGTTAGTGACGTTCGCCATAAACTTCCCAAGTGTTGGCAGTGGCAAAAGTACCAGTCTGAGGAATTACAGGAGTAGGATTTACCTGATGAGAGAACGCCTACTGAGGCCCAACCATGCTCCGACTTGGCGGACATTGTTGCATGTTTCCCATTTGAGTATAGGAAGATGCCTACTGAGGTCCAACCGGGTTGGTGTACGGTTGCGTCTGATGCGTGCCTCCCAGAGAGTTAGGTTGTCCTCCCTGTGATTGGCTGGGGAAACCAGGGCTTATTGTGCTACTAGCTTGGGTAGCACGCCTCTGTTCCAATTCCTTGGCCTGTTGCACCTCGTTGTGAACCATAGGTTTCACTATGTCAGCCAATTATTGGGACACTTGGTACATTATGTCATGTATCCCCATGTCGATTTGTTGCCGAATGAATGATGTGGTCATGACCACGAGCTCCTCATCTTGGTGGGGTTGTTCATTCGAATCAGCAGTAAATGCTAGGGTGGTAGTCCCCGAAACACTTGCTGGCTCTGTGATTTTGCCTTTGGAAGTAGTTGCCTTCTTTGAGGTGGAAGGGGGTGTTGCACCCCGAAAAATCCCGGCTTGGGTTTCTCAATGTACAACGTGGAAAAATTTTGGAGCCGCCACCAATATTTTAATTTTAAGACCAAAACATTGAAAAAAGGTCTTTTGGACAAGGCGGATGGTCTTTTGAAAACTAGAGATATAGGTTCGGGGGTCGATTACGTGCGAGGAAGGTGTTAGCACCGCGCACGTCCTTTCTACCGAAAGGGAACCTCTAATTAAATGTGTGGTTTTAACGTTTGATTTGAAAAATATCTAGATTTTCCTATTTATTTGAAGAATGAATAGGAAAACTTAACAAAAATTTTATTTTTGGCGAGAAAGGGAAAAAAAGGGTTTGTAGAAAAAGTGCTTGACGGGACATGGCCCGCTCCTACGTATCTCCCGGTGCGATGGAGAATTCAAAGCTACGTAGTTCTTGGTTGTCTTTTTGAAAAGTTTTTGTTTTTTTATCTTTTTTGGTGAGTTTTTTTGAAATAGGACGAGCATTAGTGAATGATTAAACTTGCAGAGGCTATGATGAATCACTACTAAATACTCAAAAAAAGAGAGTTGTACCGCTAGTCAAACGAACAAAGATTCTGATGGACTATTTGATAACAACTCGTTTTTATTATCTTTTTTGAAAGTGATTTTCGAAAGAGATTGATTCGCACGATGATCAAACTAACAAAGGTTATGATGGATCATCGTTTATTATTCTTATGAGAAAAGGACATTGCCACTAATAGCTAAACGAACAAAGGCTCTGATGAGCTACTAGCAACAATGGGTTTGAAAATGATTCTTTTTGTTTGTTTTATGAAAATGATTTGTTTATTGTTGCGGAAAGGATTTTTATTCGTTGCGCTTGACGAGAACGTGACTCGCTCCTACGTATCTCAAATGAGAATCAAAGCGACGTAGTTCTAATGAAAATGTTTTTGAAGGGGTTTGAAAGGGGAAAAGCTTTCATAATGATCAAGCAAGCAAAGGCTTTGAGCGATCATTACTAATAACCCTTGATGGCGTTCATGACAATCAAACAAGCCAAGGCTTTGAGTGATAGTCACTAATAACTCGCATTAATTGGAAAAGAGTTTGAAAGATTTTTGGAAAAAAGGGGGAAGGTATTATCAATGATTGGTTACAAAGTTCAAACACATTCAATAATCACGGAATCATGCATATGTTGAACATTAATCGAAACTAAACATGCCAATATGATCAAAAGACCCACTTATCAGGGATGCAAGGTAAAGTTCTCAAACCAAGTGTGTGTGTGTGTAGGAAGGAGTGTATTTACCCTAATGACTCTATGCTACTACAGGCATGTAGACTTACGCCTTCATTAGGAGGTCATACACATGGATGGAATGGCATATTGAATCAAGACATTTAAAATGCATCAAAAACAAGCAAGCAATTGATCATAGGCATAGAATGATCTTAATTAAACTAAGGAACATATGAGCAACGATTTCTCAATAACATGAACAAAAGGGGAAATTGCATCAAGGCTAAGGTAAGCCTATCCTTTGCATTCATGAATAAGTGCCCAAAGGCTAGTAACACAGTCAAAGAGGAGGGAGCATCAAGGTTTTTGGTAACCTATCCTTTGCAATACCCCATGGACCTTAAACCATAAACCTAACTATCTCATCTATTATTCATCAAGAAGTTAAAAGGGGAAGGTTGAATCATCTAAAACCATCTTCACCACTTGGAACATGATGCACTAGGCATAAGTGGGAATCATATGATTCATCATCAACAATGGACAATAATATACAAGAACAAGTAAATAAACACTAAAGCTAAGTTAAATCACATAGGGCAATTTTGGCACGGATCACAATAATTAAATAATAACAAATGTAAAGACAGAAATACCTCTAATGAAGGCAGATATTACAACTTGAAGAATGCAACCCCAACTAACTCTTAGCAAAAGATCAGCTCTGACGGACCAACGGAACGAAGAGAGCACAAATAAAATATAGAAGAGTTTTTCTGAAAAGATGAGATTTGCGAAATTGGGTCCCCTGGAAATGAGATTTGGTGCGCCTATTTATAGGAAAAACCAAGTTGATCTATTTTAGGAAATAGGTTAATCGATTATGTTGAAAAACACTTGGTATGCATAATCGATTAGGTGCCTTGGATTTCAGATTCAATAATCGATTAGGTGCCTTGGATAGTCGATTAGGCACTTTCCAAAACCATAAGAAACTTTCCAAAATAGGTGATAATCTATTATGGTGTGTAGTTAAAAGGATGGATAATCGATTAAGCCTCTGAACACTTTTCAGGAGGATAATCAATTATAGTCCTGTGATTATCGATTATGGTCTTTTCAAATATGTTGATACTTTCCAAATTAGGTGAAATAATCGATTATAGTTATGTTAAAAATATGGCATAATCGATTAGTTGCTTCCTTAGATCTTACTAATCGATTATGTGCTTCAATTACACAAGGAGGTAATCGATTATTGGCTTCACAAAATTCATGGATAATTTCCTTATTTAGATGAGTAATCGATTATGACCTGTAAGGAAAGGAGTGAATAATCGATTATGCTCCTGACTGAAAGGAGTGGAATAATCGATTATTTGTTTGAAGGAAGGATATGATGTAATCGATTGAGTGCCTTCCTAAAAACATGGATAACTTCCTTATTCATCAAGAATATATTATATGCATGATAAAATCGATTTTATACTTCATAACACATGTGCTTGTCCTATTTTATCTTGCATGCATGAGGTTTATTGAAAAATATTTTCATGCAAAATTATTTTTATAAATCCTTTTGTGAAAAATGATCAAAATGCCCTTTTTGACCCTAAAACCCCAATTTCCCCAAAAAGTGCATTCTAACCCTAAAAATGATTTCAAAAACTTTGGAGCGGTTTCTAGGACCCAAAATGCAATGCATAATTTATTTATTTTTTGTGTGGAAAATTAGGGTTTGGACCTAAGCCGGACAAAATTGGGGTATGACAGCTGCCCCTCTTTGTCTGAATTTTAACGAGGAATATGAATTGGCCGAAACATATTCCAAGGCAAAATGAAGATAAAGAATTCAGAAATTATACCGATTTTGTCTACTTGGGGAAACCCGAATTTTCCTCTTTTTCTTTTTCTATTTTTTTGAATAGATGGGCTTGAGAACAAACGGGGAACGGTTAACACTTGGCGCATTAACCGAGAGAGAAAATGACAGACCACTCGGGATCTGAAGGAGCACTAAGGCTCTGAAGGACCACTCAGGGTCTGAAGGAGCACTAAGGCTCTGAAGGACCACTCAGGGTCTGAAGGAGCACTAAGGCTCTGAAGGACCACCCAGGGTCTGAAGGAGCACTAAGGCTCTGAAGGACCACTCAGGGTCTGGAAGGCTGCCTAGGCCTTAATTGAAGGACCATCGTGGTCTGAAGGAGCACTACTAGCTATGGTACTAGTAAAACGGTCTGAGGGTGTAACATCCCCTATTTTCTATTTAATTATATTCGCGTAATATTATTTATTAGTGATTTATTTAGTTGATTGAAATTATTTAAATTGAAAATGACTTGTTGATTTATTAAGTATGAAATTGTGTGTGATTGAGAATTTAATTATGTTAAGTTAGGGTGATTAAGGTTGAGAGGAGTCATATGGAATAGAGTTAGTAAGTGAGGGGTAAATTAGTCATTGTATCCTACCCCTTGTAAAACCCCTCAGCTGGACCAAGTGAGACACACACACACACACACACACACACTTCATTCTTCATTTTAGAAATTCAGCAAGATTGAGAAGTTGAGAGGGGAGAGGGCGTGAGGGAGTGAGGAAGGGAAGAGGAGAGAGTTTCTCAAAAGATTCATGCATGTTCAATCAATTGCCACCATCTTGATCAGTTCATCTCCCTCTACCTAGTGATAGTCAAGTCGAAATCATCTCCTTCCTCTACCCCAAGTTACCATTGTTGACCAACAAAGCTTAACTTAGCTAAATCTGAAAACCCAGCCTCTTGCATGTTTAATTAGGAAGCTGCTAGGAGTGTTGCATGGGGATTCAAGGTAGAATATCAGTAGTTCATAGTGTTGTGTTCGAGTTCTAGTTGCTGTCCAAGCATTCCGTGTAGCTGAATCAGTCCGGGGAGCGATTTCGTGGACTGTTCGCGTAGTGCTCTTGTCCGTGACCAAAGTAGATTTCGGATTGTGTGGTTGTCGCCGCTAAAAAGGTAAGTTCTACACTCACTAGGGTTTTATGTTATGATTTACGGTCATGTGTCCTGATGTGTCGTTTCGATTATGAAATTGCACGTTAGAAACCATTTTACGAAAATGTCTCTTTGAACGTTAAATTATGCGGATTGATCGATTGTGTTGAGTCGATTATGAATGGTTGTTATGATTGATGATTGATTGTTGATTGCTATGTGATGAGTGATTGGTTTCCATGACTGTTTTGATGTATTATTAAGTTCGGATGTGAATCGGAATGGATACGGGAACGATCGGAATGGGCAAGAAAACACGAAAACTGACTTTTCTGAAATACTGATAGCCACGCACGGATCGTGCGCCCCTGGGCACGGATCGTGCGTGGGGTTCTGGTACTCACGGTGGATTTTATGAAAACTGAGCACGGATCATGCGCCAAGGCGCACGGATTGTGTGTCCCTTGCTGGTACCCAATTTTAAACTATGCCCTAAGTCATTCCGATTGGTCCTAAGTCCCTTCTAATCCACTCCTCAAGGTTTCCCAAGGATGGAAACATATTAGTATCATGAAATCAAGTACGATCAAAGTAATTTTATGTTATGTGCATGTCTTTGCTTATGTGATGGCCCGATGTGGTATTTATGAGATCGATTATGACTAAGTTAGGTTATCATAATGTTGAGTATGGGCGATACATTATGATGTGGACTAGGTAATGGATAGTTATAAGTTAAGTTAACAGCGTTAGTAATTTTCGTGTGAGATCACCTAATGACAAGATCATGTTAAGTATAAGATTAGGTTAAGATTAAGACCTTTTTTATACAAGCTCATTGTTATGTTCACAGATCATTGCTCATTGTTCAAGGTATATTAAAATATATACATCAGGTTAGGGTGACGACCCTATTTCAGTTAGTGTGCTAGGGGAGGGGAAGTCATGAGCCCTATGAACCTCGGCCCCATGAGGTTTGCCCACTAGCGATTAGTGGATTGGGTTCACCGGGAGCTTATTTTGCCAAGTGACCGGTGACATGCTGTAACACCCTGGTATTTTTATTTGTTAAAAACACCCAAGTGCACATTAAACATACATCAGAGATATTATTTCCTGTTCAGACACTGAATACCATTATAATTTTTCGCTGAATAAAACAAAACAGTCTTATATACAAACAAGACCATAACCTGTCAGCAACTATGGTAGTCAGAGTCATACAAGAAAGCGGAATGAAAGATAACATCATACTAACGCCATAGTATTGTGATACACAGACAACAGAAGAGAAATAAACTTAAACGTAAAACTAATTCATCATCCATCACTCGGGGCCACCTACTCGTGCCTCTGAGGTTTCTTCTGTCCCTGTTTATCTGTAAAACAACAACATTTAAACAGTGAGATACAATCTCAGTGAGTTCTACCGATACCCCTACTAACACTCTCGGCTAGTTTAAAAACATTTTTAACTCAACACGGCACCGACTGCGTGACCGCTACATCCCGGTGAACCGCATTATTTTACACATAGCATTCCACCGGCTGCGTGACCGCTACATCCCGGGGAATCTGCTATAACTCAGTACGACACCGGCTGCGTGACCGCTACATCCCGGTGAACCGCACAATAATTAATTTAACATAACACCGACTGCGTAACCGCTGAATCCCGGTGAACCCCCCTACCAATAGTACATTCTCCCATTGGCATGGAGCCTAGGGAAGGGGATCATGACTGCCCCGCCTAGTATGTTACACATGGGTCGTCACCCAACTCGATATACTATATACGTATATCTACAATACTATGAACTCATAGTTCATCAAATCAGATAATGCCAATTGAACACTTAACCCACGCTTTTATAAAACCAAGTTCACACTCGTACTCTAATTCACTTCTTTCCGACACAATTTACAATTTCGAAAATAGAATATTTTGCCTTAAAAATAGAATATTCAGTTAGGCCTCTGAATAAGCTTTCCAACGCATCTTAGAACACCCCAATCGGGTTCCCGGATCAAAAGTTATCGCGAAACGAAAAACAGTGAAAAACTGTTGAAATTCTGTCAAACTGCGCTGAAGTCGCGCCTGGCGCGCGAGTTACGCGCGAACTGGCAGAAAGTTCTATCCAATCGCGCTGAAGTCGCGCCTGGAGCGCAGGTGAGGCGCGAACAGGCAGAACGGGGGGTCTGTTAAGACAGATTTTGCGATTTTCACGAAATCCGCTATTCCGCTCAATTCCGATCTTTGTTCCGATCAAAAACAGATTTGACAACCAGTAAAATGAGTCCAATTCAAACCACAAAATCACTCGATCCAATCAAAAACTTAATCAAAACGAATTGTATTAAAACGCGACATATTTTCAAATAACGGTTTTCGTTCCAAAAATCTTTCGAAACCAATTGACGTAAAAACTAATGAGACACAAAAATATCCTAAGCGTGAGTAAAACTCACCCTTGAAGCGAGAGCCGATATCGAACCGAATTTGCCGAGACGTCGAAATCACCGAATCGAACCCAAACAACACCGAACCGCTCCTAACTTCGTTCCGAGCTTCCAATCACGTTCAATCCGCTCCTAGCTTCGATCCTAAGCATAACCCAATCACCAGCACAACCTATTAATCCTTGATTTCAACAAATTCTCCCCACAAACCCTCAATTTTCGAAGTCAAATAGAAGGGGGAAAAATGGAAGGGAAGCTTACCAAAGTTATGGGTTTTGATGAGGGAGGAGAAATGATGAAGATGTTGAACTTTGGAGGGTTGGGCTTCACTCTCCTCTTCCTTTCTCTTCTTCTTTCCTCTTCTTCTTTCTCCTTTCCTTCTCTTCTTTTCTTTCTCTTTTCTTCTTCTGTTTCTTTTTCTCTTCTGCGCTTTCTTTCTTTTTTCCTTTCTTTCCTTTCTTTTAATTAACACACACACACACATATTTATTTTATTAATAAATAAGTGGTGGCGTGGTCCAATTACCATATTGACCCAAATTCCTTATTTCGATTCCAAAACTTCCTTGGTCCGTATTATTCGGTCAACGACCCTGTGACAGCCAATAATTAATTTTAGCACTCAATAATTTTACCAATTAAGTACCAAATTAATTCAATTGGGTTTACATCCAAATAATTCGATTAATTATTTTGAGGATGTTACATTCTCCCCAACTTGAAAGAATTTTGTCCTCAAAATTAGACACAACATACCTCAAGAGAACAAATACGGATACCGAGTCCGCATATCGTCCTCCAACTCCCAAGTAGCTTCCTCGGCGGAAAAACCATCCCATACCACCTTGACAATGGGAATTGACTTTGTCCGTAGCGTCCTCTCGCCACGTTCCATGACGTAATTCGGATTAGGTTGGAAGGACAAGTCCGGTCGAAGATCAATCGTTTCAAAATCTAGCGGTTGACTTGGATCGGGAATGTACTTCCGCAGCTGAGATACATGGAATACATCATGCAGATTTGACAATGGTGGAGGCAAAGCAATACGGTATGCGAGAGGCCCTATTCGCTCAATAATCTGGAAGGGTCCAATATACCGAGGACTGAGTTTCTTCACCCGTAATGCCCTACCTGTGCCAATTGTTGGTGATAATCTCAAAAACACATGATCGCCTGACTCAAACTCTAACGGCCTTCTCCTTTTATCAGCATAGCTCTTTTGCCTGCTCTGGGCAGCTTTCATTCTTTCTCTGATTAACCTGATTTTCTCAGTAGTGTCATGAATCATCTCAGGTCCTAACAATCGGTTTTCACCGACTTCCCACCAACACAATGGAGTTCTACATTTTCTACCATACAAGGCTTCAAAAGGTGCCATTCCGATACTGGAATGATAACTGTTGTTATATGAGAATTCTACCAATGGAAGATGATCCTCCCATTTCTTCCCGTTATCAAGTACCGAAGCTCTAAGCATATCCTCTAATGTCTGGATAGTCCTCTCGGTTTGACCATCTGTTTGTGGGTGATAAGCGGTACTAAGAAGTACTTTAGTCCCCATTGCTTCATTCATAGCTTTCCAAAATCGAGAAGTGAATTTCGGATCTCGATCCGACACTATACTGGTAGGAACCCCATGTAACCTTACTATGGTCTTCAAATACACCTCAGCTAACTTGGATACTTTACTGCTCGAACGAACTGGAATAAAATGAGCTGATTTAGTTAACCGATCCACAACTACCCAAATGGAGTCGTTACCGGCTTGAGACCTTGGCAACGCCATTACAAAATCCATAGAAATGTCTTCCCATTTCCACACTGGCACGTCTAGTGACCGTAGCAGACCAGCAGGCTTCTGATGTTCTATCTTAACTTTTTGACAAGTTAAGCATTGTGATACGAATTCAGCAATTTCTAACTTCATTCCCGGCCACCAATACATCTGTTTCAAATCTCTATACATCTTGGTGGATCCAGGATGTACAGAAAATAAACTCCGATGTGCTTCTTCTAGCACTTGCTTTTTAATACTCTCATCGTCAGGCACACAGATCCTACCGTTGAAACAAATAACCCCATCACTATCCTCGGTAAAATCTGGCAACACTTTCTGTGATTGTAGTTTCACATCAACTTCCTGTGCTAAGCGAATAGAATCCCTTATGGAACTAGAGATCCTCATGTGGCTCAACACCAACCGGTTCCTTTTTGGCTTTGAATCCAAATTTAAGTCCCGGAAAGACTCCAACAATTCCATTTCATGCATCATTAACCCTGCTATGTGAATGGATTTCCTACTTAGTGCATCAGCCACAACATTAGCTTTTCCCGGATGATACTTCAATTCGAAGTCATAATCCTTCAGAAATTCCACCCACCTTCTTTGTCTGTTATTCAGCTCCTTCTGATCGAACAAATATTTCAAGCTTTTATGATCACTAAAGACTTCGAAACGAGACCCGTACAGGTAATGTCTCCAAATCTTTAGTGCGTACACAATAGCTGCCAGCTCTAGATCATGAGTCGGATAATTCTCTTCATGAGTCTTCAACTTCCTGGAGGCATAAGCTACAACTTGTTGGTTCTGCATGAGAACACACCCCAAACCCTTTCCAGAAGCATCGCTGTAAATTTGAAAATCCAAAGACGGATCTGGAAGAATTAGGATTGGAGCAGAAGTCAACCTAACCTTCAACTCTTGAAAACATTCCTCACAATCGGCATTCCATATAAACGGTTGGGCCTTGCGAGTCAACCGAGTAAGTGGAAGAACCAATTGTGAAAAACCTTGGATAAACCTCCTGTAGTAACCAGCTAGACCCAAGAAACTTCTTATTTCGGTGACAGATGTTGGTCGTTCCCAGTTCAACACCGCTTCTACTTTACTGGGATCCACCGCAACTCCCGATTGGGAAATCACGTGTCCCAAAAACTTCACTTCCGGCATCCAGAAGTCACACTTCGACGGCTTGGCAAACAATTTCTTTTCTCGGAGTACGTTCAGAACGATGCGGAGATGTTGAACATGGTCCTCAATGGTCTTAGAGTACACCAAAATATCATCAATAAAAACTACCACAAACTGATCAAGGTACGTGTGAAACACTCGGTTCATGTAATCCATGAATACCGCTGGAGCATTAGTCAAACCGAAGGGCATCACTACGAACTCGTAATGTCCATATCTCGTACGGAAAGCTGTCTTCGGAATATCTAAGGCTCGTACCTTTATTTGATGATAACCCGACCTTAGATCAATTTTTGAAAATACCACGGCACCCCGAAGTTGGTCGAGCAAGTCGTCTATCCTTGGCAATGGATATTTATTCTTGATCGTCACTTTGTTGAGTTGTCGATAATCTATGCACAATCTCATGCTACCATCCTTCTTTTTGACTAGCAACACCGGAGCACCCCATGGAGAAGCACTCGGTCGGATAAACCTCTTCGATATTAATTCCTCAAGTTGAGACTTCAGTTCCTTCAACTCTAAAGGAGACATTCTATAAGGAGCAATAGAGATTGATCCTGTACCAGGAATCAATTCTATTGAGAATTCTACCTCTCGGTCAGGAGGTAAGGATGAAACTTCTTCTGGAAAGACATCTAGAAATTCATTTACCACTTGCACAGACGACAAATCTAAACCCGTTTCAGTAGATACAGACAACATAATAAGAATAGCTTCCGCACCTTGGAATAATGACTGGCTTGCTTCGGTGTAAGAGATCGTCGCTTCAGCATCTATCTGTGTCAATCCTACGGACTCGGAGGCGAAGCTAATAGTTCGATCGGCACAGTTGATTGTTACATGATTTTCAGCCATCCAATTCATACCCAGAACAATGTCCATGCTTCTCATAGGCAAGCAAATAAATTTCACAACAAACTGTCTGTCGCCTATGACAAGTAGGCAATTTTCACATAATGATTGGGTCTGGACACGACCCTTGGCAGCAGTTAAAATAGTTATCGGTTCGGATAGCTCAGATAATGCTAGTCCCAACCGATCCACACATGCTTGCGAGATAAAACAGTGAGTTGCACCAGAATCATATAAAATATTGACTGAATTATTAAAAAGAGATCCCGTACCCCTTAGAAGATTATCCGTAGATGTGATGGTTCGAGCATCGAGTGTGTTGATCCGCCCCTGACTAGGTGCATTTGGTGCTCTTTGGATGTTCCTCTTTGCTGGGCACTCATTTGCATAGTGGCCCTCCTCATTACAATGATAACACCGAGTATGTTTTAGTTGACATTCACCTCGGTGATACCTTCCACACTTATGACAATTTTTAAACCTCATTTGGTCGGCTGCTTGCACCTGCTTCCCTTTATAATTACCACCCCTGCCCGAGTCATGCTTGGGACCCATCTGAGAACTAGATGGTCCGGTGTTCCTCTTGCTCTGATGGAATTCCTTTCTGCTTGCATACAACCTTGACAAATCACTTTCGGCGATGTAAGCTTGTTGTACCATGGCTGCATAGTTGGTTCTCGGAAAGGAGCTAAGACTTTGAGCAATATCCTCTCTCAACCCATATTTGTACCTGTCAGTTTTCCATTGGTCACTTGGGGCATATCCAGCTAAACCGAAGAATTGATACAACTCTTCAAATTTAGCCGTGTATTGGCCCACGGTTAAGCCTCCTTGTGTAAAAGTCAAAAACTCATTTTCCTTATCCAACCTCATAGCCGTGGGGAAGAATTGTTCCAAAAATGATGTTCGGAAATTGTCCCAAGTCGGGGGAGTTCCCATTGTCTCCATCATGGCTCTAGCATTTGTCCACCAGTTATTGGCCTCTCCCTTCAACATATGGGATGCCAACCTCAACTTGTCTTCATCGGTCACTTGCATTGTTACAAAGATCTTTTCAATGTCATCCAGCCAATGTTGTGCTCTCATGACATCCGGCCCACCTCTAAACTCGGAGGGCTTCATTTTCAGGAACTCTGTGAAAATTCTCCTTGGGTTCACTTGTGGCTCTGGAGCTTGATGCTGTTGAGCATTTTGCTGTAGGATTTGTTGCTGCTGATGCATAAGCATCATGTCTTGCATCATTTTCTGCTGGTTCTCAATGACATTCTGCATCCACTCAAAATTTGGATCAACAGGAGGAGGAACGCCTCTACCTCTTCTGGCCATGATTCTGCGAAATATGCACAAAGTATTAAGTTGATCAAGCTCAATGTCTAATAGCATACTAAGAAAATCACGACTGGAAAAAGCAAAGACCCTATAAGCTAAGTCCGACTAGGTCGAACCGCTCTGATACCAACTGTAACACCCTGGTATTTTTATTTGTTAAAAACACCCAAGTGCACATTAAACATACATCAGAGATATTATTTCCTGTTCAGACACTGAATACCATTATAATTTTTCGCTGAATAAAACAAAACAGTCTTATATACAAACAAGACCATAACCTGTCAGCAACTATGGTAGTCAGAGTCATACAAGAAAGCGGAATGAAAGATAACATCATACTAACGCCATAGTATTGTGATACACAGACAACAGAAGAGAAATAAACTTAAACGTAAAACTAATTCATCATCCATCACTCGGGGCCACCTACTCGTGCCTCTGAGGTTTCTTCTGTCCCTGTTTATCTGTAAAACAACAACATTTAAACAGTGAGATACAATCTCAGTGAGTTCTACCGATACCCCTACTAACACTCTCGGCTAGTTTAAAAACATTTTTAACTCAACACGGCACCGACTGCGTGACCGCTACATCCCGGTGAACCGCATTATTTTACACATAGCATTCCACCGGCTGCGTGACCGCTACATCCCGGGGAATCTGCTATAACTCAGTACGACACCGGCTGCGTGACCGCTACATCCCGGTGAACCGCACAATAATTAATTTAACATAACACCGACTGCGTAACCGCTGAATCCCGGTGAACCCCCCTACCAATAGTACATTCTCCCATTGGCATGGAGCCTAGGGAAGGGGATCATGACTGCCCCGCCTAGTATGTTACACATGGGTCGTCACCCAACTCGATATACTATATACGTATATCTACAATACTATGAACTCATAGTCCATCAAATCAGATAATGCCAATTGAACACTTAACCCACGCTTTTATAAAACCAAGTTCACACTCGTACTCTAATTCACTTCTTTCCGACACAATTTACAATTTCGAAAATAGATTATTTTGCCTTAAAAATAGAATATTCAGTTAGGCCTCTGAATAAGCTTTCCAACGCATCTTAGAACACCCCAATCGGGTTCCCGGATCAAAAGTTATCGCGAAACGAAAAACAGTGAAAAACTGTTGAAATTCTGTCAAACTGCGCTGAAGTCGCGCCTGGCGCGCGAGTTACGCGCGAACTGGCAGAAAGTTCTGTCCAATCGCGCTGAAGTCGCGCCTGGAGCGCAGGTGAGGCGCGAACAGGCAGAACGGGGGGTCTGTTAAGACAGATTTTGCGATTTTCACGAAATCCGCTATTCCGCTCAATTCCGATCTTTGTTCCGATCAAAAACAGATTTGACAACCAGTAAAATGAGTCCAATTCAAACCACAAAATCACTCGATCCAATCAAAAACTTAATCAAAACGAATTGTATTAAAACGCGACATATTTTCAAATAACGGTTTTCGTTCCAAAAATCTTTCGAAACCAATTGACGTAAAAACTAATGAGACACAAAAATATCCTAAGCGTGAGTAAAACTCACCCTTGAAGCGAGAGCCGATATCGAACCGAATTTGCCGAGACGTCGAAATCACCGAATCGAACCCAAACAACACCGAACCGCTCCTAACTTCGTTCCGAGCTTCCAATCGCGTTCAATCCGCTCCTAGCTTCGATCCTAAGCATAACCCAATCACCAGCACAACCTATTAATCCTTGATTTCAACAAATTCTCCCCACAAACCCTCAATTTTCGAAGTCAAATAGAAGGGGGAAAAATGGAAGGGAAGCTTACCAAAGTTATGGGTTTTGATGAGGGAGGAGAAATGATGAAGATGTTGAACTTTGGAGGGTTGGGCTTCACTCTCCTCTTCCTTTCTCTTCTTCTTTCCTCTTCTTCTTTCTCCTTTCCTTCTCTTCTTTTCTTTCTCTTTTCTTCTTCTGTTTCTTTTTCTCTTCTGCGCTTTCTTTCTTTTTTCCTTTCTTTCCTTTCTTTTAATTAACACACACACACACATATTTATTTTATTAATAAATAAGTGGTGGCGTGGTCCAATTACCATATTGACCCAAATTCCTTATTTCGATTCCAAAACTTCCTTGGTCCGTATTATTCGGTCAACGACCCTGTGACAGCCAATAATTAATTTTAGCACTCAATAATTTTACCAATTAAGTACCAAATTAATTCAATTGGGTTTACATCCAAATAATTCGATTAATTATTTTGAGGATGTTACACATGCTAAAAAATCATTGTTCATTGTTCATTGTTCATTGTTCATGTGTTGCCTCTTGTAACTGCTTATGAGGGTTATGAGGACAACGTTTATGTTAGCCACATAGTCAAATATTAAGACTATGAGTTATGAATCAAGAAAAACGAATCAAGCATAATTGAACCGAGTAAGTTAGTAAGGGGTCTCGATAGAACTCACTGAGACAAGTTGTCTCACCCAATCCATGTTGTTGTTTTTCAGAATTGCAGGCTAAGTTGAAGATGATGAGGCAGGGTCATGGAGACGCTTGAGGAGCAGCCGCTATCTTTATTTCATCATGCCTTGTATTTCAGTTTCCTTTGTGTTTTGTATTCAGTTCCTTAGTATGTACGATTGTACGACTTATGTTATAAAGTTGTAAATCGCTTCCGCACACTTTCTATTTTGGTACTGAACACTAGTGGAGTGGTGTAAGAACGCTTTATGCATTTTTTATGATTAAGTTATGTAACGCGCTTGATGGTCTTTAGCATCGAGTATTAGCATGTGTTCAGTATTTAAAACAGGAGGTACTCTGATGTATGCCAGTAGTGCATTTCGGTAGTTTCTACAAGTTAGAAATTATCGGGGTGTTACAGAGGGGGCCTTTGTATTCGAGCGGCCATGATGGGTCAAGATCAGATCCGGAACTGATATGTTGACCATGAAGGACGTCCACTGTGTCTTAGGCTGACACAACTAGTCTGGAGGACCACTCGGGGTCTGAAGGACTTACCCGCGGCTTGAACATGAGGTGAAGTCTACTTTTGAAGGGACACTTGGGTCCTGAAGGGATTCGCAAATCCTGGTGATTGATTGATTGAAATGTTCAATGCTGCCGCACTGAATTGATGTACCTGCATACGTCAGTTGATGCAAGGAATAGTGCATGGAGTATGGGTGCATGTTATGCAAGGGCATGTTATGCATGTGCATGCAATGCTTTGATTTTGGTGTGATGATGAATGTGGTGAAATGCTATTCCTGATTCTTCATCTCTTTTGTCTGCTTTCTCCTTTCTGACTGTTTGCTTTTCTTGGTTTTTCTTTGACTAGCTTTCTTTTTTCTGATCGTTTGTTTTTTTCTTTTGCTCTTTTGCCCTTTTGGCTTATTCCTTTTGCTGGTTCGACCAACCCGCGACAAGACTGAGGGACCGATTGGAATTGTGGTGGCGTATAAGCCCAGTGCCGATTGTCTTGTAATTTGCCATCTGAAATGGCCTATGAGTGCAGTTATTTCCTTGTAAGCTTAATTTGCCCTGAGAAGTTGCTTCCTTCTCATGACTTTTAGAAATTTCGCAATGATTGTGATGCTCTATGATTTATGCACATGTTTTACAGGTCAGTGTTACCATCATCATAAAACATTTATTTGAGCAGAAAAAGCAGGGAAATAGAAAAACGAACAGACATGAGAAAGATTGAACTTTATTGATGTAGAAATCGGTCGCACAAGAAGTTACGCCAACTGTTCAATACATTTGAAAGTTTAAACTACAAAAAGACACGAAAAAGAGAGAAGCTGATTTCTGACTGTCCGTCTCTATGGAACAGTGCTAAACATTTATGTCCTTGACCTTGATCACCTCCTCATCCAAGTCTTCAGGGGAGTTGTATGCCTTTCTTTACTTTTCATGCCCAAGCTTTCCGACCCTAATTTTTGCCTGGATCGCCCTTTGCGGGTTTTCAATCCACCGGGTCGCTCTGATTTTGCCTAGGCCGCCCTTTGCGGGTTTTCAACCTAGCGAGCTAATTCTTACCTGGCTTGTCTTTCTCTTTTTTCGTCTATTTCTTTCAGGCATAATACTTCTTCACTTGATCGGAATTGACGGGGTTCCTTAAATCTTCTCTGTCCATGTTCGTGAGTATCAGCGCTCCTCCGGAGAAGGCTTTCTTGACTATGTACGGGCCCTCATAGGTGGGAGTCCATTTTCCACGGGGATCACTTTGAATAGGCAGGATCTTCTTGAGCACTAGGTCTCCCTCATTGAATCCTCGGGGGCGAACTTTCTTGTCGAAAGCGGTTTTCATCCTTTGCTGGTATAGCTGCCCATGACACAAGGCTGTGATTCTCTTCTCCTCAATGAGATTTAGCTGATCTAGGCGAGCTTGTACCCACTCTGCTTCTTCCAGCTTAGTTTCCATTAGTACCCGCAGGGAGGGTATTTCGACCTCGATAGGGAGGACTGCCTCTAACCCGTATACCAGAGAGAAAGGGGTTGCCCCGGTCGATGTACGCACTGAA
This sequence comes from Astragalus membranaceus, assembly GCA_039519185.1. Classification (NCBI taxonomy): domain Eukaryota; kingdom Viridiplantae; phylum Streptophyta; class Magnoliopsida; order Fabales; family Fabaceae; genus Astragalus; species Astragalus membranaceus. The sequence goes on along the minus strand of CM076848.1, from coordinate 85,789,472 downwards.
GTACGATAGCTGTGTAGAGCGAAAGGAAGCATCTCGTGCCAATCTTTGTACGTGACCACCATCTTCTGCACTATCTTCTTGATGTTCTTGTTAGCCGCTTCGACTGCCCCATTCATCTTGGGCCGATAGGGGGAAGAATTTTGATGCTGGATTTTGAACTCTACGCACAGGTCTTTCATTATTTTGCTGTTCAGGTTGCTACCGTTATCAGTGATGATCTTGTTAGGAAGACCATAACGGTAAATCAAGTCTTTCTTCACAAACTTGGCGACCACTGAAGTGGTTACACTGGAGTAGGAAGCAGCTTCGACCCACTTAGTGAAATAATCGATTGCAACCAGAATGAAACGATGTCCATTTGATGCTTTAGGCTCTATAAGGCCAATGACGTCCATGCCCCACATTGAGAACGGCCAAGATGCAGTCATGACATTTAGAGAGGCAGGTGGCACATGAATGTGATCAGCGTAGATTTGGCACTTGTGGCACTTTCGGACGAAGCTGTAGCAGTCACCTTCCATCTGCAACCAGTAATAGCCGGCTCTCAAGATTTTTCTTGCCATGGTGTGCCCACTGGAATGAACCCCGAACGACCCTTCATGGACCTCTTTCATAATTTTTGCTGCCTCTTCCTCTGTCACACACCTCAGGAGGACCATATCATAATTTCTCTTGTAGAGAACTTCACCATTCAAAAAGAAACTCCTCGACAATCTTCTAAGCGTTCTTTTATCATTCTCTGATGCCCCGGGGGGATATTCTCTATTGATGACGTACTGTTTGATATCATAATACCATGGCTTGCTATCAGGCTCTTCCTCAATTGCAGTGCAGTAATGATGTGCCGGGAGACCCCGATATTGGATTCTGATACGAGTTAGATTTTGTCGCAATTGATGTTGAACATTGACGACAGAGTTGCCAAAGCATCGGCCAACTGATTTTCACCTCGAGGGATATGCTGGAAAGTAATTTCGTCGAAAGACTCCATCAATTCCTGGACATAATTACAATAAGGGATCAATTTAGGATCTCTGGTCTCCCAATCACCTCTCACCTGATGAACAACCAAAGCCGAATCACCATACACATCGAGTCTTTTAACCTTCCATTCAAGGGCTGCCTGAATCCCCAAGATGCACGCTTCATATTCTGCGATGTTGTTAGTGACATAAAAGCTCAATCTGGCAGTGACCGGAACGAAACGGTTATCTAGGGAGATTAGCACAGCCCCAGCTCCGTGCCCCCACACATTGGATGCGCCATCGAATATCATCCTCCACCTCTCCTCTTCTTGAGACTTTCCTTCCTCAAACAGTGCCAAGATGTCTTCATCGAGAAAATCATACTACATTGATTGGTAGTCTTGAATTGGCTGACATGCTAAGTACTCGGCGAGTGCACTGCCCTTGACCGCTTTCTGCGTGACATGCAGGATATCGTACTCTGACAATAACATCTGCCAACGAGCGATCCGTCCTGTGAGTGCTGGCTTTTCAAAAATATACCTGATTGGATCCATTTTAGATACCAACCAGGTTGTATGACTCAGCATGTACTGACTTAGACGATGAGCAGCCCATGCTAAGGCACAACAAGTCTTTTCTAGCATTGAATATCTCGTCTCACAGTCAGTGAATTTTTTACTCAAGTAGTATATGGCATGCTCTTTCTTTCCTGATTCATCATGCTGCCCCAGCACACACCCCATCGAATTGTCCAACACGGTTAGATACAGGATAAGCGGTCTTCCGGACACTGGCGGCATCAGAATTGGTGGGTTTTGAAGGTAATCCTAAATTCTTTCAAAAGCTCTTTGGCAATCATCATTCCACTCTAATCTTTGGTTCTTGCACAACAGCTTAAAGAGAGGCTTGCAAGTGGCGGTCAATTGGGATATGAACCTTGAGATGTAGTTCAGTCTCCCAAGGAAACCACGGACCTCTTTTTCAGTCTTTGGTGCTGGCATTTCAAGGATTGCCTTGACTTTATCTGGATCGACCTCTATCCCTTTCTGACTGACGATAAATCCCAGTAACTTTCCAGATCTCACACCAAAAGTGCATTTTGCTGGGTTTAACCTGAGCTTGAACTTCCGTAGACGTTCGAAGAGTTTTCGCAGATTAACAATGTGCCCCTCATCAGTCTTGGATTTTGCAATCATATCATCTACATACACCTCAATTTCTTTGTGCATCATGTCGTGGAATAATGTCACCATTGCTCTCAGATAAGTCGCACTGGCATTCTTGAGTCCAAAAGGCATCACTTTGTAGCAGAATGTTCCCCAGAGAGTTATGAAGGTGGTTTTCTCCATATCTTCTGGAGCCATTTTTATCTGATTGTACCCTGAATACCCGTCCATAAAGGAGAATAAAGAATGTTGGGCTGTACTGTCTACCAGTACATCAATATGAGGCAGAGGGAAGTCATCTTTGGGGCTAGCTCTATTCAGATCCCTGTAATCGACACACATCCTGACCTTGCCATCCTTTTTCGGAACAGGGACGATATTTGCTACCCATTGTGGATACTTGGCCACTGCTAGAAACCCCGCATCAAACTGCTTTTTTCCCTCATCCCTGATCTTCAATGACATCTCAGGTTTCATTCTTCTCAATTTCTGCTTGACCGGTGGACACTCTGGCTTCACGGCCAACCTGTGTTCAACAATATCAGTATCTAATCCTGGCATATCCTTGTATGACCACGCAAAGATATCAGCGTAATCACGCAAGAGTTGGATTAGCCTTTTGCGTTCACTTTCTTCCATGGCGGTACCGACCATAACCTCCCTTTTATCCTCTTCTGTACCCAAGTTGATTATCTCAATCAACTCTCCATGAGGCTGAATGATCTTTTCTTCCTGCTCTATTAGTCTCGTCAATTCCGGAGGAGTTTCCCAGTTTCTCTCAACACCCCCTTCAGTTTGGTTGATTGGATGATCAAAGTCATAATAGGAATCATTGGCACTGTTATTTTCAGAGACAATTACTTTTGATCTGCATTCGTAGAAGCAGAAAGTAGAATGAAAAGCGAAACAAACAAGATAAAGCGAAAAGAAAGGAAAGATAAATGGAGAAAAGGAGATTTTATTGATGGAATTCGAAACAAGCGTTTTTATTGATGATGGAGTCATTGAAAATAAAAACATGCATGCCCTAACAATTATCCTGAGGCCTTGGGCAGAGCCAAAGGAATGCATTACAATCATTACTTTGAACTAAAAGTGATGGGCAAGTCTACAGCTTCCCAATTTTTGAGCTCTTCTTCAGCAAGGAAACGACGGACTAAGGCGCCTTTTTATTGTAACAGCCCAGGTCCACCGCAGCGGCCACCCCGGTCCCACTGTTACCTCACGGTCTTCTCTACCCCTCTTGTAGAGTTTTTGCCTTCCGTGGGAATCGAACCTTGCACCTGAGGCATAAGTGCAAGTTAAACCCCCTTCCCACTACCAATTGAGCGCGCGCTCAATTGGTAGTGGGAAGGGGGTTTAACTTGCACTTATGCCTCAGGTGCAAGGTTCGATTCCCCACGGAAGGAAAAAACTCTACAAGAGGGGTAGAGAAGACCGTGAGGTAACAGTGGGACCGGGGTGGCCGCTGCGGTGGACCTCGGCTGTTACAGCAACTCCCAGAGTAGGGCTAGGTGAACTTCTTGGCAGCACAATACCAGGACTAGGAGTATGAATTTGTGGTCCCATAGCAGCTCCACTAGGTGTAGTCGTGACAGGTTGACTCGACCCCACAGGAATAACTTCAGCAACAGACGGCATATAACCCATTGGCATCCCCCAAGGATATATCGGTGCATTCAGATGACTCTGTCCGCTCGCCCCTGGAGGATGGGCAAAGTGACTGACCCCCTGTCCATAAGAAGTGTGAGTAGTTGTAACTTCAGCGGACACCGGAGTAGAAACGAAGGTAACAACCCCTTCGGGATTTACAACAGCGGCGGCCCCAGCAGCGGCCCCACCCCTCAGATTCTGTAGCATACTCATTACTTCGACCATCTGTGCTTCCATAGCCTCAACTTTAGTCTTCAAAGCTTGATTCTCCTGAGCCAGTTGCTCAGGGTTAAGAATCTCCACAACCGACTCATCTTGACCCAGGGGGTCCTCATTCTCGAGATGTTGATTGCTAGCCATCAATCTTGTTTGTAGACGGGTGTAATATCGGTGTTGGCGAACCAGCTTGCCTTTCGTTTCTGTTGGTAGAACATTTTTATGAGTACAAGTATGAATGCGTAAATGAATGCAATGCATATGCACATGGCCTTATGTTATTTTGTGTTTAGCGCCAGGAATCGTGAGATAACTCGCTCTTGTCATAAGCAAATATCGAAACATTTTAAGAGCGTGACGAACATTGGGATCAAAAAGCGAAAGGGCACACTTCCTTCGAGTTTTAAGCCAATCATAAGAAAGAAAGAGAGTACAATACAATATCTCTCAAAGAAAAATACAATGCTCTTAGAAAATTACAACATTCTAAAGAAAAATTATAACTTCCTAGAGAACATTCTAAAAGGAAAATTACAATGCACTGAAATCTAGTGGCATATGGTCTTCAACTTTTTTGTCTTTTCTCTTTCTTTGCTTGCAGCAGCGGCTCCTTCAGCCTTTTCCATGAGCTCCTCAGTCAGGGCCTTGCAGAAATTCACAAACTCATAGACATGGATAGGGGTATTGAAGGGAAGCATCTCAGCTTCAGCCCTTCTTAGCCTTCTGGGGACATCCCTTACAGCTTGATTAGCTAGCCATGCCAACTTCGAAAATTTACCCCTCCAAAGTCGGATCTCATCTCTTAGCTCTTTAACGATCTCTTGCTCTTCTATCTTGCCAATCAGTGCTAGGAAGCGCTGCTCCCAGTACTTGCTCTCCGCTTGTACCTGTCTATAAGACTCCCCTAGGTACCGGAGGTTCCTTTTCAGTTCATCAGATCTCCCTTGCTCATACCTTAGCATTTTTTGATATTCTCTGAGAACATTCCTAATGGAATTTCTTTCTTGTTCAAGATTCTTCAGCTGCCTTTTCAACTCCACCACCAAGTGAGGTTCTTGTCTGGCCTCAGTCGCCACAATCTTCCATTCTTTGGCTTCTTCAAGGGCCTTTCTTGTTTTCTGCTTGTACCTTTGGAGTTCATCCCTAGCCTCCTTTAGGTATTTCTGAGCTTCTAGTTTACTCTCCTTTTCCGCTTTGAATCGCTTGACACTCTCCTCAACAGTTATCATTTTGATCTCGTTCTCTTCCTCTAACTTCTCCTTTTGTAGGGTTATTTTCTCCAACTCTGCTTGCAATGCCTTTTTTTCTTCTTCCGCTTTTGCTAAGGCAGATTTAACCTCATTCAACTCCTCAGGGGTAGGAAGGCGAGGCTTTGGCATCTCTTTCTCGACTGGCAGTGCCTCTTGGGAAGGTGGACGAGCACTTTGGATTCTTTCATGCAACCATTGGTAAAAAGTGACATCGCCAACCTTTTTCATGAGCTCATCTCTATCTTTACGGACCACAGTTTCCCATGCCTTTGAGATTTTCCGAAGCAAACCCTTGTTCTTCGGATCTTCTTTGTCAAGGAAGATAGGAGCCAGCATGTCTTCGGTAGGCATATTCCTCATAGGGTACCCAAGCTGTCGGATAGTCAAGGAAGGATTATAGTTGATGCAGCCTTGAGTCCCCATCAGTGGTACATTCTGAAAGTCTCCACACTGAAACACTACTGATGGTCTGTTCTTCCAACATGAATAAGTGAACTAACGGATCTTGAGGGCGTTGAGACTCCCTAAGGCATGCACCCACTCCTGAGCACTTTTGACCTCCACCTCACAATTCAAGGCATAAGCCAACAGATCTGGAGCTTGATTCTTGTGAGCGATGACGTGGTTAAGGAGCCAAGCATATAGTACATGAAGGGAGCAGGCAATCTTCCTTTTCCCCAGCACTCGATGATGCGTAAAGGAGTAGTAAGTGTCTGCGAGTACGGCTGGTACTGGGTTAATTGGATTATCCTTGCTTATGAAGGCTAAGAACACCCCAATGGCAACCTCATCAATGAACCTTTCAACTTGTGGGAAGAGGACAATCCCAAAGATGGTTAGTGCCAGCAACTGCTTAAAGGGACCCCATCTGTTGGCTTGAGCATGGGACTTCATTAGGTCTTCAAAATAACTCAGTGGAAACCCCATCATACGGTTCTTTTTCTCTTTTCGAAGCTTTAACTCCCCCACTCCAACTTGCAGTAGCAAAGAGAGCCTCTGATCCGAATATTGATGCCCCTGGCACTGATAAGGCGTCGCCTCTGACTTAAAGAAACCTAAAATTTGCTCATACTCTTCTAAAGTTGGTGAGAGTTGGAAATCCTTGAAGATGAAACAGCGGATATCCGGATCATAGAACTGACTGAGGGCTTTCACAACATTTTCTTGAAGATCCAACTGCAACAACCGAAGAATATTCCCATAAGCCTTTTCAAATAGCCCACACTCATCCGGTCCCATTAGAGAGGCGCACTCTATCAAACTGGCCACATCTGCTTTCTTTACTATTGGAAATCTCGAATTTAGCATACCCTCGCTTCTTGATCCCATGTTGTCTTGTTTTTTTTTCACGCCTACGACAAGATTCCAAATTACTCCAAGATTACCGGCAAACAAATTAGATGCATGAGGAATGCTGCATGAATTTTTTCAGAATTTTGCTTATGTAATGCATGATGTTATGATGCAAAGTGCGGATGATGAGGATGCTTGTCATAAAGACAGATATTTACAGGTGGGGGTTTTGAAAATTTAGGGCAGTATACCCTATATGCCACCCCATATAGGTATTTATGAAAGAGAAGGAAAAACATATTCTTTTTGATTTTCTTGTTTTTTCAAAAATCGTTGGCGGAAAAGAACTAAACTAAATGCAACACACAATTTTGGAAAAGCCCTTGTGACCTAAAAAGAGGTGAGACCTATGATCTAGGGAAATTTAAAGGGTAATCCTCCCATGTAGCTCTATTTACTCCCTCACAAGGCCACCAGAGCTACAGTCCCTTTCACAAAACTCCCCACAAATGCAGCAAACTGCTAGGTGTGAGGTATCATGAAAAAGCACAACTCTGGTTGAAACTTTCGCAAGTAGCCAAACGGACAAAGGTCCTGATGGGCTCTCACTACTCGAATCCACTCTCCTAAGTTTTTGCAGACCTGGGTTATGGTCCCACTCAAAACACATAGTCACAGGGTATAAGTGTAGTGTATGTCAAGGGCATTTTCCCTAGCACTACCCCCACCTGAAATGAAAACCAGAGCAATCCAGACAAAAGCAAGAAATAACAAGTTATCTACCCTAGGGTTCCATACCTGGAATATCTATAAACAAGGATATTGCTTACCTTAGGAAGAGGAGCCAAGAAGAGGGGATCATGGGGATTGGAAGAGTGCATGGGCATAAGCGATAAAAGAAAGGGAATAAAAGATGAGACAGGGAACAACATAGAAGAACACAAATGCATACGCCTACAATCAATGATAAGAAAGGAAGGCAAACAAGGTTTTATTCAAATCAACAATACATTAAACCACACATTTAAATTAGTTAGGCTTGACCCTCGTCTTTTAAAAAGTGTCCCCAGCGGAGTCGCCAGCTGTTGCACCCCGAAAAATCCCGGCTTGGGTTTCTCAATGTACAACGTGGAAAAATTTTGGAGCCGCCACCAATATTTTAATTTTAAGACCAAAACATTGAAAAAAGGTCTTTTGGACAAGGCAGATGGTCTTTTGAAAACTAGAGATATAGGTTCGGGGGTCGATTATGTAACACCCCTTTTCTACCCCTAAATTTACACGTCATTATCAGAGTATTTTCACTTTCGAAAATAATATTTAATTAGTAGAAAAGAAATGTCACATCTTCATTTATAAAAACTCATCGCCTGCACCATTAAAACTTGTGCAACAACGCAATCGTCATAAAAGTTAAACTTCAAAATAATCTCATCACAGCGGAAATAGCAGTAACTCACCAAAGTCGCTCAAACACGTCTCAAAACATCAATAAAATCATTAAACAGCTAGTTAAATAATTTATCAACTTCAACCCCGCCCCCTAGGTGCTACAATATCAGAGAGCGACTCAAAACATCCCAACAGCTAATCAAGAAGGCAGCATGACCTTCACTCGCGGTTACCTGCAGCGTTGCCACGATAGAGCAACATTCCAAGCAGAAGGGGTGAGAATTTCAATAAAACATAATCAAGTGCATAATAGAGAATGAGAACAAGCAATCACACAACATCATCACACAACATCATCATCATCACCACGTCACTATCACAGACACCAACTCAAACCACGAACAATAACAACTCACAGTCATGATTATGCATGTAAATGCAACCCACACCTGGGTATATGCATGATGGTACCATACTCGTCACAATAAGAGGCCGAAGCCTATTCGTCGCAAGAGGCCGAAGCCTATTCTTCACCATATGCACATGGTATGAGACTCTATGGACACATGTGCAATTCACCACAACACTCACCTGGAGTACTCATCATCATCGTCATAAAACACTCATAGAGTGTATTCGTCGCAATTCATCACAATCACGTTACAACATCATTATAATCATACTCATAGAGTATATTCGTCACAATCATCGTAATCACATCTCATAATCATCATCATCATCGTCATCATCATCACAATTAATTCACATCATCATCATAAACATCACATTCAAAATTGGAGTAACACACCTTTAAATTTAAGCAACAGTACGCTTAAGTTTGAGAGAAACGACACACTTTAATTTGGAAAACAAGCACCTTTAACTCAAGAAAATAGCACCTTAAATTGAAGAACACAGCACCTTCTTTTCAAAAACACAACACCTTTAGTTGAAGAACACAGCACCTTTATTTCAAGAAAACACCACTCCTTTAATTGAAAGTGGCACCACATTTAGATTTAGGAAACACCACGTCTTAATTTTGGAAAGCATCACCTTTGGTTTAGAAACGTCTCTTTTTCATGCTTAGAAAACATCGTACTTAAACGGAGAAAACATCATAATTCCATAGCGGAAAAACATCACATTTAGTTTCGAAAACACCACGTTTTACTTTAGAAAACATCACATTTTTAATAGTGGAAACATCTCATTTTTGTGGAGGGACATCACATTTAAATCCTGAAAAACCTCACATTTTGATAGTGAAAACACCATATTTTTATTGGGAAAACATCACATTTGAAAATTGAGAAAATAGTGTGAAAAACAGCAACAAAACAGGGTGAAACAGCAGCTCGCGCTTGAGGCGCGAGTGAGGCGCGACGGGGGCGCGAATGGACCACCGTGATTGCGCTTGGGGCGCAAGATCAGCGCAGGTGCAGCGCGACTCAGCAGAAACAGTTTTTAACGCGCTGAAATGTCTATAACTCGAACAATTCATCAACATCATCACAGTTCATCAAACATCAACAATTCTTCAAACTATCATCAACATCGAAGCACAAAATTACACATGACACATCATCAATTCATCAAACAACATCACCATCATTCAATTCTTCATCAATACTACACCAATTAATCTCAATTTCACAACAACATCAAAAATTCATCCAACAACATCAAATTCATCAATAACATCAAATTCATCAACATCAACGAAAATTCATCAACAACATCAATTCATTAATAACATCAAATTCATCAATGACAACCCAATTCATCTCAATTACATCAAAACACCCAAAACCCCACAAAACTCCAATTACATACCTAATTATATTAAATCGAAACGCTCACCCTTACCTCTTAAACGTAAGCTCCGTAGAAGAAGATTGAAGACACCAAAGAGTAACTACAGCAACACAATGAGCAAAGCCTTGGAATTCCTCCCTCCAACTCGCGAAAACCCTAACCCTTAGCTTTGGGAAGATCCAATTTCGTTCTCACCTCCCCTGGGTTCTAACTTAGGAACTGCTCTCTAATCGAAGCCCTCTGCAATATGAGAAGAACGCAACAAACCGCGTCACAAACGGAGTTCTAGAGAGAAAGTTATGCTCAAAAGAGTGAAAATGGGTAAAAATGACCCAATCTGCGCAAAACGCTGCATAAATAGCAGACTCGCGCGCGTCTTGCGCTCGGAGCGCAACTGCAGCGCGAACAGACAGCAACCATACGTGACTTGCGCGCGGAGCGCGACTGCAGCGCCAGTCACGCGCAAAACACCCAACACCTGCTTCGGCGAATTAATTAAAATAGCAAACGACATCGGATTTTAACAAATGACCACTCGTTGGAAAGCTCTCGGAGTGTAGTTTCTATCTATGATTTTTAATTTCCAAAATAAGTAACCATTTGGTACAGATTTTCAATATACTACAATGAGGTACCAAACTTGGACAGAACTTCTTACTCAACTTGCAACCAAACTTCCTTTCTCATTTCTTAATGAAATTTGATGAAACCAGTGCCTACTTTGTAGGGAATTCAGTCTACTTTCCAACTAAACAAGAACCATACAAAACGGAGTTCAATTGGGAATGCAAAACCTGCAAAACCGAACCTCAATTCTAATCATTTCTACCATGGTTCCCATGCCAATAACTCTCTAATTTCTTCAATCATTCTACCAATTCATCTCAAAAATAGATTTAATAAAATTGGGGCGTTACAACTCTCTCCCACTTAAAATATTTTCGTCCTCGAAAATTTACTCCGACTCACGAGACAAAACCCAATCTTCTTGTCACCTCTAACCATCCTTGTCCGTCATCTATCGTATACTTAGCATCAGACCAAACACCCTTCTCCACATTTTTACTCTTAATTAGCCGTTCTAATCTGTAGGTCATCAAAGTCCTACTCAACCACTCAAACACCTTGACACTTCACTTAGGCAACTACACCTCATCATCACTCACCTCTACAACTACCTCGGTTACATCTACTTCGCTTCACCACCACTCTCCTTGCCACCCATACGCTGTACTTAGGCACTCTATGCTTCAACCACACTAGCTTCTTCATACATCTACACTTAAGCTTATATTCACCACACTTCAACAGCTACACTTAGGCTTATATTCACCACACTCCAACAACTACACTTAGGCTTATCACCTACGCACAACACTTCACCTCGACACTATGCCCAACATGTAACTTCGACATACATGCCCTTCGACGTACACATTCCTTCGACGCACACCCACACTTCGACACCTTTAACCTTCGACTCACACGTTCGACACCTACATACTTCGATAACACTGCAACACTACACTTCGTCACACTTATACGTCGACTTCCATATATTTCGACCCACCTTTAGTCAGGTAACTACGCCTCGGTTCCTATGTCACCTTACACACCTAACCTTCATCTCTTCTCGTTTCTTTGGTCCTCACACTATGATCGAACTTAGCTACGATTACAACACCCATTCACTTGAAATTTGTGCAACACCCATTAAAGTACTTCAACGAAAGTGACAACACCAACAACAACATCTTTGCACTGAGAGTTCCTCAACTCCCATTCCTCTCCTAGGTCTCTCATAGGGCCGACTCATCAACAACACATCATAACTTCAGCAAGGTGAAGCACACACCACAACAATCACATCAATCACAATTAATTACGCGACTCCTTCGTCAATAAAGGACTAAGTCAACGTCCATAGGGACCAAACGACACAGCAAATCGAGACAGCAACCTCTCAAAATACAGTAACAGTACTAAAGAAAAATAGGAAAGCGGCCCTTTTAAATTTTACGAAACGACAGCGCTTGATTCAAGAGAACATCATCTTAATTTTAAGAACTCGGCACTTTAAATTATTAAGAAAACAACACGCTATGTAAACAGCACATTTAATTTGAAGAAAGCAGCACTCTAAATATAAATAGACAGCACCATTTAGATTTAGGGGAAACAACTCTTTCAACTGTAAGAAAACAGCACTTTAGATCGTAGAAAACAACACACTTTAACTTCAAGAAAACAACATTTTTAATTGAAGAAAAACAGCATCCTTAATTCAAGAAAATAACACCTTTCATTGAAGAAGACAGCACCTATTGACTTAAGAAAACATCACTTTTAATTGAGGAAAACAGCACCTACAACAACAGCGCTTAAGACAAAACTGCGCATAGAAACAGCATGCAAAACCGAGTGAATAACAGCAACCCATTTACTTGTAAATACAGTAGCTCATATATCTAATTTAAACAATGAAACAGCAACACCTTTTCAACATAAAAACAGCTTACTATTATTTTCAAAAACAAACAGCACTTTAAACAATGTAAAAACAGCACACCATTGTTTCCAAACAAAACGGCAACTCGAAACAGTGTAAAAACAGTACACTATTTATTTTTAAAACAAAACAGCAACACATACACACGCACCCACCGGGACATCTCCGAAATGACGCGTGCAAAATAAAACCACTCGAGCCAAAATATTTAAAATTGAATTTGGGCACTCAAACGCAAAAGATGACACGGTAAAACATACTCCGAACTCGAAGTTTACACACAATTAGAATTTGGCGCCTATACACCCGTGGGGATGTATAGAATACATACTTTCAAAACATTTAATTTTCTTTTTAAAACGTCTCAACTCATTGTATTCACACATCAAAACATACAAATTAATTATTAAAATTTATAACACATCATACTCCTCATCTTAATTCAACCTCAATCATCATCAAACATCAAGGCACGAAATTACACGTGACAACATCAACATCACAACTCATCACAATGTACTCAATTCCTCATCAATTTTACACCTACTCATCAAATCACAACAATACTAAAAACACCCAACGGCAACAAACAAAATTCACCACAAAGTCTTCGTCGAAAATCGACGAGAGACACAGAAAACACACCAAGCAACACATTACAGCCATACACAAAGTACTCAGAGTAAACACACACATAGCAGCAATAAGACACTAAGCAGCGCCAGTATCAACAATAGCAGTCATACCGTCTGACCAATTTAGCTAATCACTGCAACACAAATTATGGTTAGAACGAGTACCAAGACTCGAGAGATAGCTAGACTCGACACTGGACAACTTGGCCGGACAGACCGAACTGCTCTGATACCACTAATGTAACACCCCTTTTCTACCCCTAAATTTACACGTCATTATCAGAGTATTTTCACTTTCGAAAATAATATTTAATTAGTAGAAAAGAAATGTCACATCTTCATTTATAAAAACTCATCGCCTGCACCATTAAAACTTGTGCAACAACGCAATCGTCATAAAAGTTAAACTTCAAAATAATCTCATCACAACGGAAATAGCAGTAACTCACGAAAGTCGCTCAAACACGTCTCAAAACATCAATAAAATCATTAAACAGCTAGTTAAATAATTTATCAACTTCAACCCCGCCCCCTAGGTGCTACAATATCAGAGAGCGACTCAAAACATCCCAACAGCTAATCAAGAAGGCAGCAGGACCTTCACTCGCGGTTACCTGGAGCGTTGCCACGATAGAGCAACATTCCAAGCAGAAGGGGTGAGAATTTCAATAAAACATAATCTAGTGCATAATAGAGAATGAGAACAAGCAATCACACAACATCATCACACAACATCATCATCATCACCACGTCACTATCACAGACACCAGCTCAAACCACGAACAATAACAACTCACAGTCATGATTATGCATGTAAATGCAACCCACACCTGGGTATATGCATGATGGTACCATACTCGTCACAATAAGAGGCCGAAGCCTATTCGTCGCAAGAGGCCGAAGCCTATTCTTCACCATATGCACATGCTATGAGACTCTATGGACACATGTGCAATTCACCACAACACTCACCTGGAGTACTCATCATCATCGTCATAAAACACTCATAGAGTGTATTCGTCGCAATTCATCACAATCACGTTACAACATCATTATAATCATACTCATAGAGTATATTCGTCACAATCATCGTAATCACATCTCATAATCATCATCATCATCGTCATCATCATCACAATTAATTCACATCATCATCATAAACATCACATTCAAAATTGGAGTAACACACCTTTAAATTTAAGCAACAGTACTCTTAAGTTTGAGAGAAACGACACACTTTAATTTGGAAAACAAGCACCTTTAACTCAAGAAAATAGCACCTTAAATTGAAGAACACAGCACCTTCTTTTCAAAAACACAACACCTTTAGTTGAAGAACACAGCACCTTTATTTCAAGAAAACACCACTCCTTTAATTGAAAGTGGCACCACATTTAGATTTAGGAAACACCACGTCTTAATTTTGGAAAGCATCACCTTTGGTTTAGAAACGTCTCTTTTTCATGCTTAGAAAACATCGCATTTAAACGGAGAAAACATCATAATTCCATAGCGGAAAAACATCACATTTAGTTTAGAAAACACCACGTTTTACTTTAGAAAACATCACATTTTTAATAGTGGAAACATCTCATTTTTGTGGAGGGACATCACATTTAAATCGTGAAAAACCTCACATTTTGATAGTGAAAACACCATATTTTTATTGGGAAAACATCACATTTGAAAATTGAGAAAACAGTGTGAAAAACAGCAACAAAACAGGGTGAAACAGCAGCTCGCGCTTGAGGCGCGAGTGAGGCGCGACTGGGGCGCAAATGGACCCAAAAATTATTGTCTCAGCGCACCGTGATTGCGCTTGGGGCGCAAGATCAGCGCAGGTGCAGCGCGACTCAGCAGAAACAGTTTTTAACGCGCAGAAGTGTCTATAACTCGAACAATTCATCAACATCATCACAGTTCATCAAACATCAACAATTCTTCAAACTATCATCAACATCGAAGCACAAAATTACACATGACACATCATCAATTCATCAAACAACATCACCATCATTCAATTCTTCATCAATACTACACCAATTAATCTCAATTTCACAACATCAAAAATTCATCCAACAACATCAAATTCATCAATAACATCAAATTCATCAACATCAACGAAAATTCATCAACAACATCAATTCATTAATAACATCAAATTCATCAATGACAACCCAATTCATCTCAAATTACATCAAAACACCCAAAACCCCACAAAACTCCAATTACATACCTAATTATATTAAATCGAAACGCTCACCCTTACCTCTTAAACGTAAGCTCCATAGAAGAAGGTTGAAGACACCAAAGAGTAACTACAGCAACACAACGAGCAAAGCCTTGGAATTCCTCCCTCCAACTCGCGAAAACCCTAACCCTTAGCTTTGGGAAGATCCAATTTCGTTCTCACCTCCCCTGGGTTCTAACTCAGGAACTGCTCTCTTATCGAAGCCCTCTGCAATATGAGAAGAACGCAACAAACCGCGTCACAAACGGAGTTCTAGAGAGAAAGTTATGCTCAAAAGAGTGAAAATGGGTAAAAATGACCCAATCTACGCAAAACGCTGCATAAATAGCAGACTCGCGCGCGTCTTGCGCTCGGAGCGCAACTGCAGCGCGAACAGACAGCAACTATACGTGACTTGCGCGCGGAGCGCGACTGCAGCGCCAGTCACGCGCAAAACACCCAACACCTGCTTCGGCGAATTAATTAAAATAGCAAACGACATCGGATTTTAACAAATGACCACTCGTTGGAAAGCTCTCGGAGTGTAGTTTCTATCTATGATTTTTAATTTCCAAAATAAGTAACCATTTGGTACAGATTTTCAATATACTACAATGAGGTACCAAACTTGGACAGAACTTCTTACTCAACTTGCAACCAAACTTCCTTTCTCATTTCTTAATGAAATTTGATGAAACCAGTGCCTACTTTGTAGGGAATTCAGTCTACTTTCCAACTAAACAAGAACCATACAAAACGGAGTTCAATTGAGAATGCAAAACCTGCAAAACCGAACCTCAATTCTAATCATTTCTACCATGGTTCCCATGCCAATAACTCTCTAATTTCTTCAATCATTCTACCAATTCATCTCAAAAATAGATTTAATAAAATTGGGGCGTTACAGATTACGTGCGAGGAAGGTGTTAGCACCGCGCACGTCCTTTCTACCGAAAGGGAACCTCTAATTAAATGTGTGGTTTTAACGTTTGATTTGAAAAATATCTAGATTTGCCTATTTATTTGAAGAATGAATGGGAAAACTTAACAAAAATTTTATTTTTGGCGAGAAAGGGAAAAAAAAAAGGGTTTTTAGAAAAAGTGCTTGACGGGACATGGCCCGCTCCTACGTATCTCCCGGTGCGATGGAGAATTCAAAGCTACGTAGTTCTTGGTTGTCTTTTTGAAAAGTTTTTGTTTTTTTATCTTTTTTGGTGAGTTTTTTTGAGATAGGACGAGCATTAGTGAATGATTAAACTAGCAGAGGCTATGATGAATCACTACTAAATACTCAAAAAAAGAGAGTTGTACCGCTAGTCAAACGAACAAAGGTTCTGATGGACTATTTGATAACAACTCGTTTTTATTATCTTTTTTGAAAGTGATTTTCGAAAGAGATTGATTCGCACGATGATCAAACTAACAAAGGTTATGATGGATCATCGTTTATTATTCTTATGAGAAAAGGACATTGCCACTAATAGCTAAACGAACAAAGGCTCTGATGAGATACTAGCAACAATGGGTTTGAAAATGATTCTTTTTGTTTGTTTTATGAAAATGATTTGTTTATGGTTGCGGAAAGGATTTTTATTCGTTGCGCTTGACGAGAACGTGACTCGCTCCTACGTATCTCAAATGAGAATCAAAGCGACGTAGTTCTAATGAAAATGTTTTTGAAGGGGTTTGAAAGGGGAAAAGCTTTCATAACGATCAAGCAAGCAAAGGCTTTGAGCGATCATTACTAATAACCCTTGATGGCGTTCATGACAATCAAACAAGCCAAGGCTTTGAGTGATAGTCACTAATAACTCGCATTAATTGGAAAAGAGTTTGAAAGATTTTTGGAAAAAAGGGGGAAGGTATTATCAATGATTGGTTACAAAGTTCAAACACATTCAATAATCACGGAATCATGCATATGTTGAACATTAATCGAAACTAAACATGCCAATATGATCAAAAGACCCACTTATCAGGGATGCAAGGTAAAGTTCTCAAAGTAACTGTGTGTGTGTGTAGGAAGGAGTGTATTTACCCTAATGACTCTATGCTACAACAGGCATGTAGACTTACGTCTTCATTAGGAGGTCATACACATGGATGGAATGGCATATTGAATCAAGACATTTAAAATGCATCAAAAACAAGCAAGCAATTGATCATAGGCATAGAATGATCTTAATTAAACTAAGGAACATATGAGCAACGATTTCTCAATAATATGAACAAAAGGGGAAATTGCATCAAGGCTAAGGTAAGCCTATCCTTTGCATTCATGAATAAGTGCCCAAAGGCTAGTAACACAATCAAAGAGGAGGGAGCATCAAGGTTTTGGGTAACCTATCCTTTGCAATACCCCATGGACCTTAAACAATAAACCTAACTATCTCATCTATTATTCATCAAGAAGTTAAAAGGGGAAGGTTGAATCATCTAAAACCATCTTCACCACTTGGAACATGATGCACTAGGCATAAGTGGGAATCATATGATTCATCATCAACAATGGACAATAATATACAAGAACAAGTAAATAAACACTAAAGCTAAGTTAAATCACATAGGGCAATTTTGGCACGGATCACAATAATTAAATAATAACAAATGTAAAGACAGAAATACCTCTAATGAAGGCAGATATTACAACTTGAAGAATGCAACCCCAACTAACTCTTAGCAAAAGATCAGCTCTGACGGACCAACGGAACGAAGAGAGCACAAATAAAATATAGAAGAGTTTTTCTGAAAAGATGAGATTTGCGAAATTGGGTCACCTGGAAATGAGATTTGGTGCGCCTATTTATAGGAAAAACCAAGTTGATCTATTTTAGGAAATAGGTTAATCGATTATGTTGAAAAACACTTGGTATGCATAATCGATTAGGTGCCTTGGATTTCAGATTCAATAATCGATTAGGTGCCTTGGATAATCGATTAGGCACTTTCCAAAACCATAAGAAACTTTCCAAAATAGGTGATAATCGATTATGGTGTGTAGTTAAAAGGATGGATAATCGATTATGCCTCTGAACACTTTTCAGGAGGATAATCGATTATAGTCCTGTGATAATCGATTATGGTCTTTTCAAATATGTTGATACTTTCCAAATTAGGTGAAATAATCGATTATAGTTATGTTAAAAATATGGCATAATCGATTAGTTGCTTCCTTAGATCTTACTAATCGATTATGTGCTTCAATTACACAAGGAGGTAATCGATTATTGGCTTCACAAAATTCATGGATAATTTCCTTATTTAGATGAGTAATCGATTATGACCTGTAAGGAAAGGAGTGAATAATCGATTATGCTCCTGACTGAAAGGAGTGGAATAATCGATTATTTGCTTGAAGGAAGGATATGATGTAATGGATTGAGTGCCTTCCTAAAAACATGGATAACTTCCTTATTCATCAAGAATATATTATATGCATGATAAAATCGATTTCATACTTCATAACACATGTGCTTGTCCTATTTTATCTTGCATGCATGAGGTTTATTGAAAAATATTTTCATGCAAAATTATTTTTATAAATCCTTTTGTGAAAAATGATCAAAATGCCCTTTTTGACCCTAAAACCCCAATTTCCCCAAAAAGTGCATTCTAACCCTAAAAATGATTTCAAAAACTTTGGAGCGGTTTCTAGGACCCAAAATGCAATGCATAATTTATTTTTTTTTTTGTGTGGAAAATTAGGGTTTGGACCTAAGCCGGACAAAATTGGGGTATGACAGGGGGTTCCATACTTAGGTTTCTATCTAAGCGCAAGTGCATACGCCAACAATATTCTAGTCCAGGGGAATCAAACGCGAAGGTCTGTTCACATGTGCCTGTCCCATCGGGCGTGCCAATTTTTGTTGTCGTCAAACTCTTAAGTCCTAGGCGTGGGTTCGGCCAGGGGTTTGGACAGTCTTTGATTCCTCTATTCTTCAAGCGATTGCGTTGAGGAGGGAACTTTGCTCCCCAAATGTGGGTTTCCTAACTCCTCCAAAGAGTGTCGGGTTGGGTAGAGGGGACGCGAGGATTGGATTATCTATTGGCTAATGCATAAAAGTAAAGGAAAGTAAAAATGTGATAAAGATAAATTGCATGAGAAAATAATAAGTTTTGTATTTGATTGATTGTTCTATACAAGTTACTCTTCTCTATATATATATATATAAATAGGCCCTCGTCGGCCACTAAGCGAACCAACATTTGCCTATCGTTGGATCAATTGAAGATCAACGCCTAATCTCGCTCCTAGCCCTAAGAAATCGGAGCCATTACCCACGGTCCCACTAGCACGGTTAGTAGGGTGCAAAATCCGCAGCGCTCTACTCCTCAAGGCTTCTCTTTTTCGCTTAACCTTCAACTGCTCCCAAGTGCCCTTCCTTGCCTCGCAGGCAAGTCCTCTTTGCCTCGATCACATACCCCCTCGGCTGATCTTTGTCCTCGGCCTGCAGCCATCAAACTTAGGCTAACCGAGCTATTATTGCCGAGGCACTATATAAGCTGAAACTTGCTCTACTTCAGCTCTATCCGATATCCCTTGAGCCCAATCCCTCCTCGGGGCGTTCATATTGTATCATGCCTCGAGCTTCATCCATTATCCCTCGGGCTCAATCTCTCCTCGGGGCATTTATATTGTGCTTTACCTTGAACCCCTCCTTTAAGATTGTTCCATTAGCAAATATCTTCTATAAGTTGTCAGGTGATTCCCCTCGGTGTCCTGGTCTCCCCTAAATTCTCTCTCTCAGCCCTCGGCCTACGAAATAATTTATTTTTGGGTGTTAACAAAAGTTAATAGGAATATTATTATGTTTCTTAGTGAAGAATAGGAATATGAAGATACGGCCATAGTGTGAACTGAAATGCGCTTAACAAACTTCAGAGTAAACCAAATGGGAACTTAGGAATAAGGGAGCCTTGGAAATATTCAGTTTCATAGTGATTGGAAAATCCACTTTCAATTCTGCACAATGAATGCTATCACCACACTGGTCATAGCACTAAGTCATTTATTAAGTAATTACTGATCCTAGTCTTGGCTATACTCATCTTTCTGATTCAACTTTAGTTGTTACTGTTTTTACTGCTATTTAATATTTGAATTTACTGTCCAACACTATGAATTTTTACCATGCTTTACTTTTTATTTTTTACCTCACTAACTCAAGTACTAGTAAGTGGACTTAGAACTTAATCTACATAATCCTCATGGGAACGATATTTTCTTATCACTGTATTACTTGTTTGACTGTGTATACTTGCACAAGTTTTTACACAATAAGTTTTTGGTGACGTTGTTGGGGGACTATTAGTGTTAATTTCTAAAATCTTTGAATAGTATTTACCTTAGAAGGTTGAGAAGAGAGGCTAGAGAGAGAGAGAGAGAGTAGCAGCAATCAGAGTTGCTGCTATGGCTGAAATTAATGGTCATCAGAACATTCAAGTAGATGAGCATGGCAATGCAATTGTGGTCTCTGTCCTAACTAACATTGAAATAGCAAATGAAAGGGACAGGGGAATATGGTGTCTTTGATCCCACTACCATGGATACTGACATTATGACACAATCTATCAATGTTGCACACTTTTTTTGATCCAAAATTAGTTTAGGGTTAAATATATATATTTAGTCCCTATAAAAGTGGAAATTTTTATGTTTAGTTCCTATTAAATTTTAATGGGCATTTTCATCCCTCACAAATTCGTTATCAGCAATTTTAGTTCTTGTGACTTTTGATAGCGCTTAGAAGTGCTATAAAAGCTCCGACAAAACCGCTATTAAAAGTCATGTGGGACTAATCCTGCTGAAAACAAACTTTTAAGGGATGAAAACGCCTATTAAAATTTAATAGGGCTTAAAATTGAAAGGTCCCAATTTTATAGGTATTAAAAACATATTTAACACTTCAATTTCTTATTTTAGTTTGATAAGAACACATGTTAAACTTCAATTTGCATTCATGGGACTAGAGGAGTGCTGAGGTGGGTGCAGTTTTGAGAGTGTATATTTGAAACAAGACTTTAAATAATTTATTAGTTCTTCCTATACCAAACATGCATCCTCTTTTACCAACAAGGGTTGATCCAAGTGGTAACTGGGCTCGGATCCAACTCTAAGGTCTCAGGTTCGAATCCTTGGTGTAGGGAAAACTCTGGGAATGGGAGAACCACTCGGACCAGCAAAGCAGGGTACATGTTGCCAACTAGGTTCCTCGAAATAGATTAGTTACCGAGAAAGTCGGTGAATTCTGCACCCCAATAACACGGTAACCAAAATAACAAGCACCTTTTTTTTAGTAGTTTTTTATTATATTGTTAATATATATATATATATATATATATATATATATATTATTAATGATAAATAATATATTAAATATATATCCTATAATATATTATATAAATTATTATAATTTATGGGAATATATAGTATTATATTTAATATGTTTATATTGTTGATATTTTTCCTTTTATAAGAAATGAATCTAGACTTAAAACATGAAAAAGTTCTTTAAATTGAAAAATTAAAAAGATGAGGGTTATACACGGTAATTAAATATAGTAAATCTATTTTCCAAACAAAGTACAACGGCCATTACTACTTGAACATACACGTGAAGAAAGTGAGATCTATATACCAAACATGCATCCTCTTTTACCAACAAGGGTTGGTCCGAGTGGTAACTAGACTTGGATCCAACTCTAAGATCTGAGGTACTAATCTTTGATGTGGAAAAAACATTATAGGAATGGGAGAACCACACTGACCGGCAAAGCCGGGTACATGTCGCCAGCTAGGTTTCCCGACGTAGATTAGCCACCGAAAAAGTCGGTGAATACTAATGATAAATAATATATTAAATATATATCCTATAATATATTATATAAATTATTATAATAAATGGGAATATATAGTATTATATTTATTATATTTATATTATTGATATTTTTCCCTTTATAGGAAATGAATCTAGTCTTAAATCATGAAAAAGTTCTTTAAATTAAAAAAATTAAAGAGTGGAGGGTTATAATTGTAACACCCCAGTATTTCTAACAGGTAGATACACTGAAATGCACAACTAAAGATGATCAGAGGACACAGTTGCTGCTTAATTATTGAACATACAAACTTTTTCCGATTTTAAACAAAGTGTTCGGAACATCCCAACTTCACATAATCGAAGTTATACGGTTCACAACCGCTAGGATTATAATACCAAATGTTCAACAACTAAAACAGAGAATACAAAATATGGTTCGTGCAACTCATAAGCAATACAAGTTATACAACCAAGACAAAACAACAAAGAGGACTAAAAGTATTCAAGGCTAAGTCCTTGACTCCTCCCATGGCACACCAGCTACTCATGGGGAATTACCTTCTTCTTTCCCTGCTTCTCTGTAAAAACAACAACATTGATTGGGTGAGATAACATATCTCAGTGAGTTTTACCGTGCCCACTCACTAACACTCGGTTCAATTATTAAACCTTTACAACATAAGTTTACAAACAATGTCCAGTGATTAATCGAAACTCCGACCGTGCAAGAACCACTACTCCCGGTGTATCGTGTACTTAACTTAGCATAAACCGGCCGTGCAAGAACCACTAATCCCAGTAACCCACGTTTGACCACGCCAAAACGTATACAGGGCCTAGGCAAGGGATCATGACTTCCCTCCCTAGTATGCTACTTGTCGGGTCGTCACCCAACGTGATACATAATAAAATATATATCGTGTCCGCATTGGACCGTCTATTAAGTTCTAGACATTCTAAAACCATAGTTGACTTATAACCCGTTTTATTTTTGATAAAACATGTCCCCACACGTGTACTATGACAATCTTACTTAAACTTTAAGAAAACCTTTAACATATCAAAGGACTTCGAAAAATTGCAAAAGACCACTTGTTGGAAAGCTACGGATGTCTAGTTTCTAAATAAACTTTTGGTTTTGCAAAGAAATGAGCCAATTAGTACATGTTTTCAAAAATATCCAGAGTGGTTCCTAGATTAGACAGAATCTGTCTCCTGATTTCTAGCACTTCTAAATCAACCAATTTGTAACACCCCAATAATTCTAACCTGTAGAATTACCGAAATGCACTAAATGGCATACATCAGAGTAACTTCCTGTTAATGAATATTGAACACAGACTAAAAATTTCGATAACACATATCAAATGGTTCTCTGAACCACATTAACTTCCTGAAAATGCTTAAGTTTCACAACTTAAGACTTATACAATCCTGGTGTTCAATACTCAAAACATAAAGTAGCGGAAACAATTTTTTACAACTTATACGGTGAAAGTCATACAATCGGTGACATAACTATAAGAAAATACAAAGGACTAAACAGGAAATTAAATCTCCCATGACTCCATGTGTCGCACCGGCTAACCGTGCTTCTTCGCCTTTGTTTTGCCCTGCTTCTCTGTAAAAACCACAACATATAAAGGGTGAGATAAACATTATCTCAGTGAGTCCTATCGAGACCCCTCACTAACTCTAGCGGTTTATTATGCTTAAACTTGAACTCATGGCCCTAATAAGCGACTACGTGTTACATTACTTTCTTGATGTAGCCCTAATAAGCGACTACATATCATGTCTTATCTTTTCTTTAACTTAGCACGACACCTCGAGCCACCTTATGCGGTTATTCTTTCTGGCTTTCAGTGAACCCAATCCACTAATCACCTCATGGGAAAGCCACAAGTTACACCCCAAAATAATAGATTAAATTACTTAATTAATTAAATTAGATTTAGGTGGTAGAAATAATAATATAATTACTATTTATTATTTATTAATATATGGGGACTTATTGTTGGGGCTAGGAATAGTAAAATGAGGAGTGGTAGAGTAAAGGGCCACGATTAAGTCAAATTGGGCTAATAGAAAGCCCATGATTTTAGTGAGTAAGTCGAATAGGGGTTTAGGTTGGGGTTTGGCATTTGCGAATTGTTGGAGAAAAGAAAGAAAAGTGCGAATAAAAGAGAGAAAGACTTGCGAAATAGAGAGAGGAGAAGAGAGAAAGGAGCAAGGCGCGATTTCAAGAGAGGAGGAGAAGGGGGTTTCGCAAAATTCAAGAGAAGAAGGAGAGAAGCTCGGTTGCTGTGGTTTCTTGGTGTTCCCGTGGAGAGATCGTCATCTTCGGAAAACCTAAGGTAAGGGTGGGTCTCATCTTCCTCTATAATTGGGTCTTATGATGGGTATTAGGGTAGGGGCTTAGACCTATGTTGCCATAATCCTATTTGATTGTTTGATTTGTTGTTGATTGATGAATTGCTTATGTGTTGTTTGATGATTTGTTGTGTGCTGAATTTGGGGCCCTGGCGCTGGGCGCCATTTGCTGGGCGTGGCTGTGATTCTGTTTTGGCGCCCTGTGCATGGGCGCCGTGGCCAAGGATGTTGCGTGGTGGTGTTTTGGCGTGGTGCTGTTTTTGGCGCCCTGTGCATGGGCGCCGTGGCCAATGGTGTGTGTGTTGTGATGTCTGTGCGTGTTCTGTGTCAGGCGCCCTGTGTAACACCCTAAAATTATTTAATTAATTTATTTAATTAAGTAATTGGGGATTTAAATTAAGTTAATTGATGTAATTTAATTAATCAGAATTTATACTAATATGTGTAGGAAGTATTAGAAAGTGGAGGTGCCAAACCAAATGGACTTGGGCCTAAGTGAGAAGCCCAAGCCCATTATTCTTGTCATATGCGAAGTGGCTAGGCTAGTTGGAGGCTAGGGTTTTGGTGTGCAATTCGCAAAATTGGAGAGCTTGAGAGTGAAGGAGAGAGCGCCGTAAGGAGAGGAGAAGAAGAGGAGAGAAGTCGCACCCAAGGAAGAGCAAGGAAAACGTGATTTTGTTGCTGTGGTCCTGTACGTGACTATCTCCGGAGCCTCCGTTCTTCAATTTCGAGGTTAGGGGAGCTCTATCATTCTATCTAATAATTCATATGATGGGTTCTAGATCTAGGGTTTGTATTAGAACCGTATGTTTCTTGATGTTCTTTGCGTTTTGATGTTCTTTGCGCTCTTGATGTTCTTTGCGTTTTTGATGTTCTTTGCGTTCTTGATGTTCTTGATTCAAATTTTCGTATATATATATATCAATCATGAGTTCATGCGAATTGATTTATTGCTTGGTTCTTGATCTACGAATTTGCATTATTGATGGTGCTATGCGTATGTAATGAGAAATATGGTGTTGATCTATGCGTTGATTTGTTGGAAGTGAAGTCGCATGAGGGGGTTAGTGATGTTGTTTGTTTTATTGAGTTTCGATAAGTTGAGTCTTGGTGATTTTGAATGAGAAAAGTGTTTTTTTTTTTAGTTGCTGGAAAAATGGAGTTTTTACACTTTAAAATTTGTTAGGAGACCAATTTTTAGTGTTGAAAAATTGTTGAAAAAAAAAAATTCTGGACGTTGCTGCTGTGTTCTGGGCGCTAAGCGCCTGTGCTGGGCGCTGGGCGCCTGATGGCGTGGGTGCGCGCCTGGGCGCTAGGCGCCCGTGTTGTGTTGTGTGTGCGTTGTGCGCGCCTGGGCGCTGAGCGCCTGTGGCGCTGTGTTGTGCGTGCGTTGCGCGCGCGCCTGGGCGCGAGGCGCCCGTGTCCGTGTTGTGTTGCGTTGTTGTTGCCTGGGCGCTGGGCGCCTGTGCACTTGTTGCCTGGTTGCCTAAGGCGCCTGTTCCCAGGATGTTGCCTAATTTTTCCCAAAATTGTTTTTATCATAACTTTTGACTCAGACGTCCGTTTTGAACGATTCGAAAAGTGTCGTGAAGCTTTTTACGTTGTCCACCTATGGGTCCAACTTTTTAAAATGAAAAATTGTTATTTTCTGGCTGTTTGTGGACGCCCAAGTGGCTGTCCCCGGTGATCGTCCCAGTGACATTGAAAAATGATATGAAGCTCTTTAAAAATCCTTTTTGGTGTATAAACGACAGTTTTAGCAAAATAATGTCAAAAATGATGATTTTGACGATGATGCCTTCGGGGCTAGTTAAATGACTGTTTCGCCCTTAGTGGCTATTACTACTATTATTTATGACGTGTATAAGACTGTTTTGCCCTAGTGGCCAAAGTTGTAGATAATGATGTGTAAATGACGAGGATGCCCTTGGTGGTTAGTCAAATGACGTTTTTGCCCTCAGTGGCTATTGTTGGAGTTGATTGATGTTTATGTGTAAGTGACGATGAAAAACCAGTGACGTTTGGGGCCCGAAGGGCTAAGTGATGTTAAGGTCTAAATGGCCAAGTGACGTTGTGTGATGATTATGAATTTGACAGGTGCTGTGCTCCGTGCGAGCAAACCGGTAAGTGACGGGTCACATTGTTGACTATGATCTGAGTAATTGTGTGATTGTGTGTTGTGAGTGGTGCATGTCATAGTGTCTCATGCCCATATGCATAAAACCAGTGACGTTTTGAGGCCTGAGTGGCTAAGTGATGATGAGGCCTGAGTGGCTAAGCGACGTTTTGTAAAAAGGTACCTTCATGCATATACCCGCGAGTGGGTTGCATTTCATAAATCTATATGACATGAGATGAGTTATTGTAAGTGATGTGAATGGTGACTGTGATGTGATATTTGGTGTTTTTGGATGCTGATTGTTCTAGTGCGTGGCCCAGGATTAGTACTTATCATATTTTCTATTATATGGATTGAAATGATGCTCACCCTTTCCTGTTTGAATGTTACCCCCGTGTTGGTAACGTGCAGGTGATTCCCAGTGAAGGTCTTAGCTTCACTTTTGAGTCGAGTCGTCATGCTCTGATACGTAGCACTCAGGGGGGGAAACGAACTCGGCATTTATTAATGATTGTTGGTTGTTATGTCCATGTGGACCATTTTGTTATGATTTATTGTTTTCCGCTGCGTAGATGATTTTGTTATGTTGAGTTTTATAAGCGACGTTAAAATGAGGCTTGAGGTTTTGATATTGTGAAGTGCTACGTGGACGTATGATTTTTGAGTTAAACTGTTTTTTTTAAATTGATAAGCGACGTTTTATTGAAGTATGTGTAACATTCCCTATGAACGAAATTTTCAAACTCTGATTTTTTTAAACAAAGTGACGGGTAGAATGGGGTGTTACATTAGTGGTATCAGAGCAGTTCGGTCTGTCCGGCCAATGTTGTCCTGTCATAGTGTCTTATGACAATAGATTAGTTCTAAATCTTTAGTTTGTGCTGCAGTGATAGTTCATAATGGCTGGAAGGAACGACGCTGCTCTTGCTGCTGCATTGCAAGCTATGGCTCAGGCTGTGCAGGGTCAGCAAAATGTTGGAGATAATGCTGGTTTTAGGAGTCTGACTACCTTCCAGAGGGAGAATCCGCCCACCTTTAAGGGCAAATATGATCCAGATGGTGCTATGGCTTGGCTGAAGGAGATCGAGAGGATTTTCAGGGTGATGGACTGTACTGTTGAGCAGAAGGTCCGCTTTGGTACCCACATGTAAGCCGAGGAGGCCGACGACTGGTGGTTGGCTACTAGGCAGAGGTTAGAGGCTGTGCAGGAAGAGATTACTTGGGAGGTATTCAGCAGGGAATTTCTGAGAAAATATTTTCCTGAAGACGTCCGCGGGAAGAAAGAGATAGAGTTTTTAGAACTGAAGCAGGGTGGTATGTCTGTGACTGCCTATGCGGCAAAATTTGTGGAGCTAGCAAAATTTTATCCACACTACAGTGAGGCTACAGCTGAATTTTCAAAATGCATCAAATTTGAGAATGGGTTAAGGCCTGATATTCAACAGGCCATTGGTTATCAGAAGATTCGTGTGTTCGCAGATCTGGTTGACAGTTGCAGGATTTTCGAGGAGGACAGTACTGCTCGCTACAAAGCTACTTCTGAGAAAAAGGGCAAGTTTCAGAGTCGAAGCAAGCCGTATGAGGTTCCTGCGGGTAAGGGTTATCAGAGGGCTGCTGGAGGTAAGGGTTCTAGTGGGGGAGATGCCCCTGCTAGCATTGTCTGTTATAAGTGTGGCAAACCTGGCCACAAGAGTACCACATGCAGGTCTGATGAAAGGAATTGCTACCGTTGCGGTAAAAAGGGTCATATGGCAGCTGAGTGTAAGGTCAAGGATGTGGTGTGTTTCAACTGTGGTGAGTCTGGGCATATCAGTACAAAGTGTACAAAGCCGAAAAAGGAAAGGTCTACTGGGAAGGTATTTGCATTGGCGGGAGAGGAGCCTGATGATGATGATGGTCTGATTAGAGGTACGTGTTTTATTAATGGTACTTCTCTGAAATCTCTTATTGATACTGGTGCTACCCATTGTTTTATTTCTGTTGATTGCTGTAAAAGATTGGGTCTTGTGTTATCTGCTATGTGTGGGGATATGGTTGTCGATACTCCTGCGAAGGGGTCGGTGATTACGTCCCAGGTGTGTTCTCAGTGTCCCGTGTCGATCTTCGGCAGGGACTTTATTGTGAATTTTGTTTGTTTGCCATTGAGAGGTCTGGATGTAATCTTAGGCATGGACTGGTTAGAGAATAATCACGTTCATATCAACTGTCGTAGCAAGTCGGTTAGTTTCGGTGAAGAAAGTTCGGTTTTAGTGTCTGCTGGTCAGCTGAAGAAATTGAAGAAAGAAGGAGTTCAGTTATTTGCGTTGATGGCTTCGTTGTCTGCTGAGAGTCAGGCTGTTATCGAAGAACTGAAGGTAGTACGTGAATTTCCTGAAGTCTTTCCTGATGAAATTCCGGGTGTGCCACCGGAAAGAGAAGTTGAGTTTTCGATTGATCTTGTACCTGGTACGAGGCCTGTGTCTATGGCACCGTACAGAATGTCGGCGTCAGAACTGTCTGAGTTGAAGACGCAACTGGAAGAATTGCTTGAAAAGAAGTTTGTAAGACCGAGTGTATCACCGTGGGGAGCCCCGGTATTGTTAGTGAAGAAGAAAGACGGGAGCATGAGGTTATGTGTAGACTATCGTCAGTTGAATAAGGTAACTATCAAGAATAAGTATCCGCTTCCGAGGATCGACGATCTGATGGATCAGTTAGTGGGTGCCCGTGTTTTCAGCAAAATTGATTTGAGGTCCGGATATCATCAGATTAAGGTAAAAGATGAAGATGTTCAGAAGACAGCGTTCAGGACAAGGTATGGGCATTATGAGTATTCAGTAATGCCGTTCTGTGTGACCAATGCTCCTGGTGTATTTATGGAATATATGAACCGTATTTTCCATAATTACCTAGATCGGTTTGTGGTAATCTTCATAGATGATATTCTAGTTTATTCTAAGTCAGAGGAAGAGCATGCTGAGCATCTGAAGTCAGTGTTGGAAGTTTTAAAAGAGAAAAAGTTGTACGCTAAGTTATCGAAGTGTGAATTCTGGCTGAAAGAGGTGAGTTTCCTTGGGCACGTGATTTCTGGTAATGGTATTGCGGTTGATCCGGCAAAAGTAGAAGCAGTATTGGAGTGGGAGTCTCCGAAGTCCGTAACAGAGATTAGAAGCTTTTTGGGTTTGGCTGGGTACTACAGGAGGTTCATCGAGGGTTTTTCCAAGTTGGCCCTTCCGTTGACTCAGTTGACCTGCAAGGGTAAAGTTTTTGTTTGGGATGCTCGGTGTGAGGAAAGTTTTATGGAACTGAAAAAGAGATTGACGACGTCGCCTGTGTTGACGTTGCCTAATCCAGAGGAACCGTTCGTTGTGTATTGTGACGCTTCGAAGATGGGTCTCGGTGGTGTGTTGATGCAGGATGGGAAAGTCGTTGCGTATGCGTCGAGGCAGTTGCGGATTCATGAGAAAAATTACCCTACGCATGATTTGGAGTTGGCTGCTGTGGTATTTGTGCTCAAGATTTGGAGGCACTACCTTTATGGTTCGAGGTTCGAAGTGTTCAGTGATCATAAGAGTCTAAAGTATCTGTTCGATCAGAAAGAGTTGAATATGAGACAGCGTCGGTGGTTGGAACTCTTGAAGGATTATGACTTTGGTTTGAATTATCATCCCGGCAAAGCTAATGTCGTGGCTGATGCTTTAAGCAGAAAGTCGTTGCATATGTCGGCAATGATGGTGAAAGAATTAGAGTTAATTGAAGAATTCAGAGATTTGAGTTTGGTCTGTAAAATGACACCTCGCAGTGTCAAGCTGGGAATGTTAAAGATCGATAATGAATTCCTGAGCAGCATCAGGGAGGCTCAGAAGTCAGACGTCAAGTTAGTGGATTTAATTAATGGGGTCGGTCAGTCTGAAGATGAAGATTTCAAATTAGATTCCAGTGGTGTGTTGAGGTTCCGGGATAGGATCTGTGTTCCGGACGATGAAGAGATGAGAAAGGCAATTTTAGAAGAAGGTCATCGTAGCAAGTTGAGTATCCATCCTGGAGCGACGAAAATGTATCAAGATTTGAAAAAGATGTTTTGGTGGTATGGTATGAAGAGAGATGTGGCACAGTTTGTATATGCCTGTTTGACCTGCCAAAAGTCGAAGGTTGAACATCAGAAGCCTGCAGGGTTAATGCAACCGTTGGAGGTTCCAGAGTGGAAGTGGGATAGCATAGCGATGGATTTTGTGACGGGATTGCCGAATACAGTTAAGGGTCATGATGCTATTTGGGTGATCGTTGATAGGTTAACGAAGTCTGCTCACTTTATTCCTATTAATATCACTTATCCAGTGTCGAGGTTGGCAGAGGTCTATGTCAAAGAAATTGTGAGGCTGCACGGTGTTCCGAAGAGTATTGTGTCAGATAGGGATCCGAGGTTCACTTCTGAGTTTTGGAAGAGTCTACAGAAGGAATTGGGTTCAAAGTTAAAGATGAGTTCGGCGTATCATCCCCAGACAGACGGTCAGTCAGAGAGGACCATTCAGTCGTTAGAGGATTTGTTGAGAGCTTGTGTATTGGAACAGCGGGGTTCATGGGATTCCTACCTTGCGTTGATTGAGTTTACTTATAACAACAGTTACCATGCCAGTATTGGGATGGCACCATTTGAAGCATTGTATGGTCGAAGGTGTAGGACGCCATTGTGTTGGTATGAGTCGGGAGAGAGTGTAGTATTGGGACCGGAGATTGTCCGGGAGACTACAGAGAAGATCAAGATGATCCGTGAAAAGATGAAGGCTTCGCAGAGTCGTCAGAAGAGTTATCAGGACAAGCGGAGGAAGGATTTAGGGTTTCAGGAGGGTGAGCATGTGTTCTTGAGGGTTTCTCCTATTACCGGTGTTGGTCGAGCGTTGAAATCGAAGAAGCTCACTCCTCGATTTGTTGGTCCTTATCAGATTTCTGAAAGAATCGGAAATGTGGCTTATAGAGTGGCTTTACCGCCAAATCTTTCGAACTTGCATGACGTGTTTCACGTGTCACAACTTCGGAAGTATGTTTCGGATCCATCTCATGTGATCCATATGGACGATGTAGAGGTGCGGGATAATCTCACTGTGGAGACGATGCCCGTACGGATTTTGGATCGTGAAGTGAAGGCGCTTAGAGGCAAAGAGATTGCATTAGTGAAAGTGGTCTGGCTAGGAGCTGCCGGCGAGAGTATGACTTGGGAGCTAGAGAGCAAGATGCGAGAATCCTACCCAGAGTTGTTTGATCAGGTAAATTTCGAGGACGAAATATTCTAAGTGGGGGAGAGTTGTAACACCCTAAAATTATTTAATTAATTTATTTAATTAAGTAATTGGGGATTTAAATTAAATTAATTGATGTAATTTAATTAATCAGAATTTATACTAATATGTGTAGGAAGTATTAGAAAGTGGAGGTGCCAAACCAAATGGACTTGGGCCTAAGTGAGAAGCCCAAGCCCATTATTCTTGTCATATGCGAAGTGGCTAGGCTAGTTGGAGGCTAGGGTTTTGGTGTGCAATTCGCAAAATTGGAGAGCTTGAGAGTGAAGGAGAGAGCGCCGTAAGGAGAAGAGAAGAAGAGGAGAGAAGTCGCACCCAAGGAAGAGCAAGGAAAACGTGATTTTGTTGCTGTGGTCCTGTACGTGACTATCTCCGGAGCCTCCGTTCTTCAATTTCGAGGTTAGGGGAGCTCTATCATTCTATCTAATAATTCATATGATGGGTTCTAGATCTAGGGTTTGTATTAGAACCGTATGTTTCTTGATGTTCTTTGCGTTTTGATGTTCTTTGCGCTCTTGATGTTCTTTGCGTTTTTGATGTTCTTTGCGTTCTTGATGTTCTTGATGCAAATTTTCGTATATATATATATATATATATATCAATCATGAGTTCATGCGAATTGATTTATTGCTTGGTTCTTGATCTACGAATTTGCATTATTGATGGTGCTATGCGTATGTAATGAGAAATATGGTGTTGATCTATGCGTTGATTTGTTGGAAGTGAAGTCGCATGAGGGGGTTAGTGATGTTGTTTGTTTTATTGAGTTTCGATAAGTTGAGTCTTGGTGATTTTGAATGAGAAAAGTGTTTTTTTTTTAGTTGCTGGAAAAATGGAGTTTTTACACTTTAAAATTTGTTAGGAGACCAATTTTTAGTGTTGAAAAATTGTTGAAAAAAAAAAAATTCTGGACGTTGCTGCTGTGTTCTGGGCGCTAAGCGCCTGTGCTGGGCGCTGGGCGCCTGATGGCGTGGGTGTTGCGCGTGTGTGCGCGCCTGGGCGCTAGGCGCCCGTGTTGTGTTGTGTGTGCGTTGTGCGCGCCTGGGCGCTGAGCGCCTGTGGCGCTGTGTTGTGCGTGCATTGCGCGCGCGCCTGGGCGCTAGGCGCCCGTGTCCGTGTTGTGTTGCGTTGTTGTTGCCTGGGCGCTGGGCGCCTGTGCACTTGTTGCCTGGTTGCCTAAGGCGCCTGTTCCCAGAATGTTGCCTAATTTTTCCCAAAATTGTTTTTATCATAACTTTTGACTCAGACGTCCGT
This sequence comes from Astragalus membranaceus, assembly GCA_039519185.1. Lineage (NCBI taxonomy): Eukaryota > Viridiplantae > Streptophyta > Magnoliopsida > Fabales > Fabaceae > Astragalus > Astragalus membranaceus. The sequence goes on along the minus strand of CM076848.1, from coordinate 85,756,499 downwards.
TTTGAACGATTCGAAAAGTGTCGTGAAGCTTTTTACGTTGTCCACCTATGGGTCCAATTTTTTAAAATGAAAAATTGTTATTTTCTGGCTGTTTGTGGACGCCCAAGTGGCTGTCCCCGGTGATCGTCCTAGTGACATTGAAAAATGATATGAAGCTCTTTAAAAATCCTTTTTGGTGTATAAACGACAGTTTTAGCAAAATAATGTCAAAAATGATGATTTTGACGATGATGCCTTCGGGGCTAGTTAAATGACTGTTTCGCCCTTAGTGGCTATTACTACTATTATTTATGACGTGTAAAAGACTGTTTTGCCCTAGTGGCCAAAGTTGTAGATAATGATGTGTAAATGACGAGGATGCCCTTGGTGGTTAGTCAAATGACGTTTTTGCCCTCAGTGGCTATTGTTGGAGTTGATTGATGTTTATGTGTAAGTGACGATGAAAAACCAGTGACGTTTGGGGCCCGAAGGGCTAAGTGATGTTAAGGTCTAAATGGCCAAGTGACGTTGTGTGATGATTATGAATTTGACAGGTGCTGTGCTCCGTGCGAGCAAACCGGTAAGTGACGGGTCACATTGTTGACTATGATCTGAGTAATTGTGTGATTGTGTGTTGTGAGTGGTGCATGTCATAGTGTCTCATGCCCATATGCATAAAACCAGTGACGTTTTGAGGCCTGAGTGGCTAAGTGATGATGAGGCCTGAGTGGCTAAGCGACGTTTTGTAAAAAGGTACCTTCATGCATATACCCGCGAGTGGGTTGCATTTCATAAATCTATATGACATGAGATGAGTTATTGTAAGTGATGTGAATGGTGACTGTGATGTGATATTTGGTGTTTTTGGATGCTGATTGTTCTAGTGTGTGGCCCAGGATTAGTACTTATCATATTTTCTATTATATGGATTGAAATGATGCTCACCCTTTCCTGTTTGAATGTTACCCCCGTGTTGGTAACGTGCAGGTGATTCCCAGTGAAGGTCTTAGCTTCACTTTTGAGTCGAGTCGTCATGCTCTGATACGTAGCACTCAGGGGGGGAAACGAACTCGGCATTTATTAATGATTGTTGGTTGTTATGTCCATGTGGACCATTTTGTTATGATTTATTGTTTTCCGCTGCGTAGATGATTTTGTTATGTTGAGTTTTATAAGCGACGTTAAAATGAGGCTTGAGGTTTTGATATTGTGAAGTGCTACGTGGACGTATGATTTTTGAGTTAAACTGTTTTTTTTTTAAATTGATAAGCGACGTTTTATTGAAGTATGTGTAACATTCCCTATGAACGAAATTTTCAAACTCTGATTTTTATAAACAAAGTGACGGGTAGAATGGGGTGTTACACCCTGTGCATGGGCGCCGTGCCTAAGTAATGTTGTGTTTTGTTGTTGTGCTGAAAACGGCGCCCTGTGCCTGGGCGCCATGTCTGGGTGATTCGTTGTTGCTGTCTGTGCGCCATGGGCGCAGGTTCCATGTGTCTGGGCGCCAAGGGCGCCTAATTTTGGCTGCCCGTGTTGCGTTCCTAAGTTGTGTTTCCGTGTGGTTATGTGGCCTGGATGTCATTGGTGCTGAGTTTTGGTTGTTAAGTTGCGTATCCTGAAATGTCACTGGGATCCCCTCCCCTGGGCGCCAATGTTGCTGCCTGCGCCAGTTTTTGTGTTGCTGCCTGTGTCTAAGTGCTAGGAGCCTATGTTGCTGCCTGCGCCAGTTTTTGTGTTGCTGCCTGTGTCTAAGTGCTGGGCGCCAATGTTGCTGCCTGCGCCAGTTTTGTGTTGCTGCCTGTGTCTAAGTGCTGGGCGCCAGGATCCCTCCTGCGCCAGTTTTCTGTTGCTGCCTGCGCCAGTTTTGTGAAGCTTATTCAGTTTCCTACTGTTATATTCTATTTTAAAGTAAAAATTATTAGTTTTCTGATGGTTTCTGGGCGCCCCAAGTGGCTGTCCCCGGTGGTCGTCGTCGTTGGTGTTGTAAAACTATCCCGGTGTTTAAAACCTTTTTTTGGTGTCCTATCTGGGGTCGTGAGCTGAAGTAAACCCCTTTGATGTAATTGGTAATATTAGTGTCCCAGTGTCAATAAATATGTATTGATGTTTTTGACGATAATGCCCCTAGTGGCTATTACTTTGATTACGATGGTATTGATGATGAATAAAAGCTGTGGTTTTATAAGTGGCGATGATGCCATAAAGGCTATTAGCGACGATGATGTTACTGACGATGAATGTTAGTGGCAAATATATGTGTGACAATAACTTGACAGGTGATGTGCCTTTCATTGGCAAATTGGTAAGTGATGGGTTGTTAAGTTGACTGTGTTTGTATGGTACTGTCTCTGGTGCATGTCATGGTGTATCATACATCTCATGTGCATAAACAAGTGACGATGATGCCATAAAGGCTATTTAGCGACGATGATGCCATAAAGGCTATTTAGCGACGATGATGCCATAAAGGCTATTTAGTGACGATGATGACAGGTACCACATGCATACGCCCGTTGCGATGGGTCGCATTTCATACATGCTCATGACATTGTGATGACTTGCTGAGATGACTGATTTGATGTTGCGATGTGGTTTATATAGCGTTGTAGCTCTAGCATAATGCTTATCATATGCACTATTATATTGTTAGATGAACTCACCCCTTCTGTTTGAATGTTACCCCTATGCGGTAACGTGCAGGTAATCTCGAGTGATGGCTTAGGTACCTTCGTTAGCTGGGTCGGGTTGTCTGCTCTGATACGTAGCACTCAGGGGGGATGAACGCTTGTCTTTAATTATTGTACAACTGTTTTATTTTGCAAAGATGCTATGGTTGTTTCATTTGAATCCTTAAATTTTATTCCGCTGCGTGGTGATGGAGTTATATTACCGTGTTGACTGAACAGGTGTTTTGGGTTCGTCCCTTTAGCAGGGTGTTATGTATCGCATTTCCTTTATGTAGTGAATTTTATGATTGACACTGTTATTTGCGAGTTATAATGTTGTAAGTTGAAATGTGACATTCCTTTTAGTAGAAAAAGGGGTGTTACATTAGTGGTATCAGAGCAATAGTTGGTCCGTCCGGCCAAGTCGTCGAGTCGTTGTGTCGGTTAACGACCAATTGTTGTCTTCTAGTCCTAACCATTGGTTGTGTTGTAGTGATGTTCCTGCAGGTACAGGTAAACAGAAGCTGCTGATGGTAAGTGAACTAGTGGGGGAGATGCCCCTACTGGTATTGTGTGATGTATTGTGTTCTGAGGTGTGAACTCTGTGCCCTTTGTGTTGGATTTTATTTTTAACCCTCTTGTTCTGCCCATATGCTTCTAGTAATTTGCATTGTTGCTTGTTACTCGCATATGTTTGATGATTGATGTGTCCATATAAATTCATATGTCATGCTGATTTTGGGGCCCTAGGCGCCCTGTCCCTCTATTTTCCATGTTGTGGTTTGGTTGCTGGAAACAGCGCCCTGCTCCTGAGCGCCATGCTTGTTCTGTTCGTGGTTGCTGTAGGTGACCCGTGCCTGGGCGCCGTACCTGATGCTGTTATACTGTTGCTGTTTTACTCTTGCTATTAACTGCTGTTACTATTTAATTATTGTTGCTGTTATACTGTTGCTGTTTTACTGTGCTGCTGTTCACTGTGTTACTGTTTAATTGCTGTTGCTGTTTGCTGTAAATCATTGCTGTTGTTTCTGCAAAGTTAATGTTGCTGTTTCTGAAAAATAATTGTGTGCTGTTTCCGAAAATTGTTGCTGTTTCTGAAAACTGTTTTATTTGAGCGACACTAAGTCTTATACAAACTCTTTTGTAGTGTATTTTGACATTTGAAAACTAAATGCATTGTGAAAATTGTCTTGTGGATTATTTTAAGTCGTTGCTTCACTATTAACTGTCGTGGTGTTTTAACCACTACAAGTGAAAATGTATTCGTCCAAATGCTATAATTTTATTGTCGACTTTCTTTTTAGAAAATTGCAATTAGATGAAACGATTTTAGCCGAGGGCTACCATCTCATGTGATTACTACTTTCATTATCTTCCCTATTTGCTTAATTTATCTCAAGGTGTTATCTTGTACGCTTGAGTCGTATGACATGATTTTGGCTGTTACCTCTTAATTTGTGCTATGTGAATTTGTAGTCTGAAAAATAAAGTGATCCCTGAAAATTGCTTTTGAACATCTATTAAACAATTTTATGGTTGAATACCAACATTAGTATTAAGAATTTATTTTAATAGATGAACACTGATCCTGTATAAAGTTTTTACTATTAAACATCTACTAAACAATTTCAAGTGCACATTGACTCTGTATACTAAGTTTTCATGATTTGATTTTGGCTGTTATATTCTTTATGGATTGTACTACGTGATTTCAAAAGCCTTAGATTGTGCATTGGCACTATTGGTGCACTTCTAATGGATTAGCTTTTATTGCCATATGTTCTGAATGGTGTCTTACTCAAATTGTTTAAGCTGACGTTCAGTCTTGTAGAGGAAATCAGTTTCTATAACGTGTTTTATTTCTTGTGTCGAAAACTCTAAACAAAGTGTTTTGAGCATGTATTTGACTGTACCTTTCGTATATGTGCCTTTGACTGTGAATTGATGTTTTCATGGATTGGCCTTTCTAGTTATTTTAATGCTTTGACTACTGTGTCCATTAGTTAAATTATTTTCCCTATACCAACTATATTGGTGGTTGTCGTTAACTCTAAAAAGCTATTATTTCGTTTGTGATCGGTGACTAGTATCACTGAACTTGATTTTGATTTCTCCGCTTGTTTGGAAAATGCTTAGTTTCGAAGAATGCAGTAGTTACTTCTTTAGAACCCGAAGAAAAATGTGTTTGAGGTCCCTTTAATTTTCTTAAACTGGTTTGAAGATTAGGTGCTCTGATTTTGTGACATCGGGTTTGGGCTGCGTTTTCAATATCGTGTCGGGTCACTCTAGTTACTGTATCAAAAGAAGTTTTTACCGCCCTAGGCTTTATTGTTCTCACAAGTAATTATTATGTGATTTGAAGGACTAATGACGTCTTTTACTTGCGAAAACTATTTCCAGATATAAATTGTTGATTTTGTTTGAAAAGCAATTACACTCGTTTTTCGCACATCCGCTCATAAATATCTTTGGGGTAAAATGGGGTATCGCAATTTGTGGTGTGTCAATTTTGTAATCTAGAATTAAGATGTGTAAAACCTTTTAGTTTATGTGATTAAATTTTGGCAGTTAGATCCTTAAAGTTCGTGTTGCGTGGTTTCGAGTCTAATAATAATAATGTGCATTGAGAATGCTCGTACCCTTGTACTAAATGAACTGTTTTTACTACTGTTAAGCTTGTTAAGTTGTTAAACTGTTAGCCCGATGTTGCTCTATCAATGATGTTGATTTATCGTTGCTGTTTGTTGATAATGTTGACTTGTTGCTGCCTTGTCAATGATGCTGACTTGTTGTTGTGTTGTTGTTGATTTGGGCGTTGTCCCGGAGCTTGTCTCCAACAGTCGTTGATGTTGTTAATTGTTGTGTTGTGGGTACCGCCGATATGGCCCACATTGTTGTGTCGTGGGTAGCGCTGATATGGCCCACGTTGTTTTGTTGAGGGTACTGCTGAATGGCCCGAAATGTTTTGATGGATTTTGTGCTGTAGGCCTATGGCCGATGTTGTGGTTTTGTCGATGTTTATGTCGCCTGTGTGGCAAATTTAGTCGTTGATGTCTCCTGAGTGGTAGAGTTAGTTGTTGATGTTATCGTTGTTGTTTGTTGATGTTGTTGCCTTTGTTGTCGTGTTGCTGATTATGTGGCTTGTTTTGCAACTGTTATGCATTCTGTGAACCTTGTCGTGACGTGGTAGTGAAACTATGAGGCACCGTAGAGATAGATGAGTGAGGTAGAACCCAAGTAATGCTTATATCTACAAGTCGGTTTATCAGAGTAGCGCAGCAGGTCAGATCGCTAATTGTTGAGGCGACGTTAATTGGATAGTGGAAGAGCGTTCGCGTCGGTAGTAAAAATTCCGAGGACGAAATTCCTTTAAGTGGGGGAGAGTTGTAACACCCCAAAATAATAGATTAAATTATTTAATTAATTAAATTAGATTTAGGTGGTAGAAATAATAATATAATTACTATTTATTATTTATTAATATATGGGGACTTATTGTTGGGGCTAGGAATAGTAAAATGAGGAGTGGTAGAGTAAAGGGCCACGATTAAGTCAAATTGGGCTAATAGAAAGCCCATGATTTTAGTGAGTAAGTCGAATAGGGGTTTAGGTTGGGGTTTGGCATTTGCGAATTGTTGGAGAAAAGAAAGAAAAGTGCGAATAAAAGAGAGAAAGACTTGCGAAATAGAGAGAGGAGAAGAGAGAAAGGAGCAAGGCGCGATTTCAAGAGAGGAGGAGAAGGGGGTTTCGCAAAATTCAAGAGAAGAAGGAGAGAAGCTCGGTTGCTGTGGTTTCTTGGTGTTCCCGTGGAGAGATCGTCATCTTCGGAAAACCTAAGGTAAGGGTGGGTCTCATCTTCCTCTATAATTGGGTCTTATGATGGGTATTAGGGTAGGGGATTAGACCTATGTTGCCATAATCCTATTTGATTGTTTGATTTGTTGTTGATTGATGAATTGCTTATGTGTTGTTTGATGATTTGTTGTGTGCTGAATTTGGGGCCCTGGCGCTGGGCGCCATTTGCTGGGCATGGCTGTGATTCTGTTTTGGCGCCCTATGCATAGGCGTCGTGGCCAAGAATGTTGCGTGTTGGTGTTTTGGCGTGGTGCTGTTTTTGGCGCCCTGTGCATGGGCGCCGTGCCTAAGTAATGTTGCGTTTTGTTGTTGTGCTGAAAACGGCGCCCTGTGCCTGGGCGCCATGTCTGGGTGATTCGTTGTTGCTGTCTGGGCGCCATGGGCACAGGTTCCCTGTGTCTGGGCACCAAGGGCGCCTAATTTTGGCTGCCCGTGTTGCGTTCCTAAGTTGTGTTTCCGTGTAGTTATGTTGCCTGGATGTCATTGGTGCTGAGTTTTGGTTGTTAAGTTGCGTATTCTGAAATGTCACTGGGATCCCCTCCCCTGGGCGCCATTGTTGCTACCTGCGCCAGTTTTTGTGTTGCTGCCTGTGTCTAAGTGCTGGGCGCCTATGTTGCTGCCTGCGCCAGTTTTTGTGTTGCTGCCTGTGTCTAAGTGCTGGGCGCCAATGTTGCTGCCTGCGCCAGTTTTGTGTTGCTGCCTGTGTCTAAGTGCTGGGCGCCAGGATCCCTCCTGCGCCAATTTTCTGTGCTGCTGGGCGCCAGGATCCTCCTGCGCCAGTTTTCTGTGCTGCTGGGCGCCAGGATCCCCTATGGGCGCCATTTTCAGGACGTTGCCCAAATGTTCCCCGGTTTTGTTTTTGTCATATCTTTTGACTCGGGTGTCCGTTTTAAGTGTTTCAAAGTGCGTAGTGAAGCTTATTCAGTTTCCTACTGTTATACTCTATTTTGAAGTAAAAATTATTATTTTTCTGATGGTTTCTGGGCGCCCCAAGTGGCTGCCCCCGGTGGTGGTCGTCGTTGGTGTTGTAAAACTATCCCGGTGTTTAAAACCATTTTTTGGTGTCCTATCGGGGGTCGTGAGCTGAAGTAAAACCCTTTGATGTAATCGGTAATATTAGTGTCCTGGTGTCAATAAATATGTGTTGATGTTTTTGACGATAATGCCCCTAGTGGCTATTACTTTGATTACGATGGTATTGATGATGAATAAAAGCTGTGGTTTTATAAGTGACGATGATGCCATAAAGGCTATTAGAGATGATGATGTTAATGACGATGAATGTTAGTGGCAAATATATGTGTGACAATAACTTGACAGGTGATGTGTCTTTCATTGGCAAATCGGTAAGTGATGGGTTGTTAAGTTGACTGTGTTTGTATGGGACTGTCTCTGGTGCATGTCATGGTGTCTCATACATCTCATGTGCATAAACAAGTGACGATGATGCCATAAAGGCTATTTAGCGACGATGATGCCATAAAGGCTATTTAGTGACGATGATGACAGGTACCACATGCATACGCCCGTTGCGATGGGTCGCATTTCATACATGCTCATGACATTGTGACGACTTGCTGAGATGACTGATTTGATGTTGCGATGTGGTTTATATAGCGTTGTAGCTCTAGCATAATGCTTATCATATGCACAATTATATTGTTAGATGAACTCACCCCTTCTGTTTGAATGTTACCCCTATGCGGTAACTTGCAGGTAATCTCGAGTGAAGGCTTAGGTACCTTCGTTAGCTGAGTCGGGTTGTCTGCTCTGATACGTAGCACTCAGGGGGGATGAATGCTTGTCTTTAATTATTGTACAACTGTTTTATTTTGCAAAGATGCTATGGTTGTTTCATTTGAATCCTTAAATTTTATTCCGCTGCGTGGTGATGGAGTTATATTATTGTGTTGACTGAACAAGTGTTTTGGGTTCGTCCCTTTAGCAGGGTTTTATGTATCGAATTTCCTTTATGCAGTGAATTTTATGATTGACACTGTTATTTACGAGTTGTGATGTTGTAAGTTGAAATGTGACATTCCTTTAGTTGACAAAAAAAAAAGAGAACTCTGATTTTATTAATATTTTACCGGGTAGAAAAAGGGGTGTTATAGAAAGAAAACGGGGCACAAGGGAGAGGAGAAGGAGAGGAGGATTCGCAAATTTCAAGGAGGAGAAGGAAGCCGTGTTGCTGAGGTTCTATTGGTGACTTGCTCAAGGGAAGTGGTGCTCTCCTACGATAAGGTAAGGGTGGGGTTCTTCCTTATAATGGGATTTTATGATGGGGTTTATGTGGGGGTAGATCCTATGATGCCTAGGGCTTGATTTTGATGTGTAATTTGGTGTTAGTCGAATTTCATATAGGTTGATTGAAAATACTTGCTCGTTGGTAATTGTTGTGACCCTAGACATTGGTATTTGTTGTTGTTATAACTAAACGCATGTTAGGTGCTCGATAAAATGTTGTTTGATGTTGTAATTTCTAAATCATGGTGCTTGGCATTGGTGATTAAAAATTTAGGAGCTAAATTGGTGATATGATGTTCATGTGTGGTGTTTTGATGGATTTGATGTGTTGCTGATTTGGGGTCCCTAGTGCTGGGCGCCATGTTGTTGCTGGGTGTTGCGTTGGTGTTGTTGTTTCTGGCGCCCAGTGCATGGGCGCCGTGTCTGAGTCATGCTGCGTCTCGGTTGTGTTGCTGTTTTTGGCGCCCTGGGTATGGGCGCCATGTGTTAGTGTGTGTTGTGTGCGTGCTGTTGGCGCAGGGGCGCCATAGGCGCCATGGGCGCCATGGGCGCCTGTTTCCTGGGGGTGTTGCGCTCTGTCTTGGCGCAGGGGGCGCCATGGGCGCCATGGGCGCTATGTCTAGTTGTGTCCTGTTGGTGTTGCGTTTTGTTCTAGGCTGTCTGGGCGCCAAGGGTGCCAATTCCCGTGGTGTTGCTCGTTGTGTTGCTCCCTGCTGCTAGGCGACCTGCCCCTGGGCGCCAAAGCCATCTGTGTTGCGTTGGTTGCCAGGCGCCCTGCTCCGGGGCGCCATGTTCAGTGTTGTTGCCTGTTGCTGGGCGCCCTGCTCCTGGGCGCTAGGGGTGTGCAAATAATAAAGTTAACCAGCCCACATTCAGTAACCAAACCACACCACACCAAAAAATCCCATTACCATTTATAAGGTTTTAGAACTGGACCTATTTTAAAAATTACATCAGTGGCCCAATTTGAAAAGTGGTAAACCGGTTTGCAAACATAAACTAATTTATCCTAATAGCCTATTAGCATGTTTCTCTTCTTTTCTCAAATCGTCGAAGACATGAAGATTGAAGAGTGAAGACATGAATAAACCCTAAATTCCCAAATCAGTCTTGTTCACTCGCCCAGAAGAATCGCCCAGAAGAATCGAAGCACACTCTCCTTCACGCGTCAGATTCTTCACGAATCAGTCTTGTTCATGCTTCTCTTCTTCACGAATCAGTCTTGTTCATGCTTCTCTTCTTCACGAATCAATTTCAAAACCTTGCTTCAGTCTTGTTCTCAGGTTTGTTTCTATTTCTTACATAGTTGACGTTTTGATGTTCGTGCTTCTCTTCTTCACGAATCAGTTTCCATTTTGGTGGTTTCTAGATTTTTCACGGGTTTTTGTGTTCATTTTTTGTTCTTCACGAATCTGATGTTTGGTACTCAAATGATGATATGAATCTGAAATACTTCTTGTTTCCAAGTGAACCCCTAATTTGCATTAATCTGATGTTACTGTTTCGTACTCAAATGATAATTTGCACTAATCTGATGTTACTGTTTCGTACTTAGATGATTAGTTACTATTTCGTACTCAAATGATGATACGAATCTGATGTTTCGCGCAGATTATAGGTTTTTCCATCACATTATAGGTTTTTAAAGCCGTTAGACCAGTCCTAAGTCAATCCAAAATATAAACAAGTGATACAGAAAACACAGTGAATGCTCAGTAATTACAGTTAAAAAAACATGATTTATATGACAGTAGAATTTTCGTTGACAGTAATTGCAAGAGAAAACTCTTGGAATGGTTGATGTACTTGTTGCTGCAGTAGTTTGAGATGTAGGTTGTTCATTGCTGCTTTCACTAGTGCTTGAAAATGAGAATGAGAATCCTGTTGTTGAATCTCTAGTAACTGATTCATTGTTGTTTATGTTGAGAGTTAAGTCAAGTGAGATAGTATTTGAATTTGTGATGTTGGAACAGTTAGTGAGACTGTGATAACTACAAGGATCTGCAGAGGTTTCATGAATAATGGTTGATATATTGGAAGCAACATGGCTACTAACTTCAGATTCATATTCTGCTGTGGCCTCTACTTCAAGATCAAAGTATGGTTTCATCAAGATCGCCCCTCTGGCGACCAGACTTGGGGGGCCACTGTTATGGTAATAAGTAAAAGGCCTTCCTGAATTTTTAGTTCCTTAATATGTAATATAGAAGAGTTAATGATTTATCATTAATGACTATTTGTCAAGTTACATGTATGAACCTTTCAAGGAAAGAACTTGGTAGTGTTCTCAATGCAAAGTGATTCTGTTTTATATGTATGTTTTGGATAGATTGTTGAACTTCCTCAATTTTTTCTGGGTCATGCACAGATTGTTGAACTTCCTCAATTTTATTTGCTAATAGTTTTATCTCAAAAAACAGTATATTTTCAATTTTATCTGGTTTTAAACTGATATATAATATTTCTTTGTTTTGTAGAGGTATTTGTTGCGCAAGATGTCGGTAGCTCTTCGGTTCCAATTTCACTTGAGGATGAGTGAGGTCTGTGATATATAATACTGAACTATGCTTAGATATATAATATTGCTTAATTGATGTGTATGTTTTCATCTCAGTAATTGTTTTGTATGAACATAAACACTGAATCATACCCATATATCCATCCATTCCTGCTTCCAGTTCTGACCTATATATATGATGCTAAACTTATGTTATGATGTTAAACTTCTGTTTGGTTTTCAGTCATTTGATAATATGGATGAAGTTTTACATGTATGAAGTTTTTGGTATTGGAAAAGAAATTGCAATAATGTGTAATTCTGCCTTTTGTCATTGGATAATACATAAACTTGTCTAATTTTACATGTGCGGGAGTTATTAGATTCTGCCTTTTGTCATTGGATAATATGGATGGTCATGATAATATTATGGGGAAGCATAATGGTTGAGTTGTTGTGTTCATCTTTTTGCTTCCTTGAATTGATGGATAGGTACTGTGGGCTGGTTGAACTTGTAAATTAATTCCTCTGCTGTGTAGCAAGAAGATTCATATAAGATCATGCCCAAAACTGTACACAATGTAAATTAATTCCTCAGCCAATTGTTGTTTCTGAGGTCCATATTCTGTAGTGTAGTTTAGGACTATACTATTATTGACAAATCATGAACATAACTGCATTTTTATTTTCATGAAGGTTGTAAGATCAAGAGATTTGGTTTCTTACTGTGCTGAAGAAGGTGTGTTTGATGGTCATGGTCCTTCCAGTAAAATGACATTAGTCCCCTGTGATTTCACTAAACATTGTCTGCAACAACATAACAAGGAAAAACATGGCCAGTGATGCTGCATTAGTAGTTTGTTATTCATGTAGTATTTTCCTAATGTTGTTACAGTTGAGAATCCTATGGACATTAGGTTGTCTTTGCTTTTTGATCTAGTAAATTGAGATGTGTGAAGGGGAAGGCTTCTTTTGGAAATTTTATTTTGATGAAGATCCTCCTTTGTTGACGTTTGTTTTTCCTTGTTAAAACTCGGGCAAATCTGGTGCACTTATTGATCTAACCATGCCTCTCTCATCTTATCTAGTAATAAAACCAGTTTTTTTTGTAATTGGTAATGGGTTTATTCTAGAAAAAACATGTGCAATTCTGTAAAAAATGGATCTAGCAAAAAAACGGTTCAGGTAACCAAAACCGGTTTGGAACCAATTCCAATACGCAAACCGGTTTGGAAAAGGGAAACCGGTTTAGAACCGGTTCCAAACCGAACCTAAACCAGTTTGAAGGGAAACCGGTTTTTTTATTGAAATGGTTTTCTGAACTGAACCAAACTGCATATATGGTTCGGTTTGGTGCAGTTTGTGCACCATGCACACCCCTACTGGGCGCCAGTTTGCTGTGTTGCGTTTTTCTGCTAGGCGCCCAATGCCTGGGCGCCATTTTCAGGATGTTGCTCAAATGTTCCCCGGTTTTGTTTTTGACATAACTTTTGACTCGGGTGTCCGATTTGGACGTTTCAAAATGTTTTGGAAAGCTTATTCAGAGGCCTAGCTGAATATTCTAATTTGAGGCAAAGTAGTCCATTTTTCTGGAAAAGTTGTTAACCGTTGGTGTAATCGTTAAATAGTGACGTTTTAAAAAGAAAGTTGTCATGTCTCCAATACGTTGGAAAAATTGTCGTTTGTCTCCGGTGTTGTGAAAAACCCTCGTGTCTCAATGTTTTAGAAAATTGTCGTCATCTTGGTGTATTGGTGCTATTTTGGAAAATTGTTGTCTTCTTGGTGTCCTGGTGTTGTTTTGGAAGATTGTTGTCCTCTAGGTGTCTTGGTGCGGTTTGATGCTAGGTGTGAAGGCTCAAACCTTGGTGTTGTTGGAACTAGGTGTGAAGGTTCCAAGTCTTGGTGTTCTGTTGTGTCGGGTAATTTGGTGTTTCGGTGTCGTTGTGTCTAGGTGTGAAAGCCTAACTTTGGTGATATTTGGTGATTGTTGTTGGTGTGTCACATTGTGGCTAACTTGGTGATTGTCTGTGTGCATTCATGTCGCATACAGCATATGCATTAGTTTGGTGAAGGCCTTTGGTCTTGGAGCTAGGTGTGAAAGCTCAAATTTTTATAAAACTAGTGAGCCTGGTGGGAAAGCTCAATTTTTGGTGAATTGGTGAGCCTGGTGTGAAAGCTCTCAATTTTGGTGACGCCCCTATTTACGGGCAAGATTTTTGGTGATTTTGGTACCACATCCATATGCCCGTTGGTGTGGGTTGCATTCATGCATCGTCATGACATTTGGTGACTGGTTGAGATTGTTTATAATTTGATGTAATGTTATAATTTATGCGTGTTTACTATTTGATGTGTGTGGTGAGGTGGTAGTCATAGCTGTTGTATTATAGCATAATTCCTATCATTTTATGCTATTATATTGAAGTTATCTCACCCCTTCTGTTTGAATGTTACCCCTATGCGGTAACGTGTAGGTGATTGCGAGTGAAGGCTTAGGTACCTTCGCTATTCTGAGTCGATGTCGTCGGTGTCCTTGCTTTGATGTGTAACACTTAGGGGGGGAATAAACGCTGAACTTAGTTGTTATATTTTATGGTTTGGAGTCCATTCAGGACATCATGATTTGATTGTTTTTAAACTTATTTTTATTTCCGCTGCGTGGTGATGTAATTTTTCGTGATGTGGCTAATTAAACAGGTGTTATGGGCTTAGTCCCCTTTTGATAAGTTATTTATAACATATAAGACATTTTATTAGTGATGAATGTGTGACATCCTTTTTCGAACTATGAATCAAAATATTTGTAAACTCTGATTTTGTTAAATAATTACCGGGTAGAAAAGGGGTGTTACAGATAACAGTCGCACAACACATATAATCATATCATCAATCAACAATTCAATCAACTCGATCGGTTTGTAAAATAACGGATTTTTAAGAAACACGGTTTTTGTGACAATTTCGCGAAACGACTTTCAGTAACTATCGGTTCAGAAAATGTCATGATTCAGTTTTCAAACAATCCCTAAGCGAGTTATAGAACTCACCAATTGCGATGATAATCGGAAAACGCCGAGACTTCGAGAATTCAACCGCTCCCAAAAACCACGAACTCTCCCCGGACTCGATCACAACACGAACTCAGCTACTCACTCGCTTGGGCAGCAACCCAAACCGAACTCAGCTACTGAAACACTTTTCCCCACCTACTCAATCGAACCTCACACAGGATTTGGCTTGAACATGGGTCTTAGAACTGGATATTGGAGTTGGAGCAAGACATGCAAGCTCTAAAACTCCATTTTTATGCTTGGAGGTTTGCAATGGTGTAGGAGAAGGGATGAGGTTTGTGTGCTGTTCTTGGTATCGACAAGAAGAGGAAGGAGAATGTGGGATAATGGTCGAATCAGATGCAGCATGCATGAATGTTTGAGGTAGGATCCCTCCCTTTCTTCTCCACCCTCTCTCTCGCGAACCCTCTCCTCCTTCTCTATTCTAATTCTGATTTTCCTGTTTCTGAAATGAGAATGAAAAAAATGAAGTGGCTGACTTGGGGGGGGGGGGTTTAGCTGTGAACTAACTCAATGTGGGGAATTTACCCTATTACCCTTCAGGTAATTATACTCTCCATCCTATCTAACACTTGATTTAAGTAAATTAATATATCTAAACAATCAATCACCCAGGCATTACCAAGTAATTAAATCATTATCTCTCTTCCTAACATATCGTATATAAATATGATTATGTTAGCCTATTACCATAACTCTTAACGATCGACGAAGTTTCTAAGATTTGGGGATGTTACACAATTAATCTGAAACTTGAGCTTAGACCATAGAAAATTGTGTCTAGTTTTCAAAGAAATAAGAATCGTTCAAAAAGGAGTTCAGTTGAGAGCACAAAACCCAAAACACTGAACCTATACCAAGTTTAACATCAGAAATTTGACCTAGCTTGGGATACTCATAACTCGAGCTACACAACTCCACATTTGATGAAACCAGTGCCACAATGACCAAAATTAAGCCTAGTTTCTAACAAAATCAACCCCCTAATTTTTGGATTCACAAAACATTCCCTGTTTCAAAAAGACGGCACATATGTCCAGAATGCTTCCAGGATATTACCCTAATTTGTGAAACTTTTAAACTGAACTATACAACTCCAATTTGAACCAAACCAGTTTCAAGTTTCCAATTTGAACCAAACCATAATTGTTGGACTAACAGAAAGTTTCCAGTTTCAAAAATATAGTACCTATGTCCAGAATGCTTCTAGAATATTACCATATCTTGTGAAACTTATAATTTGAGCTAGACAACTCCAATTTTGATGAAACCAGTGCCAAATGAAAGAGCCTTAAGTCTAGTTTCCAAAAATGTAGTACACAGAATTGTGTGATTACCAGAACGCACGCAACAGCCAAAATACTGAACACACATGTAGAAACTTTCCAACAGTGAAATCTCTTCATCAATTTTTCATATTTTTCAGCAAACATAAATCAGAACAATCAATATCGAAATATAAAAACCCTAAACGTTAGTAAAACTCACCGGTTCGACGTTCGTATGAGGAGCTCTAACGGAATGTGTGACAACCGAAACACAAGGACCCACGAACAATCCCCGTTAAGCACCAACTCGAACCAAAACAGCAACTTCTCTCACTGAGCAACTGAGACAGCAATCCAACTTGACTGAACTCCTTCCAAATTCGAAATGCAAGGACAAAACTTCTTCTTTGACAGCTAAAATTGAACATGCAAGAGGGTGGCAAATCAAAACTCCTCCATTTTCACCATTGGAGCTTCATGGCCGAAAATGGGATTGAGAGAAAGGGTGAGAATCAGCTTCTGAAACTTATACCAATGGAAGGGAAAACCAAAATGGAGTGGAATGGAGGTTAGAACACTTACAAGCAATCACTTTGGCTGAATTCCTCCCTCTCTTCATCTTCTTCCTTCTTTTGCGCCCCTCTTCTTCTCTTCTCCCTTCTGTTTTCAGTTTCACCTTTTCTGAATTAAGCAAATGATCAAGTGAGAGTGTGAGGCTGAAGGAGGATTCAGAACATAGCGGCTGAAACACTAAAGGGTGTAAAAAGACTGGTTTTCCCTTCAGCTTCATTCCTTCCTTTAATTCCATGATTAAACCATAATTCAATGAAGAATACAAATTCTGGACCTTTTCCTCGACTAGTCCTCACCGAGACCCGACCAATTATTCTTAACAAATAATTAAATCGGTCCAAGGCTTCATAGTTCGAGTTTTAAAAGTGAGGGATGTTACAATCACCCTAACTTTTAAAAATTTTTCCTCAAAATTGGAAAGACGTACCTTAAGCGAAGAGATATAGGTATCAAGTCCGCATGTCCTCTTCCAACTCCCAGGTAGCCTCCTCGGTTGAGAACCCATCCCAGACTACCTTGACAATTGGAATAGTCCTTGACCGCAGAGTCTTTACACCACACTCCAAGACATAGCTAGGATAGGGTTGGAATGAGAAGTCCGGTCGAAGATCGATCGTATCAACACTCAACGGCTGATGTGGATCGGGAACATACTTCCTCAACTGAGACACATGAAAGACATCATGAAGATTGGATAAGGCAGGCGACAAAGCAAGGCGATAGGCGAGTGTCCCAATACGCTCGATAATCTGGAATGGTCCAACGTATCGAGGACTGAGTTTCTTCGTTCGCAAAGCTCTACCAGTGCCTATGGTTGGAGAAACCCTTAAGAACACATGATCACCAACTTCAAACTCTAATGGCCTCCTTCGGTTGTCAGCATAGTTCTTCTGCCTACTCTGAGCAACCTTCATTTTTTCTTGAATTAGCTTAATCTTCTCGGTAGTCTCACGAACCATGTCTGGCCCCAAAAATCTATCTTCACCAATTTCCCACCAACATAAAGGAGTTCTACACTTCCTCCCCTAAAGCGCTTCAAAAGGTGCCATCCCAATACTTGAGTGGTAACTGTTGTTGTAGGCGAACTCGACCAACAGAAGATGGTCCTCCCATTTCCTTCCGCTATCTAACACACATGCCCGCAGCATGTCCTCAAGAGTCTGAATAGTCCTCTCCGTCTGACCATCAGTCTGAGGATGATAGGCCGTGCTAACAAGCACCCTTGTTCCCAGAGCTTCATTCAGTGCTTTCCAAAATCTGGAGGTAAACTTAGGATCTTTTTCTGACACAATACTAGTTGGAACCCCATGCAGTCCAACAATGTTCTTCACATATTCATCCGCTAATCTGGAGACTTTAAGATTCGAACGAACAGGAATAAAGTGAGCAGATTTTGTCTACCGGTCCACTACTACTCAAATGGATTCATTACCGGCCTACGACCGCGGAAAACCCATAACAAAATCCAAAGAGATATCTTCCCATTTCCAAACGGGTACATCAAGTGGTTGTAACTGACCAGCAGGTCTTTGATGCTCTGCCTTAACCTTCTGACAGGTTAAACATCGAGATACAAATTCAGCAACTTCAGCTTTCATTCCAGGCCACCAATACATCAGTTTTAAATCTCGGTACATCTTGGTGGATCCAGGATGTAGGGAATAATGACTCCTATGAGCTTCCTCCAATACTTGCCTCTTGACATCTTCATCATCGAGTACACAAATCGTACCATTGAAACAAATAATGCCGTCACTATACTCGGTAAAGTTCGGTAACCCTTTTTGCGACTGCAGCTTCACATCGACCTCTTGAGCCATACGGATCTGGTCTCTCACCACACTGGTGACAAGGATGTGTCGCAGCACTAGTCGATCCCTCTTCCTTGTTACCTTGAGGTTTAAATCTCTAAAAGACCTTAACAATGACATCTCCTGAACCATTAACCCTGCTGTGTGGAGTGACTTCCTACTTAGCGCGTCTCCCACGACATTGGCTTTTCCCGGATGATACTTCAACTCGAAGTCATAATCTTTTAAAAATTCAATCCATCTCCTCTACCTATTGTTCAGCTCCTTTTGGTCAAACAGATACTTTAGGCTTTTGTGATCACTAAAAACTTTGAAACGAGAACCGTAAAGGTAGTGTCTCCAAATCTTTAGTGCAAACACAATAGCCGCCAGTTCTAAATCATGAGTTGGGTAGTTCCGCTCATGAGTCTTCAATTGCCTCGATGCATAGGCTACCACATGTTGATCTTGCATAAGAACGCATCCTAAACCCTTCCCGGAGGCGTCACTATAGATTTGAAATCCCAGGGACGGATCCGAAAGAATCAGGATCACTGTAGAAGTCAACCTTTCCTTCAATCCGAGAAAACACTCCTCACAATCAGTATCCCAATCAAACGGTTGACCCTTGCGGGTTAACCGGGTAAGCGGGAGGACTAACTGTGAGAATCCTTGAATGAACCTTCTGTAATGACCTGCTAACCCCAAAAAGCTTCTTACTTCAGTTACTGATGTTGGTCGCTCCCAATTCAATACGGCTTCCACTTTCCTAGGATCAAGTGCAACCCCTTCCTGAGAGATCACATGACCCAAAAAATTCACTTCTGACATCCAAAAATCACACTTCGATGGTTTTTCATAAAGTTTCTTCTCTCGGAGTACCCCTAGGACAAAGCGGAGATGCTGGGCATGCTCCTGAATTAACTTTGAGTACACCAAGATATCATCTATGAAGACGACCACAAACTGATCTAGATAGAAATGGAACACTTGTAACACCCCTTTTCTACCCGTTAATTTAATTGGAAAAATTATCAGAGTTTTCAAAATTTATCTCGCACGAGGAATGTTACACTTACTTCAGTAAAACAACGCTTCTCAATAAAACAGCTCAAACACAATAATCATGCATCACGTAGCACGTCACTAAAAGAAGAGCCTCAAAACCACAGTTATCATCGCAAATAAGACTTAACGTCAATTAAAACAACTACGCAGCGGAATAACAAAATAAAACAGAATTGTCAACAAAGACATAACAACCGAAATCATTCATAAACATTAAGTTCATCCTGTCATACCCCAATTTTGTCCGGCTTAGGTCAAAACCCTAATTTTCCACACAAAAAATATATAATAAATTATGCATTGCATTTTAGGTCCTATCACTTAAGGTCTATGACAGTTTAAATAGCTAAGAGATGATTTTTTGAAAACATGCATCATGCATCAAAATTAGGGTTTTTGAAAATTTTTTATGCATGCATGGCAAAAGCCTAAAAACAATTTTGTGGAAAGCAAGAATCAATTTCTATTATATACCAAAGGCCAAGAATCGATTTATAGTATATTCTAAAGGGCCATGAAATCGATTTTCAAGCAATCCTAAAGGCCAAGAATCGATTTCTCAATCATATGTTTAAAGCTTGAAATCGATTCCTACATATACTCAAGGCAAAGCTAAAAATCGATTTCCCTCTTTTTGCATAGGCCTTGAAATCGATTTTCAAGATCTTCCATAGACCTTGAAATCGATTTTCAAGCTCTTCCATAGGCCTTGAAATCGATTTTCAAGCTCTTCCATAGGCCATGAATCGATTCCTCATTGTTTTAACTAAGTGAAGAATCGATTTTCACCTATTCAGGATGTCCAAGAATCGATTCTTTATTATTTCCAAAGGCTCAAACAAATCGATTATATCCTATTATAACTAAAGCATGAAATTGATTCTTTGATGTTTTAAAGAGCCAAGAATCGATTTCTCTCTCATTTAACTAAAGCTTGGAATCGATTCATGTGATTTTTCAAAGGCAAGGAATCGATTATACACTTGTTACACTTCATCAAACAATCGATTAATCTTTGCAATAAATGTTTTTTTTAAATTTCTACGCTTTCCTAAGCCTATAAATAGGCAGCCTCAAGTCACTCTTCACACACATTTTTTTCACGAGATCAGAGAAGACAATTTTCGCAAATCTCACTTACAGAAACCCATTTTTTGCGAAATCCCCCTTTAGAAAAAAAAACTCTTCTACGCTTTATTTTTGCTCTATTCGTTCCGCTGGTCCGTCTGAGCTGATCTTCTGCAAGAGTTAGTTGGGGTTGCGTTCTTCAAAGTTGTAATACCTGTCTTCATTAGAGGTATTTCGGTCTTTACATTTGTTAATATTTAATTATTGTGATCCGTACCAAAATTGCCCCCTCTTTGAGAAATCGTTGCTCCTATGTTCCTTAGTTTAATTAAAATCATTCTATGTCTATGATCAATTGCTTGCTTGTTTTTTATGCATTTTAAATGTCTCAATTCAATATGCCATTCCATCCCTGTGTATGACCTCCTAATGAAGACGTAAGTCTACATGCCTGTTGTAGCATAGAGTCGTTAGGGTAAATACACTCCTTCCTACACACACACACTTGCTTTGAGAACTTTACCGTGCATCCCTGATAAGTGGGTCTTTTGATCATGTTGGCATATTTAGTCTTGATTAAATGTTCAACATATGCATGATTTCGTGATTATTGAATGCGCTTAAACTTTTGTAATCAATCATTGATAGTACCTTCACCCTTTTTTCCAAAAAAAATCTTTCAAACTCTTTTCCAATTAACGCGAGTTATTAGCGATTATCACTCAAAGCCTTGGCTTGTTTGATTGTCACGAATGCTATCAAGGGTTACTAGTAATGATCACTCAAAGCCTTTGCTTGCTTGATCGTTACGGAGGCTCTTCCCCTTTCAAACCCCTTTAAAAACATTTTCATTAGAACTACGTCGCTTTGATTCCCGTTTGGGATACGTAGGAGCGAGTCACGTTCTCGTCAAGCGCAACAAATAAAAATCCTTTTCGCAACCAAAAACAAATCATTTTCATAAAACAAACAATAAGGATCGTTTTCAAATCCATTGTTGCTAGTAGCTCATCAGAGCCTTTGTTCGTTTAGCTATTAGTGGCAATGTCCTTTTTCTCATAAGAATAATAAACGATGATCCATCATAACCTTTGTTAGTTTGATCGTCGTGCAAATTAATCTTTTTTCGAAAATCACTTTCAAAAAGATAATAAAAACAAGTTGTTATCAATAGTCCATCAGAACCTTTGTTCGTTTGACTAGCGGCACAACTCTTTTTGAGTGTTTAGCAGTGATTCATCATAGCCTCTGCTAGTTTAATCATTTGCTAATGCTCGTCCTCTTTCAAAAACTCACTAAAAAAGATAAAAAAACAAAAACTTTTCAAAAAGAACCAAGAACTACGTAGCTTTGAATTCTCCATCGCACCGGGAGATACGTAGGAGCGGGCCATGTCCCGTCAAGCACTTTTTCTAAAAACTTTTTTTTCCCCCTTTCTCACCAAAAATAAAATTTTCATTAAGTTTTCCCATTCATCTTCAAACAAGAAATAAATAGGCAAATCTAGGAATTTTTCAAATCAAACGTTAAAACCACACATTTAATTAGAGGTTCCCTTTCGGTAGAAAGGACGTGCGCGGTGCTAACACCTTCCTCGCACGTAATCGACCCCCAAACCTATATCTCTAGTTTTCAAAAGACCATCCGCCTTGTTCAAAAGACCTTTTTTCAATGTTTTGGTCTTAAAATTAAAATATTGGTGGCGGCTCCAAAATTTTTCCACGTTGTACATTGAGAAACCCAAGCCGGGGATTTTTCGGGGTCCAACAGCTGGCGACTCCACTGGGGACCTTTTTTTTAAAACGAGGGTCAAGCCTAACTAATTTAAATGTGTGGTTGAATGATTTGATTGAAACCTTGTTTGCCTTTCCTTCTTATCATTGATTGTAGGCGTATGCATTTGTGTTCTTCTATGTTGTTTCTTGTCTCATCTTATTCCCTTTCTTTTATCGTTTATGCCCATGCATTCTTCCAATCCCCATGATCCCCTCTTCTTGGCTCCTCTTCCTAAGGTAAGCAATATCCGTGTTTATAGATATTTCAGGTATAAAACCCTAGGGTAGATAACTTGTTATTGTTTGCTTTTGTCTGGACTGCTCTGGTTTTCATTTCAGGTGGGGGTAGTGCTAGGGAAAATGCCCTTCACACACACTACACTTATACCCTGTGACTATGTGTTTTGAGTGGGACCATAACCCAGGTCTGCAAAAAAAAAAAAACTTAGGAGAGTGGATTCGAGTAGTGAGAGCCCATCAGGACCTTTCTCCGTTTGGCTACTTGCGAAAGTTTCAACTAGAGTTGTGCTCTTTCATGATGCCTCACACCTAGCAGTTTGCTGCATTTGTGGGGAGTTTTGTGAAAGGGACTGTAGCTCTGGTGGCCTTGTGAGGGAGTGAATAGAGCTACATGAGAGGATTACCCTTTAAATTGCCCTAGATCATAGGTCTCACCTCTTTTTAGGTCACAAGGGCTTTTCCAAAATTGTGTGTTGCATTATCACATCTAGTTTAGTTCTTTTCCGCTAACGATTTTTTGAAAAAACAACAAAATCAAAAAAAAAAAGAATATGTTTTTTCTTCTCTTTCATAAATACCTATATGAGGTGGCATATAGGGTATACTGCCCTAAATTTTCAAAACCCCCACCTGTAAATACCTGCCTTTATAACAAGCATCCTCATCATCCGCACTTTGCATCATAACATCATGCATTACATAAGCAAAATTCTGAAAAATTCATGCAGCATTCCTCATGCATCTAATTTGTTTGCCGGTAATCTTGGAGTAATTTGGAATCTTGTCATAGGCGTGAAAAAAAAAAAAACAAGACAACATGGGATCAAGAAGCGAGGGTATGCTAAATTCGAGATTTCCAGTAGTAAAGAAAGCAGATGTGGCCAGTTTGATAGAGTGCGCCTCTCTAATGGGACCGGATGAGTATGGGTTATTTGAAAAGGCTTATGGGAATATTCTTCGGTTGCTGCAGTTGGATCTTCAAGAAAATGTTGTGAAAGCCCTCTGTCAGTTCTATGATCTGAATATCCGCTGTTTCATCTTCAAGGATTTCCAACTCTCACCAACTTTAGAAGAGTATGAGCAAATTTTAGGTTTCTTTAAGTCAGAGGCGATGCCTTATCAGTGCCAGGGGCATCAATATTCAGATCAGAGGCTCTCTTTGCTACTGCAAGTTGGAGTGGGGGAGTTAAAGCTTCGAAAAGAGAAAAAGAACCGTATAATGGGGTTTCCACTGAGTTATTTTGAAGACCTAATGAAGTCCCATGCTCAAGCCAACAGATGGGGTCCCTTTAAGCAGTTGCTGGCACTAACCATCTTTGGGATGGTCCTCTTCCCACAAGTTGAAAGGTTCATTGATGAGGTTGCTATTGGGGTGTTCTTAGCCTTCATAAGCAAAGATAATCCAATTAACCCAGTACCAGCCGTACTCGCAGACACTTACTACTCCTTTACGCATCATCGAGTGTTGGGGAAAAAGAAGATTGCCTGCTCCCTTCATGTACTATATGCTTGGCTCCTTAACCACGTCATTGCTCACAAGAATCAAGCTACAGATCTGTTGGCTTATGCCCTGAATTGTGAGGTGGAGGTCAAAAGTGCTCAGGAGTGGGTGCATGCCTTAGGGAGTCTCAACGCCCTCAAGATCCGCTGGTTCACTTATTCATGTTGGAAGAACAGACCATCAGTAGTGTTTCAGTGTGGAGACTTTTAGAATGTACCACTGATGGGGACTCAAAGCTGCATCAACTATAATCCTTCCTTGACTATCCGACAGCTTGGGTACCCTATGAGGAATATGCCTACTGAAGACATGTTGGCTCATATCTTCCTTGACAAAGAAGATCCAAAGAACAAGGGCTTGCTTCGGAAAATCTCAACGGCATGGGAAACTGTGGTCCATAAAGATAGAGATGAGCTCATGAAAAAGGTTGGCGATGTCACTTTTTACCAATGGTTGCATGAAAGAATCCAAAGTGCCCATCCACCTTCCCAAGAGGCATTACCAGTCGAGAAAGAGATGCCACAACCTCGCCTTCCTACCCCTGAGGAGTTGAATGAGGTTAAATCTGCCTTAGCAAAAGCGGAGGAAGAAAAAAAGGCATTGCGAGCAGAGTTGGAGAAAATAACCCTACAAAAGGAGAGGTTAGAGGAAGAGAACAAGATCAAAATGATAACCGTTGAGGAGAGTGTCAAGCAATTCAAAGCGGAAAAGGAGAGTAAACTAGAAGCTCAGAAATACTTAAAGGGGGCGAGGGATGAACTTCAAAGGTACAAGCAGAAAACAAGAAAGGCCCTCGAAGAATCCAAAGAATGGAAGATTGTGGCGACTGAGCCCAGGCAAGAACCTCACTTGGTGGTGGAGTTGAAAAGGCAGCTGAAGAATCTTGAACAAGAAAGAAATTCCATTGGGAATGTTCTCAGGGAATATCAAGAAATGCTGAGTTATGAGCAAGGGAGATCTGATGAACTGAAAAGGAACCTCCGGTACCTAGGGGAGTCCTATACGCAGGTACAAGAGGAGAGCAAGTACTGGGAGCAGCGCTTCCTAGCACTGATTGGCAAGATAGAAGAGCAAGAGATCGTTAAAGAGCTAAGGGATGAGATCCGACTTTGGAGGGGTAAATTTTCGAAGTTGGCATGGCTAGCTAATCAAGCTGTAAGGGATGTCCCCAGAAGGCTAAGGAGGGCTGAAGCTGAGATGCTTCCCTTCAATACCCCGGTCCATGTGTATGAGTTCGTGAATTTCTGCAAGGCCCTGACTGAGGAGCTCATGGAAAAGGCTGAAGGAGCCGCTGCTGCAAGCAAAGAAAGAGAAAAGAAAAAGAAGTTGAAGACCATATGCTACTAGATTTCAGTGCATTGTAATTTTCCTTTTAGAATGTTCTCTAGGAAGTTATAATTTTTCTTTAGAATGTTGTAATTTTCTAAGCGCATTGTATTTTTCTTTGAGAGATATTGTATTGCACTCTTAATAGTATTGTACTCTCTTTCTTTCTTATGATTGGCTTAAAAGCTCGAAGGAAATGTGCCCTATCGCTTGTTGATCCCAATGTTCGTCACGCTCTTAAAATGTTTCGATATTTGCTTATGACAAGAGCGAGTTATCTCACGATTCCTGGCGCTAAACACAAAAATAACAAAAAGCCATGTGCATATGCATTGCATTCATTTACGCATTCATACCTGTACTTATAAAAATGTTCTACCAACAGAAACGAAAGGAAAGCTGGTTCACCAACACCGATATTCCACCCGTCTACAAGCAAGATTGATGGCTAGCAATCAACATCTCGAGAATGAGGACCCCCTGGGTCAAGATGAGCCGATTGTGGAGATTCTTAACCCTGAGCAGCTGGCTCAGGAGAATCAAGCTTTGAAGACTAAAGTTGATGCTATGGAAGCGCAGATGGTTGAAGTAATGAGTATGCTACAGAATCTGAGGGGTGGGGCCGCTGTTGGGGCCGCCGCTGTTGTAAATCCCGAAGGGGTTGTTACCTTCGTTTCTCCTCCGGTGTCCGCTGAAGTTACAACTACTCACACTTCTTATGGACAGGGGGTCAGTCACTTCGCCCATCCTCCAGGGGCGAGCGGACAGAGTCATCTGAATGCACAAATATATCCATGGGGGATGCCCATGAATTATACACCATCCACTGCTGAAGCCATTCCTGTGGTGACAAGTCATCCTGCTGTGATTACTTCCAGTGGAACCGCGGGTGTGCCACCAATTCACATCCCTAGTCCCAGTATGATTCCTCCAAGAAGTTCTCCTATTCCTGCTCCGGAGGTTGCTGTGAATCCTCCAAATGCCGCTTATCAAATGGGAAACCCCGCTCAATATGGGGGTTATTATTTCAGTCCAGGGAGCTATCCTCAGGGCCAGATGGTTGAAAGTTTACAACCAGGAGACAGATATCACTTGCTAGAAGAACGGTTGAGAGCAATGGAAGGGTCAGGTACAAGGGCTAAAGATGCACGGGACCTGTGTCTTGTCCCAGGTGTTGTTATACCTCCCAAATTCAAGGCGCCAGATTTTGACAAATACCGCGGCACTGGCTGTCCCTCCAGCCATCTAACGATGTATGTCAGAAAGATGGCAGCTTATGCCCATGATGATAAGGTGCTGATCCATTTCTTTCAGAACAGTCTGACCGGAGCGTCTCTAGACTGGTATATGCAACTGCAATCCTCCGACATCCATAGTTGGAAGGATCTCTCAGAGGCATTTCTTAAACAGTATCAGTACAATATGGATCTGGCACCTGACAGATCTCAACTACAACTCATGAGCAAAGGTGACAGGGAATCATTTAAAGAATATGCCCAGAAGTGGAGAAGTGTAGCAGCCCAAGTGAAGCCACCATTGACAGAAAAGGAAATGGTATATATGTTCATGGAAACTCTCCCAGGAATATACTATGATCGATTGGTGGGTAGTGTCTCTTCTAGCTTCTCTGATATGGTGATTGTAACACCCTTTTCTACCCCTTAGTTCGCACGTCATTATCAGAGAAATTTCATTTTCAAAAATGTTAATTGAGTTGATAGAAAAGAAGTGCCACATCGTCATAAAAATTGAACTTCACAAAAATTCAACACGCCACAGCGGAATAAAAATAATAACTCGCTAAGCCTCTCGAACACGTCGCATATACTCCACATAGTCATTAAACAGTTAAATTAATTAAACTATCAAACTCCAGCCACGCCCCCTAGGTGCTACAGTATCAGAGAGCGACTCGACAACATCCCACAGCTAATAAGGAAGGCAGCAGGTCCTTCACTCGCGGTTACCTGCAGCGTTGCCACAATAGAGCAACATTCCAAGCAGAAGGGTGAGCTCAATTCTGTAACACCCTAAAATAATTTAATTAAGTAAGTGATTAAATTATTTAAAGTGTTGCATAATTTTTTATTATATTATAATATAGTATTTTTATTTAATTGAAGGGGATGGCATCGGAAATACCGGAATTGCAAGTAACGGCCCAAGAAGCCCAAGCCCGTTGGCTTAGGCGCTAGGGGTCTAGGTTGCGCCCCAATTGTGCCAAAAGTGAGCAAGTGAGTCGAAGGAGAGGAAAAGAGAAAGAAAGTCGAAGGAGAGGAGAAGAGAAGGAAGAGGGCGAATCTCAAGCTAAGGAGCTAGGGTTTGTTCATCTTGATTCTAGGTAAGAGTCCCTAGTCTTTTATTATTCGATTCTCCTTCTCTATCAAATGCTTAGGTTTTCGATTTTCCCTAACCCTTCCTATTTTTGATCAATTCGCGAATGGTCCAAGGGAAAGAGAGAGAGGGCGTGTTCGTGAATAAGGGAAGAAGAAGGAGAAGAATTCTTGTTGCGGTGGTTTGTCGGTGCTTCGGTGGAAAGAGCTCTAGTTCGTCATAATCAAGGTTAGGGGAGTCTCACTCTATAATAGAGAATATAATAGGTTGTATGTAAACCATAGGATCCCACTTGACATTATTTTGTTAATTGTTAGATTGTTTAGGTTAGTTGAAATTGATAATTAGTGAGATTGATTCGATTCCCTATGCTAAGGTTAGATTTCATGTGTTGATTTTATGCCTTGTTGTATCCTTAATGTATTTTGTGATTTGTTGTTGTGAATTGATTTGGAAATTTGATATTTGGTGGAGGTTGGGTCGCATGGGGCGCCAAGTGCCTAGGAAAATGGCGCTCTGTGTACTGTAGCAGTGGGTTGTGTTGCGTTGTGTGTGTTGTTTTCTGCCTGGGCGTGCGTGTGTTGCTGTCTGTGCGCCTGTGCTGCCCAGAATGGCGCCTGGTGGCGCCTGTGTCACATGGGGTGTGCGCCTAGGGGGTGGTTCATGTGAAACTCAATTTCTAAACAGTTTTTGTCGTGCCAAATTTTGTATTCACCTGACCAAATGATATTTAAAACACTTTGGCTAAAGAATTTCCAGATTTGCACTTGTGGTTTTGAAATGGTCCTATTGGGCATCGTTTTGGCTTGTCTAAGGGGTGCCTTGTGTGCAAATCATTTTCTGAGCATGTTTTCCCGAGCCAAATTTTGTATTCACCTGACCAAATTGTATTTTAAACACTTTGGCTAAAGAATTTCCAGATTTGCACTTGTGGTTTTGAAATGGTCCTATTGGGCATCGTTTTGGCTTGTCTAAGGGGTGCCTTGTGTGCAAATCATTTTCTGAGCATATTTTCCTGAGCCAAATTTTGTATTCACCTGACCAAATTGTATTTTAAGCACTTTGGCTAAAGAATTTCCAGATTTGCACTTGTGGTTTTGAGATGGTCCTATTGGGCGTCGTTTTGGCTTGTCTAAGGGGTGCCTTGTGTGCAAATCATTTTCTGAGCATATTTTCCCGAGCCAAATTTTGTATTCACCTGACCAAATTGTATTTTAAGCACTTTGGCTAAAGAATTGCCAGATTTGCACTTGTGGTTTTGAAATGGTCCTATTGGGCATCGTTTTGGCTTGTCTAAGGGGTGCCTTGTGCGCAAATCATTTTCTGAGCATATTCTCCCGAGCCAAATTTTGTATTCACCTGACCAAATTGTATTTTAAGCACTTTGGCTAAAGAATTTCCAGATTTGCACTTGTGGTTTTGAAATGGTCCTATTGGGCATCGTTTTACCTTGTGTAAAGGGGGCCTTGTGTGCAAAACGATTTCTGAGTATATTTTCCCTAGCCAAACTTTGTATCCACGTGACCAAATCCTCTTTTGAACATTTTGGCTAGAGCGGTTTTAATTTTCAGGAGACCTATTGTGGTTGTGCGCTTGGGTGTTGTGTTGGGCGCCAAGTGTGCCGCCCAGGGCGCCAAGTGGTGCGTCCGTGCCTTGTGTTTTGGTTTCGGTCCTAATAATGACAGATTGGTCCCTAGAGCTAGCTTAGTCATAGAGACGTGATTGAGATGAGAAAATAATGAGTTGATTGATGATGAGGCCATGGGGGCTAAAACTAAGATTAATTAAAGATGTGATATAGGATGCATGGACCGTGTTGTTAAGAATTATGATTGTGGTTTTGTCATGGAGTCTCATGCATACATAAGGCTGCGGTCTGAGTTTTAAATTATGATGATAAGGCTGCGGTCTGAGTTCTAAATCAAAATGATAAGGCTGCGGTCTGAGTTGATATTATGATGATAAGGCTGCGGTCTGGGAAAATGGTACCACATGCATAACTGTATTGCATACATCCTCATGATAAGCATGCGAGTTGTTGATTGTATGAACTATGCTACTGTGTGACTGTATGAGTGTGATGCTATGATGGAATATACTTCTCATTATAGTCTTTATTATGTAGTTGAGACTCACCCTTCTGTTGTTGTTTACCACAGGTAGTCCTGAGTGAAGGCTTACTCCTTTCACTCCCGAGTCGGTCTGCTCTGATACGTGACACCTAGGGGGTTGACTTAGGAATTCTAATGTTATTCATTTGTTGTTGAATTTTATAAGCATTGATTTAATGATTTTTCGATGAGGCTGTTGTTTGGCACTTTCGAGATTATGTTATTTTTTCGCTGCGAGACATCTAAATTATAATGTGTGGATTCTGTTGGTAAAGTCAAGAGTACCCTAAATTATTTAATGGTGTTGCGTATTATAAAGGGATAAGGAAGGCTTATACTGATTTGATCGTTGTTAGATTAAGTTTATGTGTAGCATTCCATTCAAAAAGAAATTTTGAAACTCTGATCTCTATGATAAATAGCCGGGTAGAATGGGGTGTTAAATTAGTGGTATCAGAGCAAAAGTTCGGTCTGTCCGACCAAGTGTGTCTGTCTGTCATATTGTGTATGACAATTAGGTGTTTTTGTTTTAGTTCTAAATTGTCGTTTATGCTGCAGTGCTAGGTTGATATGGCTAGAAGGGATGATGCTGCTTTGGCTGCTGCTCTGCAGGCCATAGCCCAAGCTGTTGGAAATCAACACAATGCTGCTGATATGAATGCCCGTAACCTGGCAACGTTTCAGAGGGAAAACCCACCCACCTTCAAGGGTCGGTATGATCCCGATGGAGCCTTGTCGTGGTTGAATGAGATAGAGCGGATATTCCGTGTTATGGATTGCACTGCTGCCCAGCAAGTGAAGTTTAGGACGCACATGCTGGCGGAAGAGGCTGACAAGTGGTGGTTAGGGATGCTGCATAGGTTGAACACTGCTGGTGAAGAGGTTACTTGGGAAGTCTTCACAAGGGAATTTAAAAGAAAGTATTACCCTGAAGACGTTCGAGCCAAGAAAGAGGTAGAATTCTTAGAATTGAAACAGGGAAATAAGTCAGTGGCTGAGTATGCAGCCAAATTTGAAGAGCTGGCTCAATTTTGTCCTTACTACGCCAATGATGCTGATTCAGAGTTCTCCAAGTGTGTGAAATTTGAGAGTGGCCTGCGACCCGATATTAAGAAGGCAATTGGATATCATGAGATACGAGATTTTGCTAGACTAGTTGACAAGAGTAGAATTTATGAAGAGGACAGTTCTGCTGCCTACAAGATTGGGAAAGAAAAGAGGAATACTCAGTTTAGGGGCAAACCCTATGATATGGCTGGAGGTAAAAATAAGTGGAAGGCAGGTGCTGGTAAGAAATTTTCTGAGGGTAAGAAGCCCAGTGGGGGAGGTGCTCCCGCTGATATAGTGTGTTACACGTGTGGCAAGCCGGGTCACAAAAGTTTCGATTGCAAGACTGAAGTAATGTGTTACCGTTGTGGGAAGAAAGGTCATATGGCGTCTAACTGTGATCGTAAGGAATCAGTGTGTTTCAATTGTGGTGAAGCAGGTCACTTTAGTTCTAAATGCACCAAACTAAAGAAAGAGAAATCCAATGGAAGAGTTTTCGCGCTAGCAGGCTCAGAGGGGCCCAATGAGATTCGAGGTACTTGTTTTATTTATGGTTCCCCTTTAGTTGCTATAGTTGATACTGGTGCTACGCATTCTTTTATTGCTGCTGTTTGTGCTGAAAAGTTAAATCTAGTATTGTCTGCTATGAAAAGGGAAATGGTTATCGACACTCCAGCTAAGGGTTCGGTGACTACTTCTCTATTGTGTGCTAAGTGTCCTCTGTCAGTCTTCGGCAGAGATTTTCTGGTTGACCTTATATGTTTGCCTTTGGGAGGGTTAGATGTTATTCTTGGTATGGACTGGTTAGTGGATAACCATGTGCACATCAACTGTTTCAGCAAGTCTGTGAGTTTTCTTCCTCCTGAGGAGGAGAAGTCTGTTTTGTTGTCTGGGGATCAGCTGCATAAGGTAATGAAGGATGGTGGTCAACTATTTGCTTTGATGGCGTCTATGTCTGCTGAAAACCAAGCTATGGTTGAAGGGTTGCAGGTGGTGTGTGAGTTCCCTGAGGTGTTCCCTGATGAGATTCCTAGTGTGCCACCAGAGAGGGAAGTAGAGTTTGGGATTGACCTTGTGCCTGGTACTAGGCCGGTATCCATGGCACCGTACCGGATGTCAGCTTCTGAGTTATCTGAGTTGAAGAAGCAGTTGGAAGAGTTACTTGAAAAGAAATTTGTGAGACCTAGTGTGTCGCCATGGGGAGCTCCGGTTTTGTTAGTAAAGAAGAAAGATGGGAGTATGCGCCTGTGTGTGGATTATAGACAGTTGAACAAGGTAACTATTAAAAATAAGTACCCTCTTCCGAGAATTGATGATCTGATGGACCAGCTGGTGGGTGCTAAGGTTTTTAGCAAAATTGATTTGAGGTCAGGGTATCATCAGATTAAAGTAAAAGACGAAGACGTCCAGAAGACAGCATTTCGAACGAGATATGGACATTATGAGTACTCTGTGATGCCGTTTGGTGTCACCAATGCACCAGGGGTGTTTATGGAGTACATGAACCGTATCTTCCATAGTTACTTGGATCGGTTTGTGGTAGTTTTTATAGATGATATTCTGGTATACTCCAAGTCTGAAGAGGAGCATGCAGAGCACTTGAGATTGGTGCTTGAGGTATTGAAAGAGAAGAAGCTTTATGCTAAGTTGTCCAAATGCGAGTTCTGGTTGCGTGAGGTAAGCTTTTTGGGTCATATTATTTCTAGTGATGGCATAGCTGTAGACCCAGCCAAGGTTGATGCAGTGTTACAGTGGGAAAGCCCAAAGTCTGCGACTGAGATCAGGAGTTTCTTGGGGTTGGCCGGTTACTACAGGAGGTTCATAGAGGGTTTCTCAAAGCTAGCCCTTCCGTTGACTCAATTGACGTGTAAAGGGAGAGTTTTTGTGTGGGATGCTAAGTGTGAAGAGAGTTTCCAAGAGTTGAAGAAAAGATTGACAACATCTCCGGTGTTAGTGTTACCCGTGCCGGATCAACCGTTTGTGGTATATTGTGATGCTTCCAGAATGGGCTTAGGGGGCGTATTGATGCAGGATGGGAAGGTAGTCGCTTATGCGTCCAGACAGTTGCGGACTCATGAGAAGAACTATCCTACTCATGATTTGGAATTGGCTGCTATTGTGTTTGTGCTGAAAATTTGGAGGCACTATTTGTACGGCACTAGATTCGAGGTATTCAGCGACCACAAGAGTTTGAAATACTTGTTTGATCAGAAGGAGCTGAATATGAGGCAGAGGCGTTGGTTAGAGCTGCTGAAAGACTATGATTTTGGTTTAAACTATCACCCCGGCAAAGCTAATGTCGTGGCTGATGCTTTGAGTCGAAAGACTTTGCATATGTCAGCAATGATGGTAAAAGAGTTGGAGTTGATTGAGCAATTCCGTGATATGAGTCTGGTTTGTGAAATGACACCGCGAAGTGTTAAGCTGGGTATGCTGAGGATTGGTAATGACTTCTTGGTTAGTATCAGAGACGCGCAGAAATTAGATGTGAAGCTGGTTGACTTGTTTGTTGCGGGTGATCAGGATGTGGATGGGGATTTCAGGTTGGATTCCCAGGGTGTGTTGAGATTTAGAGATAGAATCTGTGTTCCCGATGATATTGAGATGAAGAAGATGATCCTTGAGGAGAGTCATAGGAGCAAGCTAAGTATTCATCCAGGGGCTACAAAGATGTATCATGACTTGAAGAAATTATTCTGGTGGCCTGGTATGAAGAAAGATGTAGCACAGTTTGTGTATGCCTGTTTGACTTGCCAGAAGTCAAAGGTTGAGCACCAGAAGCCTGCGGGGTTGATGCAACCTTTAGATGTTCCGGAATGGAAATGGGATAGCATTTCCATGGATTTTGTGACTGGGTTACCAAGAACCGTTCGGGGGTTTGATTCTATTTGGGTGATCGTGGATAGGTTGACGAAGTCTGCTCACTTCCTTCCTATCAACATCACATATCCGGTATCGAGATTGGCCGAGATATATATTCAGGTGATTGTAAAGTTGCATGGTGTCCCGAAGAGTATTGTATCTGACAGAGATCCGAGGTTTACTTCGGAGTTTTGGGGGAGCTTGCTGTAACACCCCCTTTCTAATAACTTTACTTTTAATAAAATCAGAGTCTCTTTTTTTTTTTTTTGAAAACAATTCAAGCGAGTGCTACATTTACTTCATAAAAATCACGATACATAACACCATAAGAAAAAGGCTTAGCTCGCATCAACTAAATCCAATCACCATCAGCAGCGGAATAATAATCAATTCAAAATTAAAACCAATACATCACCAACAAAGTCTAGCAGTTTTAAGAAAATAAAGCATAAACCTAAGACACCCCCCCCTGGTGCTACGTATCAGAGCGTGACACTTCCTACCAGACGAAGGCATACAGGAAACCTTCACTCATCATTACCTGCACGTTGCCGACATAAGAAGCAACATAAAGGCAGTAGGGTGAGTCTCTTTTCATAATTAATAACATATGAAAATTAAGCAATGCATAGGAAAAAGGAAGTCAGGCACACCAATTCACAATAATGGAACAGTCGCATCAATATTTTATTTCCAAACAGCACCACACAATATATGATTTATGCATGTAATGCAACCCAAACTCCACGGGTACATGCATGTCGGATCCGTCACCAATACAAATAGGCCGTAGCCTCTGCTCACCAAATCAAAATTAGGCCGTAGCCTCTGCTCACCAATAATGCATATGTCCATGAGATGCTATGGGAAATGCATTACAACACACCAAGTCCAAGCAATTCATCATTTAAAATTCATGATCTCACCATTGTATATAAATCAGCTCACCACATTAAAATTAGGCCGTAGCCTCTGCTCACCAATCTCACCCTATCACACTCACCAATTCATTTCACCACTCACACCAACACCAATTCAAATAGACCAGCTTAGGACATTGACACAACATAGAGAAAGTGGGTAAAAATAGCCATTTAGACACTTGAACACCATCAGCCAGAAACACCAGTGAAAATAAATTATTTTTGCATAAAATTGAGACTATTGGATAGGCACTGAAATTAGCTTCAAAACGCATTTTGAACCGTTGGATTTGGATAACCGAGTCAAAAGTTATGTTAAAAACAGTTTAGGAAAAATGTTAGACATTCTGGAAACAGGCGCATGGGCGCTGGGCGCCCAGGGGCAACACAGCGCTTGGCGCATGGGCGCTTGGCGCCCAGGAGAAGCAACACGCAACAGCGCACAGGCGCATAGGCGCTTGGCGCCCAGGAGCAACACGCGCAACAGCGCACAGGCGCTAGGCGCCCAGGGGAACAAGCGCGCAACAGCGCACAGGCGCTAGGCGCCCAAGAGGCAACACGCGCACATAGGCGCTGGCGCCCAGAAGCAACATCCAGGGAACAGCAGCAACATGGCGCCCAAGCACTAGGCGCCTAAGGCCAACATGCTACACAACTCATTTTGCTTCGAAATTCATTTTACACGAGCCAAATGCTCAGGACATGATAAATCAATAAAAATTTTCTCAAAAACTGAACTTTAATTTTGGCGCCCATGCACTAGGCACCTATTGAAATTTCGCAACTCAACTCCTTTCTTGACCAAAATCAGTTTTCATGAGCCATTTTACCCAAGTATAAAAACCTGAAAACAATTTTCACAAAACTATCACCAGAACTTTGGGGCCCTTGGCGCCCATGACACAAGCAACAAGTGCCAAAACTGGCAGCACAGGGAACACAGTAGGCAACACAGGCAACAGGGACAGCACAGGCAGGGACAGCAACACAGGCAACACAGTGACACAGAATTTTGGAAAACTGGCGCAGCACACTGCTGGGCACTTGGCGCCCATGACCATGGCGCAAAACAGAATTTTCAGCAACAATCCATATGGCGCCTAAGGCGCATAGGGCATCCAAACAGAAATTTTCTCACTTTAAATTACCAATTAAAATTCACCAAAACACCCAATTACATATATGATACTAAGGGTCACCATGATTCTCAATTTTCAACCACAAGTGTCAACAAGTCATATATTCAAACATATGACATACAATTCACATTTTGCAATAATCAAACATCAATTCATGCGATTTTCAACATAGGCAATCCATGATCATATATTACAACACTACGATTAATTCAATCAACACACAATTCATTCATATGATTTATCCTAGAACCTAACCCTAGGCACTACAATTCGCATAAGCCATTAAAGATAAAAAGAGGACCCCCTAACCTTGTGAAATTCGAATTTGATAGCCAAGCTCCAAGGGAAAAATGCGAATCACAATTGAGCCTCCTCCTCTTCTCTTTGAGCTTCGCCCCTTCTCCTCTTCTTCTCTCCTTCTCTTCGCAACTTTCTCTTCTCACTCTCTCTACGTTACTTCTTTTCTTTTTCTTTTTCCACTTGAGTCAAAATGAAAACTAGCCTCAAGGACCCCTTGAGAGTCGAATTACTTGACTAAGCAATGGGCCACGGGCCTAATTGTGGATCACGGGCCCTTGCTCGCACCTAAATAGTGACACCATCTCCTAATAAAATAAAATAAAATAAAATACTTAAACTCGAATTATTTAATTAAATTAAATAAATATTGTAAGCCTTAAATAATTTAATTAAATAAATAATTAAATTATTTTGGGGCGTTACAACTCTCCCCCACTTAGAATATTTCGTCCTCGAAATTACCTGAATCAAACAACTCCGGATATGCTTCCCGCATCTTGCTCTCCAGCTCCCAAGTCATACTCTCACCAGCAGCTCCCAACCACACCACCTTCACCAACGGAATCTCCTTCCCTCTCAGAATCTTTACTTCTCTATCTTCAATCCGCACAGGCATAGTCTCAACCGTGAGATTATCCCGTACCTCTACTTCGTCCATCTGAATTACATGAGACGGGTCCGGAACATACTTTCGAAGTTGTGACACGTGAAACACGTCATGCAAGTTCGAAAGATTAGGCGGCAAAGCCACCCTATAGGCAACACTTCCCACCCTCTCCGTAATCTGATACGGACCAATGAAACGGGGAGTCAACTTCTTAGATTTCAAGGCACGCCCAACACCAGTCACCGGAGTGACTCTCAGAAACACATGATCACCGGCCTGAAACTCTAAATCCTTCCTTCTCTTATCATGATAGCTCTTTTGTCGACTCTGCGACGCTTTCATCTTCTCACGGATTAATTTTACCTTCTCAGTTGTTTCTCGCACAATCTCAGGCCCCAACACTGCACTCTCCCCAGATTCATACCAACACAACGGAGTCCTACATCTCCGACCATACAATGCCTCAAACGGTGCCATACCAATACTAGAGTGAAAACTGTTGTTATAGGTGAATTCTATCAACGAAAGATGAGAATCCCATGAACCTCCCTGCTCAAGAACACATGCCCTCAACAAGTCCTCTAACGACTGAATAGTCCTCTCCGTCTGACCATCTGTCTGCGGATGATAAGCGGAGCTCAACCTCAACTTAGAACCCAAAGCTTCCTGCAAACTCTTCCAAAATTCAGAGGTGAATCTTGGATCTCTATCAGACACAATACTAAGCGGAACGCCATGCAACTTCACAATAGTCTTGATGTAGATTTCTGCCAACTTTGGAACTGATAAGTCATATTAATTGGTAAGAAATGAGCAGACTTAGACAACCTGTCTACAATCACCCATATAGCATCAAACCCTCTCACTGTATTTGGCAACCCAGTTACAAAATCCATGGAAATGCTATCCCATTTCCATTCCGGAATCTCCAATGGTTGCATCAACCCCGCAGGCTTCTGATGCTCAATCTTAGACTTCTGACAAGTCAGACAAGAATACACAAACTGTGCCACATCCTTCTTCATACCAGGCCACCAGAACAGTTTCTTCAAATCTTGGTACATTTTCGTAGCCCCGGGATGAATACTCAACTTGCTTCTATGGCTCTCCTCAAGAATCATTCTCTTCATCTCAGCATCGTCAGGAATGCAGATCCTATCTCTGAATCTCAATACACCTTGGGAATCTAACTTGAAATCTCCACCCACATCTTGATCATTCACAACCAACAGGTCTACCAACTTTACATCTGACTTTTGTGCTTCTCGGACACTAACCAAAAATTCATTTCCAATCTTCAACATCCCCAATCTGACACTCTGCGGTGTCACTTCACAAACCAGACTCATGTCTCGAAACTGCTCAATCAATTCTAACTCTTTCACCATCATAGCCGACATATGCAAACTCTTCCGACTTAAAGCATCAGCCACGACATTAGCTTTGCCGGGGTGATAGTTCAAGCCGAAATCATAATCCTTCAGCAATTCTAACCAACGTCTCTGTCTCATATTTAGCTCCTTCTGATCAAACAAGTATTTCAGACTCTTATGGTCGCTAAACACTTCAAATCTGGTACCATACAGATAATGCCTCCAAATTTTCAGCACAAACACAATTGCAGCTAGCTCCAAATCATGAGTAGGGTAGTTCTTCTCATGGGTCCTCAACTGTCTGGACGCATAAGCTACTACCTTACCCTCTTGCATCAATACACCTCCCAAACCCATCTTGGAAGCATCGCAATATACTACAAACGGTCGATCAGGAACAGGCAAAGTCAAAACGGGCG